>CM076261.1:41986387-43332643 GCA_038380795.1 Pyrocephalus nanus | reverse complement strand
AGGCACCGCAGACCATGGAAGTTTTACATAATTAGGAGTGATGTCAATAGGGAAACAGAGAGACTCTGATTTGGGCCACCCAAAGTATCTAGATTTTTCAAGACCTAAGTTCTGTGCTCAGAGCATAGAACATTCAGATGGACAGACAGTTGCTGCTCACAGTCTTGGCTGCTTCAGCTGGGTCTGGGGCAGACCTGTGCAACCATATCCTCTTTTATTTTTTTTCATGACCTTATAGCATTTACTCTTCAGACAAGCCTGCTTTGCAATTCTTCCTTCCTTTTACCTGACTGGCAAGTTACCAAGTAGAACTCAGGTAACCACCAGAGGCACTGCATCCTTTCACTGACATTAATGTGAGATGGCTTGATTAATTAGACTTTATGAAGTGCTTTATTTTTCTGCCATGTGCAAAAATGCAGTTGAATGTATAAAACCTGTTCATTAGGAACTACCATGAGATTAAATAGTTACAAGGTGTTTAAACACAATGGTATTGAAAATAATAAAGTATTTGCTGTATATATATACGTTTCCAGCATGCAAAGTGCAATATAAAGCCAAACTTCAAACATTTAGCATGAATTTCCACCATAATTTGAGTTCTTACCTTCCTAAAGCTTTAAGAATTATCTTGCATTTAGATGTTCCCTGTTGTTCAGGGAGTTAATTTAACTTAATTTTTTTTTTTTAATGTATTATAAAGTGAAGCACCACACAAAGTCCTACGCTTTGTCATATTTGAAGACTCTATTATTGTCAAGACACAAAGATGGTACATTCTTTTCACTCTATACCAGTGACTGCAGGCACTGAGAAGGGGCTGTGAGAGTGCACGAGAAAGGTAAAAATACTGAATTCCAGCACAGGTCTTTCCTGGGAGATTATTCATTTCCTACAGGACATACAACATATTTAGTGGCAGGGAAAATATGACAACTCTATCTATCAGTCCAACCAAGTTTATCGTGATGTTTAAGCATTTCTTAACTGTCAAACTAAAACACGAACCTAGAAATAATAAACTGCATTCTGAAATATCTGCCAGAAAGCACACAGGGGGGAAAAAAAAAAAAAAGGATACAAAAGATGACTTCCAAACCATAAATAATATTTTTGCAGTCATGCTTGCATCCTTATTCCTGAAACCAATTTAGAAAACAATTGGACAGGGCACCCTGGGAATAAAGAATCATTTGCCATTAGACTTTAATGTGTGATTACTTAGTAATGTAATTGAAAGCATGACTGTAGCACATTGCCAGCTTTCTATTGCCAGGAGATTACATCGTAAATGATACAGAGTGTTTCAAATAATTTTTTTTTTTATTCCATATTTGTTGTGACAAGAAGTTTTGCTTAATACTTGAATTAGTTTTCCTTTCTCAAATATTGCAGGATCAAGGGTTTGTGGGAAGGAATGGTGGGGGAGATAGTCCTTATTTTGTCATTAGCACAAGAAAATATAACATACTAAGTAATTGCCATGACTGTGTTGGGAGATTTGTAGTGGAGTCCAGTGATGTCTGAATGGGAGTGATATAACTGACACAATGGTGCACCTTTAGGACTCTGTTTATGGCTCTGATTCTGTGAATCAGAGTAAAATCCAAGAACTAAATGTCAGCCTATGTGTGTTGGAGCAAATCCCTAGAAATTTGTTGAGCTATACTGACTTTCAACCTCCTGAAGACCTGATCCAAATCATAGGTACTCCATGAAGTCTTATGGAGTTTAAAGGCTTGAACCTCAGCCAAAGTAGCCAGGCAAAGCTGAGTGGGCTTTTGGAGGAGTTTTGTCCTGTCACACCTCCTGAGATTCTAGCTGCACTGACAGCAGAGCTGCCGACATTTAGGGCTCCCCTTTGCACAGAAAGTATTAACTCAGCAGAGTGAGGTAAAACAAACATTTGTCTTCACAGCCTTTCCTTCCAAGCATCCTGTGACTTCAACAGCTGACATAATAAATTTCAAAGGCTTTATTGGTAAGCACAGCTTGTTCCCCCAGATCACCTAACATGGCTGGGACATTCTGTCTGTGTAACTCGTTCTTTCTCGCACCCCATCTATTTGCAAAAATGACTGAATATATGAAATAATGAAAAGTTCAAGGTTTTTTGGCATGCTGGGATTTTTGCCCATGGGAACTGGGATACAAATCATGCCTTGCTGGTCCTCATACAAAGAACGTATATCACCCCATCCACTCGAGCCACACTCCCAAGGAACTTGCCCAGCCCAGCAGTCCCTCTATGCATACACCATACACAAACATATCAGGCAAATTCAGTAGAACTCTGTTGCTGCAGAGCTATCATCAGATGCTATACCATGCATATTTGATTGTTTGATGCCTTCAGATCTCCTAAAATATGCATTTCACATTTTAAAGCCTGAGGTTTCTGGGATTTTAAAAACATTCTGACTAGAGAATTCAAGAGGGAACTGTAAGGAGTTGAAATTCACAGTGATTTCCTCTCCCTTGCAGCCCATTCTCACACGTTTTTCATCAACAAGCATGGAATGAAGCCTGAGTAAGGATTCTGGCATTTGGCTCACACACTTTGTTTTGTCTTTATCCTATTTTACTGAATGTCAGATGACCACAGAGGCAATACAGAACTCCAAGAACAGTGGATATTTCAGAGAAGGATTTATTGATAGCAGGCAACTAGTCTCTCTCCTCTCTCACACCACTAGTACTGAAACCAAGAAGGAAAGAATAAAACAGTAACTGCAAGGTGGCAGGGTGGTAAGTCTTCCTTCCAGAGACTGATTCTGGGCTAATTTTCCCTCCAGTGAAAAGTGTGACTGCACCTTGAGAGGCCCCCTTCAACTACATCATGCACTTCGTTTTTCAAGAGAAACTTTTTGTTACAAGACTTCTTACAAAAATCATTTGCTTCTCAGCTGTTTTACATAGTTTCTTAAACTACTTTCACAGTATTAAATGATCAGAACAAACCAGATTACTTCATTCTAATTTGTCCTAGTAACCTACTGTATGCATTAATAAAGGGATATTTTTTTTCTGCCTGTAGCTCTCTTTTCACTGAAGAAAGCTATGCCAGTTGCATTAAAATACTTTTAACCTATTCATTCATGACAGTGGAAGTATCAAGCCTTCTGGGCTTTGTAATATAATAGCACCCCTTTATCACTTGGAATGGTTTATTGGAACCAGCTTGTACAGATGATTTAGTTTACCAGAGTGAGGCCACTACTGTAGGGCTCCAATCTGTGTATGGGGACTCTTCTGTAATTTTCAGTATTTCCTGTTTGCCTTTTGACTGGGTCTGTTTTTTGGAGTATTTGCTGGTTGTGGTTTTTTGGTGTGTTTTGTTTGTTTGGTTGTTGTTTGTTTGCTTTATTTCCTTTTAACTAATTATTTTTTTCATATAACTTCAGTTAGAATTTTCAATCTTTGCCCTCTTGATATATTCTTAAGATGAGACCTGGTCCAGATAACATGCATTTTATGAACAGGTGATGCTCACCCATTTTCATCAAAAACAGGAATGAATTTTGCCCAAAACGAGTCAGAAACATTTGCCAGTTCTATTGAACACAGAAATACTAATATGAGAAACATTACTAGGACAAGTATCCTCATCATTCCATAGAAAAGGACAACCATATCAGTTATGAGACCACACACAGATTGGGTCAGCAAATGAACACGGTGGCCTCATGCAGCAGCTAGCATGGCTCTTAGCACAAGTCTGTGAATTTTAAGCTACTTTTTGCTATAACAGATAAAGAAATATGACCACCCACCTGTCCCAAACAACCAAAGAGTTTTGGTGTGCTCAAGGATGCCAGATAGAAAGCCAAACTATACAAACAGCTCATTGATCATCAAGAAGTACAAAAGTGTCCAGAGTTGTCTGGAACAAGCAGACTGTGAGCACCACCAATAGAACAGTAAATCAGAAAATGAGAGCACAGTTTATGCAGACCACTCATTAGTGAGGTATTCTCTACCCAGTCCTTTAACGAAGGGCACCTAAGAGTACTGCTGTAAACCAGTACTCACACAGAATATCTCTAGGGAGGGAACCCCACTGTCCTGCACCAGGATCATCCTGCTAGCCCCTGGGAAGGGAGAACACTGGAGTCTCCACAGCCCTGCCAGAGGAGTACGCATAGCACAGATGAAACAACTACACTCAACTGCCCAAACTCATCCCCAGGCCATGCTCTCTCTGCCTCAGGACAGAGAAGGTCCTGTAAGGAGCCTCTACACTGACACACTCAGATTCTCACTCATATAATGGCATCTCTCCCATTCCCATTCCCTCACCCCCAAACCACCCCCCGCCCCCCAAACAAACAGCCAAACAGGGAAGTTCTGTAAATTTTAAAACTGCATGCATCTGTGATCAAAATCCATTTAGCCTCTACACAGTCCTTTGGTCTCAAACCATGACACTTTGGCACAAGAGAGTGCTCCTTCCAGGGCATTTAATGGAATCTCTGCACATGATAATCTGCTGCCGATCTCTTAATATGATTCTGTGTCTGAGTATATTAACAATCACATAGATAAAAAGACTCTCTTTCAGCCTACAGATGAGTGTGTAAAAACATAACTTAGCTTTCTACAGTTTTTTATGATTACACTTACATACAAAAGCATTTTAATTGCATTACAAATCAGGATTTACCCTGAATATATAAAAGAACATCCAATCAGTCTTTATGTTACTTTAAAAATTTTTCTTAAGTGGAAGACTTTCAGAAATTTTGGTGTGAGGTTTGCACTGGTACCAAAGAAAGATTGGCTCTACATTCTCACGGCAGCAATGTGCAGTTGCCTCCCCTACCCTGAGCTGTCCAGCAGTTTGGATTTGATTTACAGCTTCATTTGTTTTTGTGGATTTCCTGGAAACACTTGCCTAGTACATGCCTCCATCTCTTGAATAATTTTAACAAGGGGCAGGCAAAGATAAGGAATTTAGCATCCTTTATCTAAAGAAATTCCATTATAAGGCTAAAAAAAAAATGAACAATGAAAGGATAAAAAGCAACAGTTACAAATAGCAACAAGGGAAATTCCAATTGTATATAAGAAAAAAAAAAATTCCACACAATAAACCTGGTAAGCACTGGAGCAGTTGCCCAGAGAGGCAGAGAACTTTGAACCTTGAGAAATTCCAAATTATCATATAAGTACCTGAAAATTTTTATTCAAAATTTAACAGGTCAAGCTGAGCAACCTTGAACAGGCAAGACTAGATCACCTCAGAAATTTCCTCCAATCTAAATTTTTCTACAATTCTTCTATGCCATGTCTAAGCTTTCAGAGAAAGGGTAATAGGCTATATGGTTACAGGCTCTACAGTCACTGGTACAAAGATTACTGGGTACTGTCACTGGTACAGAGTACAAAAGGTCTACTTTCTTTGAGAACATTGAAGAAAGTCAGCCATAAAGAGCAAATGACAACCTTCAAGACAGTAAATGATTTCTGCTGCCTGGTGTACAGAATTATGTCTTAATGCAGAGCTAGAAGGAACCTAAATTGGCCTTGGAAAGGATATTGCTCTGTACCTTCGAAAACATAATCACAGCAGCTACAGAGATGGGCATTCATTAAATCTAGAAGATGGAAAAAGAGCCCCTGATGTGCACATGAAACAATTTCTGCAACTGTCCTTTTTTACAAAAATATTAGCCCCACAATATTATTAAGGTGAATAAAGCTTGCAGTGTCTTCTGTACAAGTAGCAGTTGTGAACATTAGATATTCAGATCATAGTTAATCCATTTTGAACTCCTGCCTTTTTCTTCTCCTACTTGACTTCTCTGGATCAGAGGATGAAAATTGCCCTGGACTCCACCACATCAGAGTAGTTTGTCTAACATGGACAAATTTCTTCTGGTGACATGCTGGTAATTGAGACCACCAAACACATTATTCTATTGAACTTCTATCCCATATGAATCCATGTTCACAGAATTGGAAGGCAAAGACATAATTCCAGTTGACCACAGAGCCTCCAGTATGTAAATTAGATTTGGCTAGTTCTGTGCAACAAAGCTATCAAGTGAACTGGTGAAACATACCACAAGAAACCAGATATAACAGCCTGAAGTCAACTACAGTTAGTTTGTCAAACATTATAAGTACAGTTATGTTGACTTAAAAAAAATTATCCCTGCCAGTTAGTCCAATTTGGGGAATTACTTGGGAATGCTAGCTCATGACTCAAAAAGTTTTGCCATAGTTACAACACATGGACTGTATTAAGTGAATACTCCAAAATTTTTGTGGGATTCATTTTTTACTAAGGTCATGACAGTTTTTTCTTATTTTTCCTCTTACAGCTTTTTGTCTTTTACTACCAATATCACTGCACACCAAGTGCAGACTAGGTCCTGGAGGACTCTAACCCCTTATTCTAAACTACAATGCATGGAACACCACAACCTTCCCCAGTTCAACACCTATAAACCTACCAAAATCTCAGCGATTATACTTTTTTTGGATTTTTTTCTCTTATATCTCAAGTGAATCAGTACTTGGCCATCACAGGAACACAGTATTAGTGCAAATAAAACATCACTAATTAAGTACTTGCTGATTTGAATTATCTGTGCAGCTACAGAGAGGCAAAGCGGTCTCCTACAGTACTGGAACAGATATCCTAGGCCACCTAGCCCCAGTGAACTCAACAGAAATTGCCCTCACTGAAGAGAGATTCCTTCACTTTGAAGACACAGTCAAGATGTTCAGAATATTTTGAATTATCAAACAGCCCATTGGCATATTTAAAATAAGAACATCAATATTAGTTTTGTCACCATCGCTGAACTTGATATAAGGAAATTACATCTAGGACCTGGAACTGTATCAAAAAGAAATTCCTGTACAGCATCACTGTATGTTCTTGAGCCACTGCTAGTTTTTGCCCCTGAGACAGAATATACTTCAATGATGTGTGAAGTAATCTCTCCATCCTTTGTGCTTAGGTTTACAATTCTCTTTGTCATTCGTCGAGATAAAATGTTACTAGTCAAAGGAAAGAGTTTATTTCAAGAGTTGGGTGGTTTGTGGTTTTGTTGTTTTTTGTTGTTGTTTTTTTTTTTTTTTCATTTTTGTCTCCACCAGTGCAGTTGGTGAAGACTAGTGCCTGGTCTTCCTACTTTAAAAAGCCTTCCATGGATTTGACTGTTTTGGATAAATGCTCCTCATTCTGCTATCTGCCAGCAGCACATAGTCTCAGGTTTTCCCCACTATTGCATAAACTTCTCTAAGTAAGGTCAGACTAGATAATGACAGCTTCTTTGCCATCTGCTCCCAAACAATTGGAAGGGTTATCCCAGTAACTGATCAACATTGGAAAGTTTCCTAAAACTGTAGCAGCAACACTTTGGTGGACACCCTAGAATTTAACTTTTTTTTTTTTTTTGGTACTGTAATAAAAAAAATATCCTAATGAGATCACTGTAGACATGTATCCTCTTGAGGAACATATGTTGAACAAACATCACCAAATAACATTCCCTTAGTATTCTAGAAGACAGGGAAAACAGGATTTTTTCATTCGTCACTCTGCTTCAATGCTCTATCATCTGGCTGCTACTGGCAAGTCTACTCTGGTAAATTTTGCCTCTATTTGTTCCTGATACCTCTTCCTTATAAAAAGCCAAAGCACGAATTTGGAACAAAGTAAATATTTAGGTTTCACACCAGACTGGTCCAACACACTTATTCTGAGAACAAGTATCACGCTTTATGGTCTGGTTTAATGTGCTCAGGAAGTCTAATATTGGCCAAAATCCCATAACCTATATACAAGGGTTCATTCAGAGACCAGCATTTCTATAAATGGCAAAATACTTCTATACAGACAACAACAACACATATTGCTGAACTCATGCTTAATGTTGATAAATCTTACAGTAAATTAACAAATAGTGCAGCTGTGTTCCTTCATTACATCAGTGTTAAGTGTTTGATCAATCCATATGAACTTTAACTTTTAAAACGCCTTGGTAAGCTCTGTTAGCCATCAAGTCCCTCAGAATACAGCTGCACATGGAACTATATAGATCCACCCAACGCAATGTCTACAATACCAGTATTAAGAGTGGCTAATTCTTGGGGAAATTTGAGGAAGATAGTTTGACCAAAAATGGTATCTATCTTTCCAGCGTTATACTGATGGCATCAAATGATGATTGAAAGTCATCAAATTGCAAATCATCCCTAGCACTACACTGCACTGTGTTATGAGCAGTCACGATGCAACAGAGGTGATACAATGCATTATCTATCAAAGCAACATTTTTCCAGCTGCTACTGACACTGGCCTTATTAAAGTAGCTCTCTCCTAATGACATTACTGCAACAGTGGCAATCACGAAAGAGCTAACCTTTGCCAAAAAAAAGTGTCACAAAGTTACAGTAGGCAAAAGTAAAAGCAATTCACAAAACATTACTTTTACCCATCAAGATCCCATACCCTTTTTGATAAGGGCCTTATTTGAAAAATACTTGATGGTCATGGCAGCAGTTATTGTCCTTTTCTTTGTCCTTTTTAAACTGGCCAATCTGTAAATAACATTGACTGGTCAGTAACAGAAAATGTCATTTTAGCCATGGCCACAAAAAAAGAAGAACAACAGTTTTAAAAAATGGCAGTCCTTTTTTAAAATTGCACATATAGATGTAGCAACATTGTTACATCTGTTTCAGAAGAAAATACAATTAGGAATCTCCATGGAAAGCTGCCTTTAGTTGTATCCTCATAATTTATGGCTTTGATATAGATTTTAGTGACAAGAATGGTAGTACTGATGTTACCATCTACAGCAGGAACTAAACATGCAAGACTTACAGGTTATATTTTAAATTATGAGAAACTGTTGAAGACTCTTGCATGCATAACCAGAAAATTCAGCATTAAATTGACCAACTCATCTCATTTCAGATACTTCTGTGCAATTAAAGGGTGCTGTCTCTAAATGGCAGAACAGAATCAGTCAATAATAGTCAAGTCTCTGATGGGTTTTGGACAGGTACAGAGCTGCTGGTAGGATAGGTTCAAATACATACTTTTTAAATACGGCAAAATTACATAAACATTATAGCACTTGCTGACAAGTTACAGCAGATTGACAGAATACTTTGGACAGACCATCAATCCAAAACTGTTAAGGTTAACACTCATTAGTAGAGCAGGTGAAAACAATTTAGGAGGCACCAGGATTTCAGTTAGAATCTGATCAGAAGTTTACCAGTACATTTTTTAAAAAATTTCTTTTGAAAAAGGCAAATTGTAAAAACATAAGCTTCTTTGAAGAAAATAGAAGGTTTTATTAATTTCTTTTTAGCCCTTTTTTTTTTTTTTTTTTTTTTTTAAGAAAGTATCTTGTGAATTTTCCTTTCATAAGGAGATAAAGCACTGGAGTGATTTGGGAACTTGAGAAAAGTGCACTATTTCAGAAGTGAAAATAAAAGACAGCCCTTCCTGTCCATCCTGGCCCAGGACCCTTCACATCCTCCTACCTTTACTGCTGTCAAAAGTGCAGTGAGGGCAACACCACACCAGCTTCAGTGTGTTAACTCCCTTACAGAAGAGGAAAGTGGGTAAGCAAGAAAACAAATTAAAAAAAGTGCAAGAGCACCAACTGCCTCAAGGAGAAAAGAGGAAAATTAGTCTATTGTTGTTGTTGTTGTTGTTACGAACTGTTTCTAAAGACACTTCAAAAATGTGCTTAAGGGTGTGGCATAAAACCTTATTAGGCAAGAAAATGAATGCCATAATCCTCTAAACACTGCTTCTTAGGGACAAACATTTAAAACCAAAACACATTTCTTCCATATCTGCTTTTTACCTGGCCTAATATGCCATTAGTTAATGAGAAATTAAAGATCTATGCCTTTGGTTATTGTTGCTAATTAAAGAACAAAGTAGAATATTTTCATCTTTATCCATGACTTAAACAGTAGTTGAGCCTAAATAGGAATTATCTAAGGATTGCAGGGTTTGTCCCACTATGTTACCTATAATTACTCTTAACCCACATAAATAAGATAACAGTATCCCCGAAGTAAATGAGATGTCAGTCTTCAGCTTGTTTCAACAGCCTGTTCAACCCATTGAAGACACTGAAAATCTCCACTGACTTCAATGGACTTTGTATCAAACCCATAAGTCTTTAAACTATTTTGGATTAAAGTGGATTTTGGCAGTTGTCCAAAGAGAAAAAGACTTAAGAGCAGAAGACAGGTTCCTGGGAATTGTCAGATGACAGGGGTGTGTTTTCCTATAGCAACAGACTTTCTTTACAATATAATTGTATCAAGCCTGGCATTCAATCAGAAAAAAAAAAATTAAAAAAAAGGTATTCCATTATAGGAATCTATTTGTTTTAATATAACCATTGTGCCTATTTAAGTGCTTGGGCATTTATCTTAAGGGGAGAAAAAAGCTTTATAGATAGCTAAATACACTCTTAATGCAGGTTAAAGTATCTTTTTTTTAGCGTTTTTAAGGTTTAACTTTAATGTATGGCATTATTACTTTGTAGAAGAGAAATTAAATGTAATGTAGTGGAATCTAATGGCACATGATGTATCTAATCAAAGCTTAAGAGCAAGAATAATGCTTTATGGATAAAAGCTGCCACTCAAATGACAGCATTTTGTATTCTTTTAAATGAATAGATGTGAAGAAGATAATCACCATTTCATGACTGATATCTTAGTATTGTATGAACAGTCACACATATATGCAGGTCACAACTTCAGCATTTGTGTTATCCCCCTTCCCTCCCACCTTTACTGTTCTAAGGTCTGGAGAAAAAGTTAAAAAAAGCACTCTGTGATTTGAAATTGGAAATTTTCCTTCATTTATTTTTATCATTCAGTTAAAATAATTATTTTCAACAGAGCAGCTTCTAGATGTTGGACATTGCTTATCTCTCACTGACAACGTGGAGACCCAGTGAATGTCAACAGTGTCAGTGATTTCCCTGGAATGAGTCATAGGAGCACTGGATTGGATGGCATTTTCTAGGCCAACCCCAGGTGCTAAGCCAGACAACTGAAGCCCAGGCATGGACACAGGCCATGACTACTATCATAAATTTCTAATGTTCAATCATTAAAGGAGTTAGAGGGTTTTGGTTTTGTTGGTGTGGTTTGGTTTTTTTCCCGCTCACATTCTTTCCATCAGAGAGATGTTCCAGAACCTCATTTCTCAAATAGAACAAACTTCCTTCTAATTTCCATTCTAAAGAATTTATGGTTGGTTTATATCCATTTATTCTTATGCCAGTGTTGCTCATTTTTTCTTTTTGGCTTTTATTTCCTAACATATAAAGACAGCAATGACATCTCCCCCCAGAGCTTTAGGCATAAAAGGGTGATTGTGCAGTAAAGTCTGGAGCGGAGCAGAAGAAGATACATCCACTGCTAAGCTGTTCATCTTTCCTTAGGGTAGTGGGGTACCAGCTTCAATTAACCAACTTAGTTATATTAAAAATACAAATTAGTCCTTGTCTAAAGACACTACATTTTATATTGGCTATATTCCTTTAAAATTTACTAGCTTCACTTCATCTAAGCTTCTTTGTCTTTGGGAGCTTTATGGGGCTTTAGGGGCAACAACAGACAAACTTCTATTAGAGAATATTAGTGTCCATATGATCAGATAACAATTAAAGATGAAGCTAAAATATGGAAATGTCTCTCTAGGAGAGAAGAAAACAATGGAGAAAATTTTCATAAGAAAACTTAGGTTTTTTTCTTACAAGGGACAAACAGTTTCACTTTTGTATTGGTCAGTTCAGCTGTGACCAAGGAGTTCGTGCTTCAACAGCTACCCAGGCTGGCTAATCAAGTGAACAAGTATCATTTCCATGCTTACCACTTTCAGAGATTATTTCATATTTGCTGGTATCTAGAAAAAAATAGGAGAAAGTGATACAGATCCAGCAAACACACCAAAAAAAAAAAAAAAAAACCAACCAAAAACAAACAAACAAAAAAACAGAATAAAAATTCCCTGCTGCACCCCTCTTCAGCTGAGATTAAATGCAAAAGAAACTGTAATAAAATTCAGAGGAATCTGTTAATCATAGAAAGATCTAAGGCCTGCATGCTAAGAAAAGCAGGAAACAAAATATGCCAAATCAAAGATGAATTCCTTGGAGCACACATTTTAAGGTATTACCTTTAAGAAGACTAAAAAGTAAGTTTCTTATTCTACTCCATTAGAAGATTCTCCTACTGGGCTGCCATCCAATTGCAGTTGATACCCCTTAAAGTTCAACACTTTGACCTTCCTGACACAAATCTCACTTCTTAGTAATTCTGTTTTAAGAAACACACACATGAAAGAGACCAGTCAAAAAAACAAGAAGGGTGAGGGAATTGTGCACTAAGCATCAAATGTCACTTTATTGAATCTGGGGAAAGAGCTTAAAGTTTCCACTTCTTTCCTCAAGCCTGCATTTGTAGCTGGAATGAGCAAAAATAAAGACACATCACCGTCTTGAGCACTCGGTTCTTGGATGCTGACTGCCAACACTGTGTGGAAAGGTGGTATGGTATTCAATCTACTTTGGTGAATTTCCCTAAAAACAAGCAAACAAACAAGCAACAATAACAGAAACAAAGCCAGAAAAAAGCTCCCAGAAACAAACAAACAAGTCCTCCCATGTTCTTTCTCCCCTCCCCACATTCCCCTCCCCCTCAAAAAACCCCACAAATAGACAAACAACAAAAAAACCCCACTACATATTAGGACTTGATTCTACAATCCAGAGCTGTGCATGTATTTGTGGCTTTAAAAATACTGTATAAAAGTCTCTGAACACTTCTGCAGATCATTCGGCCCATTGATAAACCTTCAGTAGTGTTTAAATGGGTGACAAAAAGACAAATTATATTTGCAGAAAACCAAGTTACCAAAAAAACCCACAACAAAACTAATAGACTGACATACTGGCAATGCCCCACATTCATTGGTAAATTTTCCTCCACACTCTTGGAGATATTTTTTAAAATATGCAAGTCAAGGATTTTTATGCCCTCTAAGGGGCATCCTTCTCAATACTACGCTCACAAATGGTATCTGTATGCACAACAGGAAACAGTCTCTTAATGATTTTATCCCTTTCAGAAGTACAGTCCAAATAACTACCTAGTTTCAAGCTATTACAAATTATTATATCACCTAAACGTAAAGAAATAAAGAAATAAAATTCAATAAGGTGAATTAACCTTTTAACCTCTCTCTCTATATATATATACACATCTACAAACATATTTTCTTTCTTATTCTAGTCCCTCAGCTCCATTTCCAGTAGAAGCTGGATGAGATATAAAGTCACTTAAGTGGTTAGCAATTACATTTAGACATTATTATTTCCCACTTGTGTATTTCAAAATGTTTAAGAGCTTAAATTACAAATTCATAGGCATACCCACGAAGAACACAAATATACTACCAGCTTTACTAACAGGCAAAGAGACATAGTAGATCAATTTTTTCAATCCTTTATCAAGCCAAACTGTTGAGAAAGCCAATGATATTTCGGTGCAATAAAGGTGACTACACAACTTTTTACATAGTATTAAGCATGTCTGATATCACTTATGAAGTCAGTGACAGCAAATGCCAGCAAATGAGCTGAAGTCTGAGTTTAACATTACCACCCTGGCCAAGTTAAACTATACAGCTCCAAGTTCTTAAATCACCTGGCAGGCCATTTATACTGGAGAGGGTGTGAATTATGATTCTTTGACTCCTTAAGTTTTCTTTCTTATTGTGCAGCTGCTTTAATGACTTATATCACGGGCACTACCACAAGATGGATGTTCTATACCATTTGCAGTGGGGAGTGAATCTAGCAGTGATTCTTAAATGACTGCAAGAAACACTTGTGTTTTAAAGTATGAGGAAGAAAATACATAACATGACTCTTTAAAATTTTTTTTCAGCTTTCCTATTATGAAAGATAATTAATTTAATAAAAGGACATAAATTGGAAGTATTGAAAGTAAAAGCTACAGAGACATCTTAGTACTGACACAGCATCTAGAATAGAAAAAGAAAGATAATTTGAATAAAAATAATAGAAAAACCTCTTGTTTATATTAAAAATATACTTATGAAATATCAATTATTTTCTTTGCATATAGTTGTTACCTCTGTGAATATCCAAATAATTGTAGAAATCATTTTCAAATAACATATTTCTTGAAATATGCATAGTAAAAGACTATAATTTTTGTTATTTGTCTTGTGTTGATTCACATGTGATTTACTCTCTACCATGAATTTAGCATTAACCATCTTACAGGTGCAATGTGTGCTGGAGATTGGGTGGAATCAGTTTCCACTGTAGGAACAGCAAGAGAGAGAGGCTGGAATGAGGAGGGAGTAGGAAAATAACCTCATCCCTAAGATATTGCTGCTAGAGAGATCTTCCTTCAAATATCATAAATTCAGTGCAACACAGACTTCAGAAACCCAGTTAAAGAGAGATTTGGACTCTCAACTAAATGAGATCCAGAAAAGAACTCTCTTTCATTTAGGTTCAGTAAGGGTTGTTGGTATTTGCACTACACACCTGAGTTGCTTTGCGGTGATATCCCTACAAGAAAGTCCAACAAGTAAAAATAAGATGTTTTGTCTCCTAGAAACATCTAGTCTCTGCCAGCCCAAGACAAAGAAAGGAGCATGAAATGTGAATGTGATTTCCCTTGGGACTACACATTGTCACAAAAGACTGAGGTTGGATTCTAGGATCTCATAACTTCAGATCTGCTTAAATGGTTTCAGGTCTTCTTGGATGAACTATATTTTAACAACAATATCTCCCATTTATTTAGTCAGCTAATTCAAATCAGAACATTACCTCATATTCTAAAAACAATCAAAGGAAATCTTGGGGAGAAAAAAAAAAAAAAAACAAAACGAAAAACCAAATAAACAAACAAAGCCCAACCAAACAAAAACCAAAAAACCAACCAAACAAAAAAGCCACAAAACACCAACCTGTTCAACATAAAACAAAAACAGTATCATTCTTAGGATCCTAAGTCACATACAGCCAACTAGAATAATCACTTGCAAATACTAGAAGCAACAGCTTGGCTGCACTGGAGTCAACAAGGTTTCTGCTACTGATCTTAAGCTACCGGGGTTTCACTCTTCTTTTGTGACCTCCTGGAGTTAGTGCCTGGTATCACCATACTGGTCTGTTTAAGACAAGATTTCTGCATGCAGAGGAAACCCATAATTCCTATTCATTCATAACACCCACAATTTGGTTAGTGTAATGGATGCCAGGGTTTAGCTAGGTTATCATCTGAAACAGGTTTAACATAGAGCCTATAATCAGCAGGATTCTTGGGAAAACAAATAGCCTTGAAGGGATAATCACTATTTGGAAGTCAAGTTATGTAAAACATATTTCCCCCTGTGTTATTGCTTCAAGTTGTTTGATTGCACCTAGCATGTGTAAAGAGTGGAAATTACGGAATCTTCACCCTGAGTGGTTTAGGCTCTGTTGTTGTAATAGCTACTTAAGTTTTAAAGGGTTTTCTTGCCTTTTTCTTTTGGTCTTTCTTCATGCAGGTAGAAGCTGATAGGAGCAAAGTAATGAGACAGGATAAAGAAATTTGCAGCCAAGGAAACTCTGCCAATTTTCTAAACAGATGCCAATGCTTTTGGCACATTCTTGTAGTTGACTAAAAACTGAGTCCAAATTTATCATCAAAGAGCTAGCCAGGCATGCAGATTGCACACATATCTCCCTCAAAGGAAAAGCTTACAAAGTTAGAAAACTTCACAGTATCACTCTCTCTTAAAACACAGATCAAATAACCCTCCTTCCTTCCTCCCAGCACAGACAACACTATCTACTCCAGTATATACACAATTGTATTTCTTTTAACTCCTCTATTATTATCCACGTATATTGTACACATAACAGACAATAAGATACACTAGAAGTAAATATAATAAATCCACACATAGCAGTGTGTAGGTACTATTTACCCCCAAATATTCCCATTACAGAAAGTCAGCTAGAAAATGGGAGCATCAATAGACCAAATATCCCTGCTCTACTACAGACAAACTACTTCTTTCATGGTTTCATCCAATCAGGAAGAATGCCAAAGCCTGGGTCCATGACTTTCTTCAAGCAAAACATTTCCTCACATGTATTCTTCAAGCAATTACTAGAATTGCATAATGTAACTACAATACCACTACCCCTGGCTAGCCACGGTCTTCAAGGTACATGTGCATTGTTGGACCAAACCCAATTTTCTGCGTGCCTAAATTATGTTTATAAATAACATATTGCTGCCAGTGCTTGAAATGAGGTTAGAGAATGAGAGTCATGGACTTTTGGGTAAAAGGAAAAGAGCCATAGCATTTTACACTTCTCTTTCATTCTCCCTTCTGTTTTTCTTCATTCCCAGTGTCAGCCAACAGTGTGGAGAAAGCAGAAAAACCTTCACTTTCCAATCTGGACATGACAGACCTGCTGCATTCCTAAAGGTGTTATTACAGAAAGAGTTGAAAAATTGAAGCTATTTCTTAGAAAAAAGGATTTTCTTGTAAGCATAGGTATAGGAAATGAATACTGGTTTAAGAGCTGTAATTTTTTAATTTCCTGAATTGAGAGTGTGAATTGGCCTCAGCCATGCTAGGATTGCATTCTGAAGCTTTGTACTGCATCATCATAAGTCGTCTCATTGTCATAATATAATATGCATAATCATAGTATGATTAAATATATTAAAGGTACAATAGAATGTAGAATAGCATTGCATTAGTATGCTCTTTTAACAAGTTACATACACTCTTAAATGTATGTTAAATATATGATGAGGCAGATCCTCATCTGGGGCAGATCTTTGTAACTCAACCCAAAGATAAAAAGCCAGCTCTAATTAGCTATGTTGAAAGAGAGATGGCAAAACTAAAAGAAGGAGAATTTGGGGGAAGGGGAGATGTTTTAATTTTATTTTGCTATAACTATAACTTCTTAACAAGGTATAGTTATAGCAAAAACTAGAAGTTTTGACATATTTTGACAATCTGATGTGCGTGCAAATTACACACACATATATATGGAATACTGAGTGGGAACATGTTTGTGTACAGGTCATACACGTAGCAACTTTCCAAGGTTCTGCTTGTTCTCTTACAAATGAATTAATTTTATAGTCAAATAAAATATTATGAATTTTTATTATAGTTATCACTTCAGGAAAGCAGAATGTTGCTGAAGTTAATTTTCACATTCTTTTTAAAATATGGAGACTACACTTTGAACAGATAAAAGAATCTAAACTAACTAGAACCGGCAAATACATTTTGTCAGTTTTCCTCAAATGTTATTAACTCAGGAGGTGAAGGTCATGCTTCATGTCCTTTAAAAAATAGCTTTCCTTTAAAATTGTATTTCTACAGTCTTTTTCCCTTCTGTAAGATCACTTTTTTATTTCCCCTAATTTTTAGATAAATATGCATGCATACACCCAAAAGTGACTTAATCTAAGACAGCTACTTTAATAAGCTACACAATCTCAATATCATTCTTAATGCATCACACATGCAATAGTCTCTTAGGACCAAGTTCTGCCCTCTGCTATGCAGACAGCTTATTATTCAAAATATCCAATGAATCATTAATGATACACACCCACAGAGGGAAGATCAGAATTAAGCCCTTAGTCGGTGTGTAATATTTGTTCTCAAACTTCATCTATCAGGAGCACTGGTACTTCACTTACCATTGCCAAAAAAACAAATTGGAAAAAAAAATTAAAAATTTATAAGGTCTATATGATTTCCCTCTGTGATCTCTACACCACATATTTGGGACAGGTATTATACTGAGTGCTCTCCTATTTCTGCTTGTGCATAGATATAATTAAAGAGTTATATATACGTACTCAATGCCCATCTTTGGGGAAAGGCCTACATTTGAAATATTCTCTCTCAAACAGCCTGCTATCTGCTTGTAAAAGATTTGGGGGAGAAAAAAAAAAAAAAAAAAAAAAAAGGCGCCTTTCTAAAAGTACAGCCCAGAAGGCAATACTAGAATATAACCATGACAGTAGTTATATTCTAGTAGCCCGTAGTGACTCAGAAAATGATCCATTTAGCTTTTTCTGATGTCAGTCATCCATACTGCTAAGGTAGCACTTTTTTTTGGTTTTGTCCACATGTATTATGAAGAAGCATGCAGCTTAGCTCTTTTGCCTACTTCTATTTCATTACCAAACCTGAAGAGGCTCGAAGGGGTGCCCTAGAAAGGAGACCCTCAAAACACATCCATTTCCCAGATACCAGGACTCACAAGAAGTCACAGTTTTAATTTTACAACTCCTAGAATTACTTTTCTGTCACATACGTGTATTTATTTTTATGGAAAACAGAAAAATAACAATTTTGACCAAAACCTACTTCTGGAATTATAATATTTTCTTAGACTTTTCCAACAATATTTTGTCACAGGTGGTCAGCTGAAAAAAAAATAACCTGGAAAAAAATCATGAAAATTCAACATGGAGAAATTTAAAACAGTTTCAATCTTTCCTCATGTTTTTCCCCACACAGATATCTTTTAAATCTGCTAAGTATGTATTATGGAACCCAAAGACCTTTCTCGATGTGCCCATAATCTCTTTAGGGCCAGATCTATCCATCTCTCTGCATGCTGTATTTGGATTCTCTGCATTAAAGCCTGGAATTCTGGAGAGGGTGCTCCTGTAATCCCTTCAAAAACTTCTGAGAAAAGGAAGCAGAAATAATGAGGGTGCTCTGTCACTGTATCATGCACCCACAAAGGCCAAGCCATGAAATCCAAGATTTAAGAGGGCCTTCATCACCTGTGCCAAGATGTATAACACCAGATATATCAGATTTACTGCATATGCTGCATAATTGATCAGCATTCAGATCAGATAGGTGTGCAATTAGAGTTCTCTGCATATCATGCAGTACTTTGCCCATGCCCTTTTAATGGCTTAAGACAGTTTTGAGAGAAAGTATAAACTTTAGACCCACATACCCTGGCACCTGAAGCTCCCCTCAAATTTTGATAACCTTCAAATCGGTATCCCAGCTATGAAATATATATGAAATATATTTATATATGAAATTATATATATGTATATATATGCACAGGTTGAGACACACCCCTCTTTAAAGGTGAATACAAGTAGTTTCCAATAGTTACACCTTTCCTAATGCACACATTCATCTTAAAAGCTAAAAGAACACAAGCAGCAAGGAGTTTGCAGTATTCCACAAGGCAGTATTCAAATAAGAAAAGAGAGTGAAGAATACATTCTTTATTTAAAACACCCCTATGCCTACTGCTGCCCTATAGTGGGGTACAGGAAAAGGAGGGAGGAAAAATTTTAAATGGATGTAGATTGCTGGCATAGCCTCAAAAATTTTTTAGGACATTTCATTACTACATCTATAACCAGGGATAAGCCCATACTAGCAGAGATAAAGTAGTTAGAGAATAGCATGAATTGCATCAGTGCTGAATAAAATTCACATTTCAACCCAGGGTCAGCGCAGTCAAGAAGCACCTCACTTGGCTCAGTTCCTATAGAAGATGGAATTGAGCTAAGAGGCAGAAGCCTGTGAGACCCACCACCTCAGGGAAACAATTCTGTTAACAAAGAACTTGATAAACTGCTGGAAAAATCCTAATCCACCCTGTCTTTATGCACAGATACTAGACTGCTGACAGATTAACAGATTTTTTTACCAGCAAGATATTATGGACCTAAACACCTAACTGAGTCCTCCTGGTGAGCCCCTCCTGAGTTTATTCATCTGCTGCAAAACATGAGACAGCTGACAGGTTTTTAAATGATGAACTCCTATGGGTCACATTACTTAATTATACAGTACATCCAGGGATACGCACAAGGGTCTTTTATGGTAAATGATATGACTGTCTTAAAAACTCATTAATATGTCATTAACCAAGCAGACATTTACTAATTAAACAATTAGCCCCTCTCTTCTATTTCTTTGTTCCACTCAGAGATGCTCATTTACTGCGATCCCCACTAAGACTTTTTTTTCCCTTTTAATTTCTTTTTCAGGAAAACTATGTATCTATAAAGCATTTTCTTTGCTTCAGTCTCAGTTTAATCAAATAGGAAACCAAAACAAAGTCTAGATTCCCAGCTGGTGAAAATCAACTTTATCTCATGGAAGTCAAAGGAGTTATGGTGATTTACCCCACCTGAGGATTTTGCTCCAGGCTTCACAAATACAAGTAATGTATTGATTTCAAATGCATGTCTACTGTCACAATATGCAGGCTTTGCCTGTCCAAACCAATACTGATTTTCACAAAACTTCCAGAAATTAATTCAACAACAACTCTGAGCTGCATAATTATTAAATACAAACAAAACCCCCAACACCAATAAAGCAAGTATAAATATGCAAAGATCAAGGCCTGGAAGCAGATTATTCTGAATCACCATATGAAGTTAAACACCAAAGGAGCATGCTGTATTCCTACCTTTGAAATTCAAAGGATTTTTAATAATTTTACTTGAGCTGTTTTCTGCTGATAAATGTAGCTTGATCATGTTTGATGTGTTTTAACTGTGTTAAACTCTGATAGAATGGAGGATTATCAAATATCTCAAACTGGAATATAGTGACTTTCTTTTTAGAGAGAAATCCCCCACTCTTCCTTTATGATCAAAAAGTAAATTTTAAACAAAATTTTATTTCTACTCAAATGGCATTCATTTTTACTGTATATACAGTAGTTTCATTAACATGGAAATATCTGCTACATAGAGGCTGAAGCAGAAAAAGAAAACAGAATATTTGTCTTACTTCTTACATTTTGACTGTTCTAACTCCTATAGTTTTATTTAGTCTTACTTACCACAAAACAGGCTTTCAGAAACACCATTTCATTTGCAGAGGATCATAGAAAAGGTTAAATCAGTCACTAGAAAAGAGGAAAAGACAAATTTTTAAATGACCCATCCTCACACTGACAACACAATGGAGAATTCTGCTGATCACCCCTGATCCTTCCTGCACTGTATCTACACTCAGAATCACACTAAACAACAGCAAATGGAGTCCTAGAGGACTGGGGGATCACTAGCCTATATAAAATAGAACTTTACCTACCAGGAAGGGATAAAATATTTCCCTTGGCTTTTCACCTCCCGTCTCAGGTGAGCAATCTGTGGCAGCTGGAGGCTGGTGTGGTCCACTAGCATAAGTTACCAGGGATGATGAAGTAGCTTCAGAGTAGTTGAGAGCACCTTACACCTCAGCACTCACCAGAACCCAAAAAGTGATCCAAGAAATGCCAACAGCTTTGCTGCAGTGGAAGATCTGGCCCAGAAAGTATAAGATAGTGTGTGAAAAGGCCAAATGAATACAGTACTTAAGACTAAACAAAACTTGAGAAAGTTGTTGAGAACAGTTCTGTGCACAGTCATGAGACGGAAGTCCTCCATACTCTGTGCATAAGCATAGTGTGGACAATGATAACAAAAAGGTCTCCCACACCATATCACTGTTTTGTCTCTTCCTGAATTGGAAGGACAACAGTGAAGGATCTGGAAAAGTCCTGTCTTCCCTGGCTGGAAGTCCTGACCCATCACACATTTGTAACCAGCAACCTTTTGGAAAGTAAGTGGGGCTCTATCCTTGCTGATTTAATTGTGGTCTATGAGAGATCAATTTAATAATAAGCAACAGAAACTCCATCATTCACTGTTAATGGCTGGAGATGCATTCAGGCCATCAGGAGCACTGAATGTCCTGAAGAGGCACAGCATGTTGCTGTTCACAACTACACAGAGCTACCATGTTTAACTCCAAAGCAGGTGGCACAGTAATATTACACGAAGTCTATAGTAGGGTAGACTTCTCTCCTACACAATATCTATGACGCATTAATTTTCTGGCAATAGCTCTTTTCCAGCAACCAAACGAAAACTGACCTCTAAGGATAAATCCCTGAGTTTCAGAGTATGGCTTTTCTGACTCAAGATTTTTTCCTAAACTGACACATTTAGAAAATAAGGGCAGTGTAAGAATGGAGACACACATTGTGAATGAGACACAAATCACAAATAATTTTCATAGATTTTCAAGAGGCCTTTAGACAGAAGGAATATCTGTCTTCTAGTGACTATTATAATCAGCTAAAGCTCTTCACATTTGCTGCTATCAGGTAGTAATTAAGTACCATAATGAAACCCCATACTTCAGATCTTCATTTTCATCACTGCTACACAGACAAGAACACACAGGTAAGGAAGCTGCAACCCCACTCTTTAATAGCTGTTGTATAGAAGGACAAATTTCCAGAACTGGAAACATAGAAGAGCAAAGTGGTATTTGCGTGAGAAAGATTTTCATAAAGGAAAGATCAATCCCCCTCCACAGACTGAAGAGAAAATTAATTACTGCAGTTGGCAGAGGATAAATGATTCCAATTTACAGAGTTGTGTAATTATAGCAGCTGCAGAGTCGAAGACTGGATGCTAACTTTGAACCTCCACCCCAACATGACATTTCTACTTGAATTTCGTTCTGCCACTTGTGAGCATGTTGAAAGTTCTCTCACTGTGTCTTCATAATTATATATTGGTTCAAAAATAATCGTTGGCTCCATTGCATAGATGAAACCTTATCATCTGGTTAGCAAAAGGTATGTTGTATCGTCTTTGAAGTGCTGAAATCCCCACAGTGGAAAATTTATTAGGGGAAAGTGATGTTATGGCAACACAATTAATTCTGCCACAACATGCAAAATTAACTACACTGTTAAGAATTAAGGATTCAAAGAAGAGTTCAAAGGAAGAAAAATAGTGTATGTCAAATCATAAAGTGTAACCTTTGTATAAGGTCTAACAACACCATATTGTAAAGAGGCATCTCAGTGAGACATCTAGGGGAAAAAAAAAAAAAAAAAAAAAAAAAAGGAAAATAAATGGTTAAGGAGATGGAGAAATATCTTTAGTATTTTACTTTTTTTCCCTCATGGTAGGTTGTCAATTATGCTTGTATAGAGAATTCTGTTCTTTTTTTGAAGCCAAGAGGAAAGTTTTTAATCTCATCTTTAACTTTAATCCTTTAAAATATGTAAGAGATTTAGACGTGAACAGGGTAAATTTGGCAGAAGATCCTAGCTATGGAAGTAAGGTAATTTCTTTCAGCTACTGATTGCCAAGGGAGTTCAAAGCCTGCCACCTAAACTATCTATCAATTCCAGCTACAAGCTGCAATCTACTGATTTTTTACATTTCTTTCTATTGATCAAAAATATTTAGAAAAGTCACCAGCTACGAGTGAGTGAAACAATGTGATTATTACAGACAGGGATGAGGGCTCTCTAGTGCTGCTGCTTTTTTCAGAACAAATGAAGAATGAAAGACATTTTCTCAAGCAATATGCACAATAGCATCTATGGTGACTCTGTAGTTATTTTGTGCACCAACAAGAAAGGAGCTCGTCCACAAGAACAATTTCAGAAAGTCTTAGAAAATTGGCAACTGAGCAAAACACTTAGTTTTTAGTACAAGGAGACTTTTTACTTTACAGACAGTTTTATGCCATCTAAAGGTCATATAAAACTCACGTACCAAGGCAACATACTAATATTCCATTACTGAAAGAGAGGTATAGAAGTCACAGTGTGACTTTTCCCTCTAAATTACCGGTACAGACATAAACACACTGAAAACACTTGCCATACACTACTCTTAGGCCATTGTCATTGAACTGGGGTCAAATCCCATGGTAACCCTAAGATTGTGTTCCTGTTCTATTGAACACTTCCTAATGGGAGTAAAATACAGTTTATTTTGATGAGGGGTTGGGGGGGGAGTTTTGTTTTGGTTTTGTTTTCCAAAAAAAGGTTACAGCAAAGTTAGAAACTAAAGAGGATATTTGTGTGGAAAATTGGTGCAAAGCAACAACATACCTTGACTAAAGTTACACAGAAATCATTGAAAAAGCTGAACATTGAGCCAAAAGGCTGAAACTTGCCTCTTCTGGTCATGGTCAGCCTCTGGTTTTAATTACCTGGGTACAAATCAACCAGATGAAAGAAACTCACGTATTTACACCTCTCTATTTAAATCATACTTTATTAGGCAAATTTGCAGTTTTCAATGCCACTGCATTAACAAACCTAGAAGACAGCTGAGACCTGTTTTAAAAAGGACTGACCCAAAATAAGTAGAAATTTCAGGTTTTGGCCCTATGCAACTACAGTACAACAGATGAAGCAATTATATAATCAAATAGGCTTGGCCTTGTCTACTCTTTGATCAATTCAACATGTGCCAAATCCATGTCATATGAATGAAAAATCTAATCCAGAATGAAATGACTATGTCATAAGAACGAAAAACTAATCCAAGAGGGCTCACATCTGTTCTCAGTCACATCAGACACAGGACAAGCTGAAATGCCATTGAACTTGATGCTTTTTATACCAGTGCTAATAAGATTAGGATTTAACTTCCTCTTCCCTCTCTTAAATAATGTACAGAGTCAGCATAATTAAAAATCAATATGAAAGAAAATAAACTGTGCTGCAATACTTAATGCAGATATAACAATCTTTAAAATACCATAATAATTGTTTCTTTTGAAGCTAATGTGTATAAGGTCCCATTGTATGGATGAAACACTTCATTACTATACTTAAACGAGTTACTGCAACATTTTTTAAAGCATCAGAGGCAAAACCATGAACATCAGTCCTGGGTATAAGATATGCTTGATGAAGCATTCTGGAAATCTTGAGCAAGTATTTGTTATATTTATACAAGTTATACACTTGAATTGTAGGTTAAACTTATGTAACTATATCAAATTTAGGATATAGGAATCTGTATTAATGAAAAACTCCTACAGAATTCAGTAAAAATTTTGCCTGAATAAGGTATTCAGAACATCTCAGAGATATGCAGGAGCTAGTTTTACCAGACTTCTGTCAGGAGCTAATCCAAGTCTTAGCAAAGTCAATTTAGATGACTTAAAACATTTTTATCCTTGAGGAAACATGAAAATAGAGAGCACTTAAACAAAACACTTCTTACTTTGCTTATGATTTTTTCCCAAGCTTTCATCCACACCATTAGCAGCCTTCTGTAGCTGGATTTTGCTCGCCTTCATAATATTATGATTTGTTGCCATGGAAATTATTGCCATGTCACAAACAGAAATTTATGCCTTTGTGGAAAAAACCCCAATATTCTAACCTAGGAAAGCGCAAATATCTAAAACTGAAAATTGACAGCAAATAAAGGAGGTTGCCATGAAAACTTAGCTAATATTGAATTTGGAATCAGAAAGAAGCTTGAGCACATTTGCAATTTTAAGCTATTGAAATGTCCTTGTGTGCATGAAGAACATGTTAGAAGCACAGAACTTTTCTGGCTATAAGCTGAATACCTCTTACTGCATTTAGTCAGAAAATAAAAACAGGTCAGCACTAACTCAGCAGAATTAAGAACTTATATATGAATAGAAACCAGTATTCCTGAGTCTAGAGTAAGGTTCATTTGAACTATAAATTAGTTGCAACAATGAGAGTAGGGAGACAGTCTTAGCACCCATGTTAGAAGTTTATCTTTTCAAGTTTCCTCTGCACCTGAAAGACAGGAGATTCATTCAGAAGGCACTTTCTGGAGACTTTGTCTAGAGACAATTCTCACAGCACGTAAACTAGAGTCCTGTTCTGACCTTGTGGAAGGAGAGCTGGGCTTTTTAATTATTTTACTTTTTCTGTCTCCCATTTTTGCATGTTCTTTCTATGAATGCTGCTGGAATCTGTTGGGACCATATCTACAGTGACAACAAAATTTTGAATGCTTAGTTATCTACTATTTTTCTTTTTAATCTTCTATAACCTGAAGATCATCTCTGTGATCTCTTAAACTTCACTTTTTGGGACAATTTCAATTGTGTTATTCTGTATACATTTCTTCTCTGATTTTCCATTTCTGCCTAGAATAATGTCTTGAAAATATAATTATTTATTATTTTTCTGCACATATTTTTCCAGATCTTCACTATAGTGTTAATGAAATCTAGACAGAAAGTTTAGGACCATATCACTTCAGACAGACAAAGGAATCTACTATTTGTTGGTTTGTTTGTTTGTTTTTAAAAACAGGCCATTCATACTGTTTTCCTGCAGGAATACTTTTCAGTTGAAATAAGCCAAGTCTCATAAAAAAGAGCATGCACTGGAGAATAAAGACTATTATGAGGATTTCGACTTGAAAATCTCAAGAAGTGCTAGAATTCAGAACTTCTAGACAGTTAATTTTACCACCTGAAACCATCACTCTGAAGAAGGAACATAGAGGTGTGAATTTCCCTAGTTTTCCTGCAGATCCTTGTGATGCAAAAGATTGGTCTCCTTAATTCTTTTGTGTTTTCACAAACATTGAGAATTGGATACAGTAAACACATAATAAAGATGCTCCATCTTTATGAAACTGGAAAAAATCATTCCTCTTGTCACTCCACATTATCTTGAAATATGACCTCAAGATATAATTGGTAATACATTTCACTGAGGGAAACCTTTTCCTCCTCTGTTTTCTTTGCCTTCCCTGTTTTTTGTAACCAAACAAGGGAAAGAGGGAGGAAAAAAGTCAGGAAAAAAAAAAAAAAACAAACAGGTAGAATATCAGAAAAATGCATGCAGATGAATACAAAAATCCCATTACAAACCTCCGAATAGCAAACCATCTCATAAATAAAGTTTCCTGGTCTGTTCCATTGCCTTTATTATCATCATTTTCTCATTTACGCTAATTCAGCTGACTGACATTTCATTCACACAAATGTTTCCAGAAAATTTAAGAATAGCAAAGTCTTGCCCAAATACTACTACTTCTACTACTACTACTACTACTACTACTACTTCTACTACTACTACTAATAATAATAATAACAATAATGTTGTGGCTGTTAGTAGCACTACTACTACCACAATTACTACACTGGAGGAGATGAACAACTATATTTTAAACAGCTTTCAAAGATTTAAAAAAAGTCTATCATTTACCCAAGAAATAAAAAGCCAGACTGTAACTTTGATGGCCCAGCTCCTGAGAAAAATCACAAACACCAAATGACAAATTTCATTTGTCAAGCAATCGATATGGTTAAGGTTTGATGACACAAACAATTGCCTAAATAAATTAAAGAGTCCACTTACCCATCAATCTTAAAATAAGATAAAATTGACTTTCAGAATTATCCAGCCTCACTGGCATGGACTTGAAGCATAAGATACTGAAAGACAGCCAGAAAAGCAGGAATGCCAGCTGGGGAGTCAAAAAAAAAGCCTTTTTGGTTTAACTAGAAATGATGTTTAATATTTTTGATGAAAAGAGCTTTGGTAGAGCAGAAAAGAGCGAAATAGTGTACAAGTAATGGAAAAACATAGGGAAATTGTTAGAATTGAAACAGCATTCATGAACCACTAAGTGAAATAATAAGAGAATGAGGTAGCATTATTCGTTATAGCATACATAAAGACATTTATGATATATAGTGTAAAATTATTATCATATAAACACATTTATTTACTTTACAATGAAAAGAAGTCAAGACACTTAGCATGAGGACATTTTTCTGCCATCATAGTATATTCTATGCACTAATATGCAAAGGCTTTACCTGTCCTTCAAAGCTGTCATGCAATAGCTTTACTGTGTGCCATATCTTTCACTCTTGTCTTAAAAACATACACTGGTCTTAAATTGTCCACTTACTGCAGCCCCCTAAAACCTAATGGCTGGAAATAAAATGAAATCCCACAAAATTTAACTGTTATGTACATTTAATACAGCTGGGTTTTTTGGCAACCACTGGTATTTTTAGTGATATGTTTTGGTTTATTCATAGCAGTCTTTCATATTTCTTCTCTAGGCTTCTATAGTTACCTGAAACTTTATTTTGTGCTTGCTTTCTTTGGACAAATAGTCTAAGGGACAATTCTTTTAAAAGGAACATATGTACAAACATGAAACAGTTATTGTGTTTCCTATATTCCACTACAGATTCTTCTTAAAATCTACCAATTTTTTTCTTTTTTCTCTTCCATCAATGAAAGTGAAACATTTCAATTCCATAGTTTTTATACATAGTCCAGAGGCAAGTTCTAAGGTGACCATGAAAAGGGCTTAGCATCAATAATAAATTCATCACAAAGGGTTTGGACATTCACTTAGAAATATTTAGAGATCTGAAAATCAAGGACCTTAAAAAACAACTGTGCAGCAATATCAATATTTCTTAAAGCAGATCAAAGTCTCCTCTTTTAGAAGTATAAAATGTTACAGATGACAACGACGTCAGAGCCTGATGCAAATTTCACTTCATTATTGATCTGATTTCTGGTTTATGCTTATATCATATAGCAATCATGCAAATATTGACTTCAGTAGTCTCCAACTTTCACAGAATTTCATCAAGCAAGAAATGCAATTATCCAAAGCAAAGCTCTTTGCTTGTGCCAGACATTTGTTAGCAAAGGGGGTTTTCTTAACCGGTTGCACTTTGTTGTAGAAATACCTTAATTTTATCACAAGTATTTTCAATCTTGAAAGCAAAACAAAGCAGTGTATTTCGAGCTAGTGCTGTTGCAAGCCGACACATTTTGTTTTGCTGAACTGAACGACAACATTCTGTTCTGGTTTTGTTAGTTATCAATCTGCACCTGCCATAGCCCACAGTCCAACATACAGGCTTCTGTCCCCTTTTGCTTCAGCGGGGACTACATTTCCCATGGAAGAGTGGCCTATGATGTTTTGATCACTCAATGTCAGCTGTCATGGGAAACCCAACAGCAGTGAGAGGCAAAAGTGAATATAGAGCATAACAGCCATACAACAGCTCTCCTGAATTTTGGGCAAATGAAGTGTAACACTAAAGCAAACCCTGTGGACCTTTCCACTTCCAACTATTTTGCTACCTTTGTACCACATCTAAATAAAATATAGTGTCCCCCAGGACTGGTGGTCCACTTTTTATCTCCATGTGAGGCTAAACAGAGACTTTTGTCATATTTCAGCCCAAAAGAATGTTTTGAATCAATTTGTGCAAACAAACAAAAAAAAATTAACTTTCAATTAATTTGTGAATGTTATTTGTGCTTTATGGAGCCTCAGGATTTTGCTAAGACAAAGCTTCAATGACTTGTCATCAGTTCAATTTCCTGTAGCTTGAATGAAGTTTGATCAGGTTGTGGCTTGGTTTACTTCTTTTTCACTGTATTTTGTGTATGTTTAGGACACACATAATTCTATCTTTTTAAAGTTTTAATGACTCGAGACAATTTTTTTCACCAACATGAAAAGATGCAATTGACATTTAATTTTCTTTATTATTTCTTGGTCTTCAGAAGTGTACTAGGCATTTGTAGGATGTATGAAGGGCATCAGTGAGCTTGTGAAGGTGTACTGTAGTTTGTAAGCTGTTACATATTTTATAAGGTTAATTAAAAAGAGATAAAAAATTCAGATTAGATATAGGTTTATATCATAATGTAATTGCAAATAAAATTATGTGCTCCTCCTCAAGATATTTAATATCAAGATAATATAGCACATTTTTTCATTCAGTTTCATTTGCCTGATCACATCTAAACACAGCCATCCTTTCAAGGTTTCAAGGACCAGAACAATAAAAATAAATTCATGTTAAGGTAATTAAGAATTAAATGGGAGAGAACTTCTACACTCAGTAAGGAACTGATTAGTACTTAAGATATGCTGAGAATGAGGGTATATCTGAATTCCTCTTCCATTACTTTTCAAAGCATAGGTATCTCAATCCATCTGGCTCTCCAAGCACGAGTACCATGAAGAAGACAGGAACTTACCACTCCTCTCAGTGAAGTAAGTAGAACGTGGTATCTCATTCATTCTTTGATTAGCAACCCTGTGATTAGCAGATTCTCTTGGGAAATGGAAAAGCCTCTTTCAAAAGCCCCTTCCACAGCTTTAGGGAGTTCAAACCCACAACTCCAGGGAGCACTGTCAACACTGAAATACATCATATTCTGGAATAAGTAATTTTCTCCCTCTTTCCTTTTGAGGCTATAGAACTGGGGTGGTAGAAACCCAGATTCATTGGATCAGAGACAGTAGCTGACTAAAGGACCTAAATGATGGTGAGAGGACCTGAATTCTAGGAATTCTCTCAAGCACCTTTTAATGCAAAATGCCAGAGCATCAAGCCAGCTCGTGATACGGATATTAGAGTTTCTCTTCCAGGGACTTAAATAAAAGAAAATTTTGTTTTGGCATCCCAAGTGGACTTAATTTGAGACAAATGCACTGACATCATCAAAATGTCCCTAGTTCCATCAAGTGCGGAAGATAACTATTAGTGCACTTAGGACACCAGAAAAATTGTGGGGAGGTACCTTATGAAGTTAGGCATCTGAAGTCCTAACCAACAGCTGAACAGGGACTTTCTGGAACACAGTCTGTGATTTCAGATGTCTATGTTTATTCATGCTCCTAAAATTAATTACTGAATCTTGCCTGAAGTGGGCTTGTGGTCACTCCTGGGGAATATTCAGGTATCAGGGTTGGGCAATATCACATCCCAGACCTTAGCTATTCACAAAGAAGGTATAAATATTATGTCCTGTAGAGATGTTGGATAACACTGCTCCTGCCTAATTCTGTAGCAAAATTCTCCATTGCTTCTAACGTGAGCAGAAGCAGGTACCTATTGTTTGTTATTGTCTCTAGGTGCTGCCATTGAGTTTTAATGTGTGGGAAGAGGACATCACTTCAGAAACATAAAGATATGAAAAATCTGCTAAACACCTCCAGCCTTGACATTATTAATTTCTATCACCAAACTCATCCTTGAAATAATCCATTTTCATGATTTTCTACAGCTTTTCATCAATCCTTTGTTTGTTGCACAACAAACAGCCTTAAACATTAATGGGCTGCACGACTTTTATTTCCTCCCTGTTCACTGCATTTCATCTCCAAAGTTGCCACATATTTTATATTTTTAACACCGAGATCTTTGTACTTGTGATTGTGCCTGGTAGATTGGAAAATATCTATCTTTAGGCTATATTATATGCATATGAGGACCTAATGCTATTTAAATAACAGTTAAACCCACCACCTTCAAATACAAAGCCAGCTATTAAAAGATTGCTGGAGGCAATGTGGCAAGGTTTTATACTAGTTTTACACAAGATACAGGAAGAGGAGAGAAGGTTGTGTCATTTGAATGACTACACTGTATTTCTCTGTATTTTCTAATTATCACAGATTTAATCAACTTGTTCTGTTTGTCTATTTTGCAATAACCTTTCTCTTCCCCTTCTATTCAGGGGAGGAGAAGGAGAGGAATTTATATAACATAGTAAGTTTAAAAAATATGAGCTACATGGAAGACAGAACAGCAACTAAGATACTGTGATTAATTTCATAGACTTCCAGTAGGAAGTATTTAGTTTATCGGCACATAGTAAATGAATATTAAAATACGCATACCCCAAGGCTACAAGTGAAAGTAGATAACAGCTGTGGGTCTAAAATGTGGTTCCATAATGCAGAGATTGGAATAAGCTTGTAATTATGAATTAAAGCTAGAACAGTAAAAAAAAAAAAAAAATTACAAACACATTATGATGATACTCTTTAGCTCATATAATTTAAAACTAGTTCTCTTCATTTAAAAAATGGAGGGGAAGGGATTGCTCCTATAAAGTTCAGAAAAAAAATATTTGAGTAAAATTAGCAATGACCAGCTGCTTCTTTTAGCTCCTGTTTTTAAAAATAAAGGTATCTCAGTTTTAGATCAACAGAATTTCATAGCAGACAATAGAAGAAAATTACCACTACTTACTACTTTAATGAGAGATTTAGCTTTGCACAGCAAGTAAGTATACTATCCTTAAACAAGATATCACAGACCTGAAAAAGCAGGGAAAAAAATCAGAGCCAAATAATCTGCTTCACTGCATTAAGTATACTGCTGGTTAGTCTTTTGTTCCTTTTACTCAGAGTACTGTCATTATGCAAGAAAGATGGAAGGCAATCTAAAGGACAGAATCGTGTCTGGCATTGAAAAAAAAAATCTTATAAATTCCATTTTTACCTCATTTACATTGTCTAGACACTGGGTTTAGCTTATGCCTCAAAAGTTTCAAATCTCTTATCCTACAAGAAGTCATTAGCAATGCAATTAAAGTAGTGTTTCATGGAATAAAATAAAGAGGATAGCATTTTATAAACAAATTCTAATCTAAACCCATCGAAAAATATCCTTTTCTTTTTCCACCAGGCAGTAGTTCTGTGCACACACATGTATGCACAACACACACACAGAAAATCACTTCTTTAAAAGATTTATTAGTTGGATTTCACTAGCAGCATCAGGGCCTGCACTGTCACAGCCAAAAAGATGCAAAGCACAATTTAAAAGTTATCCAGGACATAGAGGGGAAAGAGGGAAGCATTCATACAATCTAGTTCCAGTACACAAATTATAAAGCTAATCTCCCTGTATACTTGATGGAAAATTATAAACTCCCCCAGAAGATAATTCAGACCAGTCTCATTGCTCTGAATCACCTGAGGGCTTTTCTTTCTGTGTCGCCTAAACTTGACACAGGCATATGAGCAAACTAAAGCATTAAGATTCTCCCATAACATGAGGTCCTTACTGTTACTAATCACAACACTATATGCCTGGAATGTAGGAATCCTGGTCACTTGGAAGACAAGAGGGCGATTAGGAGTAGTCCATATGGTTTCACTACAGATAAGTCATGTTTGACCAACCTGATTGCCTTCTATTATGAAACAACTACCTGGATAGATGAAGGGAGAGCAGTGGATATTTTCTACCTTGACTTCAGCAAGGCTTTCAATACTGTCTCTCACTACATCCTCATAGGCAAACTCAAGAAGTGTGGGTTTGATGACTGGACAGCAGGATGAATTGAAAAACAGATGAGTAGAAGATCACAGAGGGTTACAGTCAGTGTTACAGAGTCTAGCTGGAGGTCTGTTACTAGTGATGTCCCCCAGGGTTCTATACTGGGCTCAGTATTGTTTAAGTTATCCATCAATGACTTGGATGAGGAAATAGATGCCTCCTCAGCAAGTTCAGTGATGACACAAAGCTGGGACGAGTGGCCAATACTCCAGAGTGCTGTGCAGCCCTTCAGAGGGACCTTGATAGGTCAGAGAGATGGGCGGAGAAGAACCTTCTGAAATCCAAAAAGAGAAAATGCAGGGTCGTGCACCTGGGGAAGAATAACCCCAGGCACCAGTACAGGTTGGGAGCTGACCTACTGGAAAGCAGCTCTGCAGAGAAGGTGCTGGGAGTCCTGGTGCACAACAAGCTGTTTGTGAGCCAGCAGTGTGCCCTTGTGGCCAAGATGGCCAGTGGTATCCTGGGCTTCATTAGGAAGAGCATTTTCATCAGAGGTGGTCCTGCCCCTCTACTCAGCCTGGGCAAGACCACATTTTGGAGTAGTGTGTCCAGTTCTGGGCTCCTTAGTAAAAGAGAGACATGGAGCCCCATGGAGCAGGTCCAGTGGAGAGTTACTAAGTTGGTCAATGGTCTGGAGAATCTCTCTTATGACAAAAGGATGAGGGAGTTGGGCCTGTTCAGCCTTGAAAAGAGGTGACTGAGAGGGGACCACATTAATGTTTATAAATATCTAAAAGTTGGGTGTCAAGGGGATGGAGGCAGGCTCTTCTCGGTGGTGCCAGCCAATGAGACAAGAGGAAAGAGGCAGAAACTGGTGCACACGAAGTTCCACCTGAACATGAGGAAGAACTCCTTTACTGTGCAGTTGACCACACACTGTAACAGATTGCCCAGAGAGGTTGTGGACTATCTCCCTCACTGGGGTATTCAGCTGGATGCACTCCTGTGACATGCTTTAAGATGACCCTGCTTGAGCAGCGAGGTTGGATCAGATAACACTGTGGTCACTTCCAACCTGACCAATTCTGTGATACCTTGACCATAAGACAGGCACAGACTAGGGATTATAAGGAACCAATCTGATCCCAGGAATGTCAATAAAAAAGAAAGAAAGAAAAAAAGTATTTGGTTCCACTTCATTCAAATTACCTTTTGCAAGCTAAAGAGTTTTTGAAACTTGACTTCTGACATCCTATACATTTTAATTTTAAAACCACAAATAATTAAAAGCACTAAATTTCAAGGCGACACAATATTCATTCTGGCTTGAAAACAAATTTTGACTTGACCTAACAGGTAGGCTTTCACATCAACAAGCAGTTCTCACTTTACTATGTCTAGGCATCTGAGAGATGCTGTTCCTTTTTAAAGTCTACATAGATAAACTTTAATAACTTCTTCCTGTTTCTTTTTATTTTTTTCCCCTCTGCCCCCACACCCTCCCTCCTGCCATATATATTTCTAGATTAAAACAACATGACTTCATAGTAGCATGTGGTTCTTCCCTAAATGTCAGTGACTGTAAAGGGACACAAATATCCATTGAATGGTACACTCGCAAAGTGCAAGAAAATGGAACAATCCTTAAGAAATCCACAAGCTTTAAAAAACTATTTTTAACTATTGCTAAAATGTTAAACTTGTTCTGCCTTACATGATTTTATTTTGAAAGTCACTACAGAGCCTAGATGAACAACTACATCACAGGTTTGCTTCATGTCATCACAAAGTCAAATCTTGTTTACACTATCAGGAAATATCGCTTGGAAAAACCACGGGAGTTTTTAATCTTTATCCTGTTGCATTTGTCTTCTTGCCATTACCAATAAATACCTAATTTGTAGAGGACTCCTACATTCAGCATCCCCTTTAGAGAAGAATTTTTGTGAGATTGAATGAATTTTTAAATCATTATTGATTATGACATAGCTAATATAAATGAATGAATTTTATATGTGGCACAAACTGTGCACCTGCTTGATATATACTGGTAAGCAAAATCAATTAGCCCCTTGCTCTTCAAGACTAAAAGGTTTAGCCTATCAGATTGTTCTTTCCAAATAGTTAAGTTTTCTACAAAGAAAAGAAAATACAGCAGCAGGAATTAAATTACAGAAATTTAGTAAATCTTTGCAAGTATTTTACAAAATGCCATTCTTTACTTAATAAAGGGCAAGCAACATATTTTATGATTTCCCATTCATTCGACAAAGCTATGGTGTTTGTAATTGTGTATATAAAGCCATCAGTCTTGTAGAGCCGTCTTTAGCTGAGCAAGCCCCAAAGCATCCCGTCCATTCTGCTCAGATCTGATCAGCATCTTTATACTTTATCAGCCTTGGGGTTCAATTTTGTTTTGGATGCTTTTATAAATGAGCACAATCACTGGTGAATCTGTTCTTCCAGATTGCAAAGAGAAAAATCGAGAGAAGAACTTTAGTAGATTACTGTGTCACTGAGGATAAAGTACAAGCACAAATGCACCTAAAGTAGTCTCAGAGATTATTTCATTGGGTGTACATTTTCAGTTTTATTTCAGTAAAATTAGATGATTGTCTTAGTTATTATTGTTTTTGAAGCTATATTCTGTCCCCAGGCAAGGTGCATGATCAATGCACTATCTAGCAAAATCAATTTGTTGCAAAGTACTATTTATTTAAGAAAAGGAAGGAGGGGGAGAGAAGAAGAGAGTAATGCATAGCAAATGTGAAGATGATTATAAGACTTTCTTCTAGTAAGGCTGATTTTTTTCACTGAAGCATGGAAGTTAAGAAATAATACAGCAGATTTCACAAACCCTGTAGAAAACTACTTCTATATACATATTTAAACTTTAGGGTAGCCAGTGAAAAGCTATCATCAAGTTTTGTGGTTACTTCTATTTTTGTTATAAGAGATGAGTTTCCAACAATAAATTATTGTGACAAATGATCCTTTTCTGACATACGGATCAACCACACAAGTTTTTTGATTTTTACGTAAACAGGACACAGAAAAGATACATATAATATAAGAGACGATTTGGTTTCTTTTTGATAGCAGTAAAAAATCGGTACTTGCTATGCTTTGTTATTCAAGACATCATCAATATCACTGAATATCTGATGGGTTAGGAGAATGTGATTTTCTCAAATAGCGGGAAGGCTGCACTCTCATGACAGATAGGGTCAATTTTTTTTTCAGAAGCTGTTGATGCTCTTGCATTATCTCTGTCATGGCCACCATATTAGAAGTGTAGTGAAAATCCATTATCTGCAATCTCAGTCAAAACATTTGCCACTCTGAATAGTTCTAGGCAGCACAAACTTCCAGTCAGTTGGAAACTGAGCATTTGTATGTTCTATGAGAAAAATGCTTCACCAAAAATGGTTAACTACAACTGATCAGAGTTGCTATCATCTCTTCATTCAGGTTCATCATCAGGGATATTACAAAGCTTCCAGAAATATATGAAATTATGATGCTGTAAAGAAATGCAGTCACTTAATTATATTAGGAATATGAACTCTGAGACCAGTTTCAATCCCCATCTATGAGTAACTACATCTGTGTTGTACAGAGGCATCTACCACTGATACACACAGGTGTGAATATAACCATTTCATGTTATGATTTCCTCAACAAAATAGCTGTGGTCAGAGGAAAGAAAACAGCTACCTGAAAATGATGGTGAATCCCGGTGGTTTTCCATCTCAAAAGAAACAGGGCCCTCAATACTGAATTTTGAGGTGGATAGTTTCTCTTCCGGTAGATTAGTAGAAAAGGGGTTACTTGTAATGCAGCAACAATATCTAATGGCACTACTTAAGTAATCCATGCTGTCTACTTAATTATCCTACCCTTTAACTGCAAAAAAGAGAAAGCAGACCCATGTTGTTGTACAAAAGTATGACCAGTTAATCTAAATGGCATTTGCTATTAATAATGCATGTTTTCAAGCAGCAGGGCTACACAATAATGTTTTCTGGGTTTACATTATCAGATGATAGGTAGAATTGCTGAAATAGATCCTCTTGAGGCCATCATGGTGTGAGATTTGAATAAGCCATCCTCAAAAGGTGAGGTGCTACATATTACTCAGAGCTACTTAATGAAGCAACTGTGTGTTTGGAACAGCTGCAGGAGAGAGAGACTTGGCAAGTGAGTTAAAGCAGCCTCATAGAAATTAGGACAGCGCTGACAGCCGCGTGCATGACACTAGTCAAAGCACTGAATGGGAAAGACAGCTAGATATCAATGTCCTTGCCATACCTACATGCCCCCTCTGATTCTCCCTTCAGACTTCAACACTGACCCAACACAGATGCAGCCTTGGCTGAATGAGTGGGTAGATATCACAGTAAAGGCAACTCGAGGAGCATGTATAGACCTGATGCAAAGGTATTTTTTTTCTGGCCAATCTTTCCTTTTACACCATCCTTTATTCCTGTTAAGTGATACTGTGGTTTAATCTGCTCTTTGGGAAATATTTTAATTGCTAAGGGAAAAGGAAGAATTAGGGTATAATATTTATATTATAATAATAATATAATATTAATATTATATAATTAATATAATAATATTATAATTTATAACTGAAGTTATAAATCAGAACTAGGTTTTTACTGAATTTCCAGGTTCAACTCCTTCCTTTCCCCAACCTACATATTTGAGTTTCAGTCCTTCAGACTATAAATTACTTCATATATACACATAGGTATGGGCACAAAATGTACACGTGAACTTTTATATACAAATCCAGACATGAATACACAGCTAGAAAATATGTGTGATTCTGCAAATAAATAGTCTGGAAAATTATGGTGACTAAAAATTCCTCCATGGGTAGATCATTTACAAACAGTCACTTGAATTTTTCCTCTGTAATGTGTGGTAATAGTCATTGATGAAAGGGGGATATGGGGCCAGCCATATCATCCATGAGACACAGCATGGAGATACCTTCTGTTCCCGACTCTGAGACTGAACTGCCCACAAACCCACTCCATTCACCTGAGATCCTCTTTCAGAACAGAACACCTATGGCAAACTCAAAAACCTTTGAAGACTAGAAAGTGAAAGCTTCCAGGGAGGAGCCCCATCTGCATATAGCACACTACTGAACATGAAGGAAGGGAGAATTAATAGTCCACAATCTGTTGTAGATGATAGTATCATCCTGGCCTGACAGTTCTGGGTCAAGGGCACAGAAATCAAAATGTAAATTAACACACAGTGAGTGATAAGGGGGAAATGTGCTACACAGGAATTATTAGATGAAGAGATTATGACAAAGGAGTCAGATTCTATTAGAATACTCACAGTAGGGTACTCAAAAGGTGAAAAAAAAAAACAACACTTTTTTTTTTTTTTAAGGAGAACACAGTGATGAAATTTAAGAGATTTCAGTATTAATATTTTTGCTCATTTTGATCCACACATCACCTTTTCAGTTAGGTTCCACTGTGCATTTCATGTTTAAGTAGACTGTCAGTATTGAATCTGAAGACACAATCACAACAGACAGCATTTTTATGAGTTTTATAAGCATCCAATGTCAAGTTGTAATATTCACGTATTTCTTAGGCCTACTATCAAAGTGGAATCAAACTTCAGCATATTTCCAGATCAAAAATGGAAGGCTCGGTTTGAGAAGTCTCTGATTTATCTCACCTACTACAACACAGTATTTTTGAAAGGGTTTCAGCATCTGTAATGTATAGATAGCATTAGAAACAGACTCCAATTAAAGAACAGAAGATACAATATTCACACATATTCATACTAAAAAGAAATTGCTTGGAAAGTTATCTTCTCAGCTTAAAAAAAAAAAAAAAAAAAAAAAGAAAAAAAAAAAAGAAGTTATAAACATTTTCCTTACTAGTAACTAAAGGTAATCGGGAAAAAAACTAAATTAAGTAGTAGACACAACAGTAAAACACCATGCTGAGATTGTTTAGCTATATTTAAACATAGGTAGGATCTAAAGAGGCAGTTAACAGTCAAACAGCAAAGAAAGAATATATCATCATGGGATTAGGAGATCTCATTCAAAATCATGAGTAGTAAATAAAATATATTGCTTTAATTCATTAGTTAAAATATTGAAAGACTCAACTGTGCTAGAAATTAAAACATCTAATTGTATTTCTTGAAATTAACATAGTAAACTGCAGCATCACCTTCTCAAGAAATGGAGCAAGTTCACTAGTTTTTTTCCTAGTTCAGATTTTCATGATTGTTTATTCAAAAAATAACTGGCACATCTACTTCCAAAATAATAACAACTTTTATCAGCTTGTTACACTTTCATGTCATGATTCAAGTCTGAAAAGCTCAAAAAATCAAATTTTTCTACAAATTCTTCCGTAAGAACATGTGTTTTGTTAACCTTGAAGAGGGAAAGATGAGACAACAGACCCAACACTGGAGAATGAATGAAGGCTCAATGTCCTTTCAGGAAAGGCACCTGAAAGGTAACATTCATTTCCAAAGCCTGATAGCTTAGAGAGAATGTTTCTTTCTTTTGGCAGGTATCCTGCAATGCCATTTTTAATTTTCTTTGCTTCATTTGGCCACAGTAACTTCCTACTCTTCAAAGAACCAATTTGCACCCTCTCTTTTTCTTTTGATACTGTCCTTGTTTGTAATTATGCTCTACTCCAAATCTAAATCCAGATATTGGATTTAGGGAAGCCATCTGCTCACCCTGATATTAAGCATTTACTTATTGCAACAAACGAAGACCTTATACAATAGGTCTCATACAATATCTCAGACTTGTATGTTAAAAAAAAAAAAATTGTAACTAGCACAGTTTCTTCTATAGGTGCAGATATACAATTAGACATTAGCTTATTCCATCAAGGGATGGGCAATGCCTAAAGAATTACCCTCCTGTGCGTGACACAAAAGGCCTACAGAGCATAGCACTATTTCTCTGACAGTAACCACTAACAGGAAGAGCCAAGGACACAGGTTATACATGGTGACTTCCGACAGAGGAGGTCACATCTAGACTCATATATTTGGTACCTGTCAATCAACCAATTTTTCATAAACACATCTAATTCCTACTTGGGAAAAAAAAAATTGTATTTCTGTCTTTGAATGTCTAATGGCAGTCATGTCCACACAAAGACACAGTGTTTTGTCTCTTTCAGGCTTACTTTATACCAGCTAACCACTTTCATGTGCCCAGAAGAGCAGGAAAGGGAAGATTAAAGCATCACCACCATTACCTGGTACAGCTGAGATAGCAGACGCTTTTAATATACCTATGGATCATGATCTGTAACTGCATTCAAATTAGCTGATCTACTTTTAGTGTAACTGCACTAGAATATCACTATGATTTTGAATTAGCTGCACCCATGGTAGAAAGGATTATTCACTCTTTTAATTATTCCACTATAATTAGAAAGTTATGTATGTCAATATGTAACATATATGTAGGTAAATCTTTATCGTACCATTTTGAAGCTGAGACAAGACTGGAGTGGAGAATCAAATAAGGGAAAATACAGGATTTGCCCTAACAAGAAGGTATCAGGAAAAAAAATAAGTACAGGTGAAATTCTACACTTTAATTACCACAGACTACTAAGATAAAGAAAAGTTTCAAAGAAACACAGAAAAATTTTGGTGGTGCGTCAAAAATATCTAACATTTACAAGAGCCAGCCGTATCTTGCTAGGATGTTTTTCCTCCCTTCCAAGACACTTTACCCCTCTCACAATGGCTGACTAACCCCTATCATCATTGCCATGCTTCGTCTTTCACATAAAGAAAGGAAACAACTTTATGTACTAGTTTAGACTGTATTCTGAGCTAAAAGTCAGGAAATAAAACTTCTGCAGAGCATTCCATTTTAATCAGATGCAGTCATGCTACCCAAATAGGAAGAAATTTGCTACAGATTAGCCATTTTCCTCTTGCATTAGTAGTCAGGGAAAAATAATTGCATTTTGCAGTTATTCACACTATTAGGTTTGGGGGTTTTTGCAGCTTAGAGACCTGTCTCAAAGAATTACACTCCAACTACTGTATATCAGGTCAATCCTAACAAGCACTGGGAGGAAGAAAGGAGTGACCAGTACCTCGTTCCTGTATCAAAGTGTTCTGTTCTTAGGCTATTAAAAAAACCCACAAGAAGTTCAGAGGAAAAGTCCAACACAGCTGTTGGAGAAAGGCTATTTCAAATCCACACAGAGCTGTGACAACAAAAGATGTCGTGGGAATTCACTGGTTGTAGACAAAAACTGGTGAACTGTTACCAGAAGTCTTTGATATTCAGAAAGCTATTTCTAAAACATATTGTCTTCAAGATCATATAAGTTAGCAGGAATTGTTAAAGAGTATGCTCTAGGTTTATTCTAAATAGATACTGAGCCATGTCCTGAAGAGAATTAATTTCCATTTGTGATCTACCCACACTATTGTCATTAAATTCTACCAAAAAAAGCACCACAGAAATTTCAAGAAAATAATTTTAGTTATGTGATGGGCAATGTTTTCTAGAAGTTAGTCAGCTAACACAGGTACCAAGTCCCAGCAACAGTTTATCTGAGCCTATACCTAGTCAAACACTCATCACTAGTGGCTGTTTTGTGAAAGAAATGCCAAACCTATACTAAGAGTTTTTCTGGTATACCTTTACACATTATAATAATCTGGTGGTCTTTTAATCACCTTCCTGCTATAAAGTAGGTCCTACATAAGTCGCAATTGTACCAGGCACAGAAGGCTCCTTAGACTTGCTATAGCCATACTGCAAGTTCTGATCAATCTTAAGTGGGTTCACATCCCCTGCTCATATGGCACAGATACGTTGCTGAGGTCAATACAAGCACCTTTGCAGAACACTGCATAGGCCCAGTAATCTACTCATATGATGTCAATCACAAAATTAGGACCACAGGTTCTTCCCTTGTTTACTATAAGATTCTTATTCCAACTATTAATAGAAATTAGGGATGCAGGTCTTAACTGTGTCACAGTTTGGTTGAGATATAACTTTGTTGCAAACAGATCCCCTAATTTAGTTAGTTACACACTGGTCCTACACACTATATCTGACAGTGCAGGGTCTGAGGGTCTCAGGTTCCCCCTTACCACCCCATATACCCTCCAATCTGCTCTCAAAACTATGTACATATGTACAAAAATAACAATAAGCTTCTCACTGTCACTGACGGGACAGCCCAGTCAGTAGCCATGTAGGTGGTCATTATGAGAGTAAAAAAACCACCCTCTGAAAATCCAGAGAAGAAAATGCATCCAGACACCATTTTCAAACTTAGCAGATAATTTTAGAAATATAAAAGAACATTCACAGCATAGATATTTGCTTTAACACTGCTCCTGTATAACTAAGGAACAATTTTGGTTCATAAAGAATGATTAAAGCACCAATTATTTTGACTAAACATGTATTTGAAACCCTCAGGCTGCCATGGTCTTTAAAGCCATTAATTCATTATTTAGCTGTCAGTGTGGAAAAATATCACAAGCTTAAAGGTTTAACAAACACTTCGCAATATTAAAGCAAATGGTCACATTTGAAATTTCAAACTGTTACATGATTTTATTTATTAGATAATGTAGATTACCTTTTCTACACACATTTCCTGCAATGTATTCTAGAACAATTTTATGTTGAACAGAATCTAATCATATTTTATGCTTAAATTTAAATAAAGAAAGAGAGAAAAGACCCCCTCAAGGGCTTCTGGGAAATCATTTACAAAAATCTTTGAGGCTCAGGTGAAACAAGTTGTGCTGGGATTTGAAAGATCTGTGGAAGTGTAAGCTATAAAATCACTTCATCTTGGATGCTTAGAAAGGTGGTTTGGGAAAGAAACTCCACTTTTTCAATGCCTCAGTGATATATGGCACTGACACTAATGGCTATAAAACCTTATTAGGGAGTGCTGTGAAACTCAAATATATGAGTTTCTTATGTGGAAAGATTTGAGTATTCACATTACAGTGGAAAAGAGGACATGTCCACGCTCATCTCTGAAAAGTGGATTGATTCTGGCAATCTATTCGGGTATATACAAATATCTTATCTCTCCAGGACTGTGACAGAGACAAGAAAATGGCACAGTACTCACTCCTAAAGCTCTGGCAAGACTTTCTGATGATTTGATACAAAACTTAACTTTCGCTGAATCTCAGTTGTGTGGCCTCTGACACAAAACTATGACACAAAGCAAGGTTTTGGTGCTGCAAACCAGCAATGACGTAAGAATAGTGAATCATTTATAATGGGCTAATTAAAATGAAACTTTGCATTACATAAAGCAAAGCACTGGCTGCAAATTAGCAGACCCAACACTTAAGCAGAATTGATCTTAACAAAGGGCTGAATGGTCTCCTCCTTGAATCAAAGTAGAGCACTGAGGAACAAATCCCATTTGGACCCTGCCTGCCAGGGTGTGGGGAAGACTGACGACCCATCCCCAAGGGCTTTAGTTATCTGTGCTTAAGGTCTGCTCCAATATGTTGTAGCCTTACAACCTTGCATCAGAGCTGTAAGTAGACTCATTGGGATCCCGCACTCTGAGACTTGAGAGCTGAATCAAGCTCAAGGTTTTTCTCTCAGTCCTCTCCTGAGATATGTGACAGGTGTGCCTGTGCCTGGTCTTGTACCTTGCTGTCCCAACCTCCTGACTTGCTTTTCCAGCTTGGCCTAAGCCCCAGCTCATCACTCGGATGGGTCTGAAAATCAGTGAGTGCGCTGTTAGATGACCCCAGCTGCTATCAGCTTCCTCCTTTGCACTACTGGCGGAGAACCAGAAATACCGTAAGAACCAGATAACTCTACCTTGGGGAAAAGAGTACACCTTGCACTTAACGAATATGTCCATCCCTGTCTGCAGAAAAGACTATCCAGAAAGGCCAGAAAGAAAACCAGTGTGGAAGATTTTTTTTCCTCAGATCAGAGGAGCCATAGCCTGACTGCCAGAGGAGGGAGCATTGAAAGCAAAAGAGGGTTAAACCCCAAAGGGCTCACAGGCACTCTGTGTTTGAAAGGATGTCAAAGTAGATTCCAGAGGAAAAGAATGCAAGTTCATGAATTCCTGATTGTAAGTCAGTCCTGAGAAGAATCAACAAGTAGAACTGAAATCACACTGTGAGGGATGATGCTCTGCAAGATGCTAACTCAAAAAATAAAGAAGAACTAAATTGATAAATCCTAGGTGGCTTTAGGTATGAGATTTCCTAGGTTAAATTCCCAGTAATTTAGTTATCATATCCCACAAGAGATTCAGGAATCTGAATTATAGATGTATGTAATATACCCACATATAACCAGTATAAACAAGTCTCCCATATTAATTTTCCAATCCAAAGAATTGTTTGAAATTTGTTAAGGTTTACTCTCATTTTCCTTTCACCTTCCAAATAATGGGAGACCCTATTCAGTTTATCACCACTGGCATTTTTAGTATCTCAAATTTAGACCTGTCATTCCAGATTCTAAATTCACTGTTAATGTCTATGTATATTTCTCTGAGTGGCAGAAACTCTTCAGTTTCAGTAATCTGAACATGAACGTCATATACATTAAGAATACCAACACTGAAAGCTGCCCTCACCAGAGAAGCAAGAGAATACTTTCCATGTGATAGCTAGGAGGGCACCAGAGGGGTTGAAAGAAATTCTGAAACTGCTTTCCCTGTTCTTCCAGAACATGTATATGCCTTCCAATTACCTATAACTAGCAATAATGCACTGTGAAAAGCACAAAGGAGGGCAAATTGTCCCAGAACAACAAGCCAGCAGTGCAGAAATATATGGTTAGATCTCATGCAAAGTATCAAAGGAAGATCCTGCTCAGCTGTCTGCAACATATAGAGGATGGGTTCTCCTTCCTATTTTTATCAACCAGGGGCAATTCTGCCTGAAACTGGGCTTCACATAACATGGTCATTTTAAGGTGTGACAATATCTTCCACAAGAGAGTTACCTAAGCCTGCCTTGTTCATTTAATCTCATCACAATTCCTGCTACTAATCTACATTCCTCAGTTTGGAATCATCTCAGTGGCAAAAGGAACTGTATGCTATTGCTGAAGCCCCCCAGCCATTCTCCAATCACTTTTTAACTTAAGGTTAAAAAATTAGTTTTCAGTGAAATTAGATACTGTGTGCATCTTAGGAAAGCAGAGAGAAGGAAAAACCATTTTTAATGTCATCTACAAAGCAAAGAAAATGCTGTGAGCTATATTGTGTTAAAAATTTAAGTCCTGGAAAAACAAAAGCCTTAAAAATGCAAGATGTTACTAATATCAATTGGAGAAACAATTTTAAAATATTTAACAGGTTCTTGCTTTTCCATTTAGACAAAGAAATGAAGATTGCAGACACCTGGTAATTATACTATGTACCACAGACTTGCAGTTACAGAAAATAATTGAGTATATAATTGTGGGTGTATGGATTTGCAATTGTTGTTTAATATGGTGAATATAACAAATAACTGAAAGACATTATCTATTTATATATTTAGAGAGATTTGTCTGAGTGTATTTTTCACTGTCACACAGTATAAGCATATGAACAAAACCTCGGTCCCACTGCAGTCAGTGGTAAAACACCATTGCCTTCAGTGAAGTGAGACTTACACATTTACATATGTACACCCATACAGTAAATATGTTTTATTCTTATATCTTGAAGCTTTACCCATAAGTTGAATTCTGAGAGAATATGATGTTCCCGGGCCTCTGAAAATGCATACCAAGTAATTCGGTGCAAAGATGCTTCCAAAATCACATCACTGTGATAGATCTTCTGGATTCATAGTTCTGCATCAATTCTGTTGTGCACAGTAGTTATAGCCTGGAGGTACAATAAACAATGCAAGTTAGTAAGAGGGGCCTTGAATTTTTGTTTCAAACAAGCATTTAGTTTCTGGTAGCAGGAATATATATGAACAAAGAGAAGAACAGGACAGAACAATATCAGACAAGTGAGATAGGTCTTTTACCAGATGTAACCCTTTCTCTGCAAAGACAGAAAAAACACCCATTTCTTTTGTTTGATCCTGTCCAAAAATTAACCAGAAGTCCTGGTGGACTTTGCAGCAGGTTGGCTAGGAATCTGTTCATGCTCATGTGAAAAAATAAAAATAATTTTAATTGTAAAAGGTTCAGAGAATAGTAAATAATAAAAAAAAAATCTACCATAGTGAAATTATCTGGCCCCATCAAAATAACTAGGACATTTTGAGTATATTCCACCCTAAACTCTTAAGACACTAAGCAGCTTAATAGGAATCAAAATATTTGAAAACTGTCATAACAGGAATAAAACCAGCAAAAAGCATTGGACAAATATTTGCAATCACCTATTTGATCAAAACATTGCTGGAAACATTTTTTATTTTACACAATTAGGAATAAATGAATGACAGAGGCCTCTTTTTTTCACCAAAATCAATCCCTTTGGGGCTAAGTAACTCATTTCTATACATATTTTTGTGGATTTTATAAAGAAATAAGTAAGCTTCTTGTCCCTACTGCTCCCAACCTAAATTGCCCTAATGGCTGAAAAATCCTTTAAAATTCATCATAATGCATTTATACAAATCTCATCTTCTGCTAACATGCCTAATGAACTTTATAATCTCTTCTCCATATTTAATATTTTCACACTTTCATATATTTCCATATATTTATACAGAAATAGCTCCTTTTTTTTTCCATTGGCCAAAATTTTCAAGTAATTATATTGTTTCTCAACAAAAAGAAAGCAAGTTATCCTCAAAATATTATTTTATTTCTGTCTTGGTGTTTTCTCTGATACAATGTAAGCTTAAATATTGACTAGGCATAGATATCAGATATTCAAACTTCCACATACAAAAAAATTAAATGAACAGAGCAAAAAAATTTTGGCAAAATACTTGTAATCATATTTCATAGCAGGAATACTAAACGGATCTTCTAGTCCTAATAGTAAAAATTCTCAAGAAATACATATTATAGAGACAATATTGACAAAGAGCATGGTATCAGTACTTCAGCATCTTAGCACTGATATTTCGTGAGAATTGGACGAAAGTATTTCCAAGAATTCCAGACACTCATTTTCTATGAAGTGACATTGAAAACTGCTTCCTGTTCGCTGTTACACATGCAGCATGTTTCTTTTGCATTAAACAAAATACAAAATTAACTCAATTTACACAAATTAGATAGCAATGAAGGCAGCACAGAGCTACATATGAGTTCCCAAAAATGCAGTCACTACTGAAGAGAAATGAAAATAATCAAAACCAGTTTTGTAGAATGGCTCCTCCTTTAGAACTGATAGTCTGTAACACTTCTGTCTTACAAATCCAAAATCTTGTCATCAACTTTTCCTCCTTCCTTTTGTAGAACTTGATAGCCAAAGAGCTACAATAAGTCTTTATTTAAATGCCTGCCGTAGTAATCTTACTGCTAAAAAGGGACTGTTGGAGATTTGATAGTAAATTATAATACAGAAGTTACTTCACAAGAGATGAACCTATGAGATCAGTTTCAGGCTTAAACACAGAAAATCTGACACTCCTGTGCTGTGTTTTCACAGGATCTAACAAAGTGGCACTATAAATTCCTATTAGCTATTACAGTACCAGAATCAAATAGCAATGAATGATAACAAATTTAAACCACTACTTACATATTAAATTTTATCCATGGCCTAATCCCCTGAGAACTCCAACACTAGATAAAATCGTAGATTTTTTTTTTTTTCTAGAAATTGCTAGAAAAAATCGTAAGGATGAATTTCCTTTTCTTTAACAGAGGCAAGCAGTCCTAAAGGTAAGGCTCCAGTATACAGAAGGGGAAATATATGTGTATACATATACACACACACAAATTAAAGTTCTATGAGCAGGGCAATGAAGAATGACTGGCCTCACAGGAGTATGTGTCTTATGACTGGGGTTTTCTAGTGTCTAACAAGTTGTGACTTCCAACTGCAGTTTTTCTAATAGTTAGGACGATTGTACTGTGTCCCTTCTGCATAGATTCTCTCACTTTTGGTAATAAACATGCTCCCAACATAAATTCTCTTCAGCAGAGACATATAATAGAGGGGGTTTTCTCTGTGTTTTGGGAGAAATGTGCACAAAATTGTCATCTTTGATGCCTCTACCTTTTTTTCAACACCACAGTTGAAATTAGGCAAATAGTAAAAAGTCAATGCCGGAGGACAGATAATTGCAGAGATTAGTCTTACTTCCTTCTGAAGCCATGCTAATCTATAGTAGGTAAAGGTTTTGCAGTTTTATTTCATTAAGAAATCTCAGGTCATTTACAAAGAAATATTGCTATTTAGGAAGAGGTCGATGATCCTAGGATCTAGACTTCTGAGGTCAGTTGAAAACACTGGAACATAATCAAATCCTAGAGCTAATGATGTGGCTAAAGACTGTCTCCTTCGATGCAAATGTCTCATAGACCTATTTTTGAAGCTGCCTTCTCCCAATCTCAATGCAAGCCCAAGCTAATATAAAACAGTAAGAGAAGAACAGGTCAGTTAGCAGGTCAGCCAAGGGGCTGGAGTTATTTAGACAGGCCTTCAGGGCTGTCTCTAGTAAACTGTCTTAGTAAACTGGAAAAAGCCATAATGGAAAGGTGCAGAGGTGGTTTAAAATTCCCTTAGCCATTTTCCTCATAGGCCAGATTTGCTGTTCAACCCTACAAAGAAGCACTCCCAGTGTATCGTTTGCTCACACTGAGTAGTCTGAAGTAGTGCCTGGTTTATTTATCTACTTCGGATAAGAACCAATCCCAAGGCCCTTAGCACACTGCTAATTAATTCCTTTCCCATGAGAAGAAAATTATTTCTTTCCTTGTTTTTAACAGCCTTCAAAAAACGTGAGGGTCTTTCTGGCTGCAAGGTAATTACAGAGCTTCTGCTGCTTACCTAAATCCTCTCACTATTTGCACAGAACATTTTTAGTATGCACTACATCCTTGTCATCCTTTAAATGTTTCTGTAATTAAAGGCAATGCTGCCAAAAAGACGTTCGAAGTTGAATAAAAAAATATTTATTTGCATGAGTAAACTAGCTAATTACTTGGGTGATCTCACACAAATATTTTTCTCATAAGTTATGTTTAAGAATAGAAATATAACCCTCAACTCAGGCACATAGAGAGAAAAAAAAACAGTGTTAAAGCACAGCCATTAATTTAAACTTGGTACACATTTCTACACGTGCTTTCTTTCAGGAAAAAAAAAGGATTCTTTGTGAACACACATCCCTTCGCATGCATGGACAGTTACTGCAAGATTGTAACTCAGCTGCTCAATATAACTGAAAATATGCTCACATGCAGATGCTCTCTTCGAAAGAAAAGAAAAATCAAATAAACAGATTCTGACTGTGCCATTAAGCCACTCACCAGCCCCAGCAAGAACTCCTGGTGCTTTTCTGCTCTGTAAGCTTCCACTGTATCACTTCATGAGAGATTTGGGGAAGTCTCATTTCTACAAGGAAACAACTCTGCAGGCTGGTGTTATCAGAACAGTCACACAGCTTCTTCTCCTTCTATTACATTTACTGGTCATAAATTATTCAGTTAGATTTTGATTTAGAGAAATCCAAACTGGGACAGGGGAGCAGAGAGAGAAGGCAGAGACTTCCATTAAACAAGGCTGCTAAGGTATTATTTGGAACAGTAATAGTGCCCTTCCCTTTCCATTGAAAGATAACTGCTTCTTTTGCACGCTCTAGGTCAAGTTCCAAAACATGAAAGATATGTGAAAACATTAGCCCTGCTTATGCAAGCCAGAAGTTATACTGACTCCTTGACATCCAATTATGTTTTCATGCATAACTTCAAATGAGTCATTTCATTCTACCACCTGGTTTCCAGACTCTTCATCCCCTACTTCATTTGCTTAAGGAGCTCTTCTTGTTCATCTGAATGTTTTGGGTACTAATTGGCAATGAATTTCCCTTCCACTGCTTTTCGTTCTGTGTTTTCGTGGTGGTCCCTCATCTGAGTCCATTCAAAGACAGTTCTGCTTGCCAGGTACTGAATGCCCTTGAGCTGTGTTACATCACTCACAACTGCAACTAGTTTGCAGTGATCTCTCTTGGCCCAACTTTAATATGAATGCTGTAGAAAGGGCTGGTGATTCTGGTTTGGATTTTAGTGTTTGGGTTACTCACATTTCTATAAAACTGCATGGGGGTCACAAAACGACTGCTAAACTGGATTTATAACCTTTATATGGGAAGTTCATCTTTCCTGAAATATGTCTAATTTCAGCTGCAAAGTACTCTATCAAGGCCTCAAGCCCTTCAATGGTAAAAATTTATTTCAAAAAAGGTTTTCTTCTTTAGTAAATATCAATTATGCAATAGGGTGTGCAGCCACATACCTTACCTTTCCAAACTTCTCCAAAAATATAGCAAAGAGTTTTTTCCTTTAAAAGTCAAGACCTAACTGCTGCTGAGAGCAGTACCTAACATCTCAAACAAGACATAAAAAAAGATGTCATAACAATAAAGAAGGCCAAAAGAGTTTGAGGTAACTGGGATTTAAAAAAAAAAAAAAAAAAAAAAGGAAAAAAACAAAACAGACCACTTTTGAGTGCTCATGGCAGACTCTCAGCCTCATTTCATATAAGGAATTAACATGCTCAATTAAGTCATCCACACACTGAGCCAAAAGGATAAGGCCTAGCTAAACTGTGACAAGGCTGCAGAAATGAAATTGAGGTAAAACTTGGACAAATACCTCAAGCTTTTAAAAAACAAAATTGGCTCTAGGAAACAACTTCTGATAATAGCAATGCTATACCTACTCATTTAAGCCTTTTAGCTGCCAGATGATGAAATGAAAATTTTTAAACAGGATGTGCCCAGTGTGCTCTTTGAAAGGAAAAAAATCACACCAGTAATGACTCTTCCACAATAAGCTTGACCCTGCTTAAGTTTTGAGATGACTGTACTGCGAAATGATGAGAAAAGGAGAAATAGGGATTAGAGGTGACTGTTTGGGCAGTGCATTTACAGAAGACAGTAAAAGGTTTAAACCTGTGATCAAGTCAATATTGTTTGTTCAAAATAAGGTAGCACATCAAGAACATCTGGGGTTTTACCTGCAAGATCTCAGTGTAGACTCTTTTAGCCAGTATTTCATATATTATGTCTTATAAAAATCACATACGGTTTGCTAATGCTACATACCAAAAGAAAAACAAATACAAAAACCTGGTTCCCTTTAGATTTTTATCTGTATTAAATAATGGCCAAATGCTTTGCTGGCTTAATTCCATTAAGTGCAATGGAGTCATGCCAAGAAAGAATTTGGCCCTAAGCATTTAATGAGCTTGTTACTTGGAAGATTAGGAGCCAGGTCTTCCTCTGGTATAAGCTGGTATAATTTCACTGCCTTTCATGGAAGTATGCCAACTCACGAGAGCTGAGGATCTGGACTTAAAAGTAAGTAAAGTTACTTTAGCCCTATCAAGTATATGTGGTTCCTATCCTCATGTATGTTCAACTTGTCAAATATTCTTGCAAAAATCAAGCCTGGCCTACAAAGCTTCCCCCACCCCTTCCTGCCCCACCTCTCCATACAAAAATATCTAAGTCATCATTTCTTCAATCCTTATGTATCAGTTTAACAACATGGGATTCTGTTTCTCCTCTTCTAAATTTTCCAGTAAGGATTCTGCTAAATGTATATCTCTTAAGTCATAATGTACTTTGCCTCTGACTATCATGAAGTCACATTAATGTGAAAATCATTTCATGTTAGATTATCAATTATATAAAACTCATGAGCCATTTTTACAATTTAAATCTATAAATCTTAATCTTCTTTCTTTAAGGGAATATCATCCTGCCTCAAAAAAATGCTGGAAAGAAAAACTAGTAATTCACAAAGCTCAATCACTCCCGTTCTCTGAAGGATGGGTTATTATTCTTCATGTAATGACATTCAAAACCAATCTACTGTTTCTTTTTCCTGTTCCTAAGTACAGATCAACTTAGGTGTGTTTATAAATTTTGCTCATGGTTATGAACATTCTAAATCATTAGGGCAAAAGTCATAACTTCAGTCAAAGGCTTTAAATTAACAATTGCAAAATACAATAATAGTCCTTCGTATTTTATTCCATCTATGCTGTCTGTTTTAATACAAGTATGACATTTCTAATTCTTCTGAATGTGCTGGAAAGCAAAGAGCTGGACTATCAGCTCATGTAAATCACCTTAACTCCATTAAAGTTTACTTATAACACTAAAAATCTACCTCCTTCAAAAGGACTAAAATAATTCTTTGACTAAACAATGGAAAAGGTTTTGTACAACATCATTTTAGTAACATCCTTGAGGATTTTAATGGGATTGAAGTTACAAGTAGTTTGGGGTGGATTCTAGCCAAACAAGTGGAGTAAGAGATCTTCAAGATAAGAACAGAAATATAACACTGCTGCATTTAAATTCTTTCAAAAGGCCTTAAAAAACTCTCAGTAATTGAAAGGAAGCATACTGACTTAACATATAACCACACTTAAAGGATTCACCACCTGGACAGTCCATAAAGTTCTAGGCACAATATATTGCACTGATTGAGAATGTCTCATATAATCATTTTAATCACTACAAAATATGCTGATGGAAACTCTGGATAAGAATTGTCATATGGCCTTCACTTAATTGAAGATTTTTCTGAACTGTATGAAGGCAGTATGCAAACAGTGCATTTATGTAATAGGAATAGTTAGCAATACAGCATTAGGGCACTCTGGGGCATGTTTTATTGGTTCATTAAATCTTGCCTCAGGTGTGTTCTACCACTCTAGGCAAGTATTAATGGACCAATAAAAAAGACCCTGGGGTGTTTTAATGCCATAATACTATGTCTGTCTACATTTAAATTAATTTTTTAAATAGCTTTTAAAAATAATTTTCCTTGGTATTTAATATATCCTTCCACTGTTTAAAAATTTGTATTAGAAAGGTGAAATGGCTAGAAAACAAAGACAGAAAAGTCTACTGTCTAATAAAAATATAAGTACTTTCTGAACAGTAAAAATGTTAACCTCTTCTACTTCAAATGCCTTCCCCATTTTACAGACTCACTTTTTCTTGTTTTCTGATTCATTCTCATATCATAAACCCACAGTGAAAGACAGCTATGTTGACCTCTATTTTTCCCTTATTTGAATCCGTCAGAATCAAGCTGTTCTTAAAAACAGCTGGATTTCAACAAACTTAAAATTTAGGCTGAATTCCCTAGACAGCTGCTAAGTGATACAAGACTCTAGTCAGATGGACCAGCTGATAGTTTGTAATAAAAACTGCAAGACCAGTTTCAGCCAGCAGCAGATACAGAACAAGAAAGCTTACATTTTGGAGATAGACTGCTTTGGGGAGGAAGGTGAGGATCAATAGCCAGCTTAATTTATGAAATATCCTTTTTCACAACTCCTGCAAGAAAGAGCATCTCCCCTCACCTTTCATAACAGAAAAATAATTGAAATCTCCATAAATCTCCTCCAGGAGATTTTACCCACACCCTGGTATCAGTCAGTACACACAGCCTTGTTATAAAAAGCAATCTGGGTAGGAATGGTTAACCTAACTAAAAATATAAGGCACGAAGGTGGGTATAATTTTGAAATCTACATGCCTCTTTAATTAAAACAAAGTGACATCACACACAAATGTTTTGTGACACATTTTTCTACTGGGAAGTGTTTTGTATAAACCAGTGAGACTCCAGTTCAACTTCTTTCTTTTTTCTTTTTTTTTTTCCGCATGAGTAATCATTATCTTTTCTAGTGCTGCAAGTGAGGTTGCAGAGTTGACAGTAAAGACTGTTTCCAGAGACTAGTGGTGAAGGCCTTGTTTGGATCAAGAAATACCTGAATGGATTCAGCTGCAGTGTGAGTAAAACTTCCTAGGAAGTCAGTCTGACAAATTCTGGTCACACTGCAAGTTTGTATTTCTTTCTCTAGACAGACTATCAAGGACTGAAAGTTGTTGAAGGGACATGTGTATGCCTCACTCAGAGCACTGCCTTGTATCCTGAGATACCACTTAGAAATGATTGCTGACAGGGTAAACTGTGCCTCAAATCAGCTTAACGGCATTTAAGAAACACTTAATGTGGGTAAGTCCAGCAATAAAAAATGCTAGTTACTGCTTCAGTGATCTCCTTTGCGATATGCAACACCAACTGGATATTCTTTCACTTACTAGACAGTAATTTCACCATCATTTTGGGACCAGAACGTGGCATTGTTTCACACATTGAATGCTACCTTCCTAGAACTTCCTTTGAAATTGGTGGCATCCTGCATACTAGTTCAATATGAAAAGACATACAAGGAGAGTCCTTTAACTGCAATGAAGAAACTCTTATTTATCCCCTTAAATTAGGTACAAATCCTGCTGTGTAAGTTATTTAAGTGGATTAGCTGAGACAAGAGATGATGATGCACTACGCCCTTTCATTCTAATGAAACAGACTTAGTGCATATTTTTAATGATCTTTTCAAGTATGCAAGATGTGTTCTAACAATGTACACAAGCATAAACAACAAAATCTATAATCTCCCAGGACTTTTCTGTGTCAGTCACTGACCAGTCTGGCTCCAAAGTGAATATGCCAGTTTTCTTGGAAGAAGAGAAAAGTCCTTCTAAATTATTAGTAAGTAGCAAGACCTGCCTGCCAAGTCCCCTCAGTCTAGAAAGAAATTGATTGTGTCACTGTTCTAGTGCATGAAAATTAATGATTCTGGGACTGGATGAAACTCTCAGTTTATTTCTACATCCAGAGGCATAAATATTTTTCAAGTAATGACCAAGACACTTTGTACAATCCATATGTAAATACCCAGCCATTACATCTACATATATTAGAAAACTCTGTAACATATCAGCATTCCTATTTGTACATGAAGTGTTCTCTAATTCTGCTAGCCAAATCCACCAAGAGATCACACCTAGAGCTGTATTTCTAGTGCAACCACTTGAATTCACATTAGATTTATCTCACCCTATAAAAGCACAATTCATTAAACAGACTGATAAAACTGGTCTGTTTAAACCAAGGCAATTTTATCACAGTCATTTTAATTATTTAACACTGCTTTCTTAAATCAGTACTTAAAGCTTTCCTTTGACAAGTATTCTTTTAAATAAATGAGCTGCAATTTAAACAATGAGAAAATAATGACCCAGAACAATATATACAATTAGAGAGATATTTTCCAAATATAAATGCTTGGTATTTTTTAAAAGTGATATACAATGTGTCAGGCAATGCACACTTACACACTGAAGTGATTTTTACAATTGATGGTGGGATCATCCAAAGAACTTCTAATCCAAAGACTAACTCCTAATCCTAAATTTTTACAAGGTTTTACGACAAGGACATTGCTTGACAATTTAAGACTGTCCAATTTTCGTCACAGGACAAAAATTATGGAAACATTACACTGCTGTCATTAAGCCACTGACATATTTTAACTGAGCTCTTCATAGAGATGTAGTGGACTATAGGAATTTGAACCAGGGCAGGGAAATCAAAAGCTATGAACCAACTGTGACAGAAGGCAAGCAAAACTGATACGAGCTCTATAAATATTTTTGTGTGTCCTGGTAAATTTTTTTGCTTTTTCTTCTAGATAGATTTCTTAAACAAGATCTGTCCAAGCAGTTCATCATTCCATTTTTTATATCATGCAACCACTGAAATCACTGAAATAACATAAATTTGAATTTTTAAAGACCTGCTAATCAAAAGGACCACTACAGTAGCTTTGGAATGATCTGGACATTCCCAATATTACCTTTATTCCAGCTACTATCTCCAGCCTGATGCCTTTTTTTAAAAATATAGATCACAGGATATAAACTGCATACCTAATTTGCCTATCTCTGCATCAAGGACAACAAAATGGGTAATGCATTTCAGTTTTAAGACTACCTGCAATAAAGGTAAATAAGACCCCCAAGTCAATTCCTTATTGAAACGATTTCCCATACTGAATCCACTGTCACACATATCAACAATGAAATGCTGAATCAAATTTTAGCCACGAGAGGAATACATTGCATAAACTTCATCATAAATAAGTTTACAGACTTTTAAAATTAAATAAAGTTTCATATCAGGTACCTCCTTTGACTTAGGCATGTATTACTAAGCATTCAGCATGCTGTAACAATTCAAATTTAAGCTTTCCTTGTTCAAAAACAGAGCAATTAGCCTTCAGGTTATTTCAAAGGGAGCAACAGCCTTCATCTAGTCCTGAGGAAAGGAAATGGTCCAGAGGGAAAGTGTTGTAAAACCAAGTATTGAAATTTTCCTACTTTGTCATCCTTATCAGCAGTTGTCCTGCTCTTGGGAAACACTGCTAGCTCTGATAAACAACACACAATGAGCCCCTCACTACAAGAAAAACACTGAGGTGCTGGAGTGTGTCCAAAGAAGGGCAACAGAGCTGGTGAAATAAGTCTAGTGAGGAGCGGCTGAGGGTGCTGGGATTGTGTAATGGGTTTGTTTAGCCAAAAAACACTTCCTTTTTCTGGGAGGGAACATAGGCTAGGTCACCTAATTCAAATCGGCCAAGGAGATATTCCACACCGTGCTACATCAGCTCAGATATGAAAGAGAGCGAGGAGGAGGGAGTTCCTTCTTCTTCTTCCAGGATAGCTAGCCAGGTGGACAGCTGTTTCTTGGAGTAGGGAATGCTCCATTTCATGTGGGGAAGTAATATTTGCTGTTGGTTCTCTCTACTGTATTTGTAGTGCTTTTAGTTTTAGTTTTTTTCTTTCCTTCTCTCTGTAAATATGAACTGCCTTTTTTCTTAGTGAGTTTTGGGTTTACCTTCTGGTTTGTTTTTTTCTTCTTTTCTCCTCTTCCTTTTCCCTCTGGGCAGACACCTGGCATTCAGCCAAGGTCAAACCACTGCAGGTTGTTTAGCCTGCAGAAAAGGTTCCTCAGGGGAGACCTTATCGCTCTGTACAACTACTTTGAAGGAGGCTGTAGTGAGGTGGAGGTCAGTCTCTTCTCCCATGTCACAAGTGACAGGATGAGAGGATACGGCCTCAAGCTGTGCCAGAGGAGGTTTATATTGAATATTAGGAAAATTTCTTTCATTGAAAGAGTTATCAGGCATTGGAACATCTGCACAGGGAAGTGGTGGATTCACCATCCCTGGAAGCATTCAAAACACATGTGAATGCGGCGCTGGAGGACATGGTTTAGGGGTGAACATGAAAGTGCTAGGGTAATGTGTGGAATCAATGATCTTAGAGATCTTTTCCAACTGAATGATTCTATGATTATGAATTCACAGCACCACACTTACTACTTTCACCTGACCATACTCATTCACATATTCCCATACGTGGCTTGAAGTCGGTCATCATGATACAACCTCATGTAGTCTAAAATTCTGCCTAAATCTGAAAGACAGTAACACTACTCAGCCCTCAGGACATTAGGTAGGTAAAACTCAAACTTCACAATACATCAACATCTCATTTTAAAACTGAATCAAAATTGTGTTGTAATGCAAGAAGAGAAGCCTTCTTTCATGGAAGCAAATTATCAAAATAACCTCTACACTTGGTCATGTCACAGTATTATATAGACTCCAGCCGCAATTATACTAACATTTTACTACCCCAAGAGCTTGGTTGAAGTCAGTGGAGCTGCTCCTGCTGTAATATACTGCTCAGCCTGGGTGAGAGTGGAAGAATCTGATCCTCACAGACATTCAGATCATCACTATCGTTGCCATTGTCGCATATGAAATCGGGCTGCTTCTATCACCTCTTGATTTTTTAAGCTTATGAGAACTAAGGACCATTTGGCATAAATGACTTCTAAAATTTGCAGACTTCTCAGGTCTGGCCATTCTGAACACAAATTTGTAATTCCTTTTCAAACCACAAAGTTTATAATATTGACAGGAGATGCATAAATAGTGCTGATATTAAAAAGAATATTAATCCATTTTAGCTTGTACAGACTATTCCTAATATATCAGTTGCTGACATATAGCCTTTGAAAAACAAACAGATTTATGCAATTGCTACATAAACTTCTTGTGAGGTATAAATAGATATTGTGCTAAATACAAAAACAGCAGGCATGCACAAAAATATAAATGCAGTAAGGATCAGTGATACAGGAGCTAACAGAAAGACAATGCCTCCTGGGTTTACTGAGCAAATGTAATTTCTATAATGAACCTTTTTTTTTTAATCCCTGGTAATTTTAGACCCAGGCAATAAGGTAAAAGTTTTTGTAAGAGAAAGTAGTACAGGGGCAATACCATGGAAGAGAGAATTGATCCCAAACAAATGATTATTAAATAGCCAGGCATCAAAAGAACAATTGTTTCTTTAGGAAGGAGGGGGGAACAGCCATACCATTTTCAGTAGTCATCAGTAGCCAAAAAACAACACTAATCCACCACTAGTGTTTACTGATGATAACTAGATACGCTCCTGTTAGTATTCCAGAGCCAGCCCTGCCATACTAATGTTTATTATTACTCTTTGTAGCTGTAGGCAGCTAGAGGCTCACTGTGTCTATCCCTTTCTCATCATTTTAAAAAGATTAATCTTTAGACAATGATCTGCTGATATCATTAATCTTAGTCCTGAACTTCTTTGTTGTTCTTGCCCAGTAATGAACAGTAACAAAAAAAATACTTTGCCTTCAAAAACAACAGGGACCTGATTTGTTGGGACTCTGCACTTCGGGTAATTTTTCACTGCAGCACAATATAGATGTAAAATGGCAACCTAGGTGGGACAGTCTTATTCTCTACATCACTGCCCCATTTTCATACCAAGCCAACTCCATTTATGTTAATACAGTTACAGCTGCTGCCCAAGTAGAAAACTACAGTGCCAGAGTTTCACATGCACTCCATGACACAGATGGCTGTGCAGTCCAATACTGTACCAAAAATGTATTACTCTTTTTATTGCAGAAAGAGAGAATATTTCTCTGGCAAGGAGTAATAGGTTTTTCTAGAATCACTACCCTAATGTTCAGCTGCTCACATATTTCCCCCTCTGTAAAAACTCCAGAACTCACCTCTGTATGGAACTTGTCACTCATACATTTTCGTTTCACTTGTTTTTAAATAATTTTTTGTGAGAAATAAGAAAAAAATATTCCCTGCTCCAGAAATATTGACAAATAATTATCATCTGCAACTTCCAAGAAAAACAATCTTATTTTTAGCAGAAATTTAAACCCCCTAAAAGTTGAAAAGTTTCATTTTCAAGCACTTTTTTGTTTGTTTCATAAAGAACATTTTTTCATGAACAACAAAATTCACTGGAAAACCCAGTTCTCCAGACAGCAACACTGTTCCCCCACAGTTAACCCAGGTCTAGCAGGGGACTATTCACTCATATCAAAACCAAATATATTTCTTCCAAATCCAAGCTTTTTCCATGAGTTAGTGTAGTACTCCTCCTTGGAACTGTTGCTGAGACACTGTTAATTCATTTAAGCTGGTGCATGGATAAACTCTTACCTGTGTTTTTCTTTTATTCAGTACATCTTGGCCCCTTAGAGTTCCAAGCAATGGAGAACTGAATTTATTAATATGTATGTCAGATAGGCACATATCATCTTCATTCAATATAATAATTTCTTTTTTTTTTTTTTAAATAAAGATACTAAGACAACGAAACTTTATTGGCAGAGAACAAAATTTTCAAAAGCTGTGGATGGGGGAAGTATTTCCATTTTCACCCTTAAATTTCAGAACACCCTTCACAAGCCCTCTCCCCAAACAGTGTCAGTTTCTCTTTATAATTTCCTGGTTGGATCTACTCTTTTGCATTCAGGTAAGTTCTCATACTGTGCCACCCATACAGGTATTACATGCTTTTTCTTGTGAGTAGTCAATCCCATTCAAATGCATGTATGCAGATGACTTTTTTCCTTCTCTCCTCATCAAGAGCCACAAATCTCCGATGGAAAAGTGAAAAGGAAAGAGCAATGTGCTTAAAAGAGAGTATTTATAGGAGTCACAGTTGACTTTTTTTTTGTCAGCATTACAAATGAAATGTCCTGCCTCCTAGATTAGGAAAACTGGACAAAATCTTGGAGCAAGGTCTTCTCTTTTTCGCTCCTTTTGCACATTTGATCACTATAACATAGTAGGGTTGCCCAGAGTTTTCCAAGACCAGAATCTGTACCAAATTTGCCCCGCAATCTCCATCATGTAGAAAGCTAATTCTGCACTTTATATGTAGCTCCAAGACAAGTCAATATTCTACCAGATATTCAGTTATGTCTGCCCTAATGAACACCAGAAAACAATTCCCCATGGTAATTATCTATCTTTTAGGGTAAAAGTTTCCATCTTAAGTCTTCACCCAATGTTGAAATATTTTAACATTTCATTAAATTCCCTTCAGATACTCATTATTTGTGGGAAGGCAAGATAAAAATCATTCCAAATTGGTAAGAGAAAATCTACCCAGATTTTTGACCACAGCTAAAATGACTGAAGCTTAGAATGTTTAAACAAACTTCATGGAAGCATGATTTAAATATGAATAGGCATTTCCACCTCATTTACAACAATTTCCAGGGAACACAAAGAATTCCAAGCCATAAGGAAGAATGCAAAAGAAAAACAAACAAAACAAAACAACAAAAAAGAAAACTGCTCTAGTTCTCTAGTTAAATAATTAGAGACAATTTCTGCATAGACACAGACGATAATAATGGGATATTATTCTATCACCACTAAATTTTATGGCAAAATTCCAATTCACTTAACATGGGACAGTGTTAAGAAAGTAAAAAAGAAGAGAAAACAGAATTTAGTCCTTCTAAATGCAGGTTCACTGCTGTCTCTGCAACAGATTATCTATGAACTTGTAATCAAGAGCCTAATTCAGCTCACTGGTGCCTTATCTGGAATTGCAGTCTATAATGAAATCCCTTTTTATGCACATACACTTGTGAGGAGGACAAGGCTGAATGGCAGATGAAACAGAGATACATATTTCTCTGCAAAGTGCAAAAGAGCTGTGATTTTGTATGTTCCTCCCATCTCCATTCATTTGGAGATCCAACACAGCTGGACTTCCTTCCCTACAAAGTACTTCTTGGTGCTTTTTGGGTTGTCCAAAAGAAGTAAAGGTAATTCCTGTGGCAGAATTGGCATGGGAACATACAGCTTCTAACCTTCCTGCCTCTGTTTCCCATTTGCAAGGGATACCGAATTACCTTGCAATTGTACTACAATGGATAACTCACAAAATAAAGTTTAACTACAGATAAATAAAGCAACGGCCAAATTTTGAAAATCTGACGTAGGAAACATAATAGACACTAGAAGCAACAATATTTCAGCTGTCTAGTGGACATCTTGCCTCAATATGCTTGTTTTTTCTCTGTAAAACCTAATGCTACCTTATCATGTGATACAATGACGTAGTAACTGATACGTAGCTCTTGCCTTATTTTTGCCCTTTCCTGACATTATAATTTTTAGAAACAGAATATTTGCATATTGTCTGAAAATAAAATCTCTTGAGAAGGTTATTTTCAAGGGTTTTAATCAAAATAATACAAACCTTAAAAATCTCACATAAATCTTTAGACTTTCCATCAGTGGAGTTTCTTTGAAACATCAGATCTGTGCATGACTCTTTAGAGTCTAGGGGCCTGGAAGAATTGAGATGAAAGATAAGAAGCAGCAAAAAGTTGGAGCATTAGACAAAGTACAAATAAAGCAGAAAAAATAACACAAATGATAACAGAGCAAACATCAGAAAAAACAATCATCCACTCCATTGCAGCAAAGGAGCTATCCAGCAAAATCTGACTGAAGACCTTGTTTTCAGGTTTTGATTTTTATTTTTAGACCCTGTAAAACATTTCTAAAATATGCAAGCAATGACTTTGAAAAGCAATAATTGTGATATTAAATTTTACTTAAATTTCTTGGGCACTGATTTGTGTACAGGCTCTTATACCAAGTTCCCACGAAGCCATAAAACGTTTAAAATACTGTCTGTGCAAATGCAAAATTTATGAATTCACACATCTCTGGTTGATTTATGTGAAATAATAATGCACTATTTAATGCTTAAACATGGCTAGGAGCAATGCTAGGCTATCAAGATGTACAATGAAATAATAGATTTATAAGACGGATAACCTTCCTGCCTAGAGAAGCTTGTTTAAAGGTGTACAGATATATTAAACTATATGTAATTTTATACTAACTTAATGCTGTAGGCCTATACTGCAAGCAGTAAAAGATTACTGCCACAGTATTTTCAATAATAAAATGATCTGGCTATTCAACATAAGGTATCAGAGGAGTGCAAAAAAATTCTTTATGATTTTAAACTTTTTTACTCCTCTCTTTTGATTTAATTTAAGCATTGAACCACTATCTTTGCATTTCACCAGTCATTGTCATCAACTCTCATCTGATTTATCAAAAATACTTTCGTTTCACCCTTCAAGGTATGAGATTCAGTCTTTCTCTGTGACACTAAACAACAACATATTCAAAGATTTCTGCATTGAAATAAAAGGGACACATATGTGGAATGTGGGTCCTCTTACAGGAACAGACTTCTGCTGAGGTAGAAAGTGCCACTATGACCTGGTTGTGAGCGGTAGATTCCATCATTCTTGGCAAGGCATACAAAGGTAAGAGGATCTAGCCCTTAAGTAGACCAGCAGGACGCAATTATTGCATAGGGACTCAGAATATTAACTGATATTAGGTGGACTACTTGTAAAACATGAAAGAAAGGCAAAGTAGTCTAAAGCCAGTACAAGATGCAGGTGGTTAGCACAAAATCCAGACAGAGCAAAGATGCTCCTGTAAGAAAACTTAAGTTGAAATAACTTCCCACTCAACCAGTTAATTAGCTAAACCCAGTAAAGTCATCCTGTTTGGCTTTGAAGTTCCTCAGATAACTGTAGTTCTCCCTCTGCAGAAGGATGAGTCAATTTGAGCAAGGCAACATTCATGTTGTACCTGAGCACAGCTGAGGTGTGTGTTTCTGGCAGCTCTCCAGTTATCAAACCCAGGGGATTTCCAGAAAGCAATGATAGGATGCATCTTTTCTAACTTTAAACATTCATAAGGTGGATGTCTGCTCATGAGCAAGGCAATGGTCATTCTAGATTCAGCCTAGCTCTTATTTAAGTTGGTCAGGATGAATCATACTCCAGAGGTGCCCCCATTTCTTAACATTGACTAAGAGCAGAAATTACAGGATCAGGTTTAGAGTCCTACACTGTAGTCTAAAGACAAGATGAATTCCACTCTGAGCTTTCTAGTCAATACTTTCTTTAATTCAATCTTAATGTAAATTCATAAAGAATATAGGAGGTATATGACGAGTTTGTTATACAGAATATCTGGAGGTAACAGTGTCTTCTAGGAAGGGGAGAAGCAAACCAGAACTCATTGCAGAGATTTTCATTCATTCAGTGGCTATATTGAGTCACACTATTACACATTCCTGTTCTCCATGGAGCTTGCAAAACTGCTACCTGTTACATGAAGAGAAAGACCCTCGATTCTCTGTCGACAAGCAGGACACAATTGATTCTGGCTTATATTAAATTGTTCTTTGATGATGTTCTACATTTTCCAAGTATCCTAGAGACTTTCAACTAAACCTTTTAACACCCTAATGAGACAGGGGAATTGCTGTTCTGCCTCCTTGTAAATGAAGGAACTGAAAGACAGATATCACAGTCTATGCCTTTAAAACCATTTGCTAAATTTCAGTAATTCAGTATCTGGATTCTCATTTTGGGACTCCCAAAGCATAACTTTGAAAGGTAATCAGTACCCAGTGCTCTGAGCTCCATAAAACCTAAGATCATTCTTCTTCTGTGAAAAATCACACTGAAGACTTTTCAATGCAGGCACACAAGAAGCAGAGCACAAAAAATAGTGGGCCCTTTTGAACATGTTTTCCTGAACTCCTGGCTTATAATAGTAACAAAAAAAATGTTAACCACTCTAATTAACAGTGTTGAAAGGGAAGCAAATACTATGGCTGAGAATATAAGTCAGACATCTGCATATTACATAACTACATAAGCTTCCAACTCCATTATTAATCACATTTCCTTATTTTGAACAGAAAAGCAAAACTCACACAACCATAAACACTCCAGTTTACTAGCTGCTTTTTTTTCTTTCAGTGCATTTATGTTGGTTTTGTGCTAATGACACTTTTAATAGCCATTTAAACCCAGATGAAGTAGAGTGTAGACAGTTTTATATACATCTAGGTGATGAGTCTTCTTTTTAATCAGCAAAACCACTTTTGCAAAGTTCAGGAAAAAAAAAATCATAACTATATAATATTTTACTTCCACAAATGCTAGCCATAGTTGAAGAACATTTCCTGCATTTTCAGAACCTGAGCAAATATTATTTTAAGCCAGTGTGTTACTGAGTATTTATGGCTATATGTGCTACAAAGGCCCAAACAGGATGATCAAGGGAGGTGATGGTTACATAGGCTTCATGAATCACAGCATCTCATCGGGTCAAAATTTATTCTACAGCCCCCCACTTGGGAAGAGTGCAACTTGAAAGACAGAGGCAAAATAACCCCCACTCCAACACAGCTATTCTCTCCACCCTTTAGGTCTGTGCACATCCAGCCACTATTAACTTCTTCAATAAATACTGGGAACTCTGAGTCTACATCCTCCATTACCTAAAGTCTCAAAAATGTCCAATTAAAGAGCTACAACAACAGTTCTATAACCATGGAGGAGAAACACAAAACTGTATATTATCATATGTGTATTTAACAACTATAATTACAGGCATTTGGAGCAAAATTTTCTCTTCCATTAACTAGAGATTTACCACCAAGATTTGATGCAGGGTACACAATGAAACTTGCCTTAGGTAACCACAGGAGGACCAAAAAAATCCACTAGCTTCATCTAAGGTCACTTTTAACTAAAGTGTAGCAAAATTACTGAGAAAACTTCCAAAGTAGATAATAAAAATTATTCCATTAGGGCACACTCTCTGGGGAAGAATTATATAATACCAAATAATAAACTCTGATATAATACACCACAAATAGACACATACTATCATGGTCTCTAGTTTCAAAATATCCAGCTAAGAAAACGTTAGTTCACCATTAAAAGTACCCAACTCGTCTAAAAGCCTACCTCAATGCACAACCAAAACCATCATAAAGTGTTATAAATGTAATAGAAGAGTAAAAATATTAATTAAATATACCATTAGAAGATAAGAAACATTTCAGTTTAGATGCTGAAAATATCCTGCAAAATCCAAAAATAACATGCTTACACATACACCTCAAATTGATCAGTTTTCTTACAATCACTCACACAGTCTTAATACTTTTTAGAAGATTGTATGGCTCTGTGAGGAAGAAATGCTAGAAATGAATGTTTATTAAGTGTGCAAATCTTCAGCAAAAGAGAATAACTTCAAAATAAGATTAATCATGAAATAACCACAACTTTAATTCCAATGCAATATGAATAGAAAATGGAACAGAGGTCAGTGAAGGGACAGGCAGAGACCATACCTCAGTGCAAAGTCACCAGCAGGGTATTCTCATAAACAAAAACCACCACTTGAACTGTCCGGTGAGCTACCTACTCCACACAAGGTGTGCTGGTGTAGCAAGTACTTTTATTCAATCAAAGATTCACAAGATTTTCTTAAATAAAGGAACATTTTGGAATGCTACATGCTGATACTGCTTATCTTACTTAGATATTCTAAATATTTTGAGTTGTTCTATGAGACATCAATACATATTTCAGCATACTGATGAGCGTATGCCATATTAATGCTGTAAGTAGCCATAGCTATAAACTGTTACAGTACATACTGTGTTTTTATTTAGACAGATAAATCTCTTACATCTGTTTTTCCTCAAAAATGCATCAAAAAACATAGTTATTAAAAACAAAATAAAAAAAAAACCAAACACAAAAAAGGTTTAATTTTGATCACTACTAGTCTCATGTAAGTCTAAAGTTTTTATTTTCAGTTTGAGCCATTTTTAGCTAAGTCCCCCAAAATTGTTTTTATTCCCATAAGTATAACTAAAAACAATTAACTGAACTTTCTAAGAAAATGCTCCATTAGGCTATGACTAAGCATGTAAAGTTTCAGAGCCCAGGAGGGAATTTTCTCCAAAATTACAAGCAATTGAACATTTCCACTACAATTAATCGTGTGCCCTAGGAAATGTACATCTTGGACAATTAAATTTTCTCCCTTTTATGCTCAGTGCAGCATTTTCAATTGGTCATAACCTTTTCTTGACTCCATTTTCTTAAAGTGGATGGTCCTCCCAACAGTGTTTCAGTGTCACTTTATGATGTTATGTCTATCAGTATGTTTAACATTTTTAGAGCTAGGTACTTGAAGCTCTACTTTTACAGTCATGTTTAAGAACTCAGGAGTAATTTTATTCCCCTGAATCTGAGTCATTACAGCTCCAGTTTACTTTAGTAAATGTACATGGGAAATCTAGTCACTACAACTAAAAAATTAAATCTCTCTTAAAATAAGTTCAGTAATTCTGGGACACAATGAACAATATCTGTTACTGAATGGCAAAACCTCAGTATAAAGACTACAAAAAAGTTTATCAGAAAATAGCCTGCTCTATCTGCTTTCTGTTCACAGCCATTGACCCTAAGAAACAGTAGATCAAATTATACATTTGAGTGTTGATCACCTCTTATCATTACCAGAAGTTTTAAATTAACCAAGGCAAACAAGTAAACAGAAGCTAAAAAACAAAACTAAAAGCAAAAGATACCTTGATATAACACACTAATGCATTCCAGTGTCATCCAATACGTAAAGCTTTGCTGTCCTGAGGGCACAATGTACAAGGGCTTCTGCAACTCATCTCAGACCAAAGTGGCATCCTGACAAGTGAATAATCTCAGGAATACAATGAAACTTAACAAGTAAAGACCAGTTCAAAGCTGATTGACTTTTTTTTTTTTTTTTTTTTTTAACAGTTACCTTGGTATTTAGGCACTAGCATTACCTATGCTGGGGATTAAAGCTAGAAAGCTTGAAAAATACCATGGCATGTTTTGCTTCCCAGGTGCCAGAACCACTTTGCAGAGAGTCTTTGCTCTATTGGGAAAAAGAGTAAGGAAATAATATTGTCCCCCTCTGCCTATCTGCAAGGAGGATCATCCTCCCTCAGCATGGGGAAAACTGACTTGTGAATTCATTTTGCTTCCACTCATTTACTTGCACAAAAGGATCTGTAACAATCTCAGGTAGCTGAAGAATGCCTGAGAATTATACCTGGTGTTGTTCCATCTGCCGTTCTCACAACAACTTCAGAAATGGGACAATGGTCCCGTGTGCCAAAATCCAAGCAAAGTAAATGAGATTTCAATATCTTTTTAAAATAATGTTTGTGTGCTGAGGGAAAACACAATTCTTGTCCCTTTCTAATCAATAAAACCCAGTTTCTGCAATTATCTACAGGGAGATTTGTATGCAGTGAAGAGGAATTATTTGTTTCTGGCAGCAACGTTCCCATGCTTAAAGCCCCTAACTCCACCAGTCATTCCTGAGTACTTTGAATTCTCTGCAATCTGGAAATCTTCCAGATGTGTAGCCTAAAATATAGTATAACAAAAGCTGCACTAATATACACTGTAAATGCCTCAAACTCTCATATTCACCTTTTTTTTTTCTATTCACTGTACTTCTCAAAGACACTCCTACTGAAAATTATATTGGTTTAGAGGTGCATCAAAAACATAGATTAAAGTTCTTAGTATGCAAAGCAATCAAATTAAGTGACTTTTTTTCCTTTCTCCCCGCCAGTAGGCAATGCAGAACATAATACACTCACTGTGATTATAAACTGATAATAAATCCTAAACTATATAAATATCTCCACTATTCTGAGAGAGGCCCAAGATGGGACAGCTTTGGCAGCCTTGAACTTGTATGTAATTGCAGTGCAGGAATAAAACCAAATGCAAAAAAGTTTTTAAGTGCAGTCCAAGAAGTGGCTGATACAGTGAGATGGTTCCCTCTTCTGGCCAAAGCTGGAGGAAGCTGAACTCTGATTTTACTTTTTTAATTGAAATCAGATAATCAGTAGGATATAAAATTAAAGTATCAGTCTAATTTTAGTTTACATCAAAGTCATCTAAACATTTTTATAATATATTTTCAGAAATTAGTCCAGAGATGAGATAATTTTCCAAAAACTCTTTAGTGAAGGTCTTATATCTGCTCTCTTGAACTTCAGGTATAGATTGCCTTATTCATAAGCAAATATTAGCACAGGTCTCAGAAAGAGGTGCCCAACTCACTGTTCTTGTAATGAATGTGCATTCTTCAAAATAAATAAACTGTAAAAAAACCCAAACCAGTAAAACTAAACTGAAAGATTATTTAATAGCATATTAAAAAAAAAATAATAAAATCATTCCCCAGTTGGCCCTGGCTAACCTGGTAATTTCCAACAGTGTTGCAATGCAATCCGAATACCTGCTGGTACCTGTGGCAATGCAAGCTCAATAACGTTTTGGGGTTTTGGTTTTTTGTTTTGTTTTGTTTTGTTTTGTTTTTTACAAAGGCCTCCAAACCAGAATATCTCCTTTCTACATATTACACCCAAGAACCAAACTCCACCACTAATAGTGCCACTGCTCACATAAGAATATATATTCTGTTTTTACGAAAAGGTAAATAAAAAATAACTTAACATATGGATTTTTGCCAAGAAGTCAGGAAATCCTAAGCTGAACTGAAAGAATGACTCCTTGGGCAATCAGTAAAAATTATTGTAATTGATAACATAATTTTAGACTTCAATACATAATTGTCTGGTCTGATATGTTCAGAAGTTATTTTGGACCTCATCCAAGGAAATTAGATCAGCCAAATAAACAATGGAGAAAAAAGAGAAGGTGAAAAAACTATTGATTGTCATTTTTTACAAAATGCCAAAGAAACAAACTCATCCCAAGAATCACCATAATAATTTAACAAAGTGTTAAAGATACTTGAGAGATAACCAGTAATAATTATCCACAGGAACAGGATGTACATCTACAAATATATAGCTAGAAAAAGTAACAAAGAAACAACAAAGAAATGGCTGAAAAGCAGCAACAAAAACTTCCTTGTTAACTCCCATGAAAAGAAAGGAAATAGAAATGATGAGACATCCACAGGGCCTGAAGTTTTATTGCGATTCTAAAGCTCTAAAAATAATGAAGAATTTGGGGATGATGCCAACAGTCAGATTCTTCCTTTGAAATACACACAGAATAAGGATTGACATAGAACTGTGTGTTTGCTATTCCACATTAGTTTGTTAAAAGCAGACCAAGTTCAGCCATTTGCCTAGTTTGATCACCTTCTATTTTTCTCTGGGTACCATTTCTCCTACATTCATCCCTCTTTTTGAATTGTACCCTGGAGAAATTTCACGAAATTCAATTTTTTTCACAATCCCAATTACTGTAATACATTCCTGACAAAAGCCAACATCAAGTTTTGTAGCTGAAACAATGTACTCTCCAAACTGATACTTTTCTGGGACATTATAGTGCCTCTCCTAGGAGACTTGCAGCTGCTCATTTGCTGAAAATCCTGTCAACCGTAACTGCTACAATAAAAAACAACAGAGAGGTTTCACTGTGCAGCCCCCGTCACTCAAGCTGAAGAGATCCCTGGTTAATGATGACAAACTGGGGAAGGACACGAAAAAATATTTTTCTGTTCTCTTGTGCTTTAAGATTTATGCTCTGTTAGATTTCTGTATGAACTCACAATAACAAATTTCTTCACGAATGGATCCTTTCCCCCTCCACCGACTGGATACAGCCACATAGAATCCCTTTAATACCTCTCCTTTTTCTTTAACTTCTTTTCTTTAACTCCTTCATTTATTATTCAGACACTGAGACTAACTGATCTGTATCCTAGTTGGGTTTTTTTCAGGGGTTTTTTGGTGGTTTGGGTTTTGGGGTTTTTTTTTTTGGCTAACATACTAAAGAGCTAATACAGTTAAGTTACTACACCAAAGTATTATACCATCACCATTCTTAGTAAAACATGTCAATAATGATAAGTATTTGCCAGCTAGGCAGGCATCAGCCTGGTGGGTCTGTCTTAGTGTTTGATGTTGTTGAGCTCTCACCCACCAACCACAGGTTTTTCTAAAATGAAAGGAAGTAAAAAGGTTTCCTACCAGAGCAGGATGTTGCCAATATTCAAGTATCTTGTTTTTCAAAACATGTTTTCATGAAAATATATAATTTCATGAAGCAGATTTATCTTAAAAGTGATTAATTTTCTAACATAAAAGTGTTCAGTTGCAATTTTTCTAACCAGTTCTGCCACAGCACTTACAGGGGTTCTGTGAAATGCTAATTTATAAATGTTTATATCAGCAAATTATTTAAAAGATCCTTAGTTAAAATGGGTTCTGGAATATTAAAGTACTGTGTCACGCAATATGAACTGTATCTTATACATCACTATTTTTTTCCTTAGGAAAAAAATCAAGTCAGGAGGAAAAAGTGAAAACCACATGGCTTCCTCTAACAATATTGTCCTGGAAGTTCAAGGCAATCAGTAATTTCATAAAAACAAAATTATTTTTCATTGAAAAAGTTATTAAATATTTGGAAACATCAGAAAGAAAAAAATTTCTGCAGGTGACATTTATGTTGTAGGTCAAAATGGGGCTTAAATGATTCTTACTTTCATATTTCTCTTGCATTGAATTAAAATTATTTTATGGGTAGAATTATCTAATATTAAAAGGTTTTCCCTAGACATATGTTTTGATACAGCACCAAAATTTTCTTATAATGGCAGGCTCTTCAAAATATGATTTTTTAGAAAAAATCTACAAAAAAAATGCTACTTTACTTTTTCTGCACTCATAACTTCATCACTTGTTATTGTTATATGAGAGAATGACAGAGGATGTTCTTACAGAGCACAGAGAATCAAAATGTTTTGAATATTAAAACAAACGCTTGTAAATTTCCTTTGTCAGATAATTTTGTTATGGAGTCTTAACTTCCCCAACAATGCTAACATCAGTAGGTAATATACAATCTTTCCCCACACACAAAGTCCAGCTGAACAAAGAGGAATTAAAGAAAATCTTTGCCAGCTTCAATGACGACAAATTTTACTTGACAAAAAATAAAGGCAAGAAGGTGATAATCAACAAAAGTAAGTATGAGCAAACTGAATCCCCAATTTCTAAATTTCTAAATGTATAAGGAACGCTATATAAAGCATCAAGTGTTTTATACTGTTCTGTACCTAGTTTCTTGGGGCAGGAAAAATAGTCATCCAGAATGTATCAAATTTGATACTGCCATTTGCCCAAATAAACACAGAATTTTATGACCATAACTGAAAGAAGACCAAAAAATCCCAAAGATAAAATTTCACACTTATGCAATCTGAAATTTTCACATGCAACCCTCAAGCACTATTTCCATTTTTTTGCTTTTAATTTTTTTTTACAAGCAGCAAGTTTTAGTATGTGAGGATTTTAGCATTGTTTGAAGAAGATTTCATGAGCAGAAGGCTTGAGACAAATGTTTCATATGTCAATGTCTCATAGTTTTCAAGAAAAAAACAAAAAACCCAAAACAAACAAACAAACAAAAAAACCACATCAAAACCCCCACACCTAAAAACGGACCTATAGATAGCCTTAAGAGGTTTTTCCTGCCTTTTAAATGACAGAAGTTCTCCTTTCTGTCAAGTTCATGTGTATCTTAGTTTGGTATGATTCAACTTTTAATTCTCGATTATATGAATGTAGACTATAATTCAATCCCACTAGTTTAATTTTGTTTGATTCAGATATAAACTAAATATTACACATATTCTCATAATGCCTTTCAGTTTTGCTTTCTAAACTTAATGTTCTCTAAAGTATTCCTAATTGGTAGCAACCATGGAGAAACATAAAAGAAAACAACTCAGAGCTGGGTAAGATACAGAGATGAACTTCCACACAGTTTAGGTGTTTTCTTTTTTTCAAGATGGGTCTAATAAAACTTTACATGACACCATATTAAGGTTGTATCTTAAACAAAGACCAAAAAAAAAAAAAAAAAAAAAAAAAAACGTTCAGGTACATGCATCCAAACTCAAAAAAATTACAAATAGGCAAACTTAAGCAAGGTGAAGGTCTGTGGAGATAAGCATCTATAGGCTCAGAGATGATCCATTACAATTTGCCCAGCTTTAATTCCACGCTTTTAGAAGCTGGTTTAATAAAAGCCAACATGAAATGACAGACTGACCTTGAGTGTCATTCAGTTCTGTGGTCACCTGGCATTCACACACCACTACATGGGAGGCAGGTGCACTGCTCAAGCTGCAACAGCACTGCATTGAGTTCCCTCAGACACAAGACTCTGTAATGACTGATGGATGAATTTCTGCAGACAGCTTCCCAGACAGGACTGAATTTACAAGGGATGATGCCAAGCACTTTCCTTTTGTATTTCTCAGGGTCTTTATGCTGGGAGGTGACTCTTGACATTTTGGCATATTGATATGAAGAACATGGATATGTTTTCCTGCAGTTTTGCAGAAGACATATGGGAACCAGAACACACCTGTCACAAGTTGCCAACCGTAATACGTAGCTTGTAAGAAAACATAACCTCTGGGAATATCCAAATGATATTAATACAGGATGGCTAAACAGACAGAGGCCACAGGCAGGCCTGGCATATAAGGGCACAACTGCCATTGAGTTTGGATGGTGTAACACTTCCTTACACCACAGCTGTACATGGTCCCAAATGACTTTCAATTTAAAGAAATGTCATGTTTGTGTTAATCATAGGCATAACAGTAAAGACATATACATACACACGCACACATATATATATATATATACAACCTTCAGTACTTTCAGGGTTATTATGAAAGCATTAGAAGCAGAGTGAAGCAAAAATCACCTTTAAGCCGTTGAATGGCTTTTCCCTGAATATACTCACTTAGAACACATATGCTGTTTCAGTGCCTAAATGATGGCTTTGCTCAGCCACAACAGTTCTTACTACACTGTAATTTCTCTAAAGGTAAATAAAAATAAAAATGTCACACATAGAGACACATCTGGAAATAGAAATAGTAAATTTTCTGCAAAAAGAGTTGGATAGAAAATGATTCTTCAGTCCCAAGTTGAATAATGGATAGCAACTTCTGAAAATAATAGAAGAAATATAAACTCCTGAACTTATAAAGGATAATATTTTTAATCTCAGTAGGGAAAACAATGAAAAAAAGTTCTGCATAAACTGGAGAAGTATTTCCAGAAATACAAGCATCTATAAAACTGCAATAAATAGTCTCCTCCTAGAAACCACCATGAAACAGTAGTACATAAATCAGTACTTCCAAAGGAAGACAATATGTAGCTGCACGATTCTCACACCTACCCATGCAACAAACCTCTGTTCTGATTGCTCTCCTTTAGTCAAATTGAAGCACATTCCTAATAGTCAATTCACATTACTTCTTCCATAAGCAATACTTTGCTATAGTTTGTTTCGTTCCCTTTGTTCATCATTTACACTGAAACAGCAGTCAGTGTGTTTTAATTCACATATAAACTTACAGTAAAAACTAAATTCATACATTCCTGAAAAGCTCGTCCCATATTATTTAATATAATTACAAATATGTGATACTAGACCTGATCTTGCATTCCAAAAAGGGTTTCAGTGAACCAAAATTCCCAGTATGCTGAGCGGAAAGCAGCAACAGATCTCCTGACACCCCAAGTCTATCATATCCAATCTGTACGGTCAATCTCAATACAACTTAATCTGTGGCTAAAGAAGCACAGTTATTAAGTCATGTGCATCTTGCAATGCTGTGTCCTGCATTCATTTTTATATCAAGCCCATGTAATCTGTAGACCGCCCTGGGGAAGGCTATTGACTAAAGATACAACTGATAACTTAATATTCAAAATGCACGTTCTCACTAGATACCCTAGGACCATGCTGGCATTTTTGTTATCACTAGAATTTCTGTCACTGAAGTCCTTGTTCCTGAGAACAGAGATCAAATAGGAAAAAAAATTTTAAAATCGTTTATTTATAACATTATACGATTGTGAGTTAACAGTCAGATCATGGTGCAAAGCAGCTTAATTCTTCTGTGATCTTCCTATAATAGCTGACTTAAAGCAACATGGCATAAAAAAGAAAACCATATTAAGTAGTTTATTTTTTAACCCGTTGTGTTTGCTATTATCTGATGCTTAAAATTATGAATTAGGAAACAGAATATGCATTCCTGAAAGTTGACATAAAATTCACAATAGGTGAAATCTCTTTTAAGAAAAAAGTGTGACTGAAAGGTTTAGAGTTCCTTAGAATGTTGTGCTATAGACAGAAATATGGAATGGCATTGGTTTTCTTTAGTTTCAAAAGGTTGGCTTTCTGTAGGCTTCAAGGGGTTTTTTTATTCATGTACACATAAAACTAACAGAAAATTTATCATCCTCCATTTTTATCTATTTGTGTGTGTGTGTGTGATGATCTATGGTACTGCCCAGATGATTATACTTTACCATCTGGTTAACCTTATCAACAAGGCACTAGAAAACAAATCCTGTGCAGTGTTATTCTGATCAGAAGCAGTTACCCAAAACTATGAAAAATTGTTATGGAGACTTGAAATGTGCTGCATAAACCACTTGTGACTGAATTCAACTAAGGGCTCTTACACTTTTCAAGGAAAAAGATTATCCTCCAAAACTCCACTCATGATCATGGCTTTCATGAGTGAGAATATGTTATGTTCAGTACTAGAGAAGTAGATAATATTGATTGGTACCAAAGAATTAGGAGAGCAGAGCACCCAGAAGCAGATTAAAGTTCTTCACAAACAAAACAGCCCTCTATTTACTTAGCCCTCTAAGTAAATTTTCCTGCCTTGGTAACTTATTTGGAATTTAGAAAAGATAAGCAGCAATTAAATTTTGCATTTGAATCTTCAGGGAAAAATAGACATGGTTATCCTACAGAACAGCAGTTACATTGAAAGTCTCACACAGTGGTTATCCATATATATATGAAAGAGAAAACTCTTGAATTTACTGCATGAGAAATAAGCAGAACTAAACATCTTATACACCACACGACAGAGTCATGCTGATAATCATAAGTATACTCTTAATTAGAAAGCTACTTTATTAGAGGGATGTATTTCTGTGTTAATTCTAGAAAATTTATCTTTCTCAGTATTTGAGCCAGTACAGTCTCCTAAACAGATCACTGAAACCTTAAAACAAATTTAGGTCACGCTAGAAAGCAAAGTGGAAGTCATCAGGCATACTGACTGGTTCTTCTAATTCTAATTCTTCTAGCTAGGAAAAAGATTTGCCAGAGAAGACTGTTTCTTGTAGGCATTCTCAAAGAAAGGACAATGATCTGGTTTTCCTAAATGGCAGACAAGAAAATGTTACCTAATCATTGCTCCATTGTCTGCAAAAGCAGAAGCCTTTATGAAGTAAATGCAAAACTTCCAATTGGAGCTGGTAAGATAATGCATTTCCAAGAATAATCCAAAAGCCTTGCTCATCTTTTCTCTTGCAAGTTTCTCTGGTAAAAATACCACAGTCTCAATGTCTACTGCAAGGCTACTTCTAGTTCTTATAATCAGAAAGAAATGAGGAAGAGAAGAGAAAGCATAAAGAGGTACATTATGACTACCCCACAAAAGTAATTCAATATTTATCAGGTGATATTCAAATTAGAATGTCCATCCTTAACTTTTTGATACAGTAGTTTTTCTAAAACAGAATTAAAATTTATCACTGCTTTAGTTTAGTACTATGTAACACACAAGGTCATAAATAAAGAAATTTGTTCTGCAAATGAATGCAAACTCTTCTACTTGTACAAGACATTTCAGCAGCTATGCAGAGATGTTTGGATTACCTATTACTAACATGATAAACAAGATAAATGAGCAAACCACAAGCAGGTAATGAGAAATTACCACAGGAATGCAGCACAGAGTAAACAAAACTGCCTTACAGTCCATTGCAGGCCCCAGTACAGAGTATGGTTAGGTATGTGGAAATCTTGGATCCCAGTGCTACAGCAAATACATGGTATATTGCATCCCACTGCTAAAGAAAGTCTGCTGTGAATTACAGCACTCTACATAAATCTCTAATTTATGCCAGAAGCCGTCATAATCCCTGCCTTGACAGAATCTTCCCTATTTCACCTCTCAGGAGAGTTGCATCAAATAATCTGCCCCACTGAGTCATGTATATTATAGAAATGCACATCCTTCATAGCAGGATTTCAATATAGTGGGCAGTCCACACTGTTATTTTTAGAAAGAACAAAGCCAGTATCTTCTGATAAACACCTCCCTTGAAAAGAATGGAAACAGTTTTGTTTACAAAATAAAATAGTCAAATACCCCTGTGTTTATTGTCACCCAAATGAAAGGCCAGTAACACAACTTAGGTTTACCCTCTGTATATAGATTTTAGAGAATGACTATAACCCTGTTACAGATTATACTTCACCAATCTCAAAAATGACCTTAGAGGACCACCATATCCTGCTAGCACTGAACCTGGTTTTCTGTATTCCAAAGGAATTCCATCACTCTTAACCCCTTTTACAATCGTTCTCTTCCTCATACCTACAGAACGCCAAGAGCTTTGAAATGCATTACTATGCAAATATCTTGGGTGCCTTTACTACACATTTATATTGCAGAGTAATCAATAAATTATTATTTCAATATTTATTGGAATCTCAGAATAAGAGAGAAGACAGATTACACAAATCCATCTTAGTTGATTAATGGGTACTCCAGCAAAAGGCATACACTGATGGAGTGGGTCAGTATGCAGACTATATTACTGAATATTTCAGCTCGGTTGTAAATATAGTATCTGTTTCTCTTAGGGACTGTCACACTGAGTGCAGTATAAAAGGCAATAAATTTCAACAGATTAATTAACTCTTTGGTTACTGGGGCTGTGTGTCACCTATCCTGGCACCTAATAAAAAATCCTTTAATGCCAAGACATAAAGAAGGGCCTCTTTGAAAATGAGTTATTAACAGCATTTCGTGAATAGATGGAGAAATTGTAGCCCAGCCATTTAAGTGTCATAAAGTGCAGCAAAGGCTGCTGGAGGCCTCTGAGGGACGCCAGGCAATACCATAACAATCAAATCTGAGATGGAAGAGGGATTGAGCTGTCCACTCAGAATTTTTATATTGTCAAAGAGCAGCGAGGAAATAATGTGATCAAGAAGTGAATTAACCTTGTGTGTGAAAGAAAGGGGATGATCTGATGGAAAAGTCAGTAAAGTAAAAATCACTCCATAATGCCTACATTGCAGGCTGGTCATGAGGGGCCCCTAATGTCTGCAGGCTGTCAGGGAACAGATTCAGACCTCTAAGTACCACAAGCCCATTACCTGCATTAGTCAGTAATTGGAATACATTTATTCATACTTTCAAAGTTCTTAGGGTCCTGGTGCTGGCTAACCACACAACATTAATTTCTATAAATGTTCTCTGTTTCCATCCTTGTGATAGAACATGGACAGTCTTCTGGGGCAATTAATACCCAAAAAGGCATGGAAGGCTCATATACTATGTTATATTTATATGTATGTCTATATCACACCATACTCTTTTAATCTAGTTTCCTTGGTGTCAATTCCCCATGAAGGTATGCTGGCATTTCCAGTAAATAACAGGTTGCAGAAATTTGCACTGCTGGAAATGAAGCAACCATGTGGGAGGACTATACCAAGGAGGAAATAATCCATACCATCTAACAAGGTTGCTTTGACCTAGATGTCTTTAGTGACCCACTAGTCAAGCAAGAGACAGTGAAAGTCATACAGTGTACTTCTGTCATGTAGGAGGATGCAATTTGTTTTCTTCTCCTTACACGAGACAAAAATTTTCCTTGAATCACTCATTATAGAAATGATGGGTCCATTCTAGGAGTAGATGATGTCTACTTGGCCCAAACCTCTTGCATATACAAAATTCACAATCAGATGTGACACAAACAAAGTCTAGTATAAGAAAAATCTTATATGGACACCCACAAGCCTAGATAAATGACAAGCAGAGTGGGCTCACACCTGATGTTCTGCATGTTTAAAAGCATTTTTCATTATTAAGGCTGCCTTACCCATAAAAGAAATGTTCACCATTACCTCAAAGGAGAACATATAACAGTTCAATGAGAACTAAAATCCATGTAGTTGCAGAATTACTATATAAACTGAGCCCTAGAAAAATATCCTCTAAAGAAGGTCTCACAAATCCTTATTTTGACTATGAGAAATAACCAGAATTACAAAACCAATGTGCCAGTTTAACAAAGATTTTTAAATGTACTATGGTTTTCCAAGAATTCTTACTTTATGAGAAAAATTTAGCTATCATCCATTCCTGCATACTGTAGTCCATCTAGCAATCAAAATCAGTTTCAGAAATGCAAGAATGCAAAGTCTCCTTGCTGGTGCCAAAAGAAATTTCCAAAAGGAGTTTGTTTCCTAGCCAGCCATTGCCCCATGAGGAAAGGCACAGGACTTCTGGAGTAAGTCATCTCTCCTAATAGCTCACGTTCAGCCACCATCCTGGGGTGGTGCTGCTGGTGATTGCTTTTGGCTTGCAGATCTCCCCAGTCCAGCCCACAGCTCTTCTGACTTCTGACTCTGCGACTCTTAGATACAGTTTTAGTTTAACCAAGGTGGTTTATTAAGAACTACTGTTGTATCTAATTTTTATTGGGTCGTAGATTAAGTACTACTGCACTCTATCCTTTCCTCTAACAAATTGGCACAAAGAAAAAAAAATTGCAACTGGCATTTCTGCAAATATCACTTCTTGGACAAGTTTTTGTGGGACAGTGTTTATATTTATGCAGAGGATTTACTAACATTAGAAAGGTATATAAAATATTAAAAATTAATAAACAGAAAGTATTTTCGCTCATGGTGGTTGTGTTATCTTCCTCAAATTCAGGTCAAAACCAGCAGGAGTTGAATGAGTTTGGAAAGCTTTGGACATGTTTATATAACAGATTACATTATGAATATAACCACTAAGTTACTCTTCTCTGCTCCTTCAAGATTGTCCACACTCTTATACATTCATGACAAACATACAGCAAAATACCTTGTTGTCTGTCAGTATTATATCCACTTCTAGTTATCACCAGAAACGATACAAAGGTTGCCTCTCGGAGCATCCCTCCAGGGCATGGAAAAATGCATCCTAAATATTTCTGTTCCTTTTATTCAACCAGCCAAATATTCAAAGCAATTCTGGAGAATACATTCAAAGCTGAAATTAGGTTAGTCACTTCCAACTCTGAAGAACAACACCAAATGCCAGGAAAACATGGAATCAAACTGCAGCACTGAGCAGATTAAAAAGCACTTTCATTTAAAAAAAAACAACCAACTAACAGTATTTATAACAAAACAGCTGAATGAAATAGTCTTTCTCCAGGTCTGCAGAGAAGCAGTGAGCACCAAGCAAGGTTCAAGAACAGCAAAATTAAATCTAGCAGAAGTCCAGGCATAAGCTGCCAAGTACTGTGTGCAGCAGGAAAACTATTTGTCCTTCTACCAGACTTCCAGTTCAGTACTAGGTGAAAACACCTCATCATTTTCAGTAACCTCACACTGATAGTCCAATTGCTTGAAATGAAAAATAGTTTTGCCAAAGAATATTACATTCAGGCAACATTTGCTGAGCCTAATAGCATTGGAGCACATGGCCACAAAAGTAGCAAGACCAATGTTTCAGACTCTCAGTTTGGTGGGAAACAAACCCTTTACTCCCCAAAAAAACATTACAGAAATTGAAATCTACAGGAAAAGCTTTTTTAGTGATTCAATTGCATTTTTGTTCCTTAAAACTTATGACTTAATTCACAGGCTTCATCTTCCAGTAATGAAATGGGCATAAACTATTACAAGGAAAATTTACTTATCCCATAATACTATTCATATTCACGATTAGAGATCCTGACTAACTCTTGCATTTCATCCAACTAATATCAGTTTGGATGAAACTTTTTCTATGACTATCTTACATTTCTAAACAAAATTTTATTAGATATTTCTAAACAAAAACATAAATCACAGAACAGAAACATATGCATATGAGTAAATTCAAAAAAAAAAAGTGACAAAGGCACAGAACCAGCAAAATTTTGAGAAAAAAGGCAAATCTGCCTGTCTTCAACAAAAAATTCAAAAAGTAGTAATATAAGAATCAGACTATATTTTAGATGGTAAAGTCAAGTCAAACTCTCCTTAAAGCTGAAGCATTCTGGGATAATGATCATTGGGCTGTGAAAGGAATTAATGAGCTCTAACAGTACAAGTACTACTGCCCACTGTGTTATAAATGCTTCACTCGCTTCTTCAGTTTTCTCACCTGCAAACAGGAGCTGGAATAAAAACAGCATGGTGTTGGTAGACTACTTCTGAGAGCTTACATCAACTTCAGAAATTATCAGACACTGTACTAGATCAAAGTATTACAGATAAATGATTAGACTAAAAGGCCACATTTTTATGTAGATGACTTTTCACTTCAGGAAACAAGCAAACAGAATGATTTTCATTCTTTCACAATGAAAAATGTTATAAATGGACAGTGTGTGTCATGAAACATCAGTGTTCCCTGCTCAAGGTCATGTCTGTCACTACACTCCCTTTAAACTGAGCTGAGTAGATGTTTAGTTTTGTAGTCATGCAATTTAAACACCTGCGTGGATATCCAGTATGTAAAAGACTGAACATTAGGAGACTGAAAAAACCCATGGAAAATTACATAAAGGAACTTTGCTTCAATCTAAAAAACTATATATCTGTTGGTTTTGGAAGAGTCATTGAAAGATGTGCAAACACCTCAGAAAAAAAAAAAAAAAAAAAAAAAAAAAAAAAAAAAAAAGCAATGATTCTTATTAGTGAATTCTGGAACAATTGGGCTGGGAAGTGAATCAAAGTGCTCCTAATAGAGAGGTTCCAAACTAGCAGAGTTCTAGCTACTTCTCATAGGAATGGCCTTTAAGATAGATGAAGTGTAATATCTTACAAGCAAAGGAACATGAAATGAATACTTTCACAAAGCAGGTGCTCTTCTAATACAACTGTAGTATAGCAGATTTTCAGAATGGCTGATTGCCATCATTGCTCACACAAACAAATAGAATCATTCTAACCATCTTACCAGTCAAGGCATTCGCAACAGCCATTACCATAAAAGGACAGTTCTTTATTTCAGTAAATATACAAAATTTATGTTTCTCTTTCTTTAAACGAATGGATTAATCTTCAAAATTTAAAGGTAGTGAGTACACTGGAATTCAAGGCCACTAGTTTCTACCTAAATAAAAATTGCTTAACACTACCTTTAATCCTTACAGCAAACCCTGCTGATTCTTGCTCATAGAAGGATTCTCTGCCACCAGCTTTTGCGCCCCAAGTAATTTTCTTCTCTCTCACACACCATTAATAATGCTACTGCTCCAGGTATCACTAAACAATATAATTAATGGAGCCTAAGTACACTGCAACCTAGCCATGTTGCAATGTGATTTGGGTCTATAAAGAACATGCTGAAGGCCTTGGTAGAATTGGCCAGATTATCCCAAATAATAATGCTGTGTAGGTTCAGAAAAAAGATATTGAAAAAAAATATAAAAAAAAAGAGAGAAATACACTACCTTCAACATAACCAAGCAATCAGGATACAACTGTAATAAACTGAGAATAATAAGCATGTTATAATGCTACTTAACTTATTTGTAAATGTCAGTTTAAACTGCTTAGCAAAGGAAAAAAGCTTGCAAGATGGACCACGAGGGAAAAAAAGATTTTAGATTATTGGCCTAAGTTCAGCAGCAGAGTTAGCAATTTATGGACTTGATTATACCTTCAAAATGAACAATAACCCAGTAACTACTGCAGTAGAAAGGTACTAAATTTTTATGATATGGGGTAATCTGGTTGGCTACCAACGACATAGTAGACATGCTGCAAAGAAGAAACAATTCACATTAAAACAGTCAAGTAACAAATTCCCTTCTTGAAAAGGATATTTTTCTTTATATGATGTCTTTAGCAGACTGTAGGCTGTTTCTTTAAATGAATGCATATGACACACTTAATTTTCAGGCACACTTGGTTACAGAAACAGGCACCGCACTGTACATCATGTTTAGAAATAAATAGAGCTGTCATACTAGGATTTATATTGACATTTACATCAGACTCTTAATCTGTGTAGATTTGACAGATAAGAAAAAGTCAGTCACCCCATATATAAATGACGCTTACATATTCATAATCAAAATATTCTTGGTTGTTTATTCAGTAAAGTAAAACTATTTTATGCATCTATACTACGGCAGTAAATAGTCTGACATTTCAGCACATTCAGAGATGTTGTGCTCTTTTATTGCAATTACTATTTACAGCAAAAAATTAAGGGGCAAAAATTGTGGTGCTTTTTTTTTAAAAAAAAGGTATTCTTTTTTGTAGCAGGTTGAAAAGAATTGTATTTTTTGCTTCATGGTGTAATGGGTACTCACAGTGTGTGGAATTAGCAATTTCATGCAAAATCAGTAAACTTTTCCTTTCTGTTGACTGCATGAATTGTTAATAAAAAGGAAATAAAAAATGAAGTACTTGTGATAACTCAATAGGCACTCAAAGAAATGTAGTGCTTTTTTAATAACTTAATGCCTACAGGAGTGACTCAGTTGCTATAAAAATTATGTAAATATAACTGTAAAAAAGAACATTCAAAAACTAATAGAAATAACATCCAAACTATTTTGGACTCTCCTTTTTTTTTTTTTTTCTTCCAATTTCCTGCTATATTCTAGAACTTAAAACACTTTTTACACTGTCCTCTCCTGAACGTTTGTGTAATGAGTTCAGCACAAATTTGGACATGATCTCTGTAAATTCTCTGTAGTCTTTTCACACATGAAAGATACAATTTTATGTTGATTTAGGGCAGGGAGAAATAGACTTAATTTTAAACAGTTTCAGTAGGTACTCTTAGCTGTCATATGGATTCATTCTCAGACAACTGCAGGGTAGAGATTAGGACAGTTTAACAGAATTTATAGTAAAAATGGTTTAGCACACAGCGAACAAGTTCTCAGCCCTTCTAAAACATAAGCAAGAATTAACACAGGAGAGAGATCTGCATTCCCTTCTTGCCTTAGACACCGTTCATGTGAAGTCCATATAAACATATCAGTTTTGATGCCCATAAAGCAGTGATGAAACTGCTTCACAGGAGTGCTTCTTTAGTCTGAAAGACACTCATAAGACACTATAAAATATCATAAAAACACCCATGAGTACAAAACAAGCTATGTGAAAATTCATCCCAATACTTTCCCATGCATAACATGTCAGTTTCTTCAGATTACATTATGTTATGGAGTTTTTCAGAGTCCTGCCTTCAGAAAATTTGAGAATTTATATAAAATCCATTATTTATTATAGCAGGTTCTTGGTAATAAATACAGTATATTGCTTTTAACTGCAACTGTGGCTAATTCCCAGCTGACTTTGTTTTTCTAGCACATCAGCAAAGTACACAGAGTTTTTTTACTCAAATTATTAACTAATATTATGAATTAATTCAGAAGAAGAAAATAATGTAGTGTAAAAATTACTTCAATCCCCATTTAGGAGGAATTAAGATGTAATGATGAATGATGTTTGGGAACTCAGAAATTTTGCTTCAAATTTATTTCAACACAATATAAAATATTTTGATGCTCACCTAAAAGTATCATTCTTCAGCTCAGCCTGTCCAAACTTACTCTCCCAAAAGCTACCAATCAGAAGTATAAAATAGACATTGTAGTTTCCTTTCCTTCTACCAAAAACTATCAATCTTTCCTTTCCAATACCCACTTGACACCAAAAACCTGCTTGCTTCCTCTTCCAGAAACATACCTTGCTTTTAAAACACCCCCTTCCAAGTTTATGTTCTTCAAAATATTCTAGAATGCATATGTATATCTATAATGGATAATGGCTAAGCCACTATCCAACATATTTGAGGATTCATGGCAGTTTGGTGAAGTTCCCACTTATTGGAAAAGGGGAAATATAAAACCCATTTTTAAAAAGGGAGAAAAGGAAAACCCGGGGAAGTACAAGCCTGCCACTATCACCTCTGTGTCTGGCAAGATCATGGAGCAAATCCTCCTGGAAACTGTGCTAAGCCACATGGAAAATAAAGAGGCAACTTGTGACAGCCTGACAAATCTGGTGGCCTTCTATGATGGGTTTACAGTGGTGGTAAATGAGGGAAAAGCAACTGAATTATTCTACCTGGATTCGTGCAAAGCATTCGACACTGTCCCACACTATGTCAACATCTCTAAACTGGAGAGACAGAGATTTGATGGGTAGACTGCTTGGTGGGTAATTGGCTGGATGGTTGCAATGAAAAAGTTGTGGTCAATAGCTTCTGTGGAGACCAGTGACAAGTGGCATTCATCAGCAGTCAGTACTGGGACTATCAGTGTTTAACATTTTCATTGGTGACGTGAACCGTGGGATTGAGCACACTCTCACCAAGTTGGCCAGAAAACCAACTATATCCTGGATTACATCAAAAGAAATGTGACCAGCAGGTTGAGGGAGGTGATTCTCCCCCTCTACTTCACTCTCATGTGACCACATATGAACTGCTGCATCCAGCTTTGGGGCCCTCAACATAAGAAGAACTTGGACCTGCTGGAGCAAGTCCAGAGGAGGGCCATGAACATCATCAGAGGTCTGGAGCCCCTCTCCTATGAATACAGGCTGAGAGAGTTGGAATTATTCAGCCTGAACAGAGAAGGCTCTGAAAAGACCTTAGAGCAGCCTTGCAGTGCCTAAAGGGGGCCTGCAGTAAAGTCAGAGAGGGACAGCACAAGAGGCAATGGCTTCATAGGGAAGGAGGCTAGGTTTAGATTTGACATTAGGAAGAAATTATTTACTATGATGGGGCACTAGAACCTTTTGCCCAGAGAAGCTGTGTGGATACCCCAGCCCTGGAAGTGTTCAAGAGCAAACTGGATGGGGCTTTCAGCAACCTGGTTTAATGGAAGGTGTGTGTCCTTGCCCACAGCAGAGGGTTGGAACTAGAGGATCTTTAAGGTCTCTTCCAACCCAAAACGTTCCATGGCATCTTCACTTACCAATTCTATTACCTTTACAGTACTCTTCAGTCCCACATTCATCCAGGTTGGTAATCCATTAAAGGTCCCTAACTGAACATTATAAAAGACAAAAACTTGAATGGCTCCAAAGACAGACAAAGTGTTGGAGGAGTTGTGTACTGGAGGCCATTAAACAATCTATACACAACATCCCCACAAGGTACTAACAGAAACCAGGGGACTAGGCTAGTAGCTATCTTCAGCTCACAGAGAATGACTAAACAGACCTTTGATAGGACCTAATACTTTTTCTTAGGTTACCTTTCAAGAGCAGAAATCCCTCAACATTTATCAAAATAGACATTGCATATCTCCGGGATGTATCCACAGCTACATCCTTACTCAGCAAACCTCCCAAATTTTACATTTCAAGAAAAAACATCCACCACATCTTCACTTCTCAGAAGCAGGACCTGACTTAAAACTTTTCACAGCCGCAGCACACTCTATTATTTACAGGCCCTAAACTATTACAAAAATCATGCAATAGGATGGTGAGAACATTTTTTATAGAAAACATTCTATCAATCAACCTTCCTCACTAGTACTTACTCTGCCATTGTCTCCAGCGGAACAAATGACCTGCAGGCACAAGCGAGACAGCTTTTACTCCCATGCTCTGGAGTGTCATCAGTGTAATGCTGTCAATTTTAAGTCATAAGCCTGTTCAGAACTGCTTATGAATAAAAGGAAGTTATTCCAAAAAAGGCTGCTTGTGACCTCAACTGACCGGTAAAGTTACTTTAACAACCTCTGATCACAAAGTACAAAACAATTTGAATGCATCCTGGCTTAAGCATAATTTTTCTGATATGAACCAGTTATGACTGCAAAATTCCATATGTTGTTATTCCAAATAAGTTGTAGAATACACATCTGCACATCCACTCTTTCTGAAAAACATTACTCACTGTTTGCATTTCTAAATACTCGCATTTATATACACCAGTGATGAGATAGAAATAATGAAGTTGTATCTAGACTGTTATCAACACTTGATAGATTATCTGTCTGGCCCTATGTTCCATGTTTTAAGTGCAATTTAAAAATTTAAAAATCAGTATTACAGTACTTTGTAATGTCAGAAGGCAGAACCTTAATTTAACTTTATAATTCTAGATACAATAGCTTTCCTTTGAATATGAAGTGATGTATCACACATTTCAAACAGGGTATTCTATAATCATAGAGCTTTTTGTTAATGTTAAAACCACAATTTAGTTTCTGAGGCTGTAAAATGCAGTACTACAAGAAATACATTAGAAATGGTTTTTTAAATCAGGCTAAGAAAAATGATTGCAGCTGGAATTTAAGTACAGAAAATTAAAGGAAAGTATTCAGGAAACATTTATTAGAGAAGCCTAAATAACACATACATTTTAATAACATATACATTAAAATATATGGATTTTTAATTGCACTGATATTGGGATACTTAAGTAGCTATGCCCAGCTTGGATGGGCACTTATTCCTAATTTTAAAAATAATCCTTGAAAAAAGTCCATCAAGTCTTTCTTCTTCATGTGTCTTATTTATTTTGTTCTCATTCCACTGTGTCTCAGAGTAAAAGCAATAAAAACCTGTATAAAGCTGACAGAAAAATCTTACTGTGAAACACACAGTATTAAATTATCAGTTACATCATTATATTTGTCAACAGAGGAGAACTATTCCTTTTCCCCCTCTTCCCCATGCTACAGAGGTAAACAGATGCTCTTCTTTTTGTCAAACAAGCTTCTAGGTTCACTTAACTCCCACTAACTCAGTGGATGACTGGTTATGACAGCCAAAATGCACTTTCACACATTTCATGTGATACTTATTTGTCTCAAATGTAAACTCCAAAAACATTTTCACAGAAAACATTGGCTGCTTTGCATGTAATTCCCATTTTTGGTAAAGATATTAAACCAGTAAATTACATTGGGTTTAGCTGTTTCAAGACTAGCAAACTGCATCCTCATTTGCATATGTCATGATTTATTCAACATAGCAGATTCTAAAATTATTTATACCAATAACACACAGATCTGAGAGGGTGGCTTCAAACATTTGAAAATGGTATTAATTTGCCTTTCATGCTGAAATATAACAAAACCCCTCATTGTTCTGCTTCATTAATTTCATTTACTTATCACTAATGCACATGTCACACCTATGCATGTGTTTCATGGGGAAACATACCTGACTGGGTAATATTTGCACACACAGGAAATATTTTTTACTCCTTTAAATTCTTAATAGGAATACACACTATGTCACAAAGATATTACTGTCCATAACCCATCAGCAAAATGCAAAATGCGCACCTGTTATAAATATTCCTTATTTGTGGACCCTTCCACCAACAAAAAATGTCTAACCCCTTTGTTCAGATTAATTCTTAACCTGCTATATAGGGCATGGGTACATGGGTACCATTTCACCGCTGAAAATTAGAAATGCTCATAGTCAAAGAAGCGGGAAAACAATCTAAGCTAGACACAAAAGCCTATTACGAAGTTGGCATTTCTAAATTAGACTGTAGTGAACAAAAGCTCTTGTCAATAAAACTTCAGCCAACAGCATTATTGTTTACCTTCACTTATGCATTCCAGAATTAAAACACAGGATTAAGTCTGTGCACAGACTAAGCTTCCCCATTGGTACCTTGAGTCGGTCAAGAAGGAGAAGTACAGACAGACAGTGTGAGAACTTTGAGATCTTTAATACTTCCATTGCCTCTGCTTGTGATGTACAATATCTATTTCCTGGATAAACAGAGAAGTTAAGTCCCCAGAGCTGAATCCAGTACCTTTCATAAGCCCTAACTTCATTTTTACAAGCGATAAAAGAAAACGTAATTTGCTTTCCAGCTTTACCAGTAATCCATACGTGTTCATATTGCAGACTGCAAAAGCATCTGTGAGATCAATAATAAACATCCTACTCATCATTTACTCTTCTGCTTTATTTAAAGAGAACATTCTCCAGCATATACCCCACTCTATACTTTCTCCAGTTGGAATGATGGAATATGGATAATAGAAATAGAAGAATTTCTAATTTTCTGAATTAAAAAAAAAAAATTACAAGATAAGCACAAGTCTCAGATATTAGGCAATATCAGATCACTTCTGCCAGGGTGTCTCTCCTCAGCGCTCTTATTAGTCAAGAGCCTCACATACCCAGGTTCCTTCCATCCAGTTAAATGTTACTTAGTCAATCCAATTTAGTGGTGTAGTTTGCTTTTTCCTGCTTTCTGCCTGCTTCTGAGTCATCAAGGCACAATCACAGAGTCACAAAGGGGGTAAGGTTGGAAGGGACCACCGGAGGTCATCTGGTCCAACCTCTCTGCTCAAGCAGGGTCCCCTAGAACACGTTACTCAGGATTGTGTCCAGACAACGTTTGAATATTTGCAGTGAGGGAGACTCCACAACCTCTCTGGGCAACCTGTTCCAGTGCTCGGTCACCTGCACAGTAAAGAAGTTCTTCCTCATGTTCGGGGGGAATTTCCTGTGTAATCACTCCACTTACATCCATAACAGTAAGATTTATTACCGATGATGTATCTAGAGAACTTAAAGGAAGCTAGGAGATGCCAGCTGGTCATGTGCAAGCTTGAATATATTTACTTGAATCACTGGGGTCATTACTTTTATCACTGAGACAGAGAAAAGCACCATTTGTATTGTTGCAAAAAACTGCAGTGTTTGCTAACTCTGAAATCCCTCAACCCAGGTAAAGGAAATCTAAACCAAGCTCCTCTCAAAAAGATGGCTCCAAGTATTTTTCTCATCACTAATCCCCTTTTTCAGAAACAGCTATTTTGCTGAAAAGTTAGAGGGGGGTCAAATTTTTATTTGTTTTTTTTCGAGTTTTTTTTAAGTCAACCCAAACTACACATTTTCTTTTTGATGTTTGTCACTTAACAGATATCCTTAAAAATATTATTTTAAATGCTGGTACACTTGTTGCTAGTATCTAGAATGCAAACTGAGTTACTATGCTGGCACTGGAAAAGGTAAAAGAAAACTTTTAAAAGAGTGTAAAAACATAAAAGCTTGAATTTCCTAAACACAAATCTATTGTCCTGTAATGTTTATGTATAATGTTAAATAGTTCCGCATATTGTTACAGAAAACACAGCACCGCCATTTTATAGCCTGATATGATTAATAATAACTAGGCTTTATATATCTTCAAGTTACATCTAATTTGCACATTTTCCAAAAAAATGCCTTTATCTACCTTTCTTCCTAGCTCTTTGCCTGATTTCTTCAGCCATTGTGCTCCCTATGCATTCTGCTGTTATTGCTCTCATTTACCTTTTTGCTTGTCATTATTAAATACCTTTATTATTTCCTACCTGCAGCCTCACACATATAGATCACAAGAAGGCCTCCCTGGCAATACATTTTTGCCATTTTTCATGAAGGCAGCAGCTTTCCATGGGTGCTCCACTGCACAGATCAGAACAGCAGAGCATCAACCAAACCCCAGAACAAAACCTGTCAAGGATTCTAAACAGTCTCGATTTCACTGCAGCATGAAACAATCACCTTCTCCTGGGGCTTTTACCAGAATCCCAGCATCAGTCAGGTTGGAAGAGACCAAAGTGGGGTCATCTGGTCCAACCTCCCTGTTTAGGAAGGGTCATCCTAGGGCACATGACACAGAATTGCATCCAGATGGTTCTTGAGTATTTCCAGTGATGGAGACTTCACAACGTCTCTGGGCCATGTGTTCCAGTGCATGGTCACCTGCACAGCAAAGAATTTCTTTTTCATATTCAGGTGGAACTTCCTGTTCATCAGTTTCTGCCCATTGCCTCTTGTCCTAGTGGTTAGCACCACCAAGAGGAGCCTGGTTTCATCTTCTTGGCACCCACCCTTTAGATATTTACACATATTAATGAGGTCCCCTCTCAGTCATCTCTTCTCAAGGCTGAACAAGCCAAACTCCTGCAGCTTTCATCATGAAAGATGCTCCAGTCCCCCAATTACCCTCGTTGCTCTCCACTGGACCTGCTCCATGTCTCTCCTTTACTAAGGAGCCCAGAAGTGGACACAGCACTCCAGATGTGTCCTCACCAGGGCTGAATAGAGGGGAACGATCACCTACCTCCCTTGTCCTGCTGGCAGTGCTCTTCCTAATGGATCCCAGGATTCCATTGGCCTTCTTGGCCACAATGACACACTGGCTTATGTGCAGTTTGTTGCCCACGAGGACCCCCAGGCTCTTTTCCACAGAGCTACTTTCCATCAGGTCAGCCCCCATTTTCCAGAGCATTAAGGTGATCCTGCTCATGGCCGACATGAAGCAGCGCTGACCAAATCACACCTGGGCAGGGAGGTGACACCTTCACACCTGCCCAGTGACACCTTCACACCTGCCCCGTCACTGCGGTGCCCCCTCCAGGTGGCCACAGGGGGTGCAGGCAGGCAAGGAGCCCCTCAGGCCCTCCCAGGTTCCCGCTGTCCCAGGTTTCTTTCCACATCCTGTTGTGCTGTGGTGGGACAGGGCACATGGCGAAGTTATTGGCCAGGAGGGCCGGTGGTATCCTGGGGTTCACTGGGAAGTGAGACCAGCAGGTCAAGGGAGATGATCCTCCCCCTCTGCTCAGCCCTGGTGAGGACACATCTGGCTCCTCAGTACAAGAAAGACAAGGATTGTATCCAGTGGAGAACACAGAGATGATGAGTGGTCTGGAGCATCTCTCTTATGAGGAGATGCTGTGGGAGCTGGGCCTGTGGAAGACTGAGGGGATCTCATCAGTGCACATAAATATAAATTTCTCACAGGTGGGTGCCAAGAGGATGGTGCCACACTCTTTTCGGTGGTGCCCAGCGACAGGACTAGGAGCAATGGCCATAAACTGAACCACAAGAAGCTCCACCTCAATATGAGGAAGAACTTCTTTACGCTGAGGGTGTCTGAGCACTGGAACAGGCTGCCCATGGAGGTCGTGAGTCTCCCTCTCTGGAGACATTCCAAAGCCACCTGGACACCCTCCTGTGTAACCTGCTCTAGGTGACCCTGCTTGGTGGGGGGACTGAACAGGATGACTTTCCAGCCCTAACCAACTCTGTGATCCTGTGATCCCAGCCAGCCCCGAGGGGCACGCCAAGAACACGCCCACGATCAGCCGCTTCCAGCCGGGATCGGGAGCCCCGCCCGGCCCCGCCCGGCCCCGCCCCTCCGGGGCGGTGGGCGGTCCCTGCCAGGGCCCCGCCCACTCAGGGGCGGGAACGGGGCGTGTCGCCACCGCCCCGCCCCAGGCCGTGTAGCGGAACCCCGAGCGAGCGAACCGCGCTGCCTCGATGCGCTCGCCGCTCGCGGCGGCGCCTGGCGCATACCCTTGGCCACTTCCTGCGGCGCGGGGCGCTGGAGCAGGGAGAGATCCCGGCGGGAGGGAGGCAGGCAGGGAGGGCGCCACGGCCTGGCGGCGGCAGCGGGGGACGGCTGGCCAGGGCCGCCCTGCCCCTCCTCGCCTGCCGGACAGGTACGGGGGCGGGGCCGTTCCTCCCTCCCTCAGGGGCGAGCGGGAAGGAGGCGGGGTCGCTTCCTGGGAAGCGTCACCCACCATCGGGGGGCCATGGGCGCGACGGTGAGGGGCGCCGGGGGTGGGAGCAGGAGCCGGAGGGGCGGGAGTCTGCCTGTGGCCGGCGGGAGGGATGCGGCCGGTCCGAGGCGGCGGCGTCCGCGGGCAGCGGGACGGTTCCTTTCCCGGGGGGAAGGGCCGGGAATGGCGGCCTGCGGCGGCTGGAGAGCCTCCGTGGCAGCCCTGCCCGGGACAGCTGGCAGGTGCTCGGGCAGGAATGCACCTGGCGTGGGACAGCTCCCGGCAGCTCGGCGGGCGGGAGGAGGAAGCGTCAGGGATCGTGATGGACCTTGTTTCCCTTCCCTCTTCTGCCTCCGGGGCAGGAGGCGGGTGCCCTGGAGCAAAGTATCCCTTCGGGTTCCCTCACAGATGTGCCTTTTCGTCCCTGTTACCCGGAGCATCCCTGTTGCTGTGCCAGCTGCTGTCCTGCCACCGGGCGCTTCTGGCGGTGCTTCCAGAGGAAATGGATCATGGCCAGGGCCAACGTGGAACTTGCCTTGCGTGGCCCAGGCAGGCAGTTTTCCTGAGTGTGCTGAGATGCTAGATTCTGCCAAAATTATGTTTTCAATTGATGTTCTTCAAGGTGGGGAAAAAAAAAAAAAATAAAAAGCCCCAGCCCCTCCACAATGTTTTTTCCATGTTTGGTAAAAGTTAACTTTTTGGAGGCCTTTCTTGTTTAGTCACTTGTTCATTTGTTTTGTTTTTTGTGTAATAATTACTGTTTTGTGTGATAAGTTGCAATATTGCTCTGCAGGGGACTTTTTTTAGAGGGGAAAAAACAAAGTCTTATGATTTTAAGATTGTGTTGCTTACGTTTTTTACACACAGAAGGAAAAAAAACAAAAGAGGGAATTTGGTATTTTACACACGTCAGGACAGCTCTTACGCCACTTGACTCTTCATACAACAGCTTTTTGCTGCCTGTTTGCTTAAGAGGTGAATTAGTTGCTTGAGGGATTTTGGTGAGAGGAGGATGATAACATTTTTCATATTTAGAACAGTAACAGTTTGAAAAGTCACAGTGAACTTCAGAAGAGTTCTGTCACTGTTGATAATGAAATTACTTGGTGGAGGGTGTTTCAAATGGATACATACATTTACAGTTTCTTCAGCTGTTAAATAATGTTCCTTGAAATGTTTTTTGCAGGATGTAGAGAAAAACAATTACTATGTATCATTGTTTTATGGATGGCCGTGGGCGTGACTAGAGTGATCAGTATTGTTTCTTACTACTTTGATGATAGACTCAGTCATCTGCAAGAAATTAAGTGAACAGATTGTAAAATCTGATGGCATTCCTGAGGAAATATTGTTGAATATAAATAGTTGAAAATTGAAAAGATTGTGTTAATTGTGTGGTTTAATGCCACTAGGCAGCTAAGCACTACACAGCCGCTTGCTTCCTTTCCTCGCTAACCCTAGAGGGATGGGGGAAGAGGAAAGGAAGGATAAAAAAGAAAATTTATGGGTTGAGAGAAAAATTGTTTAAGAAGTGGAGGAAAAATGGACAAAGAGACACAAAACAAAACAGGTGATGTAAAGGCAATCCCTTCTCCCACAGGTAGATTAACACCCATTCAGTTCCTGAGCAAAAGCTGGCTAGCCTCCCTGAACCCCCTCCTCTAGCTTTTCATTGCCAGACATGAGGATTTATAGCCTGGAATATCTCTGGTTAGTTCAGGTCATCTGTCTGGTTGTACCCCCTCTCCTGCTTGCCAAAACATTACTGTGTTATCAGCATCATTTTGGTCACAGGTCTGAAACACAGCATGCAAGCAGCTCTGAAGAAAATTGACTCCATCTCAGCCAGACACAACACATAAATACACTTGTTATTTTTTCTTCCCTCTATTTCTTCTGATGATAACTCGGGTAACACAAATAATATTTAGATTAGTAGTCAAAGTGAAAAATATAGGTGTAAAAATATGCATTACACAATTCACTCAATTTTTGGATTCATGAAGCACCCATGACAGTACATGGCTGTGTCTTCTCCTGGGCATATGTCATACGCAGTTTTAATTTAGGTGAAAAATGAGGCTCATATTAATTATGTAGCTCTTGTTCCTGCTGAAAAAGTGTGTGACTGTCAAAAGGAAGTTTACACTGGACAGGAAAGATCTGAACAGGCATCAACAAAAATACAAGTTGAGCTGAGATGCCAACAGTGGATAGGTTTTTACTATATTCATTTCCTTCATGGAAAATTGCTCTTTGGGCTTGAACTTGTAAGTCCTAACTTTGCCTGCAATTGTTGGGGGAGAGTAGTATTTCACATCCTGGATTTAGTGATCAAATAGGATTGCCGAGTATCTTCTACAGACACCTTTACTACTCCACTTTCCGTAGTGTTGGGATGCCATAAACATGAGATTAAAGGGCGCTGGCTCAGTCATCATGCCCAGTCTCAACAGCTCTATATAATTGCTTTCTTAAGCTTCGCCTTAACAAACAGTTCAGTTGTTCCTTCTTTCGTTTTTAGGCTGTTCTAGAATGCAGATAGTCTAGAGGTGGAAAGGTAGTTTTGGGTAAGTTTGTTCGTGATCACTGTATGCCCACTTGCTCTCATTCTTTTGTCTTTAAAATTAGAATTATTTTTTTCTCCTTCATGTTAATTGCTTGATAATTTTATTGAAAGAAAGTCTGTTTTCTTTTCATCCTGATAACCTTTTTTTCTAGTTGTTCTTTCAGTGTCTTTGAGGGTGATCAGAACTCCGTGATATTATACATGAAGGCTCATTCATGCCTTTTTGCCTGACATTGGTACTTTTCTGGTTTTATTAAAAAGAGCCTACTTAAACCTTTTTTTTTTTTTTTTTTTTTTATAGCCACCTCATTTTAGGGTAAGCTAACAATCCACAAGGGTAAACTTTCTACCTCTCATTTTTGATCTTCGACTGAAGAGCTATGAATTTAAGCACAAGTAATTAATATGGTTCCTAAACCCCTGTTATACTCCCCAACCTGTTCTTTCAGAACTCTAGTAGGAGTCTTGTTCCAGCTTGATAGTAGATTGTCTGAAAAAAAGGAAACAAAAGCACATTGCAAGTTTCATGCTAGTCCTTAATTTTTCAGCTAAGATTGTAATTTCTTGTATAATATATTGTATAATAAATTGGCAACATTCCTGCAGACTACATTTATTGCATGATCTAGTGTTAATATGCTAGCACATTTTCTGTTTAAAAACAATGGAAAAAGCATTGTTTATGCATGTGTGATGAGAATTATTCTTAAGCTGGGGAAAACAGACCACTTAATAGTTGAGACAAATGGAGGTTAATTACTGACTGCTCACTGAGCTACATGCTGACCAACACTTTAAAGTCTTGGGACAATTTACTGACCAATGTGTTTATCCTGAGGGTCAAAAGGAAAAAAAGCTTCAAACATCATACTATCTGCTGAGCTGGAGAACAGAATTATTTGCATCTCAGTTTACTAAGCTGCTAAATTCCTTGTCTGGGATTCTGCCATCCATTTTTGTTTTCTGTTACACGTGGCAAGAGCTGTATGTGATAAGTATTAAAGGGATTGCCATACCACAGACCTCATCAAATAAACAGTGGCATTTCTGAGACTGACTTTTCAGTCTGTTTCTTTTCATCTCCACATTCTTTCCTGCAGAAGTTGCGAGAAGTAGTCAATAAATGTGAGAATGGGGGGCAAGGTAACTTCTTCCATTTCTACACTTTTAACCATTCATAGGCTCAGATCTGTAGTTTTTAGCAAGGTTTCCAATATAGTGGTCTAGTCTGGTATGTTTGGCTGTGAAAATGAAGCGTAGTAGGCAGAACCACAGTGCTTCAAACGAGTTCTTTTGTTGTGAGTTGGTCACAGGAATCACTTCTCTCCCAAGCAGTCAGTCCTGTGAGTGACACTGGCATAAAAGGACTACTTAAAGCTACTGTGAAACTGAAGCTGGTTTTCTGTTGCTGATGTTTTGGGGTTGGTTCGTTAGTTTGGTTGCTTCTTAGAGTGCAAGAATACTACTTCCCCACATGAAGCAAAAGTTCTTTTATAAAGTGTTAACTTTGGTGTTAACAAAGTAACTGGTATTAACTTTGGACATCAGAAAAGATAAATAAAATTAATTATTAGAAACAATCCAGCAAAATTCTGAAATCTTTATATTTACTCTATGAATGTCACATTAATTTACTGTTGTTGATGGGCTGTATTTTATGTCTTATCTGACTTCAGCTTTTCTTTCAGCTTTCAGACAGAAGACACACAGAAACAGAAAAGCAGAAAGAGAATAACAATAGCATCGAATGCAGCGAGCCAGGAACCATGGATCTGAAATTTGCTTCATCGAGAAAATACATTTCCATCAGTGTACCTTCCAAATCTCAAACTATGTCTCCTCATATCAAATCCGTGGATGATGTTGTAGTTCTTGGCATGAATCTCAGCAAATTTAACAAACCTACTCAATTTTTCATCTGTGTTTCTGGAGTTTTTATGTTTTATCTAATCTATGGATATTTACAGGTAAACACTGTGTACTCATGTCTTAGGCAAATTCCTCCTACTCCTTTTCTTTTTTTCAATACCATAATAGTATAGTATGTATTTTAATATGTACAGATGTTTAAACTAGATATTATTGCCAAGTCAAGCTTTCAGTATTCCAGAGCATCAAGTAATTGTATAATGTGAGTTTCCTTATAGTTCATGTGCCTACAAGGTTTAGATCACTTGGACTTTCTTAACTTGATCCTTTACTCCCATGTGCAAGATAGACCTAAGTCTTCATTGGTCTCGAAACCTTTAGAGCTCTCAAGGTTCCATGAGTGCTGTAGAGTCATAGTTTTCTTATTTTTCTCTCTCATCTCAGAGCAGAGCTGAAATGTACTGTAGTAGTTTCTTTAGCGGAAGCGTAACGTTAATGCAATTTTAGTTAAACATTTAACTTTCTGTTAAACTTTTCTCTTTTATCTTGAACAGCTACATTTCTGTTCCCTTTTTTTAGTTATTTTTGAGTTTATCGAGCATTCTTAGTAAAACAGTGATTTTAAAGGTTGATAATTAAAAATCACCCTGTTTCCAATGCAGTTTTCAAAAGCAGCTAAATGTAATTATTTAAATATATATTATATAAAAATATAATATATATAAGATATCTATAACTAGATATAATAAAGTTTATATATTTTTAATATAAAGTTACTTTGAATGAGTTAGACAACATTATCAATAATTGAAAGCAGAATCTCAAAAAGGAAAATATTAGGTAGCCTTTTGTTTCTGTAGCTGACACATTTACAAAAATCTTTCTGCAGTGCATGTATTTTTCCATAACAAATTGCTCTGGTTTAAAATATTCCTACAGCCTGCAAATTTATACACTCAAAAGTGCTATTTAATGTAGGCACTCAAAATATTAGGTGTGAAAATTACACCAGTATGTTTGCTAGAGAAGGTTTGTGTTTAACTTATTACATGATATTTATAAATAAGATAAATGAGATAAAGATAAAAACAAGTAAAATCTTCTACTGATGAAAATGAACTGAAAAAAAGCAAGAGAAAAGCAGGCAGGAAGCCATCTATAATTTGATATAAATATGAATGGATCAGATGTATTCCCCTGATGAATTGATCCATTGATTTCAGTGTATTTACACCAGCAGTAAATTTTCTTCTTACGTTTTGGAAACCTAAGTTGTCTTTTTCACTACTTGCAAGTTATGTGTGGCAGGTGGAAAGGCTAGATTTGCATGTATGTGAAGGAAAAAGCTCTGTTGATTTTTTGTCAATTCAATATTTTGGTGTATGTACATGACCTTGGTGGGTTTTTGTTTTTATAGGAATTGATATTTTCAGTGGAAGGTTTTAAACCTTTTGGTTGGTACCTCACTTTAGTGCAATTTGGATTTTATTCCATTTTTGGACTAATAGAATTGCAGTTGATTCAGGACAAAAGGAGAAGGTATGTGTTTTTCCAAGCATTTTACCCACTGTCCATCAAGTTAGAATCATTTTACATTTATAGGAAATTTAACTTCTGTTGTTTGAATGTGAATACTGTGAGGCATCGATAGCAGTTCCATAAAAGTGAATTTGCTGGACAATGTTAGAAAATGTTTTATAAGCACCCACTTAGATTTCAGACCTGCAAGTAGTTTTGTTGACTCTCCTGTCACTCTGTCCCACTTACAGAGCATATTGAATCCTTAAGGTAGCTGATAGAGACTGACTCACATATTTGTTGCTTGGGATCATCACGTATAGAATAGAGCCAATGCACTTGAAGCCATCTGTCATTGAATATGTTTTTCTCAAATATTGGCACCTCCTCACCAAAAGGTTCCTCCAGCATGCTGTGCATCTTGGAGAGTATCAGAGCTCTGCTGTCTGTTTACCGTGTGGCTGGGTAGGTTTGCATCAAAGGATATGCTGAGGTTTTGTGTTTCTCATTTAAGATAGCACTCATAACACCCTGCCACAAAACTCCTCTGTGTTTGCACTGCAGTCGACCGAGGAAATTTTTGTTGATTTGACTCCTATGGGTAAGGGATAGTTTGTTCTGCCTCAGTGTGGCCATTCTGTGGCTTCCTACCTACTATAGCCTCTGAAAACTGTATATTGAGGCCCTCTGGAAAGTTGAACAGAGGCTGTTCAACCTGGTGTACATGAATTTTTAAATTGCCTTATATCCTAGTTGAGCATAACTACTTTTCCTTACCCATAGTCAACCTTGGATTATTTTGCAAAAACTGATTTTAGCTTGTGGAATTCCATTTTATCCAAACAACATAACTTTGATAACGTATTCCTTTTTTTTAAACACTGACAGCTTAAATTTCAGGTTGTCTGACTTTCTGAGATGCATCAGATAATATAGCGTAGTTACCTTTTGGGTGTTCTGTTACTATTATTTAGGTTTTTTATTACCAAATAATTGATACTACTTACAGAGCATGACCCTTTAAGTAAGTTGTGTTGGAAATATAGATCTTAAATATATTTTACATTTTATTTTCTATCACCTAGCTATCTTCTTGTAGACATGCAGAAATCTGTTAAATTTTAAATTTTTCTTGCATGCCTCAGAGTATGTCTGCATCACTTAATGAGTTACAGATAAAACAGGATTACAGCAATACAGCTCCTTATGTTGCTTAATGTGTTTCTGAGTATGCATAAAAAAAGGCTGAACATATGTACGTCAATAACTGTAAAAAATCACAAAGTGAGCACAGCGATTGCTAAAAATTGCTGTTGGATCATCTGCTGTCAGGTGATAATTTCATAAAATTGTGAACAAAACATCTGAAAATGTTCAACAAGCCCCTCTGTTCGCAGTAACTGAATCACTGCTCTCTTAGTATTGCTGAGTTTCATAAAACAATGGTACTTTTTTAATTTTCTTCATTTTAAAATGTCAAGGTTCATGTGAAAACATCACCAGAAAAATTGGCACAGTGACCTGTGAATGACTAAGATTCAGGATATCTTGGTGTACCAATCTTCTGTGTTCCCCTTGACAAATAACCTGAAGCCTTTGTCTTGATTCTTGTGTAAACAATATACCTTCTCTAAAGGAGGTTGAAGAATTACTGCTTTAATACCTCATGAGCCGTGAAGTTTTTATTGTCTTGTATTTGATTGCTGTTTATTCGCAGTAATTGTAAGAACAGGAATATGAAATCAGACATTTATGTACATCTCAAAATTTCTGTTTTGAATTGAAATTCAGTGAGAAAGATGTTGAAGCTGTATTACCAACGTATTTCTTTATCTGAATTTTCCAAGCTAAATCTCCTCTAGATGAGTCTGCAATACCAAGATTCCTGTGTTTATATTTTGTAGAATTCCTGGCAAAACCTACATGATAATAGCGTTTTTGACAGTTGGAACTATGGGTTTGTCAAATACCTCTTTAGGATATCTGAATTACCCTACTCAAGTCATCTTCAAGTGCTGTAAGCTCATTCCAGTAATGATAGGCGGGGTTTTTATACAAGGTAAGTGTTAGTCTTGCTTTTAGATGAATTTTTTATTGTTTCTTTGGGAGGCAATTATATATGGAAACCTGTACTTTGTTAAATTCCACTGGTACTGTTTTTTCTATGGAGGGAAAAAAATGAGAATTTCTGAAGCATCTTGCAGAAAATATAATTGGATGAACAGAAAATGTGGGAGAAAACTGTTCTACGGGTCACTTGCAAAACTTCACTTTTACACAAGCTTTCTTAATTTTTAAGAAATGTTACTTTGTTTTATAAACCAAATCACATCATATATGAAACACCTTCAATACTGAAATGGAAAACTTGAAATGGAAAAAGAATCCAACCATAATTTGTGAAGAAATCCCTTACTCTTCTTGTTTGCAGATCTTAATCCCTAAATTCCTGATAAAAATTCCTAAATTTTGATCGAATGTTTAAGCAGAAATACACCTGGCTTTGTATGTCTTTGGCTAGTCCTAAAGTCATAGTTCATATTCCAAGAAGAGAAAAAGGGATCTGGAGAAAAACAGATATATTTATGCGAAAAAAATGTGGGATTTAGAAGACAAATATAAAGTTTGTTTGTTCAGTGCACAAAGATTCAATGAGTAAAGCTCCACATGAGCGAGTATTATGGAGCAAAATCTAGAATGCTGTATTTCTGTTTCTGTAATTAATTCTGGCCTTCTGGTTGCAAAAGAAAGCTAAATTTTCAGAGAAGGTTAGAACTTTACATATGCATATGCACATACAGTATTTACCTTTTATTAGGAGGAATTTTTTATCATTTTAATGCAAAATGACTGGTATTCTCTTAAAGCTTTTGGAAACTTTATATTGTGTTGTAGTAGTATTGTATTCTCAGAAGCTGTGATTTTATTTTTTTAATATTATTGTAAAAAAAGAAATCAGTTCAAAAAAACTCCCTTGGAAGCTCATACTGAAAGTACAGCTTCGGCAAAAGGAATATATTATTTCAAACAAGATATACTAACTCCTGCCTTTTATTTCCTTACTCTGTTTTTCCGTCCCCCTCCACGTCTCATCTTGCCCAAACTATAAGACAGTGTAGGGTTCTAGAAGTACCAGTCATCTGTTAGTGTTTGGATTTGGCTTCTTTCTGATCAGTAAAGACAGCTGAAATATCTTGCATGAGGGGAAAGTATGAAGAAAACATCTAAGCTGTCCTGAAGTTGCTAATGAAGAATGCTTTTATGGGGAGGATGTGGGCTTTGTCATTAGGAGTCAAACCAAAACTGACCAAAAGCATCAGATGCTACCTGTTAGGATCCTCCTCCATGTTAGGAACTGCTGTTGCAGAAGAAACTAATTCCGTTCATGAAAGACCAGAGCATTAAGTCCTCTGTTCAAGTAAAAAAGTTGGAATAGTGTTTCCTTTGCCTTCTAGTCTGTTAAACAGGATAAACATGAAATTCTGAGAGTGCTAACAGTCCATTCATGCTGTTTGTATTGCTTTTGTAGGAAAACGTTATAATATTGTAGATGTGTCTGCTGCCCTGTGTATGAGTCTTGGATTAATATGGTTTACTTTAGCTGACAGCACAGTTGCACCGAACTTCAACTTGACAGGTAAAGATATATTTTAGAGATTAGGAAAGTGCTTGTTTTTTTCCTACAATAAACATTCCACAGAAGTTCTGTGAGTTCTTGGTGGAGTGCCTTTGGATATTGTACAGAAATTGCAAGTTTCATTGTAACTTTGCACTAGCAGAACTCCTATCTGTGGCAGAAAAGACCTTTATTCCAAGTTTTAAGTTTTCAGGTTCCTAAAATTTCTGGAAATCCCACGCTTTTGTTTGAAATGTCTCATGCATGTTCTCAAGAAATAATTATCCCAGTAAATAATGTTAAAATGAATATGATAAAATTCAGTTGGACTATTTTAAAACTTGAAATGATTAGTTGTCTTTTCTAGTTAAACTTTTAAGTCTTTTTCCATTTCAGAACCATTTACTTTATATTAATTGAAGATCTCACTGAGTTTTGCTGTAGTTTTTAGGTGGAGTGCCCACATTCTGAGTTTTTTTAAGCTGTCTAAAAGAAGCAAAGTGAAGATTTTAACCTGCTTGGGTTTAAAAGCTTAGTTGAATTTCTTTCTCAAATGGCAGTTCCTGAGTTCATTCCAGTGATTTATTTAGAACTGTTTCCATGTGAGTTTCTGTCAGAACTGATTTAGGACCAGGTTTTCCAGTTATCTTTACTCATGCTTTACATGCTGTATAACATTGCTGGTCTCGTTCATGGTTTTGCTGCTGCTGCTCGGTAGGTGCAGCGCTACCACAGTGAACGGAACAGTTCCCCTAACATTTGGACTAAGACTAAGACTAACATTTGTCTTGTCCCCACATTTCTCCTCCCTGTGCACTCCTGTGCTTCAGATTCCAGGTAACCTTTTCATCTTGGTCCAGTACTGAACCCATGCATTTGTCCAGTGGTGTGCCTGGGCCCTTAAGCACTGCTGGAACAAGCGTGATGGAACACAGATGAGACATGCTCTGTCCCTTTACAGAAGTGATCTGCAGCAAGGCTGTTGCTGAGCTGGAGGTGTTATTATATCTTTGGACTGGAGCTGAATCCATGCAGATGAGATATCTATATCTTTAGCATAACCAGTGTTATTCATGCTATCGTGAGTTTTCCATTGAGTCACACCTTTTTCAAGGCCTGATGACTTTGAGTGATGAAGAGACCTAGAAAGTCTAGCATGGAAAGGCAATGGTTCCCAAAACAAAAATGCTGGGTTTAGAAATTCTCATATATTCAGAAGTTTGCCAAGGAAATGCCACCTTAAACTTCATGTGTCTTAAAAATGTTAAATCTTCCAATTCAGAAAATCCTAGGAACTACGATTTATTTTTTTTTTACTCTATCAGGAGCTTATACTTCATCTGAATGCCTCTTTTGAGACCTCTGATTGTAAGAACATCACATTAAGAAAATATAACACTGCCTGTTTGTAGTCTTCCACTCCTGATTCTTGCCTGACATGATCTTTTAAGGAACCAAGACTAGAGCAGACAGTAAATGTGATTTTGATGATTATTATCTTTTGTAATGGATACTTATGAAAAGTGGTATTTCAACTTGTGTGGATCATTAAATACAACAGTCATGAAAGAATCAGAGTTTGGAGGTTGGGAAATGAATTGTGATTGACATGGATAAAGGGTTATTTTTGTTATTGGAAAGCTGATTACATTATTGACTGTGTAGTGACTTTGTTTTGAGCAAAAAACAAATGGTAACCTAAAACCATGGGTTTTGTACCCAAAGAGTGGGTTTTTGAAATGAATATTTCAGTAATTAGAGATTTCCACTATGAATCCTCCTGTATTTGTTTTACCATTACATCTAAAGTTTCTATTTGCCTTTGTCAGGAAGAAAAATAATATGGGATTAACTACTGAAAAAGAGTATGTTCTCTGGTTATTTACCTTCATTAAAGATACCTACCTAAATGCAGTTGACACTCTTTCACTCTTGTTACTACAAAAACTACAGTTGACTTATTTATAGCAGTGTCCAGATGTTCCCATGAAGCTTAGAGACACACAGTGCTCAGGAGTTAACTACTGGAGGGAGTGGAGGTGGGCACTGCTTTGTACTGGTGTAATGAAATATTTTTACTGGCATTTAGAATAAGTTACAGAGGGGGGGGGGCATTATTATTTTTCTATTCCTGAGATTTTTTTTTTTCAGGATGAGTACAGAGTGGTTTTTGTCACTACTCTGATGACAAATATTCTGAACCGGTTTTTGTTTGTTTGTTTTCTTATATTAGGTGTGGTCCTAATATCCCTTGCCCTCTGCGCAGATGCAGTTATAGGAAATGTACAGGAAAAAGCTATGAAGTTGCACAATGGTTCTAATTCAGAAATGGTAAATACCAGATTTGCAATTTTAAAAGAATATAATCTATCATAGACAAGGCCTACAATGACAAAATATGAAACTTAATATGCTTTTTCTCTTGCTTATGAAAGAAAAAGCTCTCGGTGTACTATTCTTGGGGTTCTCTGCCTGTTTCTTTGGGGACTTGTGCTGGTTTTTTGTTTTGTTTTTCAAGAGTTCTGCTTTCTGTGTGCAACTTCAGATGTATCTTGCAGCTACAGAAACACTCATTTCTGGCAACAATTCCTTTGTCTACCCTGCAGGCCTGAAATCAACGGAGTGTTTTCTCTATGATCGCGTGCTTAATCTCTGAAAAATATATACTGTACTTCTGGTATAGTTGAGCATGTGTTGTTATATGGAACATGTCACTTTTCTCACTTACTAGACTTCCAGTTCTAGAGTGTGCTGTGCTAGCCTTTTCTGAATCTTTTGAAATCTGTAAAACTCTGACTTTTAGAATGGATCAGTATGTGTGTTCCTGATTCAGTGAAATACATAATTTTGCAAAAGTCTTGCTCAGCATTTTTTGCATACTTACTTGGAATATGGATTATCTTTTCATGTGATCTGAGGTTACTTTCCTTTTTTGACAAAACTTATGTTTGAATTTGTCATATTTTCCTGTGAAATCCAGTAAATACAAGTAAATCTTTTATTATAGTAGGCATGATTTGAATATGCCACAAGTAAAAAGTTACTGGAATTTATTTTCCGTATTTGGCACATTATTTGACAATTAACTAGAAGATCTAATTTCTCATTATGAACATAGCTTCATAAATGGAGAAAAAGTTAGATAAAAGGAATCTTCATTAAGGGATGAAAGTGATGTGGGATGGCTCAAGACATTTGAGCTACAAGTGTCTGAAAAGTGGAAGAATATATACCTAGAAGTGTCACTGTATTCTTGTTTTTTTCTTTGTACTTTTTCTTAGTATTCACTTTTGACTGCTGCTGAAGGCAGAGATTTTAGCTACATGGACCTCACCTGCCCAGTGCAGCTTCCTATAGCTGTCATCTTCAAAATCCAAACTAAAGTACAATCTGCCCACTTTTCTTGCCTTCTTTGCATCTTCCCAGCAGTTGTGTGACAGTTGTTGCTGCCTTACCTATGAAACTCCTGATATCTCCAGGACTTTTCTTTTATTCCACATCAGTCTGACGAATGTTGGTCCTGGTATTTTATACTCATACTACTTGTAGAGGATGAGTGTAATGATTAAGGCTGTAAAGGTTTTGTTTGTTTGAGGCTTAGAGATTACACTACAGGATTTTGTTTAGAGAATTCAGTGCAGAAGTACAAGCAGAATTTTAGAAGTCATGATCTATACTTGAGACTGGGGGTAAAAATTGCATCTGAATCAGAGATCATGTTTAATGGACAGTGATCTGGAAATAAAATTGAATGGTAAAGAAACCTGTCATTCACAGGATCTCTGTTTCATTGTCAAATTTGGAAGTTGCCCTGGATTTGAGCAGTTACGAAAAGAGAAAAGATATCTTGTGGCTGAAATAGTAACTGCTGTTCTCGAAGATTATACCTGATTTTTGTCTTGTGTGTTTTATGTCACCCTGTCTAACAAGGAGATAGCAATGTGGTGCTCATTCCTGGTTGTGAAAAGGGAAGTCTTACAGCAGTTTGGGAGAAAAGTTGAATGCAGAGGCAAGTGAAGAACTAGGGACTGATTTCTGTGTGTATAAACAGTGTCAAATAAAAGCAGGTCTGCTCTTTAGACATGTATTCATCCTCCTTTATTGTAAAACAGTGATAAGTGTTCTATTGTCTCGTGGCATTGCTAACAATTGTTAACAGATTTATTTTCCAAATAATTGAGAATACTGTAACAAGAAAACAATTGATGAAACCTGTGTCAAAAGAGGTACACCTGTTCCTGACAATGAGTTTTGAAAGCACGATCAGCATGTTCAAGGCAGTACTGTGTAGAACAGCTCTGTTTGCTGTCTTCTATTTTCATAAGAAAAGGCTAACAGCTGAATGCCTCCCGCTGCATAGGAGGATGTGTGGATGAGCAGTTCCAGCTTCTAATTCTGTTGACTCAGTGTGGGATAGAGTGACGATTCTTTTGTTGGTCTGTGAAACTATGAATTAAATAAGGATGCAGACAAAATAAAGAGCCTACCTGTTTGCTGAGTATTCCAAGTGCTGAACTGGGCCGGAGCTGGTCACATTTGAAAATCCTATGCCCTATAACCATGAGTCATGTGTGCTATGTATGTGAACAGAAGTGACACAGCTGAAACTAATGTGACACTTCTGGCAGCTCATGGTGATTCTGTGCTACCCTTTGCACTTTTAAGGTAATACAGATCTTTACTGTGCCGAATAAGTTGTGGAAAATGAAATAAGTTTAACGTGTTATTCAGACTATTAAACTAAATAGTTGTGTGAAGTTTTATTTAGTCTGTGAAATCCTGAACTTGAAGGATTTACCACAGTTGACACTGACCGCAGAATATTATTAACTGACTAGCTTTCCAAACTTCTTTTATGTTGTTGTGGGTAGGAAGAATGTGTCTAACACTTATTATTGACTTTTCACTGTACATCAACTATTATAGAAATCCTAGTAAAAATATCTTCAAAGGCTGCAAATTCAGCTCTGAGAAGCTGAGCATATTAGCAGGGCCAAGCATTTGAAAGCATTTAATTTTATCCTTTTGTGTAGTATCACCTGGTAATTATTTTCTCTTACACTGTTCTAGGTTTTGTATTCCTATTCAATAGGTTTTGTGTATATTTTATTTGGATTAACATGCACTAGTGGATTAAGCCCTGCAGTAACATTTTGCTCAAAGGTAGGTGTAAAGATTTCTTTTTCTCTATGAAAACCTTCTAATGTATGGTTTGGAAAATCCCACCACTTCTCTCTCTAACGTCCTATTTTCATCATGTAAACTGGTTAACTTGTATAATTCATATATTAAGGAAGTTTTTCCAGTCTTTGATGTATAAGATAGGGTAATGTTTTAAAATGCAACAAAATCACAGGACCAGACTTATGAGCTTATAATTTCATTATTATTTTTCCATTATTTAACTAAAATTAAATAAGGATTTTTGCATGAATGCATTGTTAAACAGCTTATTATTGCTCAAGCAGTTGATTAAAGTCTGTAGTTTTATGTCATTTTGCAATACCTCGGGGTTTGTTTTATATTTTCCTAACCGGCTTTTTTTATTGTTGCAGCATCTAGTTCAGACTTACGGTTATGCATTCCTTTTCTCCCTGACTGGGTATTTTGGCATATCCTTTGTTCTAGCTTTGATTAAAATCTTTGGTGCCCTTCTCGCTGTAACAGGTATGAACAAATGATATCTTTTCTGCTTTTGTATAAAAACAGAGTAATCCTATTCTATTATTCAGGACAGAGCTTTTGAGAATTGTTCTTTCTCTGGCTTTTTGTCTGTTCTTTGTGCTGGCTGATTTCTGTAGCATGGATCTTCACTGGCAGAATGTGTTTGAGAGCTCCCTGGTTCTTTTTGTGCCACAATCTCAACCTTGAAAAGCCTTGTAGTAAACTTGTGCATATGTTTTAGTGCAGAAATAAACAACACTGTTCTAAACCAAAAAACTGAAATAGAATCACAGAATGGCTTACACTGGAAGAAACTTCAAAGGACATCTAGGTCCAAAACTTCTGCCATGGGCAAGGATACCTTCTTCTAGACCAGTTTGCTCAAAAGGCCATCCAACCTGGCCTTTAACACTTTCAGAGATGAGGCAGACAGTTTCTGTGGGCAACCTGTGTCTCACCATCCTGACAGTGAAGAATTTTTCCTGATATCGATCCAAACCTACTCTCGGTTTAAAGCTGTTCCCCCTCGTCCTATCACTACATGCCCTTGTAAAAAGTCCTTCTCCAGCTCTCCTGCAAGCCTCCCTTAGGTATTGGAAGGCTGCTATTGGAAGGTCTTCCCAGAGCCTTCTCTTCTCCAGGCTGAACAACCCCAACTCTCTCAGCCTGCCTTGGTGGGAAAATGTAGCAAAGTGTAAGGAAAAGACATGTATGATTTGAAAGCTGGAAGGAAAAGTAAGGATGTTCCAGAAAGACGCAGTGCCATTGTTTCTAAGTGCATGAAACCATAAACATTAGTCACTAGTAGGGGTAAGGTGTAGCAAGATGCCATGTAGCTACTTTCTTTTCTTCCTCCTACCCCTAAAAGAAACCCCTGGTTTCTATCAGGTGATGCTCTAATTTGCTCACAGCAGTGGAGTTGAAAACATTGTTTTCTGACCTGAGAATTGCATGCTCTGATTTCCTAGCAATTATTTCCTCTGCAGCATGCCTGTCTCACATTTGTTTTTAACAATGTTCAGTAGGTCTCCTGACTGGAAATTGACCTAGATGAGAGGGTTGGTTCATGTATTAAAATAGCTCTTAAAAAAAAAAATGGTCTCACTGTATTAAAAAATGTTAAAAGATGCTGTCGAATAGCCAACCTTTTGCAGATTTTCCTATGCCTGACCTTGAATATTCTAACACTTGAGCCCTTTCTGTCTTGCCTGTAGCAATGTGAAAATGTTTATTGTGCCACAATGAACACCACATTCATTACTGTCCCTCCCACCTCCCCCATCCACTCTCCCCCTTCTTGAGGGGAGTGGGGTGAAAGAGTTTAATGAAAATTGTATTTCTATTAGCAGAATGAGAAATTATCAGACTTAATTGGGAAAAAGAAGAAAAGGCACTTAAATTAGAAGGAAATGGTTACATAAATATTTTAATTAATAACTGATTTGAAAGAACAGAAATAATTGTAATTAGAAAAACTGAAGTAATTTAACCATTTTTTAAATTATTCATCTGTAAACTGTTTTCTAATTAAAACTCAATTTTCTTTTTCATTCTCCTTTAATATTTCATGTAATAGGAAATCATTTTATTTGATGTGCATAAATTTCTTAAAATGTAAAGGGAATTACTAAAAATTACTAAAATTACCAAAAACTTGAGGTTGGGGCAGATGAAGCAGTAGTGAAGTCTGGTTTTTCCCCTGCAAAACATAGTATTGAGTAAATATTTGTTTGTGGGGGAGGGTTGGGAAGAATGAAACTTGCTTTACCAACCATAGCAGCATGAAATATAACTCAGTAGTCATTGGTACCTTTTGCCACTATGTTGCAGTATGACTAATTTGGATGTTATACAAGTCTTACTTATGCAGGTAAGACTTTCCAGTATGTTACAGTAAAAAGTATCTCATAGTAAGCACAATATTTTCTGTTCATAAAAATCATACACTTTAGGTGCAGGCCTACTGCACCCTGTACTGGGGTCTTTCTCATGTGAAAATCCGCTGCTATCATATAGAAAAACACCTTCTCAGGCCTTTTAGCTCCACAGCTAAACTTGTGTGCCTGGCTGCATTGTTACTTTTCTTTTAAAACATTTTCTATAACTTTTTCGATAAACTGTATATGCTACCCAGTACTCAATTTGGTGTATCCTTTTTCGTAGCAGATAGCATCGAAAATGTTCAAATAATTGTTGGAACTGTCATTAATTTGAGAGTAACCAAAGAGTTTACTGCCTTTTTGGATGCAGGATTATGTTCTTCACTCTAATTACTACTTTGGGGGTTTTTCTAGTGATCAGATTACATGTAGAAGAGGATCTTGTAATGGTTTTGAGGAAAACTTCCTATGCAGTCCTTTTCTTTTTAGGTTTCTAACTAAAATTGTATTTCCCTGCGCTGTTAGGTAAATTTATAGTAATTTCAAAAGAACTATGAGATGATAATCTCATTCCACTTAAAAACAGGGCCCAAAACACCACTGAACTCTAATAACATGAGGCGGAAATGGCAAGAGGCTTGTTGTATCTAAGCTTTAACAGATTAGTTTATACCATCAGATAATTGCAAGGGTTGTTTGTTGCTTTGAGAGTCTGTGAATTGATTAGCATGAAGCTATTAAAGAGCAAATCTTGTTCTGGAAGTTTTTTTGCTGCAGACAGTGTGACTGGGGTGATACTACTGTCACAGTGTCCTTGTTTTCAAACAGTGTAGGGTTCTAGCACTGCATTTGCAGTGTGTCCACCAAGGGTGATCGTTGTTTTAGCCAGACACTTAATTATGTAACGAGTTTACCTGCTAATACTGAAGCCTATATTGTGTTCTGTTGCTGCAACTGAATTCTTAAATATTTGTTTTCCTTTGCAGTAACAACAGGAAGAAAAGCAATGACAATTGTGCTTTCTTTTTTGTTCTTTGCAAAGCCATTTACATTACAGTAAGTATTTATAGTTTTAAATGTTTTATTAAATGTTTTGTAAGAAATCATGTCTTGATCACAGAAATATAACAACAGTAATTAATCAGGGCTTAATGCATTGTCATTTCATATGTTATACGAATGCTGGCAATTCGCTGTAAATATTGACGGGCTTGTTGATACTAATCATACTAGAGAAAATAGTTTCCATTTTTCTAAAAGTAAATTTTCTAAAAAGCTATTCCATGTGTTGGCATTTTTTGGTTTTTTTTGCCTTTTTTTTTTAAAAAAACTTTACATAATTTCTAATGCTTATGATACCTAATAAATTGTTTGGATACTTTCTCTGTGGAGGAAGATTTGGCTAAAGAAAGGGATTTTCTCCATTACGGTATTGTTTCTGCTTTTGTAAGCTCAGATTTGAGTTCTTAGCTAGCCAATTTAAATAACTGCAAGCTTCTATTATCTTGAGATATTAAGTGACAAGATTTTTGAGCTTGGGTTTATTCCCTTTTTTTAATTTCAAGGAAGAGCTTACATTGAAAAATGCAGCTAAGTTGCTACTTTGATCCTAATTGCTTCTGGTTTGAAACAAAATAATATTCCATTTTATTTCTATATATATTTATTTGAGATTTAAGAACGAAGTTTACACCCAAACGCCCAAGTGGAATTTACTCCACCTAAAAACCATGAGGCTTAAAATAATGGAGAGCTGAAACAAAAATGTGCCTACATAGGGAAGCAGGTATAAAAGGCACTGACCAGTAATAGAGACTATAGCTCTCATAACCATAGGATGGAAAAACGTAACTAAAATCCTCAGGATTATTTTATTCATGTGAGAAATAACAGACACTGTTTAGTTACTATTTAACTATAAATGCACCTTAATAAGCTCTCCAGCAAGGACAGGAAAAAGAAGGGTGGAAGGATAGTAATAATGAAGATTCAAGGATATTCACAGCCCACTGATTTGTAGGGGTTTTTTTTCTTCAACTCTCCTCTCCCTAATATAGGGGGTTTATTTAATCCACATATATTGATATGTAATTGCTACAAATAAGTGCTAATGGTAACTTTTTTCCATCCTCTCCTTTAGGTACGTGTGGTCAGGCTTACTTGTTGTCCTTGGTATATTTCTTAATGTTTACAGTAAGAATATGGATAAAATCAAACTGCCTTCACTGCATGGTCTTTGGAAAAAAACTGTGGAAGAGAGAAAAACAAGGACGTTGTCACAAACTGTATAGACAGCGGTTTATGCCTTGTCTAGACTTTGACTTCCTATTTTATTGGAACAGTCTTCAACTGATTCACTTTCCAAAGGGAACATTATTAAAACCAAAGGAGCTGAAGGCATATTGTCTCCTTGCAGATTGCTGTAAATGCACACTTTTGTGAGCCCTTTCTTCAGAGCACTTGAATTCGTCGTAAAAGGTGTTGTAGGCCATGGCCAGATGGCTTTATCAGGCAATGAAGGACAGCAGCTCCTGGCAAACTGCTGAGAAGCTGCACTCCAGTGGGACACTGTAGAAGACTAGTTTGGGCATTTTAATAATATTGGCCATGTGGCTGATCTGAGATTAGTGGTTCTTTGTTAATTGTCTAGGTGGAGTAATTTAAATGTAATTGTATTAACTTTTAATGGAACCTAATCACCAACTGGTCGACCAAATTGCAATTTTGAAGGTGGAAGGTTTAGAACATGGTATGTTGTCACTCTTTTACATTTTAAATAAAAATGTTGGGATTTTTTTAATTTATTGTTTAGATCATCACAGAACTTGATATTTATTGTAATAATTGAAATTTTTATGGAAATCTTAGTGTCACTCTTTTTGGCTATTGCTTGCAAGTAACAAAACTGAGATGGAGTTTGTTTAGTCAACACTCACACTTTGGTAAGGGGGAAAAGGGCTTTTAGGCCTGAATAGGATGAGAACAAAGAATGAAAAAAAAAAGGTGATTGAAACAGTGGTGTAAGAAACTGTTATTTGCTTATTCTGTGGTGAAATACAAATATTTTAGTGGCCTATGGCCCTGTGTATTGTAGTGATGTAAAGAGACATGGAAGTTCTCTTTAAATTAGTATAATCAAATTGAAATACTTCAATTTCAATATTGGAGTAAAAAGTATCAGCATCTGCTAATGTGTTTGGAATACGTATTGTGTTTGTGTGGTCTTCTGATGAAGTTAAGAGGATTAGGGTACAGATTACAGTTTTCTTTCTTTAATGACAGGAGGAGACAATGTACTACCAGTCTGTCTTTTTCATCATGAATTTAGGAAGACTAAGTCCATTTATCTCTCTTACTTTCACATTCAACTCGCTTTAGAATCATTCGCCATCTCTTTCATTTTATATATTTAACAAAGCACTTTAAAAATACTAATCACCTTGCAAATATTTGTTCTTATGTGGTCATGGTTCTTTTTGTTGTTGTGTCCCTTAGGTGCATCTTGGTGTGTATTCTTTCAACTTAGACAAAAGGAAATTGGATAATAGAAACATATAGTCAGAAAGAACGTACAAAGAATTGAAATATCTCACAGGGTTGCCTTCTGTCAAACTACTAGCTGATGAAAGTATTCAAAATGTGCAAAATGTTTTTCAGACACTTAGGAAGAATTTCTGTTCCAAGGAGCTTGTAATCAAAGCACAGACACAAAATGTGCCTTAAATTTTGCTTATTAAGTTGGTAGCTAGCATGTGCCATATTAAGTATGTTATGGAATAGAACACGGAATAGCATGTGGAATGAACAAGTGAAGAGCTGTGCTAACATCACTGCACTGTCTCCAGCACTCAAGCTACTCTGGTGTGTTGGCAAAGCCTTTCAATGCGTACAAACTCACTGTTGCCAAGTTGGGAGAATTTGTTGCATGTGACAGTATTGTTTTCTTAAAATCCCAGCTGCTGCATGATTGATTGTGTCCTGGCTAAGGTAGAGAGGTGCGAATTTGATGAACAGATACACCTTGAAAGAGAAGGATGGCCTGCCGTGACCTTCCATTTTCACGTTACAGCCAAAGTTTTATGGTAAGGTATGATAAACTAGTACAATTTCGGATTTTGTGTAAGAGTGCATTTGACCAAGTCAAGTGGATTGATACACTTCTTTCTGCATAATATTTATGAACTCTTACATTCCCTTGTATTCTTTTCACTCTATGAAGTTACACTTTCCAGTGAGGGTAAGGTAATTTTACAGTCTCAGTTCTGCCATCTGTAAACTCTGTGTGATGCTAAACTTTATTGAAGTTCAGGAAAACAAACTATGTGAAAGCTACCATACATGCAGAAAGTCATAGTAAATATAATTCATTTGGCATCTGTTTTATTTATATAGGTGAGAAGTCACAAAGTTTGTGACCAGAAATCAAATGTTGTATGTAGGTTTCCAAGCAGTTTATATGATCCAGTTTTGTCTCCGTTTTGTCTCTCTGGAGAACATAGCATTCACAATAATTCACCTTTTAACTTATTCTCCATTGTATACAAGACTGAGTTAATGAAGCTCACATTAAGGGAAGTTTTGATTTATTTTATTATTAATTTTCTTAACTGTAGAAACGTATGTTTTGTTTTACAGGTGTACTTCAAAAATTATTTTTATACACAAATTAATATTGTAGGTTTACTGTTAATAGCACAAATTTAAGAGTCAGCTCTTTATTTTCATAGGTGTGAGACTAGTACTTGCAAATCAACAATATGTGTGATAAAGAAAATGCACACACAGGTGAGAGTAGTTCATAATTTGCCACACGTCATGGTCTGTGCAGTTTCATGCTTTCATTAAGAAAACCTTCATTTCAGTGAAATGCTGTTTGTGGGGTTGTGGGGGTTTTTTAATAGGCTTCATAGTGCATGCAAGGAAGAGAACCTTACAAAACTACAAGTGTTCTTATTACAAAATTTTGGTTTAGACTTCTGTACTGTATACGTATGCTGGTTTTATGTCTTATGAAATATGAATAAGGGCTTGTCCACAAAATAACTGTAAATTCTTTATTTTTTGTGTAAGAGCACTTATATTGAGGTGTTGTTTAACCCTTCCTGGTCACAATAACTATTGCATTTTATACTCATTGGCTCTTGAACTCTTTACAGTAGGCATGATGAAACCACGGAAAAATACATTCATTTCTCTTACCAGAAGATTTATTATCTAAATATAATGTGAAATAGTTGCTGTGTATTCTTATGCTACACAACTTTCTCCTCTCTACAGAAAATGTACGATGTAAAAATTAGTTATAATGGCATTGAAGTTCACGGTAAAATTTAAGTCTGACCAGGGTCTCCACTGATGTCAGCCATCTACCTCTGTGACACCCTCTACTTCTGCCTCCTTTGGAAAACTGAGGGAGCTCTGTTTTCCTAAATTAGCATGCATTTGCAGTTGCTTTCACATTACATTTTTGCATTTATTTAGCACACTTCAGTAACAAAGTAATTGACTGTGCAGAAGATTTCTTCATTATTTCTTTATTCAATACATCAGTATCACCAGAACTGCTAATTATTCAGGTACCTGTATGTGAATACAAGTGTGAGAGGACTAATGCCCTGAGCCTGCACCCCTGCCCCCTAAACCTACACTGTTTTCTGATACTGCATTAAACTGGTTTTTGTAATCTTGTTTTACCACCCCTGTGCTTTGAACTTACCAAAAATTTTAAGGTAAACTTAAGCATACATCATTCCTACTTGTCTTCCTTACTTCCTTACTTGTCTTTCTTACTTTAACTCCCTTTTTAGCATGCTGTGTTTATGCACCGTGCGTTGTTTCACGTTTATATTCCTGCATTTAAGGGCTTGCATCATACTATTGCAGGTTGGTCGCATTCCATACTTTCTGTTTCATATCACTCATAACCATCTGGATGATTCTTCTAAATCCTCTTTTCTCCATGAAAAAAGTCTTTCCTTTCATGCATTCCGTTATTTTTGGAAAGGTCTTGATGAGTACACGTATGAGTTAACTCCTTGACCTCATTCCATCTTCCAAGAAAATCTCTCTTCTCCCTTGCTTGCCTTTGAGAACTAAGGCAAGAGGAAATAAATTATTGCAAGTGCTCTTTTTTTCTTTAATAAGTGCCTTCCGTACTAACCTGGTGTGTCTTAATTGTTTCTTTTTTTTTCTGCCTCCCATGCTCCCGGGCAGAAACAAGCCCTTGTCTCATGTTTGACCGCTGCTTGTTCAGTCATGGAAACTTTTTGAGTTGTTTACTGTTCTGAAAAGAGGTATAAAATTGCATGTATACTCTGGAGGGCAGGAAATAATAAGTAAACTTCACAAGTTAAGGAAGTAATTAAATGGATTAATACTTTTTTCTGGAGGGATTTTATATATGGTTTAGGTAATAGCTCGGAAGGGTTTTTTTTTTTCTTTTACATTTTACCTGCTTAAATATCTTTATATTAATTTTAATATTTAATATAAAACTCCTGACTGTTCAGGCAGTTTATAGAGATTAATTTCAGTCTTGCCTATAAGGCAGAGAAGTCCTATCTCCATTTCACTGATGTAGAAATGGTAACTTACCCAAAGTTGGCTTAGTAAATCTGTAGTGTGCTAAGGTCCAACAGGGCTCTTCTGTACCTTAAACAAAGCAGTACCAATGTAAGCTCAGTTTTCTTTCAGCCCAGTTTTAGAGATGTCAAATTGTTTCTGTTCCTTGTTCTATACTAGCATAATTTAAAGGGAAATTAAGACAGCCATAAAATAGATTCTCTGCATTTTGTTTGGTGCTTCTTTGCATTGTTATGTTCTCGCTGATTTGTTCTATTTGCTGTGAACACTGCTGTGGAGGCAAATCAGAGAGATTAGCAGTTGTAGGAGAAGCGTAATATCCTTCACTTTAAGGTGACTGGTGCATCTTGCTGCTGGTCAAAAGCTGCTGCCATTGGAGCACTGTGAGGAACTGTCATCACATGAGGAATTGAGCATAATGGTGTCATGCCAGGTCTGTATCTTTTCACCATTCACTTGTAGAAAAGCAAAGACTAATGCAATAAAGAACAAATATGGACAAATACCCAGAATATAATGCTGATTTAACACTTTTCTACATCTGGATTCTGCTGGTTTGCTGGGGTTTTGAGGTTTGATAGCAGTGTATTGTTTCTCTGCACTTTTGGTTATTTAGATGTTTTCTTTCCTAGATTTCTCCGTTTTGTGCTTCCTTGTTTGTTTTTTTCCCTTACTTGTATTTAAAGTGTAGTTTTACCTTGTAATTTGCATTACACCAGTAGTATTGTGTCCACTTCTGGGCTCCCCACCACAAGAGAGGGATGGGGCTACGGGAGAGAGTCCAGCAAAGGGACATGAAGATGATGAACTGGAGCATCTCTCCTATGAGGAAACGCTGAGAGAGCTGGGTCTTGGAGAAGAAGCGGCTCAGGAGTCTCATCATTGTGTCTAAACACTGAAGGGAGTGTGCAAAGAAGATGGAGCCAGGCTCTTTTCAGTGATGCCAAGTGACAGGACGAAGGCAATGGATACAAACACAAACACAGGAGCTTTCCTCTGAACACCAGTAACCACTGTCTTACTCTCAGGATGACTGAGCACTGGCAAGAGATTGGCCAAAGAGGTGGTGGAGTCTCCACCATTGGATATATTCAAAAACTCTGGGCATGGTCCTGGGCAACTGGCTGTGGGTGGCTTTGCTTGAGCAGGGGAGGTTGTACCATATGACCTCCAGAGGTGCCTTCCAACCTCAGTCATTCTATGATCACAAATCTTAATATCTCTGTGTATCTTCCACTTTTTCTCCTGTTTACAAAGTGTTAATAAATGTACCTAAATCATAAACCAGGCATCTCTGGTGTTGTTTAAAAATTGGGAGCAAAAGAAACTCACCAGGCTAATTTAGTAGACATAAGAAAGAGAACAGGTCTTTAACAAAGGCCTTCTGGCACAAGGAGTAAGAAAGGGTGCATGCCCCTATCTTCAGGGGTTCCAGAATTTATGATCTGCTCCCCTGGTGTGCCTCCCTGGAAATCGAGTTGGAGGTCCCAAGACCCCTTTCTTCCTCATCTTCCTCTTCTTCACAGCATGTACTGTCCTTGGAGCTTCTCCAATATTCTGGGCTTGAAGGTTGCCTTGACTATGATGGTGTCTTGTTCAGGCCTGGGGTGCATATGTTCTTGAACAGAATATATTTACTGTAGCCCTGCCTTGAAAGTCTTTAGTCTTTAGCCTAAACAAGCCTAAAGAATTTAGAAAATTCTATATGAAATGGGGGAATAGTAAGTGTTAACTACTACTCTAAAGTGTGAGAGACTGTACAGCTACGTTAACATCTACAAAAAGCAAAAAATCTTAAGGCATCACTGGGTTGGCTACAGTAACTGCTGAAGCTGGCAAAGCCATGCTGACACCACCTCATAGTGTGATTCTGGCTGAACTATGACTATCGGAGCACATTCCCTTGGAGAGACACCTTCGTTTGGTAACTGCTGCTCAATGCAAGACAAAAGTATGTGAACTACTAAGAGCAAGTGCAAGAAACTTGTAGATGAAATTGATAACGTCAATACAGAACTATTTGAAGGTATTTATGAAGGAGTTCAAAGTTGCTTTTTATTTTCCGCATTTAGATCTTGCAGTGCTACTTGGTCTTTTAGTGCACCATCTGCAGGTATCTTCTAGAAGTGTTGCTGCACTGCTTTCTGCCTGTTAGTGGTCAGCATTTGCCATGAACATGGAAAACTGCAGTAAATGCCTTCCTACTTATTCAGGACCCCAGTTTAAATTACGGTTCTGTAGTAAGAGCCATTAATATGAGCATATCTATGCAAAAATCTCTTACAATGGAAAACTGAAGCAAAGTTGCTATGTCAGGTTGAACATTTGAATCCAAACAGCACTGGAACTCACACGTGCACACACGCACACAAAATAAATACCACTGTTATCCATGGATAACAGCCTGCCTCATGGTAACCTGAGGGGAAGTTCATTAAATAGGTCTGTCTTGAACACAATGTTGTAAGTTTGGCTTCTGCTGGAAACTGTCCTGAAATAGACTTGGTGATGACATGATACCCAGTCAGACATGGGAGAGGGCTGTATTACAGCAGGCTTTGGACATGCACTGTCTGGTTGATTCCATGCTGACAGTATGTCTACTTTGTTTTATGTTAATAGAGCAAGCCTCTCTGTCCTCAGCTTGTTACTGAATTTTCTAGGTAGCACTAGCACTAAGCTGGATTTACCAAGCCGAGCCTTCCACGTGTTTTAAGAACATTATCTGTGTTTAAGTTCCTGTGCTATCTACATCTTGAGGAAACATAGACATCCCGGAAGTCCCTAGTATTCATAAGAAAATAGAAGGTGTATTTTTTATTTAGTTGGAAGAGAGTGTTCTCCCTGTGAAGGACAAACACAGTGCTGTTACATGAGAAAGGTTCTAGCTTCAGTTACAGCCTATGAAACAATTGGTGAGTGGATCAGTAGGCCACTAGGATTATCCTTGGGAATTTAGACACATTTATAGGTTCCATTTACTGCTACCATTTGTAGAATAATAAATCTTCCCTGATATGCTACAGTTCCTGTTTTTTCATTTTTGCCTCATTCTCAGTTCCTGAACTCTTTCAGGTTTCCATAGCACTACAGTGACTACTGGTACTCAGTGCTAACATAAATATGGATATAATCAAACCTCTGAAAAGTCCTTATCCACAGCAGGGGAACAGGAATGATGCAGCAGTGGCATCTCAGTGAAAGCTCCACAGCCCCATTTCACACATAATGTGGTGTCGCTTACTGCCCTCTACAGAGGTTCTTCCTCCTAGTGTGCTCCTCTGTGACTTCAAATTTATTATATAATATTAAATAATTTATTATATAATATTAAATAATAATAATATATGATAATAAATAGTATAATAATCCTCATCCAGTAATGCGTATTCTTGCAAATTGATAAAGGTATACCAATTTATTTTTAACTTGATGGATATTTCATTTTGAGATAGACATTGCAGCCACAGGATTTGGACAATGGTGGACATAGAGTACTGCATCCAGCTCAGGATGCTCCCAGCACAGGAAGGACATGGGCTTGCTGGAGCAAGTCCAGAGGAGGGCCACAAAGAGGATCAGAGGGCTGGAACACCTCTCCTACACGGGAAAGCTGAGTGAGTTGGGATTGTTGAGCCTGGAGAAGAGAAGGCTCCTGATTACAGCCTGTCAGTACCTAAAGAGTCCACAGGAAACAGGGGGAAAACTGTTTACCATGGACTGTTGCAGTAGGAAAAGGGGTAGTGGTTTCAAAGTAAAAGAGGGTAGATTAGATTAGGTATAAGAAAGAACTTTTTTACAATGAGAGTGGCAAAACACTGGAACAGGTTGCTCAACGAGGTGGTAGATGTCCCATCTCTAGAAACTTTCAAGGTCATGTTTGACTGGGATCTGAGCAATCTGATCTAATTGAAGATGCTCCTGCTCATTGGAGGGGGTGTTGAAGTAGGTGACCTTTAAAGGTCCCTTCTAAACCAAACTGTTCTGTGATTCTATGCCCTCAAAAAGGATTTGAGGCCCCTGGAAGGCTTTAATGCATAAAGAGGAGTTTCCATAGGCTTCAGGCTGTGACAAGCAGAATTTAAGCTCCTTAGGTTTTAACATGTCTTTAATCTTTTGTTGATGTAGCCTAAAGTTAGGATTATTTCTTTTATGTACTATCCAAATTTTGGTACTGGAAAATCATTTTAGTGAGATATACACTAAAAATTTCCTTTAATAAGCAGCTCAAGTTAACAGCTGATAGTATTGTATACCTAGTTGACACTATCCTGTGTAGTGCAGCTAATATACAAAATCTGAGTGTGAATGCTTGTCCTCTTCAAATGAAGACTGTGTTCTTGCTGTTAGGAAATGCATAAAAGAAAACAAATTCTGTGTAACTATATAGATAAGAACTGATTTAAAAGTAGCTCGTCCTTACTATGAAGCACACCTGATTTCCCTGGACTCCTTATCCTCAATAAATTAGTCATGCCTGTCTCTGCAAGCTTGGTTTGCAGACTTCACCTTTCCTGGGATAAAAGCAGCCTGAGATTAAGCAACCATGCTTGCTTGCGTGCTTGCCAGGGCTGAGACCAGTCATTGCCTAAAGCTTTTGGATCCCTGGGCACATAGGTAAAGGCTGTTTGAATAGACCATCTTAGACTTGGTAAATTTTGCGTTACAACACAGCTTGAATATAATCTATTCTTTCATAGATTTTTTTTTTTCCATTAAGCTGAAGTGTAGATTGTGTACAAATGATACATGGTTTGACTTCTAAACAGAAATGTTAAGAGAACTAGCTTTCTTCCCACTGAGAGCTAAATCTGTATGGAGAACAGGTGTAGCTGTGTATCAGAAAGGTACAATGTGGTATGATTCACCGGATTTTATTTCTGCACTGTGCACTGTGGCAGGATAAGGAAAGAAAACCAAGATGTGTTGGAGAGCAATAGCCTTGGTTCTTGGCTGTCATATTTTTTCATTACATAATTTTGGATGCAACAGGTAAAAAGTGGGTTTCAATAATCAGACTAAGGCCTGGGTCAGGGATTTTTCAAAGGAACTGAAGACAACTGAAATACTGTTGAGCCTTAACTATTATTCTGAAAATACCAAATTGAATCACCACAGAAGAGCACTAGACTCCCCCTCTCTGTGCAAAGCTTCTCTTCTGTGGAGATGCACTGTGAAGACAGAGTAATCTTAATGTACATGTTGGTTGATGGGCAAAGACATCTTTTTAGGTATGCTGAGACTTCATAGTTGGAAGGATGGCTCCTGTCAGTCATCTTTATTGCATGTCTTTTGAATATGAGAATGTCTGTGCCAAATTTAAAATGAGTGAGCCATGTTTGGTAGGTAGGTGACTGAAGGGAGCTGTATATGATTCAGTGTTCTGTCTCTTCAATCTGCTAGACCTTCAATTCTTCTAGACCTGTGGTTGTTGGATCAGTTTAACTGTTCTCTTTCTGCTAGTAACTTACAGTGTTAAAATTTGGGGGTTTTTGAAAGTGTAGATACTTCTTTTTTGCACAGTTTGGGGAGTTTAGGTTGAATTTTTTAATTTATTTTATTTTTCCTAATTAAAATTCTGTGGTGCAGGGGATTCTTCATAAGTAATTTTCAGTGTTAAGCTTTTATCTTCTCTGTTTCATTTATTTATTGAGACTCACTCACAGTAAGAACTGGCTGCATTTCTTCTCCATGTTCATTTCTATTATTGTAATCTCTCTTCACTGGAATTGGTAACATGCATTATTTTCTCAGTATCATGTAATAAATAATGGTACATGTCTGAAGCTCATCACAACAGCAAATAAGATGGTGTGTAATGCATCAGCCTCTCCAAATTGCCACAGCAGGGAGGCCTGGCAGTACATCCATTACCTCTGTTATTTCTCACAAAAAGCTGAATTTTTCTGCCCATCGATGTTGTAAGGCAGCAACAGAAAAAGAGCTGAGGTAGCTACTCAGGGATGTGAGCCTTTGGGAGAATGTTGCTCCTTTTAGTCAGAGGAGCAACCCACACTGGATTGCTTATGGCTTTATTGCCATATTTGCTCCTCTACCCTCACCCTTTTCATTTCTTCATAACTGGAGAATACAGATTAAAACCTGGAATCCTAGTTACTAGTTTTATACTGAGCAAGATTTTTTTTAAATCATTTTGTATTGCTTTCATTGTGACAACTGGAAGTGCTGGAATAGGAGACCTTTACACAGTGATCTAGTTACCAGACCATTCATCTTGGCTCCTGGAATACCTTTCTTCTTTTTTCCTTGAGAAGGCTGTAATGACACTAATTCATAGAGTAGCCTCAAATATGAGGATGAAAACGTGGAGGGACACTATCCTACCACACTGTGCAGCAGAATTTACTTGGGCATTTTTGTAGCTAGGAGAGAAGTGAAATAAAAGAATTAGGTCTTCTATGTAGGTCTTCTATAAATGATGCATTGTATCTTACCAATTTACAGGATGAAATATCATCATGACAAATTATTCTGTTGAATTTTGTTCTCTATATTTCACTAGCACTGTAGTTGGAACATCAGTACCTGAGAGTCTGTTCCTTACATTTGTTTTACTCCTCCAAAGTCAGACTGCAATGCCAGTTTAGCAGGAGCTCAAGAGTGCATTCTTGATGTGGAGAAATATTGGGGTTTGGTTTACTTATCCTTTTGAGACCTTGCTGCTCTAGAACTCCTCTAAACATGCAAGTATATGGGGGAAAAACTGTCAAAATACTTCCTTGTTTTTCTTTGATTTTCTCTGGACTTTTTTTTGGAGTAGGGATATGTATGTGTGTAGGGATTTTTTTTTTTTTAGTGGTGTCTTCATTAGGAATGTTGAGTGCTAGTACTTTAGTAGAGTTTCTTAATTGGCATTAATGTAACAAATTTTTAATAGTTTATCTTAGGGAAAGTCTTAAGAAATTAAAATTAAGTCATATTTTGATACTGTAATGTGCAGAATATAAATGTTGTGGGGATGTAACTATCCCGTCCGAACAGTACAGTTTGTCACTTTACTCATCTACCAGCCCCCACATCCCAAATACCCCACACCTTTTATCTGCCTTGCATCCAGGCATGCAAAGGATAAAACACTGAAGGAAAAATGTATAGAATAGTTTTGAAAGTGCTTAATTTGAAGAGCTAAAATGCTTGTGTGTCACTGAATAGCTTCAGCTTCATGTCTCTGCAGGGCTGAGGTGAGGCTGGGGGCTTTAGTTTTGTTCTGTGTGGTCTCATAAATGTAACTGTATTCAAATCTTCTGGAGTTACAGTACTTGATTTAGGGAGATTATTTGAACCACCTATCGCTGTTTGTGTTGGGGTAACACATAACCAGCTCTGCCTTGCTGCTTCCCAATCGGCCACATGTGAAAAATGACAAAACATTTCTCCCCCATTTCAGAGAAAAAGAAGGAAGGATGGCTGACACAGAGTTGCTGTGCAGGGTGACTGCAATGTGGGCCTGATGGATCCCAGCCTGGTGCCTTCTGCCTCTGTATGTCACTTCCTTTGTTTTACAAGTTGCATTTATAGTCGGTGGCTTTATGTGGCTGTTTTAGGAAACAGTATTGCATGACTTTATTCCCATCAGCTGACAGAGATATAAGAATTTCATTAGCTTGATAACTGCTCTCATTCTGGCTGAGATAACATGAAAAAATGTAGTTTGAAAATTCCTTCCAGGGCTGTTGTGGTGGCCCAGATAGGGCTGTGTCAGAGACCTCAATTCATTTCACAACCTTTCAGTCCTCTGGATGCCACGTTTACTAACTAGACTCCCATAGGTTTCTCCACAGCAGGAAGAAGGGCAGATGAGCAAGGAGCTTTGTCAGTACTTCAGCAAGTGTTTGGATATTTGCTGGAGATTCATCAAGAAATGCTTCCTAAAGCTATCTTAATTAGCACATAGGCTTGCAACCATCCTGCTGCCAGGATGCTCTCCCACAGCAGCAAGACAGATGTAGGTCCCTTTCCCACCTTTCTAGAAAGGGACCTGTGAGTCTCTTGGGCAATGGGATCCCAAAGCAAAGAAGTACCATTATGGATTAAAATGTTCATGTAATCAACTTTATTTAGGGGAAATAATATTAAAATCTTGAAAACCTGAGTATTCACCAAGTAAAATTGACCCCTTCATCCTACTTTGCAGACAGAGAACACAATTATATCATGCAACTTCTGTATCCACTCAAAATGCCTTGACTAGCTATCATCAAGCAGCCAACTCTTCCTGGATAAACAACTGACTACAAATGCACTGCAAAAATTTGAAAAGAAGATTGAATTACAAATATGTTTGAGAAAATTGTACTGCATTGGTTGACAATTCATTAAAATCAAGGATTTGAAATTGATCAAATGAATTGTTTGTTACTAATTATTTGCCTAGTGCTAGCTGTGATGTGAGACCTTGAGGGTGGAAATAAATTATCTTAATGAGGGATTAGGTTAAGGCATGTTATAAATTCTCATTTCAAGAGCTAACCCTACCACTAATATATTTGCCTATAACTGTGAATCTTCTTTAATAGCTGCCTGTCTTTTTTGCACTACATAAAATATTCATCTGTTTTTAAGTCCATGTTCTGAAAAGGAGGTATTGGCCTCCAAGAGTTTATCTTCATTGGAAACAACTCAGAAGTATCTGTGAGGAAAGAAAAGTAAGTTGTATTTCATTATGGAGAAAGAAGTATTCACATCCCAAGGATGAAGTACCAGATACCTTTTACCATGAGTTGAACACATCCCTGCCTTTGAAAATCTTTTTTGTACTGTGCATATGGCCTTAGAGATACAGTCTTCTGAGTGAATTGAGGATAGAGAAATGGGGATAAACTGCTTATATAACTTAGAAGGCAAAAGAGGAACAAGGACACCTATATTGCTTTGCTTGTAACAGTCAAGAGTTGCCTCTTATGATCCAAACACTGTACAAGGTCATAATGATTTGCCCCAGACAACCCAAGGAACAATGATTTTAAATCTGAGCTTTCTCCATTAAGTTTGTGTGGCCACATTATTATCATATTTAATTAATATAACTGTTATTAATAATTCATAGTCAGTTCTGAGACAGGTAAATCATAGGTCGATTGAGATGGGGACCTTTTCTCTTTGTGTATTTGTGCAATGTTTTGTGTGTCTAGATACTACTGCAATGTAGCAGCCATGTAATAATAAAACATGATGTTTCTCTCTCCCTACCCCTTTCCCATTTTCCTCAGTTGTGCTCAAAGTGCTTTTAAAAGAAAGGGCATGTTAATAATGTCTACATTTCTAGAGGCAGGTCAGCATCCCCAATTATTGAGCCATTAATGTGGCAATCAATACACAGGCACGCACCTCCCTGTGCCACGCCTCGTGGGCATCAGTCCTATGTGTGCTCTTTCCCTTGGATACTGCTGAGCCAAAATGCCACCAATGCTGCCTATTTCTTAAGTTGAGGGTGGAGAAGCAGGTGGGCATGTTAGAATGTCTTGCCTCTCTGTGAACTTATTTTGTTTCATAATTCATTTGATTGAATTTCCTCTGTACTTTTAAGGCATGACATAATGCCTCGGTTTGCCAAGAGCTTTAGAGCACTTATAAAAATAATACTTTACTTGCTTTCTTTTTGGTTTGTCAAACACACACTGCTGGTTTTTGCTACATACCTGTCTCCTTCTTTCTGCAGTACTTGGTGTGTAGTCGGTTCAGCTCTGGGATTGCACAGGAGTTGATGTGTGATCCATAAATATTGTCAGAACTCCTTGGGAATCCTGTTCATCTCATTGGAAATTATGTTGGGCCCTCTGTTCTTCCAGAGAGACTTGTTTTCAAGCGCTGTCAAGACCCTTGCTATTGAAATTTAGAACAGTAGCAAACTTCCCAACATTCGTTTTCCTATTCAGTATCAATGCAGAGGCAGCACTTGTGTGTTTGGTTCGTGCAGGCAAGATTCATCATGTTCTTGGGTCAGCTACCTTGTCAGCTCCACAAACACACACACAGAGGGAAGAAAAAATGAGCTTCATATGCCTCATTCATGTCAGAACTCAACAACTTTAAGAGTGCAAATATTCTGCAGTCACTCATGAAAAGAAATTTTTAATAATAAATATCTAACAATTAATGGGCTGGTAGCTGCAGTTGTCTTCAGGGCATAATATCTAATTTCCTTGCAATGTTTCATATCCTTACTTTTCATGCTGCAACAGTCTATCATTAAAACCAAATGCAGGTTTCTATCACTTTTATTTATTTTTCAAATCAACTTATAAATCAGTGCCAGGCCTTGTTACAGATGAGTTCCAATAAATTATCAGCTGTGGACAAATTCTGAATGTTAAACATTCTCTGTTTCGTCTTTTTTTTTTTTTTTTTTCCCCTGGCACGCACTATGCTCCTATGTCACCCTCTAAGAATGGAGTGCCTGACACATAGGGCAGTTTTGGAGATTTTTCCCAATTTAAACAAGATGGGAACCTGGCTACTTACTTACATGCTTTTTACATAATGTAAAAAGGTATTTGTTTTTCAGGGGAGAAAAAATACCTAGGGAGAGGGTTTCACACAACCTGCAATAAAATTTGCATCTCTGGACTTTAGTAAGATAGACATCATCTCTTTCACTTCTAGATGACAGGTAATTCCCAGAGACACTTGTAACCTTAATCTGACTCACATTAATTCTTTTACCAAAATGCTCTGTCATTGCCCTTTGGAAGAAGGTCATGAGTGCTTTTGTGAGCTGATGCTGACTTTTCCTTAGCTGATTTGTCACATCTAAATTGGGTTGTTGCAATTAGAAGTATATTGATGATTTTGGTACAACTCAGTTAAGTCAATTTTATTTCTAGTTTTACCACTAGGCTGAAATACATCAAATGGCCTAAAGCAACTTAGCCTTGCATGGCTGATGGGGAACTCTGAAAATTGTAATTAGCAACATAAACTTTAAAAATATTCTGGGTTCAATTAGCTACAGCTGGGGTGCAACTGTGATGACCATATATGGAAGTAAAGATGCCCCCAAAAAAACATTCATTTACAGAAAGCCCTCTCCAAAATATTGTGTTGTCTCCCAGTTTTCCTTTTTTGGTCTCCTCCATACTGTTTGCCTTTTTTTTTTCTTTTTTTTTTTTTTCACTTTTATGGTTCTTTTCTCTTTCACATCTCTTGGGTTTTCAGAACTTTTCCTCTGTTGTTAGACATCATGCATTTAAATCCACACAGGCAGGGCATGCCTTGTTTGATTTTACCTCCTTCAACTGAAGTAAATTTCAACCCATTCCTTGAACCATAAAGGGAATAAAGTGGAAATTGCTCACGGTTTTTTGGTTTGGTTTGGTTTGGTTTGGTTTGGTTTGGTTTGGTTTGGTTTGGTTTGGTTTGGTTTGGTTTGGTTTGGTTTGGTAGAACGCCTTGTTATTAGACTCTACTGTTAATTTGTCAAGTGATATTTCTAGTTATTGTCTGACATTTACCTTGCTGGATAAATTAAATAATTGTAAATATTTCTGAGTGACAGACAAGATTAATCCTTATCATAGCATAGGAAATTCTTGATGAAAAAAAGGAAAAATTTCTACACAGCATGGCTAAACCATGGCTTGAATGAAAGCCAGAAGTGCAGAATATGTTGGAGTTTTAGACACTTACTTTCCACCTGAATTAAAAAAAAAAAAAAATCTTGTAATTATATTATGCCAACTTCTGGCTTTATCTGAATGCAGCAAGAAAATCCTTGGTGTGTTTGAGGTCTCTTCTGATTCCTGCCTAATGAATAATTTTTATTCTTTTTATGCATCTCTTCCCAGGTACATGCCATTATTTCCGTAAAGCAATTACTTTTTCCCCCCTAAATTCTTCATTTAAATACATGTTCTTGTAATTGGCCAGATGAACCTCACTTATTCCTCTGGCAAAGTAATTATATGTATGATTTGTTGTTTCTCCTTGTCCCTCAGATTCAGTGCTCTTCAGGACAAAGACGCCGTTGTTTCATGGTCTGCTCTACATGCACTGTGAGCACAACAGCAAATGCACAAATGAACGCAAGGAGAATTGAAGAGTTGCAAAACCTGCAAACCTGGGGAGAGAGCAAAACTGCAAGTTGAATTTTGCTGACCTGCCCTACTAAATTTAATTCAGCCTGTTTACATTGTTTGTGAGATATAAAAAACTGCCTAGAACAAGGACTGAGCTGGGGATGTGCAATTCATAGCTGTCCTGAGGAGGTGTGCTTTTAAATATGGACCCAGTGAGGAAAAGCAATTGATTTTTGCATCCTTCCCCTTTATTCTGTCTAGATGATAAGGAAATTGGGGTACAAAGCAGAGACAACCTTTTCCATTCTCTGCAGTGAGTCTTCTGAATTTATTTCAAAAGTATTTAATATGGCTGCTAAATGTGCACTTACACATTCATTTAAAACCTGTAGTGGATAAGCTACAGGAGAGGTGTTTCTAACCACACACAGTGGGGAGGAGCCTGTGCTTACAGAAGGATTTGTGTTCCCAGGTTGATGTGAGGAAAATTTCCCAGTGTTTCCACAGACCTTTGTCACTCCTGTATTCAGGTGATGCCTCTGAAGCTGCATGGGATTATGAGCTCCACTCATCCGTCTGTCTCCCTGTCAGCAGTATGCCTTTGCCTCATAACCTGGTCCTATGAGATGATTCTATTATTTTAACAGAAATATGTTGCAGCTTAACCACAACACAACCAAACAGATGAACTGCATATTCAAAAAACATCCAATTTCCTTTACCCGTGGTACTGAATTGCCAGGAGTTTGATTCCCAGATGCTTTCAGCCAGATATCTAAATTCATACTGAGATGCCTAAATTTAAGCTGAGGTTTAGCTGTGTATGCTCAGTGCCACTGAAAAGAAGGGCTCTTTTATGTATTGTTTATACAGAAGCTGATTTTGGGAACCCAGACTTAAAATTAATAACTGATATGGATATTTTATTGCTGAGAAATTTCTTTCTCAATCTTCTAAACCCACTATGTTCCTTGCACTGTATAGAGCAAAGTTGCCTTATATAGACTATCTCCAGGAAAATATGAACTGGGACTCTCGCTGCTATCTACAGCTCTCCCATTGACTTCCCTTGGAGTCTATGGTGAATCTCCCTATTTCCCAACCTACACTCTCTCAGTTCCCACAACGGATTGTCGGGGATGCAATGTCCTAGAATTGCTGTGAGGCCTAATAAATTTTCAGGATGCTTGGAGTTGGTTGAATGAAAGCTGCTACAGAAGAGGAAAGGTACCGGTATTGTTGTTGTTTCACAGGATCCCTCTGCATTGTTCTCAGGAGCAGGCAGTGCCTGGTGGAAGACTGCCTTCCAATCTTTCTAGACACAAGCTCTATTAACATACAAACGAACAGGTCACACTATTCTTGGAGCAGAACTCTTTAGCATGTTAATGACAGCTTCACACTGGTGGCCCCTTAGTGCTCTGGAGAAATGCAGGTTTTGCTTAGCGCTTAATAAAAAAAGGCCATCATAAAATATGTCACTTGGGGCCGATTAATACTGTCGCAAGAGATAAAATGGAAGAGGAAAATGACAGAGATTTATCTTTTTGTGGGTGCCAAGTGTAGCTTCCACATGTACAGCAATCTCAGTTAATGTAGCATTTATTCACAGCTACTTGGCAGAGGCATATATGAGGCAAAATTTTCAAGTGAAAGCTCACAGAAAGGGCTCAGCTCCTGTTTCTGTGCATCTGAAATGATCACCTTAATCTGTGACATCGAAGAGAGGCCAAAGTCAATACGGGCTAATGTGGTGTTGGATGGTAGAAGCCATTGGATGGATCCACAACCATCATATCCTGCCCTAAGGCCACCAGAGGACTGTTATGATTGATGTGATCCAACTTGTATCATGGCTCTGGAAACTTAGTTTGGTCCTTCTGTGCAAGAGGAGCATTTCTGAACACCTGGCCCCGCATATAAAGAGATGAGCTATCTTTACAGTTAAGGCCACAGTGACATGCAGTACTTCCCAGCTTTGGTTATATTTTAGATGTGAAAATGCATAGGAAAAACTCCTGCTCCTTGTTTCTTTCAAAGCACAATTTAAGGAATACTTATCAGGGATTCTGCACATCACTTACATGAGTTATGGATGAGAGAAAAAAAAGTGCTCAGACGACTTTATCCACAGCCTAAAGAAGGAAGTAGAAACCACTCTCCTTGCTTTTCTTGGGCATTGGACCAAACCAATATCAGTTAGAAAATGATATTTTATTATTAAAAAAAATTGTTTGGTAGCAAGATATGTATTCGTGCCTTTAAAAGCAGTCTTCTTTTTATATATACTATATCAATTTTCCTCCATCACTTTTAGTTTAGAAGCCAACAGCTGCAACAGGGCACAGGAGTGCACAGGAGCATTACTCGTAATCAGAGCTGGTTGCTTGTTACATTGTCCGCTGTAGCAAAGGTGAGTTGTTCCATGAGGGGAAAACACTTTAGGGCTTACATCAGCCAAGCACAGAGATCAAGCAGAGCTCTGCACCAGCCAGAGGCTGTCCACATGCTGCTCCAACCAGAAATGCTCTGTACACATACTGAAAATCGTGGCAGGGATTTGAAGAGGTCCTGCTGACACTTATGTTGCCATTTTAAATTCAAACAATTAATACTATAAAGAGGTAAAAACATTACTATAGTAGGTGTACTGCTGTTGCCCTCATGGAGCTGCACATTATAACAAATGCTGGTGCTAAGTGGTTTTCTGAGTCTTATAAAGGTTAGATCATATCTTTAGGATTTCATGCATTTCTTTTTTTCTGATTATTTTTTTTAATTTATTAGCTATAGTAAGGGAATTTATCGAGAAGTGAACGACAAAATGAAGCTGAAAAACAGTATAATTGGTACTTTAATTGCACTGATATCAGCTTCAAAATTCCAGCAGCAAACCAAAGTTACAATATTTACAAGGAAAAGAGCAACAGAGATACTTCTTCACAGGCTTTTAATTAGAATCCTAATGAAATCACCTTGTAGAGGTGTGAGATGCCTGAAGCACGAACGTGATGGCAAAGGAGTTGACTTTGTGCATTAGCATTCAGAAAGAGTACAGCCCTGTGACATGGTTTAGGCAGCGTCCACTCAAAGCTTCTCATCTCTGGGGAAAATTACCACCCTAACAGGAGAAAGCTGAGCTTTCCAACATATCTTTCCAGGCTTCCACAGCAGTCAGTGGGAAGAGAGGGATTGCTCCAAAAGGCAGCAGTGGCTATGTGTAAGGAAACCAGAGCACCAAGTAGAGGTGCACACCTGACTTCCACCCGGAATTACGTTGAAAGCTGACACAGAGCACGGCCTGTACACAGCTCAGTACACAGGGTAGCCCTCCTGAGCTCGACTTCAATGACCTAGACCCTGATCAGGCTTCTCCTCCAAATTAACTTTGTGTCATTTCCCATCCATCAAAGACAAAGAAGGCTCTGAACACATTATTGTTAATTTGTGTGGTTGGGTACTACTGCAAGTGTATTGGAAGAATAGTAGTCACCATGTTACATTTCGTAAGGACAGATAAGTCTAGGGTATTGCCATATTCTTAGTCAACTGCAACTTTGGAAATGGCAGAAAAAGAGTAGAGGTGGGGTTTTTTTTCCCCCACACTCGTTTTATGCAGGAGGAAATATCCTGACTCCTATGAAATTACTCTTTATTTCCATAACTGTGAATGTACTAGTAAGAGTAGTAAACCAGCATCAGCCTAATTTATTAATGTTTGAAAAGCTTGTCCTGGAATAAGGAATATTTGTGTCACATCAAATTCTGAGGGAACAGTGGTATTTTGGGGTTTTTTGCATCTGCAGCAAGAAGCCGTTTTTCAAAGTTGCTGCCTACCTAGCAGGTTTTATAGGATTCAGCAGAACTGCTTCAAATGAATATTTCTGAATGCTAGAGACCTGTTCAAAAGCATTAAATAAGGCTATGCCTGAAATCTCCCTTTTTATCTGATTTAAGGTCTCTTCTACTGCACTGCTTCGTCACAGAAATTTTCCATTCCTATTACACAGAGAGCAAAGGAGGAGGAAGAAACTAACTTATCAATAAATATCAACCAAACTGAAGATGGACATGACCTCTCTCCTTGATCAAACAGAATCAAAATTGATACAATAGTGTCAGTAAATCATATTTAATTGTCTCTCCCCAAAAAACTTTTACATTTAGAGAGATCCATTTATAATTTATCACTTTGAAATATAACTCACTACAACCAAATGTTCAATAAGCCACAGGGGCAGCAATAGTTTCTAAGAAAACTTTATGTTTTAACAAAATGACTAAAAGAGTTCAAGGCTGCCAAGGCGAATTAGAGTAGTTAGTTGAAAGATCACTTTACCCTCTGACTCTAGTGAAAAGTCCCTACCAAGCATTACATTGACAGGGAAATCCAAGACTTGACACTACCCAGGTATATACTACATTGCTAGACTATTAAAATGAAGTCTTAGGCAGGGCAAGATTTTTCTTACACAGGAAGGATTAAATTCACCTGCAGAAGAAAGCACTAGTTTCCATGTGAACACCTCAAGTCCTGTTTCTCATCCTTCATATTTTCTTTCCTCTGCAAAATTCTGTTCCCTTGGGTTTTTAAAAAGCACCTTTCAACCAAAGATGCAGGTATTTTTAGACTGCATCATAAACAAGCCAGTATATGGTATTTAATACCATCGGTTGCACTGTGCCTATCCCTACTCTCACTGAACTCAGTAGGAACTCGGGAGAGCAGAGTACTGAGTTGTTTGGCATTAGCAAGGATTGTAAAAACTTTTAGGAATTAAGGGGAGCGCAAGAGGTCATGCTTATGTAAGATCTTATCCCAGTGTGAAAAGTAGCAGAATAGAAGCAAAGAAAGAACGTTTATCTAAATTACCAAGTGATATTTTGTGGCAAATTTTACTCAAGAGATCATTCTCCATCATTCTGGTATAGAATAGAATAGAATAGAATAGAATAGAATAGAATAGAATAGAATAGAATAGAATAGAATAGAATAGAATAGAATAGAATAGAATACTTTCATTTGGAAAGGACCCACAACAATCTTGAATTCCAACTGCCTGCTGTAATAACACTGCACTCTTCTCTCTCTTCCTCTGCATATACATGTAGGTCATTTATATAGTGTCTGCATTCTCTAAATAAGCAAAAAGATGTAAAAAATTTGAGAGTATAGAATTAAATTATAGATTTAAAAATACTAACTTTCAGACAGAGATGGATTATCAGTTAGATCAGCTAAGAAACCTTTTGATGTAGTAATACCAATCTACTCACTGGCAAATATTCTTAAGCATAAAACTTACAGCCTTTCTTTCATTTAAATAAATCCAATTGTGCACAGCTTCAGGGCATTTATTCATAAGTATTCTAGAAAATCTTTCTGAGATTCAGTAAAGAAAACTCAAAATCTTGTTTATGAGAATAAAGTAGTACGTGTCTGGTTAGAGTATTTTTGGCGTTCTGCAATAAACATGATGCTGTATTTAGGGGAAAAAAAAATAAATTTTTGCTTGTTGGGACAGATCCAAAACACACCAGTGCAAGATGTCTGTTAACTTCACTGAGGTCTGGGTGAAGCTTTCAGTCTAGGAAAAAGGATGCTGCTGTGCACTGCAACAGTAGCAGTAACCCTAGCAGTTATCTTCCCCCCTCAACATACCCAAAAAGCAATTTAACGCACCAGCAGCAGTTGCCTATTAATCGGGCTAGAAAAAAGGTAGCCTGGGAGGGTGGGTTTAAAAAGAGGAATGTGGAACTATTATGTATTGCTTGCAAAGTAAACAAGCAACATCAGTAGAGTCATTTCCTAATTACGAGCTGTTTCATAAACTGTAAATGCTAACATGGGAGAGGTAAATCATAGCAATTTAATTAATAAAACACTTTAGACAATTAAATCCATATGTGCATGTCCCGGGGCACAACATCAATAATAGAAGCTTGCAGGCATATTTTGGAAATTTTATGCAATCATTTGCAGATCTTGTAGTCAATAATTGGTACAAACTGTTTTAACTATTCCTTGCCTGGTCTGAAAAATGGAAAGAAATTGCTGGTTTCTATTACTATTATTGATTTCATTACTGTTATTATGTTGCCCATTTTTCCAGTCTATGTGTATATTTTACAATTATTTCTGTGCAGGCTACAAAATGAATCTAATTTCCTTCTTACATATATGTGACCTCTCTACACAGTATAATGAATTAACTTCATCCTAGGAAGGTAATAGATTTGTTTTTGTGGTCCACAGAGCTAGACTAAAATTTGCACATACACTACAACTTTGGGCTCTGAAGTCTGAATACAATTTCTGAACAATGTCATGTGAGCTCTGGAGTTCAAGGATCTATCCATGAGCAAAAATATCTTTAAAGGTTTTGGAGACTCTAAGAATAGAGCTGAATGGTGACTTTGACAACTTATATATGTGCAGATAGGCTACCTTATGTGTGCAATAAGGCAGAGTCATTCCTAGGCTGTTATCCTGCTAATTTGCAAACCAGGCTGACAAAAACCCGGAAAAGCCACACATAATCATAACCAAAATAGTTCAAGACCTATGTCCCATACAGTTCTCCTGTGGGACATAAAGCTTCACAGTATAATATAAACCTCTACAACCTGGAGCATCTAGCAGTGCCTGTGAAGTCTGGGAGCCTGTTTGACCACAAGGAGCAGCAACATGCTCTGGTGAAAGGGCCACATGCTATTTTTCCATAAATTGATAGCAATACCAAAGCCCAATATTTATAATGTGTCTGAATAGCTCTTCAGGAAGAAGCAGCTGGCTGTTGCTGCTGAGGCAACACTCAAAGAACTGGCCAGAGTGTTGTGTCCCCACCTGTCAAAACTAAACTGTATACTAACAAAGTGCTGGGGTTTTCTAGGGCTCATTAAGGCTGAAGAAGGAAATAGCACAGATCCCATCCTTGCACTGGCTGCTGGCTAACTTCCTGTGTCCATGTAAAGCTTTGTTCTTACAGTTTCAGGCAATAATGAATCCAGCCCTGCAACATCAGAGCATGGTATGACCATTGAATCACTATAACTGCATGTCCTCTGGGACAAGACACATCACAAAGACTTTTAAAGCACTTAATGGATTCAGTCCCATTTACATCAAAGTTCCAGTTCTGATTCATCCACTGCCATGATATCAGTGCTTCCTGGGGACAAGGCAGTTCACAAAGTCCCAGAAGCAGCAAGTAAATGCTGGGGACATCTTCAGTTAAGGGGATCTCACAGCTGGTAGTCTTCCAGTAGAGATCAAACAGATGTTAAGTCTCCAGGGAAAACAGCCAAGCCTTCTGAGAAACTCCACTTTGAGCCATGTAGTTGAAGTCCTTGAAGCTTAACTGTCTACTTACTATAAATCTTAAGTGTCCACCCACTTCCCAAAAAGAGCCAAAGGTGAGATTTAATCCCAAAAACGAGAGACTTGCTAAAGACTTAATAAAATCCACCAGAGGTTTCACCATTTCTATTGCTGTCGTATAAAAAACAATGGATGATGATTGTATATTGTTGAATAGATAAGTAGAGAGATGAATTAGCTGGTAAAGTGATTTTGCTCTTTACTTATAAAATAATATGGAGAAAAAAATCCCTTCTCTGAGAGCACACTTCCAATTCCCATGAATTCCAGCTTCCCTTGCATTTTTGTTGTCTCAGGTTGTGTGAGGTATTGCTATTACCTTTCTCGCGGTAAAATATCAAGAGTTTAAACTCTTCCTGATCTTTATGGATGGTGTTTCCATTGCCTGTTGTTTATCTGCAGGATAAGAATTTCATAGACATTAATCTGCAGATCATTTGAATCTTTCTGAGAGTAAAGTAAGTATGAATCACTGGTGCTGTTACTGATAATGATGCAAAAATATTTGTCTGTTTATATGGAGAAAAAAAATCAGGAACCTTCTGGAAATGTGGGTTAAAGAGTCTAAGAGATTTAAAAATTTCAGTGTTCAATTGCAAATCATTGTAAATTAAAGCTTAGCTTTTTCAAATTCCTTTTTAATTATTGTTGTTTAGTTATTTTGTAATTCAACAGGGTACACCACAGCATTTCTATATTAAACTGTGAGGGCACTTGTAGCATGAAATTCTAACATAAGGGATTTTTGTTGTAACTATGTGGGCCATTATCAAGTAAATTGCCAATATATAATAATGAATATTTCCTTTTTGTTTTTTATTTGTAATTTTTATTTCTACTCTGTAGAATACAGTGAAACCCTTTTGGTTCATGCATGTTTTCACAGCGGGGAATGATATCAAAATGAATAATGCTGAGGTGGTGACTGGCAAAGCATTATAAGGAATATGTTTATTTGACATTATTTATATGTAAATCCTTCTCCAGTTCATCAAGATATTAGACAATTTCAGAGCCATACTGCATTACTTTGCTACCCATTTGGAGGAGTTTCTTCCATTATACTGCTTTGATTCCTGACAAGGGCTGGCCTCCTTCCTCTGATGAGAAGTGAGCACTGGATTTCAAGTCCCATCACACAGCCATGCCTCTGATAACACAGTGTTGCCTCTGGTAACACTGCTGTTAACTCCTGCTGCCCTGACTCCAAGACTGTCTTGACATCTGAGACCAATTTTCTCACGTTTTTTTGGTGGCTCAGTACTTCTTTACTGCAGAAAACTTGACTGAATGGGGAAAACAGGCTTCCAGTGTTCCTAACTGTCACCCCTGTGGGCTGGCTTCTTTCTCCATTTTGGAGCAGGCAGAGAGCTGAGACATCACCTTGTGTATCATGGTCAGTCATGGAGTTCTGCAGGGCTCCATCGTCATTACAGTTCTCTTCAACAGCTTCATAAACAGCTTGGATGCAGGACTTGAAGGTATACTGAGTGAGTTTGCAGATAATAATTTGGGAGGAGCTGTTGTCTCCCTCAAAGGCAGAGAGGCGCTGCAAAGAGATTTTTAAAAATTAGATGGCTGGGCAATCACCAACCAAGTGAAGTTAGACAAGTACTGGATTCTTCATCCTGGGACAGAATAACCCCGGATGTATGTACAGACTGGGGGATGAGAGGCTGGAGAGCAGCCTTGATGAAAGGGACCTGGGGGTCCTGGTCCATGGCAAGTTGAATATGAGTCAGCAGTGCCCTGGCAGCCAGAGGGCCAACCGTGTCCTGGAGGCATCAGGCAAAGCATCACCAGCCAGTCAAGGGAGGGGATTCTCCCGCTCTGCTCTGCACTGGTACTGCCTCACCTTGAATATTGTGATGGTTTTGGGCACTGCAATATAAGAAAGATATAAAGTTTCTGGAGGGTCCAAAGTAGTCCTATGAAGATAGTGAAGAGTCTAGAGGGGAAGCCATACAAGGAGTGTCTAAGGTCACTTGGTCTGTTCAGCCTGAAGGAGACTGAGAGGAGACCTCACTGCAGTTACAACTTCCTCTTGAGGGAAAGAGGAGGGGCAGGCACTGATCTCTTCTCTGTGGTGACCAGTGACAGCACCCAAGGAAATGGTCTGAAGTTGTGTCAGGGGAGGTTCTTCACCCAGAGTAGTTGGGCACTAGAAGAGTTTCATCAGTTCCACTGTGCCCTTTCAGAAGACAAGTCTCATGTGTGGAGAGAATGCACTCATTTGAATGTAAAAGTAGGTATATCCTGAGTGAAAAAGCAATTTCAGTTTGGAATTCATTTGTTCTTACATTTCCAGTTAAAAAAGATGACTATTTCATTAATTTTGCTGAGCAATACATGATAGCTGCATTTTTTTATTTTCTTAATTGTTCCTCCTAATTTATGATTACCAATGCTGTATACTGACTTCACATGTGGACTTCAATATATGAGGGCCACCAAGATGATTAGAAGGGTGGAGCAGCTCTCCTATGATGAAAGGCAGAGAGAATTGTGATTGTTCAGTCTGGAAAAGAAAAGGCTTCAGATTAATCTAATTGTGGCCTTACAGCACCTGAAGGGAACCTACAAGAAAGATGGAGAGAGACTATTCACAAGGGCATGTAGTGACAGTTCAAGGGGGAATGGCTGTAAACTGAAATAAAGTAGGTTTAGATTAGATACTAAAAAAAAAATGCCCATTCCTTAAAGTGTTCATGGCCAGGCTGGAAGGAGCACTGAGCAACCTAGTCAAGTGGAAAATGACCTGTTCACTGCAGGAGTGTTGGAACTAGATGATCTTTAAGGTCCCTTCCAACACAGGCCATTCTATGATTCTATAATCTCTGAGAGTACATAGTCTTGTGCAGTTGTATTTAACTGCTGTAATGATACCAAAATCAATTCATAGGAGGTTAGTAATAAGAGACTATTACATTCAATCAGCTTCATTAATGGATTTGGATTTTTTAATCATCAGTATGTTTGTGGCTTCAATTTTTATTGAGTCTGATGAGTAGCAGAAAACCATCCCATGCAATTTAAATTCATGATGGGCAGACCCTGTGAAATACAGGCCTTAAAATGAGATCCAGACTGCAAAATTCTGCTGCCCAGGTGGCACATTGCTACCTAAAAAAAAAAAGAGTGAGCACTTCTTAAACAGGAATGATGTTGGTTTTTTTACACTGCATGAGCCTGCCTTCATGCTATCTAGGAAAGATATCCATAAACAGCATTTTCTGCTGGTAGCCATATATACTCACTGATAAAGAGCAAAAGTATGACGGCCCTGGGTGAATGTGGGAGGAAGCACCGGGCACCTCAGACAGCCTTCCCTCAGGCCCCTGAGGAGCTGAAGGGAGGCCACCTGCAAAGGAGGTGGTTACAGATTACCTCAGGTATGGAATAGTGTCCTTCTAGACTGGATTTCCTCCTATCATCAGCAGACTGATTTAGGATTTTACAAGTATTACAGATGTTGAGTATTTCTCTGGGCTCTGTCAGGAAACGGAGACACCTATTGGTGGTATATAATAATAATGATAATGATAATAATGATCATGATCATCATCTTAAAATATTATTATCATAGTAATCATTACTATAACAATGACAATAACAACCACAAAACCAACAAAAAGCCCTCACTGATGCTTTAAAACAAAGTTTTCTGGCCAGACAATTGAGATTTAGAGAACACTGGAAGTGTTTACCACATATACTTAATTTTGAGAAACATTCTTTTTAAAAGGAAGGAATCATACTGTCATTACTAGACAAGGAAAGTGATGTGAATCCAAACAGCTGTCTGATATATTCAATAGTGGTTGCAGTCAAAAAATAAGCATGGGCCATTTCTCACTGCAAGAAGAGGGGGCTATTAAAAAATATTATTTCAATCCATGAGAGTCTTCTCGCTGTCAAAATTCAATGCTTTTTCTCTCTTCACTTCATTTAGTAATAATAAAAATATATTTTCAGGACATTGGATGAGATCATGGTCTTTTTTTTTTTTTTTTTTTTTTTTTTTTTTTTTTTTTTTTTTTTTTTTTTTTGGTAATAATAGCTACATGGGTTTAGATATCTCCCCGGTAAATTATAATTTAATTTTCAGCTATTTAAAGGTCACTCTGAATAATATATATGCTGCTTAATAATCAGTTAAAATAATGGCACCTTTCAGGAGTGTAGGCTAATAGCAGTATTGCCTTTGCCCGGGCCTTTGCTGTTTTCATTTGTTGTGTGATCAGTGAAGCAAGAGAGAAGTTCCCCTCATACGCCCGAGCCAGATCTTCAGTCTCTCTTTCTTTCTCTTTTTAATGGGAGAAAGAAAAACCTTTTCGCAATCATCAGTAATCTCTCCAAAGGTCTTTTAATTTAAAAAGTCATAAGTGTTAATTAGCTATTATTAAGTGCCCCCTGTATAAATTAACGTGATTGATGAAAAAATTAAGGGTAATGAAAAATGTAGCAATGCATGTATTTTTAAGAGACTATATTAAAGATGAAAGTCCCCAAAGACGGAAACTAAGGCCTGCTGCACCCGTGCCCTGCCTTTATTAGTATTAATAATAAAAAATATATAGCTATGTATCTCAGGAATGCACACAGACATGTTGGGTATATCAGTTTTAACATCCTCCTTGCTTTATCGAGCTTTGAATACCTCTTTGTCACAAAGACTTATTACAATGTGGTATAATGTCCAAATTCTTTTTGGTTTGTGGACCAAAATGAGGTTCTTTGAGAATGGACACTGGGATACGGAGTTAGAAAGAAAAGAGAACCGAACTAATTGGATGATTGTTTTTCCCATTGAATTTCCAATTTTCCCAATAACTTGTTTTATCTGTTATGAGAATCAAAACCCCAAATTTAAAATAAGATAAATTATTCTTTTCTCCACAAGGCTGACTTTTTTTTCCTGTTATAAACAATTAGATTTCACATGTGCTGGGTTCTTCAACCCATTTGCCTACATGAACCTTATTGAAACACCATTTCTTTTAACAGCATTTCACAAGAAATAGGCTAGATCAGGCCACATGACTGCAAATTAAGAGATATTTCCCAGTGGAAAATGTTTGAATAAATAATATCAGATTTGGATATTTTATTTGCTTTCTTCTCACTTACCTGGGGGAGTGTGAACCTGTGAGTTGTGGACTGTGTGGTCAGACCTGATACCCTGCATGGCAAAGTTGGTTATATATTTATTTGCTGGTTATATATATTTGTTATATATATATTTGCTGGCTCTGGGCTAGCTTACAAAGTGTTCAATCTCTCAATAGCCTGTATAAGCCATCCCAAAAAATGGCTTCAGATGGTTCATGAAGTCTCCTCTCCTTCTCTCAACCCAACCCCAAGAAATTACTGTTTAGAACTAACAGAGGAGTTTATCTGTGTGTACCTCTATCTGATGTATCTGAACCCGACCATGATTCAAGTTATTGGATAGTCATGAACAACACAAGCTTATAAGCCTGTTTTTCTTATTTTCATTCTTTCTCCCTCTGTATCTTCTTCAGTGCCTCAGTGCAGTTCTGCATCTTGCTTACTAAACCTAATAGGATTTAAATTGTGCTGTTCTACACACTGTGAGCACTAGAAGTTCACGCTAACTTGTCTGGTTTAGAAGCCAGCATAACTCAAAAATGATGGTATATGTGAGTGACACATAATATTAAACCTGTCCAACACCTTCCAGTATGAAACCTTATTTTTCATTTGCTCATCACATTTTTCAATTAATAATTAAATAATTATAGGGAAATATTTTTTCAGAGCAAGCATCTGTGTCTCAGTAATTGTTATAAAGTAAAAAGAGCTAAACGGTTTTGAAAGAAAATGTGATTTTCTGGTTCTAATAAACGAATCTTGCAGTTGATTATATGCCCCACATTTTATGCTCTAGTGCAAAAGTTTGAAAGTGGGAAGAACATAGTAGATATATGCCTTTAGCACAAATTTGATCAAATCTCAAATCTCTGTAAACCCTCAGTGAAGTCTGCTGTCAAGAACTGGAAAGATTTTGACAGCTGAAGTCTCTGAAGAGCCTGACTGCATTAAGCAGCCCTATGCAATGAGCAAGGTGCACGTGTACTGCTCCCAGAGGGCTGGGCATTCTTTAGCCAAGAGCTCCGGGGAAGAAGAAAAAAATTATCTCAACATACCAGAAAAGGAGAAAAGACCAAGAGAACAGCTATATTAAGTCAGATCAAAAGATGATCTAATCCAATACCTTTTTTCTGATGGCAATATATAGTAGACACATAAGGAGAAGTATAAGAATAAAGTATAAAACGATAGTAGCCTTGAATGTCCTTCAGTTTTCTGAAAATTTACAACCCTAGGAATTCCAGAGTTAGAAGTAGTTTCAGTTTATGAAATCATTACCAGATTTCTCCTCCATGAGCTTGTCCAGTCCTGGACTCCATGTAAACCTCAAGTTTCCATTCTATGGCAAGAATTATGATGAAAACATCTCTTTCCTTTGTTTTGAATTTGTTCCAATTCCTTCGATACCCCAGTAGTTGCTGTATTGGAAGATAAAGTGAACAAACCTGGCTGTGGTTTCAATTTTCATTCCATGAAAGCCATATCCGTAGCCTTAACATCAACATCGCTTTGTTTTGTGTAATACAGAGCATAGCCTTGTATGTATTTTGCTTAAATTACTTTTGTTCAACACAAGAAAAATACACAACAGTTAGCAAAGTACAACTTATACTCTCAATTATTTATTCTTTGAAAACTTTATTGCTTATGGCACAGCACAAAATGTATAGCAACACTGAATTACAACGTCAGCTACTGTTGAGAGGCAAATCCAGTAAAGAATAGTTAAACAGAACTTGAATCTAATGAAAACCCACCAGATGAACATATGTTTTTATTTCAGTGCGTGACAATATATGGAAGCAGCGTGAAAATTTCAGTTGTAACAAATCTCTGCTTCTGAAATTAAAAAGACTTGCACAGAACCATACAACAATACATTACAAAGGACCTTTGTGGTAAAAGGGTTTAACCCCAGCACACAGCAGGTCCAACTAGCTGCTCAGAGCCTTGGCCTGGCGAATTTGGAATATCATCAAAGATGGAGAGTGCCCAGCCTCTCTGGCAATGTGTTCCCATATTTGACTATTCTCATTGTGAAAATTTGTTTCCTAATATCTAATGAGAGTCTTTTTTATTGTACCTTGGGCCCGCTGCCCACCATCCTTTCATTATGAACCATCTTTATGTTTTCTTGAGTGGTAAAAGACAACAATAAAATCTTCCCTGAAACTTCCTCTTTTCAAGGGAAGTGACCTATATTTCTCAGCTGCTCCTCATATATCCTAAGTTTCCACCTCCAGCCATCACGCTGGCCCTCCATTGGACTCATGTCAGCATAACAATGTCCTTTCTGTAGTGGAAAGATCAACACTGGACACAGTTCTCAAGATACAGTCTCATGGATAATTATGGGGCTGTATATATACATGCATTATTATTATTATTAATAATAATAATATTATTATTACCACTACTATATCCATAACTACTATTAAATATAAATAATGTCCATTATTTGTACTTCGAAGCAGTGTCCCAAGGCTTCTAGACCCTCCCCAACAAAAGTTTCATACTTCTTGTTAGCAGTCATGGAATAAGAGCACTGGGAAAAAGTTAGTGGCTTATTGGAAAAAGTAAGTGGAGGTTAGTTTCCAAGAATACAGCAGACCCTGAGCCTCATCTGGTAGTAATCATCACAACTGCATTCAAGGGTATGGAAGCATACAAATTTTTGTTAGTTGAGAAGATGACATGCTGCACAAGCCTCAAGAGCACAGTACAGCCAGTCACAGAAGGCTTGTAGTGTAGCTCTACTGCTTATTTTCAGTCATCCCAGAACAGAGTAAAACCTTATTAATTTCCTTTTAAATGTAGAAGAAAAGTATTCTGTGAAGATCTAAGAGATCTATTGACTTGGAGAAAAGTCTACCACATCAGCAGAAAGATTTCCAGTGATTTTAGTGGACTATATTTTCTATTTAATGAAATCTACACTAAATTAACAGGTACTGTTATTCTTTAGAATCTAAAGAACTAGGAATAACTCTGACACAGCTTTTATGCCACCTATATACATAGAGTCTCTATTATTCAAGAGCAAGTTCTTTTGCTCTTTGTTTAATACGTAAAATAAATCGACTAAACCACCAACCCAACATTTGCAAATCAAAGAAGTATTTTTCGACTAAAACCCAGTAGAAATACCTATTCACTTTAGTAAAATCAATGAATGCTTTTAATTGCACAGAGCCTTAATCTGTGAAAAAAATACCCTTGGATTCTGTTTGAACATGTACAAAAAAATCTACAAATTTTGTGCCTCTCTATACCATAAATCACTCCTCCATAATAATGCCTTCCTGTCCAAGCACACTAATCAAATCTCTTCCCTGTCACTGGAATTATTACATTTTAACAAGCACAGGATTTAATCATCAGTGCAGGCTTTTCACGCGTTTACTTCATTCAGGTCTTGACAGCAAACCTTTACTCATGAGTTGTCCTTACAGTGGTGGTTTGATTACCATTTTGACTACTCATGTGAGTAATACTTTCCTGTTTCAGGCCTTTAATTAGCTGAATGCTTTCAGAGATATTTCTATATACTGCATTTTCTCTGTGCATTAACCATGGTATCCTTTCTCCCTCCCTCATGTTAATGACTTGGGCAGGTATGTATTTGTCTGATGTATCAATCACTTTCTCCTCACTTTCTACACATATAAAGTCTTTCTGATTACTTCTCATGAATTTTAAGAAGCCTCATTGACAGAAAAGACCTTGGCATCTTTAATGCATGTCACATAGGACATAATCTTTTGTGATTGAAATATAGGGCATTGTCCAGCTAAAACATTAGCCCATGTTGTTCTCCAGCTTGCCAGCTGCTTTGCCTCTTTGTCTTTCTGATGCCCTCTCAAGGCTTCTGCAGCCTGAAGGTCATCACTGCATGTTCACAGGTCTCCATCAGCATCCAGGAGTGACTCCAGATGTTACTAAGGTGATTTCTTTAATTAGATATGTAGCTGTTCATTGGCAGAATATTCTGCACCTGGGACTAACACTGACTTTTTGTAATATATTAACCTATGCCTATTAGAGACGCAAGGAGAGAAAGGAGAAGTAATTTATGAAACTTGACAAATTGTCTAAATTGACTTATTATTCAAAATGTTCAATTTTCTATATGAACTCTGATGGATAATCAAAAATTAAAAACTCACCTGCAATGCCAAGGCTGTCCTGCAGCCAAATGTTTGTTTACAGTCTTCTTCTCCTGTGTCTTATATTGAAGGAAGTCCAAACTTGCCAAATTTTACAGGGAAGCTATGTAAGGATTAAAAATCCATGCAATGAGTAAAAATTTAGCCTCTGCAAGGCTACTTCAGATTTGGTTTTGTTTTCTTTTAGTATTATGTTCTAAAGCTCATATGTGGTTCTGTGTGGGCTGTTCTTTACACTGGTTTCAAGAGAATTCTGTCCAAATGTTGTGGTCCACCTGAGTGATGGAACTTAGGCTACTGTTACTTGAGATTTACTAGACAAGGTTTTACATAACTCCATTTAGCAGACAACTAGAAGGACTTAAAATGCTGCTATGCCCAGGTGGTTATTGTACTAGATATGACAGGTCCCACAGCTGAGCCAGAAGAGTGGTCACCCTACAGCTGCCTTCCCACAAAGACCAGTAATTTAGTTCAGTGGATATTGCAGGAAAGCAGCTGAGTGAGACACATACAAATTAAATCCTACTATGTCATTTTGATAACAGTAATATCCATAGAAGGTTTAAATGAAGCTGGGTAGGTAACTTATTAGGCTCACTTAGATTAGTCAGGGCTTACCTGTTATCATGGTTGAGTTAGAGGCTGGAATGACAACTGAAAGAAAGTTTGACAAAGAAATTCCCATTATGCTCTTCTCCATTTCTCATTGATGCCCTGTGATATGTCATTTTACAACAAATTCTGACATGTGATGAAGATACTGAGTTCTCAAGCCCATCCAGGGACCATTCTCCCCCCTTCACCTTTAGGGAAAAGTAATTTGATTGCTTATAAAATATTTATTTTATATTCCAGTGTTATTCACAGTTTCAAATACGTTCAAATCTTATTCAGCATGGAGGGAGGGAAAGAGGATTCAGTTTTTCACATCCAGATATGACCCTATGGGTTTTTCTCTCTTAGATCAAGTTTCAAAAAAGGCTAGTTTTCCATCTCCTTGATTTTTTTTTTTCAATGAGATTGTGGGCAGAAAGGCAGAAACTTAAATAAAACCCAATATTTAAGATCACATAACTCAAATTTGTTCTTGGCTCATTTCTGTAATGCTTGCCAGATTTCATTTGCTAGGTTGAGAAAAAGCTACTATATTTTTGTAAGATCCCACAAACAGTAAGGCAATGTGGACTCTTTCTGACATGAAAAAGGCCAAAGAAAACAAGTGAAAAAGGGATTGCAAATGAGGATTATCAGAATTGTCGTCAAACTCTAGACAATGCAAAGACAGTGTCTAAGTAAAGAAATTAATTTTCCAATGCATCTATTTCTATTTTACTACTAACTGCTGTTCCTAGTGAGGATTTGAGGTCAACTCAAGCAGACTGGTCAGTCCATACCCTCAGATCAGAAACAACTTCATCAAATTCCAAATCCACCCTTGGGTATTGCAGATCATATGGGAAACAAGATAATTGAATGTTCTGAGAACCCTAGAAGCTGATTCGAGCAACTGCCCTAGATAAGACTGATAGGTGAAACGAGGAGAGAGTTTTAGCCTTAACTCTGAATATACTGGCATTCATCATTTACACAGGAAATACTGCACTAGGTGACTGCAGCCTTGAGAATGCAGGGGGAAGTCACAACATATATTATATGATATTAAGAAATCTCCACTGGCTTGATGAAACAAGGTCTGCCACTTCATAAGCACTCTCAGTAGCACTAGGGATTTGTTCTCCCTCTGTAAATACAAGCAATTATGACACAGGAAAAAAATTCCAAAATTTTACTCTGGCTGTTACATCTGTTTCACATCCTTCTACTACTAACTGATAATGTACCAACCAATGGCACACAGAGTTACATACCTAAAACACAAAATGTATGAGCGTGATGTCTGCACCCAACAATGAAGAGTCCCTAGAGCTGACTTTCACCCTTGTGAGGTTCAATTTCAAACAGCTCCTCAAAGTTCTTGAGACACAGATACTTTCACCCACCCTAGATCTTTTTAAAAAGCATTGAAAAGGACAGCTATGCGAGGGAAAAACATTGACAACTGCCTTGCTAAAGGAGAAAAACAGAGCCTCCCACACTGCAACTGAAAGCCTCTCCCTGACAATAAAGCAATTTTATAGCAAAAACATTTAATTTTATTTTGGTTTTCATTCATTGCTATCAAATTCTAGCTGTCTTCAGGAAAAGACTGAATTTGACAGTTTCGTGTTGACTCGTACATTTCCCATTACTGACTCTTTTCATCTCTGTCCTAGAGCAAAAATACATTTCCCTTTTTAAGCTTTTGATGATAAAAATCTCATCTGTAACCTCATAAATGATCCTTTATTATCTATATTAATAATGAATAAATGTCTGTTGAATACCCCTGATCCTTTGCATTAATATTGCCAGATGTATTATAGATAACCTTTTGATTTAACAGCACAAACTGTGAAACAATATTAAACCAGTAAAGGACTGATCTTACTGGAGTCACTAAGGTCAAAATTATAAACATTTCCTTCATTTCTATTTGTAAATTGTCCCATTATGCAGCATCAGTCTCCATCATTTATTTTTGAGAGAGGTACCACACTAGCTTCAGTCCTAGAAATAGAGCTCATAAATAATATCTTGAATAATTTTTTTAAACATTTCCGTCTCTTCCACTTCTCCTTCCTAATGCCTCCTGATGATCTTAATTAATAGAGCATTACCACATGAGCAGATCCACTTCCGCTTACTGTACTATCATTTAAAAATATGTTGCTTGCCTCCGTTCCCATTAGTCCTGTCAGAATCAGGCACAAACTTCACTCAATCATTTTTTGAGATGACACTGAGAGAACTGTAGCTACTTCTGAACAAAGGGATGAAGCTCCCATTAGTTTAGCACAACTGCATCTCATAAGTTTGACTGCTTTCCTCTTACCCTTACATACTCTTTCTTTATGATCATTTTCAAGTGGGCTGCTGCTTTACACTGATGGCCATCCATTTGCCTTTAAATCCAGATCACACCCTTCATAAATGTTCCCTTCCACCTGCTGTCCTGTCACTTCTGTTCCAACTTTCAATGCCTCTAAGTGAAGTGGAAGAAGTGAAGAGTCTTTTTTGATATTAGGCAACAAAATACGATGTGTCATTTTTCGGGGGGGAAAAAATATTCCCACTGCAGTCAAATGAAAAATATCCTAGTTTTGTAATTCATTTAATATGGCTTCTGAAACGAGTTGCTTAAAGCTGCTGAGTCTAAAGCACAGCAGTTCTGCCCATCCACTTACCTGTAGCAATAACTGTGGCTATACTTTATCAGTCCAATTCAAAAAAAGACTAAAAGGCTCCAATAGCCCATGCAGCACTCTATTTCTAGGATAGGTGCCCTAACAAAGTCACCTGACAAATATTAGTTGAAATACAAGGTGACAGATGGAATTAGTCAGCCACAGTGCTGCCCAGCTTTTATTCCCAGCTACATGCTATCACGTTTGCCCAAGGACCATTTTAGGAATAAGTTTCAGTTCATTCCTCCCCCTTTTCAATTCTCATGCAATCATTAAGGTTGGAAAAGACCTCTGAGATCATCAAGTCCAACTACCTATCGAACTCCACCATGACAATTAAACAACATGGCCAAGTGCCACATCTGCTCAGTTTTTGAACACTTCCAGGGATGGTGACTCCACTACATTCCCTGGGGACAATACTTTTGTATATAGACAGATGGGACAAAGTTTATCTCCAAATACTGTGGTTTCTGTAGAAGCATTAAAATAACATTCTTAGTAGTAAAGTGCCTACCAATACGGTTCAATATCTACTAGTTCAACGTATGAACATAACTAATAGTGCAGTGACCCCTTTAGGTTCTGTTCATGACTCTGCAGTGGCTGCATTTTGATGCCAGTTTCACTATCAGGAAAATATTTCAAGGCTTGGACATGTAAAATGTAAAATTAGGCTTAGAGTCAATATTAAAATGAGTTGCAAGAGTTCTCTTGGAGTTAAAGAGAGAAAACTCAATTGGTTTTGATAGAGAAAAAGTGTATCAGGTATCAATGATCAAGTATGGTGGTAAACATCAGAGGAAAAACATTCATTTCACAATTATTGAGTTGTACCATTGGGCAAGTTTTGACAGCCCACCACCAAAACACCTTTCAAGGCTGTGATTTTTCAATTACATGTATTGTAACAAACACTTTCTGCAAGGACTAGTCTCAGATTCTATCACTGGTGGAATTACCCAGGCACAATGAAGGGTTCTCAAACCTTTCTACAGACATGTTGTATGTAAGAAAGCAGCTTGCTTGGGGCAGTTTAGCAATCTGTGGGCTGAAAAAAAATCCTTTTTCTGTCATCTTATAGCTGAATTTGGATTTGCATGTCAGTCCAAACAATTCTGGACGCTGTGAGCAAAAACCTGATATCACTGAAGTCAACAGCAGTTTTGCTGCAGTTTCACACAAGCCAGCTGACAGCTTATCAGATTCTGCTATTCAAAAGAAAAGCAAAGGTGGCTTTTGACAAATAACAAAAAGAAGATGAAACTATTTAAATAAAATTAAATTGCTGAGATAATAGCAAAAGTTGACAATAAAATTTATGGTGTTTGTTATCACTTCAAAGGCAAAAATAAGTACCTCTCTTCTCACAGAGATGTAACATTATCATACATCAACTAATTCCATTTGATTCATGACTTACATCCATAACAGTTACGGCTGTTAGGCAAGATCCACTTTGAAGGCCTAATCTAACAAACACCTGCATACTTAATCACTTCAGTCACAACCACAAGTGTTTTCTATCTTGCAGACTCTTTTTCAATACTACATGCATACATCTGTCAGGAAAGGCATGTAAAACACATTTGGCCAAGTTCCTAGCTAATCTGGTCTGGAAAAGGGCATGGCAGTACTGTGATTCTGCATATCATCCCCTGACATCACTGGGTGGATTCTCTTTTAGTTATTTTGGAGAATGTCCAAGAGCAACAGAATTAGATGGACTCAGTTACAAATGCCAAAATTATTCTGACTGTAAAATCTTGGCTCAGTGGGTCCAATAGCAGTTTTTTGCTGACTTGGAGTTGACTTGGAGGGTTTCATTCAATAATTCCAGCGATTAGTATTTGTTACACGTAATGTATGCATCTTAGTACTACCTAGCTTAAATCTCCCTGTAATCTCAAACCAGAGAAACAGATTTTCCAGTCTGCACTAGTAATTAAAGAAGCATTCAAAATATATCCAATTTATTTAGGATAAGCTCTGACAGGCAGATTTGCAACAAAATGCATATTTTTGCTACATTCTTCCTTAACTACACAACAAAACACTGCAGAGTTCATGATTTGCTTTCTTGTTGAATGATAAATAGTGCCTCAAATTAAGCATGATTGTTCCCTGTGAAACTAAACTACAGCTTCTTAAAGGCAGTAATGGCATTTCCTCTTTGTGTTGCTTTTCCCTCCATTTCCTGATGATGAAAGCCACTGTCTGGATTGCCAGGTTTTAGTACTTCAGCTGGACTGATAGCATCAAAGATATTTCATGCCTTGAACCTTTCCTTTGTCTTGACTGTTCTACATAATAAATACTCCTATGTCTGATTCTCTGACTTTCTCTCTGATTCTCTGTATCTCTGACTTTATTCTATTCCTCTAAATTAACATATATTTCTGTTTAGTGGCCCAAACATCTAGGTGGTTAAAATATCTTCAACTCTGCTGCCCTTTTCCTACCTGCTTAATTCATTTATACTGTTACAAATATTAGCAAGTGTTGGTCTTAGTCTATCGCTAGTTTTATGACTTTTCCTCATATTGATTGGCACCAGATCTTCAAGAACTCTTGCTGAAGTCACCTGCTCTCATTCTCTAGATATTTCATAACAATTTTTTTAGCTGCTTCAGAACTGTTATTAGCAGTTATTGGAATCCTCATTGTATCCTTTGACTCTACAAAACAGAAGAAAAGCTGTAGTCTGAAACCTTTCTATCTTGTTCATATACAACTCAGTATTCTGGCTTCACTTATAAACAGAAAATATAAACAACTAAAATATATTTTGAAAAAAGTGTTTCTGCTTCCAGAATCCAGACTAGCTGTGAGATGCTGAACAGAGAGTATTTCCTGCAGAGATATACAGTGTGAGATACTGAAATAAAATAATAAAATAATAAAAGTTAAATAGCAGTTTTTGAGAGAGGTAGAGTTCTAGCTCAGATGTTCTGAATGTTGAACAAACTTTAATTCTCAGTGTGGAACTCAATAAAATGGTTTTGCATTAGTGATATACAAGAGAGATTAAACATGAAAAACCAATATACTAAAATCCATGGGCTTGCAGCTGAGTTACAACAACAACAATAACTTCCCTCATGCAAAAATCTGAGCAACTGGATGCAGAATTCCCTGACTTATTTTCTACCCATAAACTTCTTCCCATGTTGAAACACTGCCAGTGAAGTGGCAGTAAAACGGATTTAATCCATTCTTCCTCTAATTTATTATTACATTGTTTCCTACCCATAAGAACAGAATTCTACTGGTATTTAGCATCTTTTTGTGGTTTTGAACAGGTGAATGTAACATTTGCTTCTGAATACAGAAAAATCAACCTGTAAATTCTACATATGTAAGCCATCGGAATTTAATAGATTATTTTAGTATTGCAAAATATTTTTTGAGGTTCTGTCTAAATGAAAGTGCCCCACACTGATCTTAGTGGCACTTTATATTAGAATAAAATCCCGTAATTGGCATTAAATATATGAGAAAAGCAGTATTTTACTGTTCTACTGATGTATAATGTTGCCACACAAATGAAAACACACAATGTTTTTACCAGAGTAAGTAGAAGCAACATGACATTCTCTTCCAGCTTTGGGACAATTTAAGACAGCATGCCATTAGCTGTGACTGATAATAAAATGCTCTGGGTCCTTTTTCCTCCTTTTTTTTTGGGGAACTTAATACTTTTCCTGCACTGAACAAGTACATTTTCTGTAAAATCGAGGGGTATCTTTTTTAGCCTCCACAGTCCTCACCCTTTCCAGTTCTTCTGTCAGCCTGCAATATTATTTTAACCATCTTCAAAGAGGTCATCAGGGCAGAAGGAGTCAGGGGAAAAACGTGGGGGAGGGAGGAGAAGCAGTGAAATAAGTGAGTGCAATAATTGTTCTTCGATGAAGAAAAAGGTAGAAGAAAAAACACCCAGCTTCATCAGTAATGCAGGCCCTGCCATCCCCAGATGTTACAGAAGCATTAGAATTGCTCCCTGCAAGAAAAATTGGATTAGTCACAATCTTGTCGACTAATGGGCACACTCTGTGATCTTTAGAGCTTCATTTACTGGGTTAATAGTGCTTTGCCTGAGTTCCTTTGCAATAGGGGAAAAAAAAAAAAACTGTAAGAAGAAATATTCTGGGTGCAGTCCACAGCCACTGACACGAGTAATATCATATTCATCACAGACAGACCTCGTATCTCATTACTACTGAAGAGTTTGCCCCCAAGGCATTTGAGCTCAGTCAGGCCAGGCCCCTCATGTGGAACCGTTCAGGTATATTGTGAAATGATTTAATGCGATAATAATGTCCACTTTGTGAGATAGATTATGTTTTTTATAGTGGCTGATGGTTAATGAATGATACATTAGCAAACATCACTAAAACATTATTGAGAAAATGCAGATATGAGATAGTAACTCCCTCATTCCCCACCCCTACTCTCTCCCAGATGCATAATAATGGAAAGCAGAACTTACAGAAAGCAGAAAACTTGACATTTTTGTGATGCTACCAGCTTGCATAGTCTTTTCTGTTGCTTGCTTGTTCTCTAGAGAAGGGACAAAAGAGGTATTTTAAAATGTTGTAAACAGAAACTGAAATATCTCTTCTTAAATCAAATGAGAATCAATGAAAGTGCAAACCTGAAAAATACATTATATGTTGACCCAGTTTATTAGATGAAACCGTTTACCCTGATTTGATTTATCTGGCAATACACTGCTCAGCTGTGAAATGAGATAAGAAGAGCCTATTCACCTTATTTACAATATTATAGTGACTCCCGCTAGCACCACTATGGTTAAGGATCTGTCAGCAATTCCATTACAAATACCATTTTTTTACGTTTTGTAACATGGCTGTAGACTCATGCTTAGTTTGAACATGGCAATCCAAAACCTACGGATTCAATTAAAATCTCCTATTGAGTTCAATGGATTTTGGATTAATGAGGCACAATATTAAAAATGTGAAAATCTCTAGGTAATTTTCTACATTTTTAGTCATCACTGTTGTGCCTTGGGAAAGAAATACTAAGAGGGTCATATCCCCTGATAGAACAACTTTACTGAGGTCAATGGAGTGACAATGATTTACACCACCTGAAAAGCTGCCCCTTCTGTCAGGGTTATACACTTGGCAAAGGTGAATCATACCAAGGAGTTTTTTTCTCTTTCTCTTTTTGTATTACTTCAATTTTCTGTGTTATTTGGCTTATATACATTTCTAAAACCTCTTTGTCTCCTTAAAAAGAAAAGAATTTGTCCCACACCCTTTCAATGGGAGTTAAACTACTGAACCCACAGTCTAGAATTCATATTGCTGTGTTTTTTCCCAAAAACCTTCTGAAATGGCTTCTGACCTAGTGTTTTCTCTCTCAAAAAAAAAAAAAAAAAAAAAGATGTTTTCTGTTCCAGGCTATTACTTCTTTTGGGGTTTTTTTGGTGTTTGTATTGTGGTTTTTTTTAATTAAAGCCTCCAAAGAAGAGTACTCTTCTGGTTTCCTTCATTTAAATTTCTGAACGTCTTAACATCTCATAAACCGTAAATGTGACTGAGAAGAAAAAGAAGTAGGGAAGGCTATAGAGGGAGCATCTCCTGAGCTCAAACATTACACGATGAACGCAGTTATACAGACACAAAATGGATTTTATCCTTTTCACAGACAGTGTAGGCAAACACTTACCAGAAGTATCACCCAGCAATACCCAATTAGACAAAGCAAAGGCCTTTGCTGCTCTGGATTTCATTTGATTTGCACCTGTGTGACTGAATAGGCTGGATCCAACCATTTAGAACACTTTCTCCATATTTTGTAAAACCAAGCAATCTGTATTTTAAAACATACGTGTAGTTCTTTAATAATGTTCCTTCTAACTCATGGGTATTGCAGATAAATTTGAAATCAGAAAAAAAAAAAAAAGGCAGAAATTTGAATAAACTAAGACTGTAATAAAGGGACAGTAATTCCATTCATGGCCTCACAGCCTCTCTCACAAATTCTTCCCAAGTTCACAAGGAAATGCATAACAACAGGCACTCGTGGCTGTGTTGGTGAGAGTGGAGAGGCATCAGGTCAGGGAGTGAAAAAGTGCCCTCCATCAGGGAGCTGCAGCCTGCCCAGACTCCTGCAGATGTTTGGGAGGGGGAAAGTATAGTGGGAGCTGTGAGAAACAGCCCTGTCCCACCACCCAAGCCATCCAAAATCCTGGCTGCTGCCATGAGCCTTGTCCACAGCCGCCACTGCCAGGGGTGGAGGCCTGTGGAGAGCCAGCAGCAGTGAGAGGTGGCTCTCTGAGGAGTAAGGAAAGAGGCAGAGATGAAAGTAGCTGGAATCTTGGGGCTTGAAACCCCCCTTCTTAAATTGTTTCTTAGGAAAATAGGCAAAGAATATTATGGCAGGGTGATTGTGCAGTGGTGCAGTTCCCTGGTTTTGGCACTAGTGCCGTCAGGAGTCTGTCCCTCTAACAGCCCCCTCAGAACTGTGAGGGCACCGCATGGTTGGAGCCTGGGGCCAGCCCTGGCATGCAGGTTGCTGCCATGGGTGCTTAGGCTGCCTTGGGGAAATAAACCTGTAAGAAGAAATATTCTGGGTGCATCTCATCTCCTTGAGCCATGCTCCTGTTCCCTGCCTGAGGGAAGAGGTGTCTCCCAGGGCTAGGAATGTAGCAGCCCCCTTGGGTGAGTCTCCACCTTGGGAATGTCTCTAGGAGTCACAGTGGGGGCACAGCCCCAGGCCTGGAGGTCAGTGGGAAACACAAGTATTGGGCCTTTTCTCCCCTCCAAGGGGTATCTGGATTTAGACTCACAAAATGAGATAGTTTAAGGGTACATGGTAGAGTTTTTAACAGTGGGCTCTGGCAGGAAAAAGTTCAGTATCTGCCAGGGCATGGCCCTGTGCTGAGATGCACCCTGCTGTTCGCAGTGGCATCTGTCTCAGTGGAAATGGTGGCAGGAATCAGCCCCGAATCCGGTCAGGATCTGCAATCAGCCATCAAACTCCGTTTTTCTCATGTTGGTAAGATTTTTACGTTGTTTGCTTGCCTAATCAAAGGCTTAGTAGGTTTTATTTTTTGATTGTCTGCATTTGTAATGGTCTGAAATTAGTACGTGGATTATCTATACTATTTAAATACATCCCTTCTGCTATGTAGACTTAAGCACACGTGAACTCCGTGCGCTGCTGAAAAAAAATTTCAGAATAACCTGATTGTATGCTTAGGCAGGAAATAATATTTTCTACTTGCACTTAGTGTTTCATTAATCATTGCTGCACTGACAATGTCTTATTTGTGATGGGTTGGTTGCCTCAGTCTTTTATGCAACGTTCAGAAATAACATGTACAATGTTTTTATAGATTCTGTTCTTTTTTTACACTGTCTACTATGGTCAGAATCAGAGGGAAACACAATAATTATATAAAAAACCCTCCTTTGGTCCTACCAGTATGACTAAAGTTGTACTCTGTCTTCATGAATTACAGATTAAAGCTACAAAGCATATAAATATTTGAGGCAAATGTGACTCATCTATGTTACCTTATTTTAATGGAGAGAGACTAACTGATTGACAAGCTAAAAAAACCAAAATAGCTTGCACTCCTTGCATTCTATCAGAGGAATGGAATTCCCATAAAACTGGGTTTCTAAGATTATATATTTGCACATATGAAAAATATGCCATATTAAAACTCATTAATGAGTGGGCTTTTCCACTGTGGCAGGCAGCTCAAACTACCCTCTTCAAAGGAAGGCAATGATGACTGGAAAAATATGCAGAATATCTGGAAATTAGAATATATCTGAAATTAGTCTTCTGAAATTACAGATAGCCAGAAAACAGGGAAAATTCATTATTTATTCTCTCACTATATGGCACTACCAAAAATGGGGAATTTTTTTTCTCTCTCTCCAGACATCATGGGGAGAGCTTTGAAAAGAGACAAGGATCACTGTTAGTGACAGGACATAGCGGGCAGATAGTAAAGGCCAGAAATTCATGAACAGAGAAGTTCTTTAATTGTCAAGTTTTAAAGAAATGTCATTCTTCCTTGTCTAATAGGTACCAATTTTTATCAACCTGTTCTCTGACTCTGTATATCATTAATCATTTGAATCGGGCATTTCCTTATTTTTAGGTTGAGTTGCAGATTTGTCTTAGCTAATGATGTAGGAAACTAGTTTTTAAGTCTCATAATAATATTTGCCTTGTTCTTCAAGTGAAACTATATGATAAATGAGTTGTATACCTATCCACTGAATCCAAATGCTTTCATAAACATCCCAGAGTATTTCTGGCACTTACTTGTCTGTGCCTGTTATTCTGGTAAATACATTTTGTGAAGCATGACTATTCTTTTTCTTTATTTCCCCAAAGATATTTATATATATGTATAGAGAAGTGGAATCCAACTTGGTGCCACCAGTGGAAACAGTGACATATTAAAAACGTGTCTGAACACTTAGAGAACTTTCTCAGCTCAAGAGGTTGGAGTTACTGTGAAAATCTCAGTGATATAGCTGTATTCTGTAATTCCTTGAAGTCCTTCTCATGGATTAATACCATATTGCATTAGAGACCACTTATAAACAGAAAAACCTCTGCCATAATTTGTAAAATTAATATGAAGCGAGAATTAAAACTGATAAATAAACAAGCTAGGGAATAGAAGAAAATGTTGGACAGCATAATAGGATTCATCTGAGAAATATTTCTTTTCATGGCTGGTACAAGCATAAGAATAGCATTCTGATACCTATAAATTCAGGATCAGTCAACAGGAAGTAGCAAAATAAATCTGCACACTTTGCAATCTGGACAAAACTTCGGGATGATTTTACTACAACACATACATGATGTTTGCATTGTACAGAGGCTGAGTTAAGTTTGCCAATTTTCAAAAATTTGCTATTACATAATTAATCCTTAGAAATCCTCTGCCTATTTAGAATAAACAAGGAGAAATGGGAGAATGCTTTATTCTCAGGATTCTAAGTAATGATGTGAGCAGGTCAGTGATGCATTATTCCTTTTATGAAGTTATAGGTGCTTTTCCTGTCTTTCATTTGTTTGTTTGCCCATTTCAGTTGTCTCCCGGTGTTTGGTGTTATCCTGTGCTTTTCAAGAGGACAGGAAGGGGAGGATGTTTCTAAATATGTTGCCCTGACTTCATAAGGCTTGTTTTGTCTGGCAAATGAATTATGTAAACCTTCTCCACCCGAAACTGTTTCAAGTCAATTAATTGTTGTAATTACTTAAGATTTCTTTTTAATGAATATGACTCTCCAGGGATTTGATGATATCCTGTCATCTGTAGGCCTGATAAATGAAATGTGATTTGTGGCTTGCTGCAAACTGAACCCTTGTACTTGAACAATGTCTCTCTTTCCTATGTGCTCATTAAACAGAAGAAATGCCCTTGATGGAATTAGGTACGTTCGTTTTAGTTGGTCCCTAGTAAGAATGGATAGTATAGGCAGATAAATTTTGGCTTTTGCTCTCTCTTCCTTTAAATGCAGGCCTTGTTAACGCATTGACAATTACTCAGACCAAACACATGACCCCAGTGAGGTTACCCATTGTAATTGAGACTAGCTTAGCTGCTCCATCTCTCATCTCCACTAGCTGTACTGAAATGTGAAAGATTAGCAGTCAGTCAGTGCTGAAGGAGACCAATGCAGTATGATAGTTTTTATCTTATCTTTTGTTCAGCCAACACTTTGCAATCAGAACAGCCAAATCTGACTGGCTAGGCACCTTCCCTTTGTTTTTGTGCAATGCCTAGTTTCCAGTGCTTCTCAAGAAAATCAGACCTTCACAGTGCTGCAGTTAAAAACAAGCAATCAGAGGCAGCATGACAAAGAACCATGAAGTCTGCATTGAGTTCCTACAGTGAAACTGCTTATATATCAATTTCAACTAACCTGTTTTCCCCTACACTTCCATGTACATAATATAATCTAATCACCAATAGTAAAAAAGTACAAAGCAGGTGGGTTTCCCTGATTTAAATTCTATTGGTAAAATGGGGATTACTGCTTTTTTTTGCAAGATCTTTCCTGAATATCACATGAGTACATCATACTAATACATAGCAAAATGCAGTGACTTGATCAGTTTGGAATGTAAAGACAATGAATTATTGTGTATTATGAGCAAAGATCACTTTGACATTTATACAATCAAGAGAGGGTGCCTCAGATAAGTGTAGCTGTCTAAATCTGGCAGTTATGGGTAGTGTACAAAAGAGACAGCATCCCTGATAATGAAAGAAAATTAGCAAACAGAATAAACTGCCTCGTATACTGGTTCCTTAGGAAAAACAAGTGGCCATGAAGGATAGGAAGGTGAAAATTTTGAGGAAAGATTGACAAGAAAGCACGAGACAAGTGCCTAGCTGGAAGATACCATGGAAAAGAAGAAAACATGGAATTTCCATGGAAAGGGTTTATGCATTTTGCAGTTCAAAATCCAGGAATGGTTGTAGTGATTTAAACAAAATGACATCAAACCTTTCCTAAACTCTTAAACCCGTTTTGTACTAATGTAATGGATACTGTTCTACTCTTCCCCTTCCCCACCATCGGGCCCTTTTTCTCTCTGGGTTGGCAGGAGTTGTAGGCAAGGATACAGATGTATAACAAAGTGCAAGGAACAGGTTTTCCTGGCTTGATGGGCCCAGCTGAAAAAGAAGTATCTGGAAGTATTATGAAACTGATTGTCTTTGGCATGGTAATTGGATGGAAGACATTCAGATCATCTTTGATTAGATGAACTTTCGAAACTACTGAGATTTATCTGTGCACGGATCTTATTCTCAGAGGACTCAAGAGAAAGTGTCCCATTAACTTAATGAATCAGGCCGCAAGAGAACAACTGCTCTTGAAGTCAGAATGAGAGATTTCCCATCAGTGGCACAAATTCTGCCAATAAAGGCAATAGGATTTCTCAAGTGAAATGAGATTAGAATACGTCTCCCCTGATTTTCAGTAGTTAAATGATTGACTATCCTGTAATAGGCTAATTATTAGATTTCCCTTCAATTTTTGTGTTGCAGGAAGGAATGAAAGCATTCTTTCTCTACCTAGATTGTGTGGCAGCAGTGGCAGTGTTTCTTCAATGCCATTGCAAAGTCTTGACCTTTGAAAGGTGGCATGGTACATTCATCTTTCCCAACCTCATCTGCCTTCAGCAAGGTGTCCCTAGCTCTGGAACTTCTGGCAATTTGACAAAGGCATCTTCTCACATGTCAGTTCTTGTTATCCACTCTGTCTTCTTCACATATGATGCAGATGTCAGCTCTCATTTTTTCAGTGCTTCCTTTGTTTATCCCTTCATAACTGGGAGATTCCACATCCTCTTTTTTGAACCATTTCCAGGATGGTTCCCATTTTCCTGCAATACCTTTCCAGCCTTTCTTGTCAACTTAAAAGATCCTTTCTGTCACTGATGGTTTGCCATTCTTCACAAAGAAAAACAGGTTTTTAGGGTCTCTATTAGCTAGCCATTTTAAGTATTTCCATGCCTTCTTTACAAACTATACTCTTCCAGTTACCCAAGATAAGTTGTTGCTAAATGTTTTCGACATAACACATATGAAAGTTGCTCACCTCAGAGTGCTTATTCAGTAGCAGCAATGAATACTTTTATAGCCTCTTTATTTCTTTTAAAAACATTTCAAATACTGTTTGTTTCTTCATTACGAAATTGTGTTATTGATAAATATTAACATCCTCATTTTACAGATGGCAAAACTGGCATCTACCTCCCACACACTCCAGCTTAGGCTGTTTGACTGCAGGATTCTGAGTAAGTAGTGTTATTTGTGATGGGGCATGGACAAAAAGACTATTCAAATCATTTATCACTGTGTCTCCTCTCTTGTGGAAGTGAAAAAGCAGGAAACAGATGATAGAAACATATTCTTGTCAGTCTGTGCTTCATAAAGGCAAGCAGCTGGCTGTGCCCCTGGTACCTGCTCAGTGGTATTGAAAGTTGGTGGTTCTAGGGAAAATAACCGAAAGTGTTGAAGGAATAGGGGTTGGTTGCCACGTGCTCGTAAAGGCAGAAAATTAAAAAAGTATTCCCTGTCCTGTAACTCATGTTTGGTCATCTGCAGTATAGAGTTCAGTAAGAGCTGAACCAATGTGCAAGTACTGTTCAAATTGCATATGGTGTCTGCACATGCTTAACTACTTACCTGAGATGATGAAATTAAGAGGAGCATAGTCATTTAAGTGACTGTTAAGCCTTGTTTCTCCTTTTATATGTGACTTTTTGCATTGTGTTACATTTTTAAATATAGCTTACAATAAATTGATATCAAAATAATATCATAAAAGAGAAGCAGATAATAAAGGCTTCCCATTGCTGAGGTGTTTTCTTGTATAAGACTAGATTGCTTTGGAACATATAGTAATAAAATTGTCTTTTCTAGACAGTTTGGTATATTTATTAAAACTGTAATCATTTGTTTGTTTGTTTGTTTGTTCCTGGTCCACTTGAAAAGTTGAAAGCACAAAGCAGTCCACACAGATTGTTCAGTCAATGACTTCTGTCAAATCAAATCCATTACCTTGTTTTTATGCAAAGCTTATAGGGACAGTATGTGTTCTTAAAATTTTTCAATAACTGGCTAAATGACAGCAAGAGATAGCTGAAATTACAGCATTAATTTATATCACAATATTCTTACTGTTTTCTTACACAAAATGAAGTTGCCAACCAGGCAATCTGTCATGCTAAATTAGAACATGATTCAAATGAAAAATTCAGAAGAATATACGACCTAAACTTAAAAGAAAGCTAACTGACATTATCAAATAAGAAGTACTAGAAGTCTTTAAAATGTTCTCCATATCAGACAATTTCCAGTTCCAAAATAAAGGTTGTAATACTTTATTATTGTAAGTAGAATTCATGCTTTCAAAAACTGCCTATGGGCACATACTTTCATGCTACACAGTAAACATTTTAAACTGTGTGTCTCAATAATAAAAACATTAAGAACCACCCATTTACATTTGATAAGTTCTTCCCTGTTATTTATGTGAATGTAGTAACAATGACTACTTCAGAGACATGATGTAGACATTTATTAATTGATGTTTTATCAAGTTTTCACAGTTCCAAAATGCATTTATGTATGTACGTGTCTGCATATATATATTATATATCCACATATATATATATATGCAAATCATTCTTTGAATGTCTTATCCTTGCTGTTCTAAATCTTTCTTCATTCTTTGCTCCTTGCATCAAAATCTTATTTTAAAAATCATTGGTACTGAAAGTATGAAATACAGTCAGCTATTTGAATTTCTATAAATCAGCCATCTGTGATACACACTGTAACAAGGAAAAGGGAATCAAGTTTGCCAGTAAATGGTACTCTGACATCCAATTTTAAATATAATGTATTGTTAAGGGTGTGTTATAACAAGTTTCATGACTCTAGAAGTCATGAAATAATATCTCTGTCCCTTGCAAAATCTCAGGATTTTGTTAAGGACAGTCAAGTACAGGTTTTGTGACTATTAAACATATCACCTTAATAGCTTTCACACTCAAGTCAGTCTTGTTTAATACTAAAGAGACTTCTCCATACTGACCCACCCAACTCACTGCACTGAGGGCAGCTTTTCAAATGATATGACAGTAAGTAGAAGACAGCCAATACCAATGGAGAAATAATGTCAGGCATAGCCATAAAAGTATATGCAAAACGAGTGTAGAGACAGGATGGGATCTAATACACACATAATGCTGCCATGCACACACCCCCAGTTTGGACTTCATGAAGCAGGAGGGAAGTAGGGCACTGTTATGCAGCATTATGCAGCATTCCTTCATGAGGAAAGGTTCTCCCAAAATATCACCACTGTGATGGTACCTGTCCTACCACAGTGGATGTCTGCAGTACTTGAAACTTGAATATCTACATGAGCTTTATTTATTGAAATACAGTTTCCAAGTGATCAGAAAGCACATGTTGAAAGATTCCCCATAAACAAGGAAAAAGGAAGTTGAATACTATAATGGCTTTCTATGAATAAATCTCTGCATTTCTACACACAGCAGTTACATTTCATTTATGGATGTTCCCAGACTGCAAGTCATGTATTTATTTTGAGTATAGGCATAGCTACTGCACAACATCAGAGTATGTTGATATGCTCAACTCTCTAACTCAACTTAGAACACACTTTCTTTTGGGCCTTTTTTTTTTTTTCCCTAAATGCAATTTCTTCAGGAGTTTCTTTCTATCAACTTCATTTTGTAATGAAGGTATGCACTCAGATGAAAACTAAGAAATAGAAAGCTAATAAGGGTAAAATTAAATAAAATTAGGTCAAAAGTGCCAGAGAATCCCAGAATATGCCAAGTTGGAAGTGACCCACAAGGGATCATCGAGTCCAACTATCAAATACAATGAAAAAAGTTTTCCTTGGTTTTGCTTTCAATCGATCAGAGTTCATTGTCTCTGTACAGTTCTTTCTCACCCACATCTAAACCATTTCTTCCCCTGTGAAGGGAAGAGGGAGTAGGATACAAAAAAAAAAGCAGTTGATGTCCCTGGACTTTTTCTTAAACTTGATAAAGAATTTAAAGGGCAGTGTTACTGAAGTTCTGTGGAGTCTTGCTTGGTGTAATTTGAATTGGCTAAATAACTGATTCATTATTTATTTAAAATGTCCTTTACTGTTTTATGATCTGCAACAGTACATCATAGATGATAATCAGATATAAAATAAATAAAATCCGCCAATGGGATTCCATAAAGAAATGTTCTTGTCCTGATTTAAAGGACATTTAGTGCTTCCCCAGGGAAACCTAGCAAAGGTGAATGTTTGGGAAGGGAAGATAGAAGGTATTTGTGCCTGGCAAAATAAGTCATCCAGTAAAAAGGGGTATTGGTGAAATATTTGTGTGGGGAAATCATGACTGAAATGAGCACAGTCAAGAAAAATTGATTTTAGTCAGTCTAATTCCATATAGGGCTGATTCCAAAAGACTGGCAAGGAGCAAGGAGATAGGATAATAACACTACCAACAGTGTTAGAAAAGGGTTCCTAAAATAATTAAAATGTCCTAAAAATGACGCATCTTAAAATAATAACAATTAATTTTTAGGTACCTTTTATTTACTTTGTAGCTTACAAGCCTGTTGGAATTTCATTCATGCATTCAGGTGGTTCTTTGCATCTGCAAAGAAACTTTAAGAGAAGCTATTGAATGGAAGCTCAGATTTTTACTAAATCTGTGTGTCTGTAGGAGTTTGCTCAAGAAGGCTACTAAATACCAGGTTAGCAAGACTGTGTACTCATCCACATTTGTAAAAAATATCTGGCACTCAAACATGTTAACTTCTATCTTTGTGTGGCAAAAAAAAAGAAAAACAAAAGGCTTTTCAGAAATCTGTAGTTTTTCTTCATGTAGCAAACACAGGAATCTTCTAGTTCTACCAGGCTTTGGCAGGTAGTAAATCTTCAAACAGAAATAAACAGAAGTAAATCTTCAAACAGAAGTAAAACAAAGACCTGTACTACGGTCTTTGTATGGAATATATGTATAAGAAGCAGAATGACAACCTTTTAACTCTACAGTATTTAAATGCCTTAATAGAAAAAAATACAGAGAGATGGAGAAAAAGCTGGACAAATGTGATACTTAAATGCACTCCTTAGGAACTCCTGTATGCTCCTGACTTCTTTTTCATCACCATAAGCTCTCTGCTAGGTGTGAAACCATAAGCATATGAAAGCTTGTCATGCAGGTGTATTTCGTATACCTGCCACACTGTGAACTCACCATGTCTCTGGCCCTGAGGAGAAGTTCTCTTTCCTTGCAGCAAGATTATGTTTTTAAAAGCTGACTTTTAAACCTCTTACTGAATTTTTTAATGGATTAAATTCATCATGTCACCAGCTGCTGTGCAGCTAATAGAGCCATAAAACACTGTATTAAAGGATTACCCATGCAAAATTTCCTCATGTGCTAATGTGAATTTTAATACTTTTAACATTTAGTTGAGATGGGAATGTCCAAGAACAGCTTGTTCAATAGGTTGTTCTATAAAATTAAGTTCCTCAGCTCATCACAAATGCCAGGACTCCATTAAGTTAAAATTCTACAGAGAGGCTGAGATGATTCACTGTATATAGCATTTGCAGAGAGGAAGGCAACATCTGCTTCTCCATTAATACTATAAAACAAGGAAGTAAAACACACATGAGCATTGTAACTGCAGGAAAATCGGGCTGAACAGCTGAGAGTCCTCACTCCAAACTAGTTGGAGGTCAGTTCATGCCATTATGTACATGGGGTATAAGAACAGAGAGAATATGATATCCTGCTGTCTGAAGCAGGGTGACAACTGTAGGCCTTGTGTCCAGTCCCATATCAATGTAAAGGCAGATGGAATTTCATGAAAGCAAGTTATTTAACTTGGATAGGAGGTGTGGGGGAGAGAAGGCATAGCCATGCTTTCAAAACAGGGAGTGAGACCTTTAGTTTTACTCTTATCTATAAACAGTAATTAACCAGGTAATGTTTATGTACCTGAAATCATGAAGTGACTGCAAAGAAGATATAAAAGGTTTCAGTTTGAATTTCTTTCATCTGACAGCAACAAAATGGTCTTCCAGAGGATGTCTCTCTGGAGTAGCTATAGGATTAGGAACCGGATGCCTTTTCTGGCTTTTGATTCCTATTTTCTGCAGAACAGGATAGTTTAATGGGTTGCTAGTAGGGATTAGAAAGGTCCTCACCAAGCCTCTTCTCTGCTCTCTGACCCATTAGGATCACTCACGAAAACCACAATCATTAACTAGATGCAACCCTAGATTATTGCAGGAATGAATACATAATTAAGCACTTGGACCTTGCTCAGAAAATTTTTTTTGCTGTCATACACAATAGGATAAGCTTGAAGGAAAGGCAAAGAGCAGGCAAGAAATGGTACTCCCTGTCCATCAACATCTGCACTGACCATCACTCTTGATAGTGCAGCGTTTGGGCAGACAAGACTGTCAAAAATAAGGAAAATTAAGTTTTCTTGTGACCCTAATAACACTTGGACAAGATGAATGATCAGTAATGCAGACTGAAAGTAGTAGTAGTAGTAGTGGTAGTAGTAGTAGTAGCAGCAGCAGCAGCAGTAGTAGTAATAATACTGGTAGTAAAGGTTTCTGATGTTAACTTTGAAATAAAAAAAGGACAGTTGTTTAAAATCCAACACAAGACTGGTGAGGAAGTTTTAATAGGAATATACTTGAGCTGCTGTTCCTTGCCCCAGCTGAATTTTCTCCACAGCTCCATATTTTGTTCTCCATGTGTATTACTGTTCTGAGAGCCTGTCATTTCTTATCAGAATGAGAAAGGCTAAAGAGATAATATTTCAATAACATACTGGCCTGATCATAAAATAACTCAATGGAAATGTGTAACTGCCTCAGGCAGCACAGCAGGATAGTCAGCAGTCAGATGATTTCTATTCTGGGTTTCTTTTTTTATGGTTACATTTTCTGTTATATCAGACATACCCTCAAGTCTTAGTTATGCTTTTATTCAAAAGGAGAACCACAGTATAAAGACCTACAAAACTTATTATGATATATTACTGTAAAGAAATAAAAGTTGGTGCCACAGTAGCATATTGATAAGGACAGGCCTGCCACATTAATTGACCTTTTTTCCTCTCAACCACCAGGGCTGAGGCCCAAGCATCTCAGTTGCTTAGCAACAGGGTCACTGCTTTCAGGCCTTAAATGCACCAAAAAAAACAAAAAAAAAAAACAGTGTAGAAAAAATCAGAAGATGTGATCTTATGAAGGCAGCAGATATTTGGCAGAAGAAAGTACTTTTTTTCTATTGTTTTCTTACCCTGTGCTGTTGATTGTAATGCATAGAAGGCAAAAGGGAAGTAAGGGTCTGAAGTTTTACTGATACAAAAATCCAGCAAAATAGTACTGAAACCACAGGCACATGTTCCTTCTTGGTACCAGTCCTTTTGATTTTTAGAATGTCCATAGATGTTTATATATAATTCATATGATTCTTTTATGTGCATAAAATATATGCACATATACAAAATACTTAGTGACCCTGGATAACATACATATGTTTTTAGGACAGCAGGGTGCAGCAGAAAAGTAAAGAGGGGCTCCTATTTTCTAGATTCTTTTTTAACATTCTATCATAAACATCAGTGCTCACTGCTATGTTTAATGACAGGGCTTGAGGCAACAAAACATCTCCTAAAGGTCAGCTCAGAGAGAAGTTTGTTTCTTCCCTCCTCAGCATGAAATACAGGAAAAAGTCAACACTTCTTTTAAACTTTCATAAAGGCCATGGAACAAGAGTGCTTCTCTGCCAGAAAGCAAAATCTTTGTACATGAGAGTAGCCAAATGTTCACTGCAGGTTTCTCCTGGAGAGGAATGAAATCCATGTTTTATTCCCAAATAATCATCATCAAAAGTGACAAATGGCCCCATGAATTCCACCATGTCTTAACACTAATCCTTTCCTACCTTAAATTTGAGTTGTGAGGCTTCTGTTTAATCAACACCAATGTAAATAACTGCATGGCTGCCAGTGAACAAAGTATTTAGCGTAAAATAAAAGCCAATACTTTCCTCTTGCAAAAATTAGTTACGGTTAAACTTAATGTTAAATATGGACCAATAAGGAGACTTTTTGAATTTTCTTCATTTACAGTTTTACTTTAAATAATTGTTTAGACCTTCCCTAGAATGTATTAATCTTTTCTCAACTGTTGCTAGATGGAACCAGAAGTATTTGTACTGATTCTTTTCACAGAATCATAGAATCACTGAGGTTAGAAGGGGCCTCTAGAGCCAGTCAAGTCTCCCTGGATAATATTCCCTTGCATCTTCTCTTCTTGAATGTGAACAGTTCCAACCCTCCCAGCCTCTCCTCATACAATGCTCTAATCCCATACTCATCCTGGTGGTCCTGTGCTGCTGGACTTGCTCCAATTTGTCTTGTACTGCGAAGCTCCAGACTGCATCCAACATTCCAAATCTGTGGAGTCAGGAATGAGCAGAGGGAAAGGATCACATCCCACCCACCATTCATTCATCTAAGTTATACCTCAACAATTTGTCTAGGAAGCTGTTATAGGAGACAGTGTCAAAAGCCTTACTAGAGCCAATATAAACAGCAACCTCTGCTTTCCCCTCATCCACCAAGCTGGTCCTCTCATCACAAAAAGCTATCGGGTTGGTGAAGTATGATTTCTGTTTTGTAAATGCAGATTCCACATCTTTCTGAAGAGAAATGGTTTGCAGGAGGATTCACTACTTGACCTTCCCAGGGACTGAGGAGAAGCTGACCTCAATGCACTTTGTGGGTACATCCCAATAGTCCCATGGACTTATGTATGTTCATTTATGTTTATTTTAAGTAATCCCTAATCCAGCCCTCTTTTACTGAGGGAAGGTCATCCTTGCTCTGGAACCTTCATACTAGTCTGGCGAAGCTGGGGTTCCTTAAGGTCAGTCTTGTCTGTAAAGACGAGGGTGAAGAAGGCAACAAGTACCTTGGCTTATTTGCCATTCTTTGACATCAGATCTACTGTCCTATTCCATCAGAAGGCTTGCATATTCCCTACAGTCTTTCTTTTGCTGGTGATATACTAGTAGAAGGTCTTCTTGTTGCCTTCACATCCCTCATGAGATTCGGTTGGCCTTGCTTTTTCTTACCCACTCTTTGCATACCCAGACAGTGTCCATATATTCCTCCTGAGTCACCTGCTCCTGCTCCCACCTCTTATATTCTTCCTTTTTACATTTGAATTTTGTCAGGAGCTTCTTGGTCATCTGTACAGACCTCTTGCTACCTTTGCTTCATTTCCTGTTCATGGAAATAAATCACTGGAGAATGTGATCCCTCAAAATCAACCAGATTTCTTGGACTGCTCTTCTCTCCAGGGCCATTTCGTATGCAACATTTTCAAGCAGATCCCTGAAAAGGCCAAAGTCCGCTCTCCTGAAAAGCAGGGTTGTAATCCTGCCTTTAGGCTGTGCAGTGTTTACCTTTTAGCCTTGTTATTTGACTTTTCCCAAGTAATGTTGTTTCAAGGTCAGGAAAAAAGGACAATGCTTTACAACTATAAAATGGCAAAAAATTGCTGTGATTGCAAATTGTCCACAATATAGGATTTTAAGAACACATTCTAGACCAGTAATGACCCAGCAACCTCTCACTACATTAATATACATAAAATGCCCTCTCTTTCACTTTGGTTATGTTTCTAACAAAATGACCAAAAATCTACACTTCTTCCTGTCTGGAGCATCAGATAAAATGGGCACCTCTGTAATGCTTTCTAATCTTAGTACCCGAAAGGGGGATTAGAATATCTTATTTTGTTGGTCACCCTTGCATACTAACTTCCAAAATAGACTCATCACTGGAGTTACAGACACTGGAGAAAACTGTATATCATGTGAGGACTGTACAGGACATAGGGATGAAGCATTAGTCTTTGGCTATGACATGAAGCTGGAATATCCTGTCATTTCAGGAGGAAAATACATTTAACCACAAAAATTCATTTAGAAACTGTGATAACAGATGTCATAGACATGACTAGTAATGTCCTGAAACAAGATCCACTTGTATAAAAATTTAAGTGCCTGCACACACTGTGTCTTGAGATGGCTTTAGCTGATAATATTTAATAATTGTGTGCAGGGAACCTAGGGATTTGCACAGTTATTGTTTGATCTTACTGTTGATTTTAAATATCATCAGCACGAAGTTTGCCATGAACAAAAGATCAGCCTTAGTGCAGTACCTTTTGGCTAATTGAGTTTAGCCTTCTGATATCTCATGAACGTCAAAATGTTAACCATTTGTAACAGGTAGATCAGTACGTCAGGCTCTCTCTCTACACCAAGACAGGGTATTGAATATCTATTAGCCTTAAAAGTTTGGCATTGATTTCCTGCTTTTCTTTGCACTGGGGCAGCCTCACTTAAAATATTATGTGCAGTTTTGGGTGCCACAATATAACAAAGATATTCCGCTATTAGAGAGCATCCAAAGAGGGCAAAAGGGATGGTGAAAGGCCTTGAGGGGAAGCCATACGAGGAGCGGCTGAGGTCACTTGGTCCATGCAACCTAGAGAAGAGGAGACTGAGGGGAGACCTCATTGCAGTTACAACTTCCTCATGAGGGGAAGAGAAGAGGCAGACACTGATCTCTTCTCTGTGGTGACCAGTGACAGGATTCAAGGGAATGGCCTTGTGTCAGGGGAGTTTTAGGCTGGGTATTAGAAAAATATATTCTTCACCCAGAGAGTGGCTGGGCACTGGAACAGGCTCCCCAGTGAGGTGGTCACAGCACCAAGCCTGACAGAGTTCAAGAAGTGTTTTGACAATGTTCTTAGGCACATGGTGTGGCCCTTGGGGATGGTCCTGTGCAGGACCAGGAGTTGGGCTTGACTATCCTTGAGGGTCTCTCCCAACCCAGTATGTTCTGTGTTTCTTTGAAAACTGGCCTACACGTAAAAGTTCTGTGAAAGTGTGACTCTCAGTGGTGACAGTATGGAAGTGACACAGCTAGGTGGGTAGAAGTATTAGTGTAAATGTAGTTATACAACAGACATAGCCTTCCTGCTGCTTCTTTCCTCTAGGTGTCCTGTGTAAAGCTTCTCAGCAGAACCACTCTTTTACTAGTGCTGGTAGATCAGGTGTACACCACTCAACAAAATGTGACTTCTAATATAAAGCCCAAGTACATTTCAGGCTTGGACAGAGAAGGACCAGTAGAAATCTATTTGGCATAAATATGTCAAAACATAGATGGTTATACCTTTAAATGGTGATTAATGATACCATGAACTATGCTAACCCCAGATTTCAGTTTCAGCAGCCTCCAGTGGTATGCTCCTTTTTTAGTCTCAGTGGTGAACTTCTTTAAGGTTCTGTAGGTTATTTGGCTCTGCAGATGTTACTTTATCATGATGATGAAAGTGTGAAAAGTCAGGGAGTATCACCGGTGAGCATCCTTCCATTTTCCTTGTGAGTTAAACAAATTTTGTGTCTTGACAGGTGCTGACTAATCTTTACAAAGCAGGTTAGAGGTGATCTCTCAGAGAAGAGAGATCTTCCCTCATCCTGAAGAAGGAGGACAAAATATTTTGCCACTCTTGGTACTGACACACGGCAGCAGAGTATTGCTAATAATAACATGTTAAAAATTCATAAGATTTTATAAGAGGGATAGGTACCTCTTGTTATCCCCTGTTCAGAAGGGGGAATTCCATCATGCCTACTGCATACCATCTCTTGCAAAAAATCTCACAGAAAACATTAAAAAGAATTTATTTCTCTTATATCAGTCCTTCGGTTGATTCTTCCAGGAATCTGCACCACTACTGATGGATTTCTGTTTGCTAGAAGAACTAAATTTGAGACTTAATTCTAAATATTTATTTAAGCCAATATTTTTCTTATCCTTTTTATGCTCTCATTTTTTCATAGGTTCAGTTTCTTAGGACTGTTGTGGGAATGGTTTTCATGGGCATATCCAGTGTAGTGCAGAGCATAAGGAGATTCTACAAACATCTTTGTAAAGTTGTAGCAATAACATATCAGGCTACAGGTATTTGCAATATAATATGCAATTAAACAACTGAAAAATTATTGAATGTGCAAGCTAAAATTCAATAATAACTAATGGTAAAGCTTTTAATTACAGAATTTGATAGTGCTTTTTTTGTCATTGCACTTACTATTATTCTTCTGTGATTTTCTGCTTGAATAAAAGGCATGGTGGGAAGAAAAAAGGAAAATAGCTTACAAGTTTCAGAGTTCTTTGACTTCTGTATATGGCAGACCTTATGCAGATATTATTTGATCAGCCATAGCCACCCCAAACAAGGCCACGGAAGAGAAACTGTGAAACTACTGTTGATAGGAACATCAGGCATTTAATGAACATGGAACTACTAAGGTACAAAAAAAAAGTGGATCTTTTCTAAAAAAAAAAAAATTGCACAAGCTCTGTTGTACAAAAACTAATTTTCTCAAATATTCACTCACTAGTTAAATGAAAGCTATTTGCTATAGAACAAAAAAAATCTAGTACTTCTCCATACCAGGCCAATTACTGACCTTTTAAAATCTCACCTTTTGGCAATGCACTTTTTTAGCCCAACAAAATTACTATTTTGTAAGGAACACAAACCAAAGGAGAAAAAAAGTATAGGAGTACCAAAGCTAACTGCTTCATACCTCTGTGAAAAGCTTGTTAGTTTTCAAGTTTGTCAGGAAGAGACAAGTGTTGGAAGATTCTTTGTGACTGAATCTAGATTTTCTATATAATTTGGAAAACTGGTGAGTTGAATTTGGAGAGCTGATAGCCATTCTCCCTCTTCTTGATTTCTGGAATGCAAGGAGTAACTGGTATCTACTGGAATGTTCTTAGACCTGCAGGACTGGAAAATAAATTCTTGAAAAGATAATCAATGAAAGTCAGTGATCAGTAGGACTGTACAAGTGGACCAGTTGAACTGAGTTATGCTGTTATTGTCACAAGCCAATAATAAGTATTTTTAAAACACAGGGGACACACGGGGGTCTTAGTTTTGTTTGAAACAGCAGCTTAGCAAAATCAACAAGTGCCAAAATTGCCAAAAAGAGATCTGAAAAAAAGGTAATTTTTCTGATAAGAACTACAGTGAGTAAAGAAATGTTGGACTCCCAGTTTAGTCAAAAGGATGATCCGCACCTGCAGAGGTACATTTAGTTATATTTTATATAGCAGCAAATAACATTTTCCCTGCTTTAATTTGAGATCAAAACTGCTTAAGATAAATATTTTCTTCTGCCCAATCCCTTTGAGCCACTTTTTCCTCTGGTAATCTTGCAAAAGAACTCAATGGAAAGTTGCTGTGGTCATTCTTATTGCTCACAAGAAAAAGCTGATTGAACTTTTTACCTTTTGGTGATGTTTTTGATCTGTAGCCCACATGATCTCATTAAGATCATATTATTTAGCTTAAACTTCACATACTTGACCATTTCTCACAGTAGCCCCAGGCTGGGTGCAGTGTAATATTGTTCATGCCGGCTTCCTGGCATGGCAACATGTCATAAAGTATCTGCTGGGATATGACAGAAGAGGTAGGTTGGGGGATGGAAGATAGAATAAAGAGGTTCAGACACTTAAGAGAGATTGCAAGGAGAGGTCAGTGCCCATCAGATGGTAGGATACCGAATACCAATTACTCAGGAATGCTCAGCGTGGGCTGCTTGATGTAGATTGCAATAAATCTCATGGCAGGCATTAGGAACACCTGGTTTCAGATGAGAACGCTTTTCTTAGGTCCATCTAAATCAATCCTCTTTCTTCCCCTTGCCTGCACTGATCTCTATCTAGTGGGGGGAGGAAGGGGAAAAACAGCAGGCAGGTGATCTTATTATGGGTCTTGTCAGCCTCACTAATGTAAAACAGGTAAGAGGTAGAAGACACAAAAACGAGGGTTTAACCGGTGCAATAGCTCCTGTCATCTACCTTGCGATTTGAGAGGAGCTTCTTTAACAACTGCCTTCAAATTGGCACATGTCACAACACTGGATTTTGGCCAGCCCACACCCAGATGTCAGATGAGCTTGATGGTCATGAGTCCATTCATTAAAAGCTTTTAACATTGCTGACCTCCTGGCTAGCTTGGGTCCATTGTTCTACCTGGAGAAGAAGCAGGGAGGTAAACATAATTCAGCTGCTGTCAGCTCTACTGATCTAAATCAAAATAGTGATTTCATGGAACTGATTTCAGCCACACTCACCATGGTTCTACCCTGCTTTTAAAAGACAAAAGGATAGCTCCCAAATTATGTATATTTTTTAACAAGTTCATGAGCATTACAACTGACTGTTAATAGACATGTATCTTTTAATTTTGGTGTCTGAGAAGGTGTAAGGTCTGATTTAAGCATTTTGTCTGGACTGAAATATCAGTAGGCTCTTTCTCCTGCAACCTGCTCTCATAAAAGTTGCTTCATCTCTCAGATACCTCTACTGTTCCATGAAATTCTGCTGATATTGGTTAATAGACTCAAAATTTACCAAAGCAGGAGAAATATACACACTTGAACATGAAGAGATAGAAAATTATTCCATGAACTTGTTCCTCAGAAAGTAGCCTGAAAGTCAGTCATTGGCAGATGGGGTCTTCCCTTTTGAAGAACTCCATGAGCTCCCCCGAGAGAATTTCTCATGCAATGGATAAACATACAACCCAGATACAAATGGAGAATGTATTCATGGATTCACAGTGGCCTTAAGGTATGTGACTGTCCCAGCATTGTTGTGAATCAGCATCCATTGCAAACAGACATCCAGTTCTCACTCTGGCAAACACAGCCATAAATTTCCAGCATCAGAAAGGCCAATTTAGGGCCTTAAGCAAGGAAGTAAACAGAATACAGTCTTCACACTTGCACTAAATGGCAGTTTGGAGCTTGCTGGATTCCCCATTACACCTCATGAGTATCGGCTGGATTCCCAAGAGCTCCAGGCAGAGCACCCACTTCATGTGCCAGCCTGAGGCAGTGTAACTACCCACACTAGTGGCTGTGTGTAATAAAAGCACTGGATTCTCTGCCACACAGGATCATTTCAGTAATGGTTCTCACTGGGCTACCTCACTGATAATCTTCTCCCCCTGGTATATACAGCAGCACCACAACTCAGGGCACTCAAAGCTACAGGAGCCACTGAAAAACTTCACACTAAATTAAGTACAATTAGCAGAGCAAACATCACTACTGCTAGCCTCATAGTCTTGTAATTATTCTGACAACACTTATTATTTGGGCCATGTCTCAAATCAGTGGTCTTTGCAAATGAATATCATCATAATTAAGTCATTTTTCAAATAGAGTATCCCAGGGTACAGTGGAGATTGGGGAAGAAAGGGTTAGATCTTCTAATTCGAATAAACATTACAGTCCCACTCATCAGACTCAGTCAGGTGAATGCCAGAAGGACAGTTGCAAAAAGAACTCACAACCTGGTTCATCCTGAATAAATCAGTGTTACTGAATTTTTGAGTCCTATCCAAATTGCACTGTTACACAGACTGCAGGAGAAAATCTGGCTGGTGATGTAAATGGGCATATGTCAGCCTGCCCCTATCCAGCAGTAGATCTCTCATATATGTTGGTCCTCAGTGGGTCTGTGAAACTCAGTGTCATTATGGGATGATGTAACTGAAGTGCACAACCTTTCAAGCACAGCTTAAGGCAGATTTTCTCACTGCTTGGCAGCCCCTGTTTCATGCCCGTTGTTGCCTATGAAAGCACTCTGCACTTAGCCTCAGGCTTATATTTAACATCCCTCACCTAAAGAGTTTGCTGGAATAGGAGACAGCCTGGCTAGACTGAATGCTGGGTTTTAGTGTCTGAAGTGCGTCAGTGGAACCACAGGGATACAATGCATTCTTAGGACCACAATTATCTTCAGATCAGATGTGGGGTGGGCTAGCACCGCCAGCATCTCAAATTCCTTCTGAAGCCAATTGGGTCCGTCCATCTTTGCAGGCTCTGGGAACTTGTTAGCTCTACTGCTGTTTTAATGCCGAAATACAGATGGAGGTGACTGACTTCAAGCAACAAGGGTCAAAAAACTGCAGCTAGTACAGCTAACAGTGTAACTATTTGAAAAGGTTCATCACCTTTCCTACTATATACTGACTTAGCTCTTTTGAGTGACAAAGTGGTGGTAATTTGTTCCATTTTCAACAACTCCAAGAATAAGGGTGAACTGAGAACTCATCTGTTGAGAGCATCAAAATACCTAAGTGTAAAGTGACTGGAAATGACAAGATCTCATCTCAGAAATAAACTCCAACAATAAAAGGATTCACATTCGTGGTAATTCTGAGGCCAGGCATTGATAAGTGCCTGCAGTGATAAGGGGTAAATGGCCAAATAAAAACTACAAGAAAATATATCAGGGGATAATCTTCATAGTTCTAGTGTGTAGTTTTGGCTCCTTAGTTCACAATTTATTGCTACTGAAGGTTTTCTAAATACTTAAAGACCAGAGGCATACAGTTTTAGACAAGGGAACATATTTCTCAGAGAGGAGGGGCCACTAGGTGGCACAAAAGTTGCCTAATTTAAGCAAATTCTCTGATTTTGAGATGGGAAAAAGACACTTTGAAGAGGTGAACTACAGCTTTATAAATACAACATTGTAATGCAAAGAGCAAAGCAAACTTTCTAAACTGATGTTTAGAAGGTTGAGATTCCTTAAGTCCATTCTGTACATTGTAGGATTAGTGTAGTTCTGCTATTACTGTCTTCTCTCTCTCAAAAAAAAAAAAAAAGCTGCTTTGTTTTTAAAATAATAATTGATTCAACCTCGTGAAAAGAAAAACAATTCTGCAAAATAAGAAGTGAAGAAAAAATAAAACCAAAACAATGCCTTTTGTATGACAAAAAAAAAAAAAAAAAAAAAGCATAGTCAGAAAGAGCTGACAGATTAATAGAACTAAAATGTGTAAGTAAATATGATGTGCTAAAAAATAGTATTGTGCCTTGCTATGTGGTACAGTCTTCAGAAAGCTGCTCTGGCAATTCATACTGACATCAAGGATGTAGGCTTATTTTTGAAAGAGGTGAGAATGACATCAGGAAAAAAGAAGAAAGAAGAAAAATATACATAGTGGCAGAAGTTGTAGCAGTGAGAATTTATAATCTGAGAGGCATTCAGCTATTGCAGAAGTCATCCTTATCAATTATATCTCTGAGGCACTTAAATATCACCCTCATTAATAAAACAGAAACAACTGAAAACCAAACACTTTGGCCTCAGAGGGCATGCAAGGAACATCCCGGAATTCATCTGACCCTCTGGACATATAGAATGTTGCACAATTCGCTGCTGGGGCTACCAACTGTCTGAGCAATGCTTTATACATTACATGAGCATCCACAGAGTCATTCTGGTCAAGGAGAGTCAACTTACAATCTGAAATCAGTTTTAATGAGAAGACTTTGATGGGCATTATGTCAGCTTCTTTCAACCTTGGGGTTTTGATTGACTGCTGAGGACTGTCCTTTAGATGATAACAAGGATGTTGTCAGTCCTGCACAGATAGCTGGCACCAGGCTTGAATGCAAAAACAAGGAGTGTGCACATCATACATGAGCTTTCTACATGAGAGTGAATTCCAGCTAGAACTAATTTCACTGTAGTACTATTTACAAAACAATTATGGATGACACTTTAAAATTTAGTTGCTCCTTCTGAGATGAATTATGGGTCTAATCACACAAGTGTAGCTCTTGAGATCAGCAGTGTGGTAGGCAGAGCCTAGCATGATACTATTTCAGTCACTAGCATTGATTACAGTGGCTTGTGAGCTGATAACATGAAATAAAGAAGGTTGATTTCCTGCATTGGTGATGCAATTTTTGGAAGGATTTTCAGAATCACTTCAGTGCTCTTTGTTTCTTGAAATTCAGTTTAAAGGGGAACTGCATTGGATGAAGAGTTGTGTGTTTAAAACCAGAGGATGGAAGGGGAGGGGAGGAAAACCTTTGTCAATGATAGCTTTTTCAGAGAAAACAGAGCTTTTATATTGATTCTGTGTTGAATATTCAGAGTCCTAGAAACATGATAACATGTTGGAAAAGAAGTATTGTTTTTATAAAAGGTCTTATATGAATAAGATTTTGAATTCTACAGCAGCACATCTAAGTACATAATTGCTACACTCACTGAGCCATACCTTTAAATGAAGCTATGACTGGAATGTACAAAAATACGTGGGTTCTCTCTATACTTTTCTTCATGACATAAAGAGTTATCACATGATCAGTCTGAAAATACCATTCATCTGCTGGGAAAAATTATGCCCAGTTCCCACTAGATTGCACTTGATATTAGCATTCCACTTTTAAGCAGTTTATAAAGGTTAATAAATAATTAATGGATGTTATAAGCTCATTTCAGATATGATCAGTGTATGCAATAGATGCATATCAGCATGTGCAACTGTAGTTGGTTATGTGCTATTGGGCTGGTGTAGTCCATTTATTAAAACAGCTGCAAATAATTTAGTAACCCTTTCTACACTTCTTATATCTGGAAGAATAACATGAAGTGTGACCAAAAATGAAAAAAATTCTTTCACTTCCTCAGCAGTACAAACCAATTTAATCTGACTTTGGGTTGGTCCTAACTAATCATTCAGCCTTATCATTATTTTAATTCTAGAATCTATTAAATGAGATACTAACCTGTAAGATTTAAAATCTTTAATGTGGGAGAGAAATCCTCTGAAACAACAGGACAGATTAGCATTTGACAACAAATCTTAAGGAATTAAACTTATAAATTGTAAATGCAGACATATGTAAAAGAGATTTGTGGTACAATGCATCTTGTCCTTTTCCCACTGTATCACTCACTGGGAAACTGGAAAATATAGGAATTTTTGGGAGTTGCTGAGCATGACAGAGGTACAGAGTTTTCTGCCCATTTTTGATATGACCAAACCTGAGATGTTTTTTTGTTTATTTTATGAAAATATTTTCTGATCAAAGAGTCAAAGTAGTTAGAGGCAAATAAAAGGGGATTTACCTGTCTGTACCAGTCAAAATTATCAACTCTGCCTTATTCAAGCTAGAATTGAAAAAAATCTTTCTCCTTGAACTGGCTGTTGACTTCAATGTCACTCTACCTAGCGACTCTGACAGATCAGGATGGCGAGATTTGCAAAATCTTTCGTGTTAATCTCCCCGAGGAAAACAGAAAGTGTCTAATATCATGTCTCTCATCTTTTCCTTTTTAGCCTAATACTTATCTTTGTCTTATTCTTTAGTCTGTCATGGTATTTAGGATCTCAGTCCCACAAAGTGCAATATCTAAGCTTCTTCTCAATTAAATCTTTCCTGGAAGATCAGGAACTTGGTCCAAAGTATTTCTCTGAAACAGGGCCCAAGTTTTTCTAAATACTTTTGCCAAAACATTAGTCAAAGTGGATTTATTGCTTTCAGAAATATGTATTCATATAATGATTAACAGCAACAACAGTAGTAGTAGCAGTAGCAGTAGCAACAGCAGCAGTGGTAATAGAATAAATATACCTCATCCATGCCTGAAGGTTAATTTTTTGGGGTTTTTGGAAAATGATAAGAACTGGTTAGTTGAATAGTAACCAGGAAGATGGCAACAGTGAAGGAGAAAAATAGAATAAGGGCCACTTGAAAATCATTACCTATTTTAGCTTAGAGCAGGATGCAGACTTGAGTCTGAACTGACTAAGTAGTCTGCTTACTTAATTTTGCCCACTTAACAGCCACCAGTAATTGGAAATTTGTCACACTGCTCGTTAGGGGCTCGTTAAGATTTTATTTTGACCAATACAGCCCACATTGCTTGCACATGCAATTTCTCCAGTTTGAGTTGCTGGAAACCTCAAGTTCCAGCATTTCCACAGGGATATCTGAGATCCTATAACACTCTTTTTCTGCCATGAGGACTAAGGGGAAAACTCTGGCCCCTGAAGCCAATGACAAAACTGATATTAGCACAGTAAAACCAGAAATTGAGTTGCACTCTATATCTTTCAGATTCTTATCTCTATTTCTTCCTAATTCCCAAGATTTATTGCACTTCCAAAGGATTGTGTGTTAACTAACTAATCAGTGCGCAGCATTTTCTTTTTAACATAAAAAGCTATTGTTTTTACTTAATCATTCACCATGTCAAGGAGCTCAAAAAGAATATGTTGAGGGTCTTGTCCTTGATTAAAACATAAAATGTGGCAATAAATATTTTTTTATTGGTTATAATACCTTTATTAGGAAGATAACAGACTGCTGCTTAACTTATCATGAAATATTCATTTAAAAGAAAAATATATGATAGGGAGTTATTTCTGTTGTGTCTGCCTTTTTTTATGACTTCTTGTCTTCCTTTAAAAATCTGAGTTTTTCTAGTTTGTTTCATATTAACTACTTGATATGGTATTACCCGAGTCAGCGCAGAGAAGCAGCAGATTTTGAACTGATGTTAGCTTGCTTATCAATGCTATACCACCATCATCTCTCTGGTGTATAGATTTGTTAAGAAGAATGAAAAATAAAAAATAACTTTCAGCACTGATTTCAGAAAAATCCTTAAAGTATCTGATATAAAGTATATATACCCTATATTTTATATATGTTTCGTCTACTTTATATCTGATGTAAAGTATTTGAAACATGCACATGTACATGAGCTTAGTGCTCCTAAGGATGAATTGAGGCATGTACCAAAATACTTTACTGAATTGGAGGGGACAACACACATCTCATTTCAAAAGTCAGCTACAAATATGTTGTAATTATTTTGATAAAAATCCATCTAAAACTTCATAGCAAGTTCTACATATTGAGAAAAACCTTAGTGCTCTAAGAGGTTTATTGTATATTGACAGCACATTACAATATTTATAAAATCAAACAAAAGCTTATTTTTCAGGTATGTTTTACAGGATCTTTATTTCTAACTCCACTAATGCTACATAGTTGGGTCCCTTATATTCCTACTTCTCATTTAATAAAAAAAAATCTTATTACTGTAAAATCCCATTACTCTCATGCCTCTCTATGTAGTACAATGTTAAGTACACTACAATACCGAGTCCCAGATGGAATACAATGCTGTAATTCAATCGAGGGATCCTGCTAATGTCCCACACTGAAGAATATAGCTTAAGGGTTTGGCTATGGTAGCAAACCTCTCAGCCTGGAGACTGAATTACAACCTGACTATTCAATCTGGGCTGGTGTGCCACTGTTTGTAATGCACAGGACCCTGATTATTTGTAATACATCTGTAAAACAATTATTACAATAAAAAGGAGAAAGTAAGAGCACTGTAAATCAAAGTTTGTCCATAAGAATTATGGTATTATACGACAGTTGGAGTTACAATGAGCATGGAACAGAAAGAGAATGTTTGCAAAATGTGTTAAAAATTGCATGGATGGTCTACCAAACAAGGTAGATTGAACAATCCAGCCTTCCCCACTCTTATTAGAAAGAATCACCAGTTAACTTCTCAAAGAAGACAAATTAATTGCTGTGGGTAGGTTTGGGTCTTGGTTTAGCTGTGGACATAGTCATGAGTATTATAATTTTCTTCCTTTAGATATCTAATGTCACATTTGACCCTGAAGCCACCTGCCAAACTTCCAGCTGACCCTTGTAGCACCCAGAAGCTCCAGTCCCACAGTAAAGCTTACTCACCACCAGCAGGTCTGTATCCTGGCAACACCAGAAGTGCATGAGCCATGACAGAGGCACACAGCTCATGTTGAAGGCCTTTCTGGATCTGCAAAGGCCAAATTCCTCCTCACCATCTCTAAGGGTATCTTTCTCTTCACCCTGTCAGCCACGTGTTCCTGCCTTCTCTCTTGTACTGGTCCTGGCACAGATCCTGCAAAGCCAGTGCAAAGAGCTACACCAGTCAAAAATCAGCCATACCAAAATAAAGTTTTTGGCTGGTTTAGTTCCTTGAAGCCCTTCATGGATTTATCAAACACACAATAGTACCAATTCAAGGATGGCAATGGGGGTGTGCATCTCAGGATACAGGAAGAGGTAGTCAAAGAACCGATCTGGTTCAGCATATGGTGTCAATGTGCTGCAGTTTCAGTTGCTTTTGTTGTCCTGCTCTATTTTTAGTGGAATATTGAGAGAACAGTGGAGCTGGGCATAGAAAAAGTAAGCATAGCTCTCTAGCTCAGCAATTACATCACTGGCCAAGGTTTATTTTAGACGGGAGAAATTTAATTTGGAAAAACAAAAAAGAGACTTGTACTGTTTCATAGCATTTTAACACCTCTGTGACAGAGTTAGCCAAAACCTTCTCCATCTCTCAAACAGTATTTGGCTGAACACAGGAGCTGCTTTTAAAACTATGCCAATCTCCTAACCTTTCAGTGCAGAATACGCTCTTAGTAGATCAATACATTCAAGTTATGCAGACACCAAGGAAAAAATGTAATTGGTTAAATGAATGGCCTTCACTGTCACAACAGAGGGGAATGAGACCTGAAAGGAGGCTTGTTATGGTGTGCACCATTGAGCCAAGGTGCTCTAAATGTGCTGAACTGCTGGGTCATTGAGGTGTCACAAAGTTGTGGATTACCAAGCACCTCTCTTATGTCCTCCTTGTTGTCAAGAACTCTGTACCTTCACAGAATTACCAATAAAACAGTCGTAGCAGTAGATTAGGTTTAAAAATCTACCTAATGTAGCGTGAAATTTAGAGTGTATGCTCCAGCGATCAGAGCTGCAGTGTTGACCCATTATGCTCTGCAGTCACATTCTTCCATTTTCACCCTTTGAAGCCACAAAGGGAGGGGTAACAAATAACACACACTTGCAACCCTTTTCTCTTGTGTTTTTTTGGTTGTGTTGTTCCAGTGGGGTTTTATTTAAAGTTATAGCTTGTACTGCCTGTGAGGGTTTGCTTAGGGCTTTGCTTAACTTTGCTTAATAGGATACATCATGGCTGTTTGTTGTGATTTGTGGAAAAGCAGCCTTGGCTTTTCAGACTCATGGAAAGGAAGAACCTTCTTAATTTTTCAGGCACCAGGGCTTAGCAAAGCTGGGCTATCATCCTATGTGAGTTAAGAATAATCAAAGCTTTATCCTTTAGCATGCAGCGAAATGTACTTCACTGAAAGTCAGGGAGGCAGAAGATAGACAGTAGCTTGTGTTGCAAGTCAGAAAGCTGTAGCTGTAATAAAAAAGGTATGTGTAAGATATTCTTTCCTGCTTTAGCAATCATGCTGTATTATTAAATGTGAAATTTTTTTTACATATTCATCTTTCTGAGTTGATGAGAAATAAATAACACATATTCAGTAGACAAAAAAGTTCATCAGGACTGTTTACATATGTGAAATCCATTTTTAATCTCTGATCTGGACTGCCTAGTGACATTAGCAGCTAGTTTAACTTTGCATCTGTGGGCCTAGACTGAGTTGTTTTTCCACAGAGACCTGCAGCAGATCTTAGCTGCAGTAATATTAGCTAAACAGAAGAGATCAATTTATGTCCATATTACAAAATTACTAGATACGCCATCCTATTCACAAAATCTGAAGCTACATCATAATCTGACTCACTGAGACTTGGATCCTGTCTGATTTGAATTGAACTGTTTCAAAATAAGATTCCCGATTTTCATTCTGCCAGATCTTGTCAAAGAGCTTTTGAAGAGTTCTGTTCTATAGTGTCAAGCTGTGTTGCAATGTCCAGGAAGTATCCCCAGTGTACAGACTGAGCACTGGTTTCCCCATAGCACTTGTAGAAATTGAACGGCTACCACAATTGTGATGAGGAAAGACCAAAGGTGTGCAAATGTAACTAAAGAAATTTCACTTTCACAGCGAAATAAAGAATTCTGAAGGAGGGAGCAGTCTTCAGTCTTTGTCTGGCTAGTATTTTTCTTTTCAAGACTAGTATTGTTCTTTTTTTGGTTATATATTCTAGAGAAAAACAGAAACTCTGTTTCTTTTTACTTTTTGCAAGAAAAGAGACCATAAACATGCATATCACAAAACTCTTATTCCTACACAGAGATACCTTGAAAAATCAAGTATATTCCTCTTATGTTACTGTTGAGCACAGCAACTTGTGCTGTTTGAGACCTACTGCCATGTATTGAAGCCTTCACAAAAGACCAAATTTCACTAATTTCAAAACCACTAATTTCAAAAAGTGAGGCTCAGAAGTGATTGCACCCTGTTCATGTATTTCTGCTGCATGTTTTTATTCCCTATCACAGAAATTATACAGAATGTTGCAAAAGAGGGGTGTTAGTAGGACCTAACTGTTTATACTGCATATGCTGATGAAAAGAAGGAATGCCACTGTTAAACTTCCAACTGGATTTTAAGAAATCCAGAACTATGCATATACACATTTCAACTGCTGCCGAACTATTACATTTCTTACATTTGGTAGCCTTCTCTCAGTATGAAACAATTTTCTGCCATATCTTCAACTGTGAGAATACCATCAGAGAACAGTGATATCATTTCCCAGATTCCACTGCCACCTGTGAAACAGCTCCAGGGGTACAGAGCTGTAACCACAATCAGAATCTGGCCTTGTCTACTGAAGTGAGGACAGCACTCATTTACACATGCATGATAGTATTTGGTCACAGACTTTGTGATAATAGGCCAGGGAAGAGTTAGAGGAACCACAGTAATTCTATTTGAACCCACTACTATGACACTTATACTCTAGATCAAGGGATGCTGAAATGACCACACATCCGGGCAGTCCTTCTTTTCACACCATAGTGGTTGTGAGCTGCTAATGGTCCTGACAGCACTTGCAGTGTCTAATGCTTTTCTTTATACCCCCTCAAGTCATTAACAGGACAACCTTGGTTGTCAGTGCAAAGAAATTTTCATCCCTTCTTATTCAGCAACCAGAAGGAAAAAAAAAAACAAAACATATGGGGTTATGAATCTCATGATTTTTAAGACAATTGGATGATTTTGTGGAGCTTGTTTCATGATTCTTCAGTGCTTGGGTGTGTGTTTTCTTATTAAACACTGTCAGTAAAATCCTGTCGGGAAACTGCATTTTCCCCTGTGCAACAAGCTCAGGGCACTGTGGGGCCTGGTATATAAGGCAAAAGATTTCTGCATTACAGCATCAGGTTATCATAACCTATCTCCCCCTCCTTCCTACCCCCAGAACTCATCTATATGCTAATTTAACATGACTAATGCCGCCCCACAATATAATGGCTCTAATGTTTTCAGGGGAGGAAAGAGAGTGGAAAGAAGCTGACGCTCCTGTTTGATTAGTGCAGTGTCTTCTGATAAAAATCCCAGATTTTCTGGTTATAAGGTCTGATTGCATCAGCACCCTGACTACATCTGGTTCAGCACTTAACCAAGCTTGCAGTTAGGTTTGAGTTTACGTTCCTGTTAACTATCAGCGTATTAAGCAAATGTTAAATACAATTTTCTCACCTGCTTTTGTGGAAATGACTAATCAAGCCCAACTGTTTGTTTTAAGGGAAAGACAGTGTCACTCCTATTGTCAGGGGCTATTGTCAACAATATCTGCATTTGACAGAGCTCCCCCCTGAGTTACAAGATACCTGAACTAGCTGGGATTTGGCTCCTGGCCTTTCTGGCTCAGTCATACAGCCTGGGGATCTTTCAGTTTCTCTACAAACATGTGCATTGATAGTCCCTCTGCCCCTTTCCCCCTTCCTCCCTCACACTCACTGTAACACTATTAAGATATCAAATGCAGCAATTACAACAAGAAAACCCTAATTAGGCGGCAGCAGCAGCTTCTGTAATAAAGGACGCAAAGAAATCTGGAGAAAGAGCTAAGACAAAAGACAACAGAGGCTTTCAAATCACAGACTTCTTGTTCTTAAAGGATTACTCATTGCAGATAGTCCTCCACAAATTTCACTTCACTTGCTTTCTCTGTACTTTTCTAGGACAAAAGAAGTAATACCAACATAGAGTCCTGTGGCCATAATCAAATAATAATTGGCCTCGGAGATCACTTATGACAATCAGGGAAGTAATAAGGTTTCTGAATAATTATGAATAATTAGGCACATTTATGAATAATTACATTGTTAATAACTATCTAACACATCCAGTTTTTAAACTGTAATTCAGTCATTATTGATTGGTTAGCCATCATCTTCACTGCTGTTTCCCTACTCATTAACATCCTGATTCAGCCAGGAGCCCTGCAAGGCTGCATTTATTCTTTTGGCATGTTAGAAAAGAGGAGTTTTATTGCTGTAACTTCTGAATCCCAAGAAAGGGGAAAACTTGTTTCATAAAGATCATATTTCACTGACCATGGGGGAGGGCCATTTATGGAAAGAAAATGTCCTGGTACTTCCTAAATGTGATATTAAGACAGTGCAAAGATACTATGACAATAAAGAGTGCAGAAAACAGGACTGCAGTTATGTGTCTGGAGCTTCTGACTGTTTAACTTCTTGTATTTGGACTGTGAAGTTTTTGAGGTATGGAGCATCTTGTATGAAATAGACTTGGTAGAGCTGACTCAAGATGCTGCCAGCAGCAACTGGTAGAAATAAATGGTGTTTCTTCAAGACAGAAGGGCCTGGGACGTAAAATTTCTGCCTGGAAAGGAAGGTCCAGGGAGCAAGGCCAAGTCACTGCTACAGTCCCAGCCAAGACCTCAAGCATAGAGGAAGCCTTGCCTGCTGCTCTGGAAGAGACTACATGCACCTGCCCATCAGCAATGCAGCTGCCACCACCTCCATCAGCACCTCTCTGTGTTCTGCCAGGTCTCCCGCAGCTCAGCTGGAGCCAAAGACAGCAGGATTGCCAGGGCTCTGGCTTTGCCCAGTAACTAGCTTTGCAAGGGTGAACTACTACTCCTGATATTCTCCCAAGCACCTCAAACAGTTGTTTTGCTTATCTGTAAAGCTGCTCCTGATTACATAAATTAGGTAGCTAAATGAATGCCAGAGTTGCTGGGGAAGCCAATAATTAAAGGTAATACCACGAATGCCATCCAGAATAGCTCTGTTTTCAGGGCTACTTGATTAGTTTTACACCAATAGGATAGAGTGAAGCCGATCACTCAGAAAAGCTAAATGGAGCATCCTAGCCTTCAAACAAGGAATACTCTTTGTTATTATTTCTTTTCCTCTTATTTACACAGCACATTTCAAGCTGAAGGTCCGGGTCTGACATGGAAGAAGTGTGAGTCATGGTTTTGTATGATTTCAGTATATTGGACACATGCTACCCATTTTTGGAAAAGCATTCAGGAGAGTAAAAGATACAGAGCAGGTGCCATGACTTGTAAGTCTCAGTTTGAAAATAAAGTAATGCTGCAGGATGGACATTTTGCACCAGATAAAAACCAAGCCAACATTTGGAAATTCCTTTTATTTGCAGGACATGTGTAGCATTCTGAATGGGTTTTGATGAAACATCTTTATTCATTTGGTGCTTACCAGTCCTGACACGCAGGATAGCAAATTACATGGTGAACATAATGATAAGTGCTTCAATCATTCCAAGTATTGCCTTAAAAAATGTTAACAAAAAATAGATGCCATAGATGACACTCTACCTGTTTGATTTTTACATTTCTATCCATTTCCCTCGGAGGGAGATTCATTCTCCCTTTGAAGGAGTTTACTTTCTGCTTTTTTCTCCATAGCTTTATATTTCATTTCTGTGTTACAGTGAACTGTTTTTTATATTTCAGACAAGAAAAAAAAAAAAAATAACAAAACCATGTTTGTTTTTTGTTAAGGTCGTTAATTTTGCTAAGGTTGTGGCTCAAACCCTCTTTCACCTGCAAGGGTCAAAGCAGCCATGATAAGCTATCTCTTTCATAATCTTCAAGCGTAGTCTTTCTAATCTCCTCCTGAAGGCTCAGAAAGGAGAAGAAAACAGACAAAATACTTAGCAGGAAAAATGAGTGAATGTTGAATGTTCATTAAACTGGAAGTGATCATTTCTAAAAAGCAGAAAAAGGTCTCAACATGTAGTTCTGAGAAAGAGCCACGAAAGACTGGCTCTTCTACTTTGATTTTGACATGCTAAGATTTGGCATGAAAAATAACTAGCAAAATAACTGGCAAGAAAAACTGCACTCTTCGCATTTTCCCATGGGCAGAAATAACCAATCTCTATCAAAGATCTAGAAAAGTCCATTATTTTATTTTTATATAATGTCTCATTAAGCTTTAAAACTCATTACCATCAGATACTGAGGAGATTAACATGCTAGATGGATTCAAAAAAGATTGAAGAAGTCCACTGGGACTTTCCCAAAAGACTGGGGAAGGTCCATTAATGACCTGATGTGACCTCTAGCTCACATACTTCAAACTGGAGGAGATTAAGGTATCCCAGGTTATATAAGGGCGTATACTTTCCCCTCCACCAAAAAAGAAAAACCAACCAACCAAACAAACAAAAAAACAAACAAACAAACAAAACAAAACAAAAAAACCAAGAACATTTAGGTTTCTGTAAAGATATAGATATTGGCTGTGATTCTAGCACCAGTAGTTCATCTTCCATTTCTTTCCCTAAAACTGAACAAATGGCTTGGGAATTCCCTGGTAGGACATCTGCCTCTGTCATGTGGCTTAGTGGATACATTCAAGGACAGAATTTCCTGTTTTAATCAAAGGCAACCACTGATATTGTGTTTCTGATGGAGACCACATTAATTTTCTCTGTAATGTGTTTTCCTGATTATGTCAGCCCCTTCCACTAGGTGCATGGCAAACAGAGTTCTTCATATTTAGGAAAAGGGAAAAGGATGCACTGAAAGTAAAACTAAGATTTTACTGGGGCTCGTAAATGTCAGGTAGCATTCAGAAACCCTGATTTTCCTTTCTGGCATTTGTCATTCTGACTGAATTTTGAGTGTGGCAAATATTAATGATTGAGTAAATGATCAAAGCCCTGCATGGACTCACTGAGAAAAATAAGCAGGTGAATTGTTGTTCATTTTCATCCTGTAGTGTTTGGTTCTGTATCAAGAGGATTGCTTTTTGCTCTGTGTTGGTTAAGTGGTCTACATGAGAATTTTCTATTTTAATTTGTCCCAACTCTGGGCTATCATTTTATCCATCTCATTTTTCTAGAGTTCTAACTAGGCCAACCCACAGTGGTATATATAGCATTTGACCAAACAATGCTGTCTTTTCCCAGATCTAGCACACATCAGCAACCACCATTTCACTGAGCTCTGAAGCACCCCTAAAAACATTTTCCTGAGCATGAACATCTCTAGGATCTGTCAGCATTACACTCTGCAAGGCTTTCTGTATATTCCTGCGTTCTTGTCACAGAGAAATACCATCTTGCAGCTGGTGTCTGTACTAGGGGGGCAGAGAAATGTGAAAGACCAATCTTCTTTGAAAGTGAAAAAGTCACCTTGCACACAGCCACCTGGGGACCCTGCACCCTCCTCGCCTCTCCCCAGTTGTGCATGACACTGTGCCCCAGGCCATGCTAACTTCCCCCTGCCCCCACCCCAGCCCACCCTTTCATCTTCGATTTGTTCATCCCTATTCCATGGATGTCATCGAAAGCAAGGGCCAATTAGCTGAATGTAGTCAGTGTACAGTGATTTGGATTCTAGTTTTTTGAAAAATGGACCCAAAAGGGTACATTCAAAGTGGTTCCTGACTGCAAACATCAGTGGTGGTGAAATGCTGGCAACCTGGGGCAATGAGAGGCAGAGCAGAAAGAGGACACTCAGGGAGGAACCATGTCCTTGGCTTAGCTATGAGGGACACAGTTGTGAGACCATGATGGCTTCCAGTGGGTTCTTTGGCTTCCATTAAACATCATTAATGTTTTCAAAGAAGCATGAAATCCACACTCATGCTTCCTCTGTTCCCCCTCTCCCTCCTCTCTGTCCCTCTTGCATCACAAAGGGGACCTTCTTTTGTTATATTTGGATAATTATTCTACTGTCTTCTCTCCTGCTACCAACTAAACATCTGTGATTGATGAAGGGAGCACATTGAGAATTTGAGATGAAAAACTGAAGAGAGAGCAAAGCTGGGCAAATGAGCCAGTGGGTTGAAACACTTGGGACATTAGAGGGTGTCAAGGATGGCAAATGACTTCATTGAAGTAATGATGATAAACATTTTATCCCTGTGCATATATGTGCATTATACCTAACGATATCAAGCGTAAGTAAGTGAAGAAAGGCACTAAATAAATCATACGAACAGGCCCTAAATGGGAATCCCCAAGGAATGGGATCTGAATTGTAAATGCGTGCCTGAATTTCACACATCAAATTACAATAAGGAGATTGATATTTTAAACAGCTCTGTACTTAAAGGGTACTGTATCTCGTCTTGAGGATTTTTCTTTTGCTTAGGTTGGGTTTTTTTTCCAATTATACCGTGTGTATATATACATATACACATATACATATGTGTGTGTTTAAATTCATTAAATGAGATACTTTGCATATCAGTGAGTTGCTCCGGGTTTCATTAGCATCTCAGAGACTGTGTAAAAAGTGTTTTCTGCTTGACTGAGATTTTTTGAAAGGCATAAATGTTCAGGGACAAACTCTTTTCTGTTACACCAAAGAAAATCTAAAAAAAAAAAAAAAAAAATCCTTGCTTTAAATGAACTTATTCTAGACTTGGTCTGATGGAACTGAAAATATAGTCTGACACGATAACACTTCTTTTATCTTGTGTCTCTCCCTCCCTCAAATTGTGGAGCCAAATTCTTAGCTGGTGTCAATTGGCAAAGCTTCTTGAGCTGTCAGCAGAGTGTGCCTGTTGGCACAAGCTGATTTGGTCCAGTAGCTGCACAAATAGAGAATGGACTTTAGTACTAAAGGAAACAGGCCTTATGCAGAACAAATTATACTAGAAATATCATCTCTTTCCCTTTCAGTCTCAGACATCTTAAAATCATCAAAATACAACTGCAGTACTATAAGCACACATTAATAAATCTGATAAGGTATGGGAAAGCTTCCAGTCTGGAAGAAATGATAATGTCTAATAAGAGATAGCAACACTATGTCCGCACAGATAGCCCTGGCTCCCACTACATTCTTCAGTGGAAACACATAAGAAGATAACCACAGAGATTTAAAACCTCTGGGATTTCAACTGTTTTCCAGGTTTTCTCATTAGAAGAAAATGTTTTTCATCCAGTTACTAAGAGCATTCTGCAGACAGATATCATAGTCATCCCAGGACCTCCACATCTTTCTTCCCAGCAGTTGAAGACTGAAGGAGCAGGGTTTGCATGAAAGCTGAAGGTCTTTTCCCATTACATTCCTTGACAGGCAGGAGCACTCTCAGGCCAGGCTTTTGTAGATGCTGCCCTTGAGTTTCTCATTCAGCATTTCCACAGAAGAAAGAAGCAGTGAATGAACCTTTTAGGTATCAACTCTCCTGGCCTTTTTCCCAGAGGATTGCCAGCCCAGCACACTGACTTCCTTTCCCAGGTCTTGATCTTAACTCAGAAATTACATACTTCATTTAATTGCACTATGCACTGATTCTTTGTGTTGCTGCTAAGGATATGCACTTCCATGTGCGTACATATATGTGCATTATACCTGCATACTTATTTGCCTATCTGTGTGTGTGTGTACACACACACATACACATACAGTTATTTTGCATTTGGGAAATATTTGCACAGCATACCATGCCATAAGTAAGAAATTTAACTCATCCCCTGATTAAACTTTACCAATAATGAGGAATCTGGAAAGTGAACACATGAAATATGCATTTTCCATTGAATAAATCCTTTCTGCTACAGATACTTATAAAAAACTAAATTCATGTATTGATATGTAGCAATTTCCATGTGCTTGGTGGTGTATAAAGCATAGCAAGATGTCACAGAGTAGCGTTAGGTCTAAGGGCTAGATCTAGAGTCCCCTGAAGTCCTTCTCTGAAGCCAATTCCAGTCTTCATCCATAATAGAACAAGCTTTTAATACTGGGGATGAACTACTTTAACCTTTTTTTCCCCAACTATATATTTCAATGTATTGCTAAGTTATATGTACATTTTCCCATCAGCACTGAAACCACTTTTATTTTTTACTGGAAATACAGAGTGGCTTTTTGAAATATAAAAAGACAAAAACACTTATTCTTTTAATCAGCGAGCTACATTTTCTATAAACTGGGGGGGAAAAGTGTATTATATCCTGTAGTCCCTCCTGGAATAGTCAATCCATCACTAGACTTACTTGATTGTTGATTAGCTATCAGAAATATGTTGACACAGACTCTTCTGTGAAAAAGACTCTTCCCTTTCCTTCCGTTCCTTAAGTGGCACGTCCTATTTTCGCCTCTTTGCATGATTAATTTGTTTTGAAAGCTTTAAGAATCAATAAACGTAGTCTCAAATCTATAAATCTGTATTTTAAATATGTTCTGTTATCTTAGTTTACTAACCAATCTGCAAAATATGTTTCCTGTTGGACTTAATAGGTGTGAGTGGTGCAGCTAGTGATAATGTAGAAGGTTTTCTGATTTGAGTGAGTCCTTGCTATGAAACCAGATCCTCCTTGAAGATTCAGGAATGTGGTGTATCTGGTAAGATTTCCCTCCAGATCTCCAGGAAGTATATTTCTTACTAGATTTTTTTTCCCTTTTCTTTTTTTGAAGTGACACTGTTTTGTCTTGCTGTCCTGAAAAGATTTTGCACAGCAGTGCACAAGACATAGCTGGTGCAACATATTTCTTCATGTCTGTAACCAGGAGATACCTTTATGCTCTCAAATTCCTCTGTCTTCCTTAAATGTTCAGTGTATTAAGTGCATTGCAGGATCAAACCTTCAGTGGATATCCCTTGGGAAATCAAAAGGAAGATTCCTTGAAGCCAGCTAGCACCATATATATTCAAAGAACACAAATGGGATGAGACAAAGCATAATCCAGTATATTGGGGGTTTTACTGGCATGATATTGCAAAGATCATGTTAATCCTTGCTGAGAAACACTGCAGGTTTTGGGAGGGTTAAACGTGTGTTCTCTGTCAATGCAGGAATTTGCCCCTCAAGTGCTCTCCTGTTTCCTAACACGAAAACTAATCAGAAATTTTCCTAATCAGAAACCAACTGCCCATCTAAGCCTGGCCTATGCTAATCCTTCAACGTGCTGCAGTCTGAAGGAGGGAAAAGAAATATTTTATTGGCAGGATTCTCTTTTCTCCTCAATTTATTTGATATTATGTGCTTGAAAATTTGCAGAAGCACGGAATTTCAGTCCTGGTCCCAGAGAAATAGATCAGTGAATGGGACTACATAATAATCTGTAAAATCTATTTATAAATATTGCCAGGAACTTCTATTACATCTATGGAGTCTCTGCAACCGTTCATACTGTTATTAAAATTCCTGCATATCTGTATAATACTGCGTGTGCCTCTGTGGTCTAAACCATGGCTAGAAAATAGTTACACCACCATAAATTCAGAGTATGAATGTAGAAGAACCAATCCATTCCAGGAGAAAGATGGGCAGAGGAGTAGGAGGGAAACTGGCTGAAAAGCACAGCTGAACCCTTTGTACTGTGGAAATGAATCTCATTTTGGTGCTGGGGGCTGAGTTCATGTTGATGCACAGAAGTAAAACAAGAGTATTCAGACAAGTGGAACATGATCTGATAAGCCTGGAAATAACTCTGTCAGGCTATTCAGCCTGAATGACATCCCTGTCTGTGTCCTTTCAACACATTTGATTTGAGTACAAGCTTCCCAGAGGAAGGCTTTTCCTGTGCTTTCTGTCCTGCTTCACTACTTCACAAACTCCCTGATGGCAGAAGCAGCGCAGGCTGATGTGAGAGAAGAGTTATATACTTTTCTAGAAGGGACAATATTTCTTCCATGTCTTTTTTTTTTTTTTCAGCATTGTAACCTCTCTGTCCTTTCAATATGTACTAGCCATGCCTTTTCCTTATTCTGCCAGTTTAATAAGGTAATGTAGTTGTGCCTTTCATTTATAAGATGCTTGAACTCTGTGTGTGTACATGAACAGATAAAACTAGAAATAGGTCTACTAAGGTTTTTCCATTATGAAGGAGATGAAACAATTTTTATAGACTTCCCAGAGTACAATTTCATTAAGGTCGATATTCACGGAATGAAACTTTTGCAAAATGTATATCCTTATTATATGAATAAAATGCAACAAGATTTGTGCTTGAAGATTCATAGATATGAATAATGTTCATATACACAATACCAAATTTCACTAAAGTTAATATAAAGATTTATATTTGAATTATAGTCTTCAATTTGCACGATTTATGCCCTAGTGGTTACATGGCTGCATTTATCAGAAAGAGGCTGTTCTTCAGGGAGGTAATTCTACTTAAGCTTGTGATCGTTTGACTCTTGATCAGTGAAGGGAACTGAATCTCATTTTCTGTGTCTGTCTCTTCATGTTTTCCACCCTCATATGCTTTAAATCTGGCAAGAAGAATACATATTTCAAATCAGGATATGAATCACCTGCCCATGAATCAGCCAAATGCAGGCTCTGCACCTAGCACCATCTTTAATATTTTTCCAAGACACGCTAGTTGTGCTATCCACAATATGCATGACTTTTAGAAATCTGAAATATTTTTATGGGGAAAAATAAATACTCCCGGCTCTTGTTATTTAATCTTCACAGTATACCATATTGTCTAAGTGTTTACTTCTGAGCAATCAGGCATGTCATAAGTGGGTGGGAGAGTAGCAGTTCTTATACAGTCTTCAGACTTCTTTGGTATCTCCAAAGCTCTCGTGTACCCATTAGCACAGACTGAATGGTATTGCCTTTGGGAGAGGGATACTGACCAAAGTCAGGAAACTGGGGAAGCATGGGGAAACTTGGATCAGGATGCAAAGGTGAATGAGTTGACACTGTTGGGTTATGGAAAACACTGGAGATCATCAATACAGTCTCATTAATGTCACCACTTATTCCTGAAAGAAATCTTATTGACTGCTGTTATGATATCACTTGTATCAATCAATTAACAAATAATGTTTTCATCTTCATAAGAAAGAACAGAATAATCTCACATAGATTTAGCATATTAGAATAGAAATATCCAGATAATCACCACTTAAAACAGGACAAAACTGTTACATGCTTTTTTCCAAAAATATGATTCAAAAAACAATAAAAATGAAAATTAATGGAAAATAATCACCAAAAGCACCTCTTATTCATGACTAATGCCTCTTCTGCAGCTGCAAGCACATTCATTTCTGCATAATCCCTAGCAGTGCAGAAGAAAGAGAGCCTTCAGGTGAAAGGTTACCTACATTTATAATGTCAGGTACTGAGACTGGTGAGGTAAAAGGTAAATGGTAATTTTATCATTAGCATGCCTGACCCCTTGCCCCCACCATATCTCATAGGGGACGTTAAGAACGGCTCACCTGTCAAGATGCAAACACTTAAAGGTCAATGCGCACAGAAATCTTCAAGAGCTTACAACTGAATTGCTGACACCTTTTATTATCACCGCTTAAATAAATGATTCAAGTGGCAAGACAAGGGTAAGATTGGTTTAATGTCAAGATTTGCAGTACGAATTCTTGGAGCATTATTTGCTAACCTCTGATTACCTGGATATGATTTTTTAATTCTAGAAGTGTATGAACAACCACGTGAATTTCACATCATTTAAAGGAGTTTGAACATATATTCCTCTTTTGCAGGGCTTTCCAGCACTGCACAAGGAGGAAGTTTTGCTTTCGCTGGAGCAGTGAATGCAGAGCCCTGGATCCACTATCATCCCAGTCTACATTGTTAGAAAACTTGTTTGACCGCTGTGCACGAGAAGTGGATCGTCGTGACTTATGGAAGGATATCTTGCAACCTAATGATAAAATATTTTAAACTCTTGCTACACTTCATTGTACAACTTACAACATTTTCCAAGTTGCTTTTACATTGAAAAGTTCTGAGAGGTGGATACATCAGCACCAGGTTTTGAAAGAGCACCAAGGTTTACCTATGCTTGCAGTCTTTATAGGATCACCAAGTGTGATTCTAAGGGGTGAGTGTAATTTACTCCTGACACTATATATTACATTTCTTGTTATTAATAGAAGGACCAGTCAGGTATACAGGACCCCTGAGCATGACCCACTTAGAGCTGATGCTCTGTAATACTAAAGCAAAACTTTGGTATCATCACTGCAATGGACAGTCAGATAGCAGAGGTATGTGTTGATCAGGACAGAGAAATGGATCCATCTCTGATTCTGCTGCTCATCAGACACTAAGTCAGTCATTTCCAAGAGAGGAAATGACTGACTTCAGTTTTATGGAGCTCTCACAGCATCACAAAAAAGAAACGTGAAGCAGAATGGAGGAAGGTGGCTTATGTTACCCAAGAAGCAGATCTTACTCCTTTCTGATGAACAGGTTAAAAATCTCATAACTTTGTAAAATCTCTTAGAATGAATCTCCTTTTCTTACAGCTGTTACATTGCTTGCTATTTCCAGTAAGACCATACCAAACCTTGTGCAAGTGAGTTGCTCTGAAGGAAGAAGATATATTCTTTTGGGAAGCTGTCAACAATGAAGTGAGAGGAAGCAAGGTCAGTCTGGCACTGATGTGCAGTTAGGACTTGATGTTGCTTGAACGGTGAGTGGTTTGAGATTAGTGTACATGTTAAAGCTGCCTTACATATAAGGTTACAATTCTTCATCAGTAGAGGATACCCTGAGTATTCACCACCATAAAGTAGCAATATTTTCAGTTTGACAGTACAAACACGGCAATTGATTTTTTGTGTGTGATGCAATCCTTCTGCATCTATCTCTTGTCCTCCACACATAATGATCACTGTTCTCATTAATCTGATGTCCTCTGCCTTGTCTCCATCTACTCAATCTCTCCTCAGAAATAACACATTCACTTCCTTTGACTTAGTCACCTTCAAATTTACTTCTCCAGGTAATGTTCTAGATACATTTCCCATATATTTCATGAAACTTCTTCCTAAAACAGTCACATACCACTGAAGCTGTCAAATGAAAAGCTTCAATTTTCCTTCTCACCTATCACCTATATCACTAGCACACTAGTGCATTTTGCACTTTTTTTCCTGAATTATTTTGTTCTTGCCATCTTGTTGTTCTGTTGCATAAAGAACTTTACACAAGTAATTTATCTCAGTGGGACTTAAGTTTAAGCTTAGATGCTTAAGCACATAGCTGAGTCAAGGATGTCATAAGTGCTGGAATTACAGTTGCCATTTCATAAAAGCAATCACATAAAAATACATTCTTTTGAAGGCAAATACAGCTTTCTACCTGCAGAGCTGCTTTCATCGAATTCAATACACAGAACAAAACTGTACAAACTGCAGTCTTTTTTGTCTTGCCCTGGTCTTGTGCATCAAATACTTCTGTACTATCTTGATTTTGACTATATATGATTAAGATAACGTAGAATGGTTTATAACCATTATAAAAATATTTTTATTTTTTACCTGACCAACTGAGGAAGACACCTGGTAGTAATAAAATTATTTTTACCACATGCCTTTCAGGACATGAGAGAAATAAAACACTTCCATTTCTATGCAAGTATTATACAACCATGCTTAAGCAAAACATCTGTTATGCCTCACCTTTTTATGTAGGTTGTTTTTCTTGTTTGTTTTGAATGATTTATTTTTCATACCATCAGAAGTATTCAAAGAGTAATCAACAGGCAAGTTTATCCTAGCAAACACTCAAAAAAGCTCAGAGATACAGAGGCTTCCTCATTTGCTTACCATGCAAATTTTTTGGGGTTTTTTTGGATCACAATGGTCCCTATTTCAAATCTGATTGGGAAGATGTGTAAAACATGCCGCTGTCTCTGACACTAGCTGATTACTTGCACATGTGGAAATAGAGTCCCCTAAATATGGAAAGTAAACATCACATTCCTGCTCCTGTCTGGATGATGATATGTTAGATAAAAAAACAGATATTCCTGATTTGTAATACAGTACTGCTGATGGAAACCAGCTACTAACAGGTGGAACGTGACAAAATATATCCAACTCACCACCTTTTTCCTGCAGAAAAGGATAACTGATGTACTTGCACTTCTTCACAAAGGTGGAAGATGCTTCTCTGACCATTTCCAAAACATAGAAAAAGGCAGAGATGCCGGAAGGTGTGCACACTTTTGTATCTGTTGATATTTGCTGCCATAAACTCCACCATGTTGTAAAACATGACTCATTCTTTATGCACAAGGAAGTAAAATTGAGAAAAGCCTGGGCTGGATATTCTGAAACATTCTTGGCTTGAGAAGTTGATATCCTATTTCAAGATCTTACCGTGTATCCACACAGACCAACCCAAAGTGGATACCGATCACAAGCAGTTTGATGTGGAAGCATTTGATGCTTACTTTTCCTCAGTGGAAGTGCCAAAACAACAGAGCCCAGGAATTAAGGATTTGGTCACAGTGCTTCAGGATAATGGTTCTTTTTAAATATGGTTGTGAGGCTTTCAGGTAGCTCTTTCCTCCATAATTCTGCTCCCCTATAACCCACTTTCTTGTGCACATTTGTGGAATCAGGCCTCAGTGCAGAAGAGGAGCAGACAGTCAGACTAATGTATTCTAATACCTCTTAATGTAGAGCAATTTTTCTTCGTTGTTTTGTTTCTTAATAACCTCCAAATGCAAAATATGTAGGAAGCCACGCATAAATTCTGGTTATAGTGTCATCCCCTAAGAGACAAACACAGGCAGGAGCATTTTTATGGAAGAAAAAAAAAAGAACATCCAATTTTCCACTACAAAACAGGTGCACTCAGATTTTCAAAGTACATCACACTTGTCTCTCTTGTTTATTTAATCCCAATTTATTGGATCAAGACAAAGAATAGTACAGTTTGGTTTTCTGGCATGTTCATGTCCACAGCAAAAAGAAGGTCATTGCATTTGGGTACTAATCTACCAGTGCAGTAAGCCGTGATTAAAATGTCTTGGTAATGTTCTCAGAAAAGCATTACAACTGCTTGAATCCATATCCATCCATGGCCAGAGAAGAGGGGATGCTAGTCTGGTTTGGTTAAATACATATAAACTTATTCCCCAGTCAGTCAGCTAGAGCAGCAGCCCTGCATTTCAGTAAGCTAAATAAAAAGATTGCCTGGGGTCAGGATAAAAGCAAAGGTACGCAGGGCCATGAAATAGTTTTTGCTGTTATCATTTCACTTCAGAGGACCCAATAGAGCTCTCACTAGAGATCATGAGTGACCTCAGGTCTCCTTATAAGTTTCTTATGCCCTGAAATTTATTATAATGTCCACCAAGAAAGTGAAGAGTTAAACGAGAAGGGCAACTTGGGGGGGGGCATGTTTTGGTGTTGTGCTATGTTATAATTCTGTCAAGGAGACTGACCTTTGGACAGATAAGCAGTGAGGGATGGAGTCCTTAGAATAAAGTGAAATGAAGGTGCAATGCAAAAAAAGATATCTCTGTTAAAGTTCTGAGTGAAGTTCTGTATGCTTGAGCCACGCTTCCCCTGCTGCCACTGCTGCAGCTTCTCCTCTTCTTTTTTTCGTAATCGTCCCCGTTATGAGTCTTTGTTCACAAAGGTGGAAAACACGCAGGGCTCTAATGATGCATTATCACAGGTCAGAGAATGAACCACATAAATCTCCCTGGCATTTGCCTCCACACAATACCTCTAAAAAGGACAGCAGCATTCCTTAAAGATGCAGCTTTTCCCCAGTCAGACAACTCGAACAAGGCAATGCACCTGTGGGCTTTTGCCAGGATAATCACCTTTTCCTCTTACTGCTCCTTGGACAGCTCCGACCTTGTCCGCTACTCTTTAGTCTGCCATGTTTTCTGTAATGAAGACTAAAATTCAATTGTACATCTGGGACTAATAGCTTTTAAACCTAAATTATTTCTCTCACAGTTACAGTCAGACTGTCATAAACATGCAAGCAGTGCAGTACAGAGAGGAGACATGCTTTCACTGTAAAAGCCATTTTGAAAGCAAAGCTTCAGTCTAATTTAAAGATGCTGTTGTTGTTATAGTTGGAGACTGATGGAGCTGTCTTTGAAGACAATGTCAGTTCTGCAACTGGCTTGGTTTAAATTAACAGAAAAGGAACCTGGATTGTAGAGAGGAGTGAGAGTAAGACTGTGTATAATCAATGGCAGTTGTGCTATTGTCATGACAGTATGATGGCAGTTCAGCAAAGCAATTGTGAATTTTTCATGGTACCACTGAAAGCAAAGACTTTCAAAGAAATAACAAGGTTTACTATATATTACACAAAAAATAGAATAGAATAGAATAGAATAGAATAGAATAGAATAGAATAGAATAGAATAGAATAGAATAGAATAGAATAGAATAATTTTGTCATGTACTCCAAGAAGAATCTACCTTCTCAACCGAAGACCATTGTACAGGTTCTCAGCTGTTGCAAATAAAATAGCAGCACCACTGAAGCTAATGCACCATTTTAGACCAGCTGAGTATTATAAATTTGCAGCTTAATTTATGATGACTCTCTTCATATGTAGACATTACACTAGCGTTGACTCTGTGAAGAAATCTATATTGTCATTTTGTAGGAATCTAGGTCCCCTTTCCTTGCACCCTGCATTGAAATGACCAGTTGTGCATGGAAAGACAACAGTGAACTGAACATTTGATTAACACTTTTGTTATATCCAAAATAAGGGCAGTTTTTCTTAGGGCACCACTGGCCATATGGAATCAAGTGCAATACGGACAGTTACTACTAGCTTTGAGTAATCCATTGATAAACATTTATATTGCAGAACATAATCAACTGTTAATTTACTGGAAGCCCATTCTCTTGCAAAGAAGAAAGTCAGTGCAAACAATTATGGCCTCCAATATTCTGCCTATGCTGGTATTATAGCTAAACTCACAATAGGCTCAGATTGTATGTTTGGGAATATGTCTTGTGCAGACTTGCTCTTCACCCTGACAAGGATTCCCCAGTCCTTGTAGGCATTCTGGTAGACCTTAACAAAATAATTTTTCTATTCTCTATTTCTTCGTGATGGTTTGATTACTTAGCTATATAAAGATTAGTAATTGAAGACAGAAGTTGTGAAGTAGTAAATTGGCAGGCAAAAGTTGTTCTGTATATGCTATTTTGTGTGTCTGGTGCAGATGTGACTTCAGTCACAAGACACAAAGCCATAGTGGACATGTTTGTCCTTTCTACAGTTCTCAGAACTACTCTTTTCAGAATAAAATCCCATTTATTTTGAAAAATGCTCATCTATTTATTTCTCTCTTGCTTCGTTTGTGTTTCTCATGTTTCCTGCAGAGCAGTTTTGCAGCTGTTAACATAAGCAGAATCTTTCCTTCTATCTCCAGACTAAAGGTTGCATATATTTTTTTTTTCTAGGTGTTCTCAGAACAGCATGTTTTCTCACCATGATGCCTCTGGACAGACTAGTAATCATTTTCCATCAAGTTCAACTTTTACTTGTGGTTTTAAAACAGATTTATCTAAATCACAAAAGCATTTATGGCTATGTTCTTCAATCTACTTATTTTACATTCTCTTTCATGAACATTCAGATCTGATGATCAAAGCCGTTTAATTGGTCCGTTAAAACTCTTTGGGTGCTGGGCTTTGAAATTCTTTGCATTGCTCTCAGAGAATTATTTGTCTTTTAGTCATACAATATTATAAAGCTATTCCATTTAGTCAGTTCCAAAGCAGAACTGGAATTTTCAGTGTGTTGTTCCTTTTACCAATGCCAGTGAGAATGAAGTTGTTCTGTATACTCTAACATGGATTGGTTTTCTCATAAGCAGCCACAAACAGATACTTGGTGTGAAAAATAATAATGCTTGTATTGAATTTGCATTGCACAATGCACATTTCTCCCTGCAGAGTAGCAGGTTTTGCTAACCAATGTTTCATGACAGCTGTATCTTACTTCCAATGAACACAGCAAGGGGTCAGCTGAGAGGACAAGCCTTTGCACAATGAGTTTAAAGTGTATACATGACGAAGTGCATACATTCATCAGCAAGTGCTGGCGAATCTGAAAACAGACACAAATTCCACACATGGAATTTTGAATCTGCTAGTAAAAATGGTAACAATATTCTCTGACTCCACAGAGAAGAGCAGCTTCTGCCAAGGAAACTCCTGTGATGAACATCAAGCTAATGATATTTATCTGTTGAGAATTTGTAGTGAGAAGCAGATTAGAGAAGAAGGTAAGAGAAAGAACAACAAAAAAATGCTTTTTTGTGCACACAGCTAGATTACAGAGCATTTTGGTTAATACTTGTTCTAAGGAAGATCTAGTACAGCTTCAGAATCAAGGAATCTCCAGGATGTGACAAATAAATCATAACCAAAATACATTTATCCAACAATAAACGAGTTATAAGAAATAAGAAATAAGAAATATAAGAAATAAGAAATAAGAAATATAAGAAATAAGAAAGAAATAAGAAATAAGAAAGAAATAAGAAATAAGAAATATAAGAAATAAGAAAGAAATAAGAAATAAGAAATATAAGAAATAAGAAATAAGAAATAAGAAATAAGAAATAAGAAATAAGAAATAAGAAATAAGAAATAAGAAATAAGAAATGAAAGTTTCCTTCATCTTTGCTAACACTGTAAAACTATGATGAAGTTGCAACCCTTATTAAGCTGTTCCAACTCCTGAAAATCTTTAATTGCCTGGATTCTTTTTATCCCTGTCATCATGTTTTCACCAGATTTGTAAAAAAGATGGCACAACCAACCTTCCATCCAGAAATGCTAAAAGTGCTGATCACACAAATTTTTTCTGTGACTCTATGTATAGCTGATAATAAAATGGTGCTTTGCACAGTAAAGGTGCCACCAGGCATTTTATTATTGACTCCAGTGCCTATCGGCAATTCAAAGCAATGCAGATTCCCTGAGCAAGACCTTCAGTGGGCCTGCTCTGTCCTGTGAGGACATGACCTCTTTAGGTTCCAGGTAAACTTCAGTCTTTGAGCTCAAAGTAGAGCTGGGTATCACATCTCCATATCCCACAGTATCACTAATATCTTGAGTAAAAACACATAAATAAAATAAAGATAACAGGCAAGACAGCAAGAGATGGACCTCTCTGCTGTGCTGGTGGCTGCAGTGGAGTAAGACTACCCAGGTACCAGCTGATCTTTGGGTAGCCAGTGGCCAGCTTTCCCATGTGCTATTTGGCTGCGTGGGTAATTGGAAGTAGACCCAGCCAGGCTAGCTGACTTCAGCTCCCCAAAGGGATATGCCGAACAATACAACATTGCACTCACTACATCTAAAAGCATGGGAGAAGGAGGAGAAGGGGGACACGTTTGGAGTTAGGGTGTTTATCTTCCCAAGTCACTATTGCCATTCTGATGGAGCCATGCTTCCCTGCCTGCTGGAAACACAAATGCTGTAACTCCAAAGGTCCCCTCAGAATGACAGAATCACTGAATCAATTAGGTTGTAAAAGACCTCCGACATCATCGAGTCCAACCTGTGACTTAACACCACCATGGAACTAAGCGCCATGTCCAGTGTTTCCTTAAACACCTCCAGGCATGGTAACCCCACCACTTTCCAGAGCAGTGCATTCCAATGTCTAATCCCTCTTTCTAAAGAAATGCCTCCTCGTGTCCAACCTAAGCCTCCCCTGGCACAGCTGAAGACTATGTCCTCTCATCGCTAGTTGCCTTGGAGAAGAGGCTGACCTCCAGTCATCTAGGACCTCCCCAGTTATCCAGGACCAATGATAAATGATGGATAGTGCCTTGTTGAAGTCTTCCCAGATGGAAATTAAGTACCACACAGCTGCTCACTCATCTCCCTCACTTCCCCCACACACCAGTGGAATGGGAAGGAGACTTAAAACTGTAAGTCTAACAATTAACAATTTAATCATTTAGATAAGTTTAATATTCATTATAACAAATTAGTATTTTGTTATATTATAACTATATTATAATTGTATCATAGTGAAAATCATAGTAACAGTAGTAGTAATAAAAATAACATTGTTATTGCTGTTCTTACTATTATTACTATTATTATTATGGAGAGAAAAAACAAACAAACAATATAGAATACAACTGCTCATCACCCCCTAACCGATGCCAGACCCCTGTTCCTGAACCCAGATCAGCCCCCCTTCTGGGTAACTCCCCAGTTTATATACCGAGCATGATACTCTGTGGTGCAGAATAACTTTGGCCAGTTTGGGTCACCTGTCTCAGCTATGTTCTCTCTCAGTTTGTGTACCTTCCTACTGGCAGAGCATGAGTCCCCATTAAAACCAATTAAAAAAAAAAAAAAAACACCAAACCAAACAAAAAAAAATCAAGTCCTTGGCTTAGGGTAAACATGACTTAGCAAAAACCAAAATATTAGTATGATCTCATTCTGAATCCAAAACACAGCTACTGAGAAGAAATTAACTCTACCCCAGCCAAAACCAGGACATACTCCCAGCCTCCTCACTAGCATGGCAATGAGAAAAGCAGAAAAAGCCTTGATGCTGGGAATAAACTGCTGAGCAATAAGAAAAACATCCCTGTGTTATCAACACCATTTTCAGCACAAATCCAAAACCCACCCCCATGCTAGTCACTAAAGAAAATTAACTCTAACCCAACCAAGACTACCACACTGAGCAACAGGTTTTGAATTGATGATACCGAGGGAACAAAATTTGGGCGCCAAAGCCTTCTGGCTAGTTCTCATAATAGTACAAAGGGTCATTTTTCCAAATGGTTACACTTTACCCTCAGGCTTTCAGGACTATGTGTTGTGTCATTATTAAGAAAAATCTCAATGCATTAAGAAGCAGCTATTTCTTTTAAAAAGACAGAGACAGGTTTTTCTGTTAAAAACAAAACAAAAATAAGAAAGCCTTATCACATAAGTAACGTGAACTATTTGTGAAAATAAAGTCTGTAATGAAAATTGGCATTTCTCTGGTTCCTGTAAAGAAAAAAAGTATGTAGTCAAGACTACATTTTTTTTGGTTAAATGGTATTTAGTTCATCTGTATCTTAAGTGTGTGCCTAACATTAAGTATGAAACTCAGAGAGCCCCTCACCTGTTCAAGTACCTTTGTAGAATCAGAACATGATTACAAAAGCCTATCCTTTTAGGAAGAATGAAGAAAGACTTGACAAAAGTTTAGGCAGTTATCTTGTCATTCCTACAAACAAATCTCATCAAATATTTCACCCATTTACCATCCTTTCTCTTGCATTAATTTGCTTATAGACCTGTTGTTTATGCCAACTCCTCTGGATTACTGAGGTATATGTAAGAGGAGATAGAATGAAGTATGCTGTAATTATATGGTAAGGGATTGAAGACAAGATCTTTCCCTTCTTGTTTGCTAGCATTTGGTGTTTATTTTTTGATAAATAAAAGTCAAAGCTATAAACATCAACACTCTCTTCAAACACTGAAGAGTCATTGTAGTGGTTTTGGACAATTGGAGAATTAGAAGTCGAAATAGGTTACTCCCCTTTTGTTTTTGTTTCCCTCTCGCCCTGTCCAGTAATGAAATGGCAATACAGAGAAATATAAGTAAAAATAACAAAAAAAAAAAAAAAAAAAAAAAAAAAAAATGGCAGCCATTACCACATTCTGTGTGGTTTCCCAGACAAAGACAAAATGGCACGAGGCTCCCACACTGGACCACGCGACTCGGGAGATCAAAGAAAACAATATGGCAAATGAGTTTTCCTGACTACCACGGAGTTCAACATGCAACAGTGTCTCTCTGATTCACGATACTTATCCCCACAAAATATATCTGTGTCTGTCATGTTTGTGCTACAATAATGGAGACACTTCAGTGTCAAATGTAATTGCTTTTAACTGGAACAGTACTGCTTCACAAGTAATTGTGCTGTATATTAGAAGAAGTCCTGAATGAGAATAGTTCAGCTTTTATATAAGCATGTGTGATGAATGAACAGTAGAATCAGCTGAGTCAGTAATCAATGGTTGACAACAAAATACATATGTCTGGGAATCCGATAAATTGGTTTATTTTCAGAAATCACATCTTATGTTGAATGTAGTGTTTATCAACATTAATCTTCAATAGTGGCTGCCAGTGGGGCTGTAAGTTTTTCATTTGTGTGAGCTCCCTGATTGATGTTGTTCATACAAACTTCTATTCTCAAAGCAATATCTACATGGAAAAAACATTTCACCATGATTAAGGGAATTATTGATGTTTTCGTTGTTAGACAGTAACATCTCATCTAGGATTCACAAATAGTAGCAGATTTAGCAGCTACAAGTTTTAGGTATTTGTGGCAGTATAATGGATTCTAATCACGGGATGAGACTCCAGGCAAAGCACAAAACTTGCAGCGCAGAGAAGCAGGAGATTCAGATAATATTAACACAACTTCATGCCTTCACAGTTCTGCTTAAAGCCAATCCCTTGCCACTTGCTCATAAGAAATTCAAGATGAGGTATAGAGAAAGCCTGTTCACGCCCAGGGAAACACTGACATGGAGGAACAGTAACTTCTGACCTGCTCACTCTGCCCTCCTCTACTGCCCCATCCATGATCTCACCTCAAAACTAGAAAGTGTGGAGGGGATCTTCTTGAATATTTTAATTCTTATATTAGGGCATTGTCCATGTGCCAGGAAAGAGGCTTTTATGTCTCACTTGTCTAAAGAATATAAAGCAAAAGAAGGCATTCCTATTAATTTCTGTCTTTACATTCTACTTTCATATCCTAACCACCTACCCTGCTTACATGTCTAGGCAGTTTTTTAGTATCTTTTACAATATTTTAGCTTTCTTTCTTACAAATCAGCTTAAGTTCTTTATCTTTTTTTTATCTGTATCTGTATTTTTATCATACACTTAGCAAGAGACACATTACTGAAGGAAATCAGTTATTTGTTTTAAGCAATACTTTTTTGAGTGATTGCTGCATTTTTATTAGATATCAAGAGAAGGGAGACTGAAAAGGTGGTTTTTTTATTTAAATATACTCACAGTTTGGACTGAAGTGTGAGATCTGACTGACCTGGCCAAATATTAGGATCTACATGAAGTTTAAAGTAACATTAGTCTCATATTCCTCCCTTTTAGCTAGATGGTATACCTCTGAGTTCCATATTTTAGCTTCCGAAGGGTTAATTATTTTAGCTTGGTAGTCTAATTCTGAATACCAACCCTAGGTTTAAACCCTGGAGTGTGGATCTGAGAAATTGTCTTCTGCTAATCCAACTCCCCAGAGGCATTTTAGGTGATTACAGTCATTCTTGCTGTAATTTATATAATTATAGAAAATCTGATTTTTCTTGGTTGTCTTTTTTTTTTCCCATTTGTCTCCTGTTGCCTGGCCTGAAATAGAAGGTAGAGATTTCACTTATGCTGCTAGATATGTAACTGTATGCATTTCCCCCAAGCTGTTGTATTGATTATGGGATGTTGTGGTGATGATTTACCAAGTGGCAGTTTTAGAAAAATATATCTATGCTGAATTACCCATTCAGGTGTACATGAGAGTCAAGACAGGGAAATGAAACTGCATAACATGTATCATCACCCCTGTAAAAGCATGGCAAATTGAAGGATACCACCATGTGGAGGCTACAGTCAGTGTATGTATTGCAATAAACCAGTCTAGTGAATAGGACTAGAAACTGGGGGTGGTTTAACAGAGGACTACCAGTGCAGCACACAGTGTCTTTGCACTCCAGGGGAAACAATTGAGGGGAGAGGTCATATTTTGTGTTATGACAGTTGATAAAGTTAAAAAGAGTGTAAGCTTTCAGGCTTTAAACTGTCTCATCAAATTAACATACATCCTCAGATCATCATTATTTCAAAAACTCTAGTAGGTAATTTCTGAACCTGAGTAGAGGGAAAGGCTTCAGACCTATTTCTGACATGAGAGGGAAATTAAGATGGTTTTGTGTGAAGGTGGCGATGCTGGGTTAACAGTTGGACCCAATGACCTTGAAGGCCTTTTTCAACTTTAACGAAAGCAAGAGGAATTAAATGTTTACAGTGCTTGCTCACATAACTCCTGGAATATGTCATTGTGCAGGAAGAGTTATTGGTGCCAGGGTCCTGGGGGCACTAACGGACCCCTATGGCCTTGACAAGCCTCACTGCGTGCCTTCGTTCTGTACCCTACCCAGATCATGACTGAGCTTCCTCTTCATCTTCCTTTCTTTAGGCTGTGTAAGAACAGGACAGTACTTTCCCTTGTGCAGCTCCAGAGAGAACCAAACTTGCTGCATGCACCACGGGAACAGTGGTGGCGGACAGAAGTCCTGCCTCTGGAGTAAGTAGCGTGGCTGCCCATAAGGGCTGGACACTATAGCACAGTAGCACAGGGCAGCAGAAGAACATTTCATTCATGAAGGAAGAAAACTTGAGTCTTGGATGCCTCCAAAATTTTCCTGTTTTCATAAAAACCTTTTCCTGTCTGTATCCAGAAGTACCTATCTTGCTGCTGTGAGTTGTCCAGCCTCTCATTGCAGACCAACCTTCTCTTGTAATACAGAATATGTAAGTAATTCATGTGCTGGGATTTCTACACATCCAATTCCATACTCAAGCTATGCCAATCCTTAAAGATGTTGTATTGAAAACAAACAAAAACCTACAAAAAAACCCCAACAACAAAAGGTTGAGGTCTACAGCAAAAAATTTCAGACTCAAAATCCCTAGCAAAGCACAGAGACAAATAAACACAACTCAGAAGATGCCAGATTAATGACAGTTATCTGGCACTCATTTTTATCAACCTTATCAAAGAGATGATCCAGCACAACCATGAAGTTTGATTTATTCTCCTTTGTTATGGTCCATGTTGTGGAGTGAAGGAGCATTATGGCAGCAAGGTGAGGTGGAAAAGTCTATTCAGTGTTGTATGGATAGACAGTCAATGCTAAAAAAAAAAAAAAATGGAAAATGTATGTATTTTTAATATGGTTTAAAATTTTGGAAGGGGGAAGCATGGGGAAGCATCTTGTTTCAATTTGTAGATTTTATTCTAGTAACATGTACCTAATTTCCTTGAGAAATATGCAGTAGATTCACAGAACTGGGACCATTTTTTTTTTCTAATTCTCTTGTGCACCATAGAGTGCTTGAACTGGAAAAGATCTCAGTTCAAATCTCAGCTCTCCTGGGAAGGACTTGGAATATTCCCCTCTGAGTATCCAGAGAAGGCTTTATCACCTGCTGAAATGCTTCCACCACATGGAAAGCAAATGTTCATTAGAGTACATGAAGGAGACTGTGAGAACAACCAGACAGCTAGTCTCCAGGAAACCCTGCTAAGAAACAGAATTGATTGCATTACATAGATAGATAGATAGATAGATAGATAGATAGATAGATAGATAGATAGATAGATAGATAGAAGTAATCTCTCTCCTCTCTGCTGTGCTGTTCTGCTCTGAGGATGCAGGAAGGACTTTAGCTGCCATTTCTAAAAGCACAGGATCTGACAGAAGAAGGGAAGGGAAAGAGAAAAGACACTTTGTGCAGATTTTTTTTTTTTTTTTGCTCTCTATCCAAGTACAGATCTATCCAAAAATGTTTTGAAGAAAAGAGATAACATTTTTGGGGGGAGCTAGACCAGATCCTCATAAATGAATAAATAGTAGACCTGGGAATTTTGCCCTGGGAACGAACTCACAGCTATAATTCTCCCTTGCATGCAGTTTCATGGCAGTGTGACACCAACCACAAGGGGTCTTTGTTAGCACAACAGATAAATTCCTCTTGTAGTGGTTTAGTCACTTAAAAGAATCAAAAATCCACAAATAATAGTAATGTTTGCTTTAGTGTTAGACTTCAAGGTGGTTTTGATTCACAGTATCTTTGTATTTATCAGAAATTAATTAATATCATGGTGCACAAACTAACATATCTTTAAGCTAGTAGATTTGGGAAACTTCTGGGTTTCCTCCAACTCTCCCATTCCAAGAAAGAACAGGTGAATTAAATATTTCATCATGAAATATTATTTCTTATCAATTTGCTTGTATTAAGAAGCAGATAATACATTATGGTCAGAACCATATTTATTTGTAGCATTTCACCATCTATTCATTGGTATAAATACTTATGACTTACATTTCTTGCCTTGTCTATTCTCTCCCTCCTCAACAGCTTTATTTTTATTACAAGGTCTTATATCTGTTATTAGTCATAAAATACTATTAACCAGATATTTAGTTGGTGTCAATTGTATCTGGCCCTATAAGTTCTAGTTGTCCCAGTAAAAAATAGACAGGTATGACTGAAAAGCTGAAGAAAAGTAATAACTGTTAAATCATCAAGTAGGCTATTGCTTTTCTTACTCATCCCTCTCTACCTCAACCCCACATACTAAAAAAAAAAAAAAAAATTCAAGACAAGCAAGGTTTTCAAATCATATATTCCTTCAGCAATAATAAGGTGGTTGATGCTTAAAGCCTCTCACCAACCTTAATCCCCTAAATCCCTTGCATGCCATAGCAAATTGAAATTCAGTTGGGGCTGTCCAGCCTTGTAAAGACAAACCGTCCTTCATCAAAGAGGTGTCTGTATTGATAAATTGCTCCCTTCATACGCATGACAATATCTCTAAAAGTGATTTGTGCACATTAGGACAGCAGAAATAGATGAAACAAAAAACCCTTAAGAGTAAACTAAGATGAAGAATAAAAAAGATTACTTGGAGCAGTCAAGTAGCTTTTTACAGAATCAAATTTGGGGAAGAATCATTCATTGCAGTCTCTGTAAAACACAATTCCTGCATATAGGCCCAGCAGATATGACTTACCATGGATGTAAAAACCACTGTGGAATTGCTCAGATGTGCTTGCAAAGCTATTGTGGGGATGCAGTTCAGGAGGGCAAAACACTGAGCAAATAGAATGAATTCTGCTGTCTGATTGAAAGCAAACATATTACAAGATTACAAGTATTTTGATCCCTGCTGTTCTAGTACAGCTGGGATGAAATCTTAAGATGTTGTTGTGTTTTATGCAATGCACAAGCTCAGTTTTCTTCTCCAGAAGCACAACTGTGGCTGCTGCTGTTGCTGCTGAGTTCCAGTTTGCACTTGCCTGTCCTGAGTATCCTTTATCGCTTTTTGCAGTGCTCCTCATATAACATACTTCGAGAAAGGTTTGTTCCTGCCCTAGATTTTCACAGCAACTGCTGCTTAGGATGTACAACACTGTGCTGCTGGTGGTACTTCAGGTGTCTCCTCATTTTTCAGGTTAAGGAGTCTAAAGAAACAAGAGCTAAGGGAAAGTGAATATGCGATAAAATAGAGGGGTGGTAGGGATTGGACGGTAGGATGGGAAAGAGATAAATATAAGCAGCATTAAGGAGTCAGTTCAGCAACACATTTCAGAATATCTGATTAAATGCATGTGCAGACAATTAAGAGATTTGCTAAATCAGAACTTGAAGCTTAAAACTTCATTGCACACCTCAGCTCTTTCACTGAGCATTATTAAAACTAGAAGTGACCAGGCAACTCTGCTACTTAAGAAAAATGTGTTTTTCTTGAATGTATATTTTTGTTTTCATCTGAGATAATTATACTTTGGAAGTAGATGCAGGATTCCTGAATTTAGGCATGTAGTTTGTTTCTTCTTCATATAATTTTGTGTTGCATCATGGTAGCAAATAAAACCCAAATTATGTTGCTATGTAAAACTGTCTGTGGTATATTCTGCCCCGTTAAATTGCAAGTGTAAAATATATTTGAAGCACATCCTTATCCAAACAAAATTCAATGGAATTGAAAAGTAACAGTCTCATAGTATCTGTTTTAGTAGTATCATTGTGTATTGCAGTGATTAGTAGGTGCATATCTATTTTGCAGCAATTAGGAGAAAAAAAATCTTGTTGAAGAATCTAAGTTTTCAGCCTGATATCATAAGGAGCAAAAGAATGTTATTAGCATTTATGTGTAGACAGTCTACTCTTGTCTCCTGCCACAGAAATCCCTCAGATCTCAGGCTCTGTAACAAAGAATGGTGACAATTTATAGTGGATCAAATTTTGCAGCTGTGTTTTGAACCTATTTCCAGTCTTTTTCTCCCACTTCCCTCAGCCTTCCCAGTGTTATTATGGGCACTTTGCAAGATTGTCCACTAGACAGTGTTTGCCTGCCTAAAACAGTTCCCTGAAGAGCGTCAACAGTGAAAACACCAAAAAGAAATCCAAAGGAGAAAAAAAAAAAAAGACTCCAAAAGTAAGAACCCTTTTAGAAATATGTGGCAAGTCCATATGCATGTCCCTAAGGGTAATCAGATCAGACATAAGAATTGTGCTGATCCCTACACTGATCCTTTGTCTCTCCTTAAGGTTGGTAACTCACAGCTCTAAGACCCTTAACAAACAGAAGTGATTGACACTCTCCTCATTCAGACCTGATGTGCCTCAACCATTTTTCTGTGATTGAATTTTGTATGCATGATCTGAGTTCTTGAACAATGTTCAGAGAATTCAGATGGCTTTGCACAACTGTTTAATTACTTAGATAATCCATCAGCCTTTTCTTTCCACTTTGCAAATCAGAACCTCTATGCAAGTTGCTCCATTCAGATGCTTATTTTAAACATAAGCAGAGATGTACAAACTAATCTATAACGTACATTGTCTGCTATTCTTAATTTGCTACTGCTATAAAAACGTGTAAAAGTAAAACAAAGTGATAATCAGGTGCAAGAAGCTCAGCTCTCTTTCATGAAGACATTGTGGTTGAAGAGCTCAAGACAGAGTAGAAATCAGGAAGGAAGAGACGGCAGCCTAAATGTATGCATGCTTGGATGGGTGAGACTCGAAACCACCCATGTCTTCAAGCCTTGTCACCTTTGCACTGTCTTCTATTTGTACATCTATGTGTGTATGTGCATATATTAATATCTGTAAGTAATTAAATTATGCAGTTCAGTTATTTCATTTATTTTATGCCTCTGACAATGTTTCTTCTAATGTAGAATTTTTGCCGGCAAAGTTTTCACACCTACATCTTCTTTATTTCCTGCAGAATCCAGAAAATCAGAACATTTTTTATTATTTCTATAATCTCTCTTTATATTTGTATCTTCAGTTTATAATTTAATTCTGATATTCAGATTTAGTTCTCCCACAGGGCTTCTTACTGAACTTCAGAAAATTAATTAGTTAAAATGTTGATCCTATTGATAGATGTTGATTTATTTTGTGTCATGCATTAGTAGCAGTCATTTTACAGTAGCAAAGAGAGATTTGTTAGACCAGATCCTCCACACAGACCTGATTTGATGTGTGATGATCTGTAGCCTGAAGATCTTATAATTTAAATAATCAAAAGAGATGGAGGCTGGGAGAGAAGGATGGGAAGCATTTCCAGTTTACAAACACAGGTAGAGGGATGGAGTGTTGGAGTCACAGCATAGCCAGATGAAGCACAGCTAAGCCAGGTTCCTCACTGCTATCTGCTCTTTACACAGGCAACAGACAGAAACAAAGTCCACAGAAGCCAGATCAGCCTACCTGAGATCTGAGTCCCTGCTATAAATGTCTTCCCATGGATTAAAGAGAGAGCCAAAGGCAACTGTGCTCCCAGCAAGAGAGATTTCCTTAAGGGGCTAGAGGACAAAATTGTTTGAAGTTACATAATTGGTGAAAGATGCTGATAGCTCCACGGGGGAGGGGGGGGTTCAACACAGTCCTAATTCTCATGGAAATAAAGTAGCTAGAGGGCTTTAAATTCGGGTCTCACACTCCACCTTTCAACCATTTCTTATTGCCTTAATGTTTACAGCAAAACCAATTTGCCTGGTCTTCTTTTGTCCCTGAGCAGTAACTCTCCCACTCCCCATTCCTCTTGACCTTGTCAGGCCTGCTTTAACTCTGTTACTCTGATAGTTGCCGATCCCTGCTCACCCAGCCTAAGGGTTCAGCTCCAGGACTGCTCAGGTACTGGGCAGGCAGCCGGCAGACTCCCGTGGACTGGCACCCACGGCAGTAGCCGTCAGGAAATGTTGAGTGCCTTGCAGCCTTCACGCTTCCCAGAGGCCAAACCTGCAACACCCACAGCCTTTTCAGTGCCAGGTATCAACAGCTCTTTCTCATCACCAAGCATTAGCCATGCCAGCCTCGTTTGGTACAAACTCTTCCTCGTTCAGAGGTATAAATTCCTGCTGAGGTCTCACGTTCACAGTCATTCCCCTGACAGAACTGCCCTCACCTACTCTGATATCTTGGAGTAGTAAACCATTTGTTTAATCTCTTTGCTTTTCCCTGACTGCCAGTAATGAAATGCTGCTCTTTCTGAAATAATTTCCTGACTATTTGCTAAGATTCATCTCCGACATTTCATTAAATATGATCATTTAACTGTACAAGTACAAATGTATTTTTAATTTAGCTTACTGCAGATATTATAGATGTGGGGAAATGAATTTGCATTGCTCTAGGACAAATATATCATTCACATATGAATGCCACAAAAGAACAAATTATTAAAAATTACTGAAACTTCTACAAAGATTTATACTTAACATTTCCATTTTCAATCTCAGTGCCAGGGAAACATATAGCTTGTCACTATATCACACATGATATTATGAAGAATGTTTGGAAGATTTCCCTGGGAATCTTTATCAACATTTCAGTCTTGGATTTCATGCCAAGGACCAAACTCTGCTTTTGGGAAGAAAGGTGAATTCAGCTGTGATTTGTTTCAGAAAACTTGGCTTATCAATAGGCTTTCATCAGAGTTCCCTGACCACACATAAAAAGAGATATTACTTAAATGAAAAATCCAAAAGAAGATAAGTAGATTAAATATTGATTAATTTATCCAATGCATCTGCCATCCATAATGTTTTGTCAACCACATGTTTATAAACTGTCAGTCAAGGTTAGAAAATAAAAAAATATAAAAAATTAACCCCAAGTTGGTCACAAAGAGAGATTTGGACCCCAGTACGTGTTTCACATTTTTGAATTTCATGAGAAGCTGGAACTGAACCGTTTTAGTTCAATTTCTTGGATTTTTTCCTGTTTCAGGACTAAATATTGTTGTTTACTTCAAACAGAAAGTAAACAAATTAAAATTAATATACTGTGTGTTTTAATACTAAAAGAGTACTATTATTTCAGCAAAACTTCCAAGCATCCAGTTTGGAAGAATGAAGTTTATACTGTGCTAATCTCTATATAAAGAGGGGAAAAAGAAAGCAGTCTCTTAAGAACAGGTTAATAAATAACAGAACTCAATTTACTCAACATTTCAAAGTGGTGCAGTGAAATTTTGATGATGTATTTCAGTCTGTCCTGGCCTTGATGACACGACTTCAAATTTACTTGAACCTAGGCTCATCATTATAGTCTTTCTTTTGCACAGTATAGGGATCTCTGGATTGTGATTCCTATGTTTATAAATGAGAGGAATAGTAACAGTAACACATAGAGGAAAAATCAGATGCTGGAATTTGTATTTTATCATGTTCTGCTTCCATGAAACGTAACATTTTCTTAACCGTGTTCCATCAATTGCATTTGGGTTTGTTCCTGTACCTATATTAGAAATTTATTAGTATTTTGAACACATTTTCTCTCTTTTCACAAAAACCAACCTTACAACACAATTACTTCTGGTGTTTTTTCCAAGCTTGAAGCATAATATTGAACTGCAGACTGGTGCTCCCTCTGTGACTCAGAGCTTCCAGATTGCCTCTTCACAAACTGAAAGACATCCTTTCATTGAAAAGCCACTCTGCTTTGGCTTGCAACTGTGTGTGACAGATGTTTCTGAAATTATTTTGCACAAGGGAGAAAACAACAAAAAAAGGCACTGTCCATAACAGCACAATTGCTGAGTCATTTCATCAGTTTTTTCCTCAGTTTTTCTAGATTACTTTATACCCAGTGCATCTGTAGTATAACTGAATTCTATTTTGTGTGTTGAAATGCATTTAAAGTCTGGCCTTTTGTGTTTAGTAAGAAAACTATTGAGTTTGGTTAACACTTGACTGGAAAAACACAGACTAGAAACTTAGTAAGCAACTTAGGATTCAGCTCAACTGAATACATTTCTTCTCTGAGAAATCATAAAACTAGTGTTTTGCTGGAGTGTCCTCCCAGCCTTTACCTGCTATGGAAAATAGGTGTCTTATCAGATGTTCCAAAGAGATGCTTGAAGAGTCCTACCATCAGTTTCATTGACCACACATGAGTGGACATATCAGCTGGAATGAGAAGCGCGGCCGCACAACCGATTGCATTGTTCTTGTCTGAGAAGTCAAATACCCATAATAATGACATGACAGGAATTGGAGGTAATAGCTAATGAAGACAGAATCCTTACATTTTGACTAATCCACCTCTTCCAGGGGCGATTTGCCGGAGTTACTGGTTCTGTGTGTAGCTAAGGGAATGTGCAATGCAGCCAAGTAGCAAACATATAAGCCAACATGAGTAAATGTTTATATTACGCCAGTGGATGGTTCTGGCCAACAATAGGACCAGGTTTTGCAGTTCAAAGAATTAACTGAATAAGGAAAACCAGAGTAACGATGCTCTGATAAATTAGGTTTGTGATTAGAAAGACTGTAATTCCTAGGTAGTGAAAAGTAGCAAATGCTTGAGGAAATGTCAAGTTAAGGGAGTTAAGTACCAAATCTCATTGAATTTCAACTGCCATGCTAGTTATCTAATTGTACTGCAATAAGAAATCTGCTTTTAAAGGCCCTACAGTGGTCCTTTTTTGCATCAGTAACTTTTGATCAAGTTTTCTTGGGCAATTTTTTTTCACTTTTTTTCCCCAAGGATGGTCTTTTCTGAGCAGTGAAGGAGGAGTCCTCATGCCTGAAGTTTGCCATGGTCTCTGTTACTTGGTAGTGTTATGCTTTGTTTATTTTCCAGTGCCAGTTTTCCAATACCAGCAAGTATTCTGCAGTATTCAAGTCTGTTCCAAGATACGTGGAATAGAAGGAAGCAGAGGCTGGTTTTAAAGTTTGGGGGTTTTTTTCTTAGGATGGAGCTAGTGGAAGAATTGCCTTGATATTTGACCAAGCAAATTACGCCAGCTAGTAGGTGCTTTAATTTGTATGCCTGAGGCTTAAACAATGCCACATCCACTTAGGGACCTGAGCGTTACTGTTCTGCTCCTGTTACAGTTAGTGATATCGAATCGTGTTACCGTGGATGTGTGTCTGTAAGTCCAACTGGCTACGTGCATCCTTATGTGTATATTTCTAGCATGGGGATGGGAGGTGAAAAATATAACTAAAGATTATGGAGAAGAAGTTAATTTTCTAATTTTGTATAAAATGATCCATCGGTACACTCTTGTGGGCCAAATGGACAAAGATGTCACAAGTAATCAAAAGTTTGGGGTCAAAAATCCTTACTAATCCAAAGTGATCTTGAATGCAGGATGTCAAAAGCTTTAAAATTGACAAGAGAACAGTCCTAGATCAGCGTGACATGGCAAACACCAGTTGAAGTGCTGAGCTAAATAAGCCACAGGAGACCTTTTTTATTTATTTTTAAATAAACTAGTATCTATAGCTTTTCCCATCAGGATATTTCCCCTGAAATTATGTGGTTTGTTTTATGGATGTGCATCATGTGAGCATATTTTAACGAGACACAGGTCATCTAATTACATGTTTGCTTCAAGCACATCATGTATGTTCCTAATATTCTGATTACCAACTGCAGCATCACAGTAGCTCATAAGTTACTCCCATCTTCTATGACAAGTTATCACCATATTCTCTCTTACCTACTGAGGGTGGAACTAACTGCATATTATCCGTCTTGGAGAAGCTCTCTGAATGGGATGCTGTGAGGATCCATGCACTGAGGTGTTTTTTTTAAGAAAAGTCTCTTGACATTCAAAAGTGTGCAGGCGAAGTTCCTGTGGAAATCTGATTTAAATGTATGTCAAGCAAATTTTTTTTAGAGATAATGCTGATTTTCATTTCAGAGACCATATGTATGACTATGCTTCCCTTAGTAATGGTTGCAGTTACACCAGTGACAACAGCATAGTAACAGTATTGGTAATAGTTAAGCATACTCTGCACTGATGTGTAGAATACTGTCAAGTTCAGGTAATTAGACTCCTTTGCCTTTTTCAGATTACTTAATGCACTGTTACACAGACATGGCTTGCATAATTTAGTTATAAATGACCTGTTAATCCATATAGCATCATTTCAAAAGCAGAAGCTTAATGGTGATGGTAAGAGTGGTAACAGCAACAAGATGGTCGAAGAGGAAGGACTTACTTGTCAGGAAAAAATATGTGTGCATGGCTCATGGTCAATAATATCAGACAAAAAATGCCAGTATTTTAATTAAATATGCCTTAAGTGGAGAATTCTCTGTCCTCAATCATCCAAGTCACTGTGCAGTTAAAGCCAAAAGTATCAATAAACTGTCAGGTTGTTGGTACTGTGTTTCTCACCAAGGTCCTCCTACCCTGACTGCCACAATGGCATGCATACTAGCTCACATTCAAGCTTTGGGAAACCCAGGCAAGGAGGAGAGGACAGACTCCATCAGAATTTGAATGTACGGCCTTGCCACAAGTCATGATCTATGTGGATGATAAAGCTTTTGTAGCTGTGACCTATAAGACCATAAAGCAAGGGAGTTAAAACCCTACTAAAATTATATCAATAATTTCATTAAGAAATTGGTGAGAAAAAATTCTTGACACTAAGCACAACTCTAGGTTAAAAATTTGCAAGGAGTGCTGGATCATCTCAGGCATAAATGTAAATATATTAAAAAGAAATCTATTTTGTCAGGGAAAATGGCTCTTATACTTTGCTACAGAACCAACTGGGTTGAAAAGCAAGTAATCAGCAGCTAAAGAGAAGGTTTTAAACCATTATCAAAGATTTGAACTTTCAGTGGTGTTGCATGCCCCTCCTTATTTTAGAAGGATCTGAAATTAAATTCTGACCAAAATTACCTTATTTTTGTGAACAGCCTCTGGTAAAACAACAAAGAAGGTACTTTGAAACCCATTTAACATCCTATAGCGAGTGCCCTTTAGGTCCCGCATAACAAGTGAGCACGTAAATTGTAATGACAAAGTCATTTTTAAGGGGCACTTTTTTGTGCATTCACTTTAGTACAATTTACTTCTTGGCATTTTTTTTAAAGCATTTTACCCATCACTGAAGTTTTTCTGCCTTTTATTTATACCATGATACAAGAAAATACTTCCTGCAAAAATCCTGCACTTGCCTAAGACATGAGCAGTTCTTTTTTAATATGCCTTTCTTGAAATAAAAAAGCCACATGTAAAGTATTATTAAAAAAATCACCCAGTCTCATCCACTGCTGCAGTAACTTTACCGTGTTCACCCAGCTGCAGGTTTCCAACAGAAACCTTATTAAAATGCAAGCTGGAACTATATATTAATTCCACTAATGGGTAGCTGTCTTTTTCTGAAACAACAGTCTGGCCTAAATTTGCTAAAGTGCTGCTAGAGTAGCAGGTAAGTAAAGCATGGTAGCTCAAACAGAAGAATGGGGCTCAGAAGATAATTCTACCCCAGTGCTTTTGCACTCTGCCTTGGTGACTCCTGGCGAGCCACATAAGCCCTTTTTCCTCTTTCTAACCCTCTTCAAACTGTTCATTCAAACTGATGTTTAGCTCTATCACCAAGGTGAAATAAATATATTAGAACTCATAAGCTTTGCCTCTTGAGCAAGTCTGCATTGTAAAAAAAAATTGGTGACACAAGGGGAAATATGTCTATCTGTATCTTATGAATTTGAATTTTACTGTGAAATTACACTATCATCAAACATACCAGTGTAAGTAGGATCTCCCATACACTATCTGTGCTGCATCATATATTGATCAGCCTTGAGAAAATATGACATCTTGAATACCAGTGGTCTCCTAGTGAAATACACACCCTGTGTAACAGTAATTGGTTGAAGTGAGGAAAGTAATCCATCCAAATTTTCTGTGAGAGAAGGAATTATAAAATATAAAATGTCTTGTAGGAAACACAAGTACTGGGGGTGGAACTCTCATAGCAAGACTGGAAGCACATGCCAAGTGAGAGAATGAAAAGAATATATCCTTGTTATAGGGAAAGACTTTTTAAATCAGGCAGCAAATAGGTGCAGAGCAAGTTTACTTGGAACACAGAGATTAAAACAGAGACTTAATGGTCCCAAAAACACTGGTTGGAAAAAGGGATTCAGGTCCAGCCTGATTCAAAAGTTCTTTTAGGAATAATGAAAAAATTGAGGCATGAAATGTGTACAGATTTTATTGCTGTATATCTGAATTCTTCGTGTTATAGAGGAACAGAAGAAGGTTTTACGATCTTGTGCAAAGTGTCTCTGTGTGTCATGTCATTTTCTATTGCTTGTCTTTGAAGAGTTAAATTATAAATGCAAAGTGCCTGCCCTGTACTCAGTCCAAGAAAGAGTATAATTAAGCTACTGGGAAATAGCACCTGTCTGTAAGACCTGAAGCACTCAGAGCCGAGGTCTCAATTTTTGTGGTAAGGAATAGCAGAACAATGTGCTGGAAATATGATGTGAAGTCAAAAGGAAACGTTTGCAACATAATAGCCCGGCCTAAAACACCAACACTATTCACTCATCTAGCTACAGCTTTGACAGGTTTTGCATGTATAAGAAAAATATAAATACTCAGCTGAGAGCATTTAAAGAGAAAAGTTACAAAGGAAGTAAATGCTTGCTGTAGAAATCTTGATTTTCATAATATAAATGCACCTTGATACTGTGCTTGGTTGTATTGTTCTTTTCTTTTACTATGTCTTGTTCTATCCAAAACCATGTAAGTAAATTAAAGAGGGAAAATGTTTTCCCTCCAACACAGAGTAAAAGAGAAGAAAAAATTATTTTAGAAGAAACCAAAATAATTTCCTCGGTTTAACTACCAGACCAAAACTGTACCGTTATCCTAGTTTTAATTTAGGCTTCCTACACAGATAGTGTGCACTTGATACATACGTGGTTTTAGAAGCTGAGTGTAACAGAGAGTACAATAACAGAAGCAGACTTCATAGACCTGATTAGGCTACAGCTACTTGACCACAGGTGAACTGGGAAATCAGACCATAGCAGCAGCAGCAGGGGCAAAGGAACCCTCTCCCATTAACCATGGGAACAGAGTATTCATAAGTAATTAATCTTATATGTAGCTTAGATCAAGGTGAGAATTCATGAGGCCGGTTTCAAGCCAAGGGGAAACATTTCCTCAGATTCACTTCCCACACTAAGGGAAGTGTAGTAAGGCTGATGTTCTGCACTCATCACATCAGATGTTCTCCCCACCGGAGCACACAGAGTGGTACAGGTCCTATCTAGATATGCACACATACATGACTGCTTTTCTGTTGAATTAGCCTGAGCACATTATACAGAGTTTATGCAAGCTTTATTTTTTGTGAATGTTGTGTTAGGCTGAGGGAGATCAGCTGCCAGTTTAAAGCAAAAGTTTGAATGAAGCAGGCAGACAGTATGTAATTTGGCAGAAACCCCAGCAGTACGAAATTAATACGTCCAAATACTTTTACCACATTTAAATTGCTGGAGTGAGATTATCCCAGCTCAGTGCTTTAAATCCTATCACCAAAAAGTTTTTGATGTGGAATTAGCACCCTATTGTTAGATTTACTGTGGCCACAAATTTATTCAGCTAATAGCTTTTCTTCTTTGCACTGCTGGCTCAGTGTAGAGCTCGGGGGGTGAGCACCCCCTCAGCACATCTACACACATGAAAGTGTCTTCTCTAAGGCAACCACCAGTGATTCTGGTGGGTTATTTTTTGAGAGAAGCCTTTCAGTTGTCTCAGCTCATCATAGGATTTTATTGAATCTCATGTTACTGATGTTATTCTTGAAAATGTCTAAAGAAGGGGAGAAGGTAGTTGTGTAATAATAAAACAACGATTTTGTGCTGTTAATCAGCTTGAGCACTGCTTATGTGTAAGTGCACTCCATGCCCATAAAAGCTTTTATCTGCTTCTCAACAGAGTTTCTAACTCAGATGGGGTATCTGGTTAGGCTGCCATAGCTAATCCCTTAGAACATTTGAAACTAACCTGGGTAAGCCCAGGAACTTGTTCACAGAACTAATGTTCCCCAAGATATTTCAAAAGCATCGTTAGAAAAGCAAACTTTTTACAAAGCTTGGCAAAAGTTAGTCAGGTAATTGCTAGTTATCGTTTTTAAAAATCTGCCTTCCAGATGGCTAAGTATAGTCACTCGGTCAAGAGTGGTTGTGCCATAGTCAGAACTCCCATGTTTTTATCATAAAGTTGTTGTAGAAGGAACAATTTTACTCTTGAACAATACTGCGTGTATCATCTGTGATTAAAATATCAGGTAATAATAATAATAATGATTCAGCTGCATGGTGAGAAGTCTATTCCTATCAGAGAAAAGTCAGGAAAGTAGAAAAAAGAAACCTGATATTTTGATTTATTAAATCCATTCAGATTTAATGGATGCAAAAAGATGCAGCGCTGTATTGTACTCAGACAGTTAGCGACTCAGATGGAGACAGACTGCCAGATGCAATCAGCTGCAGTGGAATCAGATCCAGCAACTTGACTTCTTTTTCTTTGCCTTCTTCTCAGCATTGGCCAAACTTTTCATAATCACTAATATCTGTCATCTTCCCCAGACCAATGTGGGCAGTTTCAATCAGCCATAGCCTTACATACAGTTAATTTAGGAGCAGAGCTATCTTATTAGTTCAGTCAAGGAATGAACACGTTGCATTAGGAACATTTATAGTTTAAAATTTATTAACTTTTTTCTTAGGGAATTTTATTTGCAAAAGCCATCTTTGATTGGACTTAATAGCCATCTCAAAGTAGGAGAACTGCCAATGTGAGAGGCAAGTTGTGTAGAAGAACAGAACATTTAAGAAAAATATTAGGACACACAAGGGATTTTTGTTTAGTTACTGGTTTTTATGGGTAAGTTAATCTTGTGGAGTTCAAGATTTTGAAAAATCTACCAAGGCTGTGCCTTCCATGTCTACTTAACACTCTATAAGTCTCTACTGTTTCCTTGAGTTTCAAGAGCAGAGTCTATACCATGAAGTCTTCCAGCAACAACAGAAGTGTGTCCACCTCTGGAATGTCCAAACTTGAGGGTAGTCAAACAACGAGAAAAAGCATTTGCCAGTTCTTAAGCCCCATTAGGACTCTGGTCCTGCAGTGTGTTCACCCACATGGACAATCACTGAATGCAGTGTGTTCTCTGTGGATATCAACATACCCTCTCAAGCCACATTTTACAGGAGGAAAAGTTGCAGTAGAAATAGCAATGTCCCTATCACAACCTGTTGGCTACACAGCAGAGAAAAACTAATTGAAATTGTCCATACCAGCATTCTGTTTTTTCCTGCCTCAGACTAAAGAAATGGCAAAACAGTTAGTGCAAATGGTCAGCATGAGACTGTGTCCATAACAGTTTTGGAGTGGTTCTGGTGTCCCACAGATTATCCAGCTTTGCCTTCTAAGCTGAGCATGAATGGACTCTACTTTATCTAACAGCAGGTATGTAGATGTTACTGAACTAACCCAATCCAAACTAGAGTTTCATCCTTCATTTTAAGTTTGAAACCATAGTTGGGTTTTAAAAGTCAGATTAAACCTACATTTATTAAGTTGCATTTACTGATACTTGCTGTAAGATTTATAAAGCTTTGCTACTGTGTCCTAGATTGCAAGAATAGACAGATCAGAGTTGAAGACAGGTATTTTCCAATCAAGGTAAGCAATTGGTAACCTTAGAGAAAAGGTGAAAAAATTGATCCCCTGCATTACCTCCTTAGTCACAATAAAGAAGAGTGAAAAAAAAAAATATAAAATTACTCTTTTCTGAACTACAAAAGAAACAGATTGCACACAGCACTTGCACTGGATGGCTCTGGCAAAAGTTAGAAAAAATATATACCTTTCAGATTTTGGCAAGATATACCAGCCCTGGGGTATGTTGTAAAGGCTAATCAGCCAGTCTGACAAGAAGCTGAGATGCTAAGTCACCTAAGAAGGATACTTATTAAGTATAATCTTAGTAATACATTTTCTTACTTTATCTATTTGTAATTTTATTCTATTATTTCAAATGTGTATTATTTCCTAGCTAACTGTAGGTTTTTATCCTTAAGCCTTTTCAAAGGATTTAAGGATCTGACAAACTACAAAGCATCCCAGTTCTTTGTCCCTGAAGTCAGAGAGATGAAAAACTCTTTGTTGTGTTTCACTTCCCAATACCTTTATCCATGTTATCCAGGGAGCACCAGAGTGCTGAACTTCTGCTTTGGCCAAGCTAAGAAAAGATGGTTTAAGGGGCACGTGAAAGAATCATCACCAGTGGCCTGTGTAAGGTAAATGTTTCCTCATTCTTGCAAAGAATTTGAGAAACTGCCTAAATGTCAGGGTCCTTATACCATCATAGAACACAGCTTATATTATAAACTCTGTAGTATGTAGGTACTTCCTGGAAAAATAATTACAAAGCATTTTGTGCTTTAATAATCTATTGCTGATTGCTTTGAACAACCGCTTTAAAAGCAATACTGAAATTACTGTACTAATGTGACAAAATTGCTGCTGGGATTTTTGGGATCACAGGGCCCTTTATTCCTTCATTATTAGTAATAGCTGGAAGTACCAACACAGGCATTTTTCTTAATAATAATAATCACAAAACCTACTTTTAAGATCTTTCCCTTACTGAAATTTGAAGTCTTGTTCATGCACACATTCTGGTCAAGAGCTCTTTCTTTTCCTCATTAACCACTGACAGAATCAGTGTAAGAACCTCTGCTGACACAGCCTGCATGAAATTATGTCCTGTAGTCTCCCTCATACATCTGCATGCAGGTTATCTGTATTGGTGTGCTGTGGAATAGTACTAGGCAGCCTCAAGTTTCCTCACCCATCCATCTGTCTGAAGCTGCATCAACGGGGCATCTCAGCATCCTGAAACATATACCTCTATGCCTTTTGGCTCTTTCTTTGGTAATGCTGATGAAGTATCTCTCCTGTATGCACATAGGAAAAAAAGGAAAAAGAGGAGACCATGTGGCGGTTCAAAGATGGAGCACAGCTGAATGCTTTTGTCCAAGCAGGGAAAGCAGCAAGAAGAGATGTGCTTGCCCAAGCCTTCCTGCAGATCTCAAGCAAAGCTGAAGATAAAAAGCAAGAGTGAGAATGAGGGGCCAGGCAACTTCAGTCACTGGATTCAAGTGTTATTCTTCAATATCTTAATTCGAGCCGTAGAAAAATTATATAACTTTCTTTACATTAATTTGAGCAACACATTTTTTATCTGGTTTTTTTTAGTCTTGATAAGCAGTTTACTATGAAATACTCACTGTAGGCTGTATTTGCCATGGAAAATGTTGTAAAGGAAATGTACAGAGAACTGGACTTACTAAGACTGGGGTTTCTCTCATATCTTCCTTTAGCTCCCAACAAGCAGCAGCCTTCTCTGGTTGGTGCTAAACTAACAACAGAGAAGGGGTGATATTAGAGTCTCCCAAGTGGCTTTTGCTACTTAGCTCATTGGCAGAAAGTCACAGTACACATCAGCAGGAACACAGCCAGAAAACAACAGGGGAAGAAAGCATGAATCAGACGATTGGAGAGGCCCATCAAGGAGAGAAATGAAAGAGAAATAATTGCTAGGAAGTTTTCTTAGTGCATTTCCAACTTAGACACATGCAGAGAGCTACTGAAGACAAAGATGACAACCAATAATAATGCTTTGCTAGAGAGGCAGGTCTAGGTCACTGCTGCATTCATGCTGGTCAGATCTGATTGTCTGTGACAAACAGTGCTGAGTAATTGCTCTAATCACTCCGGTAGGCATTGTACCTTGGCCCAACAAAAGGATGATGCAACAGCGGCTTCAGAAGCCTGCCAGCCCTTCAACCTGACATCTCTGACAGCAGCGCATTGGTTTTAATGGGAGGGTTATTTGGAGTTGCTGCTGTTCAACAGGGGAGAGCCCAATGAGTATTCCTAAGTTGGCCAGAGATAAGGGCCTCATTAAAGTGCTCAGGAGTACTTATTTGCAGGTTGACTTGCTGTGATGATCAGTTGGTGGAAAGCTATAACAACGAGAAACGCAAAAACATGTCATAGAGCATCGGCTGCAGGTTTGTGCTTCTCTAGAGCAGTGAACAATTAGGGTGGTGTGTCGTCAAATCTTTCATGTCAACAAAGCAGCACATTTGCTTTAAATGAGACAAAGTCAAATCTACTTAGAGGAAACAAAAACTGGAACATTCTTCTGAAGTGTATGCCACTCCAGGACGCCAGACCATTTGAGAAAACTGCTGGGTGAAAGACTCCATGAGGAATATGTAATTCCCTTCCGTAATTCCTGGGGTTTTTTCTTCTTCATGTTTGCATATTCTACTTATAGTAACTAGATTTTGTGAAATCTGCTTTCCCTTCTAAAGCAGAAGAATGTGTGTTCCCTTCTAAAGCAGCCTGAGACATCTACCTCTTTCCTATTACAAGACGTCTTCAGAATGACTGTTGTATAGAAAGGAGCAGTTTGTTTGCCTAATTGTAAAGGGATGCTACATTTCTTAAGCCCTTCAGCCACTCCACTTTCCTAACCACTTGCTGCCTCTGGAAGTCAAGTATATTCAGGGCTCTTCATAACTGAGCAAGTCTGATGCACATATTAAGTGCCTGAGATGAACTTGAGTATCTGTTTTGCTGGCTGCTACAAGACACATCTGCCTCCCAAATAGTATGCCCAACATGATTTTATTGCCCACTCTCTCGGTATCAAAAGCAAACTCTGCTTGCTGGGATGCACTCCTAAGTATCTCATCTGTAAACACTAAGTGAATTGTCATTGAAATATACAGCATAGCCTTCTATTACAAGAGCTAAAATGTTTAACACATGGGTGAGTCCCCTCTGGGGGACTAACACTTGGCAGAGCTGGCCTCCCTTAATAACATGTTGTTCTCCAATGGAATGACTACAATAGATAATACTAAGTGGATGTGAGTGAAAGGCGTGCTGGTAAATACTTCGTTTATTTTTACTCATGTCTGTGTTTGTGTGTGTGTGCATACATGCAGCAGTGTGTGTCTGCAAGGAGGTCAGGCTGCTTGACCTTCAGAAAATAGGTGGAGCTGCAAATTCAGCAACACTGTTGTTTGCACTGCTTTAAGCATTCATCCCCCTGTAAGGGAAGAATTCCAGAGCTGACCCTTAGGGCATGTTTATAATTTGTATCACCTAGCCGCTGCCGGGCAATAGGAGCTGTGTTTCAGCTTTATATTTAAAATGCATTTTTGTATTAATTTTATGCTATTAAATTAGATTCTCAGCATTTTGCGGGAGTGTGTGCATGTGCACGTGTTGGTGTGTGTAAGAGAGAAAAGACTTGGAGCATGAGACTGAGCATCAGCCCATTTAAGGAGGGTTGTGGCTTCTGTGTCAGTGACCAGTGCACAGGAAAGCCATGCTGTGCTTGGGAAGGTAGCCACATTTGCCTTCTCTCAGAAGTTTTATCCAGGAAAGGTGAACAGATTGGCCCACCCTTATTAGAATTATAAATGATTTCTGGAAGTCTGGAGAATGACCTGCAATATTTTAGTAATATCACAGAATGGTGATATTACCCACTTCTTTGCTGGGTTTGATTTTAATTTCTATTTTGCAGATATTCAAGGACTTCTTCAGCAGTACTGAAAATATCTCTTTGAACCAAAGTCCATTAAGTTGGCACTTTTTTGATGAAGGAAGACAAGGGAAGAAGAAAAGCCTCCAAAGGTACAGATCACAACGCAGGGGAAGAAACCTGTGGAAAAGCAAAGCCCTAGAAAAAGTATTTTTAGATCTTCTGGTGTTTGTTGTTTGCTTTCTCAAAAATGGGCTTTGCCTAGACATTGCACTCCATGTCCCATGTAACCAGACATAGCAGCCTAATCACAGGATTTCAGAAAGAAATCATGGGCTTGCTGATGAAGCAGCAAAGGCAGCACTTGCAAGTTACACATATAAAGGGATGCAGTCTTAGCCCAGGCTTTCTTCAAGACTGACATATACGCCTTCATTAAATTAAACTTAAATTAAAGATTGATCACCCAAAATGTGACCTACTAAACTAGTGGGCTCTTACTGTGGCTTGTCACGGGTGTTTTTGGGCCACTGAAGTCTCTCCTGAGCTAACTACTGATACACTACTATCCTTGTATCCGACTCCACTTAATTTTATTCAGGGTTACAAGAAGGAAGGTTTGGAATATTGGAAAGTTTTTAAAGTTATGTAGCTTCTGTCAGTTTCTAATGTGAAAAGTAATTTATTTTGACTTAATAGTCCTATCTTTTTCCTTTTTTCATACCAGTATTTATGAGTGAGTCCCTTTACTTCATTGAAGGTAGTTATATCCACAGCTGCTGTCCACAGATGCAGCTCCAGTGACCTTGATTTGCACAAGCTGTGGATTTGGCCCACATTCTCAGTGAACCTACTGGGGATGCATATGAAGGTTAGAATCCAACCCAACAGGTATCCAGAATGGTTACGTTTTTAATTGTGGGAATTACTTGTGTAGGGACATTACACTAAAATTTTATTATAGCTGCTTTGACAAGTGTAACACTCTGTAGGAAAATCAATCCCGTTTCTGTAATGAAGAAAAACAAGTAATTTTGAAAAGGAAATACGATTATACATTCACAGCTTAGGTTGAAGAAACAGAAGGCAGCTTAATACAGTGCAGGCTTGCTCAGAGGGAATATCCACTCGCTGAGGCCAGCATAACAAGATTGGATTCCAGTTTAATGTGGTTGTGACTCAAATCCCTTTGGAGAGTTTGTTTGACAATCTGACAAAGTTATCTCAAGAAAAATAGGTTAAAAAACATAAACTTGACTTCAGTAACTGCATTTCCTCTTCAGCATGTAGAGTATTTTGCCTGGAGGCCCCTGCAGCCCGAAGCCCCATAGGTAATACCACTTTGTGCCTTTACATAAACCAAAATGTTTTAGCAGGCATTTTGCTTCAAGAAAAGGTTTGCCGTGTGATCTTAATATGGGGAAATAAGGTCTTTCTGATCTCTCTATATGAAAAAGAGAATATGAAGGAGATGAAGTGTAACTGTTGTTCCTGCAAGGACACGGGCTCATCTCCAGTAATTTCTAACTACTGTTTTAGTTATATTTGAGTAGATGTCTCGCTCCCTCATGATGCATTTCAGAAATTCCTGTTTGAAGTTGAATCCTCACACTTAGTGTCAAAGCAGAATGTGCTAAGTGAAAGTGAATGCACAGCACTGTTCTGCTTCTGCAGATGGGAAATGGAGGCACAGAGAAATGTGCCATGTTGCCTTTGGGGCTAATTGCTAAGTCACTGGCAGAGTCGAGTCACTCCCACACTCTGTCTTCGGGCATAGTCACAGAGTCGCAATGGCAGTAATTGGAGCCTTCAAGATATTACAACCTCTAACTATTCATTACTGACCTCGGTTGTCATTTACCATCTTTCAGCTGGTGGTTGCCAACCCACAGTTGAGCCACCAGAACAGATTATGTAAATCCTAAAGATTCAAAGTCTAATCAGACAGATCTTCTCAAGTCACCTTTACCTCCTGTGAGGAAAGGCTGAGAGAGTTGAGTTTGTTCAGCCTGGAGAAGAGAAGCTTCCAGAGAGACCTTATTTTGGACTTTTAATACATAAAGGGGGCCTATAAGAAGCAGGGACACAAATATTTTAGTAGGGTCTGTTCCAACAGGACAAGGCCTAATGGTTTTATTATGGTTTATATATGGTTTTAAGATGGTCAATATAGATTAGCTATAAAAAAGAAATTATTCTGGATTCTGCACCTGGGACAGGGGAACCCTGGTTGTGTGTAATACAGACTCTTCAAACTCATATATTTTACAAATATTGATGAATTTTGTTCCTTCTGGTACATTTGAGTTACTTTCATTTAGTTCAGGATTAATGTTTGTTATTCCTGTCATTTTTCATTAGAGAGGTGGGCAATCAACAACCATATGAAGTTTAACAAGGGAAAGCGCCAGATTTCGCACCTGGGACAGGGCAATCCTGGTTGTGTATAGAGTGGGGAATGAGAGGCTGGAGAGCAGTGCTGTGGAAACAGACCTGGGAGTCCTGGCCGATGGCAAGTTGAATATAAGTCAGCAGTGCCCTGGCAGCCAGCAGGGCCAACTGTGACCTGGGGGGCATCAGGCAAAGCATCGCCAGCCGGTCGAGGGAGGGGATTGTCCCACTCTGCTCTGCACTGGTGTGGCCTCACCATGAATATTGTGGCACTTTTGGGCACCACGATGTAAGAAAGACATTAAACTCTCAGAGAGTGTCCAAAGGAGGGCAAAGAGGACAGTGAAGGGCCTTGCGGGGAAGCTGTATGAGGAGTGGCTGAGGTCACTTGGTCTGTTCTGCCTGGAGGAGACTGAGGGGAGACCTCACTGCAGTTTACAAATTCTGTGTGAGGGGAAGCAAAGGAGCAGGCACTGATCTCTTCTCTGTGGTTACCAGTGACAGGCAGGACTCAAGGGAACAGCATGAAGCTGTGTCAGGGGAGGTTTAGGCTGTATATCAGGAGGTTTTTCACCCAGAGGGTGGTTGAGCACTGGAACAGGCTCTCTAGGGAAGTGGTCACAGCACCAAGCCTGACAGAGTTCAAGAAGCATTTGGACAACGCTCTCAGGCACATGATGTGATTTTTGGGGTGTCCTGTGCAGGGCCAGGAGTTAAACTTGATGATCCTTGTGGTTCTCTTCCAACTCAGCTTATCCTATGATTCTTTGAAATCTTTCATGATGAGGTTGGTGAAGCCCTGGAACTGTTTTCCCTGAGAGGTGGTAGATGCCCCATCTCTAGAAATATTCAAGGCCAGGTTGGACAGGTCTCTGAGCAACCTGGTCTAGCTGAAGGTGCCCCTGCTCATTGCAGGGGGGTTGGACTAGATCACCAAGCTATTCTATGATTCAACTGTCCTATCTCTGGTTTGGATCAAGTTGGACGAACTGAAATGTGACTCTGCTGGCAGCTCTGTCTTAAAATTAAGAGGTAGTCACAAGGAGCTGGGAGAGGTAATTTCTTAAAATTCTCAAACTTCTTGAGTTACATTTGCAGTAGTAAATCTGACTACACCCTTTTTTCCTCCACCAGCACTGCATCCCATGTTTTAGAGCACCTAAATCCAAATCAGAAAAAAAAAAAAAAGTGATCAAAAGTGCAAATCATTGGCATTTAAGGAAAAAAAAATTGGAACCATAACTTATCAGAATATATAATTTAATTGGGTATTAGCTGATAGCCTTACTTCATTAGAGATCCCTCTGTAGTCTCTAGAGCCCTTTTCCTTACATCCTGTTACCTGCACTTTGAAGTGATAAGCAGGCTGAACCCGTATCTTGTTCCACCTGTTTGGAAGTTTACTGATGCTCAGTGTGTCCCTTACCAATGACATTTTTTTCACCACTACACTAGTCATCACCATGACCTCACTTTCCCAATTTATGACCTCACATATTCTCTGCTAGGACATGCCACAGATGAGGATCTTAGTTTTGTTGAACCCCATCACCTTATTTTTCTCTCAGGGTTGAGCAGTTGGACACATCAATGCCAACAGTTGTAGCTTGCTCCCTTCTCACCTGAAGTGACCCCAAGACAGGGCCTGACCCAGCAGATCAGTAAGGCTTAAAATTTGCAGTAGATAGACCCTGAAAAGACAGCCCCAACTAGATGCAAGCACTGTGCAGTAGGATTCTCAGAAGTAAGTGTGGCATGGGATATTTTTGAATGCACAAAATTACATGAGTGGTTGACCATGACAGCAGACTGTCCTGTCTCCAGGGCATCAGTTGAGCAGCACAGAGAACAAACCTTCCATGAGGTCTCTGAAACCAGATGAAGATGACCCCAGCACAATGTTGCACTGACCCAAGATGTTGATAAACAATCAGGACAGGTCACAGAGAGAAGATACATACTCAGCTGAGCAACTTTCACTTTGAATTCCTGCATGTCACACTCAGATCACAAACTGGGGCTTTTTAAACCCAAAACTGATTGGGTCCCAAATATTAGGAGTCAAGAGCTGCCACCTCACAGATACCTAAAGTTCCTTTCTCCTCAGTGTTCAGTAAGCACTGCTGGTTGGGTGGGCACCTTCCTGAGAAACACCTACAAGCTGATACTTGGGAACATTTCCTTTCACAAGGTCTCATCATATTCTGGATCTCCCCATATTTGAAGCAGAACCTTCTGCTGGTACTCATAGCTCTTTTCACAGACCCAGATGCCTTGGGGAATAGAAAACTGCAATTCCTTGGCCTTACTGTGCTCAGTTTTATCACCAATGAGGAAAGGTCTGGCAAAACATTTATTTGTGTCCTCTGTTGCCCCTTCCCTGCTAATGCAGCTCAGTGTGAAACACCATTCTCTGAGCATCACATCTACACTTCTCTATCACCAGCCTCTAGCAGGAAATGGGCACTTTAGCAGCATAGCCAGCAATAGACCCACGTTGCCACCTGCTGCACCCTGAAAACAGTGATGCCCTGACACATTGTGACATTCAAACAGTGCCTTGCTTGGGACACTGACATTCTGGGGCTGTTCCTGTGGTAATTACAGCCTTGTAAGTAGAAGCTAACTTTCCTCCCACAGTGCAAGAGGCCATCATCCCAAACTACACTTGAGAGATGAGAATGAATGGCATATGGGATACATTGTACTCTGGGCTATCTCAGGGCACCAGCTGACATAAGCACTATCTGATGTGCTGTGAATAATTCAACGGGAATGCATGCCTGTCTGCACCAAATTTGTATTGCCAGGTGATCCAGTAATGCATAAATCCAATCTTAGTGATCATCTGACCACAGCCTAAACGTTCAATGCTTGACTCCATCATTAATCTCACTGTGTGATTTTAGACAAGTCATTTTCCCTTCCCTGAGAATCACTTTCCCACAGCTGGAAAATGGGACATACCAGGTTCCTGTAAACCCATACCTCTTGGGGGCTTACTGTCGCACTGCAGGATATAAGTAAATTTGCAAGGTTAGAATGAGTGTTTGTAAACAAAAAGAAACAATAATCATTAAAAAAAAAAAAAAAAAAAAAAGAGAGAGGTGAGAAGTGAGAATGGAGAACAGCTGTGTTTTAAAGGTTGGTGGGAGGCTGTCACCAAAATAAGGAGCTTTATTTTCATTCAGAAAACAACTTTTAGAGAAATAAACCATTTCTCTGTCCATCCTGTAGTTGCAATTATTCCAAGGGAGCCTTTTCTGAGGGCTGTACTCTGAAGCACAGAGACCAGCCTCAGCATTTGCAAATGTTGGTAGTGCAAGAATCTTTATGCTTCTGTAATTAATTAGATTAAACTGAAATAATATTTGCAGTTTTATCTACCTGCTCATTTTTCTGTTTTCAAATGGGTACTTCTCTTTATTAGTAGACTGAAATACTTCTGTGAACAGTATTCGGTGATTTCACATAATGTTAGCTTGTGAATCATCACAAAGTTAAAAAATAGATGTGTGGGAATAGTATGATGAAATTCTTTGTTCAGCCAAATAATTTGTTTAAAAAAAAAATGAGAGAAAATGGCATAATATGGATCAGAAGTCATTCTACGCCATACTTACTATCTGTTCCAAAAAGCACCTTTTAACCTTCTAAAACAAGTTATGCTAAACTAGTTTGCTATGTTAAAGAAAGTATTGCATTTACACTTTGCATTTACATACCAGTGTCTGCCACACAATGCCACTGATACTACTGCCCTTAGTGATTAAGGGGTTTGCCCATGTTTTGGAAGAAAAGCAGTTTTAACAATATGGGCTAGATTCAATAGTGTACTTGAATGCCACAGATTTGTCTAAAGCCTGTTTTCAGCTCATATATCCTTTTTGGTTTGTTCCTTTTGTTCCTTTTTTTTTAAAATGTATATCCCTATTGCACAAAACTGAGACTGTCTCCAAGTGAATTAGTCCTCACTTTAACAAAACTGTTAAAGTTAGAATGTTTAAGTATGTGAGTGATCAATAAGATCAACTCCAGGGACATGAAATAAGTATGTGAATACACAGCTCCATAAATACATGCCTTGGCATGGCTGAGAAGCTGGAAGTCTTCGGCATAAAGCTGATCCCAGAGCTGCTGAAGAGTGAGGAACTACAAGTTAGAGCAGCCACCCATGTACTGAACAATCTTCTCTCTTAACACGACCTCCTGAGTTTAGTTGTCATGCTTTGCCCATCATCACAGTACCTGAGCACTCTTGGAAAGTTAAGCCGATCATTTTACACTAGACTTTAAGATTAAAAATGTTTACACTTAAGTTTTCAAGCATGGAAATTTACTTATGATACTTTCTGGCCATAGAGGGAGAGCATATTTCTTTACACACCAACTCAAACGTTCCTGACGATTTTACAAAAACCTCAGGCCTAGAGAATGTGAAGGAAATGTATTGTTCAAATCAAGGTTAAATTTATAATGCGCTTTGATCTTCTACTAAAAAGTAACAAATTAAGAACATTATCCTATGCCTACTACAGATTTAAAAATATTAAAAATTTAGAAACTCCTTTTACTCATAAGGATCTAACGTCTTTTACTATTGTGCAGGATTATTTCTTAATTAATATCACATTTACTAGCATTTTATCCAGCAAAGGTTTAAATGTCTTAAAGAAGGAATTTTACAGTTTATATCATTCTGTCAGTGCTGAGATAATGGTCTTACTGGTATTGCATAAAAATCACTAAGTAAGTATTAAAAATAAGAGGAAAGGTTCTCGCCACTTTCAATGAGAAAGTCTGCCATGTATTCATCCATGTGTCTGAAATTGAGCTGCTATTTCAGACTGTGAATTTTAGTAAATCCTTCAGGTAAAATGGAGGGCTAAGTCTCTGCCATATTACTGATTACTACCAGGTCTCCAAACTCCCTTTTATTTCTCAATTATATTTAGGGCAGATATTTTCAGACAACAAACCTGACCCAGTGGACAGTTCAAAACCCCTTCTGTGAAAGGCTGATGTGCCAAAGATTTTTTTTTTAAGTTAAGCTGTTGTACTTTTTATTTTTTATTACAATGAAAAATGTAAATCTTTTTTCTTCTGTTTGGTTTTTTTTCCCTATACTTGTTTGCTTTAAAAATAATGGGTAAAATCCTGCCTGGCTTAAACCCCTGGGAGACCTGCCAAGATATCACTCATCTAGTGCAGCTTTTGCACCGCAATGTAAGTATTATGGATGTTGAATTTTAAATAAAAACATCCTCTTTTCAAGTGCTTTTTAGCCACTAAAATTAAACAAAATTAAAAAATCAAAACAGTCAAGGCTAAAAACCCTTTCTCTCCTAAACACTTGACATTGTTGCTCTTGACTCTTCCAATGTTATAGTTTAAATACTTTCTTGGTTCCCACAGGCAGGCAGGCAAGACACAACCTGAACAGTGAATATAAAATCCCTGCTTTCTTCTCACCTCCTTTTAAAAGATACATATCAGACAGTCTTTATATGAATTTTTAAAAAAATAAAAAAATAAAATGAAGCAAAAAATCTATTCTATTTATGGGTCATTATTAAAGTTTCAATTGGCTGGCTTACTCACTTAATTCAACTTTTAGCTAACATTTTATTTTTGAGCAAGAGATATTGACTCATTCCTGAAGTTCCTAACAAGCAGTTTCACTCTATTCTTTTAAGTAGAAGTTTTTCACATTTTTTAAAATTGTATTTTTTTTCTATATTCAGGGTATTTTAGTGTTTGCATATGCAAATAGATCAGAGACACTGTTAATTTAGGTGATACCTACATGCAAGCACCGAATGATACTCCCTTTCTCATCAGATGGCAAGGCATTTCAAGAGCACTGGGGCAAGGCAAATTTAACTTCTGACATTGTAATAGGAATTCTTGAGAAGGACAAAGTGCTTAATAAATGACAAAGGTATCTCTTGAGAAAGAGCTGAAATCCATCTATACACAGGCATTTCTACAGCGTAAGAAAAACAGAATGAAACAAATCTGTTGTTGTTATTTTTATTGATTAAACTTCCTCTTAAATTTGAAGTAAGTGTATTCAATGGCCGTGTAGTCTCTGGAACTCACTGTCTAATCCAACTAACTTGAGGATAAACTCACAATTGTACAGACAATGTGTATTAAGCAGCTATTAGGTGTGACACATACACAGTGATACAGCACAAGGAAATTTGGGAGGGCAAAGATTCTTTATGCTGGAAAGAGGCTTGTAATGTTTCATGAGAGGACACGCAATATACTCTTCTATTAAATAAAATTAATAATATGTGAGAGCTAGTGAAGGAATAGCTGGCACAATGGGTTATAAATCTTTCTCCATCTGCTACATGCAAGGCTTTAAGAACACAGATTCATGTCAGGACACAGATAGGTTCTGTTTTACCATATATATGTTGAAAAAGACTTGTAGATGAAAGGAAGGCAGCAAAACACAGCATTACCTACCCATGTCTACATGAGATGGATTTCAGAAAAGTTGGTCACTTCTTTATTAAGAGAATTTACCTATGTCTCCCCACTTCTTTTTTAAAATTTATATGTCCTGTGCCTCTCAGTGAGGCAGTGCATCATTCACAGTGCATCCATAGGCTAATCATTGTAGCTGTATTCGTGTTTCTTTCCCTGAGTTAAGCTAAAGAGGCCCATGCCACAGCCTCGTGTCCTCTGTTAAAACACAGCTTTGGACTACCTAGGCTTGACTGTGTCCCTGCTGTTAGTGGCCTAAGACCCTCACTTACAGATAAGCAGATACAGCTGGGGCAATTCTCATTCCACCTGATCATTCCCTTTGAGCACATGAAGAACATTTCTTATTTTGCTTCAAAGAGAGGAGCTCCCGCCCTGGGGAGTAATCCTGATCTCTTTCTATGGGTTCTTGCTCCTTACTTTCTCTGGTAGAGTTCAGAAGTGACTTCCTAGCAAACACAGAAGTTCTTTCCACTCTAAAAGGTATCTATTATTATTTCAATGTCCCACTACTTTACAATGTTCTTCACAGCCATGTAGTTAATCTCATTTTTGTTGTCCTGTTGCGTGCGACATCGGGAAAGGTAGGTAACTCTCTTGCTTTAATCTGGCCCTCACCTCTTCAGTTATTTTAGAGCACCAGTTTCCAGTGCTTCCTGTACCCTATTTCATCCAGAAGGTCTTTCTTTACAGACCCTTGGTGTTCCCTGTATGAAAAGAAATCTCCTGCAGATTCAGTGGTGGGCTTTGTGGAGTCAGTTTAGATTGGTGGGTTGCAGGATTACCAGGCATGAAGTTCTGACCCACAGAGGCATTTTTGATGTTTCCTCCCATCTCCTTATCTCTTCCCCACTCCCCACAAGATTATATTATTATTTTAGAGCACCAGTTTCCAGTGCTTCCTGTACACTATTTCATCCATCCAACTGTAAGTCATTTAAGTTAAGGATGTGCCCCTTGAAGACTTAGTCCAGTGAGTAAAAGACCTGAATTTCATACAGATCAGCTGTATGGTAAAGACAAAGGTTAATGTTACCCACTAGTTCATGTGCCTAGCCCAAATTTACTGTGTTTAATGGAATGGTGATAAATTCAGTTACCCGGTATAGCAGATCCCCTCTTCTTTCCCAGACATCCATCAGTCCCCACTCAAACAATTCTATATTTATGGGGATTTTAGGTATTCACCTACAGCCACCATACAGCAAAATATAAATGGGGACAACTGCAAGAGGAAAGACAAACTGATAGATTGTTAGACAGACTGAATCAGTTTGTAGAGTTGACAATTATATTCATTAACTCAATCAGCCTTCCGTTAATAGTGTGGGTTTGATTGCCGTCTTGCCTACAGGTAAATCTCCATCAAAATTACAACCATCAGTTAGTCCCCATTTTTAGAAACTATATGTGCTGGGGAGAAAAAAAAAAAAAAAAAATCTGTTGCCGTATCCTTTCTTCCAGCAGCAAAAAGCGGCTCCGAAAGCAACGGGAGGTGCGGAGCCACAGTGACCTCAGCCGGCGCTGGAGAGACCGTGCGGCGCCAGCGCCCCGGCGGGGACAGCATCCACAGCTCTGCCGTGCAGTGCTTCCGGAGTGAGGGTGATGAGGATTTTCCTGCCCTCTGGTACTGCTTTTGCTCCCTGTTACAGATCCAGATGCTGGATCATCTGACTGGACTGAGATCTTCTCCAACTGGCATTCTCTCACTCCCTCCTAGAAACAGGGTTCAGGATGGCCACGTCTCTGTTGTCACTGGGTAAGGATGTGTGACAGCAACTAGGCAGACTTTAGCTGGTACTGGTGAGGACTGTTCATCGCAGGCACTTGTAGAAGACTTTTTGAAACTGTCCCCAACATTTAGTAATATGAGCAGCATACATCTTATGCTGATGTCAGCATCAAATTTAAGGGCTATGACTTGAAATACGTAATTTTCAGTAAAACTCTTTGTGAAGCAAACTGACGTCATAAAAATTTCTATGTTTTACAAAATTTTATGCATCATATTCTTATATTGTTAATTCTCGAGTCACGGCACAGCTTAATGAAAAAAATGCTAAAAAGAGCATTTACATACGCATTTCAAGGTGAAAGGTGATCATTTCTGTCAAAGAACAGAATACCTGATGTATTTTTAAATGATAGAAACTTCATGAGGGAAACTAAAAGATGCTCTTTGGTGAAAATGATTTTCATATTTCTGCATACATTTGGTGCTAATTTATTGAACTGAGAAGATCATTATGTTTGCAAATAACAGAATCATCATTTTCAGGTGTTACTAAAGCCATATAAATATGAGTGAATCTTAGTTTCCTGGACAGTAGAGACCTATATTTTCCACTGATAAGGAATAAAACCAAGATTTTTTCTCAGCACAGCAAATAGATCCTGTGTAAAGCCAGAATATACAGATTGTACACTCAGCTAAAACAAATGCATCTTGTTCCGTATACACACATGATGTGATGTAGATTTCCATTAACCCAAGAATCCAACTTTCTGTGTGTTCAGGGGCAATGTCTTTGTAGTCCACAAGCCTCATAAAATCTAACCCAACTTTTCCTGGCCCAGGTTCACATGCTGTGGAACAGAAAGCCTGTTATTGGGAGCTGGAGTAGGTCACAGCACCAAGCTGTGCTGTAAGAAAAGGTCACTCAGAGGGCTGGAGACTGAGGGCAGTTCAGGTTAACAAGTGAGAAGAGCAAGATGGGAATGGGACACAGCCAGTGTTCACAGCAAACTAGTTCACATCAACTCTGTGACAAAGCTTCCAGGGAGCCACAATTTCACCCTCAAGCTGCTTCTCATTGCAGGAAATTTTGAGAAGGGATTCTGTGTCCCTTATTCAGAGGAAATTCTCCTAAAAATGGTGCTGTAGAGAGACATGACTTTTTTTCTTAGATCTGATATGGTGTGTCTGGGTCCTTTGTATCTGACCACTTGTGTCCAGAAGCTTTAAACCTGAACTGCATTCATTTTACACAACTATAAGCAAGTAGTGCATGTTTCCTTCCCCCTTTTTGAAGTTAGGAATCTATATGTGCTCTTGGCTTGTTGTTTTCGGTTTTTTTCTGCTTGCATCATACGGAGAGCCGGAAACACTCTAGAGGTTGCTCATGTGTCAGAAAAATGTAATTTTTTTAGTCAAATTCCACCACTGCTATCAAGAGAGTAGACATTTCCATTCTAACTGCAGCCGGGAGTCAGTGTTCTTTTGCATGCTCTAATGTGCTTCAGACCAGCCAAGGGGTTTTTTTCTTGTTTTTTTTGGCAGGGTTGGATGTTGGCTTATTGGTTATGAGAGCCTGTACAATCACTGCAGTGGAAATAAAAAGCCCTGACACTAGAGCAGTAGAAATAACAATGTTGGTTTCTTCCCACTAAGTGGAAATAACATGCTTTGTTCCACCAATTTGAGGTACAGAATACCTGACATGAGATGGTGTACAACATTTTGTATTTTTTTCTGGGAAAATGTCTCAGCATCACTGCACTGTGCCAGAGCAAAACTGCACCAAAAATGGTCAGGTACAAGGTCAGTGATAACAGTCCAGAATCTCAGGGTTGAGGTAGGTGGAAAACATGAGGCTACAGGATTTCCATTAACTGATAATATGTCCCAAAACATATATATCCCTGGCTGAAAGTCAGTTCTTGAGTATTGGGCCCTAATACCCATGTATGAAAGTCCTCTGAAAGACTGTCTCTAAATTCCAGTAAATAAATATGTAATGAGTGATAGGCACTTGCAATAACTGATCACATATAACTGACAGGAAGAAATGGTGAACCTGGTTTAATAAATCATGCAGCTTGCTGAACTCAATAGCATCATATATTTTTAAGGTAAGCCCTCATAGATTTTGAATAAAAATGGAATAGCTCACGAAAAGACATACTTTTGCCTGTTCCTTATCTCACTACATTAAGGCAATAAAAAGCCAGTAGGTTGCCAGATTCACCTATTTCTTCCACTGGCCACTTTGCAAAGCTGCATGGTCACTGATAGATTGAAAAAGTTCCAAATCTTTCCAGTTACCACTTTTAATGTCATTGTTAGTATATACTTTATCTTAAAGGACTTAAAAATATCTGTTTAAATGTAATCTTGAGTTTTAGAGGGACCCTAGATGTGCATTTATATTACAGTCTCAAAATCTCTAGGTAAAGTTTAACACAAACACGAGGAACTACAAATGTCTACTTCAGTGGACAGTGAATCAGGACTGACCTATTGTGGGAGAGGCTGAACAGATAGAGAGTGTAGTTTTCAAATATATGAATCAGAAGAGTTTCCATGAGGAAATTTTAACACGTAATTATGAAGGGAAAAAAAAAGAAAAAGAAAAAGAAAAAAAAATCTTTCTCTTTGAGGTTTTTCCATTCCCTTTTCTCTACTAATATTTTTATAGTCTCACTTAGGGCAGTTCCTACAAAGCTGTTGTCCAAGACTTCTTTAACTTTCCTTCACATTTGTCATCAATTTATAGTGAAAGCAAGTGTCACCTGTCATAACTGAATATGCACTGGGGTCAGCAGTACTTTCATTCAGACACTGAGACTTCATCCCATCTTTGTGAGCACATTTGGGGCAGTACAATGGAAGGGGATCAGCGTTGCTACTTGACTACCTCTGTCTCGCATGACTGAGAACATGAGCAGGGTGCTGGGCTGTGCTGGTGGAGCCAAGGGAAGCACCTCTGAAACTTCCTGGTCGTGGGACTGGTCGCCTGTTAATCGCACAGTAACAGTAAATGTAAAATCAATTGCCTTTATATAACACCTTCCATTTGTCAGCTCACAAGACATACATCTCCACTTTTCTGCATTGGTTAAGCTGGAGTATAAATAACTGACTCTCCAAAGATTATCGATAAAGCCTGTATTAATTAAATAACAGAAGGTGAACTAGGCAGGCAGAAGCAGTCCGGGGACTGGGGCATTAGCCTAGCATGAGAAAAACTCATGCTCTTCTGATACATCTTTCCTGTGTAGCCTTAAACAAATCACTTACTTACCGTGTTGTGTCCTGTTTGACCAGACTGGACAACTAGCCCTTCCTTGTTTCACGAGGAAACTTGATGTAAGGATAAATATATCAATGATAGGAGAACACAGTCTGTGTAAAGGAGTGATGCACAATTACAGTTACGAGATTTTTTTTTAAAATTTGGTCTGATTACCTTACACCCTCTTTGAAATAAACTGTTTTTTCTGTCCCAGTGTAATTCTATTGAATCTTCATAAAAATCTGATCAGAGTATTTGTCTGAAATTTTCCCCAGCACTGACCTGAAGTAAAAGAAAGACATCCAAGGGGAAGATGAAGCTATCCATGGATGCTTTTCTAACTGTTACAGCTCCTGGATCAGATTCTCAGCTGATAGAACTACAGGGTAATTAGATTACAATTAATGTAAATTTCCTAAATGACATCAGCTGACAATCTAGTCCCATCTTCTAAAATTAGTCACTTTTTCAAAGGACTGTGATACCGATAAGGTTTTTTCTGCCTGTTTGTTACAAGATGTAATGAGAAAATAGAATGAGCTTTAACAGTGAACTTCTGAGCTTTTCTGAATTTCAGTTTACTCTCACTGTAATACAGTTTTTTATGTCACAACTAGACGGCAGATAGAAAGGCTGACTGTGTCGAGGGAATTTGGTGTTTTACATTTAGAAGGAACATTTAATGAATTATGCTGCCCCCAGATAACCCCTATTTCATTTGTATATAATGCTCAGGGCTAAGGATTGCCTTCCTGATCCTTCTCAGATGTTAGGCAGTACGATTCGAGAGTGGTCAAATTACTGCTCCCATCCTTACTTCAATCCTGCAAGTGCTGAGTGCCTTAGCTCCCACTGAGGACATAAAATGGCTTTAATACAACAATAATCTTAAACTGATCAAAAGCATGAAGTTTGGAGTGAAATTAAATACCTAACTTTTTTTCTCTGTGTGGCTAGTACGTAAACATGACCTTTTAATACTATATTATTTAGTGCTTTTTATATTATAACCTAATTGCTAGATTCTGTTTTTTATGAAAAGTACCCTAAAACATTAGATTGCTTATAAATGCTCTCTTCCCTTAATCCCTGCAGGTATTAACTGACACTCAGATCTCACTAACTGGGCTTGTCAGTTTGCGATTCCACATCTTCAGGAGGGAAGGTACAGGTATTTCAGTTGATATCAGAAACAAACTAAGGGGAATACATAAAATGGCATATTGGTAAATGAAATAGTATTGGTCTTAGGAAAAAACTATTTTATTACTTAACAGCCTGTCAGTAAAAAAACTGAAAAACTAATCAGACATCAGGCTTCAGGGTGCAAGTTTGTGGTCTGTCAGGGTCAGTGAAAAGGTTTCTCTCCCTCCCCTCTGCCAAGACACTGGTATAATTGGCTCCACGCATTAAAGAAAGTAGTGCCTCTCCCCATGGCATGAGGCAATCATCAGTAGCCTCTGGAAACCGGGCTTTACCTCTAACACGCTTATGTGCTACACATTGTACGTTCCCATTGCCTGTTTGCTTTCATTTTGTTTGGTTTTAAAATATGTAAATTATTTGTAGGCTATAAACACATGTACATACTTGTATGTATTAGAGGTATCAAGCCAGGTGAAAAGTTTCTGCCTCTCACCTGTGAGGTTAAGCAGGTGGGTGGAAGCCAGTGTGACTTAGGTGTGGCTGAGGAGACTGATCAGCTGCACTTGCAAAGCCCTGCAAGCAACTGGACCCCTTGCCACGACTGTACAGTTTAATCAGTACAAGCAGTGTCCAGCTGCAGCTACACATCTCTGTAAAACTAAGTTGTGAAAAATGAACTAAATTCAGTCCGAAAAAAATTTACAATTTTTAAGACAAATTGCAGGCAGTCTTCTGTAACACTTCTGAAGTTTTGTCCAAGGACTGCATTTGGCCTCTGATTTCTATCCCGCCAGATGTACAGATAGAGCAGTAGCCTATGGAACAATGATGTGTTCAAACACTGTCAGCCTGAGCCTTGAATTGGAAAAATTGGTATAACTTCAGTGAATACAGTACATATCACCAGCAACAATGGAACCAGGCTAATTTAATGACCTGAGGACCTGCCCTATGTTTCCTCAAAGAGCTCTAAGTACTTCTTCTCTTCTGTTTTAGCATTGTTTTGCTATCATATGAATTAACACTAGAAGAGAACAAGAATCAGTGTCTGCAGAAGGCTTACCCCAAGTGTTCTCAATTGAACTGGTGGCAAAATTCTCCTTGTCAAGCATAGAAGTCCATCTGGGTCTGGAATGATGTGCTTTCATGGGATTTCCTTCTTCCTGCAATTCTGTACAAATCACTGAGCATTTCCAGTCGATATGGTAATTTAATTAGAACAATCAAGTCCAAGTACTGGAACAGGAAAGGAATGTTTTTGAGTGGTACTGTTAATTTTCTTCCACCCATTTTCCACTTGCAGTCCCTCTTTGGTAGACTCACAAAATAAGAGCCTTTTGACCAGCAGCACTTGTTGCTCCAGGGCAGAGAGCATAGGACAGAACCAACACGTGCTCCATTGCCTGTACAGAGTTCAGATGTTATAAAATGCAGCAGAAGCAAGACAAGCTATGGAATAGAAATCCAGAGTTACTTTCTTCCCCAAGGACTCTCATACACTTGTTTCTCAGACAAACACCAACCTGATGTGTTGGAACTGAGCTTTTGGCATCAATATCCATGGAGGATGGAAAACAGCTCTGCCAAGGCAAGCAGTGCCTCCATTACGGCAAAGTCCTTGTGCATTCAAAACAGCAAACACCTTCTCTTGATGCAATCATGCATGAAAGCACCTGAGGGAAGCTGCAGGTCTTCAGGTTTCTCCTCTGTTATTAATATTGACCCAGCCGCCTTTCAAGGTAGGAATTCATGCTGTCCATAAAACAACTTGTATTAGGGCAAAGTATTTTTTTGACATAAGGAAACCAGTTGGAAGATATCTGCCTGAAGTTCCTGAAACCTTCCACCTTGACTAAACTTAGCCAAGTGCAGATGAAAATTTGTCAGGAAAGTTTCAGTGATGGTGAGTTTGCTACAGCAGACAACCTTAGTATTTTTTGCAGGGTATATTGTTAGATTCAACCTCATGAGTTGTTCTTGCTAGTGGATTTATTTATTTACACACAAAGATTTGGATACAGAGAAGAATAATATGTTATAGACAGACAGATCACAGAATCACATAATATTCTGAGTTGGAAGGAACCCAAAAGGATCATCAAGTCCAACTCTTAAGTGAATAGCCCGTATAGGGATCAAGCCTGCAACCTTCAAGTTATTAGCACCATGGTTGGTTTGGAAGTATGAAGTGGTATTTATAATATTGTTAATTATCCTTCATCTGTGGAGCTTTCTGATGAGTAGTAAAGACTGATTTTTTTCGAGCCCCTGAGCTAAGATGTTAAGGTTGTGAGTCCGGTCTACAGTAGCTTGATACATAACTGTTTTCCGAACACTTTTAAGATAGCTTAATTCCCTCAGAAATGCAAAGCAATTAAAGATATTTTGTTGGCTCTGCTGTGTGTTTGACAAATCATTACACACTGACAACATGATCTTCAAGTTGCATAGATAATCTTTAAGATTGCATCTGAGCCTCTTTGATCTCCTTACCTAAATGCTGCATCTTTGTGGAAAGATGACGCAGCCCAATCCCAGGGCCTCAAAGGGATATGCATTAAGACTTGTAGACCCACATTAAAAAAAAAAATCTCAAGAGAAAAATAGCTTTGCAGTGCATGCACTAGGCAAGTGAGGAAATGCTCAGCAGGATATGAAAGAGTTTTGTTCTCCCGTTTAGGAATAACGACAGCTCCACTGTAGTAGTGCACCCTTACTCAGGCAAAGTTCTGCTCTGTTTAATGTCATCCAGAATACGAGGACTGATGAGTTCTAGTGAAATAATGAAACAATATGGTGGTATTCTGTCTGAGAAGGAACAGGTTTACTATGTCTTTGAATAAGTGAAACTTGCAGACCAAGACCATACATACACAGCTATGTAACCTGAGAACATGCAAGCCAGTAGCTATTCTGCCCTGATTCTCCATGTAGATGCTTTCAATCATGAAATACATGATATCTCATTTCAATCCATTCACAAATAGTTGCTTTTAAAACCTTTATGTCATTATGGCACCTGCCCTATGCTTTTGACAGAAGTTTGCTTCCCTTAGCTGGAGAAGCAAACCAAAACACAGTTCGATTCTTCACAGCCTCCATCAAACAGTAGCTCAGCTCATTAACACAAATCAATCTTCAATGGCTATGGAGGGTGATGGAAGGGTGGCCATGCTCTCCTTTCCATCTCTGCTGGAATAGGGGCCATAGTCTCCAGCAAAAGGAAAAAGCAGTGGCTCCTTAAACTACCCCAGTGAGCACCGGGGCCATCTGATGGTAGAAGCCATCTGAGCACGCCCTGAGGGCTCACCACTCTCCCTGTGAAGAATGAGTGCAGACAGCTACTGTACCATCAGTTTTCCTCTTACCTTACCCCATGCTGATTTCCCCATACAAACAGGCCTTTGGCTGCCCTTTGGAGTCTGCTAGCTCCAAGGATATTAGTTGGTCCACTTTAAAACTGTGAGGAGTAAGAATTGGCATGAAAGATGCCTGTGTTATTTACAGAGACTGCTTCTGGACCCTAACCATATTACAAAGCTAAACAGAAAATCTTGCAGACATCTGGGAACCAAAATTTTTTGGGTCAAGCTGATTTGTGTTCGCTGCAACCTACTTATGATATATTTAATTAGTCCATACTTCAGGGCTGCTGTCAATCAATTTCCTCTGTCGATTGGCCACAGGTGGAGCTGCGGTGCTGGGGGAGGTGGTAGATATTCCCAGCACTATTGAGGAAGATCAGGATGCCTTTTTCACACTCTCAGGGTTAAACCTGTCACCAGATTCAATAGTAACAAGCTGATAACAACACATTTCAGGACAGGATTTTACTTCAGGAAATTAGCTGGGAATATCCTTCCTCCTCTGGAGACTGGGGCATGGCTCATGGTCCTATAGCTTCCTGAAAACATCTGGAAACATCACCTAAGAAATTGCTGCTTCACTCAAACTATGATGACTTTTTATTTCATGTCTTCCTTACCTGTGGCCACATGTTTAGAGGTTTAGAATTGTCATAACAACTGTGAGGTCTTTCACTCAAAGGTCTCAAAAGGTGTATTACAAATTTGGGTTAGTCTATATTAGAGGACTGTCTGCAGATGTAAGACACTGAATTTCATGACACAGTTGGTCCCTCTATATTCCTTCTTTCCTAAATTAGTAAGAGGTCACAGACAAACCTGGGAGGCACTTCATCTTTCCAAAACTAAAACAAGCTTAATTTCTAGGTTTAGAGTACGTCAGACAAACAATGCATGTAATTTTATTTCCTGTGGCAAATGGACAGCTGATGTTTTCCTTCACCAGGTCTTTTCCACTAAAAGACCTCAGAGGAGCAGCCTGCATTACAAATGGTAGAGAAAAATGATGATCCTAATGCTTTCTCCTGATTCCAAATAATGATTGCAAGGCACATACATAACTTCTTGGCAAGGATCCATTTGTCAAAATAAAAGAAGCCAACTGCGTAAGGGAAAGAGACGATAGATCTTGACAAACTTGTAGATGCTAGCAAAAATGTAAACAAGAAGTGACTGATGTATTAATGTAACACTGCCAGAATACTAGCTTCAAAAATTAACAACTGTTGATGCTTTTGTGACTAGTCAAAAGAGCAAGTGTCATGATTTCTGCTATGTTTGACATTTTCTACAGTTTCTACTCAATTTTAATCTCTGTGTAATACTCAATGCTCGGCTTTCTACAAGAAAGACAGAATAAGTAAGATTCCCACAAATGGGATAATACATTTGAAGACAGCTGACCTAAGAAAAGAGATAGCAGAGATGAAAATTTCTTGACATTTTTATGAACTCATCATTTTTGCCATTTAATATATAAAAAGAAAAACCTATTTCCACTGATTGATTACTTTAATGAATAAATGTACTCAATGATTTGGTGGCTTGAGTGGATTAAATTTCCCTTGCTGGCAGGAAATGGCCTTGAATGAAAGTGTTTTGAGGGTTTATTCATTTTTCCCTACAGAAAAAAAAAAAAAAAAAAAGATAGAAAATCAGTCTGAATTTCAAACCACTTTGTTCTCTGTGTAAATTTTATAAACCATTGTCTGAACCTCTGTGAGCTCCTGTGAAGTAAAACCCAATTGCAGTTCCCCAGATTATGGGCTCAAATAATTCTAAACCAGATTTTTCACATTGTCACTGATGTGTTGAACAACACCCAGCAGCTTATAAGCATACCCTTCTTCTTTTCATTATTCTTCCTTGCTGTAATCATTTCAAATTATCATCATCACATAAGCCTTGCTCCTCACCTCCACAAAACGCTTTCCAAAACAGCAGCAAATAAAGAATCAATTGGGGGAAAAAAAAAAAAAGTCTGTCTTGCCATGTATGGATTTGACAAGTTTTGGATGGAGAGAGGAAGCAAGACTGAAGATCACTGCAGGGATCAGTGGGGAAAAGTAGGAGAGTTCATTACAAAAACCTAAATTTAAAAAAAAAAAAAAAAAAAAAAAAAAAAACACCCTAACACCTAGGAAAATGAGAAAATGTGTCATTTTGCAGAGATGCTGGATGACAGGACAATCTTCTATTTGCAACCCTGTTTTCTTCTGTTAGATCCATTATCAAATGCATGGGTTATGGTGCAACATAACCTGAAGTTCTTAAATTCATAAGCTTTGTGTGTAATTCCTTGCTGCAGTCCTGGGTCAAGCATTGTGTGCCTTAGTAGCGAACTATCATCTGACATCTCCATGCTAATACAGATTTTCCTTTGGGTGATGAATGCACTAATGTCAAACAAACACACTTGCCAAAAGCTAAATTTCTTCTCTCAAAGGAAGCTTCTCACAGACAGTGTTTGTGTTGGCCTGGGTCTGTAACATATATCCCAAACACATTTTACCTTTAAGAGTTGCTTTAATGGACAACAATGCATTAAAAAGTTATAAAATGCATAGCTTTAATTTAAATTTTTTATTTTGAATATGTTTGTTTACTTTGTAGATGTAGGTCTCCAGCAACTAAAAGTTGAAAGAGACTGGAAAAAGAGAAGCAAAGAACAAATGAAGGACTGTAGCATTTACTTTCATTAGCAATGCTGGCTTCAAGGTGCTTTCCTGCAGATAAACCTTGTGACTGCAGATACATGAAGAACTCAAAGTATGGTGAGTCATTAGCTCCATTTTTTCATTTGTCTGGTTGTGATCTGATGTTTTCTCCTGTTATCTTTATGCAACTTGTCTCAAACCACATTTGCAGGAGGAAGGGTTTCTAAGCTTGCCTTTGAGCTGGCTGCTGTTCAGCGAAGGGACCCTCCTGGTGTTCATGTGTGTGTAAATACACCTGCCTATTCATGCTGTCAAGTCTTTGTGGCTTTTTCCTCATTTTCCTGCTCTGCAACACTTCCTAGTGAGTAGTCCCTTTTAGTGAGTGGTTCCTCAGTGATTCAAAAAGATGAAAAATGTGCATGTGTGTAATATTTGACCATCCCTGTCCTATTCGAGAAAATGTACAGATCCTCTAGCAAGTGTCAAAGGGTTAGATTAGAAACAATTGAAGCCTGATTCCCCTTTTTTTTCTCCTGATTTACTACTACATTCTCTAAACACTAAAAGATATAACACTGTGGGTTTATTCAAATTGAGATTTTCCCATTGCTCTTCTCAAGAGTCCAAACTATTCCACTAACTGATTCAGTAAGTAAGGCAATTGAAACTAAGGCATTTGCTTCCCCGTAACTCTCAACTGACACAGAGACACAAGCAGCAGTAGTTTAGAGAAAAGTCTAGAAAAAAACATGTTTTCCACCATTTGTTGTCTAGAGATGTGCTGATGGGTTTAGATTAACTGGCAACAAAAACCAACTTGCTTCTATGGAAGTGCTCTAGCCCTGCAACAGATATGATAAACTTCCTAAGATCCTTAGTATAGACTTGTTTTATTTGTGCTAATAACTCCATTAGAATGACTCTGACTGTGAAGTATTAGTGTCCTTACAATCTAAAGAATATTTGATAATTAAAGTAAGAAGAGGTGCACCAGTTCAGGAATTCTCACACCACAGCAGGAATCCTAAATGCATCTGATTCCAACTCAAACTGAAGAAACTTTTTGTTTGAGAAAGAAAAAGCAATCGATGACCACTCATGGCTTTCCTACAACTATCATTAATAGGAAAAAACAACAAAAAAAAACCACTATAGGAAGGACTATTTTCAAAATGTGGTTTATTCTTAGAGCCCTGTGAGACTCACCTATGACATTAGCATAATCTGATAGTGATATGACATCTCCTTTCAAATCCATCCTTTCCTCAAGGACATCAGGAGAGGTGAAAGCTGACAGCATTTCTGTTACACTGACAGAGCTGTGGGTCAAGCGAGCACCACACCAGTTTACATGAGGGCTGAATTTGACCTTGTGTCACAACAGCTCCCAGAGGATCCTGCAGTAAGCACTGATGTATTCAAGGCTGTACATACTGGCATTGCAATGAGATCTCCACTTTAAGGGCAACGTTGAGGGCATCTTTCATCCTGGGGCATCACAGAGCATTGGAAAGATGTTCTGCTACAAAAAATTTGCGACAAGCTGCCATCGTCTCCTGCAGGGCAAATACAGGAGTCTACAGTTGAAGACAAGCCATCAGAGCCTGCCTCAGGTGCTGACAGCGCTTCCTTAACACATCCACTTCTCTAACACAAGCCTTATTCTCAACAACAGCTGCTACTGATCGAGCTGTTACTGATCGGGCATCTTCTCCTTGTCGGCTAAAAGGCAAAAGCAAATCTGTCAGAAACAACATGGCCAAGCATCTTGTGGGCAGAGGGATAGATCAGCTTCTAGTCCGCTGACTGCATCCTCATATCCAGTACAGCGAGCCAAATGTGCTTTTGTATAGGCCTGAGGAAGACCAATTGATCTTTTGGAGGCAGGGGAGAGAGCTGTGTGATGGATGGGCAAGGCTTGCTTCCAGCCACCTGACCCGCCTGCCATCTAGTGTATGTTCAGAACATACCTCCAGCTCAGAACAGTGTAGCTGGAGAACAAAGAACAGAGTAAGTCTGTTCTAACGTGGCATGTTACTGATAGCATATGCTGAAATACCTTAGCCTTTTCATCCCAGGACTCTGTATTTGTACATAGGGCAAACCCCCTAAAAACAGCTTCTTGCCAGCAGCAATTCACTTACAACAATCACGTTTTGAAAAGCACAGCAGACTAAACCCAGCACTTACTTAGCAGTAAAAGAAGTGGATTATATTTTCAACAACCAAATGTACCACATTTACACATGGTAGACTAGGTGTAGCATTCTAGGTATACTACTTTTAAAATCAGTTATCTACTTTATTTATTTAGCTGTCAGGAGCAGAACTGCTTGTGCTGCATATGCACAACTGCTGAACAGACCAGTGGTCTTCTGTCACACCAAACCCTAGCATCCAGGTTGGTATGTCAGACACCAGTTTGTTCCCTTCTGTGCCAATCAGCCATTTTTTGTAAGTCTTAATTTCCACACACCCATCAATGCTGGTTGTTTTTCTTTAATGACATCTTCTCATTTGGAAGGCGAATGAGTAATAAAGGATAGTAAATTTGACTAAAGAAATGAGGATGGAACTGAGAGTAGAATATGTCTGTACAGATCTCTCAGTAAATTTTCTATGCAGGTCCATATTTTCTTGTCTCAGGAAATCAAATTTGTGGCAATCAGTGCCTAAGAGCTGACTCTTTCCTTGTTGAACAATAAAGTTACCTGGGCTTTCTATCAATAAACACATGCAGAGGAATATTAGTGATGCAGTCTTTATAGATGTGTAAGAATACATACACACTCCGTTGATTGGTCTCGAAATCCATAGAAAAGAGTCAAAGTTATTCTGGAATTATCAAGCCCAGTCTGTCACCCATATTCAACAGCTGTTTAATTCCAAAACTGAGTCATGCTGTTTTTCAGATCCAAAAGCAGACCTCCCTATGAGAGACAAAGTTCAGGGAACCCCAGGCTATGAACAAGTGAGTCAGGTCTGGGAGCACTCTAAAAACAGCCATGGCAGTTCAGAGCTAATTGCCTCCTACATGGGCTAATTAGCTTTTATGCAGCAGTGCAGTAAAGCAGCTATCCTGCCTGTGGATCTAGCCCTTAAATCACTGTAGTGCCCAGACAGCAGTGTGACTTGCTGTCATCTTCCAAGGAACAGAAGTGAAAAAGAACCAAGTCAATTTTATAATGGTCCGTGATGAATCCTGTTGTCACGCCACCTGCAGTGAATGTACATATATGCATTCTATTGCTAAATTAAGACATACATGGGCATGAGATCAGTCTTCTCAGAAGTATGAAAAGTTTCCCTTGCCCTATTTTTGGTGATACGCCATGATAGCATTATCATCACAGCAACTTTCCCTTCCCTGTTTCCTTCAATATGCACTTAGGCTGAAATCAGCTGCTGGGACAGTAACATCTCCGAGTCTCTGCCTGCAGAAAGGCTTCTAACTAGAAACCCTTTTGTTAGAGTAACCTAGTGGAAATGAGACAAAAAAGAAAAAATTGTCATGCCCCTTAATTTTAAAATATTGCTTTGGAGCTGTTTTCTGCCTGACACATACAAGAACGCCTAAATTTTAACATGGACCTGGGGCTCGTGTTTCTGTTATAGAGCACGAGGTTGAGCAGAAGAAAAGGGAAGCTGAAGCAAAGGAGAGATGGCTGTTACAAGAACCATTCTTTTCATGTGTTCAATTTTCCAAGAGCACTCGGAAAAAAAAAAAAAAAAAAGACAATTTCCTCTTTGCTTCATTCAGCCACTGCAGAAACCAGGAACAAATCTGGATCTCTTAGTTTGGCCATACACGTTCCCCTCATTTCAATGAGAGGGGTAACAGCAGCAAGGTCTCAGCCTCTTTTTCATTTGTTTGTTTGTTTGGGTTTTTTATTTTGCTCTTAAGCTAAATGAATAGCCTGATCACGCAGACCGTAGATCAGGCAGTCTAAAGGGTATGACCCACAAACATTTAGCCAGTTTGCTACACCCATTTAAAAACTAATCATGAAACCTTCCTGCACCTTGATATTAAACCTTTGATTGGGGAATTTTTATGAGGTTTGGATTAGGAAGGTCCTATTGGCCCTGTTAGTGGGAAATAATGTGGTATACTTACATTTTTATTTCAACAACTGTGTAAAAATGTCCATTGGTCAAACCTGCCTCCTCCACTTCCCCAGGGGTACCTGTGAATAAATAAGTATTAAGGCCATTGTAGTTCATTGTGCAAAGGAAGGACACAAAATGCAGAAAGTGAAGAAAGATCCGTTTGCTTCTGGTTTTGGGTAAGGGGATGAAGGTGTGAAAAAGGGAGTCTCCACGTGCTGGGGCACTGGGCTGAGGCAGGAGTGGTACACACAATTATAACCGAGGCCTCCCTGAGGAAGGGTACTGCAGGAATATGGATGCTGAAGTTGAGAAGAGGAAAGGAAAACTGGAATCAAATTATAACTGCAGTGAGTTCGAGGCACAGGGCAGAAAACGTTTCCCATTTGTATAAAATATAGATTTGTATGTAAATATTCAACAGTAACTTCTGTAGTAATGAATAAGAAATAAATTGCTTATTTGATGTATGATAAAACCATTATTCTGCACAGATGAGGCAGATGACAATTGATTTATATTGTCTTGCAAAAGCTTCAGACAATTAAGGAGAAAACTGTTCTGAAACTTATTCCATCGACAAAATTCTGGTACAGCTAACAGCAATATGATTCACACAAGGATCGTCTGGCATGTAAAGCTCGTTTTAACAGATACCAACATGACATACATAAAGCTGTCAGGCTTTCTCTAAAGGACAGTCATCCACTTCATGTTTCAAGTGCCAAATTAATTATATTTGACATTTAATTTATAACCTAAGGTATTTTAGATTTGGAACTTGACTATGATAACAGCAGATTAGAGCAGGCCTCCATTTGACAGAATCGATTTTTCAATTTATTTTCCTTGTATGTGAGGGCCTTGATTCGGATTTTTGTGTATCGAGCTCGCATACAGGACAGTGATACCTCTAAGCAAAGAAGGCTTCGTTCACCTCCTCCCCCAGCCATTCCGTGGTGAATTCTTTTGCACTTAGAAAAGCGTGTTTCTTCTACAGCCTTAATCACAAAGCTCCACCTAATGGAACGAGGGGAGAACTGCACAGAAAAAGAAAGAGACGCTACTAAATTCTGCTGTCGAGGGAAAACATAAGCAGTTAATTTCCTCCACCTAATTTATAAAGTCTCCCTTTCCAAGGTCTTTCAAACTTCGAGGTGTTATAAAGTTATAAAGGGGGGGGGGGGGGGGGAGAGGGGAAGGGGGAGAACCCCCAAAGCAAAAAAACGTCGCAAGCAACCCCTTTACCCTTTCATCTGACTGAAGTTGTAACCTTTTTATTTTAACTGATAGAATTTTCACTCCAGTCTTTCACACCGCTAAGTTGCACCTTATAGGTCCCAAAGTATTTAAAAATTAAAAATATATAAAATGACCTGTAAATGTTTATATATTTACTGCTAGATGGTTTATAACCAGGAAAACCACTCAATAATGGAACAACCAATTAGCTTCTTAAAAAATCGGCAGTATATTTCTTTCAATTTCTCCACTGAAAATGAAGGCTTTCTGTACAATTTTAGATCATTCATTGATATCACACAAATGGAACACTACTGGAACACTAGCATTTCAAAATATTCCTAAGGGAAAGGAGCTGAAGAATTTAAAAAACTTTGCAAAGATCAATGCCATTTTCAAGGTGGAGCAATTTTTTTAAAGTGCTTTGCAGACGTTAATAGAAAAGATCATACAAAGTCCTCCAGAAGCTTAAAAATTCAGTCACAATCTCAGATTTGCTCTGCCGCCAGAGGAAGGCTCAGTGTCCACTTTCAGACTTTTTCTGCAACAGAAGGTACAAATCTAAATGTCACCTTGTATCAAGATAAAGTGTTTCACTGGAGAAACAGGACATTTGTCAGGATCATCTTATTTGAGATGACTAACGCAGTGACAGCCCTGAGTTTGTACTGTAAAACTGTCAGTAGTAGGACAAGACTAGCTCATTCTTTCTGGCAAAAAAATGTTAGTTTGGTATTTAATAGTCTTCTGTCAAGAACTGCACTTTGATACTCTGCACAAATAGACCGGCCAATCTAAAATTGTTTTAATTCCTAACACTCATGATCAGATGTAGAAGTATGACATCTGCAGCAAACTTCCATTGGAAAGGTGATTAAATCATGTTCTCATCCAATCTCAAATACAATAATGTGCAGTTAAATCAGGCTATTTCATGGCCAGCTGAGATTTTGTGCGGTTTATCTCTTAACTTCATTAATGCCATTAACGATGGTGATTAGAATGATTTTCTTAACCCTACTTCTATTCCTCCTCTTCCTTTGATACCCTTGGGCAGCAGCTTGGTTCTGTCTGTTCTTCCTCAGCTTCACAAGACCCCTAGTGACGGAGCTCTCCCCAAAACTTTAGCTTCTCTGCTAAATTTAGCTACACTTGGACAACGAGCTCACGATTTAGCAGGTGGAAGAAGGAAGGACTGGTGTGTATGCATGGACAAAAGCAGTGCAATCTCATTAGCCCTGATTCCTGAGAACCCCCAGGAGAAGTCTGTGTGAGTAACCTGAGGGCATCACCCAGGGGCACATCAGGGCAGCTCATTGTAGGACATGGGGTCGAGGGGCCTGGAAGGCCAGGACACCGCTCTTGGGAACAAAGCTGGAGCGTTTCCAGAGAAGGGCAATGGGAACTGGTGAAGGGTCTGGAGTGCATGTCCTGAGAGGAGGAGCTGAGGGAGCTGGAGGAGGGGAAGTTAGCCTGGAGAAAAGGAGACTCAGGGGAGACCTTATTGCTCTCTACAATCACCAGAAAGGAGGGTGTAGCCAGGTGGGGGTCGGCCCCTTCTCCCAGCTCACAAGTGAAGAGACAAGAGGACAAAGTCTTCAGCTGAGCCAGGGGAGGTCCAGGTTGGACATTAGGAGGAATTTCTTTATACAAAGGGTGAACAGACATTGGGATGAACTGACCAGGGAGGCGGGGGATTCGCTCTCCCTGGAGGTGTTTGATGAAAGACTGGACGCAGCACTTAGTGCCATGGTCTGGCTGACCAGGTGGTGGTCGGTTGTAGGTCGGACTCCATGACCTCAGAGGTCTTTTCCAACCTAACCGATTCCGTGATTCCGTGGAGCGGCGGAGCCAGACGACCACACCAAGCACTCCCACTCGCGCCGCCGCCCACGGACGGGCAGGTGAAGGAGAAGCGAAGGGGACGGCCCCGCCCCGCGGCCCCCCAAGCTGACCCCGCCCCCTCCCTGAGGCCACGCCCCGAGGGGCGTGGCTTGGTGCGCTCCTGCTCGGCCCACTGTGTAGGCGCGCGACTGTGACGCCACGGCTCTTCCCCCGCCCCCGAGGGGGCTGCGACGTACAAGCCTCCCTCGGCGCTTGATTGGCTGGCCTGGCCTTTCGAGCCAATGGTCGCGGCGCTTCTTCCAGCGGCGCGGCGGCTCCGTCCGCCAATGGCGTGGGTGGTTGTTGCCGCTCTCCTTTCCCCCTCCCGCGTGTCCCGCGCTCCAAGATGGCGGCGGGCGCGGCGGAGCTGGAGCTGCTGGAGCGGCTGCTGGGGCTGCCGGCCGGGAACAAGTACGGCCTCCAGGGGGAGCGGAAGGTGAAGGGAGCGAGGAGGGGCCGGGAGCGGGCGGCGGCGGCGGTGGTGGCGTGCGCGGGATGGTGTCCCCTGGCCTCCATTCCCCGACTTCTGCTTCCCCCAGCGCTTTTCCCCTCCCGCCTCCCCAGCGATTCCCGACCAACACCCCGCGCGACAGTGGCTGCGGCCCCCCAGTTACCAGCCTGCGTCTTCTCTTTGAGCTCGGTCTCGCCTGTGCCTCCTCCAGGCTTTCCTCCCCCTTCCCCCATATGCTGTGGACGCTGTAGGGCCTCGCTGCTTGCGAGCCTGTGTGGGTTCTACAAACCTCATCCCTCTGCCCGTGGAAAGGGCATCGTGTGTCGTGGAAGGGATGTCGGTTTGAAATATATGTGTTCTCGCACCGCTCTCTTTTTCCTCTGCCTTTCCCTGGTGCCTGTGCGAGTTACGTCTGTGCTGCCGTAGTTAACGTAGTTAAATTGCATGGGGGGGGGGGGGCGTGGGGGAAATGATGTTTTAGTGTCGGGATCGTGTTTGTAGTGAGGAACTGTTGCTCTTAAACGTTTTGTTATTTTAAAATACTCCTGCCTGAAAGGAGATTGTAGTAAGCTGGGGGCCAGTCTCTTCTGCCGTGCCTGCAGTGGGAAGACCAGAGGAAATGGCCTTAAACTCAGGGCAGACTCAGATTGAATATTAGAATAAAAATTTCACTGTCGGAGTGGCCCGGCATTGGAATAGGATGCGCGGAGAAGTGGTGGAGTCACCATCCTTGGAGGTATTTAAAAGGCATCTGGATCTAGTGCCGGGTGATGTGGTTTAAGGGTTACAGTGGCAGTGCTGGGTTGGACTTGATGATCTTGAAGGCCTCTTCCAACCCTGATGACTCTGATTCCAGATGTCTTGATGTTTTGAAGTTCCAACATTAAGTTCCATGGCTTAAGAGGCACCTGAGGCATGAAAAATGCAATAATGAGGCTGAATGTCACAAATTTTGTGAGGCCTTTTACCTGATCCTCCATCCCAGAGAATGTGGATGGAGAAAAGAAGCTTTGCAGTTGCCTTATGGTTTGGAGTTTTTTAATTGACTATTCATGATTAGAGTTCTGAATATTTATATGTATTTTTAAATTGCAAAAGCTGTCTTAATTATTTAGCAACCTGACCAGTATTTTAGTGCTATTTACTGTGAAGCATAAGGCTGAAAAAATCGAGTAACTAGATCTATCTGTAGTTTTTCTAGCTGCGTGTTCAGTGGAAAAAAAAAACTTAGTAGCAGTCAAAGACGTTATATTACTTTTGTAGTTGTATCAATTGGCACTTTAGTTTAAATAAGTCTGAACATAGACAGACTCCTCTGTGTGGTCAAATACTTTAAAAAAAAACAAGTGTTGCATTTTAATCAGTTTGTATCATTTGATGTCATCAATGACTCAATGGACTTCAGTGTGTTGCAGTGAGTTTCAGTTCGTTCCCTTCATTTATTGACTTAGTGGTTCCGTTGTCTTTCCCACAGTTTGACATGTGCTGCTGTCAATAAAAAAGGCGTGGTTAAATCTAGAGGTGTGTTGTGTTGTCCCCTCGCAGTACCAGGGAGCTCCTGGCTTCTCTCGGGGCAATTGGGAATGGAGCAGTAACTATGAATAAGCATTTTAGGAGGTGTGGTTACTGCAGTTCGCATGTCAGAGAGAAGTTGGATGCTTCTGACTTCACAGTCCTATGTAAGAGTCCTGAATTTGAGAATGAGTTAAAAGTCAGTTAATAAGATTTCTGGCAGTGTTAGAACAAGCAACACTATTTCTGGCTAATATTGGCAGAATTTGGTTAATTGGAGCTGAAGATGTCTTGGTTTGTTCACGCTCTTCTGTAAGAACTGAAAATAAACCCCAGAGGGTGAAAAGCAAACATACACTTGGTTTTGACAGTACTACCTTTACTATGAATGCTTCTAAATTCTGACCTACTGCCTTAAATATCCTTTTGAGGGGCTGTAAAAAAACAATAGCTATCCACATAGAGACTGCTTTTTTTAATGATTTTTTCAATCTTACGCTTTTGTTTCCACTTCCAGGTTCCTGTTCTCCAAACCAACAATGGCCCAGGGCTGACAGGGTTGATGACCATCGCTGCCCATCTCGTCAGGCAAGCTAAGAAAGACCAACTGCTCGGGAGCACTGCAGAAGAGAAAGCTGTCGTGCAGCAGTGGTTGGAGTACAGAGTGACTCGAGTAAATGGAGGCTCAAGTAAGGAAGATACTAGAATAATTCTGAAGGTAAGGAATGCTTGATTACCTTGCCACTGAGTTTGGGGGTTACCAGACCTTGAAGAAGGTTACAGTGCTAATGTGTGTGTGAACATGCAGTTAATAAAACTGAACAAATGCTAAAAGTTTAACAGTGTTGTTAAGTACTGGCTTTTATTGAGCTTAAACAGGAGGGAAAACAGTTAAAACTGTAAAGTACATGAAGCAGAGCAGGCTGTTCCATGTAGTTTAGAGATTGTTCAGCTGCCTGTGCAAGCCACCAGTTTCTTATTATCTTCATAAGCCCTTGGCTATAAACAAGTTGGCCTTGTATTTCAAGATTACACTTCTCTGATTGTTTCAAGAACTGTTCTTATTGAATTGGTAATTATGGAATACAGGCCGTACTTGATGCTATGGTGATTGGCACTGATGCCAAAAGGAGTTATTCGACAGAACTGTGTGTGAAAAGTGAAATCATAAAGGAACCTCTACAAAACTGCCCTTTACATCGAGTTACTTTGTATGGAGACCTTGGTCTGTTATTAAACTTTTCCTCCAGTCTGAAGCTTACTTCTTCTTAAACAGGTGGAAGCAGAAAAGAAAATCTCAAGGGTCGCCCTGTTATTTGAGCAGCCAGATGGCAAGGAGTAGATAGTAAAACTTAGTTTATTTGTCGTCTTGTTCCTTGTGACTGGTAATTAGTGTTTTTGCAGTCTTGTGGGAACAACTTGAGGAGGAAATTTGCTTTACACTGTTAACTGCTAAGGGCACTGTTTACTAGGCATGTATAAAACAGCAGTGAAATTCAATCGGTTTTACAGAGGTTATTTTTTTCTAACTTTGAGAGTATGTTTTAGATGGAAAGTTGTACTGCTCAGTTCTGTTAGTAAGTCTGGGTTTAGAAATAGCTTTGGTTAACTTTACTTTCACTCTGGTTTGCATCTTAAAATGATGCAAAGCGAAACTTTGTTGCCATCTTCAAACTGACAGTCCTCTTGATCTTTAGGACTTGTAATATTATGCCTGCTTTACCAACTTGGTGAAAGTCCTCAAGAACCATTTCTCTCACTTGCACCCCAAATAATCTGACTTATCTTGATTTCATTGTATCTGGTATATATCTTCAGTTGGTTAATTGAGGTTTTTTACAGTGCTTCTCTTTTTGTAATATCTCTGCTCTTACTTTCTATGTGTAAATGTTATCAAAACCTTCACAGTCATGGTTACTCTACAGGTATCACATGAAAACTGTCTACCCTTTGGGATTTTCTGAACTCGAGTGGAGGAGGCATCGGCTAATCTCAGTTTAATTTCAGATTTAGTTGTGGTATGACTAGGTGGCCCTTGAAGGCCCTTGTTACCTAGTTACTTTTTAAAAAAGCTTTTATGACAAGTATCATATAGTTTTAGTGCTTTTTTTTTGAACGAATTTGTGATGCTTTTTCTTCTCCTGAACTGTGAGAAGACCGTGAGAGAATAGACAACTAACTTTTATTCACCTTTCTTGCCCTTCTATTATATGAAAAACAAAAGGGAGTTTTCTGTCTTCTTATAACAAAGTACATCTGCTCTGGATGGCTTCCATGATGATATCTGCATTGTCAGCACATACATGTGAGTATTTGCAGAATTGCGTTAGAGCGTTAAAACCAGATGCAGAAATATGGCAGTTTGGTGCTGAAGCTTGTATCTCCTTCAGTTTTAGCTTTAACAACATTGTCCACGTACAAAAGACAATATATTGGAATATAAATATGTAGATAAATCGAGTGTTTCCAAGCAAAGCAAAATTTCCTTACTGAGGAGCAATCGGTGTCACTTGAAGGAGGATCTCTGCCTTTAAGTAATCTAATAGATACTATCATTTTAAAGTTTTCCTGCGGTGTTTTTGTTTCTTAGCACATGTTGAACAACCAGAATTTATTTTAACACAGAGCTGCTGTGGAATTGTTCCAGCACTAATAATTTCATAGTATAGCAATTAAGGGATTTTTTAATTTGTTCTCTTGCCACTATGATTAATCAGAAGAAGAGGCAGCCTACCATTAAAGTATAGTGTGCCAAAAGGGAGTACAGTTTAAAAAAAAAGAAAAATAGGGAGGGAAGTCTGAGGCTGTAGTTTTACAACGTGTCTGGAATACACAATGGCAGTCTTGGGACAGTTGCAGCCTAGAGCCACAATTTATAATAAGCTGCGCCAAAACCAGTTCAGTCACTTCTGCTATAAACTTCAGGCCGCCTCTGTTTAACCCTTAACTGAGGTGATGTGATTCTACCAAGTGTCAGTAAATAACTGGTTTAGTGTTTGTTAATTTTAACAGGAAGGATCTGTTGGCCCTAGGAAAATAGGTTCTTAAATTGTTCTTACTGATGTGTTGCCTAAAGCTGTTACTTGGCATGGAAACAATGGTGAAACAGACCATCTCAACCAGGTTTCTTATATTCATTCAAGCAAATGCCATACTGTTCACAACGGGCCAGTAAATGGGCTTGTGAAGTTTTGACTAATTTAGATTTGTGCTTCTGTACTGGACAGAATAAATGGGAGCAATACTTCTGGACTGTTCTATAGCAGATACATAGGAACGATGAATGTCAGTAGCAGTGATAGCATAATATCCATTGCATTATATTAACTTCTTTACACAGGATAAGAGAGTATTTTCCTTTGTTTCTTTGATGTTTGGTTAGTGGTAAATTAAGCCACATAGGGGAAAAAAAGCTGAAAATTACTGAGCCTTTTGCTTGATAACTAGTAGTTTTTCTACTCCTCAGGGAAGGAATTGAGAACCTTTGTGAAACGCTTGTGCCATCAAATGTCTACTTAGATGTTAGTGAATTCTGTTCAGGAGGTTTTAATGTCTCTGCTTTGTCAATTTTAGGTAGTTAAAACTTGAGCATGTTCCTCCTACCCCTCCCTCCCTCTTCAGTCAGTATTCGGCATCTGCCAAATAACTGGGAGCTTGGGCTTGAATTCACAGGAACGTAGATACCTCTGGTCCCTGAATGATATCATAACCAAGAATTTTTGTGTACTGCTTTGTGTCTTATGCAAAACAGTGTTCCATGACTTCAGCTAGCTTTATCCCAATCTCCTGTGCTGTCCGGCTGTAAGCATGAAATCCAATTAGAAATCTGAATAAGAAAGCTTCAATTCCTCTCTAATGTGCTTGCTTGAAAAATGACTGTTTCCACAGATACAAAGGAGGTTAATCCATGTTCTGCCCATGTTGTTAATCGACAGTTCTTGTACACTGTTTTTTGATAGAGTTCTAAATGCGATGCCTACCCACTTTAGCAAGCTGATCCAACAAGTATCGTTTAAACTTCAACTTTGTGTTAACTTCTCTCTCTCTTCTTGTAGCACCAGGATGTTTTTCTGTGCTTACAGGTTAAAGAATTGAATTTCGATTTGTTGATTATTTTTCTTCTCTCTTTTATAAGAAACTTGGCATGTTAAATACAATATTCTTCCAGATCAAGTGTAACTCGTAGTTTGCCAGTTCAACAGAAGATTCTTGCATGAGAATTAAAAATATGGCTATGTACCAACAGTGCAGTTCTGCTTTTCTTGGATGTGGCTGTAGAAACTCTCTCTTGGGTTTTGCGTTGTCAGGGGCTTTCCTGGGGCATTTGAGAGTGCTCAGCTTTTTATCTTTGTGTGGTGTGATAGCTATAAAGGCACTTAGGGCATAAATGACCTTGAGAATCTTGCTGACTGAAAGGATGTCCTGTTGCGTGTAAGGGAAGTACATACACAAGCAGGACGCTGTGGGCAAAATATCCAAAACGAAATCAGAGTAGGGTTAAGTCCATTGCAAGCTACTGAGTCGTGGCAACAAGCAACTGTTACTTATCCGAGCTGCTGTTCCAGCTTGTGGTGACTGGAAGTGATTCAGTTGCCTTAGTGGATTAAATGGATTACAGGCAATTAGATTGCATACTCAAAAGATAGTGAGCAGTACTGTGGGGTAGTCAGAAGTGGGCCGTGGATGGGATGTGTTGAGCTGTCGCTTGATATGGGCTGTAAATTGGAATTTTTTTTTCCATCAAACAAGCAAATGAAAATCCATCAGTTAGTCCATAAATAATGCAGCGTCTATTGTTACGTTGCTTTTTCGCCCTCGTACCTAAAAATGGAATTTGAATTGCTGCAGTAGTTCGTTGTGTATTAGTGCATCATACTGCAGCTGTGCCATACATACCTGTTTGAAATTTGAGAAAGAGTTTCCTGAGAGATGGCAAAAGTAAGTTTATATAGTTACAAGCAGCTTCCAAGACTATGGTATTCAGTACATGAAAGACAGTGATACAGAAGACGGCTAACGGACCTGGATTTCCTGCATGTAATGGAAATTCAATGCAGTTTTGTATTCATATTTTCGTTAATGTCTCCAGGACAGAAGCATTGTTTCACTTTAATACCACGGTCACTTCAGAAAACTTGACTTTCTGGAGTTTTAATGCAGTTGGCTATTAGCCAGTAGTGTAATCATCCATGGGAAGGATAACCCAGGAGGCAAGATTAACTAAATATGCCTAATGCACACGGAAAAAGAATTGCTGTGGTGCTTCTGAATTATCTTGACTTGCAGAATGAAATAGGAATATCTGTCTGTATTTTATGGGAGCAAAATACATGTTCTAAACCAGAATTGTAAACTAATGCTAATTTATACAAGACTAAACCATTTTTGTCAAATTTAATTTGCTCTGTTAACTGACTTCATAAAATGTGATGAACCAGAATAAATAATTTTTCACACTGTAATGGCTTACCTTGCCTTGAAAGTTTTAGGATTTTTTTTTAACTGATGACTGTTTTGAGTGTACACATGCAGTATAAAACTCAGAATTAGCATTCTGTAATTTCTTTGATGCAGAAATCCAAAATTTTGAGCAGAGAAATAACTGAGGTGATTGTATCTTTGGATATAATGAACTTTTTACTTTACAAAATCCTGATTCCATTGCCTAGGCTAAGAGCAACAGGAATGGTAGGTGGGAATATAATTCTAGTGGTGTTACTTTTCATTATAATGCATGTGGAATTTCTGGTTAGTTGAAATGAAAAATGCTGATCAAAGAGCTTTGTCAGAACAGACAAGTTTATGGGTTTTTTCTAGTAAACAGATCTCTACGTTTGTTTGTTTTTTTCGTCCTGCAAGTTTTTTCTTCTCAACAATGCATTTGCCTTTGTGTCGTCTGTAGGAAATTCCACAGAACTGTAGTTACATGTTTAAAGTAATTTAAGTGCTAACTAACATGAACAAAGCAGTAAACCAGTCTAAAGAAAAGAAGCTACATAGCCGGGGCAATTGACCCTACAGAATTTTAACTATGCAGGGGTTAATATTTTTCCTTGATATGCTCTAATAAAAGAAATCAAGGCAGACATGAGGATGTTTAAATATTACAGAGGTACAGGAGTCCTGTCGTGAAGAGCTTATCAAAGAAGTAGTAAGGTGGCATAACGGAGTCAAACTTGTCAAATGCAAATGCAAGGTCAAATGTCTTAAAGTCTCAGCATTTCAATTTTGTGTTTTGGTCTTGGGGTTTTTTTAATATGTGCCCTGTAGGATATCTCTATATTAAAATTATGTAACCACAAAAAGTGCAACATGCTTAAGGCTAAATATAATTTTTTAATTGTTCACTAATTATTAATGCCCTTCTCCTTGCCCTAGACATGGAGTGTTTTTTTGTTTGTTTGTTTGTTTTAATAAAAGGTTGTCTTAAAATGGAACGTGCTGTAATTGAGACTGAAAATTTTAAATTTTTAAAAATGATAGTTACATGTAACTGCTTTAGGAGGCAGGGGGAGTGGCTTAAGGAAATGTCTGAGGGTAAAAAGAGGAGTGACAACTAACTAGAAACTAGAATTTGGAAACTAGAGTTTCCAAATTCAAGAAAAAGCTGGGAAACTGGTTTTTGTACATTTATGAAAAGAATACTGTAAAACTAAAGCTTGCTTATGCTAGGATCAGCATAAAGTAGGTAATTTTCTTTGTGGTTACATTTCTTTCTTTAGAGGGAAGTAGAGAGCAGAAAGGTGCATGAATTGCATGAGAAGTAAGTAAGATGTAGAGAAAAGAAAGGAAGTATTTCTTTGGAGTCATCTTTAAAAAAATTACACTTGTATTTACAAAAATTTGTTTACTTGTAAAGCCCTTTTTTTAGACACTAGCGTTTAAATGTTACCTAATCCTCAATGTCAAAGAATAGGTGATAGTTTCTTATCTTGTCACTTTTGGGATTTTTTTTCTTCTTTTATTGTTTTTCTTATTTGCTGAGTTGGGATAATTTAAAGCTGGTGTTTATTTTATATGCATGGTCTGCAAAGAAAGTTTCTGTTGTTTTTAACAATTGCCTTAATGTATTGTTTCACAAAGTCAGTACTACATCAGTTTAATGCCTTTTTCTTTTTTAGGATCTTAACATGCACCTTGAAGATAAAGTGTACCTTGCAGGAAACATTTTTACCTTAGCAGACATTTTGATGTACTATGGATTGCATCACATCATGGTAAGTGTTACTTGCCTTATTTTTATATGTGCAACTGCCAGAATGGTTATTTTTCTAAAGGGCATTTTATTGTTGTAGAAGTTGGCCTACTGAATTAGCCAATGACAGTTATGGAACAGAACAGAGAGAAATAAAACTCGTTTTGAAGTTGTTCATTTTATACTTCAATATTTAGCTATGGATCTGTCAGAAGGAGTGTATTACCTGTAAATGTCCAGAATGCCTTAGTTTCCTCTGTATAATGTAGCAAGGATGATACCTATCACTGTGTTTCAAGGATTGATTGATTGATTCTTATCTTTTTGACTCTGAAATATGACTGCTTGCAGAATTACATGGGTAAATAGATAAATGAAACTGAAAGGATGGTACTAACCTTGTTAGTATTAGAGGAATACAGATGCATGTAAATTAAGCTCCTGAAGGATGAATGCATATTAAAAAGTTTGAGCCATAACAAATTGTTGTTTGTGTTTCAAGACTTGAATGATAATACTTGATAAAAGGTACACAATATGAAAATAGCATGAGAGGCTAGTGCTTAGGAGGAGGAAAAAAAACACACAACTAATCTCCCCCCAAAAATAAGTTTGTCCTGAGTGGGGAAGATGTTGAGATTCCTTGTAGTCAGCTTGGGGTATCACGAAGTGCTCAAAAGTCATTGCACCTTCAGTTCTGAACCCCAAGTGTTAATTTAAAAGCAGAGCAATAGAAATTTGTTTGCATTTCATGCCGGAATGTGTTTGCAAATGAGCCATTGTCATTCTCTGGAGTGGCTGCAACTAAAGAAACCAAAGGACTTATAGGAGAAGGTCTACTAAATTCTTGGGAGAAGATGAAATCCCTCAGTTTTGCATTAGAAAATCATGGTGTGAGGGGGGAGAGGATAATTTGAAGAAGATGCCTCTGACAGATGCACATGTCTGAGAATCAGTGAATTCAGTCAACTTGGTGAATGGTTACTTTTGTACAATTAAAAGCAGAGCTCTTGAAGAAGAGTGGAAGAATGCTACATTTCAAAATGGAGGCCGAGGGGAGGGGGAATCAAGTTTTGAAATAGTACCAGAAATGAGAGAGAATTTATGTATCTGTGTCTTCACTATCCAGGAGTAAGAGTTCAAATGTGAGAGAGTCAAGCAGAGGAGAGAGAAAGGAAGCTTCATTTCAGAAGGTTTTTAAAACCATGCTAGAATAAGTCACTTAGAATTAATTCTGTTAAATCATATTTGCCTTGTAAAATATCCTAAGTAGTAGGATAGATGTTTTGACTAAAGTGTCAGAATGGATTACCTTTCACATATGATATGCAGATGTAGAAAAAAAAAAACTCTGAAGTACTTTCTAAAAATATGACTGTATATGCTGTAAGAGAGTATGAGTTCAAATGAGATTTTTTTAAAAAACTTAGGGGAAAATCCAAGCATTTTTAAATTTAGGGTTTGCTCTAGAGTAGACTACCTAATCAAGAAGAAAAGATACAAGTTATTGCTTTGGGAAATAGAACAGATGGTAAAAACAAATGACTTGGTGCTCCTGGGTGCCTGCAACCGCCCAGACACTACTTGGGACAAGTTTATAGTACAGCATCTGTTTCTGAAATGTTTGATTTCATGGAATATAATTTTGTGAATCAGAAAGCTGTAAAGGGCAAGTAATGGGGTTACTATCCTAAATAAATAAGAAAATCTAGCAGCTACTAACTAGGAATTACATATATTTTGAGGCTTTCAGAATTGATTCATATTAGTACATAACTGTATAGGTAAGATCTTGAACTCTGGAATTCTGTGATTCTAATTTTAATTATTTTTATTTTTTCTGTAATGAGGAGAGAGTAAATCTAGGACTGCTGCCCTGCCCTAAGCTTTATTGGAGAGGCAGGAAGAGCTGCTGTATCTCTTCATGTGATGTGGTCCAGGGCAGCAGTTGGTCATATCCACCAGTACTTCAGCAAATTATGCAAAATATCAATAAATGTTTCCTGTAATCCTTTAAGGAAGGAGGTAAAAATGGGAGACACAGGGAGATCCACAGATTTTGCTTTCCATCAAGTTGTCTAGAAAATTGATCTGAAAATGTTATTGATAATGACCTTTAAGGCTGATCTCTGCACTTTTGATTAACTATCTGTGATGCTAACACAGACATTGCAATAGAATACTGGAAATATTACCAGCATACCATGATCACCCTGAATAAGCCAAGTAGTAAAACTTTAAAATCCTTCTGATACACATTACATTGGAAAGGTTTTTAAGACCAGCTAATCCTTTTGCCCAGTTCATCTCCTGTTGTATAATTTTCCTTTCTCAGTGTTTCTGAGTATAGATCATGTGTCTTTGTATACATTCACTCCTTCCATCTTCATTTTGCCTTGCCATTATCCGGGGAGAGTTCTGGAGTCTGATTCTTTACTGTCCAGGCTTATCCATTTGAGCTGACTAGCTGAGTTTGTCTACTGACCAACAGCAACTCTTAATGCTGCAGTTGGGTGCTTTTCTTTCATTCTCCCTGTCCCTTCTAGTTATCTTAAAAAGTAACATTAAGTACAGTAGTACAATGTGTTTAAAAATCCATGTTGTGGCAAAATAATTCGTATTTTAATCGGTGAGAGTCAGATTCATGGGTAGTGTTTCAGGCTTTTTGCAGACAGAATCTATTTTGAGTCTATTAATTAGAAATACTCACTCATAGTAATAAGGCAGGAACTAAATTGTATGCATCGTTGTTCTGCATCATAATATAGGTCATGAACACCCAAAAGTGTAATGCTTGATACTGCCTTGTCATATGTAATTGATGTCTCTATGTATGCAATATAAATATTGTCGTCTTAAAGACATTTCAATTGCTTAAATATATGTATATATGTGGATAAATATGACGAACAATGAAGTTCCACTAGGTTAAAGCATAGATTGCAGAGAAAACATGGATTTGGAAGCATTGCTTGAGGATAGCTCAGGCAATCAGTAAGCATTAAATTCCCCCTGTGGTAATTAACTTGTTTTCATATCTGTTTTTTAATTTAAAACTATTAAAAAAAAAGTTTCCCAGTGTCTTTATTCTGAAGTATTTTTGAACAGTACAAATCCAGTTCTATTTTTAAAAAAATAATCAATATGTAGATTGATCTGCTTTTATATTTCAAAAAAATTGTCAGAACCAAAGAAGTGATCTCAAATCTATATGTCTGACTTCAAAATTCCTTTAATAAGGTCTGGAAAATAACTATGGGTGAAATTTATATTTGCAAATGGAAGAAGCCTCAGTCAAAATTTTGGGGTCAAATCACATACAGTCGAGTACAAAAAAACCTAAGCTGTTCTCCTTGAGCCACAACTACTAATACTGAACTATAATGAGACTGCAATAATAGTTTATTTTATAGGGTTTTTTCCATAATGAACATTTCCTATAATAAACAGATTGTCATGAATTTTTGTTAATATTCACTGATAGGCTGCTTATTTTAGTACTGAGATAAGGCTTTCCTTTTAAAGAAGGATGCTAAAAATGGTTCTTAACTGAATTGCAAAAAAAACAAAGTTTTAATTTAAAGATTTACTTTTAAACCTATTCCTTTAACAGCAGTTTAAACAGCATGAAAGCACATGTATATCATTAAATACACCACCCAGCTGTTGGGTTTTTTTTTCTTTTTCTCCCGTATCTAACAGCTAAAGTTAAAAAGTGTAATAGTATCTTAACCTTTCTTGTTGGTGAAGAGTTTCAGATTAGCCATGTATTTTTAGACTTTCCATGCACAATGTAGAGAGTGGGAATGGGAGTTTGTGCCTGCATCCCCAATGCTATGGAAAGCAAATATAATTAAAGCTTGTGTATTTATAGCCCTTGCAGCAATTCTTAAAGTTGCATTGTATGATGACCACCTTGGTTCCCCTTTGTGAGCTTTGTGGTGGAAGAACAAGACTTTTTTTTTCTGTGTCATGGAAAAAAAAAAAAAGCCTGTCAAATTGAGTGTCTGCTTCTTTGCTATTAAAATAATTGCTTTAATAGCAAATAATTATTAAAACAGCAGAACAGCAGCCTTTCTTAACTTAGGGGAATTGTCTAATTTAATGAGGAAGAACAGAAAATACCCATCTAACAAAATGTTGTAAAAAATGCCATGGAAGTGATCTCTAAACAATTAACCTAAGAGTTATGTTCTGAGTAAAAAGTAGAGCATGCCACAAAGTGCTTTTTAATATATTTCACTGATAGAGTACATTATGTAAATAAGTAAAAATATCTTGCTTGTTGTGCCTAGAGTACAAAAATGGGTTTTATTATTACAGTAGCTATCTGTTTTGCCCTTCAGATGTTTTTTCACTATGCTAACAGAATGAAAGAGGACTAGTTTTCCAGACTTTTATCGTTGATTTACATTGGAGAAATGTAAAGACTGAAAATTTTCAGTGTAAAATTAGGGGGAAGAAATACCATATCTCCTTCAAAACCTAAAGTTTGGTTCAGCATTTTCATAATCAAGTGCTTACCCATTAAAGACTTTGAAAAAGGGTATTGTAATCTCCAGGAACTTAAAGTGTCAGCATTTTAGTATCTGCTCATACTTCGATACTTTTCTTCACTTTGAGTAATTTTAGACAGCCTTAGAGTACACACATTGTTCTTTTCATTCTCTGTGTTACTTTGTTAATGGTTCTGCAGCTTCATATCAAGCATCAGCTTCCTACTACCATTAATTATAATGCACTGCAGGTGATCAAAAGCAACTTCCCTTAAATGGTACTGCTTTTTTTTTTTTTTTTGGTCCTGAATGTACTGCACTTGCAGAAACTCAGGCAATTTGTGAAATACTTGGTGTTATATTTTAATAGCTTCCACTTTTGTTTGTAAAATTCTGGAAATTTTTTTTCTCGCTTATTAGTGTTACTCTCTTCGACTTACCTTATTATTCAAATAACTCTTATATTTCTTGATCAGAAAAAGTGTGGCTGATTTTAATTGATTTTTCTGTACATTTCTATCAGACTATACAGCTGTAGGAATAGTACTTACATTTCCATGCCCACAGCAAGAAAAGCAGATTTTCTTATACTGCCTGAACTGAGGTTCATAATAGTTCAAAATTGCAGAACGTGTTGTGGAAATACACGTGTAGTACTCCACTTGTAGGCAGGTGAGTTCCACAGGAAGAGCAGCTACTTGGGTTTAGGAGCAGCTGCAAGATCCTTGCTTTTTGGTTGTTGCCACAGTTACTGTTTTCTTAATTTCCTGTTAATAGAGCTTTAATGCTATATGCCATTGGTTTAGAATTCCTTCCTGCAACTCCTTGAATTTTTCCTTGTTATATTTCCATTAGTTCATTTTCCAGTATATATCTTTTTTTTTTTTTTTTTCCTGCTACACATTTCAATCTTCCCTGTTCTAAGCCAAGTGCTGGACTGTGTGAGAACAGCTAGGAGAGGTAGCGAATGTTAAAGGCAACTCTTAAAATCGAAAGGATGGTGTGTCACAAGGTCAAATTTAACATGAGGCTTGGTTTTAAACAGCAGCTTTTCACTCATAGAGCTGAGTCAGTGAGTATGTATAGTTCTCACTGTGATCTAAAGTTTGTTTATAAAGATTTGTTTCTAGCTGTCCTGTGCCCAAGACCAAATTTGCAGTGAACCTACAGCATCCATAAAATCCAGAGTTTGTAGAACACAGCATAAGGAATATGCCATCTGTTTAGCTTTTGAGGAGGGGATTAACCTTGAGTAGCTTCAGAAATCTAAACATGGAAAAATATTGGGCATGTGTGGGTAGTGATTTTCTGTTAAAACTGTCCTTTACAGATGTGCCCTTTCTCATTGACTGCAGGCATTGTCGAGACTTAAGCTTGATTGGCTAACTTGGCTAACTGAAAATGAAGTGAGGTGAATCCCACGCTGATTGGTTTCAGTATTAGTGAGATAAAATAGGGTAGATGATGTGAAGATCACATTTTGTTCTTGATGCAGGTTTTGTAGGTTGTTTTGAGGACTACCCCATTTGTAATTCAGTTGTAGTAGGTTAATGTGAGGATTGTTAATGATTTTATCTAAACTGATAAACTAACTTGATTACAAAGCCATAAGGAGAGATAAAATTGCTAATGAAGGAATAGTAATACAGGTGATACAGAATAGGAATAGTTCCTCTGCAGCTGGCTTGAAAGACTGAAGGAATAACAGACTTTGTAGTGAAGCTTTGAGGATGCTGCTGACCTGAACTTTAAAGACTTTTAAAGGTAGAGTTTGGATCTGTAACTGTAGATGACTTTATCTGAGCCAGCCCTATGATTAAAGATAGGCTTGAATCTCTGCATGTATCTTGACCACAACTCCCGTGGCAGGGAGCTGTTGCAATTGATAGTTTGTGATAGCTATAGACTTCTTCCTGACTGATTTTGCAGCTATTTAGATCTGGGTTGAAATAAGCAGGTGACTGTGCTATTAACTTGAGAACTCTAGTGAACAACAGGATCTCAAACTGTAGGACTAGGTGATAGTACTTGAAATATTTTTATGAAGCATGGACAGGTTTCCAGTTTGTTTTACTGTGATAATTTGAATCATTCCACTGCTATTGTAGTAATGTGAGTTAGTACATCTGAACAGTTAAGTGTTAAACTATTCTGATTCTTAGTAACTATTCCATATTAGGCAATAGTCATACAAAACAACTTCCAATTACCTATCCACTCTCAAATTGCTTGAAAAAAACTAACTCCTGTACTTACAGTACACCTGGAAACACAAAGCAGTCAGTTTGCCTGCTAAATTAATGTGAAAGGATTGTGCATGTTATGAAACTCTTTTCCTGCACCCCTCAATACTGTATGCTGATCCCAGAAATAGATAGATGCATTAAATGCAAGCAAGCTTTTTCCCCCTCTTTATGATACAAATGTGTATTCCACCTCCAGGTCTGTTCACTTGAGTAAATTAAAAGTTCTTACATGTTCGGGGCTTAAATATTCATATGTGAAATTAGGATGGAATACTGCTGGACTGCAACAGCCTACTTGAGTTTAAATCACTTGTAAAACTATCTGCTTTCATTTTGCCTTGTTATGACACCAATGAGGCAGTGCCTGGTATTACTGGTGCCTTGTGTTTATTCCCCATGCAGGTGGACCTCACAGTGCAAGAAAAGGAGAAGTACCTCAACGTGTCTCGTTGGTTCAACCACATTCAGCATTACCCAGGTGTCCGGCAACATCTGTCTAATGTCGTCTTCATCAAGAACAGATTATACACAAATGCTCATTAAGGAAAATCCTAATGTCGTGTTGGAAGGAGGTTTGGGAGTTTAGAAGTTATACTGTCCAAAGCCACTAGTAGCAAATGCTGTTTTGTAACCTTCTGTATGTGAACCAAAACTGTTAATGCCTCAGATAATACAGTTGCATTGAATTGCTGTTGTTCATTCAAGAATTTGAACTAAAGAATTGTATCATGTATCTGATTAAATGCAGCAATGGGAGAAAGATGGAAACTGAGTTTTAATTCACTATTTAAAAAAAAAAAAATTTAAGTTCCTTTCATTAAACATTCAAGTGGAATTACATGATCTTTATAGGAAATAATTGGTTATTTTCCTTCAATTATCCACTCCTTCCGCTATTTATTGAATTTTTATGTACATCATCCCGCTTTCTTTTCATTTTGTTTTCCATGGATGTTTACACTAGTTTTGTAAAAGTTAAGAGCTATATTGTGTGCCAAGGATGTGAAAAAGGGAACATGCAAATGTTACAAAGTATTTATGTGACTGAATAAATTATTTTAAAACTGTAGTTTTAATTTGGCTGTGAAACTTTCTAGTTTTTATTCAGTTAGGAAAATGAATATTTGAAAGGTTAGTTCACTTCTTACTTCATTTTGTGGTATGCTGTTTTGATTCTAGAAACATTTTCTTTCAAAGTGGGTAGAAAAGTTAGTGTTCTTACAGATTTTTTGTGTGTGCCTCACTTCATTTCTTACACAAGTGTCAATGCAAGTTTCAAGATTGTAAAAAACCAAGCAAATCCCACCTCAACAAAACCAATCAAAAACCTTGGCTTAAGATAAGCTGAGCTGGTCTGTCAGTTCACTAGCAATGTTTTAAAGTTGGTTTTAAAAACAGCAACATTCTTGTTGAGTCCAACATTTGGACAGGTCATTTGACTGTAGAATGTGGTCCCTCCATTTTTAACAAAGTTAAGAGTGCTAACTTTAATTGCTTAAATATCTTCTGCACAATTCAGTTAACATTTCTTTTAACATATGAAAGAAAAAAAATTGATATTTCAGTTGATAAATTGACTTCTATATTGGTTTCTACAGCAGTGTTTAGCAGACAACTTCACTTGTACATTCTTTATTCTTAACTTGTGTGGTACTTTAGGAACTTCCCACCAAGTAAATATAAATACGAAGATATATCTTGGATAGATGTTTTATAATGTTCATAATGCTCAGTCCTTAAAAAAAAAAAAAAAGGTAAGTAGATTATTAAAATGTGTCCTGACTCAAAAATGGACACAAGAAAATTGTAAAGGTAAGCATAACCTGGACAATTCTGGGCTCTAATAAGTGTTTTCTGTATATATATAATTTTTTATAGAGGGTTTACAGGTACACCAAGTTACTTTTAGAGTGAAAATACTTAATTTCAGAAATTTCTCATCATTTTTCAGGGGGCTTAAATCTCTGCTTCTGCCATGTCTCATGTTAGCTACTCTTGTTCCTTGCTATTTAGAAGCTCACCTGTACTTACAAAGATCTCACTGAAATCTTGAGATCTGTTTGAGAATTGTGGAATGGGCTTTAGTACAAACATGTTGGAGACTTCATGATCCAGATTTTTCACATTTGACTACCTGAAAGCTTCAAGTGTTTGCTGTCAGTGCTTGCACTCTTAATTCCCAATTTATTCAAACATTTGCTACCTAGTATTATGTATACAAGTGAGTTTGCTTTTCCCCTCAGTTATGTATGGAAGCAAGTGATGATAAGACTTTAAAAAATGCCTACACTTCTGCTCGGTTCTATTGTAATGACCTGGTTTCTGTTTCAGAAGGGGAGTATGGGTGTGAATCATCAGTGCATTTGTTCAGGGTTTAGGGAAGTTTCACATTCATCTTACACATTTAGTGCTTTTATCTCCTATTCCAAGTGAGAATTATTTATGTTTTGTGAAGTGTCTGTGCAAGTCGTCGTCTGTGAGAACAGCAGCTTATGTTACAGCTGAGACCACTGAAATGCAACCAGAACTAAATATTGCTAAAAACAATACTGTCATCTTTTCGGGCATCTTTTGTAAAGATGTTGCTACAAAGGTGTCATTTTATTAATCCCAAATAGCTGCTGTTTCCAAGTATTGGGATTTCTTACGTTGCCTACATGCTGCCACTGCAGTATCCCCTAGCCTCTTGTGCCAGTTTTATTTTCTCTGGTGTAGAACAGAAGTGTTACTTGCTACTGAAATACTATTAAAAAAAAATTCACCTAGCAGAAAGATGAAATGTTTAGAATTGGATTAGTAATATTTAACTCTTTACTATCTAAAAGACATTTGGTCATTATCATTTGGTGACTTGAGCATATTTCAATTTTCTCTCTCCTGCACAGAGAAACTTAAAGGGATAGAGGGTTAAAAGCAAAGAAGAATGGAGACTTTGCCTTTAGAGAGATGACTGGGAAAACCAGATGGTATTGATTTTTCTCCCATCTCTCCCTTTTTGTCTAATGCCTTTTGATCAAGGACATCCAGATCTGTAAAAGAACTTCTGAGAAATCACACAGATGTAGCTGAGTCTATCTGAGATTGTATGAGGTACATTTTTTACAATTATACTTCATAATTTTTACAAATGAGGTGTACTGTAGCGTGAGCTTTCAAATTAACGTTGATGGTCGGTATAAAGGGTGTGCATGGGCAAATCTTCAGCTGTTTTTAAAGGTACTTCCACATGTCTTTCTATAATATTTTATTATACTTTCACTCAATGTTAGTAAAAGAGACTTTCATCCCTCACAACCCCTTTCTCCTTTCTTAAAACTTCAGTTGCTGAAGGGCACTGTGATGTTTTACTTGTGTTGCTTTGCAGTTTGATGATGATGATGACCACAGTGATTTGTGGAATTTATTTTCACAGCATTTCATAAGCAGCAACACTTTCATTTGTTAACGCATCTCCTCATTGCGTATTATTATTTTGCATAATTGTTCTAATTTATTCAAGGGGCCTGACATATTATGGTCTTTTAAGTATGTGCCTCTGGGACTTGAGGTTGTTGCCATATGGTGAGATAGTGCTTCATGACAACCTTTCAGCAACTGAAGAATTCAACAGTGAAATAAATATGATAATTTTAAGCGTTCAGTGAAATCTTACACTTAACCACTTTGACTTGTCTTTTTCCTCTTAATGCCAAGATGACTACTGCTTGCAGACAAGCCATGTTAAAAGAAGTGTTTGAGTTTTGCATCGGATATGTAAAGAATGTGCTGATGATTTTTAGTTGTCTTTGTATGTGTAATAACTTCATTTTTAAGTGAGAGTTCGTGTTGACTTCTGAAGTCTTTAGGGGTAGTTATTGCTCTGAGACTTATAACTGAGCAACAGTGACTTTCAGGAAAATTCGGGTTTAATATGGGATTAGAAAAGAGAGTAGAAATAAAAAATTTGAAAAGATTACTCTGAACAAAAAAACCAGTTCTAGTTTAGACATGGGTACGAAGAAAATCTGACCATTCAGATGGAACCAAAGTGTAGGCTTTTCATCAGCAAAATTGTAAAGAAATTATTTATGAGAACTTAAATGTACAACATGCTTTCTGTTACATTCCTATTGTGTCATCAGTGATTTACCTACCAGGTTGGCTTTTTTTTTTTTTATACAGAGAAAACAAGTTAGGAGATACTACTTCTGGTTTACAATTGAAACAGTCCAATCAACCAAGTAAATACTTGCTTTCAGGAGCTTTGCACCTATCAAATTGCCAGAGATTCTTTGTGTAGAATGTGTAATTTTTGCCAGTGAAGTCTGCTAGCTCACATCTTAGTTGTTTGCCTGTAAGGGGTGATATTTTCATATACTTCTACTCTTTTTTATTTTGTAATCCTTTTCTATAGCTTACCTCACCCTCTTCAAAATATTTTTAAATTGAGTAGCCTGTCTCCCAGGAATTTCATACTATTGCCTGAATCTTTGGAAGCTCATAGGCCTAGAAATGGGGAGCCTGTTTTTTGTGAGGTACATCTTAAACTTCCTAATAGGTGTTACAGCCCATTAGAGTATTTTTATAAAATAATTCTTCAGCATTAGTTTCCTTCTCTCTTACACACACATACATTGATTTCAGTTATAGCTGATGGAACACTAATCTAGACTCTTCAGTGTGGGTGTGGATCCTGAGTTATTACAGGGAACTGAGACTCTAAGTAAGGTGTAATATAGATGTACTTTGCAATTCAAATAAGACACTCCCTTATATTAACTATTTTATATGAAAATGTGACTCAGAAGTGCTTTTGTCCATGAAATGCACCCGAGTAACAATACAGATGAAGAAGCAGTAGAACTTGGGTATCTTTATTCTCAGTTAAAAGACAATAGATGATCAAAAATCTGCTTGTCAGTGCTGTTGATTTGGAACAAAGTATGTTAGATTAGCTGAGAAAGATGGAAATAAAGGAATAGAACTGTAAAATCATCAAGAAATTCAGTTGTAAGCTCTTCTATTCAAAAGTCTGGTTCATATTCTTTCTGACCTGTTTGCATCTGTGCAGGTGACTTATGGTTTGCCACATAAATGTTGAAATTGGGAGTAGATTTTTCTCCAAGTAGATTTGCTTAGCCGTAAATAGCCATAAATTGATTTTATAATTGTATGTGTATACAGAACCTAGTATGTAATTTTTTCTACCTTTTTTTTTTTTTTTTTTGGCTAGAAAGAGGGATCAGTAGGCCTATTTCCCCCCCCCCCTTTCGGTTTTTAATCTTATAACTTCTTTTAATCTTTAGTATCTTTAACTTCAAAGTGTAATTGCAATGATGCAGCTGCTTAATGGATTGCTACATTTAATATTTTCCCCCTAAGAGCAGTATTTCTTCTTTGCATCTCTAATTGGATCATGCTGCTGCTGTCTCTGATGGAAATGCCAGGTTTCATATTCACCATACACCTAAGCACATGCTTACTCACTCGGTAATCCTAATTTTTTTTTTATTATTATTATTTATCAAAATTGAATTGTATTACATGTGGGGGTTTTCTTGTGCTTCAATTTTATTGCAAAAGAAATGTGAGGGGAAATGCTATCATGCACCTCTTGCTGCACCAAGCTTTCAGATTCAGGCTGGGTCTTTGTACCCTACCGCTGCATGTCTTAAATGTTAGATTTAGAGTACTTCAGAGCCCAGCTCCAGGGCGAGATATAAAGACACCACAGATTTGGGAGGGGGATTGATTTTGTAGCAAGCATTACTTGTTGCTGCTCTGTGCACATTCCTGCAGGCGTGGCCTTTATTTTCCGTGCTGGGAGTGACTACAGCCACTGCAGCTGCTGCAGAACACCGCGCATCCCATCTCCCACTCTACAGGCAGGCAGGAGGTGAGTAATTGTTCATTGTTGCTACATCTGAAGGATTCCCCTTTCCCCTCCCACACTACCTTGGCCCCTTTAGGAAGATTTTCATCTATTAAACTTTCTCTCCTCTGTTGGAGGAACTAAACCTCTTTCAGTGTTTTCAGGCTGGTTATCTAATTTGACAGCTCGTAGGTGATGTCTATTCCTCTTCAAAGAGGCAGGTAGCCCCGGGCTAGCCAGCTGCATTGTGGATTCTGCAGATTTGGCTTGCTGTTCCTGCTGGGTGTCATCTGTCTTCTTAGTCTTGCGGTGGATAATTTTTGTCCTCCCTAGCATCATCTGCCTGAGCAGTTTCTGCCTGGCAGGCCTGTCCATACAGGTTGAGCATCAAATACAGCAGCCGCACGGCTAATGTGACAAGGCACTCCTCCAAACAGCACAGCCCCGGGCCTGCTTTGGCCAGCATCGGCATCGCAGCCCACAAACTTCCAGCCATCACGATCGTGGTCTTGGTCTCCCATCACGGGTGCAGCCCATGGACTTATTCTGCTGGCACAAAGTATGTCCCCCGCCTCGCCCTCTTAAGGGCCGTCGCTCCGATTCCTCCCATCTGGGCAGATGTCTGCCTCAACAGGTTTGGGTTTCCCTGCCTGTTGCCGGCATTTGACTCGGACACCGCCACTTGGATGAAACAATACTTTAGTGGATTATCATTGCTAGACAGCCTGTGGGGGAAATGACAGGACTCGGCACGTTCATCTGAAGATTTTGCAGTTCAGAGTGCTGCTAACGCTAATGGGAAGTGGCAGGGTGATCCCTAAAAGAGAAAGCAGGTTCCATTGCACGGCAAAAGTGACAGAGGTTGTTTAGTCTATCTTCCAGAAAAATACATGATGACTACATATGTTGATTTTCATGCTCCAAGCCATAGCTATTTCCATATTTTTGTGACTTGATGACTACTTTCTACAAACTGACAGGTTAGGGGCTCCACAAGTATTGTCTTTTTATAGCCATCACCTCTTTAAGTCCTCCTTAATTTTTTTGAATATGTTTTGAAAATAAGCTTGATGGGGCACTGAGAGTGAGCAGGGAGTGGGGGGGGGCAACAAAAGAGACATAAATGCAACAATAAAGCATATTCTTTAAGAAAAATAACTATTCAAACAGAGGAGGAATGGTTTCAGGACAGTAGTCCTAGAAACCAATGCAGCTGCCTGCCACAGGATTTGCCCTTGTTGCATTCCCATAATTCTGAACCTGACATTAGTCATGATGTAAGAACTGTTTTCCTAGAAATGCAGCAGTTGCAAAGCCCCTTAACTACAGGATTTCCTCCTTAAAAAATAAAAAGCTGGAGCATAGGGCTTAGAGGGGGAAATAACTTGTTTGAGAGAGAGACTACAAAAGAATGGCAGCTAGGCAGGAAAGGGATAAAATTAACATTTGAAAAATTCTACCCCAGATTATTATTTATGATGGAGCCAGCCGGAATATCCTACAGATGTTACTAATATATGAGCATTAGTGTAATCTAATGGTGATTGTCAGTTGCTTATGTGCTTTGAATTCAAATGGGAAAATATAAATATTAATCTATAGGTTGCAAGACGTGGTTATTTTGGGGTGAAAAAAAGATAATGTGGAAGGGAACTATTTTTTAAATAATTCTTATATCTGCTAGTTGCCTAATTAATATTTGCAGATTATGTGACAGTGAAGGAGTGAAATACTTTTAGATTATGTATTTATATTGAATTTAGTAATAATGTTAAGTATTGAACACTTCTCAGTGTGACATGCATTTTATTATTTAAATAGATTTTAACTGTATTTTGACTGATTTTGGAGTAGATTGTTTCAACAAAACCAATTCACTCATTTTTAACCCTGAGTTTAGAAGATTATAGGTATTGTCGAAAAAACCCCATATATACCAATTTCAGTGAACAGTTTCTGAGCTTTGATGATGTGACACAAATTTATAATAGGATAATTTTTTTGTGTCAGTTGTAATAGCTCTTAAAAGTCTCCTTTTTTTTTTCTTGGCCCACCATTATTCTTACACATAAAAGCTATGGAGAGTAGAACATGGGCAGAACTAATTTCTAAGAAAGGAATATATATCACTCCTGTTTTCTACGAATAAACTAGTAATTGTTCCAGCTAAACTGGCTCCTTTGTGGTATGCCAGGTCAGAATACTGAAGCTGCAGCAGCTATAGCAGAATTTGTGGTCCAGTTCTTTCTTCATTGACCATACAAAGACACTGTGTGGTGTGTATTGCAAATTTTAAAAAAATGTATAAAAGAAGAAACAAACTGTAGATGCAATGGCGTAACTAGGATCAACCTATTGTAAAAGTCACTGAGTTTATGTGGCGTGAAGAAAAAAAATCACAAACAGAAGTTAATGTACTGTAATTTATAAGGGAGAGGTGGTAAAAGGGGGCAGGGGTGGGTATATTGAAAATATCCTAGTGCTGTCAGAGGCACAGAATGGGTCAGTTTGGAAGGGACCACTGTGGGTCATGTGCTCCAACCTCCCTGCTCAATCAGGGCCATCCTAGAGCACGGGCACAGGATTGCATCCAGATGGTTCTTGAATATCTGCAGTGAGGGAGAGTCCACAGCCTCTCTGGTTAGTCTGTCCCAGTGCTTAGTCGCCCATGCAGTAAAGAAGTTCTTCCTCATATTCAGATGTGCCTGTTTCTACCTGTTGCCTCTTGTCTTATTGCTTGGCACCAAGATGAGCCTGGGTCCATCTTCTTGACACTCTCCCTTCAGATACTTATAGACACTAATGAGGTCCTCTCACAGTCTTTTTTTTCAAGGCTGAACAAGCCCTGTTTCCTCAGCCTGTCCTCATAAGAGAGATGCTCCAGGCTACCAATCAACTTTGTAGCTCTCTGCTGGACTTGCTCCAGGAGCTCCGTGTCTCTCTTGTACTGAGGAGCCTCTTTTGTACTCTCAAATAGTCTTAAAAGAAATTTATAGGGATTTTACATAATTTTTGCCTTTTTTTTCTTTTTTGTTATAGTTGTAAAAGACTGCTCCTCTTATTTTTTTTTCTTTCAGCCCATGCGTTCAGAAGTTGTTACTCATGTTTGCTACACGCAGAAGGCAAGTGGGTTTCCTGAATGTGTGTCTCTTATTATATTATCTGAATCACAGAATTAATTAGATTGGAAAAGACCTCTGAGATCATCAAGTCCAGCATATGACTGAACACCATGCTATCAACTAGACCACAGCACTGAGTGCCACGTCCAGTCTCTCCTTAAACACCCCTGGGGACAGTGATTCCATCACTTCCCTGGGCAGCCCGTTCCAATGTTTAATCACCCTTTCTGTGAAGAAATTCTTCCTGTTGTCCAACCTGAACCTCCCCCGGCGCACCTTGAGGCCTTTTCCTCTGGTCCTGTCGCTGCTTGCCTGGCTACAGCCTCCTTTCAGGTAGAGAGCGATAAGCTCCCCCATGAGCCTCCTTTTCTCCAGGCTAAACAACCCCATCTCCCTCAGCCGCCCCTCACAGGACATGCGCTCCAGACCCTCCACCGGCTCCGCTCCCCTTCTCCGGAGCCGTGCCCTTCTCTCCTGCTAAAACAACACCCATCCAACAGCCAAAATCCCGGGGGTGTGTTTGGGGGCGGTGCCGCGGCGGGGCGGGCGCGCCGCGATGATCTCACGGCGCGGCACCGGGGCCCTGCGGAAGCTCTGCGGGCACGGCCGGCCGGGGCCAGGGCCGGGGCCGGGCAGGGCCAGGCGGTACCACCGCGCTGCCCCCGGGGCCACCGAGCGCCATGAGCGGGGCTGGCCCCGCATCCCCCGCCCGCAGCACCGCGGCGGCCCCGCCGCACGGCGACAGGAGGCGGGAGGCGCCGGCCGCCGGCTCCCCCATCCAGGCCATCATAAAGGGTAAGGGGCGAGCGCGGTGTCACCGCGGCATCAGCAGCACCGCTTCGGCCGCCTTCCTGCCCCCCGGGGCTCCGTGGCACGCTCCGAGGCTTAATAGCTGGAGACGTGCGAGGCCTGGATAGCTTTCACCTCTCGGAGGTTGAAACTAGGCGTTCTTTCGGGATACTGAGCCTGCCACGGGGGCCCTGCCACTGGCGTGTGAAGTTTCCTGGGAAGCTCCTACTTTGGTCTTGTTCGCCCCGAGTCTTGCCCTGGTCCATCAGCGCACAGGAGCGTTTGGACTGGGGAAGGGTCTAGCCTGTGTTTTATTTACGGCAACCACGTCATTCCCCAGATTTGGAATAACCGTTCTGCACCTTTTTTTGAGCGGGGTGGGAATCGGGATGTTGAACAAACAGGTGGATACAGTAGCGAGGGAGAGCCACGAGGCAGGTTCCAACAGGTGGGGCAGGAAGACATCCTTTACATGGCAGTGCCAGTTTAAAGCGCTTGTTGACACTGCAGCGTATATTTCTTCACATAGTCTTTATTTGCTGTGCTCTCACACTGCCTTTTGATTTAACGGGCTTTTTCTTTCTCTGTGACAGACGAGCCTGATTTTCACACGTACTTATATCGTAAATACTCTTTTTCAAGACTTAAATTTCAAGTCTTTGGCCCTGGAATACAAGAAAATGCTGACGGTTTTCCTGTGTAGGGAGCATTTTGCTTCTCTTGCTGCAGAAAACTCCCACGTCCTAGCATGTAAATCTCTATTAAGCTGCAGCGTTTAGTTCTGTTCTTTTACCACTATGTACAATCAGATACAGAAGCTTCTACTGAGAAGAGGGTTGAAACAAAGAGTGCTGAGGCACAGAGGAGAACTTTCAGCCTTCCCAAAAAGGTGTCTTTGGCATCTGGAATACTGATTCGTGGCATTTTATCTAAGTTGAGATAAGTTACTCAACAAACGCTGTTCTGGTGCTCTTTTCGTTTTGTATGTATTTTGTAGTACTTCAAACAGGTATGGTGTACTACCATGTGTTGTGTAGCCCAGTGTAGGAGTTAGAGAAAAACTAAAATTCTGGCTTTCATTAATCTTCTAGATGTTGGGGAAATCTATTCAAGACTCCTGGATCACAGACCAGTAATTCAGGGAGAAATACGTTACTTTGTTAAAGAATTTGAGGTAAGTATTTGTATCTTATTGGATGCTGTCATAGTCTGAGACTTTCAACAGTGTTAGCATCTTTTTAAATATCATAATATGTACATAAGTTTTGCCAGAAGAACTTGACATGTTTGGTTTTTTTCCCAGAATAACACACTTGTAGTATACATCTGCATCTTTAGTAAACAAGGCCGTAATTTAGGCCTTTTTCTTTTAAAAGTTTTGAAAGGGGCATAATTTCTTTTCCTGCAAAAGACTGGCAGGAACTTTGATGCTAGAGAATTATGAAATCCTAACATCTTAGAGAAGTCCATTTGGTTCAAGGAAAGTATTGTTGGCCAGTGTAGGTTTACATCTGACTGAGAAACTGCTTTAGGCATCAGCTGGATTCAACTAGCACAGTTGTAGTTTTATTTTGCTTTAATTTTTGTTACACAAACTAAAGTAATATTACTAGAAAAGAAGAGCAACACTTTATGCAAAGTTAGAAAATCATTAAAAATTGAATGATTTTTGCCTGATTGGCTGCAAATGAGGTCTAAGTATTAAAGGTGCAAAAGTGTTTATACACAACTTTACTTGGAAAATGTAATTTGGTTTCCACAAGATGGCAGCAAAAGTTTAGAAAAGTCACATGTCAACAAAAGGCTGTTTCTGAGTAGATTTTCATTCTTACAGAATGTGGAATTTAAAATCAAAACCAGTCCTGAAAGCGCAGTTACACCTCAAAATCCAGCAAGCAGACCTGATTTGAATGACCTTAAGAATGTCTTTCCCCCTCATCACAGATTTTAGCTTATATTTGAAGCAGATCTGTTTTGTCTCTACTGGTTTAGCAAAATACACACGTGAAATAAACTCTTATCAGATCTATATCACATGGGCTTCAGAGTCATAAGAAATTATTTATTTTCTCTGCCTTCCCTAAGTAAGATACAGTAGGTAGTTTTACATGGCATTCCATGGGAAGGAAAAATTTAAACTCAATTAAAAAATTAGAACTCATGTCTTTATAACTATAATTAATATATTTCTCTTATTGCACCTGAAGTCTTGTTCTGTTTCTTAGACAAATTTAATACATTCTTAGATCTGATATTGAAATTCAGTTGCTGGTTTTTACTTTTAGGGGGGCAAATAACAAAGCAAAGGATTGTTTAAATCTTTGCAACTTAAAATTTCTTCCAAAAATTACTCTTGTTTGTAACTTTGAGGTATCAGCTATTTTTTGGTTGTGGTAGGACCTATGCTTATTCTTTCAATGATGAGCACCTAGTGTGTAAAGAATGAAGATTTGCATTCAGGAAATCTTTAGCCTGTTTAATTAAGTGGTTTTACTTGTGTGTGCCTCCACTGCTGAAGTTTTAGAACAGATATGTTGATCCAATTGCCCACTTCGTGGAATGCACGAAGTAAAACAATTTTACTTGGATTGTTTTAATCTCTTCCCATGCTAAGTGTGGGTCAGACATCAAGTAAGCAGAATCACTGCTATGTTGTTTCTCAGTAACAAATGAGTTATAAAACTGCAGTGTTTTCAAGTTTTCTTCCTGTGTGTTGGTTTTGATACGCTGTAAATAATCTATACAGAACAAGCACATTTTTCCACACAGTGTTTTAGCCAGTTAATACTGACTTTTCTCACGAAGGCCAGAAGGGTCGTTCAAAGAATTCCTGTATTTTAGTGTGAAGAATGGAACACTGCTCTCTTTTTTTCGCAAAACAATTTTTTTCATTGTGCTAAATAAGTGAAGTAACTCTTTAGGAGACAATGGTATAGTCTTTAAGATGAAGTTTATCAACTGGGAAACCATCTTTAGTTTGTAAAGTGGAATTCCTTGTTAGCCACTCATTTTCTTTCCTTTTTCTGGCAGGAAAAACGTGGCCTCCGAGAACTGCGAGTACTTGAAAATCTAAAGAATACAATCTTTGAAACAAATGAACATGTTCTTCCTAAATGTGAGCAGGCAATGCATGACAATTTGAATGAAACATTCAAGAGATGTAAGCACATTGCTTCTTTTTTCTCTTATTGCATCATTTTGAGGAGTAATTTAAATAGCTTGAATTCAAAATGTAGAGAATTTGTAGAAAAATTATCATAATTGGATATTTATGTGCTATTTATGTGCTTTGTTCTCATTTTTGTGAAATTTTAAAAGGGAAACAACAGGGACATTTTTTGTATTGGTCCAGCCACACAGTTCTTGCTAAGGTTACATTAAAGCTTTTTGTTTATTGAAGTAAAAGCTGTTTCAGCTCAGTTATTCGCTACTCACTTGCAAATAGCACTCCATGTTGACCAAAACTGTGGACAAAATTTCATTTTTCTGAAATTTCAGGCTTTTTTTTCAGTTTGTTGCAAACATGCTGCAGCGTGACCTTCAGGTTTCTTAATTTTCCGACAGGAGTGTGTAATACTGTCCCCTGTGATTTAAAACAAAACCTGCTGCTGTCTAACTGTGGAAAGTTATTATAATTATCATCATCATCTTAGTCACAGATAGTGAAATAGGAGTAATTGCATGCTAATCTTAGTTTCATGATTATAATAATATATGTTTTTATTGATCAGATTTTAAAAGAAAATTTATAATTTATTGTACTAATTTTTCAGTATCTTTTCTTTTTTCTTACTCATTCAGCAAGATGGCTTCTTAAAAAGAGATTTCAAGAGAGTGTGGATACCTAGCTTTAGCTGCCGAATTTATGCGGTTGGAACTTGCCAGTGTAGGTTGTGTTATATTTCATATGTGGCATGTTGTATAAGCATTTAATTTCTTATAACTTACTTACATGGCCTCTGGCATATATGGAATAGCAAATGGTAGATGATTCTATGCACACAAAACAATTGCAGGAAAGTATTTGAAACTTTAAATTTAGTCGTGCAAATAAGACACACGTTCTAATACCATCTGACTGGAGTGAGCCTCTGATGCTGCTTCCTGACTTTCTGATGGGTCAGCTGTGCAGTACGTCTTTAGTAATAGAATCACAGAATGGTTGAGGTGGGAAGGGACCTCAGGAAGTCATGTTCTTAAGCCTCCTGCATGCTCAAGCAGCAGCAGCAGCTAGAGCCAGGACTGTGTCCAGTTGCATTTCAAGTATCTCTACAGGTAGAGACTCCACAGCCTCTCTGGGCAACCTGTTCCAGTGTTTGACCACCCTCACAGGAAAAACTGTTTTCTTATGGTAATTTGAAATCCCGTGTATTTGATCTTGTGCTCACTGCTTCTTGTCATGACAGTGAGCACTATAGAGAAGAGTCTGGCTCCCTCATCTTCGTTTCATTCAGATATTTATTACATTCAGATATTTATTCACCTTCTCCCCTGGGCCTTCTTTTCACCACACAGAACAGTCCCAGCTCTCTTAGCCTTGCCTCATACAAAAGATGCTTCAGTCCTTAATCATCTTTGTGGCCGTGTGCTGGACTTACTCCAGTAAATAATCTCCTTTTTTTACTGGGGAGCCTAGAAGTGGATAGACTAACTCACGTGTGGCCTGTGTTATTTGCCTCAATTATGCCTTGCTGCCAGAGATTATTCCTCTCTAGATGCAGAACTTGACATTTCCCTGTGTTGAACTTCATTGAAATTCCTCTCAGCCCCATTCTCCAGTTGCTCAAGGTCCCTCTGAATGGCAGCACAACCATTTCCAGTTTAAGTGTCCCCTAACCTGGTGCTCCTTCACAGACAGTAAGTCTGCTTTGCTCTAGACTTTCCCTCTGGTTTCAGAAGCCTGGGATTCCTCAAGGCTGGTCTTTATGCTAAAGACTAAGGCAAAGGCAGCATTGAGTACCTTGGCCTTTGCCATGTTCTTTGTCACCAGCTCCCCTACCCCACTGAGCAGAAGGCCTGCATTTTCCCCAGTTTTCCTTTTGCTGCTCCATACTTATAGAATCTTTTCTTGCTATTTTTTGTACCCCTCGCCAAATTCGACTCCCGATCAGCTTTTACTTTCCTCATGCTGTCTCTGCTTGATTAGACAGCAACTCTCCTGCATGACTTGCCCCTGCTTCCACCTCCTTTTAAAATTTGAATTCAGTCAGGAACTCCTCGGTCATCCATGAAGACCTCCTGCTGCAGGCAACATCCATTCTTGTTGGGATGGACTTTTCTTGAGCTTGGAGAAGGTGATCCTTGTTACCATCATCCCAGACCCTTGGTTTGCCTACCATTGGTTTGTCCCCAGTCTCTTTACTTTTTTTTTTTTGTGAATCACTCCTTCACCTGTCATTTCCAGTTTAAAGCTGTCTCTACCAGGTTGGCCAGCCTGCTGGCACGGGTACTTTTTTGCCGTGTTTAGTCAGGTGGATCTCATCTCTTCCAAGCATCTGTTGGTGCTCAGAATGGGTTTCATGGATATAGAAACCAAACCTTGCTGCCAACACCAACTGTGCAACCAGCTGCTAACCCCAAAAATTCACCTAGTCCCCCTCAACAGGGAGATTGAGGAGATCGTTACCCAGACCCCCACGTCTTTGACCACTGTCCTCAGATCCTTGTAGTCATTCCTGATATTTCTCAGGTCACCCCTGCAGTACCACTGGCATCTACATGGAAGAGCACCAGGAGTAATAGTCCAAACTTACAACATCCCAAATGTGAGCCCCTGGCAAGCGGCAAACCTCCCTAGGTGACAAAACATATTGAAAGGTGGGGAGCCTCTATCCGCTGCCACAGGGAGTCTGCTACAGCTGTCACTTGCCACTCTCTTCTAAAGGTCCTGAGCAGCTCAGGATCAGCCACCAGATGCTCCAATTCACGGTGCTCCCAGCTCCTCATCAGCTATGTGGGCAGTGAACCTGTTCTGTAACTGGAAGTCCTCAGGGTGGCAGGAGCCTGCCTCCTGGTGTGAAAAGTCACCAGCTTCAAAATGATGATAAATAAGTAAGGTATTTCTCAGTGCCAGATTGTGTTAGTGGGAGAAGTGACTGCTTCGGGGAAATTAGTTTATTTAATTCTACATTAATCAAGTGTTAAATAAGTTGGGGAGAAAAAGTGCATAGGAATGCAGTTCCTATTTCCATTGAGAAGTTTTCCCAGGCTTAGTCTCATGAGAGAAGAGGCTGGCTCCAGCATAAAGATGTTCTCCATGTAGAGTGTATACTACATCACTTTTTACTTTAAAAATAAGAAAAAAACTGAACCAAGTAAAACATAGAGCTTGGTCACCTGTTTCTACTTACTGACTTAAGAGTGGTTTTTGATGTCTTCTGAGGTGCTGAGTAGTGCACTCTAGCTCATTAGCCACACTGGGGAGTGTGGGCACAAGAGGACCTGTCTGCTTTTCGCTTTTTGGCTTCTAGAACACACAAAGGTTAAACACTCACTGATAAGCCTACTTACAGTTGTAAGAGTAAAGCATTTTCGGCAAGTACTGACAACTCTTTAAATCCCTTTCAGGCAAGTTTCTTTGATTTAGAACAGCAGACTGATCTACTGCAATTTGTTGTTTCAGTGCAAGCTGCCAACGACATGATCCATAAACTCCAAGAGAAGGAGTGTGAAGTGAGAAAGGTAAAATATGGGTGGATGGATACATTTTTATAGTGTGATCTAGGTTGGAGTCTCATACTTCACAGCAGGTTCATCTGCCTTCAGTGTAGCAAAACTTCAGAAAGTGTTTTTTTATACCTTATATACTTGCAGCAAAACTTCTTCTGGGGTGATTTCTGCTCACTGCAAGTGGATCTAGCTAAGTCTTCCTACAATCTCCTGATGCATGGAAACTATTTTTTTTTTATTTCCTTCACTTTATTTTCCCTCCTAGCTCAGACTATAACATTTGTCACATACAGGGAAAGCTTTAATATAAAAAACCCCTTATTTTCTGTGGAACAAAAAACACCTACTAACCTACCAGAATGGAAATGTAAATCTTTCCTAGTTAGCAGAGAACATTGACCATATTATATATATTACTTGTTGAAAAGGAAGTGTGTTTTTTACTTGTGGATGGGTTATTTAATGAAGGGCTATATTATAGGAACATGCGAATCATTGGAACCTTTTCAGTTGGCTACATTTTGCTTATTTGAAATACATGTGCTCGGAATCTAGAAGGTGGAAAATTATACAAGAAATTAGTTTCATGTTTTCTCATTACCGCTTCGTTATTGTGTTCCTGGGCTATCTCTTAACCTGCAAAATGCTATTTATAATAATTTAGTTCAGAAAAACTGAAGACATTTCTGTGGCCATCAAGCGAAACAGGCCGTTCATTGATGTATGTAAGCTGATAATTGTGTTTTTCTTTCCTTTTTGCAATCGATGAAGATGGGCAGTCCAGTTGCAACTGAATACTGGCACTGTGCAAACAGCACACTGCTGAACCCTGACAAAGTTTGCTTGTGTCTATCACTAGTGTAGATACTGGTAGAGAGGTTAAATAGGAAATTCTTACAGTTCTGCTACTGTTTGTTTGAAGTTAAACTTTAATAAAAAATTTATAAGTTATAAAATGAACACTCAGTAAGAATGGTGACTATTCTTTTCTTAAAGTATTAGCTGTATGTTTCCACTCTTTGGGTTTTTAATATGTAGTGGAGGAATAGTAATAGCTATTCAGGATTTGTAGCATTTCTATTAGCCAATATACTTTTTGGCTCGAAACTTCCAAATGTGAGTAGTAACATTCTTTTAAAATTATAGATAAAAGTTGTCATTGTAGTACAACCATGTGAGGAGAAATATTTTTTCTTTACTTTTCTGAAATCATGTGTTCTGAAAAAATAATGGCATTTTGGTAGAATGCAGTGTCAAGTTATTAGTATTAGCAGCCCTCAGTGAAATTAATTCAATTTCTGCTGAATAGAATGAATTTTAAGATTATTTACTTTACTAATTATCTTGCAGTTCTTTTTAGCTACTGGCCAAGTAACAAAACAGAAATTATGTTGCCCCTACCACTCTCTTAATTAAGGGTGTAAAGTAATATGTGATTATGTCACTGAAAGAAGGCATACTATCAAATTCTACATGGTTTTGTTTTCCAGAAAACAAACCTTTTCCAAATCTATAAATTTAGAAGTTATGAATTGGTAGTATAAAACACACTCAGTGTTGCCTCTACAGATCACTAATTATGCTACTTTTGGAAACTGGTTTTGATCTTTGAAAGTGATTTCTGACTTAACCAATACAAATCCATGCCAAGTTGTCTGTACTTCTTGAAATCCTTTGTATTTTAAAGATTTTTCATGACTGCCAAGGGCATATATAACAAGAGAGATGTAGACCTCTGTGCTTTTTAGCTAGGCTGCAGTTAGAACATAGTGTTTTTTTGCAGAGTGTCTTGATTTCATTAGTTTTTCCTGCTGTGTGTTATGGTCAGTTGAATAAAGCATAAAGTTAATAGTGCTGGATATGAGGAGGATGTGGTAGGAGTGGAGAGCATTGTGGTAAGAAAGCACAATATATATAGGGAAGAACTGGTGGGTAATTGCAGAGCTGCAGTGTGGAAGTCATCTTTTTGTGCCGTGAAACTGAATTTTTTGTGGCTGTAGCGCTAGGTGTCAGTGAAAGTAGTTGTGTGTCCTGCATTGGAGCCTGGGTTCTCAAGAGACTCTTAGTGACACTCTGCTAAGCAAAAGGCTGTACCACGGTAGCAGCTGTCACAAGAGAGCAGAGAAGGCTTGGATGAGGGAAGCCTTTTAGTACCTTAGCTTCAGGGATAGTGTTTGTGGCAGCTTGGGTCTTGCAGCAGGATGTGGGCAAAGGAGTTGCCCATTGAAGACTATCCCATGGCGATAACATTCATAAGTCTCTCCTGTGTGGATTCTTTAACTTCTAAACCAGCAGGTTTACAGTGCAGCATCTCCTTCAGTTGAAAGATTTGTGTCCTAAGGCACTCATCTGTTAAGCATCACACTTTATTATATTTGCTTGTTTGCACAGCTGTTTGTCTGGTACAAAGAGGAATATTGGTTTCAAGATTGTGACTGTCTCACACACACAAACATATCCACTTGGCAGCCGAAAGTATCAGTGATCTGGAGATGCTGCTGACCACAGCTGGGTTTGAAGTTGTTTCCTAGGAAGGAGATCTGCAGTGCCCAGTGAGCTTCTGGCCTGGAGTTCTCCACATTGTTACTGGAATGGGAGAGTAAAAAAAGTATTCAAGTCCTCGATGTCTTTTACTTGGTATTTCTTATCATTGTTACTCGCTTGCACCAGCATATCTTAATTTTATTTCTCATGTTCTAGAAATGTCTCAGGCTGTTTTACCAGGCAAATCATTTCATATCCTTGGGTAGAAATGGTGCAGTGGAAAACGAAGGTAGAAAGTAACAACATCAGTTCCATGTTCCTTGCAAACTATTCATGTTGTGAGGAGCACGAGAGTTAGTCTGAATGTAGTTTGGGCCGGTGCTTGTGTAAGCCTGTCAAAAAGTGTGTGAAACACTGGCATTTCAAAGCCTGTTGAAGACAAAGTAGCGCACCAGTCAAAGTGGTGTGTTTTGTTAGTAGCTGTTACTGCATCTGCTGCAAACAAAATAGATCTTATTGAAGTGTATAAAATGCTGCCCTGCAAAAATTGTGTATTTATATGTGACCTTGAAGATCAACAGAGAGGGTGTTTAAGAATACATAAATGGATTTTCAGTGCCTTCCATTGACAAAAATGCCAGATATCGATTAAAGCTGTATGATAGCGTTTATTCCTACACAGAAGTAGTAGTAAACTGTCATGGCTGATAGATCAAAAAGGAGAGGGGGGTAAAAGAAAAGAAGGTTTCATCCTTTCTTTTGCTGGAAGATGGAGCAAATGGAAGAACACCTGCTTAGATTTATTTTGGCTTCTGCACCTATAATATAAGGAGGCCAGACTGTTAATACTGCATGCAAGCAATCCACTCGAGTTCATTGCATTATGACATGTGAATTGGATGTATGTATGATTTCTCTTTCTGGATATCTACACATTTTTTTTTTTTTTTTTTTTTTTCAAGATAAGAGGGTGAAAGGAATCAGACTTACCAGAAGCCAAGCAGTAGGAAAGTATGAGGGAAAAAATAACTTATTTATAAAGGAAGACATTAATCACAGTGAGAGCTAGCTGGCTAAACAGAACCACTAGCTGCCAGTTTCAAAACATTTAGTATCTGTGTTGTTATATTTTATAGAAATATAGCATAGAAAAGCTATCATTGCTAATGCTATCACAATATAGTATTGCAGACATTTTACTACTTGTTTTGATTGACTATACAAAAACAGATGTTTTCTTTTTAGTTTCACCTTTCCATATGTTTTCTTGCTATTTTCCAGTTTCTCTTATACTTTAAAATTATGTAGCCCTCATTAAACCTCTTGTTTTAATATGGAAATGATTGTTAAAAGTTCGCATTTCCTCCTCTCAGCTTCAGGCAGACAAGGTGATGGCTCGGGAAGAGAAGTGCATCGCCCACTGGGAGGAATTCATGAAAGAACAGCAGAACAAACGTGCAGAGGTGGATGAAGAGCACAGAAAAGCTATGGAGCGCCTCAAAGAGCAGTATTCTGAGATGGAGAAGGAACTGGCCAAATATGTTTCCTTTTAAGACCTTTTTTAATAGTGATGGATTTGTGCCATTACTCAGTTTATTCTGACTTAAACTGAAGTTCTTTTGGAAAGCTGAAACAGATAAGAAAAAAGGAGAATTTCCTCTACAGGCTTAGTATGGGAAGAAAAGGTTTGCATACTTTCAACTTAAGTGCCTATCTCTGCTTGTTTGGTCCAGGGCAGATGGAATGCCAGTATTTCTTTGTTGGAAAGTGGAACTGAAAATTGTGTGACTACATCAGCTCAGGGAGTTGCAAACTGGAATTCCCTCCCATCAGCAGAGTATCATATCATTTAGGAAAACAGAGACTAATGCAGAGACTAATGTAATATTAACAATCCCAGTGTGCAGCCACAGCCCTTTCCCTAAAAGTAGGCTAGTAGGTTCCAGCCATAGTTGAGAATTCACTGGGAAAACTATATATCCTGCTTGTAGATTTCAAGAAAATAAACTTGTCTTATAGAATATTTTACTTTTAGCAGTAAAAGATCTCAACAAGAGTTTTAAATCCAATTGTAATTCAAACTTTTGGGTTGTACATTCAGTATTATGAAATAGAGTTGTGATTGGAAAGGGTTTTGCTACCATAAAAATGGCTAAATAAGCTTGGACAACAATTTCTCTTTTTTTCCTCCATGTAATTGTCTCAGACCTCACTTTTTAAGCTTTACTGTTCTAAGCAAAGCCAAAACAAGCTCAAAAGTAATCATGAGAAGCATATCGGTCCTTGTATTAGCTTTGTAGCTAGTACAGTATTTACCTTAAATATTTATCATGCTTTTGGTTTACTTAGGATAAGCTTGTCAGAACTTTATGAAGCAATTGAGGTAAGATTTTTTTTTCTTTATCAGCATAACAAACGAGCAGATTAGTGGTAAAACGCCTGTAGTACTGATCTGCCTTCTTACTCTTACAGGGGATGTAAAACTCCTGTATTCTTTTTTTTATTCAAAACTTGCAGTTTACAGCAATGTAACTGAAGAAGTTAATTTCATCAGTTCATTAACCAAGGAAAATGAGACTTAGTACCTTAATGAAATTTGCTGCAAGCTAACCGTTAGTACAGGAAATATCTTTCCATAATTTAGCTGGTGTCCGATGTAGAATGGAAACGCAAAAATAAACAGAATTTACACTTTACCTGTATTGCAGCAGTAATATACCAACAATGGTTGCTTGTATAAGCTTATGGCTTGGTGTCAAGGCTCCGTTCCTGGCAGCATGTTGATAGTGTGATTAAAATTAGTAGAGGAGATGGAATAAGTATTTGAGATTTCTTTCAATAACACTGAATTCCTGCCAAGCTGCTCTGCCTGCTACTGTAGACCCAACAGCTTCATCAATCATCAACATGTATCTGGACTGAAAAGAGGACTTGCCAACAGTGGGGCATGCTGGAATGTTGTTAATTCTCTGTTGTGGATGGAAAAAACATAGATGTCTCAAAGGTATCCCACACATGAAAAATGGGAAAGCCTCTTTTAGAACAACTCCTATCTGAATAGAAGGTGACTTCTGTAGTATTTCTCAGTTTATGATGAATGTTGTAACTAATCTCAGACTTTTCATTTAAAAAGAAAAAGTTAGTTCTTGTGTGTCTTTAGAATCGGGTGTGGAATAATTTCATTTGGAGCACAAATTGGAAGTGGCTTCTCTCTTACCAGATTATTTGATGTATATGTGCTTAAAGCCCAAATATCTTTATAACAAAATGCATTTAACTGCATACTGAATTCATTTTTATTTTTGCACTGATAATTTTTATTGAGATATAGTATCTAATTAACTGTGCACTGGATTTTAGTATTTCATCAATTGGAGGGCTCTTAAGCAGTGATGCAAGTGTTACAAGTTGGATATCCACTGGAAAATAAAGTGGTATTTCCAAAACCTTCTGAGTTGTGTGGTCCTGTTTTTTTGGAAAGCTTCTATGTACTAAAACTGAAGATGTGTTCTTTTAGAATGTTTTATGCTGAGGAATTTTTTATGCTGAAGATCATTTGAAAGCACTTTTCTTCAGTCTGTGTCTCCCTCTTAGCCCACTTTTATTCATTGTGGGGGACTACAGTAAAAGCTATCTGTTTCTGAAATATTTCATAGCTCTTTTTTTTGTATGATATGCTGTAGGTTTTGAGGTACCTGGATGTGCTTAATCATCTTTGAAGCAACTTGCCAACAGTAACAGGAAAACCTGTTTTTTCTGTCCAAATGCTTAAAAAAATCCCAACCCATACCTGACATGTCTAATAGTATGTCCAAACAGAACATATCTGACTGATATAAAAGGATTCCTATCTTCTGCAGTTTTTTATCAAGGTGGGATTATGGTCTGTCTGGACACAGTAGTTGTCCACAATGCAACTTTCTTTGCAAGATTCAAATTCTTGTTATTCATAGTCTCTGCCATTTGGGAAAAATAGAAAAATGAGTAGTTAAATAAAATAGTTTAAAAAGTTTGCTTTATGCCATTGGTGCACAAAGGAAGTGTTTTAACTTACAGTTTCAATTTTACGTGACTGAACTTCATCACTTTAAAAGTCTTGAGGATTTATTTAATCCCAATTAAACTTGATAGAAGTTTGCATAAGAATCCAATAGGAGTTGGAAAGGATCCTCAACGTTGTTAACTTCTAGTAACTTGACAAGTGAGTTTTGCAATCTGTCATTGTAGCACACCATGTGTATAAGTTTTTGATTAACTATTAGCACTGTTTTTTATGGTGAACTGTAGGTGTAACTAAAGTGGGACTGGGTATCATGTAACCACTGGAATATTTTCTTAGTCTTTCTGTTCTAATGAACACGTGGCAAGAAGCTGGTATCTTCCTTGGAACTGCTGTATGAAATCTGCTGGTGTATTCAGGAGTAATAACAAATTGAGGAACTGAACAGATACTTTAAGGTTTGGAGGTTTTTAAACTGGCTTATGTTAACAATGAATCTGCTGTTCTTCTGGGAATGTTTTATATCTAAGGCCTATCACATTATTTTAATATTAGGAATGAGGGAGAATGCTTATTTATATGCCCTTCCTCTGCTTCGTTCTGTGGTGACACTAGGTAATACTTTAATAGAAAAAGTACAGAACGACACATCTCTGTTAATTTATGCCTTGTTAAATATTTCCTCAAATACTGTGGAGTTTTTTTCGTAGTCAAATTAAATAGCAAAAATGTGGCATAACTGGCCAGTAAACTGAATCGTGTATAGTTCACTGCTGGGTTGAAAAGCCTCGTGTCTCCAGGGTGTCGATTGTGAGATTGACAAATGTTCCCCAGCAGGTGTCAGTGCAGGCCGGAGAAGGAACGTGAGGAAGCCTGGTTTTATGCGAGGTATGAAACGTAAATGCTGCTGTTCAGTTGTAACACGATGTTTTGTGGAAGTGAAAGACATTTTATAGATGAAGCCACATGCTTTTAAATATAAAGTGGCACTACTTATCGACAGCATTTTGCCCCATTAGTGCACAAAAAACCTTAAAACACGTGACTCCTAAAGCTATTTGTGTAATGTGTGCTGACCTGAACAGTGTTGTCTGCAGTTTTTGTGCGTTCTAGTTAAAATGTCTTATAATCTGAGGTTAGACTCAACGTCAGAGATTAAAAACTTCAAGAGCTGCATTCTTATACTGCTGTTTGTTTTATTGGATCAGGTTTTCTGAACTAATGAGGCCAAAGGTTGTGCTTATTGATAGAGATTGCACCTTAGTAAGGAAATGGGATCTTCTGCAAATAAAATTGGTGAACAAAATCATCATACCACACATTTTAAAATAGGCCAGTTACTTTACTGCTTATAATCAAATGAACCTCTCAAAGTAGTAAAGTTGCAGTACATTTGGTGCTGTAAGTCAGACTTCTGGTCTGTGTGTCAGGATGCAGCAGAATCTACGGGAAGATGAAATTGCAGCTGCTTAGTTAGATTTTAAAGAATAATGCAAATTTCGTAAATAGTTTAGTCAAAGATTATTCAAAAATTCCATATAACATAGACATTTAAAAGAGAAGGGAGAAGTCAAATCTATTTTGAAGCAATTAACAAAGGTAGGTTAATAAGGGTTGAAAGAAATCTTGTAGGAATACATTGCTCCACACAAACGTACCTTCCAGTTCTGCAGAGGTACAGTACTGCGTGCAACACTTTTGCAAATTCATATATAAGTAATGAGCAAAGTAGGAACAAAATTACTGAAGATGATGCTAAGCATTAGAAAGAAGAAAAGCTTGCAGAAGTCCAGCTAGAGATTAAAGCTGTAACTTTGAAAAACCAAGCTCAGACTTGTGCTTCCTAACTAGGAATCGTGTAGAGTTATCCACCTAGCTTTCAGTTTGCTGCCTTAAATGCTCTGTCTCGGCCAAATCAGAACATGGATAGCTCCAATTTTTATTAACATCATTTTATAGACTATGAAGAAAAAGATAGCCCTTTCAATATGAACTTGCAAGACAGCAGCACCAAAGGGTGGGCAATATTGCATTTTAAAACTATAATTTAAAATAAAACCTTACATTTCCTCAGTCTTCTCCACCAGTGACTCATTGGGTGGATACAAGGAGACCTGCAACTGAATTTTTTTTTTTTTTTTTAAATAGACGTTGCATTTAATGTGATGTAATGGAATTTAGTGAGAATCGAAGCACTATTTATGGTTTTGGCTTGGTACTCATTACTAACATTTTGAGATGGACATAATCTATAAATTCACCTATAATTTCTTGACACATTGTTGCAACATTTTGTAATCTGGAAAAAAAAATAACCTTTGTTCTTGCTGCAGCATTGCAGGACCTGTATAGGCATTTTTAGTTGTCTTTTTTAATTAATTGTAAAATAAATTTGTAAGCTTGCTTTGCAAAGCTTATGGGTGTTACCTAACCAGTGCTCTCCCAAACTAGGATATGCAAATATGCCTCTTGCTGCAACATTTTCTAGAATATGCACAGCACTTTTCAGTAGCTTTAGCTCTGGGAAATTTAGTTCCGGATTGCTCGAGGCCATAGGAAGTCCTTTATTAGTGGGCCCAAGTTTGTCCTTTCCAGATGTTTTTAGCCCTCATTAAATAAATTCCGGTTCCTGAAAATCCTCTCTCCAGGTGACTCTAAATATGTTCCAGTATTTACTCTGTCAACTAGAAAGCTTCTAAGCTGAATTACATAAATGGGAAATAGTGTGCATCCTTCCAATGCATTGATTTGAAAGAAATTTAACATAATTTAGAAATTGTTTATCAATGTTTAAAATTGTAAAGTAGAATTACAGTAGTACACCTAGATAGCAGCTTGGTTTCTAACAGCTAATTAGCTTTGGGAATCCTAGGGATGAAATATCCTCTAAACTGTCAAAGACTTAGGGGTTCAAAATTTTTTTCAGAATAAACAGCCTGCAATGCATTGCAACGGTGGAAACATTTTCTGGAATCAAGAAGCACTTGGAGCTTGTAGGACTTTGATATTTATGTCCTGGGCAAGGTAAGAGTTGCTCATTGTATCGGCCAGTATAATGAATTTGTTGTCTAGGGCACCTTGAGTGCAGAATACAAATACTGCACAGATACCTAGTGTAAGAAAGTATCTTTCTTCCATTTTGTTTAATGCTTTTTTTGTGTATCCATGTATCCAGGAGAAGTGGGCCAAAACACTCACTGTTATCTCTGTTTGTGGAAAAAAAAAAAAAAACAAACTATAGACATATTAAAAAGTGAGGTGACCAGGATGTTTTGAAAGTTTCTTGCAGCTGTGGCTTGCAGATGACACAGCAAGTGCTATTTCCTTAAAAACATCCAGAACAGCTAGAATTTTATGTAATAAAACTGTCTAATTATTGACTTGCTTCTTAGCCAGATGATGAAGTAGGGAGGAAATGGACAATGCATCCCACTATAGCAGGTTGTTGTACTGTTGGTGTTTGCAATTGAGGTGGTCACCATCAGCATAGGGTCACAAAAATGCAAAATCTTTCTTCAGTTGGTTTTTAGAGGATGCAAGTCCCAGAGAATTGTGGGGTGATCAAACCGGAGCATGGAAAGTCATAGCAGAGTTTTTGCACGCTGCCTCTTTGTCTCTTGAAGCCTCCCCTTTAGAAGAAACAGTAGTCCCCTCTTTATACCCTTCCCAGGTCAAATTTTGCTTTTATCAAAAATCAAAATGAAATTCAAAAACTTAGTTGAATTTTTGCCATTATCTTCAGTCAAAATAAAAAAAGGCTCGAGAAAGAGACCCTATTGTTACGAGTTTCAGTCCTCATATTTTCCCTGTTGACACATAACTGGACTAAGACCACATACCTCTGCAAGGAGGTTATCCAGTAGCTATTGAATTAGTGCTACTGTAGGTCATTGCCTCAGTATGTTCCCTTTGCAAAGGCTGCCATAAAGAGAAACTTTAGCTGAAAACTATTTCCAATTATTTTCACACGGTAAGGAATTATTCTTCATATATGATGTGATTTCCACGTGCACCTTCCGTCTGCTTTCAAGTTCCCAGGCTGGTTTGTCCCACAGAATCCAATAAAGAAACTGTAATTTCTCCCTAGGGTCTTTTCTGGTCATGTTTGATATCACTTAACATAATGAGCTTTTTACTCTCACATCATAAAAGGTTTTGTTTGAAATTTCTTTTTTTTTCTTCCTTCAACAAAAAGTGTTGCTTACATCCCTTCTAAGGAATGCTCTGAGTTATGTGAAATGTGGACATGTTGTCTGGGCCAACCTCTTATCTGTGCCAGATTCAAAAAGTCTGGTTCAGTACAGTGGCTTAGACTGCATGTTTTTATTGTGTTTTGTTTCTTTTAAAAATATGTATGTATGTGTCCTGTTAAAAAACATTGCTGCCCCCGTCTAGGAACAATGCAACACTCACATCATTTCCTGAAAGAATAGAGTTGGAAGGCAATTATCTACTCACCAAACAGGCTAAAAGAACAGTTCCTGATATTCTTCTCAAATATTTCAACTTCCCAGGAATCCGGAAAAAATAATTCCATGAGACGGTGTTGTGAATGAAGGTATGACATTTCAGTTTCCTTCACTTGGAATCAGACATCCAGAGGTAATAAATTACCATGCACTTGGCACTGCTGGGAGTGGGGTCTGGCTGTGGCAAATTGTTTTTTCTTCAGAGCAGGAACACTGAAGTGCTTTTACATCCCTTGTCCGGTGACAGGCAAGGCTTCTTTCTTAATAGACTTTCATTAGCAATCACATGGATTACACATAGAAGAAACAGGAACCTGACAGCAAAGTACCTTGAATCAAATTTATTTAGAGATAGGAAAGTATAAAATGTGCTGTAACAGGAAAATAGATGGGGAAAAAAATGAGTGGTGTAAAAGCACGTTTGCCTCTTTCTCATGCATCTCAATGAATGCAATTTTTACCGGCATTTTCCTGGTCCCATTTCTGTCACTCTGAAATTCCTACATCTGCTGTCCATATTAATTTTTTGGTTTGGTTTATTAGTGCAAAGGAAGGAAGAGTGAATACATGGAAGAGGATTCAGATACTGCCTTCACAGGTTCTTTGGCAATGTAATCTTCAGTTTACACATTAATTTGTGATTGAATAGTTCTTAGAGGGGATTGCAATTTGGATTGTATGATAGACATTACATTGGCATATAAAAAAAGTGAAATGCTGCTCCTGGGAAAAGAATTGATGCTCTGGATCTCCGAACAACTCACTTCAGGTGTTTAATATTCAAGCAAATGGAAAATACATCTGATAAGTGTGTTTGAATCCAAAGTGAAGCATTTTAGCAAGGTAGCACAGAGAACCTTGCACTATTAAATTTGTGATGTCATAGCAAGAAAACAGCAAGTCAGTGCAAATCAAACATCAAATAGTATTAAACCAGAAGCTCTTAATTGAGCTTGCCCTCATTCTTGCGTCTGGGTGGAGTTCAAAGAAAATACTCTTATAAGGGAAAGGTATAGATTCCGTTTAATTGGTTAAGAAAAGAGATAGTGAGAATATATATATGTATCATACATATATATATACATATATACTCAAAACTAGCTTTTTTCAAGCATCTAAAATTGGAAGGCATCTCATCAGTAATGAGGTCCAACCTTTTCAGCATATTTCATGGCTCATTATATGTTTCGGGAACATCAGACTGGCTGGTACTGCCTGCAAAGGGTAGGTAGTAAGACCATCTTGTCTTTTACAAAAAATGTCACAGTGGCTTTGCACATGAATCAAAAATAATAAAGTTTAAAATTAGTTTATTGTTAATAGATCTTTTTTTTCCTACCTGACAGCCCTGGATGCATAAACAGGCATACATAAAGGTGAACTTATTTTCATTTCACTTTCTCTGATCTTGGCTTATGGTAAAGAGGTGAAAAGCTACTAGTTTTCACAATCGTTTTAGTAGAGCCCAATAGGCTTCACCTCCCATCAAATGGCCTCAAAGTTGCCACTGGTGATAGGATTCAAGCCTGGCATAGGACTTTATGCTCTGCTTTATGCCAGTGCTGTCCCTTTGGTTTCTTTTCAGCTCATTGCTGTGTTGGCAATATAATCCTAAAGAAGTAAAAGGCAGTAAATTATTTCTTTTACTAGAATTAGTGGCTGTTAAGTCAGTAACAGATGTTTAACTGAAAGGTCAGATAATTTACAATGAGAAACATTATTTCTGTTGCCACCTTTCACAATTAGAAGTATGTAGCTTGCCTACCTAATACTCAAAATGTTTGTGGCCTCATGCAATTATCTAAAACCTAGCCTAAGAATCAGACCCTCACTCCATTATAGGATCATAAAGAAGAAAGAGGGGAAAAAACACTCCCAGAGAGTCGAGTAAAGCAAACTAAAAGTCAGTATGTCTTGGTGTTCTATAACATCTATATTGATATTTTGCTAAGCCCTTTGATCAGAGAAATTGAACTGAGCAGTAAACAGCTGAAGATTAGATAAGAAGACACAAGAAGGATTCAACTTGCTTGTAAGCAACATGTATTTTAGGTTATGTCATCTAGAAACCTTAGACAATTTATTATTTACATTTTTTTTAAACATGCAATCTATTTGAGAAATGTGGAATTTATTATCTGTTATTTTAACATTTATAGAAAACAGGATTGTCACCTTTTTTTACTGGACTTAATTGAGTCATGAAAGCTCCAAATTTATTTTCTGCAAAATTGAAAGAGAAAGAAAAGGTCTTAAATTGTGTTTCTTGCCAACAGGTAACTATACTGTGCATCCAAGGGTAGTAGGGGGTTTTTTGTGGGATTGGTTTTGAGGTGCTTTTTTCCTGAGCATGTTAGTGGAATAACTGTATTTTGTGATAAGTACAATATCTTGCTCCTGAGATCTGTCTAACTTATGTGTAACTAAGGAAAAGGAGAAAACCAAAACTGTAGAGATAGGAATACTACACAGATAGATAAAGCATTTGCAGTTATATTATTTTCCCATATTTCTTGCTATTAAGTCCTATAACAGAGGAAGGATGAAAGCTAATACGTATTCAGAAAAAAAAAATTCTTTTGCCTATCAGATGGATATTCATTTAATTTTTAGATTTGTGGTTGAGCTAGCATTTAAAATAATTATTAAAAAAAGAATCAGAATAAAAATTGACTTTCTGGGGGCTGTTGTGTTGTCAACCAGTGGCCGGACGCTCAGGCAGACTTTCCCCAATTAGCAGGTTGCGTGCCCATTCTGGTTGGCCAACTTCACTGTTTATGCGTCCTACACATTACCGCAGTCGAGACTCAAAACAGTAAACACCTCAGAGCACCAAAAGTGCCAAAAGCCACCTTATTTTTGTTGTTATTTTCTGTAATTATACCTGGGAGGACTGGAGAGTTTTAGCACAGTTTTCCCCTCACTTTCTTTTTTTTTTTTTCTTTTTTATGACTTGGTTTTTGCATTTCATAAACCCTTGGCAATGGGTACAACAGCTGCCTTTGGACTTGCATGAGACAAGGTCCTCTGGGACACGTAGGTTTCCAGTGTGATCAGTTCCCTTCTTTCACCATGTCATGTGTTGCTGATGAGACTGAGAGAGCTGACATCATGTGTACAGACTCCTTACCTGGTGTGGGGCTCGCCCTCAAAAGCTATTTCCCAAGGGTCGCATTCACTTCTGTGATTTCCCTCCTCTGATTTCTGTTTTGTGTTTGGCTTCTTGGTGAGCAATGATGCCCTGTGAACTCTAGCATTTGTCTTTACCAACTTGTCCCTGAGTGTGCTTTTCCTCAACAAGACTGTATTAAGAGTTGCACAGTTTCTTTTTTTTTTTTTTTCCTTTTTTTTTCTTTCTTTAACACGAAAAGGTCAGTTTGGTTTACTTTATGGTAGAAGGTCTAACACTTTATAACGGAAAAGGTGGATGCAAGTTGTTTTCATAGAGTTTAAGTGAGGTTAAGAGGGTTCCCCCAAGGTTTGTGCTGGTGCTTTCTAATGTTTGATTTGGAGGAAGGCACAAGCAGTGGGAGGCGAAGGAAATGTGGAAGGACCTAACAAACATCAGGCAATCTGACATAACGATGGAGCTACAACTGCAGTGTAATGTAATTTAGAGAACAATGTTGACCATTTATATATAGTGGATATTAGCTCACTGAAACCACCTGGGAAAAAGATACAGATGTGGCTGTGAGGAACTGAGTGAAAAGATCTTTCCATGCACTGTTGGCTGAAGAGCAAATACATATATGGGAAATTAGGTAGTATTAAGAGAAGAATAAAGAACAGTACTATAAATAAATAAATAATGTAGTACCTTGATCGATAGTGTGTACTCACATGGACTACTAAATACAGTCTGCTTCATCTCAGAAGGGATATGACTGAGAAGGGAAAAGGATAGTGAAAATCAAATTAAATTTGGAGATGTATGTAGGGAGAAGCTTTTAGAGGTCTGAAGTGGAGTGTACAGTCTTCAGTAAACAGTACAGAGAAAGTAAATCATACATCTATTCACATATCTTTGTTATCCAAGAGCAGATAGAAAAGGGATTAAATCTATTTGACTTTTACAACTGATTAAAGAAATTGGGGTTTTTATATAAACAAAATAATTTGTAGTCCACACTACAGGTTGCCATTGACCAACTGCTTTGTAGGTGAACTTTCTGGGAAAATTGTTCACACTTCATCAGAGGACTCCACTTAGGAAACTTTCTGTTGGCTTTCTTGGGTAAATTTCATTGTGATCTTTTCCAGCTCTTGAATATTTATCCTTTGCATAGCACTTTCTAACACAGAGGAAGGCGTCTTATCAAACACTAATCTTTAGGTATGTGTTTTCCATCTATTTCACACTTTATGTTATGTAAAAATTGCTATGTAATACTTATTAGTTAAGGAACTCTTGGAATGCATTAACAAAAATCTCCCGTGTTTTACTGAAAGTAAAAAAAAAAAAATAGTTGTGTTCTTTTTTCTTTAAGGTTCCCTCATCCTATTGCACCTTACTGTTTTTTCTGGGTAGCTAAAGATTCATGTGCATTTCACAAAATTTTCAATGAGGAGAATGTGCATGGCTGGTTGTCTTTGATTTATTTCCAGGCTTGAACTGTGACTATTGGGCAGGATAAACTATCAGTGCTGTTTGTTAAAAATACCTTCTGGGAGGCAGGGTTACACTGGATCCTGCATGGCTTTGAAAGGTGCCATGGGGTACTTTGACTTGGGGGTAAGAGAGAGGACATGCTTTTCTTAGGAAACTACAAAGAATGCCATTTTTTCCTATAAAGCAAATATATCCATGCCACTGGAATGACTTTCATGGCTTTAAAATAAATTTACTCTCCAAAGGTATTGAAAGGCAAGGTGTCTGTGGCAAACTTGTAATAATTTGTTGTTCTTGCTTATTAGAAGTTCACTGTAAATAAGCTTCCTATCTAAATAGCTTTGCTTTATGTGGAATTTAATAGTCCAGCAGAATGTTTGCCTACAGCTAGTTTTGCTTCTAGGTTTTCTGAAGTGTAATCTTGATTTCTTTTAACATAATCTTGATTTCTTTTAACACCACTGGAATAGTTGTGTGCTTCTGTGGGGACTGACTTTTAAAGTGTCTATTGGAGAGAAGGATTAGCTTCTGATTGTGAGAGAAGGGCATGTGGCTGTGGACACCTTGCAGATGATGAAATTGTGAGGCTTTTCTGGTACAGGCCCAAGAAAAGCAGGATTGCTGTCCTTAGGGGTGATATAAGGAGCATCAAAAAAGCTGATCCAGGCTTTCCTTTTACCACTGTAATGATAGTGCCAGACTAACACTCAGGCCCAATTCAAATTAGATCTTTTCTGGCCAACAGTAAGCTATGACCAAGGAGAAAATACAGACATCCTCTCCTGAAAAAAAAAGAAAGCACACAGAGCAAACCCCACCAACCCCTCTGCCAAAAAGCAGCAACCCCCCTCCTCCAAGTCCCATCTCACGTTCCTGAATCTGATCACGTACTTCTGCTTCAGCACATTAGAGAATTCCATGAGAATTTAAAACTTCAGTCTTGAGCTTCCCACAGGGCAGCTGGCTTAGGCTCCTTCACAGAGCCAGGGTAAGCCATAGGTGATGGAAGGTTTTCCAGTTAGCACTGGCATACTCCACAAAGCAGGGAAGGTATAGAAACAGATATAAATTAATAATTAAAAATAGCCCACTTTCACCAGTAACAACAGAGAAAATACTTTCCATGCTATGTAATTAATATATCAGCATTTAAGCTGATTAAAATTTGATAAACTACTAACTTCCATGTTTTCTGATAGGAAGGCTGGGGCCCAAGATAAAGCAGTGTCATGCTGGGGAGGACAAACACCCTAGCATCCAATAACTTTTTAAGCATTTATTTTGTTAAGACTGATCCCCATTTCCTTTGTAACTCTTTGTTTATTAATGAGTTGACTCATCCAGAGTCCAGCAGCTTGTTTCCACACCACAGAGATGGAATTGCACCTCTGCCAAGTGGAGTCAGAGGCAGAGATAACAGCCAGCAACAACAATAGTCTTCCCTGGTCCCTTTGCCAAGAACAATTGGCAGAAAGGACTCGAGGAGTAACTTATCACCAGCGTGAGGAGAGGCTGAAGCTCTGGAAGCACAGGGTTTGCTGCTTGCCTGCCACAGATAAACAGCAGGATGCAACCAAGAGCCAGGCGTGCTTTGCAGGCTTTACTTGGTGGAGGAGGAGGCAGGCACCCATTAGTTAATGTGGTAGCCAGCCAGTTATTTTAAGTAGTCTACTAATAGTATCAGGCTAATGCAGCAAGCTTTTTTCAAGTGCCAAAGCCACACTGACAAAACCCTGAAGACAGTTCCGTGTTGAGGTAAGTATTGCTCACGAATGCACACACATCATGGAGTTGGTTGAGGTCTTCTCAGTTGAAGCGCCGTGGTTTTAGAGGTGAGATCCCGTATGATGGGTGATGTGAAATGAGCTCACAACAGTTTGCGTTTGACAGTTCAACCTGTTTCTCTTCAGTCTTATTCTGCAAAATAGTGATCACTTGTTTATATCAATGCTGCTGTGTTTGATCTGGATGACTCTTTTGCTTGAGAGAAAAAAAAAATAGGATCACCTGAGGCAAATTCTTTTACAAAAACTGTTTCAAAATTTGACCTTGTGACTGCATTGTGGTTCTTTCTGAGAGAAGGTCCCTCTGCTAGCTAGTCAGAGAAACTCAGACTTCACAAATATGATAACTCTAAGCTACAGCTGCACAGCTGATATTTACATGGCTTTTTGTACAAAACAGATATCCTACTAAATAGCATTTTGAATCTAATTTAAACACCCATATAGATAAATTTTTATGTGCCCTAAAACTCATCATGATTAATGAAATCACTCAATATGTTTAATTTATAGAATACAGCAAGTTTGAGGGGTTTAGAGTGGGCAGCAGTGGGAAATGGTATGTTAGGGATTGTCCACTAAAGCTGGCCTTCATACTGCTAAACTCACTTCAGATGAAAGAGAAATTGGAGCCTATTATTTTGTTCTGGATCTTTTATACACTTAAAATCAAATTTGCTTCTTGATCTCACTAAGTGTCAGAAACCATCTTTCTAGTCTGGCTCAATAGAGATTATTTTCTGTTATTCTTTCCTCTTCCCCATCTATACAGCTAGATTGTATTGAGATCCTTCCAATTCTTTTTCTGCAGAGCTGTCTCTTCCATAACTTCATCCAAATCTCTCATTTGAGCTTTTATTTTACCATGTGTTGCTCTTTAGCTCTTGCAACATGCCAGTGTCACAGAGGCACATGCTTCCCCCTAAAACAGGTGTTCAATTCAAACAATTTTTTAATTTAATCATGCCACTTCTCACTTCAGATCTCAGAGCTGACTTTCATGCACTGTCATATCCAATTCAGGGCTCTAGGTCCTTCAGCACAAAGACACAAACTTACAGCTGATTTTTAAACTTTAAATTTCCTGGTATTTTGAATTCTAAAGTTAGGCTTTACTGAACCATTAAAATTATTTTTGTTTCACAGCAGAAAGAACGGGGGTAAAAAACTACAGAAAGATAGCTTGCAATAAAATTTTTCATAACCACTAGACCGATATACAAGAAAGTTACTGATTTCTGAGGTATGAGTTCAGGGTGGGAAAATAATGACTTCCTGTGAATCAACAATATTATTATAAAATTTGAACATTCCAAATGTACTTATATTGTAATCTTTGTCCATGAGCCCATCTCAGCCTCCTGTCTTCTCACTCCCACTTTATCCTATCACATCTAAAGTTAGATTGTGTTAGCTCTAGAGGAAGAGATCACACCTTTCACATATCTCTTTCTTTTTTTTTTTTTTTTTTAAGAGTTTAGCCCATTTTTGTTTGCTCTATAAATAACTACTATCTAGTGTGGTGCCAGGAAAGGAAACAAAAAAGCTCCATTAGATCACAGGGCAAAATAAAAAATCAACAAACTTAAAAATAAATATTTCCTTTACAGAATGCAACCACTCTTGGAAGAAATCAACGCATCCAGTGTTCAATGAATTAAATCCACATTTTTACTGTAGCATCCCTGTTTCTGACTAGAGAGGCTGTCATGCAAGGGCATTTGGGGTACCTAAATGATGAGGCACAGTAGTGCTATGGGCTGAGAGCCACCTTGCAAGTCGCTGGCAGGCAGTGACTGTGGCACCAAGGCTAGAGATGCTCTCTGGGCTGCCAGAACTCCCAGTGGGGATCAGCAGTGACCCCCCCCCTTCAATTAATTGTTGCTGTGGTGCCCTTCCGTTGTGCTGGGTGTTTGCCAGCAGGGTGAGTGCTCCAGTGGGCTCTGTCAGATGAAGGAATGCACAGCTGGGCCAGCACAAGAGGAAAGGGAGGAGCAAAGAGAAGAAGTGGTGTGTCAGGAGCTGCTCACATCATCATTTCTACTTTCGTCAGCAAGGTAAGCAGTGACTGAGTGTCTCTTTGTTCCCAGTGTTAGCCCAGAGTCAACATGTCACCAACTTTAATGACTTTAAAAACCCTTTGATACTTGTTCCCCTTAAGGTATTGGGGTGTTCAGCCCATGATCTTAGCTCACATGTTTCTAAGCATTCAGCCATACAAGCCTTAGCAGTGCTGCAACTTGATTGTCATTTGATGTAAAACAACTAGTTTTATTTTAATGATGTGCTATTGATTTGATTTGCCTTGAGATTTCACTGTGCCTCTTTCCTTCCTATCTAATACCTACTTAAGCTTCCTTTTCGTGGCATCATACTAACTTTGCCTAAGATTCAGTTCTGCTTTTCATTTAGATTCTAGGGATTTTCACAAGGATTTGAGGAAGCTGGAACATGGCTTTCCATCTTAGAAGGATGTTATCTAATTTTTTTAAGTGTTGTAGATTTCTTGTCTTATCAGTAGCAAAATATAGATAAGGAACGTGAACCACACTGGATTCCCAAGACAAATGTAGGAAGTGAGGAAGTTAAACACCTTCTCATGAGATCAGAAGGGAGTGTTGTCATAAATATTGTTTTAGAAAAACATCAAAATGTATGGCTACCTTAGGTGCAGCAGAACTCTGAGTGTGTAGAAGCATGCTTGGAGCTCTAAAATGCTTTTGTGAGCTTTCTGACCTGGAAATGCCACAAAACACCTGTCAGTCCCAAGTGACAGTAGGAAGGAGACTACAAGAGAAATTGTGTTCCAAGATGGAAGAAATTTGGCATTGTGGTGCCAAGGCCATCAGTGTTCTCCACTACAGTTGTGATTACCAACCTATTGGACATTAGTTTATAATATCTCCATCTATGCCGTCAGGATACATTTGGTAGCTGATAGCTCTATTCATCCTCTCACAGATGACTGTGCTGTATTCACACCAATCTATCTCGAAGAGCTTGAGAAACTCTTTTCATCACTACTAACACTGGCAGCAACCCAGTATTTCACTTTTGGGTGAATGCTACCAATGAATCTTCTACTGGCACCCTCAGCTTCTTCTCCAAGCATCTTCCACATGTACCGAAGAGGACTCTAAGCAGTCAGCTTTCTTCACACCCTTTCTCACCACAAATTAGTTAAGACAATACCCAAAATGTGAAACTGGTAGCTACACCAGATAGTAGCCTCCTATTTTTTTAGAGAGGAAGGGACTCTAGAAGTTGAGTAACATTTCAGCTGCCATCTCACTTCCTTTCTACACAGGCAGACACAGCTGTTTGTGGTTTTTCTCCCCTCCCTGCTGTGTTAATCTACACTAACACCTGGGAAATGCACCTGTAGGCATTTCTGAGGCTGAGGAGCAAACAGCACTGTGCTGGCTGAGAAAGGGCACATGATGTTAACTTCAAAATAGCATTTGAAAGTGGCAAAGGCAAATAACCCTTCCTCGGGCTAAAGGTCAAGTTGAGGACTCTTCTAACTTAATCCAGCTCTGTAAGATCTGTCCCCTAGAGGATCCAAACAGATCAGAAACCTAGAGATCTAAGAAAATGCTTAACTTCTCAATAAATACTGCTATTCTGAGCTGCCTGTGCACAGTTCCCTCCTATTATTAACTAAATACACTCACAAAAAAGCAATTTTCTTTCTTGATTAGGAGGACACCAAAGGCTTCCCCAGCATTTGAGACATGGTGCATGCACAGCATCAGGACAGCCCCCAGCAAAAGAAAACCATGTGTGGGGTGGCAGCTTGATTAGGAGAGATGGTTCAGAAGATGGTGGCTGGAAGCTGCTGAAACATCAGCTTGGATTTGGCTTCATTTCATGGAGCTTTGCCTTTAGTTCAGGGAAGGTTCCAGTTCAGAAACCGTGAGTAGTCCAGAATTAGGAAGGATACTATTTTAGAGAGTTAAAAGGTGTTTAGTTATTGTCATTGCTGTGCAGGGCTCAGCACAAGAATAACCTGTCTATATGGTTCCAAGAAATGTGTAATCTAGTGTCCTGACAAGATGTGGGAGGCCAGTGTCATGGTTACATTTCTGATACTGGCTGTAAGCATTTGCTCTGGTACTTGAGCATGCAAGGAGGAGAGATGTAAACCTCAAACATCTCCCTCTCCTCTGAAGAGATGAGATCCTTGATATTAGGACTGCATTTACGTGGCTGTCTTGAAAATGCCCATTGTGGGTAGGTGAGGGCTTCATGCTCTTCCCAGGCTGTCTCATGGGGTGGAAGGGAATAAGTCTATTTCCTTGAAGGAGCTTCTTGAAGACTAAGAGAGAAGATGCTACTTTGATTTCTCTGCAGGTGTTCTTCTGGGACACTGCTGCAAAGTTCAGTGTCTGTGATCCTTCATCTCTCTTTCCCGGAGTATAAAGGGAGACTATGATTTTTCCAACTCTTGAAGCAGCTTTCAGTAACTAGCATTTGAAAACACATTAAAGATTAAAAATAATTGCAGGAAAGACTGTTATTTAATATTTAGTTTTATCCTTTATGGAAATTAACTTTTGTGGCCAGTGCTTTGCCGTCTTGAATACTAATGCAATTGTGGTATATCTCTATGTATTTATATATCTATATAGTTAGTTAAATATTGGGATATACATCAATATACCCAAATAAGTATTCTGCTGAAGTCCATTAAATGAGATATTCCAGGTGCCTGATAATTAAAAATATTCCATTAATTTAAATACATTCACTTGTCTGAAAAAATTTAATTAGCTTAAAACTAGCTGATTGAAGCTCCACGTGACCTTCTGTACTCTTTGCTACTTTAAGAACATTTGTGCTGTTTGCAAATTTTACCACCTTAGAATTCTTTTTTTCCAGGCCATTATTTTAAAAGTCCTATCTGGAAGCTTTGCAGTGTTAACACTCCCCAGCTATCCATGTCTTACCACTGGTTTATATTGCTTATTGTTTGCACTACAGTCTGTAATAGTAAGTATGGCTCTGGCCATGGACTTTGACACGTGTGTGACACATGCTGAACATAAGCATAAGTGCAGGAGGAGGCCTCTGTCTGTCCACCATTCCTCTCTACTGACTGTCATGGTTTTGAGTTTTTTCTCAGCTCTTTGGTTTCTAATTCAAGACAACATTTTTTGTCTTCTTCTATCAGTGCTAGTGCCTTCCATAGACCACTGAGAGCACATTCTGTCAAAGTCTTTTTCAAAATTTTAGTGTATTTTATAAACTGATTCCTTTCTCCATTTCCTCTCTATTTCTTTGACAAAGTTAGAAAATTCAGTTTCTTAAGGAATGAGGCACATCAGACAGGTGCCTGTTAAGAATGGCTATAAACATGCACTGTTGCACAATATTACCATGTAAAATGAACAGTTTACACCTCAGGTCCATTTGCTTCAGTGGGATTCCAGGTGTGTCAGTATGAGAAACGTGACATGCAATGTGGCATCTAAATCCCCACCTGCTTCTTTGCAGTGTCTCATTATGGACAACAGCTGAAGGTGTAAGCAGCTAAAGACATTGTGGTCCCTCTAGAGATGGGAGTGACACAAAGCCCTTGGTGTGCCCCCCAACGTTGTAGAAGATTGAACATGCATCTCAAATTTATGACTCTGTTTACCACCAGTAGTAATTGTTGTAATTGTAGTCCAAGAGTAGAAGGTGCTGTGTTAGAGTATCTGAAATGGTAAGTCTCCTTTCACCATCAGATGTGGGGCATGCAAAGGCTTGGAAGAGTGACTCACTGCAATAAAGCCAATAACATGTGTTGACTTATGGAGTTCTATTAAAGAACTGCACTTCCTTCTTCTGCTACCTGAACTTTATCCACAAACAGAGGTACCAAGCCAGATGTCGTTGTGGCAGAGATGTTAGTAGTAATTGCAGATATTACCAAGCTTATTTTTTAGCATGATTTCTCATAATTACATCATAAAAGTCCATGTTTTCATCTTTCCCAACATGGTAGGGATGTCCAAGTAGAGTTGTTTAACAGCTGTAATCTCACAGTAGTTTGAGCATAAAGAACAGGAAACACGAACTTAAAAGAAGAATAAAGCAAAAGTGAATAATATGCTGGACTGCTCAATAAAACATACTTGCTATTTATATCTCTTGTCTGAAGTAATTTGCAAGTATTCAAAAGTAATCCTCCCATCACTCATGTGGATTGAGTATAAATTTCTTTTCAGAGAAGTAAAAGTGCAGACTTGTCACTGTGCAGTGGCTCATCAGAAAGGTCTTGAGTTTATTGTGTCCCACCAAAGCTGGTAGCACTGGAATCTCTGGTTTGGATATTTTAGCTGATGGTGACTGAGGTAGGCTTGTGCAGACAGTTCTTATCCTCTGAGAGTGCCAGAGGCTTGAGGCAGCTGTCTGTCAGTCATACACTGCCAATAAAAGATCCACTTTAAAAGCAGGATCTTCCATTAAGAAATAACTTAAACAAGCTTTATGTACACAGCCTTATCCAAAGAACCCCAGATTGCCCCCACTTTGAGATAACAGAGAAAGAAACCTTAGCCAGGACCACATCTGGGTGGATGAAACAAGCTCCTGTGTCATAGGTGCTGCCCGCTCAAGGAGGATCTGCTCTGCATCAAACAGGATCCAGAGCCTGTAAACACATGGGATGGATGGCTTGTGCATGCACTGAGGTACAGCCAAAAAGTCCTTCTCTTCTGATAGTATGGGCAAAGTGGTTTTTTCAGTCAGCCTTAATCCAGATCCATCTCATTCACACAGGGAGGAAAAAAGTGGTTTCATGGATTATTTTATGCTCTGTCATTTTAATGTGGTTAATCCAAAGTCTGAGATTCCTTTTTTTGATGAAAGCTTCTTCAGGTCCTAGAACCAGGTATATATTTCCAAGCAAAGAAGGTCCATCACATGAATCTCTAAGTAGAAATACTCCTTGGCACATAAGCCTTAATGGTAAATGTTTATCACTTCTTCACAGTTTTCACTGCAACACATTGAAGTACATTGGGTACTCTGTAGGCAGGAGACATAGTTCTGTCTTTTGCTTTAATTATTTCAAGTTTACACTAGAATTCATATAAAACATATGTAGAATGAATTCATTATATCTGAACTCACTGTCACACTGACTAAATGTTAAGTGAACAAGTGCTGCATTTTAAGCCCAGGTTTCTTCTCCCTCATGACCCTATCCAAAACATGTTTAAACCTCATCTGTTATTGTCCTAATGTTTGTAGAGCACAGTATAAAACTCTGAGATAGTGGCTCAAAGTCAGTTTTTCCAAAAGAATTTAATACTTCTTGAAGATAGCTTTGCAATTTGGATAAAAAATATATCTATTTCACAGGGCATCTTGCTGGTGTGAGAGTAAAGGTACTTTCCTTTTTTTTTTTTTCTGTAGGATGAGACACACACCTAGTCTGTTCTTCCTCATGTGTCCCATGCCAGCAGGAATGGCTGTTAAATGCCTACGTTGTGTTATTTCAGTGATATGATCTGTTTGCTGTCAGGGACTCCACATGAAAAGCAAGTAGTTTCTGTTGTTTGAAGAGGTTGAGAGTTCTGTAGTGTAAAAGAAAGTCAGACCCCGAGGCAATTGCTGGTTTTGAGTACATGAAATGACTGATCAGTATAATTAATGCAAGTTCAGTAGGCAATATGTGAAGATCAATTAATTTTTAATTTTATAAAAACAGAGCAAAATTCTCCCCTCTCATCTTTTCAAGCAGAAAGTTTCATAGTGGAATAGGTGGGAAAAAGGGTATTTAGCTGGAATGTTTGTAGAGAATGAAGCTTCAGAGACGTGTTTGCTGGTGGCTGGCTGCCTTGGAGAGGAATGACCTTCAACAGAGCATGACAGTAGCCCCTGGTGAAGGGATTTCAGTTCAGACTGGGCTTCATAGAAACATGAGTTTTGCTGGTTTATGCTACTGGCTGAATGTTCCCAAGCTACTCTTGGTACCTCCTTGTTTCCTGATCAAATGGCATGTTATTCTGCCTGAGAAGGAAGAAGAAAATAAACTATTCAAAAGTTGGTGGTACAATATTCTGAGCCATCAGTAGCTTCTATTGCTCCAGCCTCTTTGCAAGCTACTGCTGTTTTCCTGCAGGATGCTGCACTGGAGTCTCTGTGCCTCAGTGACAGCTTCTAACTGTATGGATAACTGGTTGTCTTTCCTTCATTTTCAAAATATTTCTCATCTCTCTTGAGGAAGAATTTGTTAATGTGAATCTAAGTGGGAAGAGAAAGAGAAGTTAACGCTGCAATTCTGGAACAGCTGCCCTTGTGTGTTTGATTGCATAAGAGTCTATATAAAATCTAAGTTGTTCAAAATGTAAAGAACTGTAACTGTGTAATGATATTATTTTAATTTTTCTACTTGCAGAGCTTTACCTAATTGTGTTCAAGCTCACAACAAGGGAAAATATTTATTTAATACTTTCTAGCAGAAGGCACACTTACAGTCTGTGTATCTTGGCAAGATGGCAATCAAGGAAGGGTTTGGTTTTTATCACATAGACTGAGCTTGCACAGAAAAACTAGCATGCTTAGTTTTGTTAAACTGCTTGAGGTACCTCAGCTTTTCATTGAGAACATCAGCACGGAAAATTAATTTCTCCCTGGCTGAATGCCTAAAGCTACAGTCAATGATTTAGTAGTATTTGCCCAAGGGTTAGATCAGAAATATAGGGACCTAATACTTTTCTAGAAAACTAAATGCACTAGAAACATGATCATGTTTCATGAGTTAAGATTAAATTCTGTTCACAAAAAGAGCTACTTTTCTCATTAAGAACAATGGTTTCAAAATCCCTGATAACTAAAGCGGTTTAGAGCAAACTGAAGTGGCAAGGACATGGCTCATGTTCCCAAAACAGAAGACTCTGGTTAGGAACAATTTGGACACATAAGGAGAATGACAGAGAAGCTGATGAAACTGCATTGGTTACAGAACTCCAAAAAACCCTCCAAAGATCCTACCACAGAGCCTCTTCCCATCTTATGAAGGAGAAGTAGTAATAAATTTGTTGAAGACAGTGCTTAACATGCATCATGTTTTGATGTCTTTCTTCACCAAGCAGAAGTTGAACAGATCATTCAGGGCAAGTTAGAAAGAGCTAATTTGGCTAAAACATTGTCTAGCCAAATTAGTTATATCTAATCACTGTTTTTTGCAGTCCTATCATGTTCTCTTTTTCTACAGAAATACACTTATACCCATTTCCAAAGAGTTTGTAGATATGTCTCTGTGTTCAGGGCAATGATGGCATGTTTCTTTGCTAGGTTTGGCCTCCTTGATGACTTCATCTTGTTTGAAGAATTGTCTTTTCTTAAGATTTGTGACCTTATTATTTCCCATTCCTTCTCTCTTTTCCTATCTTCTTGGCCTGCGGATGCTTCCCTTTTCTTGGTTTCTAGGGAAAACTCCAACCATGTTCTCTTTGGCCGTCTCACTGTGTAACCAAACACTTCCTGAGCACTTTATGAAGCTCCTGAACACCATTCTTTACTCCCTAGGTTAGGGCATGATCTCTTGTTTTAAAACCCAGTACTTTTTATTTGACTCTGATGAAGTGTCCAGCTTACCAAGAAATTGGCATTCTCTAAAATATATGCCACTTTGATGACCTTTACCTTACCTGCCATGAACAAAACTAGCAACAAAAAGGTGTAAGTATGGACAGCCCCTTCTGAGAGCTCCTCTCACTGCAGACTGATTGCTCCCTGGTATGTAACATTTTGCAGTGCAGAGCATGGTGTGCTCTGCGGTCCCTGGTTCACACAGGAGACTCAGGTGGGATCTCCCAGCCAGAGGAGTTTACAACTGCTCTCATGCTCTTAAGAAGAGCAAGCTTGAAGGGACTGAAGTGCACATAAGGAAGGCATTTGTGTTTAAATCCTAATCAGCTAACCCCCATTTAAAGGGTTGGATATTTTCTTTATTTTTTAATCTTTCTACATTCCTCTTTTCTTCTGTGAAACCAAAAGTACTGCATTTGACATCAGCTGTTACAGGGTAAAAAGTTAATTAGTGCTCCAAAAACCCAAATTAGAGTATGTGACATACAGAAATTATAAAACAAACATTAAGTAATGGCAACCCCGTCAGTTAGAATTACAGCCCTTCATAGTTTTGGGTCTTCTTTACTAAAGAGAGGTGATGTCGCAGTTCATAAGAGAAAAATGAAGGGGAAAAAAATTGCTCTTATTTAGTCCCCTCAATTGCATCTGGCTTTGAAAGAGTAACATCAGAGTCCAACATTTCTTTGGGTGGATATTGGAGTATGCTGGTCATGAGCCACCAGAAGGGTGCAGGGCAGATCAGGGAGTAAGTGCTGATTAAGAAATAATTAAAACCAGTTTTCTTGCTTTAGAGCATGTGGAGCTGGCCAAAAACTATGAGTGAGTAACTCTGTCTACATACGTGTTTTTCAGTTTCTTTTTCCTAATCTTCATTCACCTTTTGGATATCTCAGGATATTTTAAAATTCTCCTCGTGCCTACAGCGTCTTTCTTGAGCTTCAGGTTGGTTTTATTTGTGGTATGTGGAGCAATCACAGGGGCTCTGTAATGTGTCAAATATCACAATGGACCAGCATTCGTTATGGCAGATAAAAGCAGCTGCAGGTTACTTAAGAGGGTGTGTGCAGTGTAATGGAAGAGAATTTGACCATGGAAAAAAATAGCCTCCAGTATTCCATCATTAGGAGGAATACATTAAAGCAGCTGCAGAATTAATAGCAGGAAATTCTTTCTTTATGATCCACGAAGTCTTCAATCTATATTATCCTATTCTTCCTAACAACTTCTAATTGCACAAGTGAATTTCCCCGCTTATTAATTTTGCCACATAGTGACTTACAATTCAGAGTAAATTGCCTGAAAACAAAATTCTGTTTCGTTTGACTGAACCATAAGAATCAGAGGACCATGGACTGAGTAGCATTCCCACCAATTATATATTCCTTTACTGCAAACAGTGGAGAGAGCAACTATTGAAACCAGGGTTTGTGGCTATGGTGGTCAGAGTCCCACAGAGATGGTGGTCGGCTGACACAATGAGCATATATGTCCTCCAGAAAAAAGACCACTCACTTGCCATGAGACTGCTCTTTCCCTACTGCTGTGCCATTTGCTAGGCTGACAAACTCGTAACATCTTGTGGGTGGCAAAATGATGTCATTTTACTCAACAGCTTGTAGTAATTTCCACTCCTAACCCTTCATGAGAGGTACAAATTACCAAAGAAAAAGGGCTATAAGCTTACAGATGGCAGTATCGCTTTTCTTTTCCATTGAGATCACAATATCCTTCTTTCTAGCTGAATGACAATTGGGCTGTCACTAAAATTACATAATGCTGTGTCCCCTGAGGGGTTATAGTTTGGGATTCAAAGGACAGCTGTCAAAATACGGCATGCTCTATTCTGAGCTTTAAAAGTCTCTTAGGGGGTTGTACATACATGTTTGTCTTTTTATTTTTTGTTCTATTTTTTGTGGATTGTAGGTAAACAACGAGATGTAAATGAGATAACTACATTTGCAAGGTAAGTTAAATAATACATATAAGATACAAATGGCACACTAAAATAACCAGTGTTTGCTGTAAATTATGGAAACCAAAATCAGGACTTACACAAATGGCAGCACTATAATGGCCCAGTGGATTTTGGTAGCCTATACTGAAACAGGTTTTTTATTTATTTTGTATGCTATCACATCATACAATATGTTTTCCCAGGTTTTGCCTGGTATCTTGAAGTCAGCTGTGCTCTAATAGCATTCACTGCTGTACACTGAGTGCCTGCAAATTATTATTAACAAGCATTGAATCAAAGAGTCTCAGTACAGTCTTGGAATGCGATTGGAAGGGAAAACTCATGCCATTTTAGAAGATTTCTGAAAAATTTCACTAAACAAGAAGTCAAAAAAAAGAGGCAGGAGAGAAGAGGAAAAAGATTGGGAAAAGCATCTTGGTTTGGGTAATTGTACTGGTCTAGCCCTGATGGGTGTCTGCCCTCACACAGCTTTTTGCTCACTCCCGCTGAATGAGATGGGAGAGAAAATCAGAAGGCCCAAAGTCAGAAAACTCATGGGTTGAGATAAAGACAGTTTAATATGTAAAGCAAAATATATACACAAGCAAAGCAAAATAAGAAATTCATTCACAGCTGACAACTGGCAGGAAAATGTTCAGCTATCCTAAAAAAGTTGGGCTCCATCTTGTGTAATGGTGACTTGGGAAGACAAATGCCTTAACTCTGAACTTCCCTCTCCTCCTTCTTTCTCCCTTATTGATGGCTTTTATTGACAAGCAAAACATCACGTGGTGGTGTAATATTCCTCTGGTCAGTTGAGGACAGCTGACTGAACCTGAAGCAGGCGGTTCTGCATTCTCCCAGTCCCAGTGACTTGGGCAGTGTGACTGGAACCACTTGCAGGTGAGGACCAAGGGAAAAATGTCATCAACTACCTCAGCCATGGCTACCATGTCTCAGGTAACCAGGTCTCCTCTTTCCTTCTGAAAGAGTCCCACATTTTCCCTGGTCTTTATTTTATCACCAACATACCTATAGAATCTTTTTGTATTATTGCCCTTGATGTCCCTGGACAAATTTAATTCTATCCTAACCTGATCCCTGTCTGTTTGGAAAATTTCTCTATACACCTCCCAGGCTGTCTCTGCTTCCACTCTCTGCAGGCTTTCTTTTTGTGTTTCAGTTTGTCCAGGAGCATCTTGTTCATCAGTGCAGGCCTCTGGGTGTTTTTGCCTGATTTCCTCTTTACTGGGATGCATCACCACTGAGCTTGGAGGAGGTGATCCTTTAATGAATGTTAACCAGCTTTCTTGGGCCCCTCTTCCTTACAGGGTTTCATCACATGGTATTCCATCAGGCAGACTCCTGGAGAGGCCAAAATCTGCCCTCCTGAAGACCAGGGGAGTGAGCTTGCTGTGCGCCCTCCTTGCTGCTCTAAGGAATTCCACCATTTCATGGTCACTGCAGCCCAGGCTGCCCTTGAGTTTCGTATTCCCCACCAATCCCTCCTTATTGGTGAGAACAAGGTCCAGCATAGCACCACTCCTCATTGGCACCTCTGTTATCAACACATTCCAGGAACCCTCCGATTGTCTGTGCCCTCCTGTGTTGTCCTGAGTTGTTGTGCAAATAGAAATACGTTCAAGAAGTATATAGAAGTACAGAAGAGAAAAAACATGTGGCATAGAGGTCTGTGTGAGTCAGTGCACCTGTTTCTGAACTCTGTCAAGCAGAGCAGTCTCTTGCTGTAGATTGCTTTGGTTTCCAGCAAGAAAATCACATTTATAAAACCCCAGACAAACTGAATGTGTGCATAATATCACCTTTTCAGATCAGAGTCACAGAAGGGAAGTAATTGTCTGTGACATGAATGGAAAAGGAAACATCTGCAAAATAGTCAAACTCTTAGATTAGATGTTAGTCCTGTTTTAGAGTTGCATTTAATGTTGGGGTTTAAGACGACCAAGATGTAAAAGTGTTAGAACACATTTGCTGCTTGGCTGTGTGGGAATGGATGAGAAGATGAATGATTGTTTTTATTTGCCAATCTGGTTTGTGCAGGGGATTTGTGGGATGGAACTCAGGCATGAATGGGAGCTGTTGGCTTGTTTAGTCTAGCAGAACAAAAGGCCGAGAAAGGATGCCACTGCTACCTCTAAATACTGTCAGAGGGGAAAAGAGTATTTCATTGAAAGGACAATGCTGGCACAGGAATGTCATGGTATGAATGAGTTATAAATAAATATAGTCTGACTATGAAAAAAGTTCATAATCCTAGGAGAAGAACTAACTTTCAGAACGGTGTAGGCAAAAAAACCCAAACTGTCCCATGTTTTAAAATAGAGCTAAGACACTTTGTAGATAGGATTGTACAATACTATTATCTAGCAGAACGAGGACTAAAATCCATCCACTCTGAGGTCTTTTCTAGTCCTAGGCTACCTTGGTCCTACAAAACATTTCCATCAGACCTATGCAATGCACAGCCTCCCTGAGTACATACTGCCCACCAAGGACTTTCTTTGGCCAAGCACAACATGTGAATAAAAACCTTGTTTGTCCTGCTTCCCCTCTGATAGCCAAGGCATCCACCACGAATAAGCTGGTGCTTCTTAACCAGAAGGAGATGGTTGCGTGGGGAGTTAAGAGGAGGTGGGCTAGGTTTGGGGTATCGGGATTATTTCTCTGCAAAGATTTTGAGATCAACTATGCTTCCAGAACTGAGGTTGAGAGCATGGAGGACCTTGGGAAATGCTGTAGGATTCACTGGGAATCATAATCAGCTGGGACTATTGACACCTAAGGATGAGCCCCTCTTGCTCATAAATAGTGCAGGCTACTTGCTATTTATTGGCAATTTTCTCTCGATTAGGAGGTTAGTTTAGATTACTTTTTGCAAACATCAGCTACCACTTGCAGCTTTTTTTTTTTTTTCCCTGATGCTTTTTCGCCTGGATATATGTTGTCACTCAAAATGAGCTGCTGTGAACTTGGATCAATGAGGAGCAATTGCAGCAAGTATAAGCAGTTGCTGTTAGTGACTCTATCCTTGGGACCATTTGCCCGAGGTCCTGCCTTCTCAGCTGCTCCATAGTGTTTACCCTGGGACAGACATCTGGTAAGTTCAGCTCCTGGATGTCAGTTGTTTTCATCTGTGAGGAAGCCCTGGCTGATGAGCTGACTATCCTTGGGAATTCTTCTGGGGCACAGAAGGCAGAGGCTGCCTGGCTGGAGAAGCAAGAGGACAGGTGATGCTGGGGTGTTGTACTGGGATATAGTATGGGTGCAGAATAAGGGTAAAAGGATTACAAGGTGGAAAATTATAACAAGGGTGAAGGAATAGGGTCTTTGTGACTGGCTGAAGTCATATATATCTGCATATCACCCTATGTCTGATGTGCCTTCACCTTGTGTGATGGGACATGGGTGTGGCTTGGGTTATTTGAAACCTTTGTGGGTGTTCTTCCAAGTGGCCTTGGAGAGACAGCAGTTGCCACCAGGCTACTGCAAAGCTTCTTCAGCTGTTCTTCTCCCCATTCTTGCTGTATTTCCAACACTGTTGATAGAAATAGGAGGATGAGAGCTAAAGAAAAAATTTATTAGCTCTGAAGGCAGAGAGAGTTGGGAGCTGGAACGAGGTGGTGGACAAATTAGTTGAATTTTAATCCAGATGCAAATCAGCAAGTAAGAAACACTAACTTACATAAGCAGTATTAATCCTATTAACCCTTTATGGAGAGGAAAGAGGTATTCCCAGAGAAAGATTTATTCTTATTGGCAGTTTTGGTCTAGCATTACTTTTTGCTAATTGACAAGAGCTTAACTGTAACCCATACCTGTTCATCCTAGGAATGTTGAACTATTATACTCATGTTTCTATTGAAAGTGATGCTGTATTTCTGTCCTTTTTATGTGGTACGTATCTTAGATGGAAGACTTAAATTCACATGCTCACTAAAAAATATTTCAAAATAGCTTTTAATTAGTCTATTTTTAATTAAGGCGAAGGGATCTTTAATTTAAAAGTCTATTTTTAAATGTGCTAAATGTACAGAGAAAAAAAGCAGACCAAAAATACACTCGGGGAAAAGAAACCAGCTTGCTTAATGAGAGGAGGTACTTTCTGTGGTTAGATGGCTCACCTGGTTGTATCAGGTCACTGTTCTCCCAGGTCTGAGAATTAGTCATTCTCACTCTCTGATACTGCCTTTTTGTTTAGGGGGTTTGTCGGATTTTTTTTTTTTTTTTTTAATATGCTGAAGAGGGGAAATAAACTGCACTTGTCTTTTTTTATTATTTTTTTAATTCATGAAGAGTCAATCACTTAGTTCAAAGACCCTACTGCTTTGTACTTAAGGTTACTGATATATATTTAAATTCTGATGATTAGCTACTCTTCTGGACACTCTAGGTTTGTCTTTTTTTTTTTTTTTTTAGCTTGTCAATAAGTGTAGTTTTAGGGTTTTGTAGTTGTTTCATGTATACCTCATAAGGAATTCTGGAAGCCTAGTTTTGAGGCAGATGATAGCTTCCGAAAGTAATGTAAAGTTTTTGAAAAAAAGAGATCTCTAATTTTAATTTTTAGGGTTTTTGGTTTTGTTTTTGTTTTAAATAAGTAATTCTTCTTGGCTCTAAGAATGGCCTTTGAAAAGATACTGTAGCCTAAAAGTATGCTGAGTGACCAGAGTCAGCATAGGCTCTAAGCTGAAACCAGTCCAGGAAACGAGGTGAGTATTGCACGATGAGTACATGGGCAGCACAGCCAGGTCCTTCCTTGTGTTAATCCTGTGGAACAGGCGATGTTAGAGTGAAGCATTCAGAGAGGAGATAATGTGGGGAGGGAGTCTGGAGGATGCAGTTTGAGGTGAACTCTACCTGTCTGGGCACATTAGTGCTGCAAGCAGCAACTTGTCAGTGAGCAGAACAGTGCCAGTGTCTTGCTGGTTTTAAGTCCGTGATACTGCACCAGCACAGATCTCTGCAGGTATAAAGGTCAGCCTTGTGTCTGTGTGTATGTGTGCACGATGAATTATTTAGTCTCCTGGCTTTTTCATAAAAATGTACTTTCCTATTAAATAAGGCGAGTTTCTGATTACTACTCACTTCAATATCCCCAAAATCAAGGATTTGAAGTTACAGCCTAAACTGAAAATAACTAAAATTGAAGGATTACAGAAACTCTGGGACCTCCAACACAAGAAAGTCATGGACTTACTGGAGCCACAAAGATGATCAGAGGGCTGGAGCACCTCTCCTATAAAGACAGGCTGGGGGAGCTGGGGTTGTTGAGCCTGGAGAAGAGGAGGCTTCAGGGAGACCTTGAAGCAGCCTTCCAGTACCTGGAGGGGGCCCACAAGAAAGCTGGAGAGGGCCGTTTTTCAGGGGCATGGAGTGATAAGGGGTAATGGCTTTACACTGAAAGAGAGTAGGTTTAAATTAGATATTGGGAAGAAATTATTTACTGTAAGGTTGGTGAGGCACTGGAACGGGTTGCCCAGAGAAACTGTAGATGCCCTGTCCCTGGAAGTGTTCAAGGCCAGATTGGATGGGGCTTCCTTCCGTTCCACACCGTATCCCAGCTGCCCAGACCCACAGGCACACAAGCTTGGCACTAACCCACCTCACTGTGTGGCCTTTTGTTTAGTGCCTTCAATTCTCCCTATGTGGCATCACTCATTTCAACATGTGCTACTCCTACACTTCAGGTTCAGCTTGAGCTTGTCATGCTTTGAGTTAAGGCAAAACCTTCTGGCTGGGACCCAAACACACAACAGAGGACAAGGTCAGTTTGCTCAAAAGGTAAGTTGGATGTCCCCATCCCTGGAAGTACCCAATGCCAGCTTGGAGCACCCTGGTCTAGTGGAAGGTGTCTGCCCATGGCAGGGGGGTTGCAACCAAATGATCTTTAAAGTCCCTTATAACCCAAACCATTTTGTGATTCTATGAAATACACCCCTCTCTCCTGTGTTATATCAGCTTGCAGCTCATACTGATTATCTTTTAGTATTATTTGCTACTCATTATTATTATTGACTGATTATTGTTACACTGTTATGCCTTTAACACCCTCAGCAGTGTGAGCACCCTTCCCCCACAAGGAGGCGAGAAGTGCAGGGCAGGAGAAACAAGGGTTGGAGACCTCTTCCCAGCTGGGCATGGAGCTGGGATTGAGGACCTAGTTGGCTAGGCTTTCTCCCAGATGCACAGCACGACTACTGACCTGGCTGGTGACACCATGCCTGCCTTTTTATCACTAATTTATTGTAAAAAAGTTTCATCACAGCATATGTGCATGTATATAAAAAACAATTTAAAAAAATATTTTAAGCTTTAATATAAACCTATCGATCAATCTAATCAATATTTAATATAAGATAGATATGATATGTTATATAAATAATATTACGGCCTTTGTAAAATTATTTCTTTCAACACAGGGGTGTGTATTTATATAAAAATATTAAATTTGTTGTTATTTAAAAATTTAATATAAAATTATAAACAAAACAAATTAATAAATTATTTAAAAATAGATATAATATGTTCTATAAATAAGACTTTAGGGCGCTTATACAACTATTTTTTCCAGAAACGAGTGTGAATGTGTATTAAAAAATATAAATTTGTTACGATTTAAAAAATTAATATAAATTTATAGATCAAACCAATTAATACATGATATAAAATTAGGTCCATTATATAAATAAAACAATATTTTAAAGCCTTTATAAAATTCGTTTATTTCCAGAAAGGAGCGCGCGTGTGTGTGCGTGCATGCAAAAAACATAAAATTTGTTACCATTTTTTAAAAATATAAATTCATCGATCAGCGTAATAAATATGTAACATGAAAATAGATATCACGTGGTACGTGAACAACATCTTTTTAATAAAACTCTTTATTTCCAGGGAGGCGGGGTGCGGGTGCGGGTGCGGGGGGTGCCGGCGGGAGGGAGCGGGGCGGGAGGGAGCGGGGCGGGCGGGGCGGGGCGGGGCGGGGGCCGCGGGGGCCGCGGGCGGGGCGGGGCGGGAGGCGGTGGCGGCGGCCGCCCGCGGATCTGCCCTCCCGCTCGTTCTCCCGGCGCTGCCATGGCTCTGCTCCGCTCCGGCCCGGCGTGGTGGCGCGTCCTGTCCCTGGCCGTGCTCGGCCCCGTGCTCTGCGGCTGCCCGGGGCGGGCAGAGCCGGAGCCGGGCCCGGCGGCGGCGGAGGACCCGCACGGGCGGCACCTCTACAGCGCGGAGATGCTGCGGCACGGCGCCGCCGCCGCCCCACACTTCGTCATGTTCTTCGCCCCGTGGTGGGTACCCGGGGCGGCGGAGCGCAGCGCGGCGCGGCCGGCGCGACGCCCTCCCCCCCCGCCTCTTCCCCCGTTGACGTGGCGGCGGGAGGCGGCGGGGCCGGCCGGGCGGCGGCGGGGGAGGCCGCGGGGTCGCGCCGCCCCGAGCCCCGCGGCCGGGGGCGGCGGGGGGACAGGCGGGGCTATGGCAGCCAGGGGGCTGCGGGGCGCGCTGGGGACGGGGAGCCGCAGCCTCGCGTGTGCCCGGCCCGGGCCTCCGCGGCCGCGCTGGCCGCCCCCATCCGCACGGAGTCACAGAGTCAGATTGGGTCGGAAAAGATCTCTGAGGTCATCGAGCGCAACCGATCGGCGCCCGGAGCCGCCCCGGGGCAGCCGGCGGTGCCCCCCGCATGGGGCCCGCGGTGGGAGCCGCTGCGCCGGTCGGCGAGGCTGGGTCAGCCCCGGTCCCTCGCCGGGCTCTGCTTCACGCCGTTCCTCAGAGGGACCAAGAGCAGCTGCAGTTTGGCGACCGTCACTTACTTAGCCTGTGACACCCCCCCCCCCCCCCCAGATGCTTTCGTTGCAGAATTTATGTTCTCTGTGCAGCCATGAAATTTAAAGGCGAGTTTGCAAGTGAGAGCTGTAACTATAGTGCTGTGTCCCCAAGGCCACAGGTATCCGAAGCAGAGCTGGAGAGTTCTCAGGTTTGCAGGAGACTTGCTGGGCTTCTGTCCTGGACTGGTACATTTGGCACAAGAATGGTTGAGAGGAATGAGGGAATAAGGCTTTGCTGGATATTCCTGGTCAAGAGGACAGTACTTCTCATCTCTGGGTCTTTCCAATGGTTGTTCATAGTCTTCTCTTTTCTTTGCCTCTTCCCATACCTTTTTTTATCTGACTTAGTGATATCCAGTAGAGGTTACGGAGAGTTTTGTTGTTAGGGTTGTTTGGTTGGGTCTTTTTGTTGGTTTATTTTTTTTCTCCCAAGTTTCCTTTAATCTAGCTAAAATTAAGAGAAAAATGTGCAAAAGTTATGTTTTGATCCAAAGTTATCTGTTGCTACACAGTGCTATTTAGGCATATGAGAGCCTTCTGAAATCAGCAGCAGAAAAGCATTTCCTTTCAAAACTGAGGAACTATTTTCATTGTTGTTATTAATGTAGACTTATTTATGCCATGTGAAAATGTTAAGTAAAAGCTTCAAAGAGCAGATGTCTTTGTTCTCTGAAGATCATAAAAGTGGAGGGATGCCTGACTGCTGGTGAAGTGCCTGAGAGTGCTTTAAGGCCTGAGAAATGCCCGTGCAGAGCAGGAGTGCTTCTGTTCTCTTCTGCTTTCAGGTAATATCTGTGGTTGTCCACACTTTGACTGAGTGTTTCACAGGCACCCCTAAAACCAGATGAGTTTTTTTTTTTTATCCTGCCACACTGTAAGAGACCCTGTGCCAAAAGGGCTGTTGCAGAGTCCAGTGTACACTGCACATCCTCGGTATGGATCAAAGGGATTGCTGGCCTTGCAGACTTGGATCATGCTGTGCCTTTGGGAGAGCTGAGGATCTCTGCCCAACTTAAGTGTGAGGGAGCTGTGTCATTTCCCAGACTTCTCTGGATGTTCTTTTCATCCTTAGCAAATGTCCTCCAGATCTCTAGATCTTGGCTTAAGGGCCCTTGGTCTAGACTCCTGGCTACTGACAGGCAGCAGCAGGGCCAGGTTTCAGGTCCAAGGGGAAGAGAAGGACAAAGGGAACATCCAAGTGCCTGAGGGAGGTGCTTATACACACCAGTAGTTTTACTGTCAGTGGGATCAGGGGGCAGCCTGACAGCCCTGGAGCTCTTGCCCTGTTCCAAGGTGATGTGCGAATCTCCTAATGCTTCTCACAGACTGCCCTCTGTAGTTACAAGGGAGAAGCCCAGCAAGAGGCCTGTGGTTCAGCTAGGATTGTCTTTCACATTTATATGGATGCTGCTAATGTTGCATCATCAATGCTACCAGTAAGAGTTGGGTTGGAGCTGATGTAATTCTCTTCTTCCAGATTCTTGGAACAAATGTTGCTGAGGACCTCACTCCCAAATGGTGGTGGTATTCATGTGGTCCTACATTTGTGTCAAATATTGCAGGATACTCCAAGAAGAAAGCATTCCAAGTCATTTGCCATCAGATGTCATAAGGTTTTTATTCATAAGGCTGTCCCACTTGGTAGCTACCCTTGGGGACAGAACGATGAGCAGGTTACTGTCTTGGTGGCACAAGATAGTGAGTTTTGCGCCATGCCAATTGCGTTTCTACAGAAGAGCAAGAGGGTTCCTGGCTCCTTAGTTGGAAGGAATCTCAAATGAGTAGTTTCACTGCGTTATTTTGACTCTTACAGATCTATTCAACATAACGTTCTTTCTTGGTAAACCTCTGGAAGTCCGCTGATCTGCAGCAGACGTGATTACCAGAGTTTGTTGCTGAACTCTCATTGAATTGAACTCTGTTGACTGGATTTTACCTTAGCTGGATTCTTTTGTCCAGAGCGAGACTGGTCCTGTGCTTCTTATACCATTATACATGTCTACTTTTTTAATTGGATAAGGATTTGTGCTGTATCTTGCTGTGGAGCTGCCCTTGTTGGCTGCTGAGCTCAAGCTCTGCTGGTAGCTTCCAGAAATGTCTGTCTTCCCCACTGACTCCAGAGGGCTTATCAGTATCTGCAGGTTTGAGACATATGCTCCTTGTGTACCTGTACATCCCTTCTTGTCCTGGCCCAGGAACTCTGCCATCCAGTGTTGCAGATGAGAAATGCTGATACTGTGGGAGGAATGCTGACCTGTATGAGGCAGAACAGCCTGGTACTCTGTAGATTCTGCCACAGCAAAATAATCTCTGAGCACGAGTGCTTGTGAGACGCAGTTGCTCGGAATTAAAATGTGCGGCCTGTCCTGCAAACTCTTACAAATAATGTTCTTCCACCCATACCTCTTGATGTTAGTGGTGTACAAGAAGCAGGGTTTCGTCATTGTTGCCCAGCTCTCCATCATCCCCAGATGTGGAACCGGCAGCTCCTCCAACCCCACCGATGTAAAGTAGTAGCAGTGAAAGACTGTGTGGGTACCTGGGGCTGCATCCATCACACAGGTGTGTGATGTCGCATGATCTTGCTCTCTTTCATTTTGATCTCCTTGGTTTTATATATTTTTCAGCTTACGTATTTCAGAAAAAGTGTTTTGAGGACTGTCTGGTCTTCCTCCTACGTAATATTGGTTTTGTTGTTTTGTTTTGTTTTAACTGAGAATGGCTAACTGGTTGATTACTGATTCAGATATGAACATTTTTCCTGTTTTATTTGCAATTTTAGCTCATATAATCCAAAGAAGGAAGGGAAAGGAGTGCGTGTACCAGAGATCACAGTGTTAAGTATGGACAGGGCAGCTCTGTTGCACTTAAAACACAGCCGGTTAATTACTTGAGATTGCCTTACCTAGTTTTCCATGCTCTGTTCTGTAACACCAGCCAGTATTCATTCACTGTATGGAATCACTGCATCTGCTAGGGGAAAGAACCAGGGAATCTAAAATCCTTCTCTTAGTTGAAGCTCCATGAAAGAATTGACTATGGAGGGACTTTAGTCAGAAGTTAAATGTTTAATAAATATTTGATTTTAGTCATAATACATTGTATCCCTTCACGATAACAATTCAGAATAAGATCCCATGGGAGGTCATATTCCTCCACATTGTGGGAGCATGTGCGACCCACTGTGCCTGACTGACATTCTTTATCTTAAAGTAAATCTCAAGATATTTTTTTTTCTCTTAATGATATCAGGATACCTGGAAAGGTGAGAATTCATGCAACTTTTCTAGAAGTGTATTCAAAACCATTTGTATAAGTGAAACTGTTTCAAGTGGGAGCAACTTAAAAAAAAAAACCCAAAACTGGACAGCCTTGCAGGATTTTTCTAGAAAGCTGGGAGAATTAGAGTCCTTTTATTAACAGGCTCACTAAGTTCAGGGGGTATTCATAGGATTTGTAATGTAAAAGGGTAGTAGCAAGAAGTTACCAGATCCTTCTGGTTTTCACTTGAGGTGTGTTTGCAGCATGCTAGAGTTCTTAATAGTATTCACTGTTGCTCAGTGTAACAGGGCTGGAGAATGGAAGACTTCTGATTTAACTGATTTAATTTCTGATTTAAAAATTTATTTTTAAATTTATCAGAATTACTGTTCTGCGTATGACTTTTCCATGGATTCATTTCCCTCTAAACGTGAGCAACTGTTAAACGATATCTCGTGCCTTCTGTCACAGGTGTGGACACTGTCAGCGTCTCCAGCCAACTTGGAATGATTTGGGAGATAAATACAACAACATGGAAAACCCACAGGTCTATGTTGTTAAAGTGGATTGTACTGTAGATATTCCACTGTGCTCTGAATTTGGCGTACGAGGATACCCTACGTAAGTATAAAAGGATGTCTGCTCCTATTTTTCTTTTTTCAGTTTTCCATGATCCTCTGCCAATTTCTTGAAGCTAACTTCTAAGCTATATTTTTGGTGGATTTCTTTGTAGCCCCTTGGATCTGATATGTTCATTTTAGGCCTTTTTACCATGTTGCCAAGTATCATGTGATACATACTACTGTTACTCTTTCATTTTTTTCAAGAAACTCTTTTATGTCTTGGACAATGTCTGTGTTTAAAGAAGTCCAGAACCGTCCTTCTGTTTTCTCTGAGAGTACCTTTTTCTCAAGCAACAGTATGTTATACAGCTGTGATATGCATGATAGAGCTAGTTTCTGGTAATGATACTTCTAAAAATAACTTGTCACCAGTTTGTCAGGTCACTGCAGCATTCATAATTATAGGTGTTCTGTTAGATTTTTAGTGACCTTAGTACTCATAAAATAATAAATAGTATTCCTGAGCATAGCAGTGGTGATGTACAAACTTTTTTCTAGGCAAGTTTTCTCATACTGATCGAGAAGAAATTAATGAGTATTTTAATGTTATGCTTATCTGTTATAAGGAATGTGTGCCTTACTACCTCAAGTTTGGTAGGCAGAACATGATCTAGCGTATCTATAAGAGGTTGGTGCTTTGGAGTTAGACACGTGTTACCTTTTTAACCGCCAAGAAGGAGCACAAACAATTTTTTTTTCACTTGTGTTTTCTTTAAAGCTTCTTGCAAAAATGGATGGGATCCTTTCAACTGCTTTATTAAGTATTCATCTTAGTGAGGATAAGTGGAGAATGTAATAATTTCTAGCCCTTGCACAGCCTGTATTTTTCAGTTTCCTTCCCTTTGCTCACTTTGTCCAGTGTTTTTGCTGACTCCAGCAGCAGCCTGAACTTTTCATGCGCTCCTGGCTGCACCTACTTGGATGCAGATGAGTATGACTGACTAGAAGTTTAGAGTTATTAATAGCATAGTCCTTGTTGAGGTAGGAATTGTCCTTAAGGGCAGTGCGTGGCTGAGTTCCACTAGAAATAACTTTTCACCAAGCAATAGTGCATATTACAGCCCTATTTCAGTATCTCCAAAAGTGAGCATTGGTTGTCTTGGCATATTTGAATAGATTATATTGTGGTGCTGCTCCTTCTAAAACAGAAAGAGTGGCAGAGATTTTTAATAAGGAAAAAATCAATGGATGTGTAATTGCTGCATTTTTGTTTTCTCTCCCTCCTTTTTAAGGTCATTAAATACATATGAATAGTTAGGGCTTGCTTTCGTCTACTTGAAAAGTATAAATGACAAGGCAGTCATCTGCTAGTCAGAAGTACAGAGATGAAGGGGAATTCGTGATATCAACTCTCTTCCTGTCTGAGTCAGTTTTAAACTAGTCTGTTTTTAAAAACGTGCAGCAAGGGAAATTTCACAGCTTCCTCAGGCACAGAGGTATTGTTCCAAGTCCAGGATGTGCTGATCCCTACACTGCTTTTCCAAACACCTGTCAAAGGAAAAGCTGCATCCCCTTTTCATCCCCCGAGAATCAAACTGGCTGAACAGGTCCCTGCACTCGTTAGTACAGTTGTTTCAGGATTATTTGGTGCTGCAAAATAAATACTCTCAACTGAACCAGAGAAAACTTAATATTGTTTGAAGAAAATAAAGGTGCAGATAGTTTTTTAAGCTGTTACCATTTTTTTTCCTTAGTTTTAAAAAGTATTTCCATGAGGTGTGTTTTAGATGTTCTTTTGTTTAGTTTTTGTTGTTTCCTTATTATTTTGACTTTCTGTCATCACAGGGAACATTCAAGAATACCTTAAATAGAAATGACAGTGGGAGCTTCTATCTCTTTTGAATATGTTTGCATTATGTGTTTTTTCAAAACTTTCATATGTTCATTTTTTCCAACTGTGGAACAAGAAGAGAGAGAAAAACATTTTAATAAACACAAGAAGCAGTACCAAATGACAGCTTAGCAAGGGGAAGTGAGGGCTAGTAGTTGAAACTGTGATATTCTTTAAAAAATAAGACTAGGTCAGAATTCAATATTACCCCTTTATCAAATATAGTTCAAATTTTAATTTAAATATTTAATAGTAGAAGATTTAGGTAGTTTATGGAAAAGTTTTGATAGCAGTTATTGTTATAATCATGAAGTCTGAATCCCTACAGGCAGTCACTTACCTCCTTTGTCCTATTGACTTGCTTCAGTGTGTTTTTAATCAGTTTAATACCACATGAAAGGTCCTACATTCCAAGAGCAGTTGGGGAACAAAAGGTGAGAAAGAAATTCCTGGGAAAATAAGTGCTAAATATTTTTCCTTTGCTGATGAAGAGAGGTGAACAAAACAAAATGGATGTTTTTTGACAAACTGAAATAGGATTCACAGAACTAAATGCTGCTGTTTCTAATTTGCCCTTGCTTATTGATCAAAGTAATATTAGGCTATGTTGACTTTTAACACGGTATTTCTTTTTTGCTGTTTTAAAAATCTCCTTTAAATGCTTACACAGGAATGAAAAAGTTCTACGCATAACCCCTTAAGCTGAGGGAGATGCCTTATGCTGATGTTAATAGTCAGGAGATCTGTTACTGCAGCCTGAGTGGCATTGCTATGGATTAGCAAAGCACGTTGGCTTTCTGAGAATGTTTCCTGTGTGAAAATTTTTGCCTCACTCTTTTCTCACATTTTGATCCTTTAGACTAAAGCTGCTTAAACCAGGACAAGAACCTCTGAAATACCAAGGCCCTAGGGACTTCCAGGCACTGGAAAACTGGATGTTGGAGAAACTAAATGAGGAACCATCTGTAAGTGAAAAGGAAATAAGAAATGGAAATACTCTTTTCTGCAGACTTGCTTATCTACCACTTATTTAATTTAGATTTCATTTTCCAGGAGGAAATTGCTCCTGAGACTAAAAGTCAGGTCACAAAATCAATATGAAACAGCTCAACACAATAGTCAGAGTAGTAATTAAAACTGTCATCCTGTGACCTGACCCGTGTTTCCTGTATTTAAAACTACAGTATGTAATGCAGTTTTGATGTTTATAATTGTATCATTTTAAGATGCAGTTCTTGGTGTCAATTCAGTTGACACCTGTAGGCCATAATGTTTCTAGTATAAGAAAAGCAATTTATCTGTAAAACATTATAAATTGCATTAATGTTGGGCTTACTTAGCTCTTCAGACATGGATGCCCTCTTCAGCTCAGTTACTGCCTTTTGATGTTCTGGCCTAAAGAAAAGGTTTAAAATAATTAGTTAAGTAAGATAAGCTAATACCATCACTAGGAAAACCCTTGAGTTTTGGGGTCACATTCGCATGTAGTAGCCAAGCCTTGCCTAAAATGAAATTTGTGATTGCTGTTTCTAATCAAGATAAAGCTTTATTGATTGCTGAACCACAGTTAGGGTGTGATTATATTTAAACAAATGCAGTGGTTTTAATAATTAAACATTAAATACTAAACTGTTTAAAGAAATGTGCTTTGAGGTTCTTAAAAAATTCTTTCCAGCTCTAACCCTAGTGTCTAGAAAGTATTGGCCTGATATTGCTGAGTTTGCTGTAAGTTATATATATAGGAAGTGTTTGTTCTATTCCCATTGTTGCTGTCTTCATGGAGCCATTAGGTGGACAGCATTCCTTCTGGTGTTAGGGAAGCAGAAAATAGCCTTTGCACTAGCTAGTTTTAAATAGCCCAAAGACCACTGAAACTGGTGCGATGGCAGATGTGGCTGATGGGAGATGCCGTGGAGGGACTGTTACGTAATTTAAGTGTATTGATATATGGTGATGTGGTGAATGCCATAGCAATTACTGTGCTCTGTGACTGTACTACAGCACAGTGAAAGACTGTTATTCCACTGACTGTGATAGCTCTTTTCACATTGTGGCAATCTTTTTCACATTTTGCTTTCAAGTAGTTGTTTTCTAGGAAACATTAGATACTTAAATCAAGCTAAATAAGGACATTGCTTTAGGAATTTAAAATTTCAGGGTACAGGGTCTACAAGACTGGCACAGGACAGTGTGATACAGTAATCAAATGCTGTGTATTTAGTCTACAAGAGAAATAAAAGTTAATTTTTCTCATGAATAGGATCCAGAATCTGATGTGGAACCACCAAAGGCCCCTGAACCTAAGCAGGGAATGTATGAACTCTCAGCAGACAATTTCAAGATGCACATAGCAGAAGGTAACTGGTTTTTTTTTATAAGAGAAACTTACCTATGAGACATGAGTAGTTAGAAGTCTGCACCAGGAATGTTAGTTTTCAGGGGACCTCATTCACACTTTTGTTTTCCAGTAATACCTAGTGAAAGAGGATGAAACTACTAACTGTGTAAAAATGCAGTAGTTTAATTACATATTGCAGACCATGAGAAGTATGGCACTCAGAAGGAAGTAAAATTACAGCCCTAATCAGAGGAAAGAAGCTTGTGGGGCTTGCTCAACTAAACTGTCTCGTTTCCAAAGTTCCTTACTCAGTCACAGCCTTGCCACTTACTTTGTGTTTTTGCAAGTCCCGTTTCCTGCTTCCCTAGGTGCTGGTTTTGTTTCCTCCCAGGCTGTTATTCTGGATTAAGTATCATCCACCCGCTTCCTCCTTACAGCCCCCATCCCACTCCAGTCTGGCCCTTTGTTTAGCTTCCTTTCTCCAGAATTTAATGTGGGCAAAACACTTCACCTGTTTGGCCATTGTAAAAAATATTTTGTCTGGAAGCTTTAAAATTAATTCCAGGAGGGATACCTAATAAGGGAAATTTTAAACCCCCCACACGGGGAGTTTTTTAGAGAATGAGCAAAATGTTACAATACAAACTTTGAGCTGGCATACCACCAGATGATCTTACTATCTCTGTTATCCAAAAAGCAAAGGCTGGATTAAATTAAATGTCTGTGCCCATCTGATACCACTAGTGAGGTAGATACTAGAGCTTCTTAAAGTAACTATGAACTGACTAGAAGTATTTTCAAGTGTAAAAGTGCATTTTGTGCATCTAACTTAAAATTTCCCAGCCTGTGGTGCTTAACACAGAGTTAAATCAAAATTCGTAATAGGTATTCCTCTAAGCCATCAGGGAGGTGCTAAATGTTTATCAACTTCAGTATCTTCTCAGATGGTAAAGTTCAGTGTATGTGTAAATGTTTTAAAATTTTTATTGTAATATTTTTAATATGTATCCATTGGCCTTCATAGAGGAGACATTCTTGTGGTCATACCTGATGGTTGAGCAGGTTTACGATAATCTATAAATCTGTTGTCCCCTCTTGACTTCAGTTACAAAAAGTTCAGTGCTGAAATTTAACAGGAGCTTAGCAGTTACACTTGCAAGATTGACTTTTGCTCTTTTATTTTGTTTTAACAGAGCCTTGCCTTGATGGGTGCAAAAATGTGCAGCATTTTGAATTAATTAATCTTAATTGAAGGAAATTACGTGTTCTGGTACTTTGCAATTAATGGTATACTAATTTAAACTAAAGATTAGTAGGAGATAGCACAGTGACTCTCCTCTGTGTAAAATACCACAAAAATCTACTAAAGGCAGCAAATTCTGAGTAGTTGACATGAAAATAGAAAGAGCAGGGCATAAAAAGGAGAGTGGAAAACTGAACAAGATTTTTTAGGTAAATCATAGCCTGAAGCATTTCTTAGGAAACACCATTTTTTTAAGTTGAAGTTTAATTACTTGCATTTGTGCTGTTATATATTCCTTGGTAGTTCTTTCTACGCTATAACAGGGCAACTGATTGGCATGGTAGAATTAAACATTATGGTGAATGGTTAGGCTAAAAATACCTGTTTTAATATCTCATTTGTTGGCTTGAGATTGCGAAGCTGTTTGGATTTTCGGGAAATCTGGCAATGCTGTGGGACTGCTTACAGTATTGAAAACCTAATTGCTGAAGTATTTTGTCCTGGCCTTTGATTCACAGTGTTTCCTATCTTTAACTCAGGAAATAACATGATAAATTTGCAGCCCGAGATTAGTAGCGAGTCTTTAGCTGCAGCCAAGTTCATTCCAAACGAGTTAAATATTTTTATTTTTTTTTAAACTTTAAAGGTAATCACTTCATCAAATTCTTTGCCCCTTGGTGTGGTCACTGCAAGGCTTTGGCCCCTACCTGGGAACAACTGGCTCAAGCCTTTGAGCATTCGGAAACTGTCAAGATTGGCAAGGTAGGTGGAGAGCCCTTAGTCTGAAAACGTGGTTTGTGTCAGTGAATTTTTCAGCCTAGGATCATGCTTTTTGTGCTATGATTTGCAAATAGCAACTGTTTTGTCAACCCTTAAATCCTCTTATAGTCCTGGTTTCTATTTTAATTTTGAGTTAATTTTTTTTTCTCACACATATACAGTTGACAAGACTCCCTCATTTTCAGCAAGGACTTCTTTACAAACACAGCTTGCTCTCTGTATTTCAGAGAGAGCTGGGAATAAGTCTAATACTTCAGATGCAAGGAATAATATTTTGAGACTTGCTTTCTATTATGTGTCTGCTTTGTCAGAATTTGATAGACTTCAGTATTTATTTTGAGTGGGAAAGTGACTTTTAATTTGTTCTTTACAGCACTGGATTGCTTAGCAAGCTTTAGCCCTACAGGGCTCCTTATGAGATATTTCTTTTCTGGTTTTGGGTTTTTTAACTCTTTACACCCATAAAACTTTTTAAGGGTTTCAGAGGGTCCTACACCTTAAAAATTGATATCTTGTCCTGCTTTACTATTTCCCTTAGGGTTGATAACCAGGTTCTGTGGTGTATTTACCATGGGAGCTTGTTACTTGTACGTGGAGTGACTTCTGTGCTGAGGTATGGAGGTGGTCTGGCAATTGTAGTTACTGGCTTTATTTGCTGACCCATACCTAAGTCCAGGTGGCTCATGATGTGAATCCCTCTGTATTTGCCAAGAGTGGAAATCTGACTGTACTCAACTTCCACGTCCTTAAGCTTTCACAGTTGTTCCACTGATCAGAAAGACTGCATAATAGCAGTGTTGTCAGTTCTGCAGAGGGGCTCTCCCTCTGCTGTCTCCCCTGCCTCTGCCCTCACAGCACTTTCAGCTGTACCGGAGGTGATGAGCTTGACTTTTTTTTTTTTAATTATTTATTTTTAATACATGTGAAAATCTGCCAATTCAGGTACACTGTAGATGTACACAGCAGGTCCACGCAGTTGAACTTTAGAGGAGACATAAATGTGTAAGCACAGTTGATCTTCAGGGAAGACATACATATCTACACATATGTATATATATATACACACACACATATGCATATGTATGTATATATAATTTTGGTGGATATAAAATTAGATTCCCTCTGAGAATAAGGTATCAGATGCTATTTCTCCCTTATTTGAGACCTTTGTTTGCTGTCCTAAGGAATCTGTGCTCGGCTGAAGTAACTTTTTGAAGTTACCATTCTCTGGTACCCGGAGAAAAATAAACAAAGAATTTAAAAAATATTTGGTTTATTTAGTTGTCTGTCATGTTCACAGTTCATATTATTGAGAGTTGTTATTTAATGCAGCCACCAAGATTTGTCTTGATGCCTGGACAATTTTATGTAACTGTATACCTTGTGAAAATATTTGAAACATGTCTTGGCTAAGATTGTAAGTCTGTAAGTAAACAGGAAACACAGCTGTTTCTAAGAAGGTTGAACCATGACCTTCATCTAATCTGGGGGAATAGTGTCTTAACACTGTTTAATCTTTAGAATTGATCTTCTGTGATCTGGAGCAAAGTGTTTCTGATGTAAAATTTAAAATACAAGTGCTGTGTTGAGCAAAGGCTCCAATGCTTAAGTTATATTTTTTTTCTGCTTCAATAAAGATTATAAACTAATAACTTTATAGATTGGTTTATGACGTATTAGAATTGAATGTTGCTATGCACTTGGAGCTTCCCTCGGAGTAAAGTTAACTTTCTAGTTGTTGTCATGTCTTCTGAAGTCTTTAAAGAGTAGTCTTTCAAAAAATGGATGAGCCAATATGACTTTTCTTTAAAGCTCTCTCACATTAGTGTTTTTTGTCTCATTGTCCATGTACTGATTTTATTAGCTGAGAATACCAGGTACTTTTTAATTGAAATATTTAATTATGTCTTCACTGTTCTTTGTAACTGCTACTACTTCCTTCTAGCCATACCTCCCTCCCCATCCCTCCTTAAAAAAAAAAATAATCAAACACACACACACAGAGCCTCTCAATTATACAACCAAGGCACTGTTTGGAAGGCAGACATAATCATTCTCAAGACAGTACTTGGTACTGAGTTTTCCAAGCCATGTATTGCTTGTTCCTGTATTTTTCTGAGATTTTAAACAAGGGAGGCTGTGATGCTTGTTACATGTTTATTTTAGGCAGTGAATAGTTTTGGGTTTTTTTTCCAAAAATGTAGGTCGACTGTACTCAGCATTATGAAGTCTGCTCTGAAACCCAAGTTCGTGGTTATCCCACACTGCTCTGGTTTAGGAACGGTGAAAAGGTGAGTCCGCAAGTTCAGCAAAAGATCACACCATTTTTTTCTGAATAATACTTGGACTGTGCTTGTGTTCTGGAAAAAAAAAATCAAGTGGGCATATACAAAAGTCTGCTTGTGAGAAAAATAATGGGTACTGGAAGAGGTAGACTTAATCTGCAGATAAAAGAGTTTTTTGCTCCTTTTGTTTTGCAGACAACTGGTATAATGTTCATAAATCTGAAAGCAGTATCTCCAGTTATGCTACTATGTGAGAATTCTGGGTTTACTTTATTCTAATACTTTACTTCCTGTGGAACATAAAAAACATAACTGAAATAGAAATAATAATAAAGTATGTAATTTTCACAGTTTGTATCAGAAGGTTGTCCTCTGTAAATGTTGCCCATTTGCTGAGTGATGTCTAGAGATGCAAATTTTCCTTCTTCTAAATCTGAACACTCTATATGACTGTGAGAATCCTGTGGGCCCACTTGACATTTTTCCTTGCAGCAGTTCAAAGAATTACAATATTCTGAAGTTACGGGGAAATAAAATATTTATAAATACCATGTACATGGACAGCAGTAAATAAGCTAAATATAAATCGTGGTGTTATTGATAATATATTTCACAATTTCAAGATTATTAAAGATATTCAATGGATATTAAAAACAAGTCCACAAGAGAACCCAGGACTGCATTTTTAGCTCTTACCTCTGCTGGGTTGGGATGGGGGTTGGTTTTTTTTGTCCCATTCATCTTGCATTCCTTTTTGAACATTTACAGTATTGGAGATGTAAATTTTGCTACTCAGTCCAGTTTAGTGGCTGTTTCTTGTGGCAGTTTTTTGGCACTCTAAAGAGAAACTGGCTGCAAGTACATACCAGTGCGTGTGAGGTTTGGTATGAGCATCCCTGCAAGATCAGACATTCTAGGGAATTCAAATGAAGCAACACCTGCATTTTTGAATCCCAGCCTGATTCACAAAGGAAGTATGTGGCCTTGTTACCTCTCGAGCAGCAGTGCCTGGCAAATGTCAGACGCAGAACTAGAAGCTGAGGGAGTGCTCAAATCAAGCATGATGGCATGTCCAAGGCAAGAGGTTTTCAGTTTAACTAAACTTTTGTCTTTGTATGATGTCAGTTGGAAGAATGTAAAGTGTTCTGCTGGTTTTTTTTTCAGAATGGTTTCCCACTTGCTTTATTTTTATTTTTCAGACAGCTACAGATGGCAAGATACTTTGCCAGAACCATACTCTCTTGATATAGAAAAGTTAGTTTTTCCTTCACAAGCCAGATCAATTTTCTGACCCATTCTAATAACTGACGTTTGAGTTCTTCTGAGTTATTTGAATCAAGAATGCAGTGGAAGAAAAAAAATCACTGCTGTTGTATTTGGTAAAGCTGAGCCTTAGTTGTTAGTCTGAGCAGTGTATTTCAGTTCACATCAAACTGTCTTTTCTCCATTGGCAGCATGATATTCTCTGGTGACATACTGCCACAGCCATCACATGTTCCTCCATGGCCTGATACAATACATTTTAAAAAACACAACCCCAACAACTTTCCAATAACCTGGCCCAGAAATTCCTGGAAATCTCTCCGGCTGCTATGAGAGTATTCAGTAAGGGGGAGAACTGCTTCAGTCATTCAGCCTTGTTTTCCATAATACCATCATCCCATGTGTCATAATTGAAGTCTGGTATGACACCATCCCTTTTGGTTAGATGGGGCAGAAACCCTGGGAGGAATCAATGGGCACTGACCCTGCCCTGCTGAAATGGATACAAACCAGCAGGTACAGGGTTCTTGATCACCTTAGATTATCTCCTTAGTGGTTTAGAGCCAGTGCAAGGAAAGGGGCAATAGTTACAAGCAACATTATCAATGACAAAAAAAGAAGAACATGCAGAAGGAGCTCCAAGGGTATAGGAAAGTTGAGGTGTCTGTTCTTGCTTCCAGCATGTGGAAGATTGTATGTTGTTTCTTGAGTCTTCCTCATCTTCACGTGGAGATACATCTTGTCACCTATGCCTCCTTGGACCACATCTCAAGAAATCTATCCAAAATTCTATCTATCTACTACTATGTAGTACCTCATAGATAGGATCTTGAACAGAGAAATAAGTATTAATTTTCACAGAGAACCCTGAGGGCAATCACACAAGTTTGGAGAGGGCCAGCAGTAGATTTGAGACTAGAAGCTGCTTGAAAGTGCTCTGATTTCTTGTTCTCTAGAGTTGTGAAAGTAACTGAAAGCTGGGGAAGCATCTAAAGCAAATTGTGGCCTCTCAGAGATCTGGCTAGTTGACTGCTTTATGTGCAGGTTAAAAAATGGGACTTAACTGAGAGTGGTGGTGTTGGAAATGTTTGCCCCACAGCAGGCACCTGTTGTCTCTTGCTCCCGGGTGAACTTAGGTTCCCAGAGTGTATTGCCTTACTGTTTGGGTTTTCTGGAGATGTGTGACAAGTGTGTAGGCCAGAGGAGTGACTGCAGTCTGGTGACAGGAAAGTTAAGGTTTTCAGCCCTGCCAAAGCACTGGGCAGCGCTGAGGTGGTAACAGAGACCACCACCAAACAGGGATGGATGTGTTATTGTTCATTGCAGTAGCTTTAGACTGAAAAGAATAAAACCTAGAAAAAGCTGACTACAGTGAGAGAAGAAGGTCAAAGTGGAAAAGTGTCAAAATTTTGCTTCTACATTTCTAAAATACCTTTCCCTTCGAGGAAATTTTAGATTGTTCCCTTTTGGTAAAGAAGAATCTAAGGTAAAAACCTAAAGACATGGAGTGAATGGAATGTCATGGAGAGGTTTAAGAACTAGACAGTCATATGTATTATTAATATGCTTATACTTGGCGATGTTACATTTTTCTGGTAATTATTTATTTGCTAGATTAACTGCATATACATAGTTGCACAAACTATTTGATAATTTTAGGGTGACCAATACAAAGGGAAGAGGGACTTCGATTCCTTAAAAGAATATGTAGATTCCCAACTACAGAGCTCTGGTAAAGAACCACCAGCAGATAAACCTCCTGAAGCCCCACAGCCACCTGCAGAACCCACCCATGCTGAGGTAAGTGCTCCAATACTTTGCAATGATGTTAAGTGTTCAGACTGTTTTAGCAACCTATCCAAGTCTTCCATGTGTTTTTCTCTCTCTGATAGATTGACAATTTCTGTATGTAAACTGTACCAAATATTTTCTTGGTTATCTTTTAGTTGTTAATGAGTGGAATCAGATCATAAATCCTAGGGATACTCTTACTAAACTGATGAATTAGAGAAGGAAAAAAAAAAATCTGGCTCCTTTTTTATGGTTGCAATAAATTGTTTATTAGATACTAGAGTGGCATAAATGTGGTCTTTTTGGTCCATGGAACTTCTGGTCTGTACGACAGCGTATTTCATCACTATAGAGATGAACATTTCTTGCAAGATTCTCACTTGAACCAGGGAGATGGTGCATGCTGCTAAGCCCCTAAAAAAAAGCCTGGGTCCTATACTTAGTAACTATCTGCAGAAACAATGAACAAGCAAAGATTATGAAGACCAGTCTAGATATGGTAAGGTAATGTGTCCTGAAGAAAACTCCTTGAGTTTGGAGACTTATTCTAATCTTGGTTGTAGAAGCTGCAGGCTTATAAAAGTTGCCAAGACGTAGGCAGAAATAACCTTTGCGTAGTTGTACCTCTTGTAATTTAGTTTTCTGACTTTTTTTAATCCCTTTGGCATTTTGTCTGCCATTTTGTAGATGATGCAAAATTGACAAGGCTGATTTTCAAGCATAATTTCTCATTAAGTGTGGAAAATGTACTTTCTGCCTAGAAATTAAGGGACGGGGATTTACAGTCCCTTCTGATGTAGAATGAACTTAAGTAATTAAGCATCAATAATATTAATATAAATACAGTTTATATGTAGCTTCTTACAGGGAATATTACCTTTCCCAGTTGATTTTTCCAGCAGCATTACCCATCTTGCATAAAGTGGCTTACCAAACATTATAGACCACATAGATTTGAAATTTTCACACCCTTCAGTTTTTGTTGGTTTTTTTTTGTTGTTGTTGTTGTTGACCTCATATTTGGAAGATCCTAACAAGCTGGTGTTAGTACAATGCAGAAAGTAATTAGTCGTCTATTTTTATAGAAATAACACAAACCACATGTGACGCAAATTCCCACTTATGCCTTGCATTCACCAGCACACACACACACAAACAGGAAAGGATTGTGGAGGGATTTTTCTGCCAAATAATAGTAGACAGACACAGTGTAGGACTCAGCTTGTCCTTACAGCTTCACACTGCAGCTTTGGATGCCACAGCTACCTGGTCGCTCAGTTTCAGACCCCTTGATACTGGTTTTGTTTTCCTGAGTTTTGATACAAGGGGCCAGACCATGTAGCCAGCAAACATCGACTGCATTTGCCATCAGCTGACCACAGCTTGGTACCACAGGCAGCAAAAGCAATGAGTTCCAAATCCAAATTTGTGTCCCAGTGTTGGGCCCTTGCATAGACTCCCCCGTGTCTTACACAGGCCAGGTACTTGCCAGCCCTTTTATGGAAGCTGTACTTTAATGTCCATGAGAATTCTCTTCTTCCAGACATGGATAAAATTATTCCAAAATGATCCAGGTGGGTTAAGGTGGTGTGACCAGCTGATGCTCAGATTATGTGATTGCATAAGATGTCTTCTTTGAAGAAACCAAGCTAAAATTGAGCTTTCTGATATTAAATTTATTTTTGTGGCTGTATAGTTCACATCAATATTCTGCTAATAATCTACAGATCTTTAAAATTTGTTTTACTGTGTGAATCATGGGGAAGTTGTTACTTATAGGGTTTTTGGATGTCATATCTTACATTGTAAATTATGTTTCGAAGATCAGTTTTAGATATCCATTTAGGAAATTCAGACTAGAAGAATACTTATTTTCTGCTTTTTGCTTCATTTAATTATTTGTAATTATTAAGTAATTAGAAAATATAATTTCTAACTTCTAAATAATTCTTTAGAGGTAATAACACTTCAACTTAATGAAATAATTTAATGAACTCACAGTTATTTACAGAAATGTTTAAAGGTGCTGGGTAATTTGTAATGTCAAATTTCATTTTGGCTTCATAAAACTTACTGGGTGATCTTGTTTTTTCTTCTCCGTTCATTTGAACTTGAAACTTTTATAGGCATGAGATTTATTTATTTGTTTTTAATCCCTCCCACCCTTAAGGGTTTCATACAAAAAATGAAGTTTCAGTTCTGTGCTCTCATATGAGACCGTAAGCAGTGTTCTATCTTCCTATCATTCCCTTGCTCCTGATGTTATCAGGAGTAAAAATTGTTCCTGGCATCCATAGAAGTGTGGTGTTATGATGTCCTCTTGACAGGCAAATCTGTGTTTCTGGTAACAGTTTTTTCTGTGTATGCAATGCAGGGATATAGTGGACAGGGAGAACAGCTGTTGAGACATCACTAATGTGCCTTGAATACCTCATTAAAATCTCAGATGGCCATTAAGTGCTTGAAGCCAACTTCTCTAAGGGCTGTTCCTTGAAACATAGTGTATTAAAATTAAGGTGATTTTTTACAAGAACTTAAAATTTGGATACAGGCAAATCCCCTGAAAATAGGGAAGTTCTTTTTCTCCAGTAATGGATGAGATGCAGTGTGAAATACAGTTTTCTCTACATTTCTCTAGGGGAGGAAAGCAGCTGAGAGGTAAAGGTGAGGTCTGCTGCTGCCACTCTTGTTTATATTACTAATAATATTATCTTTTCCAGTTTCAGTTTCCCTTTTAGGCAGGTAAAAGCTAAATTGGCTGATGTTGTATATACAAGAAGTTTTGACCTTTTTTTCTCTCTCTTTTTTTTGGTCTTTTTTTGGAGCAGGCTGCAGTGCTCTCTCTCTCTGAAAAAGACTTTGATGCAACCATTGCTACAGGGATCACCTTTATTAAATTCTACGCTCCATGGTAAGAAGTTTGCACCTGTTGTTGTTCAGGATTATTGTTGGTCAAAGCTGTGGGGGCATTAGTTGCTGTAGGTCTTGGAGTTGTGTGTAGTATGGTATCTGTTGTCTGGATATAAACTGTGAATTAACTGAAGAATGTGTGTGTTGGCAAGAGTTACAGCAGAAAAGCTCAATCTGGTTTTAGCTCTCTTGAGATGCCTCTCTCTGGAAAGGCTGACAGAGAAGCTTTACTGTGTCAGCTTCAAGGCAGTTCTGGGGAACAAGGAGAGTGAAGCCTTCTTTGCAGGCTTAGCATGCTCCTATCCCTCGATTAGGATAAGGTGAGGGGAGCGTATCTCCGGTGCTGAGAAAGGAAAGCATACTGGCTTTTGAGCCCTTTCCTGTCACAACCAGCTCTCTTGGAAGCCTCATTTAAGCCCCTGATTTTTGATACAGACTGTTGAGCTGTGGATAATTGCCTGTTACTCTTGAAAGAACTGCAAAAAAACCTAATTTGTACATGTGACAATTTCAAGATGACCCAAGGTAGAAGTGTCCAATACAGATGGTGTAGGTGTAGACACCAAATGGAAGGCGTATTTTAATTAATTAAAGTAATGTCCTATCTGGCATCTGCCATTATTGGTATATACAGCAGAGCCTGGGACTCCAGCTGGGTTAATACCTCAGTATTACAAACTCGTAGTACAAACATTTCTGCCTTTTTCTTACTGGTCTCGTTCTGAGAGAGAAAGAAAGTTTAACAGTTCTCTCTCTGGTTTATAGAAGTCATCTTATTTGTGCTTCCACTGAATTTAATGAAACTGGCATGCCATCTTGCTCATCCATTGCCTGGTCTCTTAGCCAACAGAAGGAAGCCTAGTGTAGGGGAAGAGATTAAAATTAAGCTGTATGTCACTGTGAGGAAGATAACACATCTCTGATTTCATCACTAGCCATCCCATTAATGTAGTATATAAAATATAGAAAGATCTTTTGTTTGGGGTGGTAAAAGGCCCCATTACAAAGCAACACCAGCAAATACAACCCATACTTAAATGTGCTCAGGCGTATCAAGATATTAACTCTGACAGTAGGCATGCATGTAGGCAAGAAGTATTGTAGGCAAGAAGTACCTAGGAATGTTTCATTTTATGTAAGCTCAATGATGCAGTCTTTTCCAGGTTGTCACCCCTTTTCACCACAGTGTGGTTTGCTGCTTGAGAGCCATTTCTATGCTCTCTTCCATCTGAAGGAACTGCTTTTGGATGTGAGCAAGGATTTTCCACCACTTGGTTAAGAAATACCCTGCCCACAGCACACACACGCCCTCATGTTTGCTGCTCTCTCCTCACTCCCTTCATCCCCTCTGTGCTCAGTGAGGGACTGGGACTGAATCTGTGCCTGTGCTGCTATTGTACCACCAGCTGAACTGGCTGATAAATTCAGTTTGCACCTGTGCACAGAGCAACTTCCAGTCTGATTTCTGAACCCAGGGCTTGTTGGCATATCTAGGAGTTCATTATCTGAGAATCTTTTTTTGGAAAATTTTGAGATAAATAAATGCTCCCTTTTTCATTCGTTTTTATTAATAATACCATCTCCACATCTCATGAGATTTTCATGGGATGCTGCTATATCTCACAGATAGGATCAGTGTCGGATGGCAGCCTGAGAAATGGTGGTGGTTCAGAATGTAGAGTCAAGTTCTTAAACCAGTGCATGCTCTCTGGCTGCAATGTTCAGAAAGCTACTGTTTAACAAAATGCTTCCTATATTTATATAGCTGGTATCCTAGTTTTAGCTATGAAAGTCAGGCTTATGTATACAGTTGTAGTACTCTCCATATAAATGAAATTATTCTCTTCCAAGTGGATTAACTTATGCAAGGCTCAGCAAAGACTATTATGTTGCTTGCTAGTTCTGTCTCTCAGTTAGTTTTGGATAAATATTAATGTTAACTTGCACAGTAAGTATAAAATCATCCTGTTCTAGTAGGTTTTGTGCGTGGTCAGAAATGCTTTCATACTGTCACTATATATTAACAAGGTGGTTTAAATATACACTGGCTTGCATTAAGAAAACGTTTGCTGAGACATCTTTCATTATTTTTGTAAATGCCCAGATCCAGCCTCAAGGCAATTATGGGGCTGTTTTAATAATCCAGTTAAGGTGCAGCTGGGTTAGAACAGAATGAGCAATGCAGCTTTAAAATCTAAAGTGCTTTGGGAATTCTTCTTGAAGGCAAAAAGAAGTTCACGTTAGGAACTTGGCTAAGCCAAGTTCAGAATATAAACAAAATTACTATGCATTGGTCAAGGAGGCCTTTAAAAACTGGAAGGAATTTAATAGGGAAATTAAAATATCATTTAAATAATTAAGCTATGTAGCTTTATGCTACCTGAAAACTTAATTCGTACTACAGACATTCTGTGCCTTCCTAAAAGCATGTTTGTTTCCAAGAGATGCCTTTTTTTTTTTTTTTTTGTTCCAGTTAAATATTCTCTCTGCTTGTCTTTATTTGGCTTCATATTTCTCTGTGGGGTAAAATACTAATGCACCGACATCTAAAATACCATTCTAGGCAAGACTAACAAAGGCCAGAAAGTACTTCAGTGCTTAACTTAAATAAAATCACTTGTTTTCTTAGCTCATTTACTGACATAATAGTGCAAGGGACTTGGAGGGCCAAATCATTAGCGGCTAGGAAAGGCAGCTAGTTAAAGCAATTGCAGCAAGACAGTAGAGATAAACTGGAAAGTATATCTGCTAAACAAATCTCCCTCTTATGTTTCTAGGTGTGGTCACTGTAAGAACTTGGCTCCAACTTGGGAGAATCTTGCCAAAGAGCAATTTCCAGGTTTGACTGATGTCAAAATAGCAGAAGTAGACTGCACTGTGGAACGTAACGTCTGCAACAGATTTTCTGTAAGTGTGAAAGATCTGAAATGAATGAGATAATATGGGGTACCAAATGTTGCAGGCCAAACTGCCTGCTGCAGTCCAGGTGCCTGGTGACAGTGGTGTTTGTTAGCCAAAAAGAGGCAGTTCAGAACAGCACCTGGTGACACTGTTTCTCTCCTGGACTATTCGTTTGGACGTGGTCATTCTCATTACTGGATAAAGCTGAAGAAGCCCCTATTTTAAGAAGCCTCCCTCTGTGAAAGCACCAGGGCAGTCTTGTGGTATCTGATGGAAAGTTCTGTTCCTAGAAAAAAAAAATCTTTGTTGCTGGTAGGCAGACAATTGAAGACAGAGCTGCTATCCCAAGAGCCTAGAGGAACATGTATTATCCCATTCACTGAAAACGTTCAGACATTTCAGGTTGGCATTGAAAGTTCTGCTGTGGGTTTGTGGGTTTTTTTTAAATTAAAATGGCCTATTGTCTCAGAGGGCTTCAGAGGCTTTTCATAGTCGGGTAAACATGAGTGATGGATACAAGTTTGAACATTAGTAAGTTCCCTTTCTGTATGTGTCTTTTGAAGGTACGTGGTTATCCTACCCTTCTGCTTTTCCGAGGCGGAAAGAAAGTCAGTGAACACAATGGAACGAGAGACCTCGAATCACTGCATAGTTTTGTCTTGCGTCAGGCAAGGGATGAACTGTAATAAAAGTATGGATGCTCTGCCCCTGGCTGTCTTTGTACAGTGGCTGAGGGATTTTCTATCTTTGCTAATTTTCAAATAGTATATTTGGGGGGTGGGGGTAGGATTGGGGCTTTTTTTGTTTCTTTGTTTCTAGGAAATTGAATGTACTAAACATTGGTATCTTCCCCTTGTGTGTGTGTTAAAGACATACTATCCTATGTGTGAAGGAAAACAAGTAGCTACTGTGCAAATGGGTTATATTTTCAGCGTTGGTAGTATTACTGCATTTCTGCATTCCTGCAATGAAGTGTAAATGGTTTCCTTTGAGACTAAAATACATTAGGAAAACCAACTGAAGGGCAGCAGTACAATATTTCTGTCTTCAGGTTAGATTTGGTTAAAAAGTAATCCTTACAAACTGCTCACCATTACTAGAGAGGCAAAAGCTACAGCTGCATTGAGTCACTTTTGTCCTCTACAACTGTACTTAAATCCTGTTTGTGTTAATATAGCTGCTGAAAGGTTGAAAACACACACACGTTTGGAAGATACCAGGCCCCCATGAGCTGGTTGTTTCCTGTTAATCCTCTCAGCGTGGGAGGTCTAGCCATAGTGGAAGTGATGGTACTGTAACATGTGCCTGAACATTACTGATGCCACCGTGTACATGTGTCAGGTGGATTTTTATAGGCTGCTGCCATCCAGCTCCAGAGGTGCAACTATGCTCTACTTCTATAGAGCCAGAGTGAATAACAGGTGCTGTTATACCTGCTCCGTTAATAGTAAATGATCAGTTAGACTTTCGAGCTGATGATGTGTTTCCTCGCCTGAATCCCAACTTTGTGCTGACCTGCTCTTTATTCGGAGTACTTGGAGAACAACAAGTGGTACAAAGTTTAATATTTTTTTTTCCATTCAGCTGTTCTACAGTAGTGTAAAATAGTTCCTCCTTCTTCCTGAGCCTTAAGCTTTTTCCAAGTAGTAAGCATTGATGAGTTTGAATGCTAGGGCCACGCACTTTGTGGTATCTTGGATTATAATATGAATCTATTCTTTGGTGCATAAGATGTTCCATGTTAGATTTAATTGAAAGCCAAAGAATTTGCATTGCAGAGACTGTCATGATACAAAGGCAACAGCAAACCAAGGACCTGGATTCTGCTGTCTCGAAACTCATGGAATGAGGATAGCTACAGGCTAATTTGACTAATCTGTCAAGATACTGGGTTTTGTCCATCATATGGAGTAGGTTGGGTTGTTTTTCTTTTTTATTTAAAGAAAAAAAAAAAAAGGCAAAACATCTATGAACTTTTCAACCAGTGAATTTCTCCTGGTACTTCACTTCACTGTCTGTCCAGAACTTTTGATTTTGTTCAATCTAAAAATGTGTGAAGGTGAAAAAGTCACAGTGAAAGCTAAGTGTTGTACAGGCAGATGTATTGAAACAATGTGTATACTTCTGTCTTACAGGAAGCCTTTATTACATTTTTAACAACTTTCTAGTGAAGCACAATCTCATGAGTTTCTTGTATAAAATCAAAGTGGTACAATTGTTTACACTGAGATTTTTCTAAATAAAAACTTTTTAAAAAAGCAGTCTTTCTATAAATGATACAGCACAAGGAATATACAGTGACAAGTGCAATAAATTATAGCTTGTATTTACAAGAAGCCTTTTAAATGCAAGTAGAGGTAAGTGCATTTAATACAAGTTTAATATTGATCAAAACAATTTGCTATTAGCTTCTGCTAGACAAACCATGGTTACACTGTGTATCCCTTAAACCAATTTGTTAGTCGTGAGTTGAATGGAAAAGGTTGCAAATGTTGTTGACATTCTGTCTTCCTGTAAACAAACTGTCCAGCTAGAGAATGAACGGCCCCTAAACTTTTACATCTGAATTACAGCTTTAGAAGTGTCCTGACTTCCTTCCTGGGCAACTGGTAGTAGATGAGGCCACCTCGTTTGGGGAGGGGAAGGAAGTTGCATAAGAACGAGTGTATAAAGTCGTACTGCTCAGTCAGAGAGTGAACTGGAAAGACCAGCCAGGGTCTGAGTTCAGGGTAGTGTTTCTAACACATGGTGCAGCCAAGCCATCTTACACTTGCAGGATCAGCAAACAGTGCTTGGAGTATAAGAGAACTGAAACATTTACTTTGGCACAATTTTAGATGCTTACTGTCATGACAGCTGTCAGGAGGAGACCATCAGCCTAGGCGTAGTAGCTGGTCCTTCTGGACAAAATGATCTTGCAGGAGACGTATGCTCTTTGACCAAAGTGCCAACACCACTTTCTTTAGCTTATCTGCCTCTCCCCCTCATCTTCCCTCCCCACCCCCAAGAAAAAGACCTCACTTTTTTTGGATGCTGTTAGCCCATCTGGTAAAACTGCAGCACATGTCCAAGCAACTGCTAAAGGCCAAGCTGCTATGTGAGATTTAAGACCATCCCAGCCAAATAAAGTGTGTGGGCATATTATTGCTGCTGCCGCTGAGCTGAGCAGCCACCGCGGCGTAGGGTCAGTCTGTAAGAAGTCCAGCAGTTTGTTCACACCCCAAGGGGTGGTCCCCACACCCCATCCTCCCACAAGGCACATACATGGTGTTCTGAAACGTGGTACATCACATGCTTTTTTTCTCCAAGCTCCTGAAAGCAGGGAAGGTTGTATCAAAGTTCATGGTAGCATCACAGAGTCCATGTGAAGACTGTTTGTCAGTGACATCCACAAGCTCTTACTACCATATTCCTGTATTTCTTCAAGATTACATTAGAATTATCATCAAAGTAAAGAACAGATATGGCATTTAGTTTGGTAGGTGCACAGCATGGTTTGGGAACGTAATCAGGATTCATAAGATGAACCTGTTGCCAAGAAAGAAAACACAACTGAGACAATGGTATCTTGTTTAAAAGTTCACCTGGTGCTTTGGTACCGAGCTGGCAGGAGACTTACCAGAGTTTGGACAATGGCATGGTTGGTTGCGTTCATATGGGCATTGAGTGGGAATGAGCACTCCCCATCACAGTAGTTGGCTGCGTAGCCCTTTGGAGCGATTATCCAGTCCTTTTTAGGGAAACAAATAGAAGATGATTCAACAGACAACTGCATGCAATTAAGGGCAGCAGAAAATTTTCCACTAACTTTTTTCTTGAGGGTGAAAATGTGTTTTCACTGAAACTGTTAGGCCTTTGATTGGTTTTTTTTTTTTTTTTGTTTTTTTTTGTTTTTCTTGAGCCATCACTTTTCCAAGGATACACTAATTTTAATGTCCAAAGAATGGTGCACATGTATGTGTTGCCATAAACTAAGAGTTTTATCCCTAAAATTCTTGCGGAGTTGCCTTGTGGGGATTGTGGTTTGGAGACCTTTACGTTCCAACATTTCCGGCAGGTTAGGCCCTCTGGCTGAACTACCTTTCCTAGGTTAAATCACAGCCACAGCTGGTGCCCCCTCATGGAAAAAATCACATCCATGCATTCACACAGGCACAATTCAAGCCTGAGGGAGATCCACAACAGGAATAAAAAAACCTGGTGTGGAGCCTCACAGACACTCTATCTTATACACCCTTAAACAGGGACACTAGCCTGCTAAGGCCACTTTGGGAAGTCTTAGCTGTGTAACATCTGCGTATCTGCCAGACTTTTCAAGGAGGGGCAGGACAGCCAGCCTGAGCTGCATGTGCAAACAGGTGGCCTCAGTGGCACTCTGAGTCCCATGGTAGGGAAGAAGGTGATTCTTCACCAAAGAGCTCATAAAAAATTACAGCTTCTCTGCTGCTGACACGAAAGAGCCAAAGGAAAACAAAAAACAGCAATAATTAACAGGAGATATTTTGCTTCCTTTGGTGTCAGGCTCAGCAGGTTATCCTGCAGAAGAACATACTGGTATGCCTCATGTACACATAATTCTTAGACAATTTCCCCTTTACTGGACAAGAATTACCTCTGTTTGCTCGAACTTTGCTACAGTGAGCCTGAGCAGCCAGACACTGTTGCTGTAGCTTTGCTAGCCAAGTTTGCCACCATGAGGATACCTGGGCATAGCAAAAACTCCCCTTCATTTTACTGTACTAGTTCACCCATAATTTGCTCTGGTAAACTAAGCTGCTTTTCATAAGAAAATCATCCTCCTGCTAGAGAAGCCAGTAGAGACTGTGTAATTAAATTTGTGGTTTAATGTGCTGTAAGAATAAGGGAAGTGCTCTGCTAAAAAAAAAAAAAATTATTGGATGTTCTGAAGAAAATTGGAGTGCCAAACAACTGCAGGGGGCTGCTGCCCTGCCTTGATCATCTCCCTGCAACAAGTAGGACCTGGATTCCAACTCTAGCAATGAGTGCTCCTGGTTTGTGGCCTGCCTTTGGCAGCATTGTACCTTTCTAAAACTAGAAACATGAAGGCACTGCATTCAAGATCATGAATTTCACAACCGGAATCCGCTTCCTGCCCAAAAGCAGGGCAAGTCAGCTAAGGAAGAGGTGGAAAAACTGCTCACAAGAGAAAAGCCACTCAGAAGTAATGGGGAATGGAGTCAGCATGCAGCCACAGTTGCAGTTAGTGGGCTGGAGTTGGCATAAGTTACAAAAAATGCTGCTGTCCCATTAGCTGAGAGAGGACTTCCATGTCCAGGGGCAGCACCAGGGGCAACTATGGCATTCTGAATTATAACCAGGTCAAAACATGAGCTGACAGAAATGGGACTTCCCTCACAAAAGTGCTGAATGAAAGAATGAAAAAAAATTTTAAAAACTCTAAAAAAGAGAAGGTGAAGGCATTCTTTGAAATGTGTTGTTTGATTACACTGTGGCCTGGTCCTAAGTAACTTACTCTAAACAACATTCTGGCCTCAAGGTGTTGCAACTACACCCCGTCTTCAGTCTACCTACCACAGGCAATGCTAATGGTGGGGCAGGGGTGGAGGATTTCAAACAATAGCCCATTTCAAACAGTGGCTGAACACTACAAAAAAAATTTAGTTAAAATCACTGCTTAACATCAGATTTTTTTCCTTATCATTAGAGGTACACAGATATAAACCCTTGCCCGTACCGTGACTCCCGTGAGTGACAGAGAATGACTGTATACTTGAATCTCATAAAGTATCAAGCTTCCTCTGGATCTTATCAAATGTCACAACTATCAATATTTATTTGCCCTACCCTGTGGCTGGTTTTAGTGAGAAGGCACAAGGGACATTTTAAAGCATAATGGCAGACTCGAGTGGAATTACCGTGACACTGTTTAGATAACATTTCATAACAAAATGTCTAGTTTACCCAGAGAGAAACATCACACACCTGCCATCCCAAGTCTTGGAAGCTAACGTAAAGCTCATGCTTTCTGCAAGCTGTTTTTAAGTCACTGCTGTTGTAATCTGTTAAAATAAAAAGAACAAAACAAGAATTTAGAAAGTTAAACAGGCAGAGCATTGCTGCAGGGCACAGCTGGCCAAGTGTGTGCATGGTGTGGGCTCAGCAGCGAGAAATGATGAGCTCCCTCAGCAGCCAAAAGGATAAGGGTGTTGAGGGACATCCGAAGCAGGGCTGAAGCTTTTAAGATGCCTATGGGAATGGAGGAACCCAAGTAACAGTGACTCAGTTATAATTACTTCAGCTGCCTTCAAAGTGCTTGTAAAACACCTCCAGTAAAACGACTTCTTAAAAATAAATCTATTCCTTCAGCCCGGCATAGGCTACATCCCCACTGGGTGCTCAGACTCACCCCACTTCCTCAGCTGCGGTTTCCAGTGTGTGCCGCCCCAGGTGGTAAGCTCAAACCGCACACACTTACTGAGAGAATTACAGCCCCAGAAGGTTAATCATCACCTTGTGTCCCTGTGGCAGTTAGCAGGAGTCCTTAAACAGCTAACAGTGTCCCATAGGCAGGGCAGCCATGTGCCCATCCCCAGCCTTCCCCAGATATCACCCCATGCACCACCTCTGCCCTTGGACCTTTACAAACCATGCTCTGAAAAACCTGTTTCTCCTTTTGATAAGCTGCTTATTTGCAGGTGACACAGAACTTGACATGCTCTCACCATTCACTTGCTCCTTAGTGCCAATACTTCACCAAAGAGAGGGAACGCAGAGCGCAAAGCTCTGACCAGAGACCTTCTCCCTTGCCATGACGCAATGTGTGAGGATGTTTCAACCATGCAGGAGCTGCTCATGATGACCCCACAAAGTACAGCTTTTGACAGCGAGTGGAATTTCCCATTTATATTTGGAAAGAGAGGCAGCTCCACATGTGAACAGCTGGAACCACAGAGGAGCTGAGCCGTGACAGAGGGGCCTTTCACCTCCGGGTGGCTGCACAAATCCAGCCCTGATGGGTGGTTGCTGATTTTGTCACACCTCAGATGGCTGCTGGACCTCAGCAGAGCAGCCACATGAACCACCTTTGCAGCGGAGCGGCTTGGCCACCAGCTACAGCTGCTGAACCCGCGCTGTGCACTCGAGGGGAAGCATGAGGGGAAGAGATGGCAGCAAATTCAGCCGAGCAGTGTGGGAGCCCAAGTTTTCCCGGTCCATGTTCTCCTCCCATGCCTTTCCACAGGGGCCTCCTCCTCTCTCACACACCTCATTTGCAAGTAAAGACGCTTCTGTCAGCAGGCAGATGCCACAGGATGATGTGCCTGCCTCCCACTGCCCTGGACCTTTTGGCTTACCAGCCCCCTGGTGCCCCTAACATGGCTTGAAAGGGCACCCTCCCAGCGCAGCTTCCCCCAGATGCGGCAGCTGGGATAGAAAAATATTTTTAGTGACTTTTTCCTTGGCTCTGAATAAGCCTTTCTTTTTCTTCCCTCCAGCACCTCCTCCCCCCCCCCCCCCCCCAAAGTTTGGGAACTACAAATGCAAATATTTATTCAAAAGAAAAACTATAATACTAAAAGCACATCCAACTGACATTAAGGGCAGCACAGCAGTACAGCTGGGTACAGTTAACACTGAGGGATGAAAAAAACCCTACACCTCAAACCCAGCCTCCTAACCACCAAAGATTAGAGAGTTGTTTTTAGAAGCAGCTTGGGTTTTAAACTCTAAGGATTGCATTTCAGACTTTCAATAGCTTTGCTTCAATCACGGATTTAATCAGGTGAGCAGAGCTGGTTAACAGCCTGCTGCAGTATAAACATTCACTCTTTCAGGAGCATGTGGTAGCAAGGACGGAGGAGAGTCTCTCTATTCAAGCTTTCCATTTTCAAACCAGACATACCCAGAAGAAACCAGGGTGTGGTGGGTTTTTTTCAGATGAAGCTTTTCAGTCCCTGGCTCAGCCTAGGAGCAAATTTCTAGCATGAGATGTTTTGAAATGATCTGGTCATAATGAGGGGGGAAAAAAATGAGCAGAAGATACTTTTAGTAATCAAAGGCTTTCCTTTGAGTACCTGAAAACACAGCTTAATTGTTCTTCAGTGGGAAATATGTAGTTTGCTTAGAAGAAAACCATCTGTATTTGGGAGTTACAGTGGAGTTGATCTATTCACAACTGAGTGGGCAGAATGATGCTTCCAAATCCAGCTACAACATACCCAAATCTGCTACAGGAAAGGGGAGAAGGCAAGGGAGGCAGAGAAAACAGGAGTAGGAAGGAAGGCTGCAAGCAATCACAAGTTTAAGAAAACAGAGGGGTGGAAAAAAAAAAGCTGCTTAACAAGCTACATGAAGCAGAACATGTTATGAACGTGTCCTCTCTCACACTGCCCCCAAAACCTTGCCTCAGCTCACTGGTTGGAGTCACCTGATTCACACTCTGCACGGAGCCCTGGCTGCTCTCCATCCAAGGCAGATGCAGACAGTTCTATCTTCTCACTTGCCCAGACTGAGCCTTTGCTTTCTGGAACGTCAACATACTAAACATCTCCTCTCCCTGGATTTGCACTCTTCCCTGTTTAACCCTCACCCCAAGATTGACTCCCTGCCCTGTTTTCTTGTTTTGTGTTTTCCTACTATGTCTACTTCATGGAAGCTAGTTTAGCCCAACTTCAGGGGTTTTACAAACCTTTAAGCAACCTTAGCAGTGACTTTCTGAATTGGAGTAAAAAAAGGCAGCAAAACAGATGCACACAGTCATAACCCACTCCCTACGGTTAGGGGCTCGGCATATGCCCTAGAGCCACATTTATTAAATGTACATCCAGTTATGGCCTTGAAGAAAAGAGGAATACACACAGTCAAGGGGTTTTGGCAGTGACCTAAAGCTCACTGAGCTACTGAAGTTGGCTTCCACAACACAACTTCTCCAAAGCCTGGAAAGCAGCATCAGCTACCCCAGACCAGCTCAGCTGTTTTAGCCCAAATTGCCATTTGAGGTGGTGCAGCAGTGCAAGATCCAAATGGCAAGAGGCAACAGGGTTCGTGTCCCTTCCTACCAGCTCTGCAGCAAGGAGCCAGGAGGCCAAGAGCAGGCAGCTTGCAGCAGGGGGGATGCTACAAAGAACTTCCATGGGGCCATCTTACACCGCCACAGCACAATTTGTGAGGATTGTTTGTCAGAGACCCTTAAAATCCCTGAGAGTTTAGAGAGCTGCTTTGGAAGTTCCTGTAGGCTCACTGTGAGTTTAGCAAAATCATCTCTATTTTTTCCTCTGAACATACCAATTCAGAAACACTAGCTTGGTATTTACAAGGCACTGCATTTAATCATACTGCAAACTATTTTGCCTAAAACAGAGATTTAAAAAAACCCAAACCCCTAGTTCTGCACTTAAAAATAACTCACAGAGCAACACAGTTAAAACAGCACAGTTAAGATGGCTTGTCTCTGCAGCTTGTTTGCCCTGAATATTGTCTGCCTTCACCAGGCCCCAAGTCGGACTTTCTGCAAGCACAGATGTTTCTCTTAAGGCTGGACACTGGCATGTGTGTTCCTGAAAAGGGCAAAAGAATAGTCTGACCCTAATAGTCTTCCTCCTACAGATACTTATGCACTAACCCTAGATTTCCTATAACCTCTCCCACGTTAAGTGCTGGCAAAGAACATATAAATATTTACTGAGGTCGATCCGAATGAGAACACTCTCGCTGCTCCCCAGGTGCCAGTTTACCAAATTCCACACAGTAATTAATTGCTTCTGTGATTCAAAATAGCTTTGACAGAGGTCTCCAAGGCCAGCCCCTTCTTCTTGGTGTTTGACTTTGGTGATTTTCCCGGATAAAGCTGGTGTAAACTGATCACACACTTAATAACAGCCCACTTCACATGAAAGTGATCTGCTTGGGTGGGAAGAAGGGGAGATGTTGGGCTGACATGAACTCACATGTGAAGGCACATACAGAAATGCTGGCCACGCTGCTCCAGTCTGCATCCAAGCACTATGCTGAAGGGAAGATGGGCTGCCAGATAATGAAGTTTGTTAACAAGACCCTTGCCATCACAAAAGCATTTGGCTTTATTTGCCTTCAGTGTTTGTGCATACTGCCCTTTGCGATATTTGGTTCCCGTACGCCTGGGGAAATCTGTCTGGTGCTGTGGGTGTCTGCTGGACGGAAAGGCCACTTGGAGGGCCTCGTTATTTTTCATGGAGCACCTCACACAAATCCCAGGGGCCCTAGGATGGCTAAAGAGAAGGACCTGAAAAGGAGTTTTGCTTGAGTTTCACTCAGAGCAGCAAGCACAGCCCAAAGTCAGGCGTTTAAATGGTCTCCACCAGGAAGGGCTGACGGGAAGGGATACGCCTGAAGGCTGACTTGCAGAAGAGAAGGATTATCGCCATCAGACAAGGAGACAGGCCTGTGCAGAAACCGTAAATCACAGAGTTGGCTGTATGGCAGAGGGTCACTATCTGTTACGCTGAAGACAGTCCCCATCTCTTAACCAGAGGGTCAGCATGGAGTCTGAGAGCACAAGCTCAACCCATTGCAAGATTTGGCTGAGTGAGGGGCTCCAGACCTTGCAGACAACAGCAGAGAAACACCTGCACGCTCCTCCCACCCACTTCGTACCTCCACATCCTGGGCCAGAGTTGGCATGTGATCCTCTGCCCCAGCAGGTGAAAATACTCCCTTTTCTTCCTGCTCGTCCTCCTTCTACAGAAGAACTGAGCTTGGCTCCAAGAATGTATTGATGCAGGACTCTGTGTCAAAGCAGTTTATAACCATTTGGGTTATTCAGTTCTGCTTTATACAAGCCAATCATAAGTACGTGTTTGTAATACAGGAAAATAAAATACAGATCACTGAGAATCTTATGCCACAGCCGTAGCCTTAGTATCTGAGCTCTTGGTACTGACTGCAGGACAACAACTGCATGTCAAAGGGAGCATAGTGGGGTTCTTTTCCCACACACAGCAGCATGCTTTCATCTAACCCCCAGTTCACCAGATCCAGTACCAGCCCAGCAGCACACTTCATGCACTCCAAACTGCAGGACTTGAAATGCTTGCCATGTTTAGACAAGTAAATGGGGCTTTTTAAAACATATTGCCCCAAAACAACTCACAGTATCTTTAGGAAAAGGGGTTCTATTTTGGACTGAAAAAAGAAATCCCCATGCATCCACTAACATAGAGAAAGGAAGTTTCAATCTACCAAAAAACCATCAACACCAAACCACTGCCTTGCTCTCAAGGAGAGAAACTGTTCTCAAGCCCTGGTAGGCAGCAGCAATCCTAGCTCAAGGAAGAGCACAGACAAAAAATTTAACAAGATATGAGATACAGCAAGAGAGGAAGATGCATAGGTGGGGAGATGCAACCCAGTTCTGCACCTCCTTTGAGTCCAGATGCATCAGGGCACCCTCAGAAGAACTAAGCAGACTTCAGGGTAGTCCCAGGGCCATGGATGTAGAAACCCTCAGATTTAAAAAAAATTATAAAAAACCCCAGTGATCTCTTTAATGCTAAAAACCCTTATTGGTCATTGGTGCCTCTTGGGCTGTTAAATTAACCACTTCCTAAAGAGAGCAGGGTCTGAGAGTATCGCACTTAGAATGGAAAACAAGCTGATGTAGTTTCTCTTTTCTAAACACAGAAACCAACCAAACATACATCTTAACTTTAAACGCCTCTCCTTTCCCCCACCTTAACAGTCTCAGCTATTGACTACTGAAATGCCAAATTCCAGGTTTAAATTAAAGCTGGCTTTAAGCTAGAAGAGCCCAAAAAAGCCCTTGAGACCACAGAATGCCAGCTATTTTTTCTCTTTTTTGCCATTTTAGAATTTTATGACCTGGTGTGTGGTGTAGTCAAGAAGGAGCAATGTAAAAATGTCCCTTTTTGCCCAAAGTATCTGCTCCCTCTGGAGCTTTGAGTCACTTTGCCTGATTTAATAATCTGAAAATTTTGTTTTAGCAAACTCATCACATGTGAAAGCAACTCAGCGAGCAGCCACGATGCCCAGCCTTAAATCTGCAGCTTGGAGACCTGAAGGAAACCAGGACTAAAGCAGGTTTCAGAAATTTGGACCCCCAGAAGGTGCTGGCAGAGGGCTCTCATGCTAGATTAGATGGCAACTCCTCCAGCAATGCCATGCTGGCACTGGCCAGCCTCCCCTGGGGAGGCCAGGCTTCAGGACTGAATCTTTTCTCCTGCCCTTAAAATCCATGAAGGGTTTCACACTCACACTGGCCCTTGCACAGCATGGCACGGGAACCCACAGCCATGCTGCAGTGTGCACCACAAGGACACGTGAAGGCCATGAGTGGCCAACTGCTGCTGGCATGCCCTAGCCCAAAGGGCAAGTCCATCAGTATGATGGGCTGGAGCAATTTGGCTGAGTCAACACATGGCCATGCACAAACCCTGGCCACCAACCCTGGAAGGGCTCCCATCCTGGCTCTGCTCCCTGAAGGCTTCCAGTACCATGGCCAGCATGGAGCAGCCCCAGGTGCAGTGTGGCTCACCCACAGCCCAAGCATTCAGGAGCAGGAGAAAGCCTACAGATTCACACCAGCTAAGTTTTGGCAGTGCTGGCTCATTTCCCTGTGCTGCCTCTGGATATATACTAAGAAATACAGCTGCCTCTCTTCCTTGGGGCATAGTGATTTCTAGAGATGGGAAGGGCAGGGATCCTATTGGAAATGAAGGGGGCAGCAAAAGCAAAATAATCAAGTAACTTGGAACAAGCTAAAATGTTTGAGAGGGAAGAAGGTACTCAGTGAGGAAGGACTTGTAGCACTGTGATGGAGGGCAGAGTGGCTGAAAAATTGACAAGAATTAGAAGACAGGAGACTCTCTCAATTTTTATAAAAATTTCAGAGTTCCTGTATTGCCCCACCAGCCCACAACAGCACTCATAAGGCTGCTGTAAAACACCTGCAACATGCAACCTTTCCACAGCAAACAGGAAAGCTTCTTTGCTTGCCTGGAAATGTGCTTTACCATGTAAACACTGATTGTCATGGTTTTGCCACAAGGTTAAAAAAAAAAGAGATTTCTCTGCTGTTCTACCACATTTTTTCCAATGAAATCTGAAAGACGACTCTGCTGGGAATGCATTTGTGCCATACCATAAATCTCAGAGATTGAATCTTTCAAATATTGCACTTCACAGGGAATAATCCTAGACAAGTACTGCTTAGCAAGCAACCTACAAGCACAAGAGCTGTGGCTAAAATACTTCACCTCCTTGAAATAAATGGATGCAACTTCACATAGGGGTCTGGACTCCACCGTGGATTCAAGAGGACTCCTGTAAGTCCATTACATGAGATCTCCTCTACCATTCCCCTGCAGATGTAACCTATTACCCCAGGGAAGAGCACCCCACCTTACGACCCCCTTCTTGCTTCTTTCAACTCCAAAGCAAACAGAAACACTGCAAGTCATCCCAGCTTGTGCTGCATGATTACCTGTGACACTTGACACCCTGGAAACGTCCTGAGTCTGGGTGGAGCGGTTCCGACTCTGCTGCCTGCGCCTGCTTGTCGCTGACCTAGTGGTCCGGAGGTGAACTTCGCTCACTTTGAAGAAGGCCACCATGAAAGGCTGTTTGTCATAAGGGCCATCTCGCCCTACAAGGCCTGCTTCTCTAGGATTTACACTGAAACCTTCAAACCAAACAGTAAAGTGAATGTTAGAAAAAAGAGTGCAGGTGGATTGTTCCTTTCAGCATCGCAACATCCCCATAAGCAGTGTCTCCTTTCTTCTTGCTCTTCTTTAAACACTAAACATTCCTTTCCTGCCACCAAAATGGCCTACAGGCATTGTTACGACAGCACTCCATCCTAGACAAGAGACTTCACTGAAGCACCTGGCTCTTTGGTAGCTCTTTGGCATCTCTATTCCAGTTTAGGCTTTTTTTACTCTATACAAACAGTTATATAAATAAACTCTCCATTTTCTCTACTCTATTATAAAGAGTTATAGCTAGATATACAAAACACAAAGCCCAGAGGTGTCATGAATTACTTCTGCTGCCTGTGAAACACAAGAAGCAGACATGAGATCAGGAGACCTCTAGGGAAAGCAGAGGGCAAAGGGAGGGTGTGCTTTTGTCAGGAGCACAGGGATGGGCTTTCAGCCCAACCGGGCAGGTGGAGGCTGGCACTAACATTTCCTCAGGGGGAACAGAGGACAACCCCTCTACTCTCACTTGACATCACAGGTGTAGCAAACTCCAGCATGAAGTGACAAAAAGAAAACAAGGTTGGACGCTACCCCAACCCACCTCCACCAGCTCATCATGGTACTGTCTAGAGATACCTGACCTCACTTATGTGGAAAGGTATGTCCATCACGGGGCAGCCAATAACTGACAGTCCACCAGCTGTGCCCTGCTCGTGGTGTCGGCTACAGCTGCTTAGGGTGCTCACTCTCCCACATCCCAACTAGGTTCTGTTAGCACCACTTCTGGACAACATCCAAGGGACTCCAGAGGTGAGGAGTGTTACCTGGCCCGTAACCTACCATCCCGGGTCACCACGCTCAGCTGCAGTCCCATGTTGTGCTGAGGGTTCATCACCCACATGTTACTGGTGGCAGTGACATCAAACTCCAGCCAGCCCTCCTCCGATGCCCACACTGCCCGCGTGTCCAGCAGAAACAGGTCAGAGGCCCTGCAGAGGAGAAGCATAATGAGAAGACCGTGGTGACAGCGATTTTCTGCCCTGGCTTTTGCCATTACAGAAAAAAAAAAAACAAACCAAACCTGTAGTAGTTACAAGTTATGTTAATGGCTAGAAAAAAAAAAAAAAAGAGCAAACACTGCCCCAAATCTGCTTGTGTGTATCCAGAGTTCTGCCATGAGATGCACATGCTTTCACATGTGAAATTCAGGATTACATTTTCTAAGAGGAAAGCAACCCTACTCCTCAGCTCTGTCCACTTCTCCACCAGCAAGGCATTAGTAAGGCTTTCTTCTTCTTGAAGAGTGTAATGATAACCCTGGCAAGGGTCAAACTACTAGCATGTCCAGGCATTCAGTGGCTTTTGTCTTAGGGGTTTCATGGTATCAGCCCACAACATACAGGCCTAGCACAATTGACCAAAATAAAAAATAAAAAAAAACTAATGGCCAAGCATCACAAAGTGAAGGAAAATGAACCTCTAAAGGCCTCTAAAGACATTTTTCTAAGGCTGATCAACAAGGATTAGAGTGCCTTGTTCCAAGGTTGCTGGTGCTGCACCTGCTTCATGGACTTTGGCTTCAAATGCTTTTAGGTCTATACCTTTTTTGCAGCATCAAATACTCACCCAAAGTAAGTTCAGTGAAATCAGCTGCAGAAGCACACAGAGAAACCCCATGTACATTTTCTTGCTGTATTATAGGCATAAGTTTCCTGTGCAAGAAAGCTGCAATTCCTATCCTTAACCTGTGGTTATAATCACAAAATGGATACCAGGTGTCAATCCCATCTTCACCTGTCTTTCCTCCCTGCACTTTTTTTTTTTCTAACAGGAACAATGGAAATGAGAAAGCAGAGTACCTGTCCCTCCTACCCATCAAAGGTTAACTTCAGAAAAAAACTATTTTGATTGAGTTACATTTTAATTTTGGCCAACTGCTATGTCATGCTGCCCAGCAGCTTGGCTTGCATGAGATCACACATGGAAAAATAAGCACTTAAGTATATTAGGGCTCCTAGTGCAGCTATTTTTACAGCACGGAGGTTTTCCTCCACCTCACTGGTAGCTGCACACTCTGTGGTTGACTCAACAGCCTTTCCCACAGGAGTCTTTGCCACCACTACTCCAATGGAACAAGCGTTCAAGCTCAACTCTGACCTTCACCTCCAGCGGCAGCAAGCAGCTAAGGCTGGCCAGCTGCTACATGTTTTGGAAACCTTAAGGTTGAGAGATTTGGGCTTTCCCAGGCAGGGTATATAAACTGAAGTGTTGCTTAAAGGCAACTCGCAAGCAGCAGCTGCAACCACTCTCTCCCTCTCCAGTTTGATGAGAGGAATGAACTGCTAGATCATTCCCACCTCTGAACATGACTTACATGGGGCCTCGCCAATGCTTGAAACAGAGTATATCTGAAAAGGGGTTTTCCTAGCACCTGTTCTGACCTTCCCCCTCACACCAATTGCTTTCTGATCTCTGTAACAGGGTAACTCTGTGACAGAGCGACTCTAACTCCTCTGTACAGGGAGCTCTGTAAGAGCAAACCCTCCTGAGCACTCAAACACATGGGAGCAGTCAGGTCTACAAAAACACAAAGAGAAGGATGAGAGCTCATATTCCCATTGCCTTGCACTTTGGGAAGGCACTTGGACAGCAGGGTGCTGTAAAGCCAAAATGGGCCACATGGCATCATGTAGCCCATTCCCTTGAACTCCAGGCAGGGTCAGCTGCATCCCTATCATTCCTGAGAGGCATTTGCCTCACCTCATCTTATAGGTCACCAGCCTCAGGAGCTCCATCATCTTCCCAGGAAATTGAATGGGTTTCACTTGAAACATTTCATGGCTCTTTTTTTTCTTTTTTTCCCTTTTCCCTATATTATCTAACTTAAATGTCACAACAATATCCCCTTCTTACTAAAACAATATTTTCAGTCTCTCTTTCCAAGCCATGTTTTACAGACTTTGACTATTCTCATTGCTCTTTATCGACCCAGCTCAGATCAAGATCTCACTAATGCTGAGTACAGTGGAAGGATAATATTCATGTGTCTCACAGACTGTGCCTCTACTCATACATCTCAGAATATGATTTTGGCTTCTTCGCAAAACTCATGCTGTTAACTCATGTTCACCTTGTGATCTCCTATAATCCTTACACTCATGCTGCTGAACCGCAAAGGACCCAGTCACTTCCTAGGGTGTATTTATATCACTGATTTTTCATGTCCAAATGAAATCGTTCTTTCTCCTAAATCACATTCCCTTCCCAAACCCCACCCCCCACTCCAGACTGAACCTCCACTATTCTTAGATTACTTTAAACACAGACTTGCCTGTCTATGGGTGTCCCCCATTTTAGTGTCCTCCACAAATATAATCAGCAAACTGCCCAGCCAAAGTGCAATCATACCAAGCAAGAATTATCTGCTTTATCCCAGTTTGTCACACTCACTTTGGAGAGATTTCAATTCCTATGTAACATGAAGAAAAATGGACAAGTGGGCTTTCCAGTCCAGTTAACTCTTTGCAAAAAGTCTCGTATAGGACTGGTTTTCAATCAGCTCTGCTATTCATAGAATCATAGAATCAACCAGTCAAAAAGACCTCTGAAATCATCACGTCCAACTCTTGATCCACTACCACCATGGTTACTAGACCATGGCACTAAGTGCCACACCCAGTCTCATCTTAAAAACCTCCAGGGATGGTGAATCCACCACCTCCCTGGGCAGCCCATTCCATTCCAATGTGTGATTACTCTCTATGTAAAAAATTTCAACTGACTTTTTCATTGTTCAGCTGGATGAAGCCAGTGCTGAAGGTTCACCCCTCAAGTACTTAAGGTCATAGTAGACGTGGAGGTAACACACCTGAATACTTTCTGTTTAAGTCTGTTTTCAGTTAATATTTGTCAGCCAAACCTCACCAGGCTGCACAGAATTGCATATAGTTTCTTACTAGTTTTCATTTTGGCATGAAGGTTTTAAAAGAATATTCAGTCATCTATTTCCAAAGAAAAAATTAGGGAGGAAAGAAATAATTTACTCACATAAAAAAGAATTCCAGCTATTTAACTGAGAGTATCTAAGTACTCCCTTTCTTTTTCCAGAATAGAAATCTTGTATGTCCACCCTCCTTTAAGAAAGTCACTTCAAATTTAGCCAAGCAGTAAGTGTCTGAAAATTCCTACCCAAAAAGGTTCAACAGAGATTCAGAGCTTAGCAACAAAGTTCTCTGGACTTCTTGTATTCAAGGAACATACTTTCCCCTTCTTTCCTCCTTGGTAAATCAAATACCATGAATCACTTGAATCTGCTCTTTCCTACAAGTCATATGTCTAAGAAGAGATGTCCCTGCTACTTCTGCAAAAAAAAAGCTGTATGGTGTCTGATCTTGGAACAGAGACTGGGAGATCTCCCGGACTAGCCTTTGGTCAAAGGGAAAAGAGGAAGGAGGTCAAAAGGAAAGAATATCTCATCTCTCTCTCTAGTCAAAGGGAAATAATATCTCATTAGACAGGGAAAGGTGGAGGATTTTTTGTAGTTGTCGGGGGCACACAGATGTGCAAGGAATAGATGGAGAGACCCTGAATAAAAGGAAACATTCTGCAGAGAAAGGCGAGTAGAAAGATGGCCACCACACCTCTGTGAATTAGGCCCATTTTTCCCTACTCAGCATCTCTCTGCTTCTAGAAGTAGTTGGGAAACTACGGGCATCTTCCTGCACTGATGGCTCCCAGAGGGCTACTGCTGCCATTTGTGGCAACACAGCTGCCAACAAACATGCTGACAGATGTCAGTGATGAGAATCTCCCACTTCCACTCTTGCCCCAGTGCTCAGAGGGAAACACACCTACACAACTGCAAATTTTTTCCTCCCCCAGTTCTGCTTTCTGAAGACCATTCCTCTCCTAATAGGACTGCAAAAGAAAGACAGGAAACATGAGGGCTAAAGCTGCTGCACAGCCTTATTAGTCCTTACCAGTCCTGATGCTGGATCATTGGCTGATTTTGGCAGGGACCATTTTTGCCAACAGCGTTTGCTTAGCGGGTCCACACCCTATGGCCCAACCTGTTACAAAAGTTGAAGTGCACACAGCAGATGAGCAGGGGTTTCCTGTGAGCCAAACAGTAGTGGTGGAGAAAGGAAAAAATAAACGTCTGAAAGGGGCAACTAACCTCCTGGAGGAAGTTGATCCTCATCAATATATGCATGACAAGAATGAGGCCTTACAGCCATGTCCAAAAAAGAAATAGGTTAGGAAGCAGTCAGACATTATGCTGAACAGCGCTAAACACAAGTAAATGCAAGCCCACAGTCAAAGAAAAATCTAAGAGTGGACAAGAAGGTGAGAAACGGATCATATACTGTGCAAGTCACATAAAGCAAAGTATTAAATTTCTAGTCATTAAGTGATGACATTGATCCCATGCAGTGAGGCATGTTCCTTCCAAGAGGAAGCATGCAACTGAGTACATGGTCACCTTAATGGAAGGATATTTGAAAACTTCAGCATTTGGGAAAAACAGAGGCAATATGGAACTCGAGAGAAACAAGAAGGGAATGTGAGGAACAGGAAAAACTAGAAAAAGAAAAGCTGGAAGAAATGTTTGAGCCAGCATCACTGAGGAGACAGGAAGGAGCATAGGCTGAAGAAAGCAGACTCAGTTTAAAGGTTTCATGTCCAAGCAACCTCAGATGTCAGGGACATCAGAAGATCTCTAGCACCTCCACAGGTCTTTAAAATTCAGTGTAGAGAAGATAAATTTCATCACCAAAACAGGCATTTTCTTAACACTCTCTCCATCTAAACCTGCCCTCTGGGTTCTTCCACAGTTACTGCCACGGTCACTAAGGTGACCACCAGTCTCATCTTTATTTTCAGAGTGCTTAACCATCTGGGTAAGTTCAGTTAATGATTTCCATAGTAAGGCTGCTGCAGGCATAACATGTATTAATATTAGATTATTAAAGGGAAACAAGTGAATGTGAGAAACCGAGGCCATGAGCTTAAACAACTTTCCTGATACAAGAGAGGATATTAAATAGGAAGATGCAAATTAGAAACTCCCAACTCGAAACAGGAGCTCTTTGTTCTGGATCAAGGCTCTGAAGTATGGACTCGAGTACCAAGAAATAAATGGGAGTGTTTCCATGGCCTTCAGAAGACTCTGGAGAAGGATGGAAAAGCAAAGGTCAACAGAGCAATCACAAGTGGCTGCAATAAACAGAAAGGAGTACACAGTTTACCGGAGAAATATGGCCTGTGTAACTCAGAAGGCAGGATTTAGCTCCAGTGTCCTGAGAGAGTGAGCCGATTTGTCAGATATAAATATCAAATATAGCTACTATTATTAATGCCAGCATCCCAACCATGTACTCAGGGCATTTATAGGAGGAACAGCTTGCATTTAACTTCAGTGCTTTTCCCCTCTCTAAGATAAACATTTTGTTAACTAAAACCTCTGTGTAAACCTTTCAACATAATGTCTCTAGGTGTTAATTCTCTTTAATTGAACACTAATTAGATTAGAATTCAGTCAAATTAGTAACCAGGTCAAGTGGTTTCTCTTACTTACTATACTTAGTGAAATGTTCACATTAAAATAATTTTTCTGTTCTGGATACACATTACAACATGGAACTTTGCTACAGGAAAAACACCAAAGCTATAAAAAGCTAAATTTAAAGAAGCATCTGTTGAACTAGTTTTTTTAGTTTCCCACCCTCCCTGGCCTTCTTTCCGTGACCAGGCAGAAGTTTTACCAGGGAGACAGTGAGAACAAACAGAAATCTCACCTTCAAAATGACCAAGTTAAAGGTCTTGTATTTTAATTACATATCTTGGAACAACATTTTTGGCCCAACTTCAAAGCCTGCAATTACCCAGGTGTTTAAAGGATTGTTACGCATCAACAGCCATTTACCAAAGCATTAATTACTATAAGTCTCTAAAACTTTCCTCAGCTGAACCTTTTTGTTTACTTTTCTTCAAAGACAAGTTGACATAATAGTCTAGACTGCCTAGCAGCAGTTTCTCAAAAGGGAATTTTGCACTGAAGTGTGGAATCTACATTTTAATTAACGTGCTTTCTAAATACTCCTCTGCCCGCCTCAGGATCAGTCTTTAGTTTGCTCTGACATCAACTTTCAGTAAAAATTATCCTGCATATAGCAAGCTAGCAAGATTATTCCACTACCCACTATCGAAGGAGAAATAAATCTACTCGCAACTGGCTCAGTCTTAGTTAAACAGAACTCCACTTAGATAAAACTTTGAAATCGCAGCCTTTTCAAACCTGTACATCCACCATCTTGCAGTAGATCTAAACGCTACTTTGAGCTTTAAAGTGTTTATTACTTACAGAATGAACCTTATGTGGAGCTTCCACAGGATGAGGTACTGCCAAGTGATGCAATACAAAGCCTTAACAACTTAGTATATCTAAATCACTGGTAGTCCAAAGACTCAAATGCACCATACAAAATTTAATTAATCAGTGCTCCTTTGTAAAGAGACCTGCAGGAAGGGAAATGCCAGCCTCTGGAATGAGCTGCCATGGAAAGCAAAGGCAGTCTCTACTGGAAAGCAAAGCAGTCTCTTATTGTTTCATGAGAAGTAAGGCTCAGTTTAACTGTCTTGAAGAAGTTATGCAAACTGCGGGCCAGAGGACCAGGAAAGATGGACACATCCTATAAGAGCTTCTTGGAAACCAGGAAGGAAATACAAAGAAATGTCAACTTATAAATGAAGTTCCTTCCAAGGTGGAATAGGAGACCAGCAGCTGGGCACTAATTTGCAAGGATTGACAGCCAGCAGAGGAAAAAGCACAGAACGGAGATGTTGGGAGACACTCTGGAAGGGGTCTGCAATTCAGGACAGATAGAGGAAAGCCATCCTGGATGCATCCAGACATGGGACACACAAGAAGGGATAGATATGCTCAGCCTCACACCTCCACTGCTCCGTCTGATAAGAGTTGCCCTGTGCTGAAAAGGCTGCCCTGTATCACTGTATGCCTCATCCTGGCAGCAAAATGTGCAAGGGCAGGGGGTTTAAATCTTCCAGACTCACTGGAAGACTAGCTGGGTGAAACATGGGTTTTAAGGCTGAATGTGGCAAAGACTGGAAAATCAGAACCTAGACCTGCAGGACGTGGTCTCCCTACACCAAGACTATGGGAAGTTCATCCTACAGGTCTGTGATAATCCCCAGTATAGCCAACATAGATATTTGAATGCAAAGGTGTCCCCCCACTTCCAGCTTAACATCTCGAGCTTCACAGATCTGAGGAATGAACATTTTACCAACAGGAGAAGTGAAAAAAAGAAAAAATCATCCTAAGTCACAGGGATAGGAGATTTTTTTTTTTAAAAAAACTACAATTCTGTAAGAAAAAGGGGTATTCTAGCAGTAGTGAAGGCTATGGTACTTCAGAGTTTAAATGCAGTTTGAGGCATGAAGATAGGGGAGAGGACAAAGGGGTAGTATTTAACTTTGTCCTTAAAGAAAAGATATAAGGCACTGATATGGCATTCTTTAGTTTTGATAGAAAATGCCAGCTGGTAATGGAACCAGTAAGTTTCATCCAGAATGACTTTCAAACTACTCTAAACCAACCAGCCTAAACCACAACAAATCACATACCCACAGTGGAAGCTGAACTGAGATGTGGGCAGACGCTTCTCTATAGCATCATGGAAACAGCTCTATCATATACAAATATATACACACTGTATACAAATCTGACCCCAACTTGAAACAGATTGATGCTAGCTTTGTCATTTGTATTACACAACCCATTCCAAAACCCAGTTGAGAACGGTTATTTATTTTCTAAGCTATAAACACTGCCGTTGAATCAATTTGCCCTTTAGGTTAGAAGCTCGGATCACATTTGTATAAATATCCTGTTGCAAAGAGGAAGACTTTATTACCACTATAACTGGCAGCTAAAAGCCAACGAGTGCCTTAACCCTTTAGGAATTGTGTTCGGTACAACAAGAACATGGTCCCCAGGCAGTCGCTCTGCAGGGCTCACTTATGCCCACACGTGTCTTATCGTGTAGGAGGAATCTTCCCAACCGTCATGTCCTCATATTTCATTCTGGGTGCAAACGAAACTGTTTAATAAACTTTGACCATTAAGGTACCGTATCTTCCTTTGATCACTAACACAGGCCACTGTGTTTTTCATAGATCAGTTGTTTGGACAGTGTGGGAGTGTTCTGAGGTCTGCATTTGCAGGATATTTACACTTGAAAACATACTGATGATCCAAACCAAGGACTAACATCTTTGATCAACCATAAACTGCCTTCCCTAGTCCTGACCTGACACCTCTCTGGGTGAGAACATGGAAGTTTCAAGAACGAAACTGTTTAAATAATGAGCTGTTTTCAGGGACAAACTCATTTCTTCCCTTCCCTTGTAAAGGTCTCGCTTACATAGCAATCCACTCCTAAGTGGTATCAGAAATCACAGAGGGCTTTGCTGGTTCTTCCACAAAATCAGTGCTACGCTTTAGAATCAAGCCCAGCTTCAGGGCTTAGCTGTGCACTGGTACCACATAAAGCTCTTGCCTGATGAAACCAAACGGACTGTCAGATACAGCCAAGGTGGGACAAGCACCTGGAAGCTGATACCACTTGTCCTCCTAAACTGGTGCTTTGGCAAACACCCCTGTTTTCTGTATATTTCAAAAGAGGGAAAAAAAAAAAAGAGAGAGAGAAGAAAAAAATCCCACCCTAGTGTTCAAACAGCCTAGTCTCTTAAAACTCTGGGGGGTCAGAAGATGAAGGGCAGCAACATCCGGCAGATGTATCATCTGTTCCCTCTCCCAGTGTCAGCCCCTACAGCCCACAGCCTGTTTCCAAACCCAGAGTCATCCCCCTCAGAGCAAACCAGATGTCACCTCAGCCCTATTTGGTGAAGCCTCTTCTCCACACAATTCGAAATGCACACAACTGATGGCTGGCCACAAGCTTGACCCGTCCTGAGGATTTCATTAATCTCTTCGCATCACCCCACTGACAACTCCAGCAGCTTGTGTTATGACAAAATGTGGCCGTTAACTGCGGTTTGGTTAGAAAACAAAAGCCTAGTTTCCAGGCACTATTTTTCTTACCTTACAAAAGCATGGAAGGAATGGCGAGATGAAAATATTACTGACACAAGTGAGTCAGTATTAAAAATGTTTTCTTTTTAAGAGAGAATGTACTTAGACCACACTGTCTTCAATGTGAGTTTTACCGCCTGGAGTCCTCACAAGTATTTTTTTCTTATTTCTGATGGCTTTGAATGAGGAGAGGGTCAAATTTCTACCCAGAGGTTTTATGCTATTTCAATCACCATTGATCTCTGATCGTTCATGTTCTCTATGCTTACATGCCTGCCTAGGAGACAGTCCCGAATGGGCCCATGGTCCTTGTTTTCAGCTTTCTCTACAGTGGCAAAAATCAGTTTGATAATTCAGTAACTGGTAGAAATTTTAGCCTCAGGCTTGGTTCTGTTTTTAGCCATCAGGGAACAGCCAGCAGTGCCTTGCAACTCCGTGCAGCAGCGCACATCTGGGCTGGAGTCACACGCTCATGCTTTTACTGTCCAGATGAGCTTTTTTTTCCCCTTTGCTCAAGTAATACTGAATCGAGCCACTTCATTACACTTAATTGGAGCCAAGGGATTCTTCTAGGCTCTGAGCGTTGGTGAAGATTTGTATTTACTAAAGCTTTCTCTTATCTCCTGCCCTGCCAAACTTGTTTCTTTGAGAGAAGCGGGCAGGTTTCCTTTTTATATATATATTTTCCCCCAGAGATGCCTGCTGCCTTTCTCTTGTAGACTGCTGGTTTAAATCCATACATGCCAGCTGCCCACTTAAAAATTATTTGCACCCAAAGGCATTTTAGTAGCTACCAATAACCGCCTCAGACAACTGTTGACCTCATAAGAGCCAAGATTAACATGGTGTCTTTGAACTTTCTCTGAAGACTGCCGATGTTGACTGAACAGGCACTTTCTGCAGCCTTTAGAGATGAATTTTCCTGACCAGGAGGAATATTTGTCAGCAGAAAAAGATGAAAAAAGGTGCTACATCAACTCCTCTGTCTTACCAGCTATTTCACCAGCTAGACTTCAAGATCTGTACAGACTCTTCCTTATGCAATATAATGTCATAAAATGTCAGGAAATATCAGGTTGTTATTCAAAACCATTAGTCCAAAGGAAGCATGACTCAACTTTTTTAGCAGGGTTTTTTTTAAGTCAAAGGCAGCTGTTATTTTCTGGCTTATAAGATGTCTGCTAAAATTCAGCAGAAGATTTACAAATATTTAGCAAGTTCCTTCAAAAACCAGTGCACTCTTTTTCTTATAATTTAACCTTCCAGTGTTCTGAACAGCAAAAGAAAACATTGCATTCCAAATTAATCCACTGAGACAAAAGAGGGAGAAAAAAGCATTTTGGACTTTCTTCCCCCCCCAAGTAAAAGCAAGTAAGTGAATTGATGATCAAAACCCAAAACTATTCAAAGAATAGAGTTCCTTAAGGCACACCAGAAGAATCTGAGGCATTTTTCCTCTTCATGCAGAGATATTCGTGAACGGCTAAATACCACTTTTTAGTATTTGTTTTCAAGAATGTTTACAAACTCAAGTCCACCCAAGTCAGCAATGAGGGTGAACATTTGAATCCACAGCAGCAGTAGCCTATGGAGTCAGACCTCAACTGACTATAACACTGAGTAATAAGCAGCTTCTGCTATCTTATTTTAACAGTCTTTTAACATCTGCAATTATTTAACACAGAAGGGTTCATTTATATGCATATATATATGCATCTATGTATATGTATGCATATGTATACAGAGAATACAAACCTAGGCATGTCCTTATACAGAAGCACACACATTTTCATCTGTGCTTTTATATTTTACCAGTAAATGAAAGAGTCCTTTAAGCTGAAAGGAAAAAAGGGGTAGAAAAGGGCATGTCTTTTTTACAGCTGCAAAACTCTGTGAGCCATATCTTGCCCACCTCTGTGCAGATGATGTGACAATTCCCACAGACTCATCTGAAGCACAAGTTGCTTTAGCCAAACATCTCCCTCCTTCCCCTCAGTTAAAATAAATAAATAAAGCAGAAAAAGAAACAAAAAGGAAGCCTTGAGGGACTGGATGAGTCAGAGGTTAGTAATGAACTCCAGACACTCATCCCTGGGTCAGTGGTTCACGCCTAGCCCATGTCAGGAGGGACAGTGAATTGCTGGCAGTCTGGATCTGGAGGAAGCCACTTTATGATTCCCAGTCCCAACAGTGGGATCCCCTCAGCATGGCCGCCAGCAACGGCAGAAGGAACATGATGAAAGGGAATTGAAAGACCCAAACTACTTGCCAGCTCTGGACAGAGACCACCCTGGTGATCCCCACCCAAGCTGCTGCCTCTGCTCTGTCCACAGGGAAGCCTCCAGCACCCAGTGATGCCCAGCACATGCAGATGCCAAAGTGCCCAGTGCCAAAGGACACACATCTCAGCTTCATAGTGCAATCTGATTTTGGCGTGCTTCTGGTATGGGATGTGAAACAAAGACACAAGGCTCCAGCATCACTGCTGCACACAGGCACTCTGAGAACAGAGTTTGTACACTTGTTAGGAACAGGGTATATTAGGGGCTGTATCCTGTACTTTATTCTCTTTCCTGCAATGCATTATTTGCTTGCTCAGTTCACTCTGAAAAAAATGTTATATAAACATAAAAGTTGACAGTTTTCCTACTCTGTGCCCTGCTTTGGTGACCATCACAAAGCAGAGTATTAATTGCTTCCACAGACCCATGGCAGAGGTTTTCTTTTAGCTCCAGAGGTGGCATCTCTGATTGTGGAATCTAAAGCAGACCAACAGTTCCCATTTTTTATGCAATGTGGCTCTAAATGAACAATACAGCTAACATCTACGAAATCTGCACGACCATCCAGAGTTCCATCAGCTCTTAATGTAACAAGCAAGCACGTTACCCCTGGAGGCACTCCAGCAATCTCCAACTTGAAGCGCAAAGGGAAGCACATCACTGATCTTTTAAAACTCACACCTTGTTCCCCATCACCTATTCACCCAAGTCTTTCTCTCCAGTTCCCCAGAGGCCACACTCCCCGCAGAACAACCACAAGCTATTTAATGTTGCCTTCACAACTGCCAATCAACAAAGGCACATGGTACCCCAAATGGTACCGATGGAAAGGCTGGAGAAAGAAGGAGCAGAAAGGAAAACACCCAGGAAACCTTCAGAGAGGAAACAAATGGAGCTTTTTTTTTAAGCACTGCTGATTTCTTTTTTTTTTTTTTTTTTAATGCCTGCAGCAGAGGAACAGTTACAGTCCTAACAAGTAATGAAACACTTTTGTACCACAGCATTAATCTGACATTTAATTGACCGTATATTTCCATCTTTTAGCCTTACATGATTCCTCCATCTGAAACATTACAGGTTTTAAATTAATCACTCCATTTACACTTTTTTGGATTTTTTGTGTCACAGTTTCTACTGCGCCTCTCTCACTTTTGCCTCTCTCAGTGCCACTGAAAGTCACGGAGTGATTTTGTACCTGCATATAAAAAATGTACGCTGAATTTTCTTCTGCTTTATTTATTTTAATTTAAGCCCAGCTGAGAACAGGTGAAGTCTGAACTAATTACCAGTATTTTTAAAACAGGCTATGCTTTTTGTGCTGGTAGGATTAAGCTGAAAGGGAGTATGTGTATTTCGGTACACAAGAGCAATGCCAGCATCGGTTTAAAAATCTACTGCTTCTCATCAGATTCTTTCTCCATTTAAAGACAACACAAAGGTTGCAGCTAAGTCACACCCCGGGCTACAATACTGTGAACTTTCTCTGGCTGGAGCCCATTTGCACTCTACCATATCCCATAAGGAAAGGACCATGCAATAACATAACCCTGTTAACATGAACAAACCTGATATTTATTTTCAGTCCTCTCAACATTAATGCAAAGCTCAGTCTTCTCCAGGACAGCAGCTGGTGGCACAGAGCAAGGCCCTCCTGCATACCTGTTCTGATGTTCCTGAAGCACTTGGTAGATGCTGATAAGGAAGGTTTGGTTTTTAAAGCTTCCCACAACGCAGTCCTTGTAGATCCGAAACTCAGCGGCTGTGACGGCCTCGCCCTCAGGAATCTGAGACAAATTAAATTTGAATTCCTTGTGGTGCCTCTGGTGAGGTGTGAACTCCTTGTCGTACTCAACTGCAGATGGGAAAAGGAAAGGAAAAAAAGGAACTATGACTAAAATTTAACAACAAAAGGTTTCCATGTGCTGCCACCAAGAATCTTTTTTTTTTTTTTTTCTCCAAAGATAGCCTTGGCAGGTGCCAGAAAAGCTTACACAGTCAAAGCCTTAAAAATGCAGTACTAAGAGAAGATGAATGTTCCTCTTCTCTAGCCAATTCCTTTGGGATTTTCTATCTTTTAGAGAAAAGACAGCTTTGACAGGTCAAATATGACTGTGAATTTTGTCCCTGTGTAAAACTGAAGCTGTGACCGCCCCCAGAATTTTCCACCTGTGGATGTCCACATTCTTTACAGCATTTCCATAAGTCTCTCAGCCCTCTTCCAACAGAGGAGACAAGTACTTCCATTTTGCTTTAGCACATACAGGCACAGATTAAGCTATAACACCAGGTCAACCAATACCCTAACTGCCCTAAAATGTGCTGTTTTCTAGCTCCCTGAAAAGCCAGAAATAACCACTGGACCACCTTGTGGGAGAATATGACCAACATGATATTTATTTTAAGGGTTAAAGTTAACCAGAGCTCCCCTTCCTTTTAAAGAAGCTTATTTGAGAATGAGAGAGCTGAGGAGTGACCCCTTTTGGTTTCTGGTTTTAGACTTCCTCAGGTACATTCTCAGGTATAGGATTTAAGACGGACACAAAACAGAACTCCTTATTTAGGCCTCATGATTTGTGTTTTCTCTTTTTGAGGTTCCCTTTAAAAACTCTGCTTCTAGTCCCACTCTCGTATTGCTTGATTACATCTTGGTTAGTCTGACTTTGATTAATTGTTTGTTATTTTTTCTAATTTTCTTAGAAATTGCTTAAAACATTAACATACTATAAAAACATACAAAATTACATCCAAAAAACTGTTCCCACTGGTGCAATTGAAGGAGTATATGTCAGTGATGAATAACTCACCATTATATTATCAACAGGAACATGAGTATACTCAGAGGCAGCAAGGGAAGAAGAGATCCCTTTTCATGGTTGTCTTTGTGGTCACTTTTTGTTGTTCCCCCCCCAACTTAATACATCCAACTGCAAAGGAATCCATGAGCCTACCCTCACAACGTCCCCATGAGGTAAGCAGCAATCCCTGTTTTACAGCCGGGATATTGAGTCATCAGGAGAGTGACTTATCCAAGGGCAGGTGGCAGAGGCTTGCAGCGGAGCCAGGAATGACAGCCAGCGTGCTTGAGGTTCATCACTTTACCCACAGGTTACCTCCCTGGAGAGCAGACATCTCCCAGCTGCTGGAAAGAGCCTGTGGAGACTTTCCTCTCTACCTTTCCCAAGTGCCTGTCCCTCCTCATCCCTCAGTCCCAGTTTCATCTGTCCTCTCCCTTTATTTTGGCAGCCCTTTCATGTGAGCTGCCTCATCTGGCCGGGTCCACATCCTGACTCCCTGCAAGACAGTTAGTCACATCCTCCTCTTTGAAGCTCGCCTGGAAATCTTTTCACCTCTGCATGACTGCTGCCGAGCATTCTGTGGGACACCACACTTGGAGATGGTGCGTTAAGGGCTGCCACAAGGCAAACAGGCAAATCCTCAAACTGCTGCCAGAGTCAGATGCCTCTGCCAATTTTGTCAGTCTCGCAGTACATCTGTCTGAGCAGCTTAGATGCCAAACAACTCACAAACGCAGGCGATTGGACCCTGTAGCTTCCAGAAATGAGGTGGTGACACCCAGCATCTTGTCAGAGATTGCACCAAGGCAAATGATGGCACCACTCAGTTCCAGTGCCACCTAGGAATTATCCCTCTGCCTATCAGTTATGAGGTATCTGGGCTTCCCTTTGAAGCACCTGCCCCTGCTTTTAACGGGGAGCCACTCTGGCAACACCGAACTGGTTGTAGTCGCTTGCATCTACATCCTCCAAGAAGGGGCCTGAGCTGCCCGGTGACTCCCCATCCTGAGGAGAGTCCCACAGGGTGCACCTCCCAAAAGAGAGTAGACACCTACTTTGAGAAACTTGCAAGCATCCAATCAACGAGACACTGCGTTTGGCTGCTTGCAGCAGGATGACATGCCCAGCTTGGCCTGTTTACTTGCTGCTAAAAGACGAGAGGATGTAATTAATGGTGAGGGAATGTCTAAATCCACGGGTTTGCAGAGGCACACTTATGAAGCAACAGTTCTCAATTTAGAACTTGCTACATCCTCGCTCACGGGTGCAATGACCAGCTGAAACCCACGTCCCCTCCCATGCTGTCACGGGGGTGAGTTGACCTGCAGGCGAGGTGCAGCGAGGCAGCTTTTCCCCAGGCTCGCAGATGAGGATGATAAAGGAGAAGCAGGAAGAGCAAGGGGAAGGACACAACCAGGGTAAGCAACAGAACTCCATCAGGGTGCCAGAAAACTAAAATTACACCAGAGACAGCAAAGGAATAGTCGATGCTTCCTGTCAGCCCCACATCAAGATGGGATGTGGCCTCTCCAAGTGCACAAGGGGCAGCCTGGAGCCGTTCCACACAGCACAGGGCTCAAAATGAGCCCAAACATGACTGGCTTTGTGTTCCTTTCTCACCTCAAGTCAGCTCCAGTGACCTAACCTCCACTCATGTCCACTACAAAATATACAGCTTAAAAGTAACATAACTGAACTCTAGTTCTTTAAATCAGTATTTTCCCGTAATGCTCATCTAAAAAGTCAAACACGAGCCACAGAGGAAGAAAACTCCACCAAAACATCTACCACAGAGCATGACAAGTAGCAGCAGGTATGATGCTTGACTCCAATTGCCCTTCCCCAGTTTATAACTTGCCTGATATATTTACAATAGTATTTTCCTGTTTTTTAAAACTTTCTTCCTTTATCCCTGCCCTTGTCCGAATATGCCACACAATCACAGAAGCTGACTAAACTGATTACAGGGGAAGCATTCTGACTGATTTCGTTATCAGGCTTGGCAGAATAAACAACCTGAAATGAACAAACAAGGAAACCTTTTTTTAATCCTTCAGATTAAGCAAATCAGCTTTTTCTGTAATAAGAAAGGCACATTCAGAAAGAAATACGGTTAAAGTGCTGGTGTCCTCCTCCACTATGATCTGTTCAGAAGCAGCCCAACAACATCATAGGATGGAAAAAAGACTACATTAAGCATGTATGAAGCAAGTATAAAAATTTAACGAGTTGGAAAGTTTGTCTGGCTATGTCCATGATACAATGGAGGGTGGGTTTTATTTTTTTCTTTGTGGGAGTGGTGAGATATTTAAGTTCTATATACTCATTGTCACCCCATCAAGTTAATAATCAACTGTTTTTCATTCAGCAAGACAGCTTAAAAATATAAAATGCCAGCAGTTCTTCTCTGGGAGTTCTTTTGCTCCCTGGAAACTGTTCATTTTTAACAAAGAAGTCAAGTTTTAGAACAGTAAAATTTGGAAAGGCAAGATTCAGGCTGCTGGTTCCCAGGATTACCCACTCTGTATTGCTATCGTGTTACAGTGCATCATACGACCTCGTATTCAAAATACAGACAGAATACACCAAAATGCAAGGCAACAGCAAAAAGCAGAAATCGTTTCTCAAGCTGCTTTCCAATTATTATTTTTTCCACATGAATTCTTTCAGGTCAATCTGACCGATGACATGTGAAATCCAAAGCTAATTTCCATCTGAAGGTGGACACATGCATGTTCCAACTGTGCAAAGCTCTTTCAGGGAGAATCAGGCCGCTCACAGCTGGGTCAGGCTGGAAGGAAGCAGCCTCTCCCCACAGGGCTGGCCAGAACGTCAGGACCAAGCCAGGCAAAACTAGGGTTTGTAGGGTCATGACATGAGCTATAGCCGTATAAAACCCATGTTCATGATTTGACTACATTATCCTGAACATGACTATTAATTTGCTGGAATAAGTCCTTGGAGACTACAAATTGAGGTATGCATATATCAGGGGGAGTTCAGAAATGAAATATCAAACAGATTTTAGCCCATCACGGGTATATGTGCTTTGAGCCAAAGGGACTGCCCACTCCCCCATGCAGGTCTCTGCCCCTGTGGGTGTGAGCTGTGGACACCAGGAGCACTCACCCCTGAGTCCTCATTACAGCTCATTTCTGAGCAGAGCGGCTGACTGTGCAGAAACAGTTAACAGAAAAGCCTGCCAGTAGCTCTTTACATTCCCCTTAACAAATATTTTTAAATACTATACAAACACAGCACTATTGTTGAGCAGTTAAAAAGGCAAGAATGGCAAAATTAGGGTTACTGTGGTTTTGAATTTTGTGTATTCTAATTCTAACCCAGTGTTGCAATAGCCAATTTCAGCACAAAATGTCCTTGGTTTAAAAATAACATGCTGCTTACAATGCTTGTTACTTTATAAAACACTGCACAGAAAAAAAAAATTAATTAGGAAATTAACACATCTATTTTGGTAACTATACCATCCTACTTCCATTTGACTGTGTTGCACACACCTTGGATCAAAGGAAATGTAAGCCTAATGCCAGTCATGGAAATAAATGCTCCTTCTGCATAGGAATTTTCAGCATTTCTTTTAGGATCTAAAGTAAACTGGTATGCAGAAATAACAGGTCAACAGCCTTTCCTGAGGAAATACAATTTTCACTCAGAACAACAGCACCAAGTGTCATGATACTTGGTGATTTTCTCCCGTTCTCAGCTGTTGAGAAAAGTGTTAAGTCAGGTGCTCACATGAGAGTCAAAATGGTGGCTGAAGAAAGTTTCTAGCTCATAGTCCAGGTAATAAAGCCAAAAATAATAACATGTGGGCTCATAACCTATGGCTTCAGAAGTAATTTTTTAAAATAAATTTTCTATATAAATAATTATGACTTCCATGATAACCTGGCTCCTTGGAGGGCACAGAGAAGAAGAAGAGTTGCAAATAATTGAGATAGCAGTATTTAGAATGGTACATTCTGTCTCCATCCTGACCCCAGCACAGGTGAAACTTCTGAAAAATCTTTTATATGCCAAGATCTTCAACGGTGACTTGGTTTTGCAGGACCACTGCTACCATGCTCCAGAAAAAGTAACCAGAATTAATACCCTGCTTATGCAAAGAGTTTTGCATAAGTCTTCATTAATTCAGTTTGAGTACAAATGTAAGCCATTCCTACTCATTTCTTCTCCCCCTTCATACCTGATCCCCTCTCTAATAAAATGAGAAAGCACCTGAAAACTAGAGTTGTTAACAGGAGATTCACCACAACAGCTACATAATCGGCACAGAGGCAATTTCTCTGTATTATGGCACCAATTTCTGTACTGGGTCAATGGCGTTTATCACACCTGGAGCAATGAAGCAGTGGATTAGGCCTCAAATACTTTAAACATTACTACAGCTCCAGCAGTAGCCTCTAATAAATGGACCATGTACATATATGACTGATCTATTGCTGTGACCTTACATCATCAGAATTTCTTCAATAGTAGCTGACAATACTTTGCACAGAACAAAATTCAAAATTTATATATGCTTAAAAAAAAAATCTCATCAACCTTGGCCAAAGTTGCTGTAAAAGGAAGCAAAAGGCACTAAGAATGTGAGGGTTTATATGTCCAAGCTGAGGGATGTCCAACTTCAGTGCAAGACTCAGTCTTCATTTGGGTCTTACAATTTGCCTCCTATTTCACAATAAATCTACATGAATGGGGTCTGCAGCACATCCTCTGAAGAGATGCCCACAATATACCTGAAGGCTTCTCTTTATTTTCTGAATCCAACAGGTCAATCTAAGTAAAGACATCAAGTCTCCTAAACAGTCCCACCCCTGACCATTTTCTCCTTACTGTAAAGACCCGAGAAAAAGCAAAACTTTCCCTTTCTCAAAACTAAGTTTTATTAACAAGCCATTTCACAAGTAGTGGGTAAGGAAATCCTTTTAAAGAGAAGAAATTCAGATAACACATTAAAATACAAGGTGTGAAAACAAACCCTTACCTGCCTGACATGCACAAGAGTGGGACAGAACCTTTCTTCCCATCTTGCTCTCACCCCAGCAACTTCAGCTACCTTCTATGATCACAGCAGCTCTACACAGCCTCTCAGACTCTCCATAAAAAGCCTCTTTATTTCCATCACCCCAGCTGTGGCGACAGACTCATCCCCTACATCAAAGTCCATTGCCTACTGCTCACGCTGCTGCTCTTCTACATGCCAGGTCTCCCCAGATTCCTCTTTCTTCACCCACTTCTGAAAATAAAAAAAAACCAAAAATAACCACTTCCAAAAAAGGGATAGGCCCTCTGCTTCCCAGATGTGTCCCCTGGATTTGCAGTACAGCATCCCCAACAAACAAAGTTTGTTCTCATAGGTAAGAGCATGTAAAAGGTCGCCAGACCTCAGTGATGAACTTTTCCTACATGCACTTTTTAACCACAAAAAAAAAATCAAGATACCTATTGTTCAATCTGGCATTGCACCTTTTCTTGATCCCTCTGGGTCCAGCTGAGGTCATCTAGAGACAACGACTGGCTGTGCTACCATAAATCTAATGCTAAAGTTAATGCTTAGACACCTCTAAAATAATTAGAAGATTCAAGGCCAAAAAACTCCCAAAGGGTGCTTTCTTCAAAACAGCTATCATCTCTGGGCCAACACAATTTAAAGTGGAATTATCCCACTAACTTCAGTGGAGTGATGCCAGTTTACATCCGATGAAGACCTGGCTTTATGCTCCATAGCTGTGAGTGCCAGAAAATAATGACTCAGAAAAATAACCCATCATTAATCCAATCCCAGTGTAATTACAGAGATTAAATTTAAACAATAGCAAATCACTCTCTAAACATAACACTCTACAGAAAATCTTCAAAGGAGGGGGGACTTTTAGACAAAAATTACAACCAAACTCTTCTTTGTTTCTTTGTGCTGGGAATCAAGCTGGAATCGGCTTGTAAAATCAGATTAGAACAGTTGCACAACAGCTTCCTTTCAGGATTCTTGAACCAAAAGCAGTCCAAAAATCAAAATAATGCACTAATCAAATATATAATACTCATGGGACACCAGAAAGTACTAAGAAGGCATTTTCACATTTTCAAGATGCCTACTTGTATGGCCAGTAAAGCTTTCCCACTCTGCTATGGGAAGAGGCAGCAGTGAGACCAGCCTTTCTCTGGCACATGATGGGAAGAGTTAAAGCAAAACTGAGAAGGAAAGCCCTTGGCAGAGTGCTCTGGGTGTGTTAAGTCTGGGAGACTGACTGCAGGCCGCCAGCACCTCTGCCACTGACACTGACTTTTGGGCTTCCTGTGCTGTCCCCCAAGCAATAACAGAGATCACTTTGCAGCCACTACCGCAGCCACCTCCTTCGCTCCTTCCCCACAGCTTCCGAACACAAATGTTAACAAAACCGGCATTTTCCTTGCATATGCTGGCACATATGGCAGGTCCTTGCACTGAAAACAGTGTTGTATCTTAGGAAAACAAAACATCTTTCTGCTTAAGAGATGCCAAATTGCTTTATCAAAGGCACTACTGTTTGCATTTTTGTGGCAATATTAATGCAGTTCCCACTGAGAAGTTGATAAAGACCCTGACTGCAAAAACACCCCTGTGGAAGAAGTGATCCAAAGATATTTCTGTATTGTGTTTCCAAATAATTTATGATTAAAATAATATTATGCTTTCCAAAAAAACATTTCTATTTCACAGCCACGTTTCACGCATGCAGAGCCAGCTTGGAAGGAAGAAGGCAATGCTGTCAGCCCATCGGCAGGGACACACGGTCAGAAGTGCTTTGCCATCTCTGCACATGGTGGGAAGAGGATCCTCCTACCTCTCCTGTTTGCTCCCTTGGCTCTACGTTTGCTCCTGTGTCCTGCTCACACAGCAACTGTCTGGGACACTTAAAGCCACCCGTGGAAATCTTCCTGTAGTGTTTCTCACCCTCCAGGTTTGCCACAGGTCATGCTGCATTTCCTGCTGGCATGGCCACTGGCACACAGCTCCCTGGAAGCACAGCTGCCCTGGGTGCACTGACTCGGTCTGGAAATGTTTTCAGGATTTTTTAAACGGTGTATCAGTTGCCCAGCATATCTTGTATCATCTCTCAAAATTATCTGTCCTTCTGCAGGAATTTAAGAGAGTACAAACCAATTCACTTGAAAGCTTGAGCCAAAATTCAAAACGCAGGTTGTGCAAAGTGGGAAAGTTTTTTATGATTTATGGGTATTCACCTCTCTGCTTTTCTCACAGATGAGGTTTTATGTTTATCCATATGACTGTGAAACAACCAGCAGCAAGTAGGAAAGCAGGCAACAGAAGAATGTTTGTAATTTAAGGTGCATGCTTTCATTTTGTTGAGCACTCATCTCTTGGCATCACAGGCAGGTTTCAGCTTTTCATTTAACAGCCCAGCTGAGAAAGATATCTCCTGAACACAATGCAATCACTCCCTGTAAAAATAGTGCCCAGAGTGCTTAAGGTTTTATAAATTTTTGAAAAGGTTTAATACAGCACACTCAAGACACCAATACAGAGAAGAAATCAGCCCTGCTTCAAAGTTTGCCATGCTGTCCCAGAGCCTACACCACCACTGTAATGGTATTGCCATTGCTGACAGGACTTGTGACTCCAGCAAAAACCACCACATGCTGTTGCCTCACTTATTGTTTAGTGTTTTACACAGGGTTCCAATTTCAAATTACTCCATTAAGCAGTGTCCAGCCAAAAGACCACCAAAGAGCATGGGCTTTGGGGAACTCGCGGGGTGCTCTGAGAGAGAGCATGAAAGACACCAGACTTGTTATCAGCCAGAGAAAAGAAGACACAAGAAAGGAGGAAGCACAGCACCTAAAGAGGACAGAAAGTGACAGCAGGGATAAAAAGAGTAAAATCATGGCCTGAAGATGCCACAAGTTTCCAACCTTTAGCATGACTACAGAGCAAATGCTCTTTGGAACAGTCAAGGTGAGAAGATATCACTATTCTGAAGACTGAGGAGAGCAAATGCATGAAGTGCTTGAAGAAACATGAATTGTTTTAAAGATTATTAGTCCTGGCCATGTATATTTGTTCAAGGAGCAGCACAGTTTGGAAGTGAATCCCCCCTTACTGCATCCAGTTACTAAGTGACGGCTTGGCACACTGATCTGGAGGAAGAGGCTCCAACATATCACCAGGACTCTCAGCCACCTCTGGGGCTGAGCATCATCACGGCATTAGGACAACTCCCTGTGCCAAATGAAAAAAACAGAGCCTTGGAAGACATTGAGCTACACAGAAATACCAGAGTACCCCTGCTAAACCTGCCATTTTCTCTTGCCATCCTTTTAATTTATCTCTCCTTCCTCCCTGTCCTTCTGTCTTGACCATCTTGACAAGGTTCGGGTAAGTCTCTCAGGCCCGGGAAGTTGGGAAAGAGAGTGAGGGATGAGCAAAGAGGGATGAAAGAAGGAAAAGGAAAGTCTCACCACTTCCACAGCCTTCTCCAGCAATGGCAGATGGGCCGTGAAGGCCCTTAAGGCTCTCATTGTGCAACCCCAACACATCTGGGGAGCGCTCAGGAGCAGCAACCACGAAAACTGAAAAAAACCCAAGAAACAGAAATCCCAGAATATTTTACAGCCATTACAACAATGTGAGGTAAGTGTCCCTCTTTCTGAGGCAGTAACATCTTGCAAAGCACTCTCCCCACACTTGCCCTATATCATGTTTTGTCTCTACCGTGCACAGAGTCAACCAGAGGGAGCTCCTGGCTGGCCTTGTTCATAAAAACCCAGTTCTGCTGCCCTACCACACCACTGACATCCCATTCTTTAATCTGTCCACAGTCCATGCCAGCCGGGTGCAATTTGGGAGGTGACATTTTTATCTCTGAAATCTCATCTGCTGTCGACCAACATAATGATGCTGCAGAAAGCCAAGGAGCCATCAGACATTTAAAAATTTGCAGCCACTGTGGGCGGTTGGAGCAGAGGGCACAAAATGGTCATTAATAGTTTTACCTTTCAGCCTTTCAGCTGCTCAAAACACAGGCTTAAAAAGAAAAGAAAATGACATCACACAGCTTTAACAGTCTGCTTAGGAGTAAAGAATTTCACCCTTTAAGAAAAAAAATTAAACTAAGAAAAAAAAAAAAAAACTTGACAAAAAGCTCTAGTTTGACTAACAGCTTTGCTCCAAGCCTTCCTTTTTCACAATTTTTTTATATTCCCATATCCCACAGTGACCAGAAGCATACTTGGAATGTCTCTGTCCATCTGATAAAGCCATCTGCAGCTGCAGCCCTGCGCCAGGCCTGTGGGGGACACAGCTCCTCTTCCCGGCTGCAAAGCACGGTCCCCAGCCTGGCCGAAAGCCAGGGAGATGCAATGCTTTGGGAAAGGTGGGAGACTCCCAGTCAGGGTGGGAAATCCTAGGGAACAAAGTAAGACTTGAGGAAAAACACCATTAAAAGAACTATTAAAAGAGGATTTGTGGAATAATCCTTAGTTCCACATAGCTGGCCTGACTTTAATACAGTAGCAAAGCTGGGTAATTCACCTGAAAAACATCCAACAGGAAAAAGGACAGACTCTGCCAAGTACTACTTTTTTTTTTTTTTCCCTTTCTCCCCAACCCCCGTCACTTTCACCAAATACCCAAAAAAATCCTTGGGCTATAGGCATTTAAAAATCAAAGTTACACACAAATGGTGTTAAAGGAATAGCACATAAATTGACTCCAAAAGGCCTCAGATTAACAAATAGGAAATTAATAAACCTCAGTGGTTTAAAAAAACAACCCGGTATGTTACCATTTCTAGCTTTCAGTTTATCTTGACCCTTTTCCTTAAGTTATCAGGTTCCTGGAGACAGAATTTAAAATGAACAAAAGCAAATGTGTTAAATTCTCAGCAGAGCTGCTTGCCCACGAATTAACTTTTAGACATTTGGCTTCTATATCTTCACTCTTTGCAATCATGTCCTGGCTGTTTGGCCATCCCAGCATTTCTCTGCCCCACCCAATCCAGCCTTGTCATCACTGATTTTATTTTTCCACTCCTTCTCTCTTAGTAATGCCCTCCTCTCTTGCCTTGACTGGTCACATGCCATCCTTGGAGAAAAACATCAAAACTCTTAGAACTCTAAGGATAGATAATATATATAGAGAGAAATCGATTTAAATAAGTACCTACAACAAATTCAAATTTTCATCTTAAAATACATCTTTTATCCTTTGTTGTGGCTGAAGTGTTTTTAATGTTGTCAACAACTAAGTTGCCTGGACACAGATGTAAGTTTATGATTCAGTTTATGTTTTAGTTTATGACTTTATGCACACTGGTTAAAAAAAACCTTTTTTTTTCCTTAAATCCTTTAAAATATATTTTTCTTTTTTTAAAGCTACTGCAGGATGGTAATGCTATAGATCTGACAGTATTGAAAAGACTCTATGGAGACAGTTACCATATCTAGTAATTTTTTGTGTTTTCCTAAGAAAACCATCAACTAACCATAAGAAAGATTGGAACACGTTAGCACATCAAAACACTCTTTTTACAAACATGTAGACAGTAGAGAGATCTGACAAGCATCAGACCCTTTTAATGCACATTTACTAAACCTTTTTCATACTTGCACACTAAGCCACCCTAGCAAGTGGGGTTGTGGCTTGCCCAAGTGAATCTTTTTACTGCTGTTCTCTCATAGACACAGCAAGACTAAAGTTTTATAAAACGTTTGCATGCCAAAAAAGGGGGAAAAAAAAAAAAAGGCAATTAATTATATGGCATGTCCTAGTGAAGAACTTCCTCCAGTCAAAATAGGAGAACAAGAACTTCAGTGCTGTAGAGTTGATGTTATTAGCTACAGCTGCTATCATACTCAGAGAAATCTCCAACTCACAAACAGCAGTGACAAAGTGCTCCAAGATGATACTATGCTTGATATTAAGGGAGGGGGATAAAAAAGATTCTAAAAAATGTGCTCTCTGGTACATAACAGTCTCTTAGAGAATTGCCAGGCAGAAAACACTGCAGGACACCAAAAGGAAAACACACCACATTTAAAGTGTTGTCTCCATTAAACGTAAATTGAGGGGGGGAGATGTAGGTTTTTATATTTACCTAACCTACATGAATGTTAATGCTCACATGTGTGTTGCAACAAGACTGGGAACTTTGAAAGCTCTAATCAGTAGGTGCATGAGCAAATATTTATTCTGATCCATTCCAACTCTCTGTGGTTTGTAAATCCCTGAGAAAAAAAAAACAAACCTGCAGAACAAACCAGTCTAGACCACAGATTCTGGCTACTTTACACTAGTTAGAAAATTACAGGAAATAAGCCATCTAAAGAAGGGATTATTTTGTGGACTTTTTCGTTTTCTGAAGACCTGCGACTACCTGATATATGTGCACTTGTTTGGGTAGCTGAAGAGAATTCTATTGAGCATTCTTTAAAACATAATCACTGCAATATAGAATTCCACATGCTTGATGTCTTGGTGAGGTGTTGATGTATATAACCTTGCAGACTCTTTCTGACCCATGCTTTTCATCTGAAGACATTAAAAAAAAACCCAACCCGGATAATAATGCCTTTGTATTTCAAGGTCCTGAAGAATTTCTAGCAACATTATTTTTCACCCTGGCACTCAAATGCATGGAAAAAAATCTTTCCATCAGAGGAAAATCTGAGCTGGAAGATATTTTAAATAGAAGGTTTATCTTACTGGGGATAGCACCCAGTCAAACTGTTAAAAGATCTTTCCATCTAACATTAGAAAACTTCGTCTACAGGATGAAGACAAAAGTTTCTGCCTTCCACTGCTGCCATGTGGAAAAAATCAATAGGTTGAGCAACTCTGCTTTAGGCTGAGCCAGAAAGAGTCTGGGTGAAACAGAACTCTCAGCTTCTACTGTAGGAATTGAGATAAGGCTGAGGACTTTAAAAAATTTTGGTAAAGACAAAATGTTTTCTAATAAGTATTTCCATTAGAAATGTTTTTCTCAGATTTATACTCTTAATATTTTGGATTTTTTTTTCAATTAGGGAAAACAAAAACCAAACAATAAGATTTTTTTTTTTTTTTGTAGTGGGAAGAAATACTTATATTCAAAAACAGGATATTATTCTATCTACAAAAAAAAAGCTGATGCTGAAAACCAGCAAAAATGATGCAAACCTTTTTGAGTACCTATTTTAACCTCATATTTCTGGTTCAACTTTATGAAAAGTTTTTTTTCTCTGCTATTGCCTTTCTGCAGCAGCAGGGCTAGCTGCCCTGCATCCAATGCATTGTTTGTCATAGGACCTACCCAAGTTGCATTTCACCCAAAATGCCACTGGGCATGGGCAGATGTCTGATAACTGACAGCTTGACTGACCTGGGATAAAGTTATTACTACCTGTGATTTACAGTCATAAAGTTGATTTGGCTCAGTGTGTCACAAATCAATCCTGTTTGAGTACTGAGGGATTACCGAGCATAAACATCAAGGTCTTTGGACAGGCACCTGACGCAGTAGGATTATTTACTTTTTTTAAAAAGTCAACTGTCCTCTGCACACAGAAGAAAGTGCGACAGAAAGCCTTTGAAGAGACATTCAGATGTGATTTCCAGAACAGGAGCTCCCCTTCCCTGTCCCTGATTGCCTTCAAGAAGGGAACCATCTCAGCACATGGGCTGCTGCTGCTCAGCACCTTCCAGGAAAACAACCTTCCCATGGGCAATCCGGTTATTTGAATGCTCTGTGAATTAAACAACCTCCTTTTTGCTCTCCTCACTCAGTATAAAGCTCCCGAGCCCCTACAGTAAGTCCCAGCTCCCAGCTGTCCTTCAGGCCATCGCCACCATTTTCACTCCACAGCAGCGCTAGACCATGCAAATGCTATTCCAGTCCCAGTGTCTGCCAAAGCCTATGGTCACTGCTCTCATGGACCCTTGTAAAGCCCACTCCTACACTTTTTTTGGATAAGATGCAAAGGAACACAGTGAAGGTAGAGTCTCTTTTTACCTCCCTCTTCTAGTATTCTATATACAGCAGCTTCACATTAAGTTTGCAAGGGATCTCCAAACATTCTGAGATTTTGCCTCCTCCTCCCACTTAAAATCCATTTTAAAAATCACATTGCTTTCAGAATTGATGGCATGGAGAAAAGACAAATAAGAGCCCGTCTATCTATAAATAAATACAAGTTTAGATGGATTTTCTAAGGCACTTTAGTTTTGGTTACATTGCTAACAGTAAAATATGCACTGATAAACTTTCTTGACTGCTCCATATTTAAGGGTGGAATCAAGTACAAGCCAACTCACTTTGAATAAAAAACAGGTTTGCTATTTTAAAATAAAACACATCTATACATCTGTAGATGTCTCAGTGTGAGCACATTACAGCAGAACCTCAGGAGTCCTACAGAAATAGAAGCAAAACATAAAAATGAATACAAAATAAACTGAGAAAAATTAATGTAAGAGTTAAATGCCTTTGCACTTACTATCTGCTGATATAAACAAATAGCCAACTCTCAACATTCTGTGCTCCATACTCCTGGTGTCCTGTGTGCAGAAGCCTGCAGAGGAGGCTAAAGCTGCATTTCTATATAGCTCAGATAAGGCTACGGGATGTATTTTCACTATATTCTTCCTCAAAGACATGTATTTCTTGTATATGTAACTTTAATGTTGCATTTTCTGACATGGAATTGTTTTATTTCTAAAACCAAAAGTTTCTGAAAGGCTGCACACTCTTAAATAACCAATGTGGGCAGAATCAAAAGACTTTTGGACAAATATAGGTTACATTCAGAATACAGCAAGTATTACTTCTATCCCTACCTTTCATTCTTTCCTTTCTTTTCATCTTTGTACACAGAGTGTACAAGTCTAAACCTACTGGCATTAAGCAACAGCAAGAACAGCCCCTCAGAACCCCTTTCCAGTGTAGCCATCTTTGCTAAGAATGTTATGGTCTTGCTTCAGTTCCACATTACTAGAAGTAGAGCTTCAATAGGCAATATCACTGAATAAGCAGAGTTTTTGCCTGTTTTTTTTTTTTTTTTTTTTGCCTTCATATCAGAAATACTTTACGAACTTTATGGATACCATAACAGCTTAGATGCATTGCAGGGAAGCATTAAAATATGAAGGTCACAGGAACACACCTAGTTATCTTGGGATCCTGGGATTATGATAGGGCAAGAAATGGAGCTTCCATTTCCAAAACCTCAACACTTCCAAAGTGATGCTGTTTAACATCAGATTGGAACCAAACCATCACAAAGTGAAAAAAAATACTGAAATTGTTTTGTTGAAGCAAACGATTTCATGCTAACAGTAGATAAAAACTCAAGCTTGCAAGAAAACAGAAGACACGAGACGAAAATATATGAACGCCCTAATTTCACCTCCATTTATTCTGAAGTTGTCTAACTGGTTATTTGTTTAGTTAAATCAGCCTGCTCCTGAGAAATACTTCTGTTTCAAACAAAACTGTAGTTATCAGCAGAAAACAAAATTTTGTCCCAAAATGCCCAGCCAATCCCATCTGTGACCCTAGCTCCAGTGCTGGATTCTCCCTAAGGTTGCTGTCTCCACTGAGGTGAGTCCCATCCCCACAGGTCAGCAGATCAGCAGAGGTGCAGAGATCTGTAGAGGCCACTTCCTCCAAAACAGCATGAATCCCTTGTCCAAAAAATTTAATAGCACTGGGCTGTGTGGTGGTACCTCTGTACTTTCCAAGCACTGATACCACAACAGGTAGAAATATAATCACCACCACTGAGACAGGCTAGGCCTTTGAGGTGCGTGGAGCACCATGTGTATTTCTTCTTATGGATACACCCAAAAGGAGACCTTTCCAGAGACACAGGTAGGGTTTTTCCAGCAATTTAAGCCCAGCTTCACAAAACCCTGAGTGATAAGAGGGTGGATCACAGCACTTGCATTATGTTGCATGAAACTGCCTGTAACAGAAAGCAGAGCAAGCTAAGAGAAAGAGGTCAGGGAAACCCGACTGGTTTCATCAAAGGTTCCTGCTTTATCAGATAGAATCCAAAAGTACACTTAAGCCATTTCAGGCAATTCACAAAGCACTCAGCTGAGCTGAAACGATTATCAGAAACACATAAGGTTTTGCGTCTGTTTGGGCAAGAAGGCTCAACCACAACCACACCTGACACTCTTGAGTTATTTGAAGTACTGCAGTCAAAACAGCTCCCCAACTAAAAGTTCTGTAGGACAAGTTAAGTGATGTAATAGCCACACGCTTCATAAGACTGCAATAGGTAGACTCATGAAAACCTCTTTCCATTCTTAAGCCATTTTTAAGAGTCTTGTGAAAACCCCTTTCAACAAAGAAAGTTCTCTCCAAGTTATTTCACCAACTGCAGTTTGCTTCCCCCCTTCCCCCCCTCCCCCAAATAAATACCTTGGAAAGACCTTGAGAAGCCAGAACCTAAATTATTTTGCAGTTTCCCTCACAATGCTCTTCTCTCTACAAGATGAAATATTTTGCTGGCATGCGTAACAAATATAGATTTTTAATACCAGTAGCATGCTGGAGAAGCAAGGCAATTTAATGCTGGAAAATATTCTACCTAATTTTCCTCATTTCCCAATAATATTGGCTGAACTTTATTCGGTTGTTCACTTGGACCAACTCACGACTGACATCTGCTTTTTGGTCTATGTAGGTAATAGAAAGTTTCCATATATTTCGAGTTCATTTTGCATTCCTGTAGATAGCGGAAAACTGTAACATAATTTTGCATTTGCAGAAAATAGCATTCACTTCACAAGGTACAGCAGTAAGTATTCAGAAAGACTAGAAAATACATGATTAAATACTGCATAATCTACTTAGCTCAAAATCTATTTCAACTCTCCACTGCTTATTTAGTATAGGTGCTAAATTTTTATCTAGGTTACAAATGTAAGTGTAAAAAATGTGTTTTCAGGCCATTTCCTAATTTTTCCTGCAGATGTAACTGTGTTTTATAACCAGAAAAGAGCTCTGCAGCAGGTGACATCATCAAGTATCAGTGCAGGTGGATTAATAAGGGAGTGAAACCTTCCCTCTCATTCGATCAGCATATGCAATAGCATAACCACAGATGAGCTACAGCTCTTATGTTTCTTTCTCTATTGGCTGCATCTTTGCCATGATTCAGAACATCATGTGCATGTGGGTTTTGCTCCAACTTAGTTGCTTCCTTACAAGTGTATGATCCCTTGCTCTCTCACATACACTCAGTAATGCAACAGTAGTGGGATGGGGCATAAAAGGTTACATTCATTTTGGTGATGAGAGAACTGGTAGTAGGCATGTCTACACAGAAGTTCAAAGGCACTATTTTCTTGTACGTCAAGCTTGCATCCACATCATAAAGCTCTCAGATCCTCCATACCACCAGTTATTATCTAGGGGAGGACATGGCTTTGTATCCAGCTAACACAAACAGTGCTAGACTAACTCCATCAGGAAGGGAGAAGCATTTCCATGGCAGACATACTTCATTCACACCTCTTGCCTCTGACATAAGAGACCAAGACAATTTTTAAAAAAATAAATTCACATGAAGTTAAATCTTCTTTCCCTCTAGTTAAATAGACCAGAACATTTGCATATTGCATTGTTAGGAACCACTGGCCTCTGAGAGGAGATGATTTGTGCCTCTCTCTCTAGCACCCTGAAAAGTCAGAGAGGAAAACAGGTCACTGCTTCCCTAGTCACCCCCAGCATATTCACCTGCACCACCAGGAGAGCAGTGGCAAAGAATGAGAGTTTTGGAAAAATGGACTTCTTCTTCATGTTCAGTTTAGCTTTGAACAGTTACACAAGTAGAAAAGGGTTTTTTATTGTGTTATTATTATGTTATATAATTTTTTAAATGTTATATACAGACTCAGTTGAAAAGCACATCAGACGGAATCAACAGAGCTGTGAAAAGCTTCTGATAGGGGAAATGTGAATTTTGGCCTCCTTTACACGTGGTCAAGGCTAATGAGAGGACTGATGCAGGATACAGAAGTTTGACAAGCCACACCAGTGATCACACAAGCTCAGGGTGACTGGGAGGTGCTCACACTACCAACTCTGTGCAATCCCATAGCATGCTCTGAGTGCCAGGACATGGGCTGGGAGCATCGGCCCAGATCCCAGGGGGTCATACTTAACTTCTGAATGCAAGTTTTAAGCAAGCTTAGACACATATGACGTGTTGGAGTTGAGCGGGGTTAAGCCACTTTCTTAGACTTAGCCAACTATGCTTTGAAATAAAGCCATTTAAGACTGAGACTGTTCATTGCAGTATTTTCAAAGCTTTATGCTACTGCACTCAAAGAGCTGGGGGTGGAGTGAAAAGAGAGAAGACAAATCCCCTTCCATAGGGCAGCTGAATCCGAGGTTTAGATCTACAAATAGTTTAAATCCCCAGGAAGAACTTGCAAATGCCCTCCGTAAACTCCCCATTCTTTGTCTATTGAACCTTTCCACCCCCCTCCCAGCTCAGATGAAGCCTCAAATTCAGATATAAACCCAACTTGCCAGCCGCAAAAGCTCAAAAGAGAGAGTCACAATAAATTCCTCCTCAGGGAAAAAAAAAAAAAAAAAAAGATACAAATCTCTTGCCATTGGCTTGCTTATAGATTCTGAAAATCCCTAATGGGTGGTGAGTGGGATGTGGTCAGTAGTCAGCAGTGTCTCCTGCACACACATGCTTTCTGTGAAGCCCTCCAAGGAGAACAGTGGTTGTCTGCATTTGATTTCTGAACCACATTTTCATTATTTTCTGCCTGCACCTAACCACAAATCAAAAACAATATCCATGCTGCATATTTTTTTCCCAACTCGAGAGCTACTCTTCCACTTTTCCTCAGGACAGGTCATCTGCTACAAAGCAAGAGGGATGCAAACATCAGGACCACCAACTTTTTTGGAGGGACTGACAGACAAATTTGCACTTGTAGGGACATCAGTTTATTTCTATCTGCAAAGAATTATATACTGAAACCACTTCTGATGGCCCAAGTTAAACTGCAAAGAAGAGGAGGGAAGAGGAGGGTAGGGATGGGGTATGGGGCGAAGCCCTTCCCAATGTATGGATCAAAGACGACAGTGTATATCCTGTCATTGCTTGAAAGCATTGGAATTTTTGCCAAATTATATGTGGTTTTCAAAAAAAAAAAAAAAAAACGACTCTACGCTTTCTCTACTCTCTCAAGATTTCAGAAGTTTAAGAAGCATCATAAATAATGAGAAGCGGGTGATACTGGTTTTTGTGGTTCAGCCAATTGTCCAATTTCCCCTGTCTCTCAAAGTAAATAAAAATAGACAACTCTAGTGTTGGCGATGAGGGGGAAATATCAAGGTCTTTCCTAGCCTTTCTGTTTCCTAAGAAAAAATGTTCAACTAAAAAAAATAAAATTCAATCCCAGAGTCTCAGCTGAGCTATTTGTTGCACTGAGTTCAGAGTAAAACATTGTGACACACTGTCTTAAGCTTCGAGACACTGAAAAGATCTCCAAAATAAAGATTTACAAGATTCATAATCATGTTCTAGAAACATCCCTCCATTAGGCCTTGCTGATCAGAATACTTCCTTTGACATTCAACAACAAAAGCTGTGAGAGGACCTCAACAGATGATACAGCGAAGAACAACACTGATCTTACATTTTAAGACATTTAATTAATTCTGGTTCCTTTTACTAAATAATTTAAAAAGTAAGCCACAAAGCAGTATACACCAATTTAACTCATCTTCCCACTGTTTCATACAGCTACAAACTCAATACTGACCTAATCTATGCCTTTCTGAAATTCTGAAAAATGAAGAATGTTACCACCATAAAAAGTTGTTCCTCTTAAGATTTTATACTGTAGAGACTATTGCATTCCTTTAAAATTATGACTAAGGCAAATTGTCCTCATGCCACTCCAAAAAAGGCAGTATATTAGGCAGTTTCTTAGCCAGTCTTTTCTGAATTAAGAGTCAAAAAGACATGATAAACCCTTACAAAAGTAACATTACTGACAAGATAGAAGAAGATACCAATTTCTTTCAGTGATACATTTTAGACATCCACCAATGCCAAAAGTCACCAGAGAAACTGTGTGGTATGTCGAGAAGCTGATGAAGGGTTTTTAAACTGTGGGCATTAGGAAGGCACCCTGTCTGCTATTTTTGCCACTAAAATTGCAATATTACGGGGTAGAAATCGCCATCCTTCTGGGTAAGGGCTTTTGAGAGATTTGGTTTTGGGGGTTTTTGTTGGGTTTGGGGTTTTTTTGTTTGGGTTTCTTTGATTTTGTTTGATGGGGGTTTTTTTCAGTTTCAGTATACGATAGGAGGAATGTAGAGGGTAAAGTCAGAAATGGGAAGCTCTTGAGGGAAAAGTAGCAGCACTTTCTTGCTTGACTTAAATTGGACACTTGCTCTCCTCTCATAGCCCAAGACTGACATGTTTGTGTAATATAATTCATCTTGGCAACCTTTGAGGATGCAAGAGCACAGACTGCCAGGACCACTCTGTCAAGAACAGTAGGATTTCAGAAAAATATGTTTTTCTGGGTTTTTTTTTTGTGGTCTCCATCACTAGCAGTAATGGCCCACTGTTTTCCTTGAAATGGCTGAATATCAAAAAGTTTCAGTTACAGACATCTACAGGGTTAATTTTGTATTCTCAAGGACTTCAATTTAAAAAGTATTAAACATTAATGGCTTGCAATGTTTTGAGCCATAGCGCTGACCTGACCCATTAAAACAGAGCAATCCCTATGGGTGAAAAGCATGTAGTCTTTTTAACCTGACACTTCACACTTCAGCAGTAATGAGACTAAAACCCAAATGAAGTCATGTGTCGCTTTGACTGGAGACAAACAGAGCTAACTCTGCTTTACTTGATGACCTCCCATAGTGTGGGAAGGCTCAGCCCGGAATTTTTCACATACATATCTTAGGCATTGAAGCTCTTGTGACATTTTTCATTGTACAGTATTTTATGCTCTCATTTGAACCCTTTGATGATTCTCTCTGGGATTTTATTTTGCCTTAAATGGTTCTGCAAATTCCTTTCTGAAACAAAGACTGCTAAACCCGCTGTTGATATCGTGTTTGTTTTCTTTCATCATAATGAAGTCTCAAGTAATTGATTCATAGTCATTCTCGTTACATGAAAACTTCAGCATGACCCTCAGTGGGAAAGATCTGGTTTCATTCCAGAGTATCTGATGCATCTGCACAATTAAAATGCCATCTATTTTGAACCATTTAAAACAGAGATAAGCTATGAGAGGAGAAGGAACCTGTGTAATGCAAAAAAAATTAGCATCTCAGTGTCTGAACTCTGTAAAGTTATCATAGGGAAACAGTCTCCTTTTCGAAGCTAATTATTGCGTAGATAATAATCTCACCTGCTGAATGGATCCAGAGCCCTTCTCGTACCTGTTTATCATTATATGATTTCGTTATCCAAAAAACACAAATCATGAACTACACATTGCTAGAGACATTTAGAATGAACTCATTTGTGTCAGTCTGGCACACCAAGGCCAAGTGAGTCAGCATCTGACAAAGGCCAGTTTGTTGTAAAGGAAAATATACATTTCTCCCTTCCTGCTTGCAAAGCAGGAAAATAATAGGGCACTAAATGCCATGGATGGTTTAAGAAACGTGAAGTTTTTATAATCATCACAGAAAGAAAAAAATAAGACCTCAGGACAGCTTCCACTAACACAGTCACCATAGCATCCACTCTGGCCTACACAGAAGTGATGGAGGAAGCAAAACCCAGTGCAAGTGAAGCAGGTTAATAGACTTCTGATCAATTAATTGAAAACAGTGAATTTTTAAAAAAACAATGCTTTTGAATGATACAAATAGGTGCATGTGACATAATACAGTCTGTGTGCAAGAAGTTTTCCACTGTATTTTTGTTTCTTTTAAACGAAGCGAGCGAGGCAGCTCTGCTCTGCTCTTCTCCTGATCCAGAGAGGAGTTTCAGTATGTTCAGTGGGTGAGAGCAGACTCCCCTGCCATGAACATCACATGTTTTCCCAGGGTTTGGAAAAACACTACCAATCCTCCCTCCATTACTCCAAGATGTTCCCTTCTTCACATGACATAAGCAGGCTTAGAATCATCATTCAGAGTTTAGACCAGCAAGGCAGACCAAGAAAAGGAGGAAGGCAAAAACTTTGTCGTGACAGAAACAAGAAGAGTATCTTAGATGAATTAATGAATCTTTCCCTATTGTTTTGTGAAACACTCAGAAGATAGAGCAGTCAGCTCCCCAACCCGACAGCCAACACGAACGGCTTCTAGGAGTTCAGCAGGAAAGCCAAAAGAGGGATGAGCCAAGAACCACAGGTTCAAAGGGCAAGGTCCCCTATGTTTCTTAGGGGAGATTACATGATTTACATAAGGTCAAAAGGGAAGCCAAGGTCTGAGCCACAATCCAAATTCAGATGTTTTGGGAGGCCTCATTTTTGACACAGTTTAGAGCGATTCATCTTATCAGAAAAAAGCTTAGGAGTCTGCCCTGATGTTCCCAAATTAAAAAGTGCTCAACTAACCACATGCCCTGCAATTCCTCTTTTCCTCCTCCCTTCAGGGACACGTTTTTCCCAGGACTCTCAATCCCAGCGAGCAATAAACAAAGCAGGAGTGGTACCAATCTACTGCACCCTGGGAAAGCACAGAGTAACCAGCTGTGGGGGGAGTCTGTAGCCCCCATCATGACCCTAAGCTTGCCCCAGCACCAGCCTAGTATTAGCATAGTCAGGCTCTGCAATAAACCCACCACCTAAGCTCTTCATGCCAAAATGGGAAGACAGGTTGTAACAGACACCCACAGCTGCAGCAGTACAGGGGATACCTCAACATCAGCATGTGGCATCAGCACTGAAAACAGTTGCCTTTTTACAACCCTGATGTATTGAACATTGGAAAGATTTCTTTTTTTCCTTGGGACTTTTTTGTGTGGGAGGAGGAAAAAGTGCTCGTTCTTAGGAAAAAATCTGTAACAGATTTTTGATGTAAAAGACTCTCGAGCATTTAATAAAGTGGAAAGTTAGTCTTTTTTGGGGGAAAAAACCACAACATTCATGGCCTTCATACATCTGTGCCAAAGCTAGACCTCTGCAGAAGTAAACTTCATGTCCATCAGTCAAGGATTAGGAGATTATAGGAAGAGTGGGGCAAAGATTATTCATTACATCTCTTGACTACTATGCAGCTAGTACAATTCAGTGTTTACTAATGGTATTTTTAGAGGTCATGCCTGAGTACAGCAGAAGAATCAGGTGTCATTCCCCAGCATGGGGCCAGGACACAGGAGAGGAGGTGTGACCATGGTGTCTTCCCTCATTCTCTCCTTCTCAGCCTGCAGAATATAAACTGCAGATGGAGACAACTTTACCCCCTGTTTAGTCTGTATTCTGCCCCAGGTCTGAAAGATCACACCACATCAGAGGAAAAGCCTCCCAGGATGTGCTCTTAACCATTACTAGGAGGGGGAAGGTACAGCTGATGCCTGAGGAAAGAACCACATGGGGTATGAAGAGATACCGTGCCAGAAGCCCAGAGACAAGATCCAAAATTCTTGTCTCAAAATGCTCCACATGACACATAAACACACTAAATGCCACTTCAGCTCTCAGCTAGATCAAAAGCAAGACAAACTTTTTGGCACAGTAAAAGAGAAAGCAAGCAAGGCTTTATCATATGATTCCAATCACAGACAAGAGGCCTTTCAGCCCTCCAGAGATTAGTTTGAATGAGCAGCGTAGGTTTGGGGCGGAATAACTCCCCATTTCTTAGGAAGTTAATCTGCCTAATTTTGGAGGGGGTTGGTGAGGGGGCTCTCCTCCTCAGGAGATAAGCTGCTTTTATAGACTTCGCAATTCCTACAGCTGCCAGGGGTATTAACAAGGCTCATACGCACAGCGTGATCGTCTCCACTTTCAGCAAATGCAAAGCTAGAGCTGCTGGCAGCCCCACTTTACAGCCATCACACGACCAGCAACGACGGGGTCACCCCACTGACAAACAGGTTCTTGAAGCAATACCAGATTGTTTGCATTAGTTTACATGAGACTTCCATTTGTGGTTTTGTGATGGTTTTGGTGCTTTTCTTAATAGGAGGCAAGGAAAGTTTCAGCATTTCCTTCAAGCATAACTACATTTCTGACATGTTAATTGCTGCTCAGAAAGCCTGCAATTAGCCAAGTCTAACATCATTGCTCTCCATGTCTGTCACCGAAATCATCATTTCAGACCAATTAAAGGAGCCCCTCACCCACCTGATGAATCTGGTCAGACTCCTTTGATACAAAAAAACCTTTTGTTGTGGGTACAATTACTTGAGGGATGACGCCCTTTCACCAGTTGGAACAAGGCTCTTCTTTCTTGAACAAAATTTTACAGACAGAGAAGGTCTGCTTCGTGCCCCTGACAGAAAGAACATAAAACTACTTCAAGAGCATCCTTGAATGTCATCCATCCCACTTGCTGACTGGCTCTGCTTTATGAACAAAATCCTGCTTATGAACCAAATTCTCCAGTTTGTATTAACATCTGAAAGGCTACTCACATTGGAACCTCCTCATGTGGTTTGTGTCTTGCCACACTCCTCATAATCATCTTTCATTTACCAATGACCTAATATTTTGGCTGCATCTCATGATACGATCTCTGAGCCATGGGGGTTAGAGACAGCAGCAACACGCAGGTCTCTGAACCCACCACCTTCCCACACCTCCTTTAAACAAGAAGGACACCTTCCAACATAATTCCATCCCCAGGTGCTGCTTGCCAGGCCAAAAGCTTCCTAAAAAACCTGGACGACAACTTTATGGAACAGGTTCTAAGAGAGTCAACTCAGAAAGAGGCCCTCCTTGGTCTTCTGCTTGTTAACAGAGTGGATCTTGTGAGTGATGGTAGCAGGGCTAAGGGTTGGACTTGATGATCCTTGCGGATCCCTTCCAACTCAGCATATTCTGTGATTCTGTGATTCTCTGTTGTTTCTATCACCATTTTCTTTCCCCATGTGCATGGCAGAGTGCTCCCAGGACGACCACCAGAAAGAAGAGTGACCCTGTTAGCAATGTCCATTCGTATCAGAGGATTCAGTACATTGTCCAAAAACAGCATCTGCACTTACTTGGTTTGGATACTCTCTGTAATTAGGCTATCAGGAAAATTTGTCCGTGACTTCTCTTTAGCTGCCTCAAGTAAATAACCCCCCCGCAAATGCTTTTGCCTCCTGCAAATTCTCATCAGTATCTCTTGATCCAGATTACGATAATCTTCGAACTAGATGGGGGGTTTCGGAAGCTGCTGTCAAAATACATAGGGATTATTTTTCAGCATCATATCACCACTTCATAACTTGGTTGCAGTATCTGCCACAGAGAAAACAAGTTTCCTAAACAATGCACTCCCATAAATTCTGTTTGCATGCTAGAAGCCACTCCAGGGAGGTGACTATCTTTGTGTTATTCCTTCATTACTATTGTTGATACACAGAGCAGCTGTGGAAGGGAAGTGAGGTACAAAGTCCTAACATTTATTTTGTCTCTTCCAAAATACATGTAATGTTTTACTCTAACTTGCCTGAGCAACAGTAGCATAACAATAAATTTACATTCTGGCTTTGTGCTGGACCTTTTCAGCCATTTCTTAAAACTATCAGCAAGTATGTTAGAAAAATAAATATCCAGGCAACCTGTGGCTGGGCAAAATCCACTTGTACTCTGACTCAGTATTTAATCATGTTAGATTAGAGTATCAAAGCCCAAATTCTGTCCCTCTTTGCCATGGGGATAGTTGTGCAGGTCCGTCTAAAGATGAAATTTACTCCTAAAATGTTGGTGAAGGGGAAACAATTTTCCCTTCATCTAGACTTGCTTCTCCTTAAGAAAGACTTAGACCCAACCAGGCAAAAACCAGTTTCACAGTGCGAGTTCTCACAGGTTTCTCCCTAACAGGTTTCAGCATCTCAAAAACCAATGACAAAGATCTCAGCTTAGGTCTAGCAACATAAAAACCAAAACCAAAGCTTTTAGGGATGTTAGAAAAAAAAAACAAAGCACTCCATAGCAACTGCAACCTAGGTTTGAAAAGCACAAACATCTGGCCATTTTAATATAGATAAAAGTAAGAAGAATGACAAGGTGCAGCCTTACTCAAGGTATATACCTTTCTTCTGCAAGTGGGGGCAGTTTGACCTATGAGAAAAACTGCTGCTTAAGAAGGGCCTGCTACAGTTAAGGCAAAGGAAAAATGATCCCATTAACTACAGTATCACCCTGGAAACACAGATTTGGCTGCTGCCCCAACAAGACAGTTGAGAACAAATATCGCAGGAGCAGCACACCTTTCCACCTGCTCTTGGTGGTACCAACAGCAGCAAGTCCAAACTTCTGTTCCCCTCACACCACCTTCTTCAGACAAGATCCCCATGCATCACCGAGGTGGCAAAACTCAGCAAGAAAGGTAAAACCAACAGTTTCATGGGGAAAGACATGAAAAACCTCTAGCTAAAGAAGGACCAAAGAACTACCAATTACACATAAATATACCACAGTACATTTACTGTGAATTGAAGAAGTCTTTTGTTTTCTTCCTCCTCCAAAGTCTCATTAGAAGAAATGAGAAAACTTCCTACAGGTTAGTTAAAGGCAGCATGTTCCTGTACAAAAGGCAGGTGTTAGCCTGGTGGTATTTCTTTCCCTGAGCCTTGCATCTGAACCGTGGGGAATGCTGTGCTGAGAATGACTCCTGCAGTTCACTGGAGAAGCCTAAGCAGAAAATACCACTGTTTAATCATGCTCTTTCCTATACGTGACACACCTGCTTCTTCCTGTGACTAATCCCCTTTTCTGTTGTGGAAATATCTGGTTATGAAGACAGCGTGGGCACAGAGAGGCAGCTGACAGCCTGCGGCACTTGCTGACAGTCCATAAACATGGGTAATGGGAAGACTGGTAAGAACAAATATGCTGCCCTTCAGTGACAGCATGATTAAGTAGAGGCTGCAAAACACTGGGTCTAACCCAAAGGCCAAGAAAATTAACAGAAGTTTTTCTGGACAAAGATGCTGATGGCAGCCTTAGCAAGGGCTGAGTTACACACGCCTGGGGTGTCTCCCTACCTTGCCGCTTGAAAGACCCCCACGCCACCAAGGATGATCACAGGAACCCAGTACCTCCAAGCCATGCCATGTGGGCTCAGTTTCTGGTTCTCTTAAATCTCACCCTACAGAGGTTCTCTTTTGAAGTCTGGGTAAGTGAAGCAAAGCAAAGGAGCACCCACCTGCCTGCAAGCTGGCTGCTGTCACAGAGAGCCTGTGACTGAAACAGCTTCATGTCAAACTACACCACTTTCTAGATTTCTGTTACAGATGGAGGGAAGAGGTATTTTGCAGGATTATTTATGGATGGGATTTTGAAGAACACCTGAAGCCTTTCCAAGGAGGTCTCTGCAATCCCAGTCAACAAGGGCACTCATTAGTTCTCATCTACGCGTGTTCTATGTCAAAAATTGTAATTCAAATCCTACATTACTTAAGACCCAAGTCAAGATACTGTCTTCAATGTTCATGAAAGCACGTGCACATTTCACACACAACATAAAGACAGAGAATAAAAAGCTTGCTCTGCCTGATAAATGCATATATAAAATGTTCACTGACCAGACAATCAGGATGATAGAAAAAGTTCACTTAACACGCTAACAAAAAAAAAACAGTCACCAAAAAAACTCATGAATTTTGACTTTGGTTTCTTTTAGCATTGTTAAAATGTGCTTACACCAGTGTTTAAATATTTTTCCTGATCTCCCATTACTGCCTGGAGGCATTTCTCTGAAGAGTTCTTTCCTCCCCATCTCCAGTAACACTCTATGTCAAAAATAGTGGGGTTTTAAATATAAAAACTGAATGTAAGATTTAGTTCATACATCCACAGCTGCAAAAAAATTCTTCCTTTTCTTAATGACAGTAACTTCATTATGATGCAGGTATGCATTTCCAGCAGTTTCCACAAAGATTTCTCCTTATTGGCACTGCTGTGTTGAAGCATGCCCTGAATGGTTACAAATATCTCATCAGGAGTTTATTCATTCTCAAGAGGGACAGTGATGGGAAGGGAAGTGGTTGTTCCCAGTTCAGGTTCTGGAAGAAACATCAACAACTGGAAGCCATCTCAGAAGGAGCCCTTCTTGCCAACCCTCGTGGAAAGGCTCCTTAATAGACAACAGGGATGCAGCCACCATCTTCCCAGGTGGAGAGAGAAACAGCACAGCAAAGTGTGCATTTCTGCTGCTCATTCCAAATCTGTCTCACAGGACTGCTAAAGAGGACCAGGTAGTGGTTTAACACTCCTGCATTACAACGCAACACCTTCATTTTTCCTACAGGGCTCATTCCCGCCAGCGACACAGGTTGCAACTTGCTTTTAATCAAAGGCAGAGGTCCAGTAGCAACCTGGAATCATCAACAGCATATATTAAGTCTGGTCAAGGATGCCTAGTGGGAGTGTTAATAACGCAGAAACATTTTATTAGTGGTCTGCCTGTGTTTCTTTGCAGACTGAGCTGCTGACAGTTGAGGCTGCAGCATTTAGGTCCAAGACTCCAGCAGATGTCTCTCCAGGAGCTCTGCACTTGTACGGGCTGCCACCAGGACATTTTTCTACCATCTGAACATAGCTGTACAAATCCAACTGTGAAAAAATGCAAAGTGTAGCAGCAAAACAACAAGTTTCATAGCTTAAAATACCGCTTTCAAACTTTTTCCTATTAATTGTTTGGTTTTTTTCTTTAATGTAAATCCAGAGACAACAGAACCCACTGTGCTCTACAATTTCCTTCTTCCCATTTCCTTTTGACTTTTAGGTAAAGTTTTAATTAGATGGTAAACTCTCCTAGGCAAGGATTGATCCTTATGTAGAGTGCCTTGCACAACAGGAGAGGACCAATCCAGATCAAGGCTTCCAGATGTCACATAAACCAAACAAAACAGTATGTTCATAAATGTCAATGCTTGGAGTAGCTCTTAAGGGGTAAAAGGTCAGTTTTTTCACATATTTAGTCAGGAAAACTGCACTTCCAGTTTTAAGCCCATGAAAGCAAAGGTACTCCCTGAAAATTGCTTGCTGGCGCAGGAGTGGCAAGATACACATTCATAATTTTACAGCCATCAAATGGCATTTTCTTAGCTAATTAGGATGCACACAACCAACATAAATGAAAGATACTAGAGCATTCATCAAGCTTTAACAAGCTTTTGGAATCAAACTGTTTGGAAATGTAGCTTCCAAGTTCATATTTAATATGCTATAATGTTTCCAAGAGGGAACAATATTTTCTGCTCTAATTCTATTATGTAAAAATATGTTTTCTCTGCCAGTAAAGCATATGGGACAGTTCTTCTGTTGTTAATAACGAAGTCATGCAGTACAGATTTTCACATTCAGTATTCTGAAACTAAGCCCTTTTTGGTAAAAAACCTTGGCCAAAAATAATCCTAAACAGAAGTGAAAACAATTGGTTTCCCATCATCTTCTCTAAGGGTGAACTTCTATATAGTATTTTTAAATAGTCATTGAAACACAATGATCGTGGTCGACAAAGTTTCTTTGTGCAGATATTTCACTGAAGACAGTAGTAATAACTCTGTAAGAGGAGGGGTTACAGAAAGAGGCTCTCAGGAAGATGCATGGTTATGCTTCTCCAGCTAAAAAGAACAAAGCAATGCTCTCATCCAGTTGAACCTAAATGCTTCACCAGTCCATGAATGGGTCAATCCTCCAAAATGGTATTCACATGCATGGTTTTTCAAGTTGTATACATTCCACTCAAATTTCAGTGAGTCTTTTCTGAGTACGTAGGTTTAAGTATCAGCTTAAGCTTTTATGGAATTCAAACCTAAATCAGAAGCAAGTAAGTTTCCAAGACAAAGAGTAGTTCTCTGTCTAAGTTAACATCTGGGCAGGACTGGTAAGTCTACATGAACTGAAAAAAGAAATCAGACGTCTTATTTATTAGGAATAAATGTGTCTCACTTTAGGATATAAAAAAATCCCAACTCTTACTGTTTAATAAACCTTAAAAAGCAGTTTTGTCCTAAACAACATCTTTACAAATGTGAAAGCCAAATGCACCTTTCTAGCCTATTATAATGTTTTTCATGTCACATTACTGCAAATGCTGTAAGAGTGAAGAAATTACAGGAAAAACTTGCTGCATAACTTGTTTGTTGTTGCCAAACTGCCTCTCACCACGCTAACTCTGAAGAGTTTATTTCAACAGCAGATAAGCTATGAAACAAACCAACTGCTACACCAGAAACAGAAAAGAGCTCAAAGCTACTGCCAAATATCCAAAGTATGGAAATGAGTTAACTAGCAAATGCCATCCCTGTTCTTGGCCCTCCCGACTCAGCAGGCAAAGTAATGGCATTTCATTTTGCATGACACCATGCAATTCTGTTATGTTCAGCTTGAACCCACTTAATACAGCATGGGAGATGCAGATCACTGACAGTGACATCAAAAGGGGAACCCTAACAGAAGTGATGCATCCCCACTGCCAAGAAAAAGCGACTTTCATTTTTGACAGCTAAGCGGAAAGATATGTCAAATGAGAAATCAACCATTTGCAAAGCAGCATCCTGCTCAACAAGTGAAAGAGAGGGAAGGGTCCATCTCTGATCCAACTGTGTGAGGAAACTGGGCAGCAGGCACAGAGGAAAGATGTGGATATGTCTCCACAATGACTACTTACACATCGTTCTCTTTCGTGGGCACTCTGACCCCAGACCAGAGGGTGAGTGCCACCACATTCCTGCCTTGACCATCCTATCAGGGATCCTTGCAATCATCTGGCTCCCACGCTGCACAACTACACACACACATTTGATGGCAACCCAACCCAACTCATCCCACTCCACTCCTTTCTCCTCTGCCCCTGGACAGGCAGGACCCCCAGCAGTGGTGCTGCCCTCTGGCCCTGCTGTTCCTCTGCCACAGGCAACCTCTGCCACACCCTCTGCTGAGGATCTCCAGAAATAAGCCAAAGCAGAAGACTACCCTTCAGGCTTCCTGTCACTTCTCTCCAGGACACAGAGTTCCCTGTGAGCTTGCATAAAATTCACTCTATTCAAATTTGATTTCTCAGTGTTTCTTCCTTCCATGCCAGAGCTGCCCCCACTCCACATGCTCAACAAGAAGCCAGAGCATGGTGGCCATTTATTTTGCAAGACCACACAGTTAATTTAACTCAGGATTAGAGGCAACCAGTTGAGCCCTTTTACAAAAGAATCGCACAAAATGCAAAATCATTTTATCACTTGTCTCTTTATCCAGCAAACCCTTTGGTTTGGCATCCAACCTACCAGCTGCTGCTCTGAGAGTCTGCACTGAAAAAAATTAACCTTATTTCTCAGAGCTGTAAAGTTGTCACAAGCAATTATCTACCCAGCCTGGACTTGACAAAACAATGATGAAAGAGCTGACAGGCCCCCCCAAGTTAACAAAGCTGGGCCTGACCCTCAACCAACCAACTCCCTGAGCATTCCTCTGTCCAGGAGCCATCTGAAACCTGCTGTTATAAAACTTGAAACAGCATTTGGAAAACAGGCAGCCCTGCATTTATTGGCCTCGCACAACTGAAGCAAACAGGGCTGTAACAACCCTGGAGCCCCCTGGCAGCTTTCGCTTGCCCTGCACTCCTACAAAGAAAGGAACTGCCATAAAGAAAAATTAAAAGACAAAGCAGCAGATGGAACATATTCATGGTTTTGTGAACAAGTTAAGAAACAAACAACTTTGTTAGAGAGCAAGTGGAGAAAGGATTCATCTTTGGACTTTCCCCCCCCTTCAAACAATCCGCAGAAATCTGTCTGCTGAAAGGGAATATGAATGGGAAAAAGTCCGGCTTCTGAGCCAAGGATTGGTTGCAAACGCCTGGGGATTTTTGTCAGCTGGCCAAATAGGCCACTCTGGCTTGTTTTCATTCTTCCTTCTTCCCACTACCTGCGATCAAAAGGTTTTACTTCAGTAGAAGACAAATCTCGGCACACCAGGGAACACCAGGGGTGGATGGCAGCAGCAAGTGTGTGCTCCTCTCCGGGATGGCAGACAGGGAACGTGCCTCAATGTCTTAATCCGGGGAGCTCACTTAAGGACCTCCAGCTGGACAAAAGCTATTCAGATGACAGGCGCTCAAGGCAGAGCATGGCTCCAGCCACCACAGAGGGACCCTGGCATGACTGACCCTTGTCTCAAGTGCTTTTCCATCTTATTCCCAGATCATTTTAGGAGAAGCTGCAGGTACACTGGCTTGTCCACTCGTAGCCGAGCCTCCAGGGCCCCGTGTCCAGGCTCGCTGCAAACCTGTTGAAGTGAGCCCCCCTCTGCAGTAGCAGGTGCCGCCCGGGGGTCTGCCCAGGGCTCCGTGCAATGGCTGTTACCGAGGGAGCCCCTGCCAGGGGTGTGAGCCGGCGGCCTTTCTCAGGGACTTGATAAATAAAGGAAAAACAGACGAAAGAAGGGAAAAGCAGCTGTTTGGAAACGAACTGTAAAAACATCTGTAGTGCACCACCGACTGCTTCTGGCTGTAGCCACAGAGGGTTTTAAAGGGCCATGGAGTTGAACTGATAGGATGAGGCAGACCAAGTAGATTCACACCCGAACCAAACAGAACACCCAAACAAACAAAAACAGACGAAAATGGAGCTGTGCCACCACAGTGAGCCCTCTGCAATTCAGGGCCAGGCAAAAGAAGGAAAGAGGAGTTCAAATATAGACAAGAAAAAATCCTTAATAACACTGCACTACACCTCCAACAGCCCTTCGCAGGTGATGATCTTTCTGGTGAGTGGCATCAAGGGGCGATTTAAAGAGGGCTTTGCAATGTTTTAATCTGCTGCTGGAAGGCTGGCAGCTGCACTACTGGAAGTGGTTAGTTCACACACAGATGAACTCCTTCGCTGCCTGCACTTGACTAGCTGACAACATACCAAAGAAACATTAAAATCAATCTATTTGGCTTCAGTGCATATCATTCCAACACAATTTTATGCATTTGCTTCAGACTTAGCAGGAGGGGGAGGAAAAAAAGTAAGAAGGTTCAAGGGTCTAAGTAGCTCAATTTATTTTTCAGTAACTAAGTTACCAGAGACTTGTAGGGAGATTGTATTTATTTTCTGAAGGAGGCTCCAAGTTGGCAGAGAGGTCTGTGGAAGTACATATTTCTTCACGTTCTCTTGATCTCAGTGTGTGGAGATTCACTTAACAGCTGTTTTATGTGCAAATATTTTTTCAGGCATGTCCTCCCCAGCCATAAACAGATTTTTAAAGGAAACCCTCTTAAAAGAAGTTAAGAGACAACAAATCTCTGAGCCAGTTCTCACTCAGACCTGAAGGTGAGAACTGAGGAAAACCCAGAGGGTCTTCACAACACAGAAGGCTGAGGGGATTTTGTTGTTGTTGTGGGATTAGTTCTTTTTTTTCCCTCTTTTTCTTTTTTAATGTATCAATGCTGCAGTGATCCTTTCAACAGAAAAAAAGCCCAATGCTCTGCCTTCTGCAAAGTTGTACTTCATTCCTTTTTCTACATATACATGCATTCATATGCATTCTCATGTGCAATATCTATATTAGGTCTACCTACATTTAATCTTAAAATACAAAAACAAGGTTTTCCAGCAATGCAGAAAGCAAGGGAGACAGTCATCTTACACAAGCTGGAATCACATAACCATTTGTCTGCCACACAAACTAGGCACATCAGTAGATCTGTATACCTGTGTAAATACAGGCAGGGATGGAGAGTTTGGGAAAGGGCAAGGCAAACCCCTCCTACCATTTTCTTGGGCACAGATTTAACAGAGAACATTTTGGGCTACTGTTTATGAACACATTTTAGCGTTTCCAAAACCCACTTAAAATTTCTACATCATACGACTAAATTGCTTCTGTTAACTTTAAGTTCACTAGAACAAGAAAGGATCCATGGCTGGACTTCAAACCAAATATGTAATTTGTGACTAATGATAAACTGTCAAGAATTCCACCAAGAAATAAAACACACAAAATTGTTTTTAAGCACCTAAAGGAAATAAAAAATAATTTAAAAAAAAAAAACAAACACACACACACACACACACAAAAAAAAAAAAAAACAAAAAAAAAAAAACAAAAAAAAAAACAACAAAAAAAAAAAAAAAAAAAAACACCACCAGAAGAAGAGGAAGGAAAGACAAGCCATACTTTGAAGGGAATAACAGGCGGCACCAGAAGAAGAACCTCTGAAGCTACCCTAGCTCTGACAGGGGAGTCTCACAAACTATATCCTTTGGTGGAAGAGAATTTAGAGGTTGCTGTCTGCCTTTCAGCTTCCAGCATGTCATTCTAGACATCACATCCTCAATGGCTGTTGTTGGCCCCTCATTGTGCAGAGTGAAGTGTCTGTGAAGCCAAGCTCCAGGTCAGATCTGCTAAATGATCTAGCTAATAAAACAGAAGGACAAAGGTTGAAAATCAGTATTAATGCTGATGCTGTGGTTTTCCAGTACAGTGAATCCAGCTTTAAAACTCCTACTACCATATAAAAAAAATATGTGATAAAGAACCAAGATACAGAAAAAATTTCCTCTGGTGGTTTAAGCTTGCTCCACTCCTTGCTACCTATTCAACTCTGTATTGGCAGGCAACTGGCCAAATCATCTGTCAGTCTGTGCCTCCCACAGGCAACATAAGGCCAACATAAAAGCACCGAGGTAGAATTAAGTCCCTTGTCATCTGTTCACAGCTGATCCAGATCACATCCATACTGCAGAGTGATCTGGTCTGAGACAGGGACCTGCGGCCAGACCACGGATTCATAGCTGAGTCACTGCCTCACATGAATGAGGAGGCAGGACAGTTCACAAAGCCTCGATGAAATCTCCTTCCTGCCTTTAACAGTGCCATTACCTCTTCTGTCCCAAGCTGTCAACCAGTAATTAGGATCTTGCAGGTTGTTTCCATTAGGAGATGAAATTGGAGCCAGGTACAGAACTGGCAGAAAAACAGGATTTCCAGTTGTCAGAAAATTTTTGTTTCTTTCGAGTATGGTTTGGGGCTAAACTGGATGAACTTTTTCTGTAGCTGTTGTTCATGGTTAAGATCCTCCAGCAATACCTGCGCTGGAATTGGGAACCCCAACAATCCCAGCACATCTTGCCATAGGGGAGGGCTGCCCCATGCAACACATTTCACCTGGACTCTAGATTCAGCAGCAGCTCAGCAGCCCAAGGTATTTCAAGTAAAACAATCTAGTGTCAGCAAACTGGCAAGTCCTCCTTGCTCCTGGCAAGTATTTCCTTGAGCTAATACACCTGACTGACAGAGAATTTATCCATATGCAAAGTCCTGCTGTCCTGAATAGAGCAGAGGGCTCTGCTGAGCTCTCTCCAAAGCACCTTTCACATCCCATAAACTGCAAACCAAACTTGTATCATCTATGTTTTGAACACACAGAAGTAATAAACAGTCAAAACAAAACTCAAAGTCCAAGATAAACTGTCAGAAGTATCTAAAGAGAAGTGTGCATGGAAGAAGTAAATCTTCCACCTTGGAATCCTATCTGCCCAGTAAGTAAAGAGGAATGATATGCTCCAGACAGCTCCAAGGTGAACCACAGAGAGTGAGGGCAATTCTATCACACTCTCTTTTCCTGACAGTTACTATGAAAGGTGTCTTTCCAATTTTCAACTTACGAAAGGAAGAAGAACAACAGAAACCTCTTGAACTATTGCTCTTTATTTAGTTTGAAGTACTCCCCACCCAAGAAGCACTTGGTGGTTCTCAGGGTTAGTAATCCTTCAAGGATTCAAATAGCCAGAAGATGTTATTCCATTTTTCAGCTGTCAATGAGTAGCTTGTGAACGCCCCAGATGTGCTAGTTGGAATAATTGACTCCACTCTTTTCTGCAATTAACTTCCAAGGCCTATCAGCTGCAAACAGGCAGTTCACAGCAGCAGTTCACTCCTGTCCCTCTGATTTGTTTAACGGACACTAAATCTGCAGCTCAATTTCATTCATATATACAACTGTACTAACATCTTATGCCTCTTAGGCTTAGCATCAGCAACATGGACAGTTTAGAGGCTCATGGACATGGGTTGTTTCTCTCTCCTGTTTTTGTCTATCAGTTGTCCAATACAAGTACTTTCTAATTCAAATTTCCCTTTCATTATTCCATACTCAGTCAAGTTTTAACCCTTTCACTAGTATCCTACCAATGTACTCACTTGTTTGCAGACAACACTTAAGAAGGAGGCAGAAATACAGTCAAACAAATTTATTTTGTAAGAACAAGTATCTGTGAAACTTTTTTTCCTTTTACTCATTTCCACATCCCTCTATTTAATTGTTGTCAACATAATTAAAAAGCACTTCTATTAATAATAGCATGCATCAACATGATTCACATTTTCAAAATATTTAGAATCCAGGTCCCAGCAATGCCAGTTTCAGTCTCTGTCTCTCATGTAAGTAGATTCCCAATTTGTCTACTCACTTGACTGGAAAAAAGACAAAACAAAACAAAAACCACAAACAAACAAACAAAACAAAACAAACAAAAAAACCCCACCACAATTCTTGCAGGATCTCAAAAGCACACAGAAACACAGCATTGCCCCCCAAAATACATGGCACAGTGCATGGACCAGTGTCAGTCCACAAGCAACTCCACTGCAGGACCACTGCTTTGCAAAGGTGTCAGGACTGTGTGCTGCAGCTGGGTGCTCAGCTCCTCTGGCTGCCCTGTGTCCATGGGTCACTGATGTCCATGGGTATTATTACAGTTTGTGCTGGCAGTCGCTTTCTGAGTCATTTCAGGATTTTCTAAGTCAGTTGTAAGATCTCCCTCCGGCCTTGAACCAGAACTTGGCATAAAAAACCCCTGAACTAGGACTGGATACTTTTATTCAAAACAAAACAAAACCTTGAAACAGATGTTTGCGCTCCCGCCCCCCAACTGTAGGTATGTCCAAACCAAACAACCTCGCCTCAAAAGGTTACCCCTTGTTTGTGCTCTCATAACTTACAGCCCATATTGATAAGAGGTCTACTTTTATTATAGGTCTGTAATTTACCACTTGGGTACCTGCTCAACTGAAGTAGCGGTTAATGGTACCTACTGTTTCTCATCAGAGTAACTCAACTTGTCTGGTGCACAGTCTGTCCAGCAGACCAACAGGAAGGGGTTTCCTGCAGCCACAGTGCAGCTGATGACCTTGAACCACCAATATTGCACTTTGCCTCATTTCCAAATTGAGGAGTTTTATGAGTCTTATAATACACTTTTAATTGTTTTCACATATGCCAAATCCTTGAGTCAGCCACTAAACTAAATGCAATTCCTCTTGGTATTAAATTATACATATGAAGGTATCTTTCAAGGCTTCTACAGGAAAACTCAGAAGAAAAAACAAGACCCAAAAGCAAAGAACAAAAATATTAACCAACTTATTCTTTTCAGTCAAGACAACAACCTGAGGAGTTTGATCTTTGTTGCTCATTTCTGCTCTAGAAATACACATACACAAAAAAGGCTGGCAATCCACTCTCTATGGTTTTCATGTGCGAAAAGGCTGAAGGGGGCAAAAAAAAAAAAATTCACAAAAACTGGTTGTGGGTCCCTGACGGTCTGATCACAATTCCTGTCCTGGAAGCAGGTTGCTTTTTAGGCAATACTTGAGCAAAGCTTCTCAGAAAAGAAAACCAGCAACATGGAAACAAAGGGACAATTTCCAGTAAAATCTCCCAATATTGCTACATGACAAGCTCAAAAACTGAAGGATCTGCCTCCTTTTCATTTGTTTAATCAAAATACAGTCAAGAAAGGCTGATGGAGGACTGAGGCTGATCCTTCAGTCTGTGTTGTGGCACTTAGCAACTCATGCTTATTTACTCACATGCATCAGCTTAACCCCATGCCAAATGAACAGCCACCTCTTGGGCCTTCTGGGTCTCCAGAGAACGGTAAAGTGCTCTGGAGAGAAGGTATAGCCACAAGCAATCACTTCTGTTAGTCACTGACACAATTCATCATAAAAAGAGACAGGACACAAGATTTAAATCCTTTGCTCATCTGCATAACGAATTCACTCAGGAGCTCATCCTGGACACAAGTAGATGTCCTTGTAGGTATAATCTCAGAGCCTACTCTAGGTTGAAAACCATCATTCCTTTCCCTGTGGCTACCTCTGTTCCTCAGCTTTTAAACATATGAACTCTGCTGTCGAGAAGCCAATGGATGGGCGGCATTTCTCCATGGGTTTCCACCATTGTATGGTTGATCTGCCTGCATCACAAACTAGAGAGCCCTAACCAGACAGAGTCAGATTCATGAGACCACAGAAACAGCTTTTTAATAGACCAGACCAAAGACTCAGGCAACCCAGCACCTTGTCTCCAAGGGTGGCCAGTAAGAATTGTTTAGGGACAAACGTAAGAGGAGAGACAATACAGAAGGATCTGCCCTGTCACACAGTCTTCCAGCAATCAAAAACACAGCAGCTTCCTGGTCAAAGAACATCACATTTATCAGTTACCAACAGATGTATTGCCTCCATCCTCTTTCAAACCATTCACTCCTCTGGCCTCCACAACATCCTTTCACAATGGCTGATGTATTGCAGAGGGAGTCTTGGGGGGGAAAAGAGGGAGGAAGGGAGGGGGGGAAAAAAATCACACTTATAGGACAAACAGAACAGGGACTGATAATAAGACACACACAGATAGACTGTAAGCCAACAAAAAGTTGGTAAAACAATGAATGCATAAGAATGAAATTAATGACAAAAACACATGTTCTGAGATAAAATATGAGAAAGACAGTGAAGGAAATTTTTGAAGAACTGTGCAAGAAAATGTTATGAAAAGGCAAGGTCAGCAACATAAAATACTTACACAGGACTGTATGAAAAGAACTGATTTTTCAATTATTTTTAAAAAGAAGCAAAGAATTTGCTCTGAAGTATTACGATCTGGTTATTTCCTTTGCACTCTACAAGCTAGCCTTCAAAAGATGATATTTTTTATCCCTGATATTACTTAAAGTGCATGAGATGCATGTTTTCTGCATAATTTGTCTGGACGAAACAGTTTAATCTATGCCCACTCTGTATCTTTCAGCTGGTTCTTTCATTATAATCCTATTCTCACAAAAAAAGAAGAGGGCAACTGTTATGCAGAAATCCACTGACAAAAAATGGATTCAAGAGACCAACTAGGTAGCTCCAACTTGTAAGCTGATCTCATTGCAAGAAAAAACCTCCAAAATGAAGTTAATGAAAAAGGAGATTTTTCCATATTTAAAACATTTTCTTCAATCAAAAATGGCTGGGGGCTCTTAAAAAATGAAAGAAACTTTTACAAATATCCACCACATATGCCAGTAAAAGGATGGAAAAAAGAATCTTTCTTAATCGAAAGGACACTTTATTTTTTAATTTTCTTCCTCTTCCCTTTTTCATTTCTATTTCAATAGAAAGAAGAATAATGTCCTTAAAAAGTCCATAGCACTTTAGCTCTTTTGTTAAAAAAACTAAAATGTTAATTTTTTAAAAAGACTGACCAACAATAATGCTGAAACTCAGCAATGCAACTCATGACAAGTCATACTTACACAATACTAAAATCATTATTTTATCAGAACTAATCAAAAAGACACCTCTAAAAGTGAGAAAGAGAAGGGATTTTGGCAATTTGAACCCAAATTGCATCCGTTTATTGCTGGTACCTACTGCAAACTCAGACTCCAAAAATCACTGCAAGCTGGTGGCTTCCAGCACTTCAAGGAGAAGAGGAGGCAAGGAAAGGTCAAGCCCAGCCCTTGCCCTCCATCCACCTGCTACAGCAGGGGTTGAAATAATTCTATATCCATGGCAGGGATGCTCAGGCTGGTGCTGGGAAGGGGAGGGGACCACGCTGGCACCCAATTCATCCCATCCACCCAGGAATCTGTGCAGAAATGTTCCCACCTACTGTTATCTGACTCACGTGTTTTACCAGCCCCACATTTCTCTTCACTCCACCATTGACCAGTGCAGGGTCCTGGCCCCAGACTTTGGCCACCTTTTCCACTCCAGCCTGGCTTACAACTGGTCTACTCTCACCACCACCAAACATAAATGTGATTTACCATCTGAGTTCTCACTGCCACGTATTTCAGAGGAGTCTACAAGCATCCACACTTGCCCTGGCACCTGCCATCTCTCACCCACGAGGGCTAGCAGTTCATCAGTGCAAACCACACTGTGTACGAAGCCAACCTCGAAGGCATATTGGGAACGCTGGCTGGACTGTGGTAGAGATGACTGCTTCTGTTTCTGGAGGGATCCAGAAACAAAATCTAAGAATGAAACCTCAGCATTTACGTAACCAGCAAACAGGAGGCTTAAATGGTAAAACCCGAGACAGTACGGGTGCGACGTGGCACACAACCTCCCACACTCGTCCACAAAAATGCAACCATCGCAGAATTACTTGATCAAATTACAAAAGCCCTTGCAGTGCTGAACAGACTATGTTCCTCCAGCAAGGCATAGACTGTCTTCAGTTGCTGCAGAAAGTCCTCAGCAAAGAAACCCAGAGCTGAGACAAACATCAGCATTACTCCAAGAAATGAGAATGCATTTCCATTTCCAGTCTTCTCAGGCAACTTTTGTCCATCATTCAGCCCACCTGGTCTCAGTGACTTCACAGTATGGACATCAAAATGAGTATTCATAGGAGGAAGGACAGAAAGCCCATCTAGCAGATGAGGGAAGAATGTGCTCCTTTCACCTGCAGGAAGTCCATAAGCTCCCCTGCAGAATATACCACCAAATGCAAAGCCATCCCTACGGCCTCTGAAGATGGCCACAGTAAACACTGTGGGCAGGAAATGACAGGTTACCTTCACCCCAGTGACTCCATATCACAAACCCCACATGAGCTATTGTCATCCTCCCAGAAAAATAACTTTAAAGGTAAAGGCTCCTTTCTGTCCATGTTTGAGCTTTGCACTGAAATAAGATTTGCTTACTCTTCTCCACTTTAGCCGACCAACTTGATCCCCCACTCCCATGTGCTCCAAAATGTGAAGTCATGCTGTATTCTGCTGAGATCAACTATCTATACCAGTCCATCAACTGACAATGGAATGGACCCCTCTGTTCTCCACTGATTGTTCAAAACATTCATTCATGAGCAGATATCCAAGTCCTAAACCCAGACATCATCAATGTCTCATTTTATTTTTCAGTTTCACCAACCTAGAAAAGATTTCCACGTACACGCGCCTTCCAGGGGCATGGAAGCAAGATTAGGTATAGAAGACTATTCTGTGTATACAGGAATAAAATTTGTCCAATCCTTACTTTTCCTAAAAAACCATATAGATCTCTAAATGTGACATGAAATACTGTAAAAATGCATATTCCTGCATAACTGAAGCACAACACGCTGTATTCTAAATTACTTATTTAATGTGGGTAGCCACATATTTTTCTGGTAATCTCTGTGCATTTTGTTACTCTGTCCTCCACCCCTTTTGTTATTCCTGTCATCCCGTCATATCCTCTTATTAGTCAAGGGCAGAGCTGCCTTCTCTGTTATGTATTGGTACAACGCCCAACACAGACTTCTCATTATGAACTCCAAGCCCTGCTGTAAAAGAAATAGCAATTAAACCAATGAATAAATAGATAAATTTCTGAAGAGAATGTACAACTTACATAATGACACAAATTCACAAAAATGCTGGTTTCGTGTCAGTCAGCACTACAGACACCAACTCCCTCGAGAACCTCCATATTTTATAGGGCTTTTTATGGTGTGCTGGGACAGAAGCGAGAAGATGACAGCCTAAAGCCAGCTCTTAACCAAATGCATATTTACCTATGGAGCACAGACCAATAATTAGCAAGTTACATTAGAAAACAGCTGGGGAAACAAAATGAGTCTTGATGCTAGCAGAACCTCAGCTCACCTGAACTTAAAACCCTTCAAGAAAAGACTCTTCAGCTAGCCATCTTTTTTTTTATTTTTATTACCGGTATGTAGGACACTCCCTGCTACAAATTCCTGCTTCTCTGGGTGGAGACTGATCACTTCTGAGCCATTTCTTCACTGCATCTGAACCACCCACATCTACCAGGAACTTTTATTGTGATGAATAGACCTATTAATACCAGCTTTACCCCACCCTATACTGCTTCAGAATATGGAAACTCGATGGATGTATCTGTTTTTGGTTAATATGCCATGACTCTCAAGTTTTACAATGGGAAGGCAAAAGAAACACATTATGTATTTTATTGTAGTATTTTGGCATGTTCTCCATAAAATGGAAAATTCAATTTATCAGGGATGTAATTTACAGTCATTGCTTACCAAACCTTACATCCTTCTTCACCTTTTCCCACAAAGAAATACCTTCATTCCTTGCTTCCTTTCCAGGACAAGCCAAGAGCAACCTTAGGTCCTCCCAAGCTCAAGTAGAAACCACATTCAAAATGACAAGGAGTAGACAACCGTATGCGAGGCTCTGTAGGGCAAAATCTTTTAGGAGCGGTTTTGAATGTGGCATGGACTTGCTCTCACCTCACCTTTAAAATCCTGGCCACAGCTAACACCTGTGGACTCCAGAAATTAAATGCTAATTTAAAAATCAAGTTTACTGAAACCTGAGGAATATCCTATGCAGGTGTTCCTCAGAGGAACCACACACTAAAAGACCATGGCTTAGATTGCTGTGAGCTATCTTACAATTACAGATCATAATTTATGGAGTAAAGAATTTAAAAGTAAGTGAGACAGGACAACCACGGTAACAACAGAGCCAAGTCCAGGCAACAGAAGTGGGGAACACACTGAACTGCTTTAGTTATGAGGCAAAGGTCAGGCACATTAAACCTAAGAGGAGAGAAAGAAAACGCAACAGCCTTTCAAACCACATACACCTCATTTAAAGTCCAATTCCTCAGGAAAATCAAAGAGTGAATTTCTTCCTCCATATAGGACTGCTGAGGCTGCTACAAGGTAGGAGTCAAACATCACTTCCAGCACTTCACCAACATGGCTTCTAGACAGGGATCCCCAAAGCATAGGACCTCAGGTGGGCTCTGTATAGAAGCCCTCTCATCAAAGTTCCTTGTCTGCCTCCATGGTGCTAGAATAAACCCCTCACTTTTCTATGTTTCCTAGCACGGCAGGAGATGCTTGAAGCCCACCTCCTCAAGGAACAAGGACTTTTTGGTGGCACATTCCAGAACAACTTCATTTTCACCATTATTAGTGAGGATGGGTCCTACCTTTCCCTCCCAGCAAAGCAACTTCCTAACTGCTTTGGCAACTCTTGCTCTTCCAGGTAGGAAGCAGCAAACACTAAATGCAGAGAAGGGCAGGAGGAGCCACCACTGTTCCACATTTCGGAGCCACAGAGACCAGCCAGGACCCTGGATCAGGGGAGAAGAAGCATTTCAGTGACTCCACTTCTCCATTGCAATGACTCCACATCTGATAGTGCCATTAGCACAACTGGCTCCCAGCCAACAAAGCGAAAAAAAGAGCAACTGGATGCTCGTGAGGAATGATTGAATAAAAATTTAATGTCCGAATAAACAGAACAGAACATCTGGCAGAACGATGTCTGCCATCGTCCAGCCACACGTACCGATGGGCAGCAGAAAGAGCTCCAGTGCTGCTCAGGACTGCTGCAGTGGGGAGAAGCCTCAGGCGCTTCTAATACAGACCCTGTAAACAGTTTTGGGCCACTTCTTGGCAGAGCTCTTCAATTTATTGTAAACCACCAGCAATCACCAGAGGGAACTATTGGGAGGCCCATAAAAATTGAGTTTCCTCTCATAGTGTCAACTGACGACGCAGTCTTCGCTTCCTGAACTCAGTCACTGTATAGTGCTACCGCCTGCTGTTACAGAAAGTTGCTGTGTGACAGTAAGCAAGCTGACACCTAATTGTTAAGTTCGACCAAGTGTTTTAATTAAGGGAAGAGTGTCTTTAAAATAAACTCTTAGGAGGCTTTGGCCCACAGTCAGGAAAGCACTTAAGTATAAGCCTTATACTGCCCCTATTCAGGAAAGCACGTGCTTAAGTGCTTTCCTGAATGCAAATATATTCCTGTCCTGGGGCCTTAAAAGTGCACTAAATAATAAAATTTATTGCAATTTGACTTCACTGTTTTCTTGAAATATTTATTTAGCTGTTTCTTTATTAAGAGTCACTTAAATTTTGTATCTATTTAACAATCCTCACTGCTTGCTGACTGCATTCCAAGAGACAATCTGTTAATGCTGTTTCAGTTAAACTCTATGGGGGTTTTTCCCTGTTATCATGAAACTGTCTCATTTTCTTGAAAAATATCCCAATTACACCAGTTACACTTACACTTGAAATAATTTGCATGGATTCGGAGGTCTTTGAGTCCATTCTCCATCATATACATAATAAGGATATAAAGTCAAACTTTCTCTAAACCAATAGCTGTGTCTGGAACATTCACTGAACACTGACGTTGAGTCATTGCTTCGACAAATATTAATGCACATATTTTATACCAATATAAAGGTCACAAGTCAGACCACAAAGACAAATTTCAACACAAGCAGATTCTTCCTTTCCAGCCAATACACAGTACCCGTGTTTTGCATCTCTCACAACCTATCTCCAACACTGCAAACCTTAGATTTTCGTAATAGAAAGCTGATGGTGTTGAGCACAAGGGGAAGAGAGTGTGAGCAGAGCATATGGACATCCACACAGCTCCACTCTCCCAGCAATGAGGCACCATTACTAGCATTTACATAAGTCTGAATCATGCAGACTAGGAAAGGTAGAATAAGAGGTAAAATAATCAAGAGCTGCATCAGCAAGAGCTGTGGTTTCAGTCAGATGTTAGCACTGTTTTTACAAAACTAGAATCCCTTAGGCATCACCCTTCAAATTCATTTGCCTGCACAGGCGAGAGCCAGGACCCTCCTCCTGGTGCAGTTCATTCCTCCTTTCCCAGTATTTTTCCTCTCCCCAGTGTTTTTCCTCTCCTTCATGCCCACTATGTCAGGTGTGTGCAGTGACTGGCTGGATGTGACCCACTCGTAACCAACTGATGCATTTGCTACAGCACTGGTGGGGTCTTCCAAATTTTGCTTGTGATTGTACCCAACATTTTAAGCATTGGCTTTTTCCAAGGGTCTTCCCCAGTTGTGCTTCACGTGAACTTCAGCCTCAGATAACCCAAGGCAGCTTCCACAGCCCAGATGCCTCAGAAAGCGCTCCCACATTTTTTCCCCCCCTCAAGTACAGCTTGGGTTTATTCAAGCAGAAAGGGCAGAAGTAGCAATGTGTGCCCTTAATGCTACATATAGTGGCAGGCAAATACCCTGCAAGCCAGCCAAAGATGGTCTGAGTTGCTGGCTAATTGACTTAAAATCTTGAATCGAAATCTGGGATGGCAGATTGCATGGAATTCTGCTGAGGATTCCCCTCTTTACCTTGCTTCTTTGCAACCCAATTAGCCTGAACACACCCACATGTTCAGAGGAGCCCTGCCAGCAGCAGAGGGCAAGGCAAAACCAATGGACACCTCTGCTGTGACAGCTCTGACACTAAGCACATAGCAGATAATGGTAAGACAACAATAAGGAAAACCCCATCAGAAGATTGTGGCAGAGGACTGGCAAGGTATACTTCAGCAACTAGCTCTTGTTTCTATGACTTTCTGAAATTACTTTTCCCACCCTATCTTTGGGAATTGATGCCAACCTCAGGTAACTTCCCACAAGCACGAGGGCAGCAGGGAAAGAAAATGATATGGAGACAAACTATGAATCCCAGGCAGGAGGCTGAGCATCTCCTTCCAGGCCACTGTGACCTGGCTCAATTCACAGTCCCTAACCTCAGCTGTGGTTTTGTTTATACATGCTAAGGGCAGGTTTTGCTGTCCTTACTCCTCAAATAGCATCAGTGAAATCTATGGGACTCTGCAGACTACAGCCTTTTCTCTAGATAATTGTCGCCTCTGAATCTGGCACAAGGCTGCACTTCCAGCAGGAGAAACACATTAGAAAGCCACTGTTTGATATCAAAGCCTCCCCAACAGTTTCTTAACAGTCCTTTTTTCTTTTTTTTTTTTTTTTTTTTTTTTTTGGTAGCTTTGTAGAGTTTTAGAAAAGTTCCTTAATTTTAAAATAATATGTTTATTTTACTATGATATTTCTCTCTCTTCTTAACTGCTGGGAGGATCTGTAGTACAAATCCAGGTTTTCTTCCATCTCAAATTGGTACAGTCCAAAGCCAAGAATACATATGTTGCTAGCTGGAAAATAAAGTGCCCTTGATTCCTAACTTTATTTTGGACAGTTCACTCCAAGGTATTAAAAGCCAAATTCAGTAGTGAGAAAATATATATAGCTTCAACTGTTTTGTGTGGGTTTAAAGTACTATTTGCATTATGAGTAAGAGATTCAATAATGCATATATTTACATAAAAATAGTTTTGACATTTAAGTTAACTTTTTGCCAAGCTGGTGCAAAAATGGAAATGTAAAAAGCATAAGCACAGAAATAAGCCCCTATGCTGTAAGTCTGCTATTTACAGGTAACTTTTTTCTTGGCAATAATACCTGAATGGTATGTTTTATAGCACTAGACCTAGCCACTCTGAGTCAATTTAGTGTTTATGGAACATGCCAGACTGACAGTTGAGATTTAAACTCTCCATGCCAGCGAGAGTTGAGCTGGGGTAGGGACTAGGAGAGTTTCCAGAACCTGGGCCACTGATGGACCCTGGTTGTGCTCTGCAGACACGGCAAAATCCACGATGGCACTAGTCCAGTATGCAGTAATGTGAACACCCAACCATTCTTCAAGCCTCAAGAGGCTTCTGAAGAGGGCAGCACCAACCTGTGCTGCACAAGAGCACAGAGTGAAGCACCTACCACAATTCAAAGCCCCAGATAGCTACAAAACATCCAAAACTTTCAAGCTGAAGCTGTTCAAAAGACCAAGTCGATCTGATAGAAAAAAATTATATTACACAGCAGACGTAGATTACCTCTCAGAGCTTCTAGGCAGCTTGTCAAGGCCCCTGGGACAGGACAAGTGGCAGAGAGCCAGGGGCTCATGGAAACGTGCCTTGCAACTGCAGAGAAGCCAGGTTGTCTGTGTTGGTGTCACAACCTCCCAGCAACACATGTGCAACCAAGCTGGCCAAGGACCAAGCAAATCGCTTGGCAAAAAGCCTCCACAGCATTGTCAGAAGTGAACCCTCACACAAAGCGCGGAGACCCCACCGTCTCAGCTCTCCTCAATGCGCTGCGTACGAACAAGCCTGTCACACTGGAAGGTTCCCTAGCAGCAACTCCTCTGATCAGCCATACACGGTGATTAATATTCTGTCTCATCTATTCTCCCCTACTTTCCACCTGAGCCATCTAACTCCGTTAGCTTTCTGTTTTGTCAGAGCCAAGGAGGAAAAAGAAATCTCTTTAACTCTTGGACAGGTGATGCACAGTACGATGTCAAGCGCATCACTCAGCTGCATTGTGGCAAGCCACAGGAGCCCAACTCTGCTAGCTCTGGGGATGACCACACAGCAGTAACTAAATAATAGATGCAATGGACAGAAGAGGTTGGAAGCCATCTTTTTTACTACAGTAACCAAGATCGTTCTTTACTTCTTTTTTTTCCTAGGGCAATTAGTCAGCTCAGGGATGTCAAAACATATAACCGGGCCACAAGACAAATTACAGCGTAAGTGCTGCTACTTTGCCAATGACCTAACAGGCTTGGCCCCAAGATTTCTCATGTTTGCAGTTTCACGTTCCTTGTTCAGTATTGCAGTACTTCTAAAGACATTTTAATTAAGATGAAGTGACAGGCAAACCTACCTGCATAGATCCTATATATATATATATATATATATATATATAGGCACAACAACAAAGCCCAGATGACCAAATCAATGACACATTGTTAGGAGAAAGAGAAATATAAAATATATGTAATACATATATATTCATCAAGCCTTTGGTCACTGATTCAGACCCTTTTGCAAAAGCTCATGACAACTGGCTCATTAATACTCTGTCTCAGCTGAATTGTCTGGCAATCAAAAAGCAATCTTTACATTCTAGTTACCCTACGACATCATAAATGGATGAAAATATATAAACAGAAACAATTAATCAGAGCTGAGGATAGACTTGATCCTTATTGCAGCCTCATATGTTACATATTTTTTTCTGCCGTGATCTCACTAGCAATGCATCACTGTTTTTAACCACTCTGAGCACTGATTCTATGTTCAGCAGCTGTGTTTGTTTACAGGGCTAGAAATTAGCACAGGACAAATGGACTTCATCCAACTGAAATTTTATTTTGGCATTTTCCACTACACTTCACAATATATTGGTCCTCATAGACCAATTATGTATTTGCCACTGATGCTGACCAAGGAGAGTGCATAGGCAAAGATGGCACTCACTAATACTGCACAGGGATACTTTTTATTGCTCCAAATGCAGGCTCCCCAATTACTAAGCACAGTTCAGATGCTTGTAGCCAGGAAAGTCCACTACTGGATTGTCCATACTTTTTTTCACTAGGAACATAAGGAATGTCATCATAATCCATCCTGCACTTTGCACCCTGCCAGTTCAGCAAGAGTGATGAAATGCAATGATATTTTATATTTAAGGGACCTGCCAATGCCCTTCACACTTGTAATCGAGGTCCCAAAGCCAATTCCAAAAGACTGTAAACCAAATTCAGGCAAGTCAGCCCTAACATCATTTTCCACTTCAACATCCATATGCCTTTTCATAGGCAGGTATTTAAGACCAACAAAAGAGCAGCCCTATGCCCCTATGTACTTTTCATCTCTTTGACCGTTTCCTTGGCACAGCATTGGGGCGTTCTTTGGTTTCCCCCATCCTGCTCTAGAATAAACAATTAAAGAGAAGTTACTGAATTCACTGGGGCAGGGCAGAAAACACTCCTGCCTGAGTTCTCACACACCTGAAGGTAAGTATAATTTTAAATTTTGCCCAAGTTATTCAGAATACTTTTGAAAGCAATTCCTATTTATGCTAGAACTCACACAACAGATAAACACAGCATGCATTAAGTTGTAGTTTGGAGACTGTTTATGTCTTCCTCGCTGCTAAAAATACACTGGTTCTATCTTAAAAAAATGTACTATAGAAAAACTACCAAATAGTCTCCTGGGCACCAAACAATTTCTTCAGGCAAATATCACAACTATTCTGTCAATTAAACCAATAAGCTCTGATCAAGTAGCTCTCTAGAGAAAATAAAGTTAAAAGTACTGTGGAACTTCTTGAAATACATGTTTTCTTGGGGATTGAAAAAGCCTGGGAACATTTGTGGGGCATTTTGGTTCTGAGAAACTGCCTCTCACTACTTTTAACTTTGTTTTGAGCAATGAACTCTGATAATTTAAAATAATAGTGATGATGATGTTCTGACATCACAAGATGCATGAAGAAGCCTGTCAAAATAATATATTGCACTTTGCAATGTAATTATGTTATGCTGGAGCAGAGTGTTGGAAAACTTAGTATAATCATTAGCCGAGCACTGAATGTTTTGATTGTCAGACAGGTTGTATATGATGCAAATATATGACTCAGAAATGATTTCACATAAACATTTTGGTAACAGTAATCTGACTCATAACCTCCAACATAGAAAATAACAAGCTGCACAAAACATCTGTGCGGTCTGAGCAACCCCAGCTTGTAGCAACCTTCACAAGTCTCACAGCACAGAGAAAACAGAGGGTCCTGTCCCTGAGGATCTGAAGCTGAGAGGTGTTAACATTTACGTTCCCAAAAAGAGTCAAAGAAGGAGTAAAGGAGGCTGCCATTCTCACCAGGGATCCCTGGCAAAGAGCTTTGAAACTTTACACCATCTGATAGTCTGCCCAGTGGGCATTGCTTGGTTTAGGTCCACAATTTATAGGACTGAGATGGGAGGAATAATTTGTTGCTATTCCACCCCGAAGCTTTGCCATGTCAAGTACAACACTGCATAATTCTTCTTCTATTTATTTTCTCATTCATTAGGAGATGGACAGCTTCTTTCATGACCCCTTTCTGAAGACAAATATGCAGTCTTGAGTGACAAGGAGGATTTACCATTTGTTATTTCAGAGGAGGTTTGCCATGTTTATTCTGGAAAGTGCCATGAATTAATGAACTATCTCTTCAAGCCTCGGTGCATTGGAGCTGCCAGCTCTCTGGCTGCCAGAAGCAACAGATTGTTTTGGGACCCCATAAAATTGTTTTTACTGAGACTAGAGATAGCAAAAGTATCAGGCAGACTCAATCCCAATAGCTCATGAAACATAAAGGAGTCATTATGCCACATTCAGCTGTTACACTGCATTTTTATTGGGGGCTTCTCAACAAAACCATCAGTTAACTCAAAAAGAACATCTACTATTAGCTTTCCTGCAGCACAGATATTACCAAAAGTCAACCAGACCTTTACTAGGCTGTCCCATAGTTTCAAGTGAAATGTGCTAGCCTGTGACCACTTTTATTTCTCCTATTCAGGTTTTTATGGATGCCAGCTAACGGGCACGTACAAGAGGCACACTTCAACACACATATTAAAACCAGAGCCTGTGCATGTGCTCATGCTACCACCCACTGCAAACCCGCAAAAGCCAAAACTTAGAGGATGCAGTGGACACCATATAGAAATGGACGTCTGGTGGTTATTCGTATTCAGACAGCACCCACGGAGGTAGAGGCATTACTGATGTTCAGCTGCTCACAAGCAGGTCTGAAGAGCCATATCCCTAGTGGGGCATGGTCGCAGAAGGTGAGAATCTATAGTCTCCAGCTGATTCTTGCTGCAACCTGAAAACGGACAGGTTTCAACCAATAAGACCCTCCAATTTCACCAACTCCATGAACCACTGGAGGACCTGCCAGGTCAGTAAAAAAGTGCACAGTTTCATGGTTAGATTGCAGGACTTGAAGCATGAATTTCAGAGACCTCATCACAGCTCTGGTCCAATCATGCCCTCTGAGCCTCAGCTTAGTTAGTTGGAAAATGAGTATAATCGCGTTTTACATTCGTCAGAGCAAACTGGGAAACTTCAATGCTTATGAAGTGTTTTGAGGTTCTGAATATGAGACAGGGTAGTATCTTTATGTTGTCTAGCAAGTAATGAGCATTACACATCCTGCAGAATGGAACATTTTTGGACAGGACAGCTGTTACAATCATTAAAGTGTAAAAAACTATCACATGCAAGAGACAAGACACAGACATCGCAAAGTGAAAATCTATTGTAGTGTGTTAAACAAATGTATTTTCTCTCCAGCTATCTTCTATAGTATAACAATATAAAAATAACAATAAATATGAGAACTTTTTTTTTAAGTCTCCCTTCGTTTCTCTTCACTCCCTTCCCCCTCTGCCTTTTTTCCTTTGCGGGTTACCAAAAAAAAAAAAAAAAAGAAGAAGAAGCAAGAGCAAGCCAAGAGATTCACAATCACCAAAGCCTGCAGAACATACAGTGAATTTTGGCAGGACATGCATGTTTATCCTTTTCATATGCTGTTTAAATTATTTTTATAAACAAGTCATTATCTTGCATAGCCACTGCTTGGTCCCTTTCATGTCAAAGATGTTTGATGTTACAATAATTAAGCAAAAGGGTCTGCATGCTTGAAATACTGTCTCGAGATGACAGTTTGTGGGCAAGAGAGGCTGCTGTTTTTCTGAAAGGAAGGGGTTTTTCGCCAAGATTCATCATTTAAGATGAGCACCTGGAGTCTATACTTATGGATCAAATATTTGTGCAGATATTATAATATGAACTTGAAACCAGGCTTAAGTTTTAGAACTGTGCTCCTACTATTTTGCATCAAAATTGTGCATGCAAGTCAAGGCTCACAGAGAAGCCTCTCACCCCTTGCAGGCAAATGTTTTGAGAAACCAGGCTGGGCATCATAATGAAGATTCAGGTACATTAAAAACTTATAAAGCCTCTTCCTGCACCAAGAAGTGTGTTTATCACAGCTGATCTGGACCACACCACCAGCGAGGGCATAAGAAGCGAAGAAGTGGTGGTAAGTGACAGAGCAAACACTTTCTCCTTTTTTCTTGCAGAGAATCTGGTGATTCAACCTCTGCTCATCTGGATTTGGCCAGAGGGAACCTGTGCCTCTGTGACACGAGGAATTAAAGTTCTGACCACTTCTTTTTTCCTGATACAGAACCCTAATCCAGATACTTTTAACACAGTTTGAAAAGTATGGAAGTTAGGCTGCAGTAAGTGTTTATATCTGAACAACTCTGTATTATTACAGGGCTTACAAAGACAGAGGTAACAAGTCTTTTGCATCTGGTACGTATTTCTTACAGTTCAAATTATTTGGAGAATTTTATTCCTTGTAAAAGGACTGAAATTGACTGCTAACAGCTTTACTCTTCAGGCTTTCTCTCTCAAATGGTTTGGAAAGACCAGGAGATGCAAGACACAAGCATGCAAGAAGGCACATCTGTTTCCCACCAAAGCTGCTGACCCTTTCCTCCCTCCAACACCTCTTGGCTTATGGGTCCAACTATCACAACCTGCCCACAGGCTCTAAAGAGTTCTCATTTTTTTTAAGTGCTCTTTGTTGCCTTGTGTGGAGCTAAACACTTGTGCTTCAATAGACATTATGTCACCCCTTAGCCCTTGCACAAACAGAGTGTCTAATACCTTGAGCACATACATCACATGAACACAACGCGGTAAGCGACAAGATAAGAATACAATAGTAGACCTCACCATTAACGTCTGTGTGAATGTTTTCAACATGGCATATTTTACAGCCTGAACTTGATAAAGGAAATTGTGGCTCTCCATTTGACAAGATTCTGGGTTGATCAAATATATATATATATATATATATATATATATATATATATATATACATTCTTTAAAAGAGGGCTTCAAATAGCCGATTCATACATCTCTCATACTGCACACAACCCTTAAATTACATGGAATAACACATCTTTGGAATAGTGTTTGAAAAAGACTCATTTACTATCAGGAAATTTGACTCTTCAGAACAAGTGTTAACACAGTCTTGATTAATTTATAAAGCTATTCAAGCCATGAAGTACATCTGCACATTGAGTATATTTCAAATACTGTGCTTCTGTTTTCATTTTCAAAATGTTTTTATTTATCCACTAATATTTGACCTATGAATGTTCCAAGTTTATATGGAGCCAGCTGTTCTAAATTCTGGTTATACTGAGCATTCGTGCAAAACATCAGGTGATATCATTGGATATTTTTAAGGGGAAAGTTCACAGGAAAGCAGTTATGTATTCTTGTGATTAACACCACATTGGATCAAAACAGTCATGTCTAGCTCTCTGAAAATACAGCTACTATTTTAGTTAGCAGAACACTTCGGCTCTGTCTACATTATCCTTTTTTGCCAAAAGTACCCACTGTTGCTACTACTGATTCAATTCTGTCATTGTACTATGATGAACACTGCAACATAAAATAAAAAGAGCTGAAGGCAGCACTGTCAAAATCTTTGTGCCCTTAACAACAACAAAAAAAATCTCATTACATCACCAAAACAAACCCCAACCAACCCAAAAAAACAAACAAACAAGAAAATCCACTCCAAAACTTTACCCAGCACTACAAGACTGTTCCTTAAGTAACTGAAAGTTCAGGAAATACCAGCCCCAATCCATAGCAGGTTTTAGGACTCAAAGTCCATTACGAGGTATTAAACACCCCTGCAATCCCACAGGGACTCAGCTTCTTTAATTAAGTTCTTTTTCTCCTCAAACAGCCCTGCGGCAGCTGCAGGCCCATGCCCTTCCCAAAGCCACTGCCTTGGGAGCCTGCTCCAGGAACAAAGCACGGGGCCACAGGAGCCTCTTGGAGGTGCTGCTGCCAGCCACCCCTAGTGCAAGTCCTGCAGCCCCCCAGAAGGCAACACTCCTCATCCTCTGCCAACCATGACTGGAAAAAAAGGTGGAAAGAAACAACCTGCTGAAGGGTTTTCAGGCACATCTCCTCACTCTCAGCATAGAATTCCTGCCACAAGTGCCCTACCAACACTTCAAATCACAGGTGGATTGGGCTGAAAGGGACCTTCAAAAATCATCCAGCCATGGGCTGTAGACCAGGTTTCTCAAAGCCCCATCCAACTTGACTTTGAACTTCTCCAAGAAATGGGATACCTACAGCTCGTCTGGGCAACATGTTCCAGTGTCCCACCACTCTTATTGTATAAATTTCTTCTTTCTATCCAGTCTAAACCTACCCTGTTTCAGTTGAAAACTGTTGCCCCATCAAACACTTGTGACCCAGTACCAGCCTCCAAGAATCAGGTGCACAGAAGACGACTTCCCAGTTCTCCATCTCCCAGGATCTGAGGTCTGATGCTTGCTAAAACAAATGGGAATCTCTCAACCATGAGCCATTTTTTCATTGGGGCAATAGTGTTTTCTCTCTGTTTCACACCGCTATGTGAATGGTCAAAAGTAAATGCTAAATGATTAGTAGGGGGACTGTACTTGACTGCATAACTGAGCATCTGCTGGGATACAGCAGAGACACACAATGGGACTGTTTACATCCCAAGTAACTCATACCTTCCTTTAACCCACCACAAGTCAGCAATGAGGCAAGATGACCTAAAAAGAATCGTGCCTCTGGGGCATGGAAAGTCTAAACACCACCTTCCTTCCTCCTAAATCACAAACACCACTTAAAAGTTTATATTTAAAACTATGAGAGAGTGTCATCACTGCAATGCACCGGGCTAGACCCAGCAAGGATCCGCAGCTCCTTGGCAGAGGTACAAACCTGCAGCAAGCAGTCCCAGCAGGAGCTCAGCACACGACATCCATGACAGCTGCCCAAGGGATTTTCTGCTAAAGCTGTGTTGAGTTGGAAGAAAATTGCCAAAAGAAAACCTTCTTATAAGAAGTGGCTTAATTTCAATTTTGTTTGAGGAAAAGAACTAGGAAATTCTGCTTTTATTTTTACCAAAAAAAAAAAAAAAAAAACAAAAAAAAAAAAAAAAAAAAAAAAACAAAACAAAAAAAAAAAAAAAAAAAAAAAAAAAAAAACAAAAAAAAACCCCACACCTGGCTTTCTATTTCAAAATGCAACTTTTCAGTTATTTACAGATTAAAAAAATTGGCTTGAATTAATCCAGACTGGTTTGGCAATACTAGCTTTTTACAATTACAATAAATTTTTGTTGTTGCTGTAAGGAAGACTTGAACATTTGACACAAATTTAAGACTGTAAATTTTCAAGCTCTGAAAAGCTTTCACAAGACAGAGAATACTCCTACTAATGCCACACAGTCTGGTTCCAGTAGCTTAGTCCAGATGACAGTCAGACCTGGATACATTGCTTACAAAAACATGACCCTCCATTCATTTCAACAGTAAAGGTTTTGAAGAACAGCTTTCCAGGGGCCAGACATCTTCCAGGGCTGCTGGCCAAAGGCAGAAGGATGACTACAGTACCCCAAATTCCAAGTCCAGAGGAGCTAAAGACTTCTAAAAGACCATTTGCCCTTTTTTAATCATGTCATCAGGCAGCTCACAAGCAACAACTACTTCAAGGAGATGACATAAATGAGGACCTCAAGCTGCATCAGCTGAACAGCAAATCTAAGGCTGTTCTTTGACACTTGGGAATCTGTCTTGGCATTGAAGCCCACTCTACAAGATTTTTCAGAAGTCAGTAAAACTCATTCCCATCATCAGCTTCATGATTTCTAATATTGGCCCGCTCTGGACACACGTGGAGGATGCTGCTCACATAGCGAGCAAGCGAGGCTGTACACAGCCAGCTGGCAGCACAGCCAGATCTGCAGCATCACACACTCTGGTTATTCCCTGTGAGTAGATGTCTTGACCTTTACAACACGTGGCCAAGAGTATAAACAGATGGGATGACAGTATGAATGGTACGGTCCCATCAATCTAATCATGCAATGTCCCTGATATATCTCGGTCACCTCATTTCATATCTTCCAACAGCAAGCATGGTACCCAGAAAAAGACAGGTGGCCAATCAAATCCTTCAGCTGAAAAATTTCACCTGCTTCAGAAATGCATGTCAGGATCCTGAAGCGCTGCTTCCCTCCTGTGCAAAGCCATGCACAACAAGGGCATATTGCTTGCGCCTAAGGTGCTATGGATTTGTGCAAGATCATTCCTAGAGGGAAATCTGGTAGGTGACAGCTGCCAAAAAGATGAAAAGCCTGTTTGGAAGACATCATATCCACAAGGTGCTCCTTTACAGGCAAGGGGAGAGAGAGTATTTGTACAGCAAGTTCTACATTTACCTCCAAGCAGCTCCCTTGCACTGAAAGGGAGCACCCATGCCCCAGCAGACACTTGAAGTCTTGAAGGGAAGATAGGGATTGGCTGAAGTTTGGGAATTCAAAAGCAAAAGAGGCTTTTCACCATGGTCCCAACTCAAATCGTGTGGAAAACCTTCAGGGCTCACTGCATGACTGCCTGGCAAACAGGTGAGCTTCCCCTCAACCTTTTTTGCATTAAGTCCTCCCAAGGGACCTGTGGGTCTTATGACAAAAGGGAAAACTCTCTCTCTAGAAGTACAGAGATACAGTGAATCCATCCTATTAGTCTCCTGCAAAAAGATACTCAGCTGAAGAACCAGGCAACACACCCCAAAAGCACACTTTTTACGATCCCTGTCTCTGGAGAGTTTGATGAGTTCAGAGTTTTCCTGCACAGCTATCTAGCTGCCAACAGCCCCAGATTTCAGTCATGGCAAAAACCCACAAAGGCTGCCACTGAATTCCTCATTTTTGATTGTGGGAAGCACATGGCTTTTTTTCCCCTCAGCGTGGATGCCAGGAGAGGAAGGCATGGGTGAGGACCAGAAAAGTTTCTTCCCTGTTTTGACACACAATTGCTCAACAGCACCTTTAATTATACAAGAATAATTCCGGACACAGTTAAAGTAGCAAAGTCTTTGAGAGACTTGTTTGCTGCTATTACCCATGGCACGCACTACTCTGAAGACATCAGCCAGCAAAATAGAGGATGAAGAGCAGATCCCCTTCATATCAGCAATGATGTGCCTAAGAAGATCAGAGAGACTTTAGATCTGCCACACCCCTGACCCTAGTCTGCAGATGGATTTAAGCAGTGACTCCTCATCTCCCTGGAAAGAGGAAGAAGGTGATTGCTGTGAGGAATTTGATATGTCTCTCACTAAAATGGTAGCAAAATATAGGGATGCTTGACAATCCTGCTGCCAATCCAGCATCACTGCCTCAAGAGGGATCTGGGTTGTTTTGCCAAGAGGAGATAATCCTATCTAGTGCCATGAGGAAAGTACCTTATCCAAATTGGAAATACTAATAGTACTGTGTCAAGACATGCCACACATTTATACCGACGCTGTTTCAAAAAGGAGAGATGAAGAGTTTCACAAAAACACCTGCTGGCCCACAGTGCTCCCCCTGCCCTCATCCCCACAACCCTGCTGTAAAGCCATTCCCGTGGCACAGAAGCTTGGTACCCTTTTTGGTCGATGAATATCGACTAAAGAGGTCCAATACACAGATGTTTCCATATGTGCTAGCTATCCAGACTTCCTTTGTGAGAAATGAAAAGGAACAGGCACTTTTTAGGGGCCTCATCCTAGTGAAAATACCCCAAGCAGACGCTTTTAGGATCATCTTCCCAAAACAGGAACCAGGTTACCAGGGACAGATTATTTTTTCTCTCCAAGGACATCACCACCTTTGAGACTGCAATAAGCCTGCACTGCCTGAATAATCTAAGACCTCACCAAAAGTCCCTCAGCTTTGCAAGACCTTGACAAACAGGACTCACACCTTGAGCACATACCGAAATACAGCCTTCCCCAGGCAGAAAACACATCTGCTGTATCCCCAGACTGAAGGATGTGTGTTGGTCAGGAAGGGCTGAACACTGTGCATTTAAGATCAGCTGTGACTACAAGCTAGTGACTCCTTTTGGGCTATGGGGTTGGAAAAATTAAATGCACTCTTAAAAGAACATCAACACCTGCAAACTTTCATGACTAAGTAGGACTTCTCTGCACAGCTGACCAAGATGATGGCTTTCCAGCATGAGATGGATCAAAATATTGTCTGGTTCTGTGCTGCAGAAGAAGCAGTATCAGTACCTGAAGGCAGGTCACCCACACTGACTTCACACCTACACAGCTTCATATACCTGTACCTGATATACCCAGGTAATACCACACACTCTTCATCCTGAGAGAACAGCAAGGGCCCTTCAGTAATGGCAACAGAAGTCTTTAAGGCTGAACACAAAGTTCTTCAGAATTCAGTTTGAAATGAACAGAAGTAACTATAGGAATGGTCACATGTAGAAAACCCCAACTAAAATAATTCTGGCAGCATCTGCTTATATGCAGAGCCCAGCTGTGGATTTTCAGGGTTGCGTGACCTATACTTTGGAATAGTCAGTGTGCTCAAGATCAAGAAGTCTTCCCTGTCTGCTGTGATCCCACCATCTTTTGTTGCATTTCTGACTACATCTAACAAGCTACTTTGACAGATCGCAGGCTGGCTTTCTCCTGTCACACCTTCAGTTCCTATATTGGAATATAACCTCAAGCTTCCTCTAGTTTTCTGACATGAATTATTGTTTAGTAGAAATGTCAATACGCAAGTGAAAGACCCCCAAAAATCCCTGGCATGTCAGAGAAGCTACAGAAAACAGCCAAACAGCTGTTCAGTCTCAGCCCATTGATTTGCCAACACTCTGGTAACAAACAATCACGCTAATGACATTATGGTTTATGATTTGGAATTTGGAAGTTGATGAGAAATTTCTGCAGTTGATTCATGCTTCCTGAGACTCATAACTAGCATTTCAATGACACTATTTTACTACATTACATGAAAAATTTTCCTTGTTGTTACATAAGTGTCTAGATCCAAACTATCAGAACTGATTTAAATTATATGAGTGGTGGGTGTGTTTTCAAAAGAAATACATACGTTTAGGTCTACCATCTAATTCTACTCTCCTGACACTTTTTAGACAGCTAAATACCTTCTGAAACATCACATGCTCACACTTCTCCCTGAAATCAGCTCTTCTGGGAATCGCCTAGCTCCTTGCAAGCACCTAGTTTCACATCCCTCAAATAAAACATGCTGTGGGGTTTGCTTACAAACAGCTACAGCCAGCACTACACTTCTTAAATTCACAGCTCCAAGTATAGGTTCTAAAAGTCCCCAAGGCAAAGAACAGTGACAGCAGCAACAGCTCTTTGTATTCAAAGGACAGAGAGGTTTGGTAAGGTTAGGAGAGGAGAACAGGGGCAGGTGCCCTTTGGACTCAAAACCTGTAAAATAGTCTCAGGTTCTGAGCTAGACCCAGACCATGCTGGTTTCATTGATGGATGATTTCAGAATGTCTCATTCAAAAGCACCAGAGCTCTGAGATGTCAGCACCACCTAAACATTCCCAAGCTAACTTTAAACAAGGCAGTTGAGACCCTGACAGGTACACACCTGCATTAGGTGGTGCTGACAGGGCTCTGCACTCCTGTCAGGGATGAGCACCTAAGACAGTTCAGCTGTGCCCACACGAGTTGCAATTACCTCGGTTTCAATGTAGAAAAATCCTTTAACAACATTTTGTAGCACTTCTGACCTACTTTCTATCGGGTAAAAAAATCAAACAGCTCTTGTTCTAGATACATACAGCAGGCACAAAGCTATTGAACACATGTACCAATGCTGAGAGCTCAAAGAAATTTCCTACTACAATAGCATATTCCTGCTCCAAATGAGTAAACACACAACAAATTGGGTTTATTTTAAAACAAGTCAAGCTGTTCGCAGGTGGTGTCATTCTGCCACACAGCTCTGGCAGCACTGGTGAAAAGGCGGTCTTCAGCTGACCAGCTAAGACATTTGAGCTTCACAGGAATTCCCTAAAAAAAGGAACTGCAATTTGCCAACTGAAATATTTTCACTCTCCACATTAGGCTGAATCTAATTACACTGTTTCCTTACAATTGCATAGTATTAAGGGCTCCTTCAAGTGAAAAGCTTAATGGCTTTCCTACTGAAATGCCCACCCTGGAGCCCTTCACATCAGTATTTCGCTGACAGGATGATTTGTTTGAAGAGCAGGTTGATGTCTAACAGAACTTATTTCAAGATTTCTGCATGATACAAATTTTTATCATGTTCCTGCGCTCACTCACCAGATTAACCTTCACTAAGTTACATATTCATCACCACACTAGGTCTGATCACCTTAAAAAGAAAACAAAAAAGAGAAGATGAGGACACCGTGGAGTAGGCTGCATGTACTTTGTTCAAGCCACAAAGACATCTCTGTGCTGCTGGACCTTGCACAGAGCAAGCCCAACCTGCGCTCTGGCATGACCCCAGCTTGCTGCCCAGGAACCAGAGCAAGGGGAGTTTAATTCTGAACGACGGACTCCGACCACTACTATCAGAACAAGATCAAAGGATCAAAGAGATTATTAACAAAATTATTATTATTTTCTCTTCTTTCCCCTCCCTCCCTTCAAGGTTTTGCATGCTGGGTTTGGGGTTTTTTGTTTGTTTGTTTGTTTTACTGTTTGCGAGAGGTTCTGCCCTTCCTCGAAGTGAGCTGCCCTCCTGGCTGAAACCTGTGCAAGCACAAGGTGCGTTTGCCCGACCGGCAAAGACCCCGGCCCCGCCGCGCCCCACCGGGGAAGAGCCGCCCGCCCCCTCTCGCCGGGACAGCGGTGTCCGCGGTGTCTGGGTGGGTGGCTGGGTGGGCTCCACGCAGCCCGGCACTCACTCACTCACTCACTCACTCACCCAGGTTGACGAAGCTCATGACCATGTCGGCGTCGTTGAGGAAGGCGCTGTCCTGCGGGCTGGGCAGCGGCGGCGGGGCGGGGGGCGCCGGGCGGCCGCCCCGCTCCGCGCCCGCGCTGCCCTCCGCGCCCTCGGCCAGGGAGTGGTAGAGGTCCAGCATGAAGCGCGGTGCCGCCGTCAGCCGTCCCGGTGGCGGAGCCGGTGCCTCCCGCGGCAGCGGTCGAGGGCGGTGGGGCAGCCCCAGCACCGACAGGATCTCCCGCTGCATCTCCCGCTTCTCGTGCGACTTCAACCGCCGGTAGAGGAAGCCCGAGGCGGCGGCGGGCGGCGGTGGCTCCCCGCCCTCCGCAGGCAGCGCGGGCTCGGCGGGGCGGCAGGCGCCGCTCAGCAGCGCCCAGCAGCAGCACAGCCAGGCCAGCCGCCGCGGCATGGCGCTCGGCCGGGCGCAGGCACCCGAGGTCCCCGCTCCCCGCTCTCCCCAGGGGCTGCCCAGCGCCCTCCAGCCCTGCCCCCCCGCAGCAGCGGGGATCGCCCCGGCCGGCGGGGGGCGGCCAAGCCGGGGGGGCTCAGCGCTCGCCCCCGCCGCGCATGGCCGCCCGCGGGGCACCGCGGTGCGGACCCCCCCGCCGCCGCTGCCGCCGCTGCCGCCGCCGCTCAGGTGCGGCGGGGCCGCCCCCGGCCCGGGCCGGACGCTCAGTTCGCCATGGCCCTGCCCGGGGGATCCGCGCCGGGCCGCGGGCGCTGCGTGTGGGGGGAGAAGGAGCAGGGTGAAGAGCTGCAAACTTTTCCCGCTGCCAGGGAGCAGAGCGAGCGAGCGAGCGGCTCCTGCGGCTGCAGCCCCGGTCCCCGCGGGCTGGCCGGAGCGCGGCTGCTGGCGGCGAAGGCAAATCACCAGCGCGCCCGCCTCTCGGCGGGGCGGGCGGCCGCTCCTCCGGGGCGGGGAGCGGGCGCAGGTAGCGCGGCCCCGCGGGGGCGACCGGGCGGGGCGGGCGGCCGAGCAGCAGCAGCAGGTTCAGGAGTGCCGGCCCCGCGGGTTGTCATCGGTTTGCTGCGCTGGAGCGGCGCTCCGCCGAACAGCGGCACCAGCCGCCTCTACCGTGCGACTCTGGCGGCTTGTTTCGTGTTAAAGGGAGGATTTCGGTCACCCCTCCTGCCCCCAGGGTGTCGGCTATATGTATATAGCGGGTGTTGGCTATTTGTCCTGAAAATAGGTGGAGTGCTACCTGCTCTAAATCTGAAGAAGCGTTACGGTTCTCTTTAACAGGTTACAGCATCCCACACCGCTTCTTCTGGAGTATCTTGCACAACTGATCATGGAATATTGGTAAATGGCTAGGTACGGGTACCCCCTGCCAGCCCTGATCGATGGCATACCTGTCTGCATACTGTGGGGCAGATTATACTGCCATAAAAGAACACACTCGTTCCTACAATAAGGTTGCAAATCATCACTTCGATCAAAGGAGGCGGGGGAACAAACCTGCCACCCTACACTATAATAAGAGCAGTTTGGTTGAGCGAGAAGCAGCTCTTCCATATCCTGATCTCTGACTGCATGGATCTCACTGAGGTTGGATGACTAAACCCAGGCTAGTCTCGCTGAAATCAGTGCAATTGCTCTAGGTTTGAACTGGGATAATTTCAGAGGAGTTGGCCCTGAGAATAATATCTGGACCATTTGAAGTCACTGGCAAAATTTCCATTAACTTTATTAGAATCAGAATCTGGCAATAAGCTCGTATTCAGCTTCCCAGAGACACAGCTGAGAATATTCAAGACAGAATATGTTATTTTCAGAAGTGGAGGTTACACTGAGTGTTCAGTTCTGTGAAAGCAAGGTTACAGATGTTTGTTTTAACTGCACCAGTCAAGGAATACTGTAATACTGGGTATTTTAGAGCTTGTTTTGGAAGGAAAAAAGACATCCTTAAGGGGATGGAGAAAGAGAGAAGAGTATGGAAATTACTTTTGCAACTGTTCTTTTTATTTTTTTTTTCAGTTTGTGAAGACACTCAGAATTTGAAAATGAGGGTGGATGGGACAGCACAAATTCAACATGATCTATAGTGGATTCCATTACCTTTGTGGAACAGGTCTGTGTCACCCACTGAAGACTCAGTAAGGCAATGTCTAGGGAAACCTTTGCGCTACTGATTCATGTATCCACTTTTCTCAGCATAGAGCAATGGGGTTAGTTTTATTAAATGGGGAGATGAGGGCTCAGTCCCGGAGAGGAGATGAGCAACACACCTCTCCTTCTGCAAGACAGTGTGGGATCCTGCTAGGAAAACTCCGGCTCCCAGGAGGAGAGCCTGGTGCACAAGCTGTCCCCTTGGTGGGCTGAGGGGGATGAAGGACAGTTTGTAGCCCCTCAGGAGGGACATTTGGAGGCTGGGAGGAAGTGTGAGAGCTCTGACGGTGAGGGTTGTTTCCCAGGCAGGTGATTACCCTGCAGGTGGTGAGGGAGGAGAGCAGCCACTTCTCACAGCCATTCACTTCCCAGTCTCTGAGCCTGTTGGGCTGTAGTTCACGTATCTGTCTCCAGAAGAGCTTTGTAGCCTCCGCTTCCTGTTTGGACAACAAGAGAGGGAAGTGCCCCATTGTACAGTTATTGCTGAGGATTGAAGCCTTCCATCCGAAGTGTCCCCTGCTCCTCTTGAAGTCAAGGAGAGATGGTGCACATCCAGCAATAGACAGTGTTAAAATCCAGGGCAGCTCTTGGGTGTTCCTGCTTCTCTGATGCTGAAGTGTGTATCACCCTTACATTTTTAATCTGAAAGAAAAATATTTGAAGTATTGCCATGTGCATAGGGACTACTGCAATAAACAGCAGCTGTGATAACAGTTGGCAGCATTCAGGCACCCGATTTTGATGCAATCTGCATACAGGGACACACAGCAAACCTTCCAGTACTTCCTGTTGAGTTACCTTATTCTTGAGGTAAGTTCCCTTGTGTAGCTAGAAAGCTAACACCCTGCTTATGAAGTCATTGCACCTTTGTTAAGTTTAATTTAAGTCTTTCACTTTTTTTTTTTTTTTTCCCAGAGTTGTACCTTACTTATGCTTGAAAAATCCTCTTGCCTGTAGACGTGAATGCTTCACTGTGGGATTCAGTGAACGCTATCAGACCTAGGAAAGTTATAGCATCATCTCAGCAGCTGGCTAAGGGTGAAAAGAACTAAGTCTTCCTACAGAGATCACCTGCAGTGACAGCTTTCGGATATTCCTGCCATCTGGAAGGACAAGTTTCTCCAAAGGATTTTAAGATATTGGATGAGAAATGCATGCCTAATTCTCTGGAGGAGTGCAAAGAAAGAGTGTGTACTTGACAACTGCTGCAGGCTGAGACATGTTCTAATAGTTAGTTAAACATATAGCACTACTGGCAGGATATTTTGCTTGCCAAATACGCTCCATAGCGTATTTGCCATCCAAAACTCAGTGATAACATGTAATTTCCCTCGAACTTTCACTGTCGTTTCTTCAAAAATGCTGCGAATCCAGGCTTCTGGATATCGCTCAGGTCATCAGTTTTCTCTGCTCATGACGGACATCTGGTGGCAAAGTGGAGAAACTGGGGTCGGTTCCTCGAAGTTTCGCTCACTGGCAAATTAACAATAAAACATTTTCATTCTCTCTCTCAAAGCAAACAAACAAAATACTTAAAAAACCAAACTAAAACAAACAAACAAAAACCTCACCCCAAACGCAAAAATAAAAAAATCCTATATAATGTAAATAGGTCTCCTACCTCACCCAGAACAATCCTTATTTAATTTTCTGCCCTTAAGCCAGCCTTTAGTCTCTATTCAAAACACCGCACCTGCTAAGTGCTTTGTGAAGAATGTCTTGTACACGTGACCCTGAACAGAGCCTGTACCCCACAGGACACCCATTCCAAGTGGGGTGTAGTGCCAGTGAGGATTAACTGCAGCAGTTAAGTTTTTCGGCAGTGACAGTGTTTAGGTTGTGTGCAATTAAAGGCTGGACTGCCTAATTCCAGTCAAAAAGGATTCACTGGGTTTTCAGTTGTCTGCATTTATCAAATCATTCCTTGCTCTTATTTCAGCGAGTTAGGTTTCTTGGTTGTTTTATGCAAAAGTTGTGAGGAGCAATTCCAGATACATGAAGCACTGAAATGGTAGAGAGGTAGTTAACTTTAGTTAGAAGCTTTCAGAATGAAAAGAACCAAACAACAACAAAAAACAAATGAACAAAAAAAAAAATAGAGTTTCTATAACTGTGCCTTAAAATACACCATCTCATCTGTGCTCACGAGGAGGTCTACACAAAATCTTTGTCATTCCTCTTAGGTGTACAGCTTCCCAGGTAACAGGATTACTTGAGAATGATACACCATAGAACTTAGTATTCTAGTAATCCCTTCTACATCTCCTGAAAACAGAAAAGTCACAGCTTTGCATTCACACTTCCCTCGAGATGAACCATTGGCTGCCAAAGTGCCTGCAACAAATCCAGGCTCCTATGCTTACGGGGTCAGCAAGTACACTGCAGTAAGGGCAGCTTCAGTCCTCACACTCATTTTGCCAAACAAAGCAGGTATTTTTTTAAAGCAATGTGGAAGAGATGTAAGTAATGGCATTTGCTTTCTAAAAAAACCCAAAGCCTATGTTGTACAATAATGACACAGCTGGAAGGAACTATTTGCAGTGCTGCGCTTGGAGAGGTTGAAAATGCAAACATGCCTCCTAATTTTAGTGTACTGGTTTCCAGGGTCTGCTTGTGCAACGAGAAAGAGTGGTTGAGTATAATCTTAGTTCAAAGATCGAAGCAGGCTAAAAACAGCATTTGCTATGAAAGCTCAAATTTTTCCTTTTGCTTGCTGAACGAACTTTCTCCACTGCAAGTAGGGGCAGTTGAAAATAGTAACATCATTTTATTTGCACACAGCAAACCACTACTTTCTTTACTCAGAAATCTGATCTAAAAATATTCAATGATGATTTCCCAGATCAGAACATTTTAAAAAATTGTTATAAATATTAATTCAGTAACACAACTGGACTGCTATCCTTGCAAAAGCAAACAGTTAAAAGTGAAGTAAGTCCCAGTATGCAATTCACAAACAATTCCAACTCTGTTCCAACCCTGGCCACCATCCCCACCCTATCAAGGATGTACTTAAGTGTGAACAATTATAGCTAAAGTTTAGTTGAAGTCAACAATATCTAGTATTAAGGGAAACTGACCTGAAATGGCAGTAATTAAATAAATATTATTATTATTTATAAATATTATAGATTTAAAATAGTTTCTTTTTTGTTATATTAATTTTGTATATTATTAATATTAATATCATTTATGTAATTTCTCTATTTTCATGGTATTTGCTTTTCATTTTATTCTTTGTTAGTAAAACTTTTTCTGTTTTAAAATCAGGAAAGTAAACCATCGACTATAAAAGAGAGAGCAAAATCTGGTTTGGGCAGGCTGAAAATTAGATTGGGTAAACTAGAAAGGTGGTTAGTTTTTGTATGCAGAATTGAGACCGATGTAAGTGAAAGGTCAGTAAACATAGAAATACATTAGTCAGCATAAGGTAAGGGTCTACCTTTCACCTGCATACAGTGAAGATATGATTTGGGTAAGAATAGTTGTCTGTTATTATTGCTGTCAGAGGTAACAACAGTAGCCAAGTTGCGGCTTCTAATCCATATAAGATGGGTTGCAGGCATACCCGCACTGTCATCAGACCTTTGGCCACTCTGCAGATATGGCCTCATCTGTTATGTAACAATTACACCCATATGAAAGACCCAACGCCATGTTCATCCCATGTAGGTGGCTTCCCCATGGACTAGAGTTTGTGTCCTCCAGTGGGGTGTCAGGGAAAGAACTGAGTTTCTTCTGAATGATGAAAAGTAGAGAGGTACCTGATTGTGAGTATGTGAATGCTGCAAAAAGAGATGACAGAAAGAGGAGAGGTCTTCACTCCATCCTCTGCTGATGTTGGCTGGTGAGCCATAAGCCAATATCCCGCTATGTGCATTGTCTGGTATACTGAGGAGAAAAAATGAACACTGCTTGTGGTAGCTCAGAATGTGAGGATGAACTGGAAGACTCTGGTCTCTGCAGCACTCTATATTAGCCAGTTACACCCCATTAGTGCATAATCTCTATATCAAGGTGCTGAGGGTATTCAGGTGTTATTTTGCATGCCATGCTGCCTAGGGTATTCACTGTTCAGCCTGCTGACTATCTAGCTCCCTGTCAACAGAGAGGATTGGGCAGCATACTTTGCTGAAACAATTCTCTTCCTTTTCAGCCTCATCCTGCTGTGAGCTGTGAGTACATACACCCCTTTGCAGCTGGTGTGCTGAAGAGCGGCACACAGAACTACTTCCCAGGGCTGAACACCCACGCTCACTCACCTGCAAAGGTGCAGGTTTCTATACAGACAAAAGAAACTGTACATCTGAGATATGAAGGTCTGGCCATCACCTTGTGCTTTGGAATGAAAAAAAAAAAAATCAAAGGAAAAAATAATAGAAAAGAAAAAAAGTAAGACCAGTGATAATGATTAAGGAAAGAACAGCTGTTAAGGTTGCTCAAAATATTGCAGAATGGGACTGTAAAATATCCTGGAGAGGGGAAAAAAAGGTTCTGAAATCTTATTTAAAGTAACTCTGATGAGGTCCACTCTTACCAGCATGTAAAATATGTCTTTTCAACAACACTTTTCAATAAAATTGGGATAGACCCAAATAGCACAAGACTACAGCGAGTACTGCCAGAATATTAAAATTTGAAAATTTAAATACTGTTCCCAGCAGCATCCCATTATAGAGGCCACTGTACTCAAACTGCCTTTCCTTTACCTATTTGCACACAGGGTCAAGTTTTCAAAGACAGTGGGTCCTAAACACCCTCCAAGAACAAACGTTGGAGACAGTTACCTGCTGCATTAGGCTCAGTTGCTGTTTTGTACCAGAAAGTCAAGGGGCCTTGTATCCATTCCACCCCGAATCTGCCTTCCTGGGTAGGGCAGCTGCAGGAAGTGTGGCAGGCATCCCATCCTCAGCCATCTCTAAAGCTTCCCCGCTGCCACCATTACCCCTTCTTGCAGCAGGGCTCCCACCAAGGGGTTTTCTGCCCTGTGGCCTCCTCTGGCTCTGGGGAATAAAACATGTTTCCTACAGTTCTTGAACACTTATGAGCACTCAGTAGACACCACTCGCTTTCATTCACTTTTGCTTTAAAAAGTATCTCATACAGTGCCAAGCCAAACATGGTATTTTAGGAAAAAGCAGGGTCCCAGAAGACACTGCACAGGGCAGCAAGTCTACGAAGGCATTTTTAGACATCAAGAACTGTAGTGGCTTAGAAAAAACTCATAAAACCCTGTTGTCCTGTAGCCGAGCCTTTTCTTTCAAACACTCCCTCATCCCCCAAAGAGTATATTTTTCAATACCTCTACTTACTGTGACAGCTAATAGCCTTACAGATTAGTTCCTTAAGGGAGCTAGTTCAGCTAGGATGAAAGAGGACATGAGCTGCCATTTAACATTTAGATTTAAGATGTGCCCATCGCAATAATCATTTTGCTAACAAGTCAAGAGCAGAGCTGAGGTAAGCAGCAGCCATGTATCTATTTTGGCTGAAGAGATGCAGCCGCTACTGTGCATTAAACAAACTTCCATGCCAGCTCAAGATGAGGTAACTCAGAAAAAAGAGTCATCTTTTTTTCTTTCTACGGGAAATGTTTACAGGCTGATAGAAGAGATTTTATACATTCGCCTTCTGCAGGTAGGCAGAAACCACAGAGAAAGAAATATGGTTTCTTTAAAGTCTGTTAGGAGGAAGCCTTGTAAAAAAACCCACATATTTTCTGTGCTCTTACTGTTCTCTGAATTAATAAAATCTCCTCCTTGGTGAAGCAAAAGTGATAAGCAGCTAGTAATTGCATTGCTTATGGGAGGCTTCAAGTTTCCAGAGCAACAGCATGCCTGTAATGCAAGGCTTGTCTTTGTTGCACTGTTGGCCCAAAGAAGAGCTCAAATTTTCTGTCTCAGCCAGCTTGCACACAAGCTCTGAAGCCTCTATCCTTCCCGCAGTATGTCAGCAGCCCAGTCCTTGCTGAGCCCCCAGGGGATGAAGGCTGAGAAACCACGGCTGCCATAGCTCACGGTGGGAAAGCCAGTTGGGATGTGTCCACTCGGTGTCATTGGGCTGTAAGACAGCAGGACTGCTCCCTCGAGCTACCACATCCACACAGGTCAGCACGACTGTGGGTGCAGGCTTGCAGTCATGGCACTGAAAAGGAGATAAAACGTTTCCTTGCCAGTCCCAGCCCTTACAAGCTATTCAGAACGGACTTGGGCAGCTGGTCTGCTCAGGGTCCGTGTGGGTCTTCACTTCTATGTAAAAGGATGACTTGCATGGGGTGGAAAGAGTAACCCCTAATGGACTGTTACTGTTTTCATATTTAACAAGTAAAGTACTATAATAAATAATGTAAAACAATAAATAAATAATGTTAACTAGAAGATAGGATTAGCTTAAACCAGGTGCCTCCAGTGTGTAGGAGTACGTTGCCTGTACTCAGAAGGCAGCTCAGCTCAGAAGAGGTTTGGAGAGAGGGGAGTGCTGCTATGGAACCTCTGGAGCCACATCCCCCAATTTGCACCATGCAGATGATCATGTTCAGAACAAGGTCTGCACCTTACTCACCCTCTGCAGTTAGACTGACATATGGCCAACTTCAAACAGCTTATTTTACTCTGTGCCAGAGAACTCTTCTAGTAAAAACTCAACAGACTCAGAAACAAGCAATTAAAAAGTCATTTCCAGGCACGTTCAAGATATTTGGTGTAACTTGGAATGCTCCAGGTCAGACATCAGAAGCTGCACAGTTGCACTGGCATGATGCTCTGCTCAGACTTTCTAGATGGAGCACTGTAGCCATCCTCTAGCTCACTGAGGCAGCCCCTGAAGACACACCCATGCCTGCAGGATTCTCCCTGCTTTGAAATTAAATACTGTCAGGACTGCTCTCTGGGACTGAGACCCCAGACAGGGGAGGCTCATGTCCACAGCACTGCTCCCTTACTCTCCAGGTGTGTCTCTGGTATGTGCTGGTATGCACCCACCTCGGGAACCATTTGAGATGGCACTACCTGACCCAGGCTGAAATAATGCCAAGACCACTGTTCAGCCACATGGATGATCCTGTTCCAGGACTTAACAACATAAGTGGGCATTGCTTGATATATGGGAACAGATGTAGTGTGAGTGCTGCCAAACCCTGATGCAGGCTGGAAGCTTCCTGAGCATCCTTCCTGGCAGCCTAGGGAAGGGCACTGTTCTTGTCTCTGGGCAAGCAGCTGTGATTTGTGCTGATGTGAATTAAAAACACAACTCACTTCAAAATGCTACCTGAGGTTTTGGGCAGTTTTTTCCAAACTGATGAGCAGAGCTCCCAGTAGAAACAGAGCACTCGACTTGAGAAGGAAACATTTCCAAGCTAACTTATTGCTCAGAGTAATTCTATTCTCTTACGATGTCTTTATTTCACTCGGCTTTGAAAAGATAGAGGAGTCAGATAATTAATTATAAAAGACAGTTAAAAAAAAAAATAACCAGTCACTCCAGAGTCTTACAGATCCAAGACAAAACTGATACACCAGCAACAGCATATGGGCCCTTGTTAGTGTGGAACCAAACGCCTGCAGCTGATCTCCATTAGAGAAGCCTCTGTTCACTTCCCTCACCCAAAATGATAGGGAAATCCATTTAATTTTCTTCAAACCATACGACAAGACTTGGCAAGTTTTGTTTCCTCTCATTTAAAATAAAATAAAGCAGTAAAATATGATAACAGTTGATCAAGTGATGTTCCGGTTTCATTTATGCGTTGTTCAGAAAGTTTGTGGCAATAAAAAAAATGGATACTTGAATGAGGTATTATGGTTAGCAGCCTGTGGGAAGATATATTTAGTTTAAATACTAATAATAGCCTAATGGCAGCAAGGCAATATAATGGAATGTGACAGATGTTGGATGTTCTCTCTTTGCACTGTGCCAGATGTATATTTTAAATTACTGTTTGCATCACGAAAGGGCCAAGAGGCCTCAGTTTTGGATTCAGGGCCCCACAGGGATGAACTCTGCAAACAAGTATGCAGTCCCTTAGACGTGGTTTAACCCCAGCCTGCAATCAAGCCCCACACAGTCACTCACTCACCCTCCCCGATAGGATTGGGAAGAGAATTAGAAGGGTAAAAGTGAGAAAATTCGTGTGTTGGGATAAGCACGATTTATTAAGCAAAGCAAAACAAGGAATTAATTTGCTGCTTCTCATTTTCAGGCAAGTGTTTGGCCGCCTCCTGAAAAGCAGGACTCCATCATGTGTAGCAGTTACTTGGGAAGACAAATACCATAACTCCAAATATCCCCAACCCCCTTCCCCTTCCTCTTCCTTCCCTGAGCTTTTGTACGCTGAGCATAATACCCTGTGGTCTGGGATATCCCTTTGGTCATATGGGGTCAGTTTTCCCAGCTGTGTCACTTCACAACTTCTTCTGCACCCACAGCTGACTTCTTGGAAGGGTGGGATTGAGAAGAAAAAAGGTCTTGACTCTCTACAAGCACTGCTCAACAATAATGAAACCCTCAATATTATCAACACTGTTTCCAGCACAAATTCAAAACATAGCCCCATACTAATTACTGTGAAAAAAAATTAACTCTATGACAGACAAAACCAGCACACCCTTCCCTAAAAGTAGAAATGACAAGTTGTTTTTATCAAGTATGTCAATATTTTTGCATGGCCTAGTGTTCACAGAGCATCCTTAAAGGTGGCATCATCAAAATAGTCACATGAAAACCATTTATTTCCCTATGCGGGTCATTCAGCAGTAAGCTTGGCTGTGGGGAGCACAGCCAAGGTGATGACTCTAGGTTGGCTGCCTGGACTGAAATCTGAAGCTCCTTCACAAGATCACTTCATTTGGGCGGTCAGACAGTGCCACTGGCAATCAGAAGAATCCTTTCCGAAAAGAAAAGCATACATATGTTATAGACTTTTAAATAGGTTGTTGCCAGGAATACTCAGCACAATCAAGCACTGCCATTGAAAGCTTTTTTAGTATTTGCCCTTCAGTTCTATACTGAAGAGGCAAAAGATATAATGTCAATTGTGGCTTTATGTTATAGAAACAACTCTGAAAAGGACAGTGTTGACCTCCCTGTTTTCCTCCCACCAGTGATATCTCACACTCACTTCCATGTAATTTGTCTGTCATATGAACTCAGCCTGGACTTCGAGACTCAAACAGTGCCCTTTCCTTCACAGTCTTTAATCACTAAAAATTTATGATTGGTCCATATTATGCCCTGAAACATATTGTTGTAGACTTGATGCCGTCAACATAATTTTACAAAAGCTGTAAATTAGTAAAACACAAGACCAACACTGCAGACTAGGAGTTTCCTGCTCACATCCTCTGTACCTTGTTGGCTCTACAAAACTGTCAGAAATAAAACACAGAGACCTGCTGTAAATCTCTATAATACATGGAGTAAGACCGGCTTTTCCATAAAAACTCTCCAGACTAGACTTATATGAGAATTACACACTGGGGTGAGATGATGTTGAGAATAAAGCCAAAAGGTCAATGTAGACTTTCATGTGGCAACTCTATAGCTTGCTAAATTACTGTGCTCTTTGCTCTGACGTCAAAGTTCTTAGGAGTTACAAGCAGCAAGCACACAGCTTAAAGAACACATCTCTGTCCTACCAATATATATCATCTGGGGCTAAATCACTCCTACACCAGGGAAAAACCCCATCTCACATGTCCAGTTGCACCCATCTGAGCGCCTGCCATCATCAGAGTGTCCAGCTGTCCCAACACTTAATGAAGGAATTCTTTCAAGGCTCTGCAGGAAAGAAGAGACCTTGTTCCTTAGTTCTCCAGGTGAAAATAGGAGAATGAAACAGTCCTCCCATGGTTAGATGGGAAACTGAGAGCTGAATCCTGTTTTTCTGATTCCCAAACAGTGCCCTAAACATTAGCCTGTTATTCCTCCAATAACAGATTCAAGATGTGACAGGATTCTGACATATGGATTTCCTTCCCCCACCCTGAGGTTTTTGAGCATTTGGGGTTTGATCAGCCACTGTCACCACCATGTTTCTTCAAAGAGATGTTCTGAAGTGTTCTAATGAGCAGCTGCAACCCAAAACAGGGAGAAAGGGAGAAATGGTTCACAGATCCTCAGAGCTACTATGTGGATATGTGGTTGGGATCAAAGGGGACTGCAGATGACAACAGCAGTGCTTAAAAGAGATCTTGAGAGTTGTGTTTTCTTGCACAAAGTTTTATATAACCACACCACTTTGTTCTCAAATATTTAAACAGGTTAGTGACAATGAATAAACTGTAATTATTATAGCTATGACAACATATTGAAGCCAGTGTGGTGAAAGTGCTTTGTATTCCCAGGCATCCTACAGTCATCATCATCTTTAATATCTGACCATAAGTCAGATCCAAGAAAGTATTAGAACAAACTAGGCTGCCAACAAATGAATAATTAGATATCTCCTTGATCAACTACCTCCTTTCACAGATGCCCATATGCTTACTATACTGCAGTGTCTTCAATAAAATCTTTGGCTGTTTTAAGGCAGAGAGTACAACTCTGAGCTGTGAAGTACAGTTGCAACAATGCAACTCTTCACAAAGGTGGGGTTCTTAGTTCAAATCATATGTGAACTAAAGAAAATTCAGCTAAGATACACTAAGCTAATAGCAGGAGCAACAACTAAACAAAACTTCCCTTTATCCCCCACAAAAGGACTTCCCAAATGTCAGGGGGATTTCCATAAGAGAACCTACAGTTATCCCTTTCTTGCTCTTAAGGAATTTTTTTTTTCTTACAGCATCTCAAAGCGGTGGACTCTATAAAGTTTCCTGGTAAATAACCAATAAGGAACAAATAAATACATGTTTAGTAAGAAGCTATTAACTCCTCTGACAATGGCAGTGTTGCCCATTTGTTGGTGAGCATGCCTCCATAGGAGGCGGTGTGAGCTCTGGATGTGTGATCCAGTGGGAAACTCAAGAACATGCAATGAGCCATGGAAATGCTACTCTCCAAAGAAAAGAGTCAGAAAACTAAGAGACAGAGACCTAACATTTCCCAGCTTCCAAATAATTTCCAGCAGTTGTTGTTCAGCCACTTGTTTCTCATCCCAAATTCCTTCCAAGAATGACATGGGCTTTACTGCTCAAAATACCATAGCAAACTGAATCAAGTTTCGCCCTACAAGTCTGCAGGACTGAGACTTTCTGACCTCTTCCCAGTACCCTGTTCCTCAAACTTAGCTTTTGTAAATGCTACCTGAGATTCCATAATCTTAAAACTCCATCCCTTCCATAACATACTTCCCACAAGGACAACAAAAGAAAATACATCAATAATATGCTTTCACACACTCTGCTTCAACGAGATTTCCCAGATATCTCTGTCCTTCAAGGGTGTGAAAAGGAAAATACTGAACTAGCCATTTGCTTCATTTGTTTACTAAAATGGCAAGTTACCTTTACTTTCAGTTGTGAATAAGCTATCATAGTCCTTTGTGCCTTGCCTTTAATTAAACACATTCAACATATTTAATTTCCATTTTCATTGTCTTGCACAAACTATTTTTGTTGAAAAAAACCTTGACAGAGTTTTAGTTGCAGAATATTTGTTAGTTGTAGCTACAATTGCTAGGCGTGCCTTTAGAGGAATTTGAATTAATAGTTGATAGATTTAAATTAAAAATAATTGCATAGATGAAATATCCCAAGTCATGGTAGCACTGTAAATGACCTATTTGCTTTTCAAAAGCTTTTGAATCTTTTCCAGTGTAGAGAGAATGGGAAGAATAAGGCACAATGAATGCAATATCTGGAGGGATTGGAGCAGGAGGAAAAACTGAGTGTGGGTATCACCAGAGATAATCGGGGGGGTGGGGCAGGTGGTATTAGAGCTGGTTCAACAAAACCAGCTACTGAAATCATGTCTTGTCTCAAAATAGATCTGAAAGCAGAGGTTCCCTGTGCTATTGCCATTCACCCTAAAGCCCTGTTGTTTCTGTCTTGGGCTGCCTGGGGTTCTCTTTTTCCTGTCTACTGAGGAGCAGATGCAGAAGTCCCCACCCATCACATATAGGAAGCCAGCACCTCCTAACTCTTCTGTCTTAGATCCCATGGCCAAATTACCCTGAGAGCATTGTTCCTTCACCAGGATAACTGTCCTGGTAGCCTCACTGCATAGTGACTGCATTCTCTGTGAATACTATCCCTAAACAGAAAAAGGAAAGTTGAAAGTTATTCCCCTCAGGTAGGAAAATAGTGGGTGAAACAATATTAGTTCAGTCATTTAGACTGGATTTTTAAACGTATTTAAGGACTAAACATGCTGTGACGCACTAGAAGAATTTTCAAAATCATATCAGGCATTCCCATCAATTTAAATAGAAATTGGGAAATCTAAGAACTTCAGGAAATCCCACATATATGAACATACCTCCATGTAACAAGCAATTTATTATCTTTAAAAGGTGTCTTTTCTCACTGACACTGCAAATTGTTATGTTCGAACTACAAACTTGAAAAGTTACTTTTATTACTATATTCAAACTAATGCCTAAAGTATTTAACTTATCTAATAATCAATTTTCATTGGTTTCACTTTTAATATATTTGTCCTTTTCAGCAGCATTGTGGATCCATTCATTCCACTGCAGAGAGGACCTAATGGTAGTTTTTTCTCGCATTCCTTCCCAAACCCAGAATAAGAGCTTTTGTAAAGTATCTCTTTCTTTGCCTGTTGATGGCTCTGACTGATTATAATTTACAGTCATTTTGAATTGCCATATATTCACAACGTCCCTTGCACATGTTCAAGGTCCATTCAAATTCAGCCTCTTTGCACTTATCACTGTATTAACAGAAGTCATTTTAAGGTGTCTTATTTTTCAAAGCTAGCCTAAGAAGATGACAATTACAAAAGCTGACAAAAGAAAAAGTAAGGGTGGCAAATCATGAGGGTTTAGGTCTTATTCTCAAATGGTTTCCCAAACTTAAGCTTGCAAACTTAGACTACAGGTGAACTACATACCTGTAGTTTTAAGAATGCAATTTGCAGAAAGACAGAGGTTTTGCCTATATAAAATCTGTGTGTGTGCATATGTAGATAGAAGAGACTATGAAGAACTTCACAGCATTTTCAGATATTTATCATTTGTCTTTTCTACAGACACTTTCTCAAAGGTGCACTGAGCTGACACAGAGGACTCCAAATGGCTCTTTTCTCCCAAACATGTTGGTTAGCTAAAAGAGATACTTCTGGTCCAGCATACCTGCCTCTTTCAGCAGTTCCACGCTTAGGAACATTTTCTTGATGAAGAATACCATTGAAATATTAAAAAAAACCCACCCTTAGATATAAAGAGAGAGAGAGAGGGAGTGCATACTGATCCTGATTTTGCTTTGACCAGTTTCTATTTTTATTAGTACAGTTTGCTTAGCTTATTGGAGTCTGCTGTAGTGTGATACATCCCAAACACCTATCAGTGCAATAAAACTGAATGACAGCAACTCCCATTGATCAGACCTGTATGAGAGAAAAGGTAATCCACTCAATGACAAGGATTTTATTGATGGCTAAGCAAGCGTTAACACATGTAGTTCTAATCTCCAAAACAAAAGCTTCTCTAGACTGGTTAAATACATCTGCAAGGCCAAAAATCATCCTCAGGTTCAATTGCACAACCCCACACCTCTCCCTAGTGACAGCTGCGTATGTTCTATTAGCCTTCAGGCTGTTAACATCCATATGACTGTAGGATAAACTTCAGACAAATTATTTTCTTTTTTATTTATTTTTGTTTGCAGGTTGATAGAGTTGATTGTTATGCTTTTTGACCAGTAGAAATGCTGCTATGAAAGTAAATTTAAGCCCACTGTCAAACACACTTTTCTTAGTTATATTTCACAAAGGCTTAAAAGCTATCTGTGGATCAAAGTGTCACAAACTGAAAATCTCTCTTTAGACAATTCAGCTGCACAAACTGCAGTTTGGACAATAGGGACTATGTTACTGGTTGTCATGTAGGTAGCAGACTAGGTTAAGATATTATGACCTAGCAGCTAGAAAAAAAACCAGTCTTTTTACTTGTAAAAGCAAAGTAAAGAATCAAGAACTACCATGAACATGAAGATTTTCTTTCTGTCTTTTCCACTGATTTACTCTTCAGAACCAAACCGGTCTTTGAATTAATGCACAAATCTGACAAAGGGCAAAGCAGCATTTAAATTACCATTGAGAAATACCCAGCCAAACATAATTACTTCTTCTATTGTGGCTCATTAAGAAACTGTTCCATTAAAGCTGTAGAGTTAAATAATGAAGGAGATGAGAGAGTTAAGGTTTGACAAGCCACTGTGCAAGTGTGGAAGTGCTTGTAAAATGCTCAGATTGTACTTTTAAAAGGCTGGATCCTTCTCCCTTTTTACAACCTACCTTAGTTCTTCCTAATATCTCCTTACTTATGAAAAGAATCTTGTCATATTTGCCTGTCCAGAGCTGGAAGGAACCAGGCAGGTGACAAAGTGTTATAGGAAGATAATAAAGGATTAGTGTAGCATTAGATTTCAGAGGACTTAGGCTGAACATCACCATGTGTAGTCTAACTGAGTTCAGAGTGCAAGAATATGTGGAGAGGATGGGCTTGATTTGGGAGTGTTCAAGGGGGCTGAATATTGGGCTGCAGAGGGAGCTCAATGCCATTATAGAAAATAGGAAGGCTAGAATGGGGTGGCAATCTAAAGCTGCTGTGTTCACATAATCAAGTTCTTTTCTGCATTATGGTTTTGGCAAGATATCACAGCCCTGTAACTGTGTTGCTGCAATAAGGAAAGACAGCACTAACTGACAGAATATAATCTCGTTTAACAGCTTGGCTTGATTTCTCCTGTTGTGCTCCAGTTTCACATTGCAATATCTCTGCAATAACTAGGCATAAATGGACAATGCTAAGCACCAAGCATCACTGATCACTTAGTAGAGAAATAGCTCATGTGATTGTGTCCCATGGCCAGTCCACTGAGTTTGATACTTCTGCCATACTCATTTCATACTGTCTGCTTACTAGAATATTTTGATTCATTTTCCAAGTATTTAGGTCATTTGTTCTTGTCCCTATTGCTCCTATTGGAAAGCTGTTCTAGAAGCCCAGAGCTCTGCTGCCAGGAACCTTCTTATTTCCAGCCTAAAGTTATTCATGTCCAATTTATGTTTCTGCTTCTTATTTGATACTGCAGACTCTGCAGATGAAGAGTCACAACAGATGAGACCAATACTTTAAAATTCATGTAGAGCTCTTAGCCTATATCTCATGCTAAGCAACCTTAAACTGGTTTAGAAGCCTGTAGCAGAGTTCTTACTGCATTTGTCAAAAGAGGGAAGAAACAGAAGTGTGATGCTGTTTGCAATGATCCTTGAACACCTTTGAACAGCCCAGATACTTTGCTCAGTGGCAATATGTTGAGGCTAGAATTCTTAGGATAACACAAAAGCAACCCCTTTGTATTAGTTACATAGCTTTGTCTGTCAAAAACCAGAAGTGATCTCCAAATAAGAGAAGCTGCTACAAATTTCATACAACTGCCCTGTTTCCATTTCAGCTGGAAAAGCCTACTGACCTTGCTGGCTCTAACATTACCTGAGGTGAGACCAGAAGAGATACAGTGTTGGGTCAATAGACACTGATACCTGCGAATCCAATACTGATACCTGTGTATCTAATTCAAGCGTTTGCTTTCTGAAACTGTATCTACCTGCATTGCTTTTTATTAACAGTCCATTATGAATGTGACTCTGGCAAATTTGCTGCTAATGGAAATGTAGACACGTGCCTTGATACTGTCTAAAATGATTTATAGAGAACAGAGAACGATAATGGGACGTGTGCCAGTGAAGAGGTCAGAAGCAGTGTAAAAACTCACTTGCCCAATATTCTCTGTCAGTAATGGGCTAGTTTTTCCCCAAGTCTCTTTGTTAAAACAGAAGTCCTTCCACTGCCTTGCACCCTGCTTGCCACCAACACTGCAAAAATAAAAGGTCATCTGAAGAACTGGCTCAGGAGCTCTAGCTGCCTTCCCATGCTAAGAAGTATCTCCAGATCAATGTCAACCAGTTTTCTGGGCTTCAGTCTAAGTCTTGGTCTCAGGAAGACAAAACATATACATTAGCCTCATCCTTACAATCTTTAGGTGACACCACACATAACAAGGGTAATTACTTCACATCTGCAGCAGAAAAGTTCATTTAAGTGGGAAATTTTGTGCAGAGGAGGCATTCTTAAAGATGAAATAAACCACAGGATACCAAAAGCTTGGAAGGTCTTTGGGAAAACCAATGAAACTGGGGGCAGGGAGCAAACAGACACAACACACAGCGCATGACACAGGTGACATGATACATATTGGGAATAAAACTATAGATTAGAAACAAAATTTTTTGTCTATTACACAGTAGTCCTGATATTCCTACTTTATAAGCGACATATTTGGACTGCCCAGAGCTTCTATATTAGGGAAGTCTATCAATTTTGTCTAAGTTTCCTCAAAGTATTTACAAAAAGAGACATAAAACAGTAGAAAGTGAAGTCCAAGGATGTAAACAAAAAGAGCTAAAACACAACTGAATGTCCTGTGGCGAAAACACATTTGATAAACTCTCAGCTTCAAAGATAGGAAGACACCAAGCCAGAAATATGTCTTTCCACTGACACATAAAAACACAATTGTATGACAGAGGGAAAAAAAGTTTCAGAAGACGATTTATTTACAGCTTAATGACATTTAAACCCACTATTATTAAGTTAGCTTAAATGAAAAAGAAATCACCAGCAAATTGGAAAAAAAACAACCCTTAGGTCAATCTGACTAATATGTTTTCCTACATATGGGAAAACATCCCTTGTAAAATTTAAACCTTACAGCTGGATGAGAACACATAAGCAAATTTAATGCAGAGCATAGACTGTTGGTTGTGACCATCCACAACAGTGTACAATCAGAGCACCCCATAAAAATGAGAGACTGGCAGTTTCTCTCCCTTTAAAACTGCATAGAATTCTGGATTTACCAGCAAAACTAGAGTGTCTCCTTCTAACACCAGGCCAAAACTTTCTTGAAGATCTACTCAAAGCCACTTAACATATCACATTTTAAAAGGGTTTAAATAGCAGATCCTAAAATCCCCTCGATCTCTCCATAGCCTCTGCCTAGGAGCATTGCATTTCCATTTGAACTACAAATGACCCTGTACACACAATCATGTAATTCATATTTATATAAACAGAGGGTACAGTATGTATAATTTGAAAGATTTCTGGGAGGGGATGCATCATAACTAAACTCCCACTTTTCCCTTGAGGAAACAATCCCATTTGGTTTTAGTTAACTTCAAAGGAGAAAAGTATTTTTCCTTCTGTGTCAATAATTTAACAGAAATTTGTCATTTCTGTCCACAAATCCAGCCTTTTGAATTGCCCTAACTGTTCTCAGTAAAGCAGTGACACACACACACATATGCAAGCCTGTACCCCCCCCTTTCACACAGGCAAACATACAGAGCACAGCAACTGCAGCACAGTGAAATGCTCCTGCAGCAGTTTCTAACCATGGAAATTGAGTTTAGTTTCACTGACTTGCCAGAAACTCTCCGCACTAGGGAGTTGTATTTCCAAGCACATACCATGGGACCAGGACCTTTGGTGACATGTTGTTCCAATTTGATTGAGGTTGGCTTGCAGGCCAGGCCTTTCAAATCATAACCAGCACAGAAATTACCTCCTATGAAACACTGCAGAAAAGTGAGACTGCAGCGGCAAACCTGGGAAGGTTTCATTTTGTGGTCAGTGCAGCTTTAAGTACTGATAACATTTTTTTCCCCTCAGAATTTGTCCCAGAAGTGTTTTGGGGTAGGCTGAAAAGACACTGTTTGATTTTACTTGAAAATTTATGTGCCCTGATTGTCTAATTCAGAACTGAAGGGTTTGTTTGGGGGGGGGGGGGGGGGAAGTATGAACATTTAAAGGAACTGATTTGGATTAGAAAATATTACATATAAATCTTAGGCAATCATCACATTTTTTCAACCTATTCACTGTCCACAGCACAGAGCTAGGAATGCATTATTTTCAAAACAAATTAATAGGAAAAGTGCAATGATGTCTATTGTCTATAATAAAGCATAACGTTTAATTCATAATGAGTCAAACTGTCCCAATTTTAAAAATCCACAAATACATTGCCCAAGCCAAGTAAGAGCTGCAGCTGTGCCTCAGTGGAGCAACCTTAACCCTGAGTGACAACAGGCTGATACTCCCATGCTTTCTGATCCATGGCTGTCAAAGCCTCAGCATGGTCACTGTCCGTCATTTGCAACTGAGCCCTGCTAAGCACTTTCCTCAATTATTTACTTCTCTGTAGAAGGGATTACCAGCAGCTACCTCACTTATGAAACTGATCTTAGGTCAGACTGCAGCATTTCGTAATGGATTATAGTGTTTGATAGAATTGTTCAAACAAAGTGAAAAGCATAATAGCTAGAAACATGTTCTCAAGTGTACGCTAATCATGCATCTTGCTTTCAAGTTTAATTTAGATATTAGTTGAAGTATAAAATTCATCAGGGCTTTGAGCTGTATAAATAAGTCCTGTTTCAAGACACAGGGCCAGTAGATTGGAGTAGTTTCTTTGACATATCATTGAGATTACACTAATCCAAACTGTCTGGAAATCTGACTCATAAATTAGAGATATTTAAATGGGAAGTAAGTTCTAATACAGCTCATTCTGTCAGCTGTACGAAATATAAGCAAGAGAAGACAAAGTTCTCCATTCTGACTTACATTAATGACTGTTTACACCACCATGGAAATTGAAAGATCCTAATGAAAGTATGATATATCTCAAGACTGCAGGAAGAAGTCACAGGATACTCTGAGTAGAACACTTACAGCACTACATGCCCAATAATATCCATTTCCTTAAGACTGCAATATGCTACACATTTGTGTTAGGTTTTTTTACATCTATTAAATAGCTTGTTGGAGAACTAGTGAGAAGTAATGAAGCAAGCTCCAAGCACTAATGGATATATGGGAGAGTAGAGGAGAAAGCTGTACAGGCAGCCTTAATTCCTCTCTTTCATAGCCCAATAGTTCCTCTTTCCAGCCCTTATTTTGGTGCTCTTAAACCCAAGGCAGCAATGAGGAGACTAGCTTCTTCCCTCATGTGGATTTGCCAGATGTTCTCCACCTCCTGGGGGACTTTTTTGTTCGATATGCACATACCTCAGTGCCTGTTACAGGAGTCATGAATCACCACTCCTAAACTTTTAAATTAACACTGCTGCCTTCACCTTGAACAAACAGCTCTATCCATGGGGCCAACAAAAATTTTGCACAAGGCCCTGCCCTGGCAGCAGTCAGCGTATCCCCCCCTAATACAGAGACAGACCAAGGTATACCAACAGGAAATCTGACACACTGCTTTGCAAGCAGACAGGTCAGAATGCGTGGTCTCAACAACACAGGGATGGATGATGAATGGAAAAACCTACATATCTCCAGGAAATGATAAACCCATCCAAACTTCATTCACAGATAAATGGTGTTCTTCCTCTTTGCTGGGATCCCTATTGCTCAGCTACCACTCCTATGGTAAAGTGAGTGTACTTTGTCTTCCCCTGAGGAAGAAAGCACCCTTTCTGGATGCATAAAGGAAAGCTAAAAGAAAGAACCCACAAAGAATGAATGCCTGCTGAAAAGTGCTACCGTCTTTTGGAGCCATCTAAAGCTGGGTTACAAAGAAGGATAGAAACAACTGATTCAATCTGTTAAAATAAATTTAAAGAACAAGGGTAGACTGAGATCAAAGCACTGCCACTATATGTATGACATTAAGAAGGGAAGATGAAAGAGATTTTGCTTTCCTGCACCATGAGCTACGCAAAGTCATGCCTCCCCATAATGAACAATGAGGGATGTTCTGCTCCAGGACAGGAATTCTCCTGGAAACACAGTCTGTTGACTTCTAATGAGCTGGTTTGCCTACCAATATGTTAAGAATAAATTCACACTTTGGGACTATCTTCTGAACTTTCCTTGGGCACATTGTGAAAAATGAGGATATATTCCCCTGAGCATAGGAGAAGGTCCTTATATTGAAAGTGAAAAAACACATGTAAACAAGCTATGCTGATTCTTTATCCTTGAGATGGTCAAAACAGAGTTCAAAAACATTCTCAACAGAAGAGAAAAATATCTCAGCATATGAGTTCATCCCAGTGCTGTGTCAGATTCAAAAATGCATATGCAAATCTCTCATGAAACCACTTTTTGGAAGACATTAAAAAGGAGCACTTCATTAACATGTTGCTGAGAGACAGCAACAGCTGTATAAACCTAAACACCTACCTGCATTCCAATTAGAAAACAGATTAAAAGATAACCAAGATTTTTTTCATTCCTGAATGGCAAAGAGATGTTGATATAAAATTAACTTTTTACTCAAGTTTACAGTAGGAAAGAGGTAAAGAAAATATGGGGTGTAGAAATCTAAAAAAGGGGATGAAATAGGGGAAAAGAAAGAAGAAATCATGCATAGTCTTCAAGAACTACTGCTCAAGAGGAGGACATCTGTTACTGTAAGCCACATGATAGGGTTGCAGTTAAACAGGTTTTTTAAATTACTATATCTGAAGTAGGCTCTAGGGCTATAAAGACATTCACTGTGGACCAGACCTAATAATGTTCAAATGTATGTCCTAGCCAGGGTCTTTAAACTTTTTAAGATTCCTGGGCACATACAGGATCAGGCAAAACACACAGTTATATATATATATATATATATATATACACACACCAAATACAGTATATGGTAACACGCAGGAAAGGAATGATTCAGTTTCCAGCACTGCATCCAATGAACCATGGAATATAGCATTTTTTATTTCTTGGTGGTAACTGTCAAAATGCATTTACTTTGGGGAGATGAGGAGGGAATGCACAAAGAAGTGCAGAATAATTATGTGTTGAAAATTAAACCCAGTTGTCTGAACAGGGAAGAACAATATAAAGTACCAAAGGAGGTCTAAAGTGTTTTGGCCAACAAACTTAGAGGTCATCCAAGACGACATACTTTGTGAACGAGAGGCAAAGGCAGTTCTCTATAGTGTACTCCTCACTTCTGTTTTTGAGAGTTCAGATCTACGTTTAACACCACAGAATTCACAGTTTAGTGGCATAAGGCTGTTTTTCTCACATCTATCCAAAAAACTGTGGGTAATGTCCAAGGACACAGAGGCAGGCCCAAATTATTTGTTCATGGATATATGTATGTGCAGGACTCCAGAAAGGGATTTTAAAGAACAAATTCCCATTCAAGAGTGGTATGAAAGAAGGAATTTTCTCCCTGTTTCAGACCAACAACAATGACAGGGTTGGAAGAACTATGAAACTCAACCTCTCCAGGATGTCTGTGGAGCCAGGAGTGTACTGGCAAAACTTTGAACTCCCAGTTTGCATCCTGAATAAACCCACAGGGCAGGCTCTCTAAGACCCAAAGGGTTTCTGTCCACCATATGGAACACCTGAATTACACAGTTTCACTGCCAGAAACTCCTGCTAAGAAAGCAGTGGATAGAAATGACTGTCACTGTGGAACATCCATGGAAAAAACCACAGCTCCCTGAAAAGCAGAGAAGTTACCCACTGTCTCAGTGCTTCAACCACCACCACTGTGACAAGACTGAGAGGTATATAGCATGTACTCACTGTGATTAGGACATTGCTTCACAAAAAACAAATACAACAATTAAATGAAATGAGATGATTGCTCTGCTGATGGTGGAGATTCTTGCCTATCAGCAAGTTATCAGGATTGGAATGATTTTTCTGGTAATCTGTCCCATGTTCTTTTCTTGCACCCTGACTGATTATGCCCTGAAGAGATTCCACAAAGATATTGAAAAAAGAACAAGCACAGAGCCAAAACAAGCCTTGCAATGACTAATGCCAAGGTGAAGGGGCGCCCAAAGGGAGGCTAGGCAAGTGATGGAATCTGAGCGCTTTGGACAAGGCAGGATAGTATGCACTTCTCGAGGCTGTGCATATAACAAAATATAAAGAGAGATTACAAGCATGCAACTGCCATGTGCCCTGGATTTTAAGGATGGATACACAGACTTAAAAGTTGAATACATTTTCTCACTTTACATCATTTGTGTCCTACATATAATTCACATATATGCCTCAAGAAAAAAAAAAAAAAAAAGGTGTAAATCACACACAGGTCCCTGGTTTTTTCTCACCTTTTTTTTTTTTTTTTTAAGGTTTGTTACAAGAAATTTCATAAATTTGTAGGACATGCAACACCAATGTTTTCCTCTTTTCCCTTTGGCTGTGTAATATGTACTAATGTATTAGCATTGTTATGTCATAAGTTCTGTAAGATAGAATAAGCAATAGCCTGGAAACTGAGGGAAAGAGAGTGAGTGATGTTCAGGATGAAGTTTTCAAAACTACTGCCGTTCCCACTGTTTTGGTTACAGAATGTTCAAGTTGAGGTATTCTAGAAAGATTTTGACTCTTCTGTGATTAGGTAGTCAGTACTTCTTTGTATTACACTTCTGTAAGGTATCTCAGGCCATGCTCATTTAGACACTGCAAACAGTTGAAGGCTTTCTCTACCTCACTCCAAAGATGCCAGCAGCTCTCCCAAAGGCATACAGACAGCAGCACTGCCTGGGCCAAAAGGTCGTGTTGACCGGTTCAAAGCACAAGTGGAGCAATTTTGCATTTGTTGATGTCAGACTGTGTAAGGATGCCATCAGCTTAGGCACTCCAAAACCCAAGGAAGAGTTCCTCATAGAACAAAACATAAACAAAAAATCTTGTGAGTTATCTTTTTGGAAGCAATTGGTCGCATCAGGAACACATATTTTTTTGCAGATAATATGATGTCATCCTGAATAAAAGGAATATCCATGTTTTTCAAGTTTTTGTGGCTAGCTAGCTTTGCAGAAAACAAAAAAGATATTGTGGATGACACTACAGAAACCATATGAGACGAGAGCAGAAGACTACAGCTAAATTCGTAAACTCTATCACTCTATGGAGGCAAGTGGAGATATTGTCTATAGATTTTTGGCCCAGCATATTTTTCTTGAAGTGAAGGAACAAAACCATTTCAGAGCTGTGAGGAGAGGTATTCTTCCTGAAGCTCCACACTGTCTCCCCTGACACTCCTAGAATGACAAATACAAAGGCTGGTACACTTACATTGCTGTGTCTTTGAGAAGTAGGATGACTTGGTGAATGACCTACCTAGTTGATCCAGGAAAGCCAGTAGATGCAATCTTTTTGGACTTCAGCAGAGTTTTTTATATTGTCTTTCATTGTATTCTTCTGGAAAAAATGTCCAGCATACAGCTGAATAACCACGTTACATGATGGGTGAGCAACTGGCTCATGGGTTGGGCACAAAGAGTTGTAGTGAATGGGGTGACACCAGGCTGGCATCCAGTCACAGGTGCAGTTCTGCTGGGCTCCATACTCAGCTCAGTTCTCTTTAACATCTTCATTAGCTACTTGGACACAGGACTGGAAGGAACACTAAGCTTGCCTACACACTCAGCTGGGAGGAGCTGTCAGGTCCCTCGAGAGCAGAGAGGCCCTGCAGAGAGACCTCAAAAAATTAGACACATGGACAATCACCAACCATAGGAAGTTTAACAAGGGCAAATGCTGGATTCTGCACCTGGGATGGGGCAGCCCTGGATGTACTGGGGAATGAGAGGCTGGAGAGAAGCACTGTGGAAAGGGACCTGGGGGTCCTGGCCAACAGCAAATTGAATATGAATCAGCAGAGCCCTGGCAGCCAGGAGGGCTCACCGTGTCCTGGAGGGCATCAGGCAAAGCATCACCAGCTGATCAAGGGATGGGACTGTCCTGCTCTGTTCTGCACTGGTGCAGCCTTACCTTGAATATTGTGGCAGTTTTGAGCACCACAATGTAAGAAAGATATTAATCTGTTAGAGAGCGTCCAAAGGAGGGCAATGAAGATGGGGAAGCCATATGAGGAGCGGCTGAGATCACTTGATTGGTTCAGCACGGAGAAGATGAGAGGGAGAGGAGACCTCATTGCAGTCTACAACTTGCTTGTGGGGGGAAGAAGAGGGACAGGCACTGATCTCTTCACTCTCATGACCAGTGACAGGATTCAAGGAAACGGCATGAAGCTGAATCAGGGGAGGTTTAGGTTGGATATCAGGAAAAAGTTTTTCACACAGAGAGGAGTTGGGCACTGGAACAGGCTCTCCAGGGAAATGGTCATGGCACAAAGACTGACAGAGTTCAAGAAATGTTTGGACAACGTTCTCAGGCACATGGTGTGATTCTTGGGGGTGTCCTGTGCAGGGCCTGGAGCTGGACTTGATCCTGATGGGTCCCTTCCAACTCAGCTTATTCTGTGATTCGATGGCTTACATCACAAGTGTGTTCCTTGCTAGTCACTATACTGCCACATATTTGACTTAATTCAAATGAAAATCCTAGAAAAGCTAAGATCTCAGCAGAGAGCAACCAGCAGGGCATTTGTCTATGCAGTTACCAGGTGATAAGCCATTATATAGTTGGCCATATTATTTTTCAGTATAAACCAAAGTAAAGACAGATTCAAGTTTTCATTTGCTTTTTCATTTGAGTCACTAAATTTAGCAAAATGAACTTCAATGGAGAATACTAGTTCACAAAAGGTTGGCCATCTCCAAACGTAGAACTATAATGCTATATTGGTTGTTTTGGTCCTCGACTCCCCTCAAACAGTTGTTTTCTCTCAAAAATGACAGGGAAAATTGGATTTAGACTTCTACAGTTCTGAAACGCCAAGTGAGTTCCACTTATTTAGTTTGTATTTTCTAAAGTTTATTGAAAATTCACCATATGAAAATTAATTCCTAGGTTTTTATTTATGATATTTATAAGGCTAATAATCAACATTTGATACTCCAAGGTGCAAATGTTACGCATATTTAACTATATATATGTCCTTATGCATAACTTTCAGAGTGCATCTTCCAGTTCAATGTCATGTGGAAGCAACTTTGTAATTTGTAGACATGAGAGTGAGCACAGGAAGAGAGGACATTCAGGACCTGGGCTTCAGAAATACACCCCTGCTGCAAAGTAATTTGCTACTTGAGATGCAACCTATGTTTCACCCTCATAAACATACTAGCATGGAACAGAACAAATCACTAGTTTTCTGCCATGCCATATAAGGTAAGCCTCCATGCAAGGACAATGAACACTCTCAGGAGACATATAGTTCCCCAATCACTGTAATTAAATAATTTCCAGGTTAGACTCTTTGGGGGAGAAAATGAAGGAAGCCACACTATTCTAAAATGGATGAGGCTCAGATACTGAATTTTCTGATTAACATGATGCTCTACATCTTTAAAGAGAATAAAAATAAAACTTACTAGTCAAAACCAATAAAAAGTGCATTTTACAGCAAACACCAAAGAAAAACAGTGTGGCATTTAAAAACGTTTCGCCTAGCCTCAATTTTAATTTTAATATGTAAGTGTACTTCTTAGAAAAATGTTGAATATTTCACAACCTAAGCTTTTTGCATGCTTGTTTTCATTCAGTTGTTGAAAAACTTAGAGGATTGAGAAATTTTGCCTTAAATAGATGCAAATCATGTTCAATTACTCATTCATGTAATCACATTTTAGGGAGGGCAAGGAGAGAGTAGAGGTGTAAGAAACCCCATCTCATTCCGGCCATTTTATTTTCTAGGGCACAACCACTTTAGCATCTTCAGTGATAGGGAGATTGAAGAGAGTTTTTTTAATACTGAAAAATCAAATTTCAATTGCTTGGGGGGGAGGGGGAAAGACAAAAGAAGAAGAAATTGGTTCCGCAATGTTCAGAGAGGAATTCTTTCATTTTTTTGGTTCCTGGACAAATACCATTCCCTATGTGCTAAAGCACTCCCTTGACAGCTAACACTGTCAAAGTAAAACTGAGCCATTGTTGGCAAGTGCCAGCAAAATGGCTCTGACAAAGTGGAAGACAAGGATTCGACACAGCTAGAACCCAACTCCCTGCCTAGCTATCCCTAAAGAAGAGCTGGTACAGCAAAAACTCCTCAGCGGAAAGCCAGAAAAGGCATTGCATTCACAAATGAACACCTTTAAGTACAGATGTAACCTAAGAATGAGAGTTGGCCTGAGGCTGGAAAGAAATGCTGCATCTGGAGAAGCAGGAGCAAGAATGGCTTTGCATATTTTTCTCAAGCATATAGTGACCAAAGCCCTCAGAAGCCTCTGGAGCTGTAAGGTGAGGGCTGGGAGACTATATTCCCCTGAAAGTCACTCTGTTTAACTGTTTTACATGGCTTATGAGAAAAGCCTATGCTTTTAGCAAGTTCTTTTGCAAAGCATGCATTTTCTACTTTGATTGTGATTTGTTCTTGATCAGCAGGACGATAAATTAGAATGCTCAAGTAATTAGAAGTCTGGAAAAACCAAGCACTGTCTGGCAATAGGCTAAGTGAAATTCAGTATCTGCTTTAAAGCCTCAGACAGGCAAACTAAGAGGACCTCCATCGCAATGCAAACAGCCAGCACAGTCCCAACAACTGGAGCACATGCATTTGAGCAACAGGGAAGCTAGAACTGGGTTTTAGTCAGACTTACCTGACTGAAAGCACAGAAAACCTATAATGAGCTCTCACTGTAGATTTCTGCTGACTATTTACTGTCGGGGTTGATGGTCCTAGGAAACTTCACGTTTTCAGGAAACACAGCTAGAGCAATCTACTTCAAAGTTTTGAATATCAGTGAAAACAAAACATCAGTTTCCTGGTTTATGGCATCACTAACATTAACAGGCTTGTGACCTGTCAAACCCAGTTATCATAATGCTTGATGCTTTTCTGCAGTGACATCTCTCTCCCCACGTAAAATGAAAACACAACAGCCAGACTAAAAATGGGCTTATTAAGAAGTGTGCCTGGGATGCTTATGTTCTCCCATTACAGAGAGATGAACCTAGGGTATTACTCCTTTACCCCCACAAAAGTTGCTTCTTCATGAATGTGATCGACCAAAAAGTACAATTTCAATTTTTACAGAATTATGTTTAAATTAATTTTACTCACTTTGTATTTTTTAAAAAAATCAATAAATTAGAACACAGGCTATTTCCTGAGGATTAATAAGAATGACCAGCTGTGAAGAATGGATGGTCTCAGGCACAGCTGGGAACCACTAATCTCCCTGCACAAAATGAAAAATATTAAACTTTTCCTTAATGCCTTAGAGAGATCTAGTGGAGTCTGCAGGCATGCACCATCTGTAGAGACTTAGTTAAGAATCCTGCATGCTTCACATTTCTTGAAAACTCTCTTGGTTGTCCCCCTTCAAAAAAACATTAACTTCTAATTAGTCAGTAACTGGGATTAAATGAGAACAGAGAAAAATTTTCTTGAGATGCAAGAACTCAAATGTACCAAGAAATGAAATGAAGGAATTAAATTCTATTCTCAGGGTAAAGAACTAGCTTGCTAACCTTCTGGGAAGGGATTGTCCTGTAGTACATATTTGAACAGCATCTAGCAAACACAGTTCAGATTTCTAGGCACTATTGTAGCACTAAACAATAAAAATAACTGCAGGGATTTACACAGAACTCAAAAAAACTCAAGAAAAAATGCTAAGTACCATTCAAAGATGAAGGTGCATTCCTTGTCAATGTTTTCACTGCATATAGTAAAAGATACAATATCGTGCCTTTAAATTGAACTATGGAGGTAACTGAAGGTTGAAATTCAGAAGGAACAATATGGCTGATTTTCATTCTGCTTCATCCTACTTTCCTCAATCCAGCCAGCTGCATTTACACAAACTGAAGTTCTGTCCTTATTACTCATTTCTGATGGACCCCTGGATAGACTCATCTCTCTTTCTGCCTTGTACTGGTAGAAATGTTAATGCCAAAAACTCTTCCACTAGAGAGAGTAGGGAGCCTCAATGGCAGGACATACACTGTAAAGACATTTGTCAACCCTGCACAGCTATCTATTTACACACTTGGGGAGAGAAAGCCTAATTGTTGTGGGAATGGGTTATTTTGTCATATATTATTATTCTGGATCGAGAGTGAGGAAAAACTGCTGGCTCTCCTTGTAAAGTTATTGTATTTTCAATTGCTAGCAAGGTCTCCCAGAGCTCAGAGAGGTATTCTGTTAAACACTGAAATAAATAAAAACTGCTGTCTGATTGGCCAAAGATGAATAATTTCTACTACCCCCACATGTATCCATCTAGGATGTGCTTATTTGCATGATATGTGAACTAATTGTTTAACACTACCCCAGAACATAGCATTGTTCACTCAGAGAAAGCTACACAATAGAAATTTATTGACTCATCACACTACTATTTTTTAGCCAATTATGTGCCAGTATTTTTCCTTCAGATATATAACAATAGCAGAAGGACGCTTCATTTACTTGGGACTATTACTCTCCTGGGTGGCAAAATTAAAATCAGCCTCTATAAAACACACTTGTGACAGCTTACAGCAACCCCAAATGGCACAAAGGGCATACTTTATGCTTATACACTTATTAGCAGTGATCTGGAAAACTGCAGGGGGAGTAGAGGAGGTGCCAACCCGGTGAGGTGTGGGCCAGCGCAAAACCTTGTCTCCATCTCTGTCCCATCAAATGCTTCCACGCAGGACAGCAGCCCTCACAAATAACGGGGTCCAGAGGCGAGGGGATGGTGGCATTTGCAATGATTACTGACTAGTGAGACACTTGGTAGAGAACTAAAAAAAAAAAAAAAAAAAAAAAAAAAAGTGAAAGGGACCTATTCGTTGTCTTTCTTTGGACACAGTTGGCTAGCGGGAGGTACCGTAAGGCCTTTCCCTGCGGGGAGGATGGCGTTGCCCGGAAAGATCCCGCACCAGGTCCCGGGCTGCCCTTGCCCTCCCGCCCAGCCCAGGAGGAATTCTCCCCTGTCGTCCCGTTAAACAGAGCAAAATCTACCAGGTTTACCGGACAACGACATGCAAAGCGTGCGCAAACTTACCCGGGTGTGCAGTAGGTTGCAGCATCAGCGCTCTCTGCCGGTGCCCGTGGCCGCCGCCACGGCGGCTGCCGGAGCCAGGAGCGGGGCACCTGCTGCTGCGGTCCCCGGGACAGGGACCGGGGCTCGGCAACCATCGGCACGACCCACGATGCCTCTGCCTGGACCTGGAAGCCTTGCAATGGCGTCTGGCCTTTTGCTGGAGGCCCTGAGTGACAGGCGGGGTTCCAGCGAGCAGGTAGATTGGAAAAGAACACGTGCGTTTACACGCAGACACCATCCCCACTACACCCTCCTCCTCCTCCTCCTCGGGGCACACCTCGACACGCGCAAGGTGGCACAACAGATGTAATAGGGAATGTAATTGGGCAGATAATAAGATGTAATTTGGCAATTAAGCTGGTGAAGGGTCTGGAGCACCAGTCATGTAGAGTGGCTGAGGTAGTTGGGGTTGATTAGCTTGAAGAAGAGGAGGCTCAGGAGTCACCCTATCACTCGCTACAACTACCTGAAAGACGCTGCAGCCAGGTGGGAATCAGGCTTTTCCCCTTGGCAACTAGCACAGGACAAGAGGATATAGTTTTAAGCTGTGCCAGTGGGACCCAATGATCTTAGAGATCTTTTCTAACCTTATGGATTCTGTGATTCTGTGTAATGATGTTACCCTCCGGGCTTAGAAAGCATGGTTGGTCATTGAACTGATCCACTTCTGCAGCTTATGAAACACGAAAGAGTGAGAATGGACAGCTTTTGGTAACAGGATCTCAGAGGTTGTTTGAATGGCACAGCAGCCCCACCTCACGCACACACAGCACTAGCAGCAATCCCCAAAGCAGTCTAGACTGATGGTTTGCGGTTTTTTAAAACATCTGTCAAATCTAGCAAGCAACCTGTGCATTCCATCACAGCGGCCACAGCTGCTATATCCACTAATCCAGGGACGATGTGTTCAGCAAGCACACAGGTGCAGCCCTATGGAAACGTCTCAGGCCACCTCACGCTATACTCATGCTGCTGTTTCCTAAGTGCCTTCGGACTGGTAGCACCATGACTGAACTCATCATTTGGATAACCTGGAGGCTGAGCAGTCTGCACAGGATCCTGCTACTTGTGGTCTAACACTTTTATCATCTCTGCATAATAGCGTAGGCAGATAACCTACGACCCAGACATCGCAGCATGACATCACATAATAGCATGTGTCCGCAAGGGAAACTTTTATGCCTTCTACAGATAATCCTAGCTTGATTTTTCCAATTCCTCTCTGTCTTAAGTGAGACCCTGTTGAAAGTCCTTTTCACTCCAAAAGCATCTTCTTTACTTTTGGGTGCTGCTACTCTCAGCTCATGTGAGGAAAGCCAATTTTGCTCTCATCTAGTGCAAAAGTTTTCAAAGTTAGTATTTTGAGCATTTTCCTTTAAGAAACCTCAAGCTTTTACTGAGAGATGACCTTCTTCAGGCCATTTGTGAGTATTCCTCATTGCTTCTTCTCCATAACCTCTCACTAGATAAAAGAAACACTGCCAAATAATAAATGTTGTAGGTCAAAATACACGTATCTGAACACCATTACAAAGTGTCTCCCCAGGTCTTGCAACCAAGCTCTGTCTTGAGACTTGAGCTCTTTACTATAGTTTAGACTACAATAGTGCTTTGGACTCTGATACAGGCCCATTATGATACAGAATCAGCTATAGCACTGCATGTTAGTAGCACACACTCTGCACTTCACATCATGAATGTGAAAACTTCCATATGTTCAGCTATCATTTTTAAAATGTGGTTTCCTGTTTGCTTTTTCAGTGAATGCTCTTCCTTTTAAAGTCTGCAAACCATAAGCATTGTGCAGCAAGTGTGGACTAAACTTTGAAATATCACTTCCAGGTACCATGCTTGTATCTGTTATAAAATATGTACTTCTCTTGTTTTTAACTGAAGTACATTTCTAGTCCTTAATGCACCAAATACTTGTTGCAATCAGTCTGGGCCTTTCTACTCTGTCAGTACATGAGGAAAGTTTTAGAGAAAAAACCTCTAGAACTCATTATATAGAAAAAACCTCCAGAACTCATTATATCCAATTTGCTAAATTTACCTTTACCTCCTGAATTTTATTGAATTACTGTTGAATTTCTATTGGTTCTACATTCTCCTGTAAACAAAACCAGAGGATGAAAGGAGGAAAGTTAGTCTTCATTTCACTACCCAAAATTTCACTCAGAGTTATAAGCTTCAGGATGACTAAGTAATCTGTGCCATTTCCATATACACCTATGGCCTTTAATAACTTTTTGTCAGAATTTGTAGTCCTCTAGAACGCCAAATGGTAAAAAGACTGTTCTTTACACTACTATCACTCTGGATACATCATTCGGTAAACTGTAATGTCTTTTTAATTATTTTCTGCTATGGAATGTTGTGTCTCTCCAGAAAGAATATTTGGCCAGTCACACAAGTCACCAGGCTTCCAGTAAATTAGCTGATGAGTAACAGAGGCTGTTACAGTAGCCTCTCTAGTGCCTGTGAAAAAACCTCCAACAATTTATTTGCAAGGGGCTTGGCCATGACCCAGAGCAGAATTCTGAAAGCAAGGAGGCAGTTGCATATCTTACCTGGGCTAATACCTGGACTTTGGGGAAGTGATTTAAGAAAGATGTGTATAGTTGTGTGGTATTTTAGAAGACTGAACAATATCTGAAATAAAAGACCTGAAAACATCCTTCTCTAAAAATAAAAAAACAAGGGAGACATAAGCTTGGACTTTCTTTCAGGATTATTAATGCTGATATTTTTCAAAGGACAGTCCAATGTATGGTGCACTGCAGTGTTGTGTGATTGCCCTTCATTCTGTGGCATCACGAGGGAAAAGTCCATTGGTTAAGGTTCCCCAGAGCAAGGCTGTGGGTGGCTAATGTGGGAGGGAACCTGAAAGGAGTATGTTTTCCTTGTTCCCCATTGCTGTGACTAGGAGAAATAAGAGCCTTAATGTGGAGGAAATTGGAATCTGCTCCTCGAGTACCTTCTCTTTGGGAAAAGATGAGTTGGGAAAGGGTGTGAATTCTGCCCTGAGGTCCCTCTCCCGCTCTGTGGATGCAGACCGGGCAGGCAGTGCCTGGGAGTACTTTACATCTCCTGGCAAGACCTGTCAGTCACTCTATTATGGGATAGTCCGCCAAGGAATGGTCTCCCTCCTGAACCAACACATCCTTACACCACAGCATGGCTAAGTGAGAAGTCCTGATAGCGCTAGTCAAGGTTGTATACATCTATTCCTAGACAGAAGTCACGTACTTTGGCTATGGAAAAGGAAGCAGTGATGCTTGGACTGGGAAGTTTTAAATAACATCTTGATCTGGAACTTCTCTTTCTCTACCAGACCAGCCACTATGAATCACACAAAACCTAAAGATGAAACAATTTTGTAGTACACTGATTTCCTTCTCTCATTTTTCAGTGGGGGGTACATTGGCAGTAAACAGCAGTGTCCTGACAGCAAAGTTTTCTTCAGACGTGCAGAGGCAGTAAAAGATCCCTAAACACAAGATCTTCAGCAACCAGAGATTAAACTCTGGTATCCTGCCTTATTGTCCCTCCAGTGCTCTCTCTCTGCTGAGGCTGACAATTAAACATTCAAAAGGGACTCAGACTGCATTAGCTCAAAAAAACATTTTGTACCGATTACTTTTTTTCCTTTGTCAAATACAGCAACTAATTTCACAAACTCAATCAGTTCCTTCATACATCACCTATAGGCAGCAGATCTATATGGGCAAGTATAAATCCTTGGTCATTCTGAAGGTGGGAACACCAGATAAACAGTTAGACAAGATGTTGTTTGCTTGAGTGTTTTTTTTCAGAAGGATTTGTGTTACAAACTTAAAACTAAGTGCAAACAAAAAATGACAAACTGCCAGGCCAATTGCCTTGTTGGCCATGTACCTTGTTGCCTTTGTCCCCTGTGTCTCCATGATCTCATTCAAAGAGAAAATATTTAGAAAATGGCATTTGAAATGTCCTTAATGTGATGTATTCTATTTTTCTCCCCACCATATTTCAACCACATGTCTCAAGTTTCTGTTTCCTAAATGACTCTGTTGAACTCTCCCCAAACATGTTTATAGGCCATAATTCAAAAAGAAACACATTTTAAATTAAGGGTCATATGACTAGAACTTGAGGATACATTTTGCAGTTTGGTGTGGGTTTTTTTTGCAAGCTTTCTGGAAAAAAAGGTTCACTTTTTGAAAATGTTTTCTGGGAAGAATTTCTTTCATTTGATAATGCTTTTGATTAGAGAATGAATATCCAAAATATTTGTGTGGGAGAGGCAGGAAAACATCAATTTTATGCATCAGTAGAATTAGGAAAAACAAAATCATTTTCCCTAGCCTAATGGCTCCTTATCACTCACATATTCCTCATTTCAGGGGATATAATTTGGTTTAATATCAAAATATCTATCAAAACAAAAAAATTTGTGTTCACTTTCAGTGTTCCAGATGTAACTAATTTCAACTGTAAAGATCATGAACGTGGAATTTTGAATTAACTGACTTATTTCCACGGGACTTTGAGATTGCTATACTGATGGTTCTTTGTGGGTTCTTTTCCTTTCTTTTTGGATTTTTATCATATGTTTTATCATTTATTTAGGTCTTAAAAGATTAAGAAGTATGTCTAGGCCTCAACACCATGGTGCCTGAGTGTCTCCTAAATTATTAAAAACAGATATAGCAACATCTATTTTTATGTATAATGCAATTGTTAGTACTCTGACCCGAACTCAGAAAAGGATGTATAGTCAGAAAAAAAAAAAAACCCAGACAACATATGTCTAACTAAACATTTGAACGCACCACAAGGAAGTGGCAAGTTTTAAGAGCTAAAACTGGAGCTTAACAAGGTATTTCTGTGAATCATGTATTTCATCATATATTCAATTACTGTTGCCACATGAAAGTAGAACTGAAGAAAAACCCACTTGCTATTAAATAAAATATCATTCAGGACCAGTGTCAAGACAGTTATACATTGCCTTTAAGTTGTAAATGAGTATAAAATTTCTGCCTATCTAACTGCTTCTTGCAGAAGTTCTATCTTTCTGCAAAGTTTCACTCATTCTGACAGATAAGTGTAAATGGAACCAGAAGCAAATCATCCATTTATTCCAGCCACGACAGAAAAACCCAGAAGAAAATTTGAGGCTTAAATTAGTGGTAAGTGAATTAAAATTTTAACTTCCAAGAATGATTTCTGGTCTTCTGGAACTGTAAACAAATGAAATAATATATTGATTTATATTGGCTCACAATGCCTTTGTCAGTTGCAAAGGCGGCTCAGTAATCAAAGAGATGATTTTTACGAGGAACTAACGCCAAACTAAGAACACTAAACTTTACAGTAATAAAGCTACCAAGAGCCTGTACAGAATTCAGTGACTCTTGGGAAACAGTTAATTCAGTTGTTACACATAGATACAAAGCTCTTGGCTTTGTGTCAGCAAAATCTGCTTGAAAACAAAGTTTGATTTCCTTACGCCAGTTTTCTAGTCACAAAGCCAGTCACTCCTTCCAAATGAAACTGACACCAGTTTGCTAAAAATCTGTCCCATGCAGTTTGAGCCAGTTATTTTGCCCCTATATTTCTAAGGAAATAAAGCTCATCAGTGATTTTCACTCTGTCTCTGAAGACCCTTATAGGTCTGCAGTCAAATTTGAGGTATTCATGAATAGCAATTCAGAAAAGCATCTCTGTTACTCATCAGCTTTAGTTGGGGATTTAGAGGCTGTTGTCTTCCTGGAAAAAAACAGATGGCCTGCCAACAGAAAAAGAACCCTCAGTTATTTCTATGTACCTTTTGTTTGTGTAATTCTGTGCACAATTTCGTTTTCTCAACCAGGTGCAGCAGCGAGATTCACATCCCCATTCCTGGAGACGTGCACAGGTTTCACTCTCATGTCCCCTAGCTGGGCCAGATTACAGCAGTTGCACTGCTTATTGCAGGCTGAAAATAGCTACCCAAGGTCTTACCACTGACCACCCTGACTCTGAAGCCAGCATGGCCTTTGGTCTGACCCCGAATTCTGCGAAGATAAATTTCACTTTCTGACACAAAAAAGACCCCTCTATGGAGCCACTAGATGGCACTTCGAAAACGTGGTTTGGCACATTCTGTCCAGCTAGCTATGGATCTGGGTCTGAATCACAAGGTGCACTGTAAACCTTCTGATTTATTTATTTGATAAATAATAAATGCTGTTCTCTGAAACTTACCCTGATTAACCTGAGCAACACACATGTTCAAGAGGCTGACAAAGCAAAATCTCAATTTTACCAAGGACAGAGTTTCTCCTGCTTTCCCCCATGGCAGCATCCTCTCTGAAACACTAGGCCATCAGTATGTAACTGTGTACTTGTTTAGTATGACATCTAATAATCCTTATACCATCTGTAGGGAGAGGAACTTCATGACAGATGAGATATATGGAATAGTGGAAGAAGCACTCTCTTTTCTAGTTTGGAAACTATCCTAGAGACTGGTTTTTCCAGACATGAGACTAGAAAATCCACTTTATTTTGAGTATATTTTGTATGCTTCTTTCCTGTTTCATCCCTACTCAGCCACTCATGCTAGAGGCAATATTGGAGAGGGAACTTGGGTTTAAAAAACAGAAAATGAAAAAACTTATTTTAGGCTGCAGGTTCTTCTGGGCAGGGCCGTCTGACTCTCTGTATGTTTCTCTAGTGCTCAGCACCATGACAGGGCACACTGAGTGAGGTCTCAAAACTTTCCTGTAGATGATTTCATTTCAAAAATAATGTCACCATAGGACATCACAAGATTATGCTAATTAGCTATTCAAAATAAAATTATACTTCTTTTACCCCAGGGCAGAAAAGATGGAAACATGCTACCAGTGCAACAGAGGGACAGGATCTCTTTAGCCTCTTTATAAGAAGGTTTCAAATCAAGGTAACCTTGCAACACCCGACATACAGAAACTGCTAGGCTGTATGCTGCTATTCAGAATTCATCACCATGGATTGAAATTTTCCACTTTTATTTTCATTTTTATCACTCACTGTGTACTGCTGGCTACTTGTTGTCCTTGAATCTTGTTAATTTTTGCAGCTCTGGACATGCACAGTACGTGGTGTACATGTACAGCACATGGGTGTAGCTGGGGTTTAATGGCTCTGAGTAGTTTTGTTTTCATGTCACTAGACAGACTGCCCTTATAAAAGTTGTATGACCTCAACTCTTGAGGTGTTTCCTGCAGATGGAGTAAAATGGATAATCCACAACAGGACCAGTAGTGTGCTTGGTATGTGGTTTTTTGAGATACGAGAAGCTCTGGTAGAAAAGTTCTCATAGTTCAGACTTCAAGAAAAGAGGCAGAAAAAAGCTGTGTATCTGAACCAGGCAAGGCTTTGTTCCACCAAGCTAGTACTCAGGATGACATATAGAAAGCTTGTTAACTGTGGTAGTCAGCTTGATCTGCAGGGATTTGAAATTTTAGTTAACAGGGAAGCATTTTAAGTGTTTTCTGCAGTAATTGCTTTGTGCAAACATGAGGAAAGACAGGTTTTACGAAAATATGTATGTCACATACACACACACACACAAAAAATACCGAAAGAACCTCTTTAAGGTGCAAAGTTGAGCATATAAGAATCAAGAAATACCAGAACTGAAGTTATTTATGGAAAATTAATTTAGTTCGAGTCTACAAATTCTGTTAGTCTTTAATCTCATTATATTAGGTCGGTGGTGTTTCTTTCCATGCCAACCTCATTTTATTGTGAATATATAATAGATTGTCATATTATTTTGTTACTGATATATAGTTAGTCTGTTGTCATTTGATATACAACCCTTATTTACTTCACATTCTTTTAATCCTTCTAAGAATTTTATCATTAACTTTTCTAAAACATTAATCTTTTGAATAACTAAGTGCCTTGTAAATCATTTATTTTCATAATACTTGTGGTAAATAAGAGGGTTAATGTGATGAGATATTATAGATGGAAAAGGAAGCAGAGGTTAAAAACGTTCCTTTTTGGCTGCTTAGCAGGCAATCCCTACAACATGACTTTTGCCATTATATGTCAGTTTACATGGTCAGGTGGGACTCTTCCGGTTCTCATCTAGTAAATGAAATAGAAACAATTTTTTTCCCATGAATTCTGAGTGACTCATTAACATCAAGACTAGAAGAAGCAAACAAGTTCAATGGAGAAGCATATATGTCATAACCTTATGATATCTTTCCTCTTTTTACAACCTTTTTCCTGATCTCCAACGATTGTTGGTCCAATATGTGTGGCAAAAGAGAGAAATCCAGACATTAAATCCCATCTTCATTACACGGCCTTAACAGTAAAAGTGTCACAATAACAATGCTGGAGTCTTCTTTGTGAATCAGCCCTACAGGGAACTGCAACACGATACTTTGCCTGAAAAGTGGCAAACCTCTGGAAGAACCTTTTGGTGAAGAAGAGTGTACTCCAGCAGATACAGATTCCTTTACCCATTCAAAAAGAACCATTTTTGTTCACCAGTCTCTCTTATGCTCTTATCCTTATTCATCTTTGCCATCTTTTCTGTAGTTCTAGATTCCTTAACTGCTAAGCCTGCTTTGGACTTTTCATATTGGTTCAAATCTCCATGCCTTTTCCCTGCTAAGCTCAAGTCAGGGTCTCCTTCCTTGCCTTTTGATCTCCCTTCCTAGATTCTTTGCTCAAAGTTTCTTTGTCCTAACTTTGCCTAAGTTTCTGGTTCAAACTTCTCCATTCTAGTTGCCTCCTACTCTCCCATCAGTGTCTCCCAGTCAAAGTCTCCAGGCTTGTTCAATCTGGGTGACTCTGCCTTTATAATGCATTTATTTGTATCCTTCCCTGGATTTCCAAGGTGAAACATTCCTGTAATATATGTGTAAAGAAGAAACATTGTTTTAGGATTTGCCATGTATATCCTGCAGCTTGGGAGAGCTGCTGGTCTATCACGGCTTTTAAAGTATTACTTTTTCAGTTAAACTACACTTTACATGCGTAGGTTATTTTTAAAAGAATAAGGGGTCTTTCATTTAGTGTTCTGTACTTACCTCAAATTCATATTTGTCATGAATTTATATCAACTGTCCTGACTTCCCTTATATGTGAAACAAACCTTAGGAGAGGAATCTTTGAACACAGGCTGAGCTGGTGCCTTTAAGTCATCTTACCACTTTGCATTGTTCACTAGCTTAACTCTTGACTTTTTTACACCCTGAATAGGATATGATACAAATTAAAACCACAATGCCTGACTGCAAAGAGAAAGTACAGAGAGTTAAGAGATATCATTAATATGGAGGGGAATACTGATCAATATTTTCCTTCTGTGGCATTTTCATGGAAAGCTGTTGATAGTACTGTATATCCTTTTGATTTTAGAATTTTCTCTACGGAATTCATCATATTCAGAGCAATGACTTAAAATCACCCCATCTACTCATACTTTCCATTATTATCTTGTCACCATTGTTTTTGCTGTCAAGACAGTTATTGTGCAATTTTACTACTGAATAAGACCTAGGATAATTAAAAAGTGTAGGAGGAGACACAGGATAATGCAGGAAAGACAAAAATCTAAGGAGCGAGGAGTCATCTTATAAAAGATACAAATTAAAACATGCAATATTTTATTCTCTCTCTCCTGTCATATAATTCCTATAGGGAGAATAAAGACATTAAATAAAGATGACACATAGAATCAAGATCCAGGTTGGGTTTTTTTCCTCTGGAAAAGTGAAAATTAGGTTAGCTTGCTTGTTGGTTTGGGGTGCTTGGGGTTTTTTTGGGGGGTTTTGTTGGTTTTTGGGTTTTTTTGTTGTGTAGGTTTGTTGTGGGGTTTTGGTTTTTGTTTGTGTTTTTTTGGTTTTTTTTTTGGTTTTGGGTTTTTGGGGTTTTTTTTGTTTTGTTTTTTTTTTTTTTTGGTTGGTTGGTTGGTTTTTTGTTTGTTTGGGTTTTTTGTTTGTTTGTTTTTTAGTTTTTGGGGTTTTTTTGAAAATATGTCACATGTCAGTTAGACACTAGTATAAGGGGCAAAGTTCTAAAAATGCCTTCCAGACTGAATAAATGGCTCTACAGTTCTTCTCTCTGTACATCAGTAGCCTAGGTAATTAAAATTTCTGCTTATTCAAGCACAGAATTTGAGCAAGTCACTACTGAGAAACACTACCTAAAGAGTATGACCAGTATGTCTTACAGAAAATGTTTTGGTGTACAAGATTGCTTCACTGTAGATGAAAGATTATTATCTGAATAGCTGTGACTCACAGTCTAACTAATTAGAGTCTGAGCCAGAAACAAAAAGCAAATTCAGTGAAACTGGTTTTTACCTGGGAAGGAACAGGCTATTTTGGTTCAAGTTTTGTTTACAATGTCAGGAGAACACAAAGCCCTAAAGATGTGGCTTATATGTTCCAGCATCTCTCCCGTTCCTTCTCTGGATATTCCTCTTTATTCATTCCATGCATGACAAAAGGAATTGCCCCATCCATTCCCAAGAGGCAAATTGTTCAGTAAACATACAAGCAAGGGCAAGGACTTCTCACAGCAGCACTGGCATGTGCAGTACCCAAGACTGCTATTGACCATGAGGACACCAGTGTCACATTCCATGAAAAGAAGATTACAGGAGTCCCGTGTGCCCTCACACCCCTTAGAGGGGCTGAAGCACCCAGGACCACGCCCTGGTTCAGCACCAAGTACCGGGGACAGCACCCAAGCCCCCGAGCTCCACTGTGCCACTTTGGGGTCTGTGCCTCGCCACCCCCTCCCCTTGGGAACGGTTATGTGAGTGTGTGTGTGTGTATTTGCAAAATATGTCAGAAAATATATTCGAAATAAGGCTGGATTAAAAGTATTCTAGGAATCTTAAATGTCCTTTGTAATTTCTGCACTTCAGTGGGACACAGGCAATATTCCCCTGATAAGGGTTTTCATGTTTCCTTCTTACAAGAAAGAGAAGTGAAAACTACAGAAATCACAGATACCCATTAAATCCCAGATCATGCTGAGCTGAGGGATGGGTAAAGAGACAAGACCTGAACAGAGAAGATAGGATAGTTGGATACATTTGCATTTTGAAAGTAGGTGTTCCTCATCATTTCGAGACCTACCATGGGCACAGCTGGAGCACAAAGATCAGTACGTCACAACTGCCAGACAATTGGTGTTGGTAAACTTCCTTGAAAAACCATTATGCCAGGGAAGGGGCAGCCAAGGAAAACAGAAAATATACACAGAAGTGCAGCTATGAATGGCAAGTGTTAAAAGAAGAATTGTTACAAAGTGTGGAATTACTTACACATATCTGGCCAGTCCCTTTAGAGGCCAGTCACTGCAAAATTCTCTCTGACTTGAGTACAAAGGTATAACAAAACTTTTGTTTTCCCTTTTAAATACAGGGAACTAATTATAAGCCTATTTATATCTCTGTTCTGAATAGTATCCTCAAAATTAAATGTGGAAGACAACGTGGCTTTTAAATAATTTATCCTGGTGATAGAATCTTACAAAAAAAAAGATTTCCTGAAATACATTTAGGCTATCTAATTTTGGACTGATAACACATTGTTATGGGCATCTATTTCCATGTCATATAGCAAGCTGGTCCCATTTATTTATCAAGCTAATGTTTACGGTGTGAGACTAAATCAGACACCTCATGTGACTGAAAAGAACAAGCAAATAGCATATTTTGCATGTGAAGAGATGGGCAAATGTGTTTATTCTTTTAACTTGCAGCTAGAAAAACTAAAATGGAGAGAAAAAAAAAGATGCAAATAACTCATCCTACTGTTCTGTAATCACCTATCATTAAAGGTGGACCTGCCTGCACAGTCACCTATGCAGGACAGACTCTTGTCCTTCCACTCCAGTGGAAGCTAGATAACAGCAATAAATCTTGGTTTTGTAGACACTCTGGCAATGGTATAACAACATACAGAATAGCTGAGGAACTATCAGCATGTGAACAGACTCATTGAGATTTGCACCTGGGAATATTCAGGTTGTTTTTTGGTCAGTCTGGCAGAAGCTGGTGGGACCGTTCTAGAACTGCTATCACTGGGAACCATGGTCAGAGATTGCAAATGAGCAACTGTGTGCTCCATGAAACAAAAATGCTGCAACAACGTATTCTCTCCTCTAAGAAGTGATTCCAGGACCACTACCTCAGTATTGATTTTCTGTTTAACTCTTCACTCTCTATGTGATTAAGAAATAAACTAAAATTTAATTCAGACTCACTTTCCCCCAGAGCCACTGCACTGGAACCCCTTGTGCTCACTTGAGATTGGCTCCTTCCAACTTTCATTTCAGCAGTTCCCACATCAACACCAAGTGCTGGGTTTAACAGCCTGATTTAAATAGCCTGCTACCAAACACCCCATTTAAAACTAATGGAAATGAAATGGAAATATTTTCATGTCCCAAGGGAGAATACCCAGACAGATTGATAATCTGCAAGGCAAAACTGTACCTCAAAAGATATTGAGGTGACACACACATCTGAGACATAGTGCAAATTACTATGCACTAATAACTTGGGTGGCCTACTTTGGTAAGCAGTTGCTCCGCGTGTATTACAAAAGCATGTGTATATATATATGTACGCATGTAAAATATACATACGCATGTCTCTTATTATGATATACATGTTAAATAAAAAAGTATCTGTTATCAATCTTTAGAAGAGACTGCAGAAATCAAGTAACTGCTACAGAGAGCAGTTTACAAACTGTTGACTTTCAGGACTTCCAGCCTAAGAGAGTAAGGTTACCAAATGGTTATAGGGTCAAAAACAGTGTCAGCCTGGAACAAAAACTGGGAGACAGAAAGTCACTCCTTAAAGTTGTAATAAACCTATGACACATCAATGTAACTGGGAGGTTAAGTCACTGCCATTTCAGAATTTTAAGCAACTACGACTGCAATAATTTGTAAGTTTTGTTCCACTTCTAAAGAAAATTATTTCAGAGAACCACTATATCATTAAGTTGCCTGTTCTCATCAATGTGTTGATCTGTATTCATTCATGCTCAAAGACAAGACGCATGTATTTAACCATGTACATAATTTTAAACACATCTCCAAGCTCCATAGGATCTTAATTCAAAATTAAAACTGGAAGTGGTTCAATGAACTGGTGCTTCCAAAAAGAGACAACTCCTTTCTCCCTCCCAGTCTCTTAAGCAGAAAACAAGGCCACCTTTCTTACACCTCAGAAGGACATTAGAGTAAGTGACTCTCCAATAAGAGGCAAAAGAGAGCTTCAGTTAAGAAACCTGCCAAGCAAAGAGATTAATGAAGCAGCAGCAAAGAATCCCAAAGTCCACAGAAGAAGACTGATTTTGCAAAAGACAGGGATTAACACTGATGAGGTCAAATGTCCACATGACAGATTTTTTAGAGCAGTGAGAATTAGAGATTTTTGGAAATTTCAGGGATCATTTCTAAAGACCAGAGGGCACCCAAGCTATTATAATTCAGTGTTGCTGAAGTATGAGATCAGGCACATCTAAAGAAATAACATGCAGGAATTGCTGTGTTCCTAATAGCTATCTAGAGCAAGGGATGTCATTCACTTAAGTCTAGTTTCCACTGAAATCATATTAAAATTTATTTTTAAAATGTATTATCAAATATTTTTACACCATATTTTATCTCATAAATCGTTGAAAGGTTTTATGTGTAGTGCCTCTAGTGTCCAGTCCTGGGCTCCTCAATACAAGAGAGACACGGAGGTACTAGAGAAAGTTTCATAAAGAGCCACCAAGATGATGGAGGGACTGGAGCATCTCACATGTGAGGAGATGCTGGGAGGCCTGGGACCATTCAACCAGGAGAAGAGAACGCTCACAGGGATCTCTCATCAATGTATATAAATACTTGTATGGAGGGTGCAAAGAGGACAGAGCCAGGCCCTTTCCAGGGGTGCCCAATGACAGAAGCGGAGGCAACAGGCACAAAGTGAAACTTGGGAGGTTCTCTCTGAACAGCAGGAAACAGTTCTCATTGTGAGGGTGACCAAGCCCTACCACAGGCTGCTCAGAGAGGCTGTAGAGTCTCCATCCTTGAAGATACTCAGAAACGTGAGCATGGTCCTGGGCAGCCTGCTGTAAGCAACACTGCTTGAGTTGGGGGGGGTTGGACTAGATGATCTCCAGAAATCCCTTCCAACTCCAACTGTTCTGTTACTTTATGTCATTAAATGAATGCTAATGATTGAGTTTAACCTGCACTCATTTGTATATACTATAATTGAAAAGGATTTTCACTGAGATTTCTGGGTGTGTTTGCCAAGTGAAAAACCACTAGGTGAAAAAAGCAGGCAGTGAAAATTACCACAGACCAAGAAACCTTAAATCACATTTTAGCTGAAACCATTTGCATTTTTTAGGTGTTGGAATTTTGCTCAATTCAATCTTCATCTGTATCTCTGTATACAAACAGTGTTCATTAAATATACTGGATCAAAAGCAAAATTCACACCAAGATTTTGAATTTGCCTGTTGATTTCACAAACTGAAACAAAAGAACCAATACATCTCAGAATCAGGAGCTCTTCTATGTGTTCATAAATGACTCTGTGTAACCTTCTCCTGTGGACAGGAACATCTAGTCTTGTGGCCGGCTGATCTCGGTTAATCACATTCCTGACCAGATTTACAGTTCCTAAACACTGGGGAAAATTTTAGCTCAATTCCGTCCTTCAACTACAATTTAAGGAGTGTTAAGGGCATTATTTTTAGAAAACAGTCAAAAATTAGGCAAGCACGGAAATAATTCATGAAGAAAATTATGCTAAGGTGTTTTTACATATTTTCAAGCTTACCTTATTTAAAAACAAACAGACATACAAACAAACAAAAACACAAACCCTAAAACTTTATTATTAGCCAAACTGTTAAAACAATAAAGGAATGGATGAGGGGTAATGGTTCTTTGTTTCTTAAGCTTATTCAGTTACAGAACTCCTCCAATCTCAGATTTATTTTTTTTTTTTAAATCTCACAGTAGGTGATCCACAGCCTTACCCATAGCCCCATGCCAACATGGCTGTCTTGAACAGCGCCTGGGAGGCTGGGAGTGCTGGAAGCTGCTCATGGATGCAGACAGCTGTGCCAGAAGAGCAGTGGATTCTGGACTGAATCAAGGTGTTGGTCCTAAAGTAGGCAGGATGCAGATGATGTTTTACCAGGCAAGAGATGAATTCATTGCTGTCTCTCTGCAAGGGCTGAAGGACTGTGAGCAAAAGAAACAGAGCTAAGATGAATGCCTGTGTTTGCAGAGACCCCCAGACGTCCCCTCCAGCCCATGTTCCCCACTCACCGCTGCAGATCTCATCCAGTGTCTCTGTGCTTCGGTTCCTCAGGTGTCTCAGGTGGCCACCCCTAGGCACAGCGGGCTTCCAGCAGCGCAGCCCCTGGCCCTGCCGTCCTCCCCCTCAGCAGGGATGACCCCAGGAACCACCAGTAGCTCAGGGGGGTGGAACTCAGCTACGTGGCCACCAAGCCCAGCTGCGTGGGCAGGGAGGGCGGAGGGAGGTCGAGGTCCAGCATGTGGCAGCTGGGGCTCAGACAGCCCCAGGGCTGCACCTCCCTGTCAGTGCAGGAGCAGGGATGGGGACAGATTGCCCAAAGAGGGACCCCAGGGGGCTGGGGCTCACTGATGAACCTGATGGCCGCCTCTTGCAGAATGGCCTCAGGGTTCTTGAGACACATCAGGCCCTGATGCAGATCCTCTTCAGCCCTGCTCCTGTCCTTCCCCAGGTGGAAGAGAGCACAAGGACATGGGCATGTCACAGAGCTCCCCACTCTGCTGCAGCAGTCCCTCCTGCCAGCACTCAGTGTTGCCCAGAGCCCTCTCTCCCACTGGCTGCAGGGAAGGGAGAGGGGCCTGGAGATGAACCCCTGGGGCTCTGTTCTTGGAGGACAGACACTGGGGTGCAGCTCCAGGCTCTGGGCACGGGACAAGTCTCCCCCAGCCTGCACGTTGGCACTCGGCCTTACCAAGCACTCGCCAATCCTCCACGTCTGCTGTTTCTTCACCAGGTGTTTAAGCTCCTTCCACTTGAGGAGCTTTGCTGCAGCAAGGAGCGCTTCCCTGGCGGCCTGCAGAGAAGAAGGTGTGAGATAGCACTATGGCTGGCAAAGCAGAGCTCTTGGCTTTGTTCCTGGGGTTATGCTGCCCTTAGGAAGCTGGGACATGCCCTCACCAAAGCGTCTAGGGACCTTGTGAGGACAGCCCTGGAGGACAGCGCCTGAGGCTCGAAGCCCTGGCCTTTGAAACGTGCCAGGGACAGCAGAGAAGACTGTGGGGATGAGCCTGCTCAGGCTTTGTGGCCACAGGCTTCTGTCGAGCCCTACTGGAGCCCTAGGGCAGGTGCTGGAAATGGCCGTGCCAGCCTCTCCATCCCTGCTTGCGCTGGTTCTGCAGGGACCTTTCCCAAGGGTTGCACTGGGCGCCGGCTGCCCACTGCCAGCAGCCCTTGCCCTGTTAACAGCCTGGGCCCCACAGGGCGGGTCAGCCCACCCCTCTCTCTGTCAGTGCTCAGCCTTCAAATCTGTACCTTGGCCACTCTGGGGGACCAGTCACTGGTGCGAAAGAGCAGCAGCACCAGTGCTCTCCGTGCAGACATCTTCAATCTGTTCTCTCTCCACCCCACCAGGTAGTCCTCGAAGAGGCGGATGAAGAACTCACGCAAGTCGCTGCTCTCCTGGTAGGAAGGAGGAAAGGTGAGCTTTGGAAAAAGTGGCGCCCTGCCCAAAGTGAAGGGAGGTGGGGGTGGTAGCTGAGGGAGATGCCCTGGCGTCAGATTTCAGAGCAGGGACAATTTGCACTGGGCTGCAAGGCCCAGAAGCCACAAGAGCCCAGGGGAGCAGAGCCTGCTCTGAGAGCTGCTGACAGGGCTGGACTGCAGGGCAGCTCTCATTGCCCAGTGCCCATCTCAGATCTCACGCTTCCACATCCGCTTTACCATGTCAAAGAAGCGTGGGAGGTTCTCCACCAGATACTCATCGGTGGGGCTGGCCTCTAGCGTCATTGGGCTTTGATTTATCACTCTTTTCAGGATCATCACAACCTTTTTCTTAAGGTCTTCACGTCCAAGCCATAGCAGCTCCATCAGGTGTGGCACCAGGAACTCCATTTTTCTTGCCTGTATGAAAGACAGAGTTTCTTTTTTGTGATCGCATTCACACCTGCAAAGCTCCCCAGGCAGCCGCCAGGCCCCAGCATGGCAGCAAGGCAGTTTGCAGCAGTCACACCAACACCTGCCTCCCAGCCCACGCCAAGCCACCGACTTACCCACAGCCCCAGAGCCCTGGCTGTCCGTGATGTCCCCCTGCTCACCAGGTCAGGTGTCTTGGACAGCATCATGGCGCCTTCGAGCACCTGGGAGGCTGGGAGTGTTGGAAGCTCCTCATCGATATCAAAGTCGTCATTCCGAAGATCTTCCAATTCTTTATCCTCATTGTCCCACTCGAAGTTCATGCTAGTGCGACTGGGCGATGGCTGTAGAAGCAAGCACAGTAGTGAGATCCTGGCAGAGACTGCAGGGCTCCTGGTGGGAGATCAAGTCCTTTTCTGCTAACTCACAGCCAAGTCAGAGATGGAGCTGCTTTCTGAAGAAGGAGGGCTGAGACTACAGGGCCACCAGTCGACCCACAGAATGACAGCGAACGACCAGAGTATCCTGTCTGTAGTCGTGGGATGCGAGAAGATGGTCTTCCACATTTGCATGGCCACCCTGCAAGGCAGAGCACTATGTCAGTAGGGCAGCCTGGAGCGCAGCATGGCTGGGGCCAGCCCAGGTGCCTGGGGGCCCTGCCTGGGCAGGCAGGAGGGGACCGAGGTGGTGTTCCCCTCTAGTCTGGTGGCTCTGGGCTGGCTCGGCCAGCTTTGTCTGCTGCGGGCCCGGGCAACCCAGCAGGGCTGGAAGGCTTGGTGGGATGGAGAAGCCCTCTCCTCAGGGGTGTCCTGCATCATTCCTTGGATCTGGGAGCCAGAGTCTCAGGCTCCCTCTCCGCACAGCCAACAAGCCCTCAGAGTTTTCAGGGCCAGTACCTGTCTCCTGGTGGAGCGCTCAGTGTTGCCACTACCTTCCTTGGGAAGAACTCAGCTAGCAACAGAAGCAGCAAGTGGAAGCATTTCTGCACTGGTTCTTTCTTGATGCCTGGCAGGCTTTCACGAAGGAAGTTCAAAATCTTTGGCACCTGAAGGGGACACAGGTGAGGACAGTGCTGCCACTGGAGCACAGCCTCAGCTGCCCTTTCCATAGCTCTCTGCCGCCTTAAGGTGCCTTCAAGTGCCTAAGACACCTGGCTTTGGGAGGGAGGGATGGGGAGAGGAAGAAGGCCTTAGAGGGCTGAAGGGCAGGGCAATTCAGCCACAGGCCACTTACATTCGTCAGGAACAAGCACGGGTTATCCATGAGCACCCGCAGCATGGATGTTGCTAACAGCCAGCGCTCTCTGGAAAGGAACTCTCCCTTCTCCCTTGGGTTTTCAGCATTCTCTGCATCTTTCTGCTGCAGGACTGCAAGGACGATGTGCGTCCTCTCTGAGCGCATGAGGTACCTTTCAAAGGGCTGTGGCAGGAAGGAAGAGAGCAAAGATGTCACACCAAGCCCCCTGAGGGTGCTGCTTAGCTGGGCACCGAGAGCAGCCCTGGCCACAGGTGCCCAGCAGTGCCGGCAGCAGTGCCCACAGTCACTGTGCGGGGGAGGATGAGAGCACAGGGTCCTTAGGCTGAGGCAGCAGGGCTGGGCTCACGGGCACAGAGGATCGGGGCTCACTGGTGGGCAGGAGAGCCAGAGCTGCTGCTGGGACACCAGCAGAGTGCTGCCCTCCGATAGTCCCTGCTTGGGGACAGCAGGAGCCCTCTCATCAGGGACACTGAGGCCCTGTCAGCCCCACCGATTCTGGGTCCCTTTGCTCACATGAGCGCCTTGGCGACGGCACGGACAAGAGTCTCAGCAAGGGGGCAGCTCATTACCTTGTCACAGCAGTTTTTGCAAGTCTTCACAAGGCAGGTTCTTTCACCTTCTGCATGGCGTTCCTTTCGTTTACCCCTTAGCCTGGTCCTGCCTGAAGAGTGGGGCAGACACGGAAGTCAGGGAGAGCAGCTTTGCCATCAGGCTTTCCAAACCACCCCGAGATCCGCTTGCGAGATGGCCGGACAGAAGGAGATTGTGGAGGGGGTCAGAGTGGGGTCCACAAACAGGCAGGCTTGAGGATGGGGAAAGGAGCGGGGAAGGGGAGCAGCAGAGAACAGGTGCAAGACTTGAGGAGAGCACTCAGCTTCTACAGCGAAAGAGAGCTGGGATGCTCTGGGAAGCAGCTCGAGGGGCAAAGGTGGTCAATCAGAGAAGCGGAGCTGGGAGGTGATGTCTGCGTGCAGAGGGATGAAGGCCACCACAATATCCCTTAGCTTTTTGCTTACAGATGAATTCACTGAGGTAATAAATAGTCTCCCGACGTTCCATGAATGGCTGAAGGAAGATAAATCCCAGCAGCTGCCTGAGGAAGGAAATCTCAATGACAGCGCAGTCCTTTTTTTCAGGCAGTCCTGTGGGAGATAGAGAGGGAGGGAGGAAGAAGAGCAGCAGGGCTGAGGGCAGGCAGCTGGCACCAAAGCCAAGGGCATGCCCAGGGCTGGATCCCTGGGGAGTCCAGGTGTTGCAGGACCCGGTGGCCCTGTCTCCTGGAGCTGTCAGCTGGGCAGCAGCCCTGGCAGGGAGAGCGGCAAGGGAGGGGCACAGCCTGGTTGGAGGGTTTCTGGGCCTTACCTGCTGTTTGGAATAGCTGTCCATCCATCTGCTCAGCTCACAAATCTTCCCCATGGCTTTTTCCCACACGTAGGTGATCCCATATCTGGCAAAGTCCACCAGCACCTAAGCAAAGAGAAGCTGCTGGTGAGCCTCAGGAGCAGATACCTGTTCCAGCAGCAGCAACAGCAGCTGAGCAGCTCCACTCCTGGGCAGGATTTGCACTGTCGCTCAAGGCTTCCTCTGACCCTGAGCAAAGCCTGTAGCAGGGCTCCTGAGAGACACTGTTAGGTTTCTGTGGTTCTGGCCCTCTAAATAAACTTTCTGAATTCTTTCCGCTACCTCAGCATTTCTGGGGATACCTGTGCATCTTACTTTATATGCAGGATGGCCAGAGAGCAGCCCAGAGGGACTGGTGGCTCCTGCAGCTCAGCCAGCACTTACCTTCTTCCTGAGCTCATGCACCCCCACATAGAGGTGGTGTTCAGGAAGGAAGAGAACAACTCTGAAGCAGGCTTCTACGAGCCTTCTCGTTTTGCCCTCCAGCACCTCGTCCACCGCGCTGCAAAGAGGAAGGGCCCAATTGGACAATGGTGCCCGGAGAAGCACCTCCAGGCCTTGTGCAGGGGGCCACAGTCCTCCGGGGAAGGGGTCCCTGGGAGCGATGGGAGGGTAACTCAGTACTTCAGTGGCAAACAGGGTGAGTTTCCACACTTCTGTGTTCTTCATCTCCTCCTTGCGGGCATCCACCAGCACGCCCAGATCCCCTGTGAAGCTGTCCCCAGCACGCTGATCTATACAGGACTCAGCATCCAGCAGCATCTGCAGAGCACAACTGAGCTGGAACCTGGCAGCTGCCAGAACCCGGTGCCACCAGAGCCCAGCCCTAACAGGGTGCCAGTGCCAAGGGGCCTTGCCCCCTTCCCCAGAGCTCTGAGTGTCCCTTCACCTGGGTCCTCTCTACCACCTCATATCTGCAGCAGAAGTGGACCAAGTACTGTGATGAGCCACAGACTGGTGCTTATGCACCGGCCCATGACTTCCTGAAGAAAGCTGGTCTTGCGGGCTAGATTCTGGCAGCTGGGGAACAGAGAGACAAACAGGGAGCATGACAGGGGGGAAATGTGGCCAGCGAGACTGGAGCCCTGAGGTGCTGTGCCCTGCAGGAGCAGCAGCTCTGCCCAGCCAGCAGCCCTCCAGCAGCCCAGCAGCAGAGCCCCTGCCTTAGATGCTGGCACAGCTGCCATCCAACGGGCCACACTTACCTCTTTGGGGCTGTCCAGGGCCTGGATGGAGTCCACAACTTCCTGTTCTTCTATGGACAGGGGGAAAAAGCTGACATCTAAGAGAGGGATAGAGCAGGGAAGATCATTGCAGGATGCGTTGCAAAGCCCCAGCCCTGCCCAGTCCCCTCACTCACCCATCCCTGTCCTGTGGTGGGTTCACCAGGATCCACTGGGAGACTTCTGCTGCAGATCTGCTTCCTGGGCAGCACCCTCCTCTGCCCAAGCCACTTCATGGGGCTCTTTTGGAGATCCGCTTTTCCGGGCAGCAGTGCACCACGTAGAGACGTCTTCAACTTCTTTTGGTTCCTCCCCACCGCTGACCCACTGGTGGTCTTTGAAGAGGCAGATAAAGAACTCATTCATGTCGCTGCTCTCCTGGGAGGAAGGAGGAAAGGTGAGCTTTGGAAAAAGCGGCCCCCTGCCCACAGTGAAGGGAGTTGGGGATGGCAGATGAGGGAGATGCCCTGGAGTCAGACTCCAGAGCAGACTACTTGCATTGTGCTGCAAGGCCCAGAAGCCACAAGAGCCCAGGAGAGCAGAGCCTGCTCCGAGAGCTGAGGACAGAGCTGGGCTGGGCTGCAGGGCAGCTGTCATTGCCCAATGCCCATCTCAGGTCTCACACTCCCACATCAGCCTTACCATGACAAAGAAGTTGCAGGAGGTTCTCCACCAGATCCTCAGTGGCAGGCCTGGCCTTTGCCGCCTTCAGATTTTGACACATCAGGTTTTTAGGGACCATCACAACCTCTTCTCCAGGAGTCTTCACTGCCAAGACACAGCAGCTCCATCATGTTTGGCATCAGGAGCTCAAGTTTTCCTGCCTGTACAAAGGACAGAGTTTCCTTTTTGTGATAAGATGCCTACCTGCTAAGCTCCCCAGGCAACCACCAGGCCCCAGCATGGCAGCAAGGCAGTTTGCAGCAGTCACCCCAACACCTGCCTGCCAGCCCACGCCAAGCCACCGCCTTACCCACAGCCCCAGAGCCCTGGATGCCAACATGGCTGTCCCTGCTCACCAGATCAGGTGTCTTGGACAGCGCCTGGGAGGCTGGGAGTGTTGGGAGCTCCTCATGGACGTGGACAGCGGTTCCAGAAGAGCAGAGCTTCTGGACTGAATAGAGGTGCTGGTGTTGGTCCTAAAGAAGCCAGGATGCAGATAGTCTGTTTTATGAGGCAACAGATGAATTTATTGTTCTCTCTCTTCAAGGGCTGAAGGGCTGTGAGCAAAAGAAACAGAGCTGAGACGAATGCCTGTATTTGCAGAGACCCCCAGACGTCCCCTCCAGCCCACGTTCCCCACTCACCGCTGCAGATCTCATCCAGTGTCTCTGTGCTTCGGTTCCTCAAGTGCCTCAGGTGACCACCTCTAGGCACAAAGCTCTATCAGCCCCTGCTCCCCAGCAAGCTCCCAGCAGTGCAGCCCCTGGCCCTGCCATCCTTCCCCTCAGCAGGAATGACCCCAGGAACCACCAGTAGCTCAGGGGGATAGGACTCAGCTAAGTGGCCACCAAGCCCAGCTGCGTGGGCAGGGAGGGCTGGAGGGAGGTCGAGGCCCAGCATGTGGCAGCTGGGGCTCAGACAGCCCCAGGGCTGCATCTCCCTGTCAGTGCAGGAGCAGGGATGGGGACAGGTTGCCTAAAAAGGGATCCATGAACCTGATGGCCGCCTCTTGCAGAATGGCCTCAGGGTCCTGGAGGTACATCAGGCCCTGATGCAGGTCCTCTTCAGCCCTTCTTCTGTCCTTCCCCAGCTGAAGAGAGCACAAGGACATGGGCATGTCAGAGCCCTCTCGTTGCCTGCAGCAGTCCCTCCTGCCAGCACCCAGTGTTGCCCAGAGCCCTCTCTCCCACTGGGTGCAGGGAAGGGAGAGGGACCTGGACAGGAACCCTTGGGGTTCTGTTCTTGGTGCAGCTCCAGGCCCTGGGTGCTGGGAGCACAGCACATGCTCTGCGACAAGCCTCACTGACACTAGCTGGGAAAAAAGACTCGAGACCAGCAGGATTCTTACGCAGGACTGCATAACTCTCGTAGCAGGGCCCAACACTGATCTGCTTTATTAACAAAATGGTGGGCTTTTTATAGGGAAGGCGGGGAAGGTACTAGAAAGTGGGAGGGATATGCAAAACCGAGGCACAGGATAGGTGAAGGGTACATGAATAAACATTAAGGGGAAGGGTAACAACAGTGATGTAACAGCAAAGCAATGGGATTGGTTGGGGCAGATACATCTCTGTAAGCTGCCCTGTAGTGGAACAGCATGCAGCTCCGGGGAGCAGAGTCCACATCAACAGGCAATGTGGCTTAAGGTGGTGGCATTACCCTAGCAATAGGTTTAGCCTTCAAGTCCCAGTAAGAAAGTCCTTTACACAACAGTAGGTCCGTTGTCTTTTTCATTAAAAAGTCGTCTTTCCACCGTAGATACTCCTCATTCTGAGAGTCGCCACCTCCAACACCTCACCAAGCCTGCACGCTTGCGCTCGGCCTTACCAAGCACTCACCAATCCTCCACATCTGCTGTTTCTTCACCAGGTCTTTCAGCTCCCTCCACTTGAGGAGCTTTCCTACAGCAAGGAACGCTTCTTCAGCAGCCACCAGAGAAGCAGAAGGTGTGAGATAGCAGCACACAGGCTGGCAAAGCAGAGCAGGGACAACTTGCACTGGGCTGCAAGGCCCAGAAGCCACAAAAGCCCAGGGGAGCAGAGCCTGCTCTGAGAGCTGCTGACAGAGCTCGACTGCAGGGCAGCTCTCATTGCCCAGTGCCCATCTCAGGTCTCACGCTTCCACATCAGCCTTACCATGTCAAAGAAGCATGGGAGGTTCTCCACCAGATACTCATCAGTGGGGCTGGCCTCTATCTGCCCATGCTTTGATTTATCACTCTCTTCAGGATCGTCATGACCTATTTCTTGAGGTCTTCACGCCAAGCCACAGCAGCTCCATCATGTGTGGCACCAGGACCTAGAAACCAGAGTTTCTATTTTGTGATGGTAAGAGGCACACCTGCAAAGCTCCCCAGGCAGCTGCCAGGCCCCAGCATGGCAGCAAGGCAGTTTGCAGCAGTCACCCCAACACCTGCCTGCCAGCCCACACCAAGCCACTGCCTTGCCCACAGCCCCAGAGCCCTGCCTGTCCAGTAGCTTGTTTCTAGATGTTTTTCTTCCTGAAGAATACTGCACTTTACTCCCCACCTTTCAGAACAAAAGAGAATACTTCTGAGATGACATGGGACCTCTGGGAGATAGAGGACAGAGATGGGGCTGACCAGTTCAGGATACACCTCCATGGGGAGAGCAAGGCAATTAGTAACTACAGGGAAGCTGGAGAAGGGTCTGGCAGTGAGAGTACCATCTTTGAGAACATGGGAAAGCTTTTTGATGCAGCCTGGCACAAACTTGCAAGGGGAAAACAGCTCAATATATGCGTAGATGGCCAGACTGCAGGCATACTCCCATCAGTCACTAAGAGCAAGGAGGGCAGATGGCAAGGTGAGCCTGGCACAGTGTTCCTCCCTGGGTGATCATCAGGGCCTTATTGTGTATAGAGATCTCCACCTGACCTCAGCTGCCAAGAGTTATCCTATTCACAGCTTTGGTTGAGTGTTGCAGTAGCAGAAATTTATTACTTCGTCACCCTTGGGATTACTGAGTGCTAGAAGCAGAGCTGCAGTTCATGGTCTGAGAAGAGTGTTTGCTTTATTTTGGGTGCAAAGGATGTGCTTCATAGTAGCTAGAAGTGACTGGCTCAGAATTCTTTAAGCCTTCTGTTTAACAAAAAGAACTGATGAGTGTGCTCTGCCCTTTACTTTGTTTCCTCCAAAATACAGAACAAATCTCTGTTCCCTAGTCAAAATAACCCTGAAGACTGAAATTGGCAGTCATAGCATCTGCCTTCCCTAGGGGGCCCTGACTTGCTGCAAAGTGTCGCCACTGAAATAACACAAGGCCATCCAACATCGGAAAAGCAACAAAGGATTTCATACACAAAAACATTCTAGAAACTCACTTCCAGATGAGATCTCTTCAGACCTTACCACCCTCCAAACTAAGCACGCAATGGACTTCCTTGATGTTTAATATTTCCGTGATTAGTTTTTAAGATGAAAGCACCACAGCACAAGAAATCCTCTCCATCCCATGCAGACAAATCCATAAACCTACCAAGCTCTTTCTCCCTCAAACTGGGAATTAATTATTATGCTTTGTCCTATGTTTGGGAAATGCTTATTCTGCTAATGAAGGTGTCTGTATGGATAAGCAGACAGACTGGAGCTAGACTGAAGCTGTTCAGAAAGTTTAAAACCTCTCTTCTTATTGGCTTATCCGTTAGGTTGATGTGCCACTGCTTGAACTTCACATAGATCATAACATGGTGGCAGAGGAAACCTGCTGTGAAGTTCCTGGGGTGGTAAGCTGACTGACTGTAAATAAGACATCTTTGGGGATTCTTTTCCCCAAGGTTTTAAATAAATTTATTTGCCTAGTTTTCACTGTTGTTTTTAGTTTCACCTCTTCCTTACAGGAATATGAGCAGGCAACTTTCTTGCTTTAGGGATTTGTGAATAGGGAAATATTTTTTACCACTTGGTACACACAGGGGAAGTGTATATCAAGTACTACTTAAATGAACCAAGTTTAGCCTAGCTATTCTCTACTTACTTGCTTTTCTTGTTGCATATTTCTTCCTTTCCCACAAGGATGTTTGTTTGGGATCTATGGAAACTCCCAAAAGATTGGAACAGTATTTTTAAGAGAACCAGGTCATGCCAGTCCTCCTGGTAAGGAGGACAGATATTTATGGTATAAAGTAGAACAAGCCTCTAACAATGCATGAAACATTAGGGGCTTGCAAGACTGTGTTACTCATTTGCTTAAAAAATTGAATTTGTTTGAAAATATTAAAGGACTAAGACAGAAAACTGGTCCCACTGGAATCCGTAGTCAGTTCCCTGTTCTTTTTGTAGAGCCAGGATTTCATCCTAGATCTCCAGGAGGCAAAGTCTCTCTTCTTACAGCTGCAAATCAAAGTACTTCTAATTCCTCTTAATTTACCTAAGATTATAAAGAGGTATGGTTACCATGATTGGGATCTATATTTATATCCAAGTGTAAATTTCAACTCTAAGGCCACCGCAAATTTAAATTTTGGAGAAGAGATGCTTTTTCTAGTCTCTGAATATTTTTCTTTCTTAACTCTTGACAGGCACATTAATTTTACTCATAGTGATGCACACTGGGTTGGGAGAATGAGTCATAAATATCAAAGACAGCAAAATATTAATATATATTATTCTGTAATTCTAATATCATAGGAAGGACAACCATGTCATCACACCTAGGAATAGCAAATAATGTTTATCTGTTGGATGTTCAGAAATAACATAAGTTTTCTTTTCATACTCTAACTTTATTCCAAATATAAGCTGGTACCTTGCAATGGAAATGCATCTAACAAAAAATGGTAGGGTCTGTTAATAATGTGAAATGTATGAAATGCTAAGAATGGCTGTAAGAAAACAGAAATTACAAGAAATCATTGATTGCAGTAAAAATTATGTTTTTTACACTACTGCCCACTTCTCCACCCCACAACCCTCAGGTGCCTGTAACACCTTCACTGACTTTTATCTGGACAGCTTTTAATCAAAAATTCTTTGTCTGTTTAGGTATCAAATGCTTTATTTATCAGACTGTAATCCTTATCTTCTGACAGGTTATACTAGAAAGGAAAATGGTGGCTTGGCTGAACAGGAACATCCACAACCAACATATCAGATATGATTCTTACACAGTTTCACTTTGAAATACAACAGGATAATTATGTATTAAGATAGATGCTTTCTTTTCCTGTTTATTTCCCTCCCCAAAAACATGTTTTTAGACCAGTCTAATACATATATATATACATAAAATCATAAGGCGTATGGTATGTATGAGTTATTGCAAAGCGTATCACCAAGTGTTGTAGAACTACCTTCTATCACTTTCGTTTAACACTTTCATCTTTTTGCCATCTTTCAGGACTACTCATGGTACCAGAATATTGGCTTGAAAGTTATTGCACCTTATCTGTGGTGTGCCTGCTCCAGAATTACCGGTTAGTACTAGTTTTTTAGTTAACAGGTTATCTCAGAGCCAGTAGGCTCTGAAAGATCCTCTGGCTACTGAGGACCTGTGGTAAATAGTCAGGATCCTTGAACAACACACAACAAAGCATATACCAGTTGCTGTGTTCTTTTGTTCTCTTCCTTAAATATTACCTTTTTTCACTATCAGATACCAGGTACCAGGGATTAGGCACAGCAGTTAGCAGAACTTCAATAGGTCTGGATTTGTGTGGTTACAAAAGGGAGAGGGATGTTTTACACATTACATAGGCTTAAAAACTTCTTGCTTGTATTAAAAAGATCCACGTGAATAACAGTTGGGTTTTCTAAAGAAAAAGGTAAAGTTGATTCTAAAGGTGGGAAAGCAAATATTCTGCATTGCCTCATATCTCATGTTTTATGCAAAGCTTCATTTATTATTAGTAGATAAAAATCTCACCGTTGTTTACTTGTCTTGCTCACTTGCAAATTCCTCTCCTATACTTAGATTTCAGCATTCCCCAGTCCAACACTCTTTTGTTAGTTGTTTTGATGAAGCCAAGCAGCACAGCACTCTGGTTGTTCACTGACCTTTCCCAAAGTTAGTTTTGATGCATTCATGCTCAGCAAGGAACAGTAATACCTGGCTGTGTGTATTGTGATGCTGAGAAATAATTGAATTGATTCAATGTGTCTATTTTTAAATGTCTGAATTTTCCAATTTTCCAGCACAAGGAGATCCCAGCTTGCCAGGTCTAAAACAAAAAATTACATAATACACAATTATTACCCTGCATTTTTACATTGTTTGCTGGAAGCAGCTAGTATAATCATGCTGCTCATTCAAAACCCAATAGTAATAACTGGTTTTGCATTCTAGAATGGTATTGATAAGAGTGAGGGAGATGGTTGCTCTTGTGCTAGAAAGAAGGTATAAATTATCAGCTTAATTGCAATTTGCATTTATGAGATTTGATCTTGTCGCCGTGTATGGAGGAAATAGAGGTCCAAAAAGTGAATATTCGCAATACTAACATTTCACTACAGATAGACATTTATTCATTATACCTTCTGAAAATATTATCCTTAAAATAAATTTCTGTTAAAACACCAGTATATCTTCTCTGTGCAAGTGGCAATCTTCATGTTTACCACCTTCCATTAGTTTAATGCATTGAGACACATCACTGCTCATTAACTAACTGTCATAGCCACTGAGAACCACCACAGCTCCTACATATTCTCTTTAGGTGTGGCTTACAATCAGCAGAAGCTAATCCTAAATACACACCATTCCTGAGCAGCTATACTTTTTTTTTTTTTTTTTTTAAAGCATTTGCTTCCAGCTGCATCTGTTCTCTGCTCAGGCTATATAAGGACAATCAGCAAAAGTCAGCAAAAGCAAGTTGAATGAAGGATTTGTCCCAATGCTGGTATTCCCAAGAGGCGTAGACAGGCCCAATACGTTCTAGACAGCACCACTGTAACAAAAATGCTTTTACAAGTTACTATTTCTGCTCAGTCATTGAAATACCTTTTCCCAGAATGAGTCCTCCCAATTCCAGCAGGACTGACTCTCAAGCACCTAGAAGACTGCAAAAATCAGGCTTAAGGAAGTATTCTCTGGTTTTCAGCAGGCTTAGCTGAAAGACTAGAACTACTAAAAGCTGTCTACCCTTTAAGATTGCTATTTCTGCACAAATTACTTGGGAAGGACACAGAGCACTTGAGCAATCTCACTTGGTTAGCTAAAGGACATGATTCAAATATACAGCTACATGGTAGACAGAAACACTGTAGCCTTGAGATTATTTTTTCATTACTGTAAAAATTAAGGAAATTACTACTCTACAGGGTGATTATTCCTGACTGTGGTTTTTGCAAAACATTTTCTTATGCTTGTTATTCATAGGATCCCAGTCTTTTTGATGTTGTATACTGTGTACCCCACAAAATTTCAGGCAACTCAATTACAGCATCATCCCTTTAATTTTGCTTGAGTTACAGTTACACAGGAGGTACAGGAGAGGCTGGAGAAAGTGAGCATATGATACATAAAACAAAGTCATTTTGAGTTTGGGCCTACCTCATTGATTCTGGCAATGACACTGGAAATTTCTGTAAAAGCAAATGTAATTTTTTAAGTGATTTTTAGGAATTCACAATGAAAACATTTTACCCTACTTTTTCCTTTTTTTAAAATTGCCAGCATCCTTGCTGTGAAACCGCAATGCTTACTCCTGGGAGGACTTAACTGCAATACTTGGGCTTCACTGCAATATGGCATGCAGAAAATGACACTTCCCTGAAAGAGTAACAGGATCTTCTCTTGGGGGAGCATGAGCTGGAGAAGGAGCAAACTGTTCCATACATTGTTCAGGGGGCCTAAAAGTCAAAGTTATACTCTTGTGCCCAAAGATGTCTAACTTGAAGCATACAAGTGGAACACAATGGGTAAACTTCCTGGTCTGTGTTGGAAATATCTAGTGGTATCAAAGCAGGTTACTGGAGAGCATTAAATTCACTTAGATATACAAACAATAGCAAAAAAAGACTCAGTCCTGCTCAGAACAAAGCCCAGTTCTCTTAGGATTTGAGCCTGCTAATGACTGAACCATCCCCAGCCACAGCAGCCAAGTCAGCACACAGAGCAACCATTTGCCATTGAATGGAGCAAGCATCACCTACCCTGAGGCACAGGGAGGACATAGAAGCCAGAAAATTCAGAGGAGTGACTGGAAACTACAAGGCTGCTGATGAGCACACTCAGCCCAGCACTCCTCTCAGCACAGGGAAACGCTCACTGCTACAGGCTGGACCAACAAGTTTATTCAGGCTTTTCAGTACTGAGGAATTACTGTCTCAGCAGCAGACATCATGCAAAGTTGCCAGTCCGTCTTTTTAAAAGCCATGAATAGAGTTCATTCCACCTTCAGTGCAAAAGAACAACAGATTCTAAGAACACCCACCTCCTCCAGCTACATCACACCATAACAAACCACAGCCTGCTTGCTCTCCAAACCCTAGGCAAGGCTCTCCTGTCTCAGAAATGCTGACCACTGAGGAGACAAACAGAGTTTTCCCAGCTCTGCAACACTGGTCCCCTTGGTGTGCTCACCTGTTATGCTTCTGTCTGCCAGACCTACCCAGAGAGTTCCAAGTGCCAAACCTCAGCTCTGGCAATGAGAGATTCTTCCAAAACTCCTTCCTCAGCACCACTTTATGGTGGAGGAAAACTCAACTTATCTCTTTAGCATCCCACACCAGCAGTGCTCTGCCCCACCTGCTGCCTACTCTGGCTCAGCTGCTACTCAGGCCCTGGGCACCTGAATCTCCTTCTTCACTGGCTGTGTAAAGTCACCACTAATGCCACACAAGCAGCTGCTGCTGGAGCATATGCAAGGCGAAAACACTGTCATCATAATTTCTGTGAGATTAATTCATATTTCAGTCACCATGACAGAACAGAAGGTTGATTGAGCAGTAAGAAATATGTGTATTATGTAAGGACTGAGCTTTATACAACCTAAAAGAGATGCCAGGAGTGACTTGAGCAAAAAAATGTAAGCCCAGTCTGCTATGAAGTGTGCAGGATTTCTCAACTCATGCAGACTGCAGGAATGCATGCACCCAACAGTGGACTTCCTGTCAGTAATAACCAGTTTTACTTTTTCTGTAGACCTAAGGAAACTCACAGACATTTAAAACTGCAGAGACAGACAGGGATTAAATAAAACAGTGATTTTTTTTTTTTTTTTTTTTTACAGGTCTGACTCCCTAGCAGTCAGAAAGCTATTTAGACATTGATTCTTCCTTTATGATACAGCTAATGAACTCAGCTGTAGAGAGACCTCTCTGAAGCTGTGGAGTTTCCTAGGAGACAGGAGGCACTTTCTCTCCTACTTTCCATGGAGATCTCCAACACTGACTTGTACCAGTCCATTTAATTTCTTAGTCCAGTGACTGAGGATACTTTATATATGGCAGAGATTTTATTCACTGCTCTCATCTTCAGAAAACACTGAAAATGCTTCTCAGGCTAAAGGGTAAACTTTATCCAGAGAGAGCAGGATCAGAACCTGTGCTATTCCTTACTGCAGAAAAGGAATGTGCTACAAAAAAAAATTAGGCAGCATCATTAACAGTGACTAGCATTTTATACTCATCAGCTTCTTTCTATCTATAGCAACCGATAAAATTCATAGAGCATGTACATGGCACATGACTCAAAGCAGGTATGTGCTTTAAACTACTTAAAGGAGAAATTTATTTCAGCTACTGGCAAATTATACTAATAGTTTTGTCATTAAAGCACTGTACTAACGGTTGTATAAAACCATACTAAATTCTTGTAAGTGATCAGTCACTCTGCTGAGAGCATAGTGCTTACCCAGAGGTATCTGCACTGTGTGTTAAAGGGGAGAGAACAACATATACAAGTAATTTTCCACAGTGCTAAGGAATATTATTTAGAGCTGAAGCAGGTTCAAATCATTTTTGTGTCTTCTAACGCTGTTATCATTTTGTCCTGCTCTGGCTTGTCATCTGAAGAACTTTCTCAGCTCTAATAAAAGGGAGCAGCAGGCTGTCTGCAGCCTACACAGAAGTGAGGACAATAAGACATCGCATGATGCCTATGTCCCTGATAAACTATCACTGTTTTCTCAGCCTAGGCTTTCAAGAGCCAGTAGAGGAGGTGGAAGGACATTACAGGTGGTGACTGTTCAGGTTTTAAAAGATGCTTCTATGCCACCATACTGGCCAGCTAAGCCAGCTAGTTCTTTGTTCTGCTCAAGTTACATCAATGTGTAAGAGAGAATCTGACTCAGTCCCTTCTAGCTGCAGAGATAATGAGCTGGATCACAAGCAGAAGAAATATGCTTCTGATCGTCATCATCATCATCAAGTCTATAAACAACTGTGGAAACAGGCTTTCTGCTTCTGGGGCATAGTTTCCATTATTGGTGCTATCTTCATTTTCCCACAGAAAATTCAGAATCAGAAGTCCACATTCATAAAAGTGATGGCTGAGCATCATGAAAAATAATGTGCCTATACATTCTTTACAGCAAAGGTAGTGTTTGCTACCTTTTAAAATAGTTCTTTCTTTAACCTACACTTTCAAGAATGTCCACAGATAAACTTAATAATTACACACCAAATACTTTAAAACTTCAAAAGTTTATTGCCCAGAATAGGTCACATGGTGCATTTAGTTTTTATTGTTTTTTTGTTACAGGGAAATCAAGCAAAACAGTAGAAAAGGTATATGGGTGACAGTAAAACAAAAGCCCAGCCCAATAATAGCCCTTTATATCCACCAAGCTATACTTCAGAAAATGGCTAGCCAAACATAAAGAAGTAGAGCATCTGAAAGACAGTTTCATGTTTATGGTATAGATTCTAAACCAATATTAAGGGCATTTTCAGTCCATGTTGTTAATATTTTTTTCTTCAAAATAGCAAATTGAAAAAGGTCTATATGGGAAAAAAATTATCTACTGCAAGACTTTCAAACCTCAGTTATCACCTTATGGGTTGACAGTTATGGATAACAGGAGAAGGCACTACACAGTATTTAAAATATACAGAGACCTATTAAAATCCAAACACTAAAAGGAAATGGGAACTGAAACTCAAAATTCACAAGTATTACTTTTGCATTCCCTAATCTGCAAGTTTGCATTCAAGCACTTTACAGCTTTTTCAGAAGAAAAGTGTAACACACCCAGAAAAGAGTTCAAGGCTTTGCTTTGAGTTACTTTGTTGATGTTTTTTTGTTTTTTTTCTTTTAGGAAAGGAGTTAGAGAATAATCTAAATGACAATAAAATGCAGACATATCCCCTACTTGTTATTAGCGCCCAATAGACCCACTGCTGAAGGCTGAGTATGAATAAGAATATGAAGAGCTTGATGATGCATCGAAGCTTCCCCTCCTAGACCCACTGCGTGAGCCTGAACGTGAGCCAGAGCGAGAGCCAGAGCGAGAGCCGGGTGCAGAGGAGACATTGTAGGGACTGGATATGCCTTTAGAGGAAACAGAGGCTGCTTCCAAGAGTTTAAGCCCTGTGATGTCTTCCACCATTGACCGATTCATTGCATCTTTGTAGGATATTTTCAGCTTGGTCTTGGGGCAGGTCAGAATTTTGGGATAGCTGTTGGTGTCTTGTAATTTCTGGGCAGCGCGACCGTCAATCAATCCGTTTCTAATGGCTTCTTCAGTACTTATTCTTCCACGCACTTCTGGGTCCACAAGACCTCCAGTGAGGTACTGGAATTCAAGGAACCGCTGCCCAGCCTCGTAAGGCAGCCATTTTTCCTTCACTGCTTCAGCTGCAGACATCCTCTTCCGACCGCCCTTTATGCCTTCAAACCCTATGAAGGCCTTCTGGGCTGGTTTGAGACGTGTGGCCATATCCTGATCGATGATGCCTTGACCAGTGGCTTCCTGAAGCGAAAGCCTCTGGCCGGTAGTAGGGCATATTATGCCCCCTGTGCAGGCCTGGGCTTCGAGTAACCGCTGCCCGGTGATGCTATCCACAATGCCCCGCTGTATAGCTTCTGAAATGGAGATTTTCTCCAGGTTTTCCGTGTCAAATATGGCTGCAATGGGGCTGCACTCATCCGGGGTCTCTGAGAAAGAACCGCTCCTGATCAGGGAAGAAGAACTCCTGACGCTCAGCACTGTGGGAGACCGAGTCACGGACTCATGCCGGAACACCTCATCAGTGCCGTTACGGCAGGAAATCATGTCTGCAAACTGCGTCAGGCTTAAACTGCCAGAACGGTACTGGTCAAAAAACTTCCTCTCCACCAGACCTTTATCAATAGCATCTTGGATGTCATACTGGCTACCTGTTTTTCTGTCCACAAGGACTACTCTGCTGCTGCCATCTGATCCCGTAATAGTTATTTCTTCCCACTCACACTCCTGCTCAGCTAGTTCTGTATAGGTGTCATAATCTATGAGGCCTTTGCTGTATGCCTCCTGCACGGACATTTCCCTGTTTGTTTCTGGATCTACAATGACAACCCTGCGCTTCCTAAGGGTGTTCTTCTGTGAGGTGTGCACCACCTTCTTCTTCTCTCTCAGGGGTAGAAGGCAGAGCCCTGTCGCATCGTCCTTTATGCATCTTTCTTTCAGTTGCAAGTAGGTCAAGTTTTCCTCTGTGTTGGGATCAAAGAACCCTTTGGTGTCATCACTCGGATCGCTAAGGATCTGGTTGAGCTCTTCGTTGAAGTAGCCGCGTTTGTAGGCCGTCTCTACTGGCAAGCGGTAGCTCTCTTTGGGGTCAATGATTCCTCCAGTAGCAATCTGGGCCTCCAGCAGACGAATGCCATGGCCTCTCTCTATGAGCTCTTTGTTCATTGCTTGGAACAGAGAAATGATGTTTCCAGTTTCTGGGTCTTTGTACCCAGTGACAGCTCTTTCAGCAGAGAGAAGTTTCTCTTTAAATTCAATGCCAACAAGGCCTCTTTTGTAAGCTTCCTCAACTGGCAGCCTCACGTTGCTGACAGGATCCACTATGAACCCTGTGGCCGCCTGGGCTTCTAGGAGTTCAAGGGCTGTCCCTGGCCTAACCAAACCTATTTTCATAGCCTGGTAAATGCCAAGTTTCTCTTTAGTAGCCTCGTTATAGATACCAGCAATACAGCTAGAGCCCTGAAGGAAATCAATAATTCTCTCGCTCACTTCTTCCACTGTAATTGCACCTCTTTCCAAGTCGTTCCTTGTGGATTCCTTAATTATTCCAGCCTCAAGCAGTGCATCTGCTGAGACAGGCTGCCTGATCCCTTGGAAGGACATACTCCTCTTCTGCACCGGAAGGAGAAGCAGACCAGTGTGTGGTTCAATCCTGCATTTTTCCTTCAGCTGCATGTAAGTGACTGCCTTTTTGGTGGTGGGATCAATGAAGTTCTTTGCATTGCCTTGGCAGTTGCTTAGCAACCTGTACAGGTCTTTGTCAATCAACCCGCGAGATAAAGCTATATCTTTGGGTAGGAAAACACTGTTGACAGGATCAACAATCCCTCCTACAGCCAGCTGGGCTTCCAGCAGACGAATCCCAGTTTCTCTGTCAACCAGATTTTTCTTGATGGCTTCAGATACTGGCACGGTTTTGCCTGAGAAAGGATCTTTAAATCCTGTAATAGCCTTTTCTGCTGTATAGATTTGTTCTCTGTCATCGAAGTCGATCAGATCTCTGGCAATAGCACTGTCCACGGTTAACATCTCGTTCCGGTGTGGGTCTATCACACCTCCTGTTGCTGCCTGGGCTTCTAAGAGCAGGACTGCATTTTCTGCTGTAAGCAGCTGGTTCCGTTTGGCCTCCACGAAAGAGTACTTCTGTCTGGGTGAAAGCGACACCCCTGCAATAGCACCTGCCCCTTTGAGGTAGGGCTCAATGTCAGCCGCGACTTCTTCCACTGACCTCTGCCCCTTCAGCAGTTTATCCAGCGTGAGTTTGTCTATCAGTTGACACTCATACAGCTGCATGGCTGTAATCTTCTTCCGCAACCCACTGAACAGCAGCTTGGAGGCATCAATACAAAAGTCTTCCTCTGTCTGTGTAGATCTGTGAGACCCATATGGGCGTTGCTTCAGTTTCTCAATCTCTCTTTGCAGCCTGAGACGCTCGGACTCCAGCTCTGACTGGTTTTTGACGGCAGTCTCTTCCAGTCTGCACCGATATCTCTCCTCAATCCGTTTGATTTCCATCTGCAGCCTTTCAATCTCACTCCTCAGGCTATTCTTCTCCCTCTCACTCTTCTCTCTTTCACATTGGATCTTCCTTATCGATTCCTCTGTTCGGGAGTGTTGGCTCTTCCACTGATTGAGGTCATTCAGTATTTGTTGCTTCTCACTTTCCAGGCGTTGCTTCAAACGTGACTCTGATTCCAGGGTAACTTTCAAACGGTTCAGCTCCTCTTCTAATCTCTGCAGCCTGGCTTTGTCTTGCTCCAAGGCGCTCATTTTTATCAGCAGGGTTTCTCTTTCTTGCATAATGTGACTATACTGATTTTTTGATTCTTGAATCCTACTGGATGCCTACAATTGTGAAGAGATAAACCAAGAAAGGATGGTTAGAGTTTATGCTGGTTAGAGTTATACCCTCCATTTACAATACTCTTTAGCCTGTCAATTAACCTGCAGCAAGCTGCCACTGGAAAACATTCTAGTCACAGCAGTGCCTTACCCAAGACCATAGATACTCTTAAACCAGAGAAGGTACATTATCCCTTCACTGGCAGTGTCTCTAGTACCACCTGAGACTTGGAGACTCCATTCTGTTATCCATAGCCTTGATTTTCTGCTGATTTAGTTCTCTTTTTATAGCTTTTTGATCCTACTCACAGTACCCCAACAAATACACTGCATTCAAGACTCACTAACAGTCTGATGCTCAGGAGACATCCCCTGCCAGTCCTCCTAAGCTGGGTGAATTCTTATCATCTAAGGACAGGTCATACATGGATAAAAAGGAAATATATGACTTGCTTTTTGCTTTCCTGTTACTTTGAACAACTTTACCTGTGTTGCTTTACATGTTAATTCGCATGTCTTCATATCTGTACACCCACACACAAACACCCACAAGCATGCATATTTGTATGCAGTCCACATTAAACTGAATACAAGTTTATCTATTTGTAACACATGCATATATATATATATATATATATGCACAGATGTTATATAATCCTAAATGTTAATATTTTTTAGAAACCATTATTAAGATTTTTAAAATAAAGGAAAGAAAAACTGAATAAAGGAAAGAATAAGTGAGAATGGGAATGAGAAAAGAGGGAAATATAGGAAAAAAAACAAAGAAACATTTTCTCAAGTGCTCACTTGTATATATTTAAAGAGTACCTCTTCGAACAAGAAACCATGCAGAAGAAAATATGAAAAAATGTTTTCTTTAACTTGTTTATGTTATCACCTAGAGTTTAAGAAATAAGGGCCAATAGTAAAATTTGCAAATGCCCTTGGTGACTTAGGAACATAAATCCCCAAAACAGTCAAAGAAATGCGGGCTTTAAGTACTTTAGGTACAGCTGACAACATGATCTTTAATCCTCACTTGTAGTCACCACCTTACTCAGCTAAGCAGCACTTTGAAAGCTTGTTGGTTCTGGGGTTTTTAGCCAGTTTAGTTTGTGACAGCACTCAGGTCAGCCTCAAAGGACCGCTTTAAGCCATCCTGGCTGAAACAGCCCGGGGAGGCACACAGCCATCTGGGGACCATTAAAGCACAGTGGTATCCATGTACTCGTCTTCCTCTAGGATGGTTACGTGGAGACTGGCACGGAGCCCATGTTTCTCCTGGGGCAAGGGCTGAAGGCAAGGCTTGGCTAGATGATAAGATAGCTTATGGATCCCTAGAACTTCCAGGGAGTAAAGAGGCTAAGGAAGCAGCCAAATCCTGCCATTTTTATTTAAAAAATAATAAGAGAAAGTCATAAAGGGAATGTTAGTCACAAGTGCAGTGACTTTAAACAGCAAAGGGTGAATTAATTTGTTCAGATGGACACTGTAATTAATTATATATCTGACAGACAGTAAAGCTGGGATCAAAATATATTTGAATACCTCTAGAGCTTGCTTTTGGAATTTTTCAATTTCCTGTCTCAATTTTTCCCTTTCTTTCTGTAAATCATTAATCAACCCCTGAAGTTCCAGGGTTTGCTTGCTGCTCATTTGAAGCTGATTCTTTAGTTCAGCAATGGTGGTATTTTTCCCATCAACTTCACTTCTGACCATTCTGAGATCATCGTACTCCAATCTAACATTTCGCAGCTCTTCCTCCAGTAACAAGTGTTCCTTTGTTAGGTTCTCGGTGAGAGACTGAAGCCTTTCAATTTCTATTTTGCACTCATTCAAGGCTTTGCTTTTTTCCTCAGAGGTTTTCTGTAAGTGCTCATATCGTAGGTGAGCCTGTTTCAATTGCTCCTGTTCTTGGACCAACTGACGACGTAAAGTCTCAATATCGGATGTGTATTTTCTTATCTCCTCCATGTATCTTTGCTTCTCTCTCACATGACCATCTAATACTTCTCTTTGGTGTCTAAGGTCATCTTCGTTTCTCTTCTTTACAATAGATACTTCCTCTATCTGCTGTGTGAGATTAGTTATTTTAACTGATTGGTCTCTGAGAGATCTCCTCATGCCTTCTATTTCCTCCTCTAGTTTCTTCCTCCTGGACGTCTCCTCCATTAAATTTTTATTCTGTCTGCAAAGTTCCTCCTCCAGCTTATGTTTCTGGATCTGCAAGTCTTTCACAGTGCTCTGGAACTTTGCACTTTCTTGATCCCTGCCTTTTTTCTCCTGTGAAACTCTTTCATAGTCAATTTTCAGTCTGGCCAGTTCCTGCTCTTGGATCCTCAGCTTGTTAATTGTCTCAGTAGCGCTCGTGTTTGCTTTCTGCAGGTCAAACTGGACTCTTTTTAACTGACTGTTCTCATCCTCCACTTCTTTCCTCTGACTTGTTTCTACATCCAACAACTTTCTCAGCCTTTCAATCTCCTTGTTTCTTTCCTTAATGGTCTTAGAAGCATCATCAAGTGATTGCTTGTACCGCATACTTTCATCAGAGTGCCTCTGAATAACTTGTTTTAGCTCAATCTCCAGCTGCTGTTTCTTCTGAGAAAGCTCTGAGCCAGCTGCCTTTTGCTGCTGAGCATTCTCTTCTATTTTCCGTAGATTATCTGTTGTTTGACTTATTGTATTCTTCAGTCTCCTAATTTCCTCACACAAATTCCTATTTTCTCTCATGGCATTATCAAGCTGTGTTCTATAATTATTTGTCTCCTCTTCCTTTTGCATGGTGACCTGGTGAATTGTGTTCTTTGTGATATTAATCTCAGTTTCATATTTGTTCTTTAAACTAATAATTTCCTCATCATAACTGTTTCTTACCTTAGCCAATTCATTTTCAAGTTCCCATCGGCTTTTAGCCTCTTCCTGAAGCTGAAGCTTTAGCCTTTCCAGCTCCTTAGTTTTATCCTGAATAGTTGAGGCAGCCTCCTCAAGAGCCTGCTTGTATCTTGAGTTGTCTTCACTACGAAGCTGAATGATCTGTTTCAGCTCCAGCTCTAACTGATGCTTTTGCTGTGACACCTCAGAACTGCAAGCTTTCTGCTGAAGAGCATCTTCTTCTGCCCTCCGCCGTTGATCTGTTGTTTGCAGAATGGCATCGTTCAGCCTCACAATCTCATCCTTAAGGTCTCTGTTTTCTCTTGTCAGTCTGTCAACTAGGGCTCTGAGGCCTTTGGCATCATCATCTTTCTGTGCAGCTATCTGCTGGATTGTGGTCTTCTTAATATTAATTTCTGTTTCATACTTGTTCTTTAAATTACTCATCTCCTCGCTAAACTGGTTTCTTACCTTAGCCAGCTCATTTTCATATTCCCTCTTCCGTGTGCCTTCGTCCTGAAGAAGAACCCTTAATCTTTCTATCTCGTACTCCTTCTCCTTGATGATCTTCTCAGACTCTAGCTTTTGCCAACCAAGGCTGTCTTTCTCATTTTGTCTTGTTTTTTGCAGCTGGTCATAGTCATTCTTCTGCTGCTCATATCTATCCTCCAGCAACTTCCTTTTCCTTTTCTCATCTTCAGTCTCATAAGTCAACCTGGTTATTCTGTCATTTAGATCCTTTATTTGGGCATAGCATTTGTCTAGGTTTTGCTTAGCAGAATTTCCATCCATTTCAGCTTGTCTTTTCATCTCCTCCAAACTCATCAGCTTTGCCTTGAGCTGAGAAATATCCATCTGGTACTTCTGCAGATTTTGCTCCAGGAATTTATGTTTGTTGCTTGTCTCTGAATTTGAATCCCTAGCAAGCCTGAGTTCTTCTTCCAGGAGTTCAATTTTGGTGTTTTTCATCTGCAACGTGATAGCAGAAAGACAAACAGAAAAACTCACATAAATGCTTGTGACAACTCTTGAAAAGTCATCGCATGCAATACAATATACAGTATGTATTTGTAACACTGACAACTTGAAAGTTTGGGGTTTTTTTCACTGCTTCAAAGACAGCTAAAAATCCTTTTTTATTTAATGTCATCAAGACAAATTCTGGAATCCTTATTTACTCAGAGTCAAACCTTATTCAGAAATCAGCACAATGACTTTCAGAGGGGAAATAATACTTGATGAGGGGAGGGAGATGCAATACAGACAGTAAAATCTGTGTACCAAAAGTTCACTGGCGAAGTGTGAAATAGTCGCCTTTAGAATCTCCACGATTTTCAAACAGGGGCATGACATTCTATATATGCAACTTCTTAAATGGGCCTCTCTGTTTCACTGAGCTGTATCAAAGTAGGAGTTGCTCCTTTTAAAACACTTTAGAACATGGCCTGAAATGAGGTGCCTTTAACTGTGAGAAGCAAGTTTTCAGCACTGAGGTAACTGTACTCTCACTGAGGTCAAGGCTGGGATGGGCAGAGAAGGATGTCTTGCATACTTTGATAAGCACCTCCTGTTTACCAAGAAGGGCAGTGTTCTCCATCTCACCTCCTATACGACCTTGGAGGTAATTTTGTAAGACACTGTACTCTTTCACAGAAGATGCATGTTCCCTTCGTAGGACACTTCTGAGTTCAGGATATAGTTTTGTGCACTACTTTACACTGTGCGTTCTGTCTCTGATCAGTGATGGTTTGCTCATTTATGATAGAAATAAAAGGTAAAAAAATAAAAGGATTACAATACCTTTAAGTCCTCCATACTCTTTAACATTTCACTCAAGAATCTGTAATAATCTCCTGATCTTGTAAGAAGCTCTATATAACGAGACTGAGCCTCATTAGCCTTGAAAAGAAAGAGAATTGTTAGCAGCTTCTACCACAGAGTTAGATATGAATATACCTATGCCCAGATCATTTACAGGATTCCAATCCACTTGAGGAAACATATCACTTGACAAAGTAAAAAGCAAATTCTCCTCACAAATTCACATGACTTTCTGAGGACCCCAAATGTATAAATTTTTCCTTCCGAAAAACCCACACTTTTCTTTTTCAAGATTGTTTTCCCCCATGGCTGATGTGATATTAAATCCAAGCCTTCATCCCCTGGTTCATCATGCTCTTCCTGTCTGACAGTCACGAGTAACCTCAGTTAAATTTTTAATAGTAGTTAGTTCCCAGGTTGAAAGTGACTAATCCACTTGGGGCACAGATCTTCCTTTCTCACAATATGCATGCAATGGAGATTGAATAGGAATGAGGTAAATTCCTGAGGGCTAATCTACTTGTCTAAACAAGCCCAAGTCTGATTTTACAGCACAGAGACTATTCTGCACTAATTCCTTGTGCTTACGTCCTTAGCGCACATTGCCAATGACAGTGCTAATTATTAGAATACAGCTGGATATGACTCAGAATGGCTCGCATGGACAAACAAATGTATTCAAAAGATTGGTGGGGAGGAAGGAAAGATACCTCTTGTAGAATCAGCACTGCAGGAGACTGAACCACACTCTTCTTGATAGGTATGTTGAGCAACGTTTCTAATCCTGAACTGTAGGAAGCAACCTGTAGTTCATAGTCCTGAAAAACAAGAAGAAAAGTAAGCCCTCTTTAGTAACTGCCAAGGAATACTATGGGAATCTGTATTTCAGAAAATACAAAGTTTTGGGTAGTTCTGGTTTTGTTTTCTTAATAAAAGCTACGTTTTCCCCTTTTTTATATTTCTGGCCATGTACAGATGATCCTCTGTCATAAACAGAAGCTCATCAGGTCAAGTGCCACTGTGGAGATTCATAGAGGAGAATTACAAGGGAAAAAGAGAAAAAATGTTTTACAAAAAAGACAAGTGTTTTTGTTATTTGAGGGCTACGTGTAAGTGAGAAAGATTCATGGGAGCAACTACTCTAAGCACTGTTATCAGCCAAAACTTCATTAGAAATAACTGTCTCTCCATCTCTTTTGCATCACATATGCCACATCATATATATAGCAAGATCTTCATCACAAAGAGTAAGACTGAGCTGCAGAAAGCACGGATATAAAGGTGACATAAAAATGCAAGGACCACAAAACCACTCCCTCGGTACGTTATTGGTTTGCGTGGCTACTGCACACCATTCCTCCTGCTAACCTGCATTTGTCTTTCCTCCTAGATCAGATCTTAGTCAGACCGAATTCATAAGATATCAATCTGTTCTTCACTCCCTTATATTTTTTAACATGTGAACTGGAAAGTTTGGTCTGGCAAGAAGGAGGCTTTGCTTCACCTAAAGAGAAGCTCTCACTGGTACCTGCTGCATGATCCTGTAGTCTTCAGGTGGCAAGTACAAAATTGTTTTCATTTTATTTTATACACAGAAGTGCTTTACCCCAGCAATTTCTGTACACACACATCAGGCAGCCAACTTTTCACCCGTCAGCAGAGCAGAGACAATGAAATGCGCCTGACCGTGAAAAACCACACCCCATAAAAATGCTGAGATCCAAGTACCTTAATTGCAGCTGAGCACTGATCTGCATGCTTGAGAAGCTCCTCAACTTTGTCTCGCTTCCCACAGATTTCACTGTGCAAGTTCTGTCAAGAGAAAAGTGAGCTATGAAACACTCCCTCAAGATTTACCAGTATTTCCTCCTGTACATGCTGCTTCCATCAGAAAGCACCTGTAGCAGGAGACTACTGCAACTCCTGGGGCTGAGACCTGAAATGACCTGTGGGTGGGCAGTTTTTACAATAGCAAGCTCTCTGTGCATGAGAAGGTTGTTCTCAGAAAGAACACCCAAAAACTGAACAACACCCCAGAGCTGGGGAGGGAGAGTTCCTTGACTTAAGTTCAGATTATTTCCTCACTTTTCATTTTTGTGCTGTAATTTTTCCCATAAATTGCATCATCTTACAGTCCCTTGAATTAATTCAAAGCTGATGTGTAGAAGTGTCAGTGAACATGTAGGAGCCAAAAACAGTCTTGTTCATAATCTGTAGCAGTGCTGACAGAAAGTAATGAGGATAATAATATTTCCTCTCCCCTGTCTTCTGCACATGGTGGGTTTTGGTAGCTTATGTATTTTATAATTCAAAACAGGCCACAGTATTGCAGACTGCATTGATACTGGTAGTTTCTGTACAGCAAAACAGATAACCAAAGACAACTCATTCAGGTGCTGCATACCTTCTGATCATGCAGATATCTCATGATAGTGTTGGAATCGCACAGCTTCATGGACTCAATGGAATCCTGCCGGCGCTTGGCATCACAGATCCATTTGCACAGAGCCTGGTAGAGATCTCGGTAAGTTTTCAGCTGTTTGATCTGCCTTTCTAAATCCCACGATCTAGGAAAAAAAAAAAAAAAAAAAAAAAAAAAAAAAAAAAAAAAAAGAGAAAGAAAAAACCTGTCAAAATGAATGTCAAAGTGCATTCTCTTTCTCTCTCTTTGCACAGTCTTCAAAAATGAGACACAGTAGTAAACCACGTAAAACTATGGGAAGCTCTGAATAGGAGATTCTGAACAAAAATTTCAAATAAATTTCTCACATACTAAACCTGAGAATTGTACTGACTATTAGTCACCCAATATGGGGTTTTAGTGCCTTACTTTTGATTAACTCTGTAATACAGAGGTTGGCCCTTCCTGTCAGTTAAGTGAGGGATGGATAAAACCTTGCAGTGACAAGAATCAAGTTCACTGACTTCAGTATTCTCGTTCTAAATTTTCACTGAACAACCAGCAACCAGTCCATTTTTATTATTAGGACTACATTTTGTCCTCAAGTAAAAACAAAATAAACCAAACCTAACCATACCTTACTCACAGCCACAAATAATCAGAATATGCCTTCAGTTCAAGATTCAGATACAAGATTCAGATTTTTTTACTTAATTCCTACTGTTACTTTTTTAATCCTCAGGTACAGGGTATGCAGGAATAAGCATCCTTGCTTTGTTTGAAAGGGAAACTGCTGATCGGAAGTACTTAATCCAAAGACATTATCAAGAATTAAAAGAAAAGAAAATGACAACAGCTCCTTAGCACATAGGTTAGACATTTACATGGCTACCTACATTTTTCTGCTTGGACTTACACAATCTTTTTTAAAGTATGTTCAATCTATTCACAATTGCTTAAGTCTTATTGATCTGAAGTCACCATTTGTCCTTTGGAAGTGAAGATTATTGCACATCAGTTCTTTTAGACTCAGTGTTAAGATGATCTTAGTAGCAATAGCAATAAGAAAAAAGCTGTGGAAATATGAACAAACCTGTTATCTATCTGCTTATCAGCTCTCTGCCAGCGGTCTATTAGCTGGGTAACTTTGTCACAGTACTTTCCAATGTCCATGTCATACAGAGTATATGCCTGGCAAGACTGTGAGTGAATCTGAAGTGTTCTCTGCAGCTCATTTTCCAAGGTATTCAGTAGTGACTTCTTCATATTTAGGTCTGCTTTCATTTTCTGGAGAAAAAACAAAATGCTATCATATATTTTATTCTTGAGAAGATACTGAAATTTAACCAATTTAACAACATGCACAATGTGTTGGGATCTAAAGATATTGTTTCTAAATCAGTAAGGTATGTATAGTGATGTCAGCTAGACTTAATATATTTAAAGTGAAACACCTACTCTGATGAACACTTTGGTTTAAAAATCTGTTTAATGTTAGACTTTAAATAATTTGCTAAACCAAAGCCCTCTGTGGTCATATTCTGAAGAGAACATTTCAGTTTCTCAGAACTGTGCAGAGCAGTGACCAGAACAGAACAAGATACTTGCTTGTTCCTAGAAACAACTGACTAGAAAATTTCACCTAAGTACAAAAGATCCCTGCACTTGCAACAGCTGTGGAATCAAGCCTCAGGACTGGCATATCCAGTTTTTAAACATGGAAAAATCGCCACAGATTTTTTTTTTTTCCTCTTTACATTTTTTATAAACATCTTACATGGAGATGTTTCTTTACACACACACTTATTTGTATACACATACATACTTCCCTGGCACTTTCATGCTGTTCCCTTGGGTCCTATCACTGGTCACCAGAGAGAAGAGATCAGTTCCTGACCCTCCACTTCTTCTTCTGAAGAAGTTGTAAACTGCAAGAAGATCTCCCCTCAGTCTCCTCTTCTCCAGGCTGAACAAACCAAGTGACCTCAGCTGCTTCTTGCATGGCATTCTCTCTAGACCCTTCATCACCTTCACAGCCCTCCTCTGGTTGCTGTCTATTAGCTTTGTATCTTTCTTATATTGTGGTCCCCAAAACTGCACTTGAAACAGTGCTCAAGGTGAGGTCGCACCACCACAAAAATAGAGTGGGACAATCACCTCCCTTGACCATCCAGTGGCACTATGCCTGATTTACAAAAGCATTGTATGCCTAAGTGTAAAATACAACAAGATCAGCAATTCTATCTCCTTGGTTTTCAAGGGTTTCACCCAGCTTAATAGACCAGTGCTAGCAGCGACAAATTTTGTCTTTCCATGGCCTTGGGTCTTGGCCCCTCACCTTCAGACAAGCCCGATAAGCCTCTACTTTATCAAGATCCAAAGGAATAGTCTCCTCTTCAGACAGCCTGACTTCAAAAACTCTGATCGCATCTTCTGTTTGTAGAATAACCTGGAGCAGACACCTCAGTGCATTCAAGCTAAAATAAAAAATACAAGACAAATCCATTGTGGACTGGGAAAGGAAAGGTGATATTTCTAATTGCAGATGATTAGTTAAAAAGAACAAGTAGCACAAGAATTTTCTGTGATACCCATGATTCATGCTTTCTTTTTGTAAAGTATTCCAGAAAAGAGAAGAAATTCACATGTCTGTTTCTACCCACATGTACAGAATTTATAGAAAAGAAGGTGCAACTTTATACAACTGTCAACAAAAGGCAGGTATCTGGAGAAAGTGAATATTTATGGCTACAACATCAATTTTCTTACCTGTCTAAGTAGCCAGCAGAAACACCATTAATATTTTCCAGCTTTTGAAATAGGGCATTTATCTCTGATTGCAAGTACACATATTTTTCACAGCCTCTGAAGTTAGGCAGCAAGTCCTTATGCTTATTGAGGGTTTCAGCCATTATTTGAGAGTCATTCTGCACACCCTAAGGAAAGAAAATGCCTGTTTTACACATTTTTGTTTGGCTGATCATTCCACAGCTCATATGGAATTGGTCTCCTTATACGAATAGTCTAGTGTTATATAACCAGCTTGACTGAGGACTAAAGCAGTGACTGAGCTTGCTTTCTTCAAGGCAAGTAATATTGAGCAGTTTCTTTTTTGACAGTCTGCAAATGGGGTCCTTGGAAAAGGATTTTAACAGTGCTTTACCCTGGATGAGGCTTAGCACAAGCTCATGCCACTTGAGATCAGTCTTCCTGTATTCTTTGCCGGGCAGAATGTGACTTCTAAAATTCAAGAATCAACTTTTTCTACTTAGAACTCCAATCCAAATCATCATGGTTATTTTCCAATTGAGACTTTTCTGCACAATATGTGTTTCTTTCCCAACTGATCAGAAGCAGAACTGCAGTATGCTCTGCCGCACAGAATCATACCGAGCTTGAGATGCTCCAAGAAAAATATCCAAAATTACCTCTAAATCCTTTATTCTGACTGAAAAGTCATGCATAGCCCCTTGATCCACTCCAAGAGGAGCTCTTTGAACCATCTGAATCTCAGAAGCTTCAATCTGACGCCGAAGTTTCTGAAGCTCCATCAGCAGCCAGGCCTCCTGCTTCTCATGCTCTCGGTTTCTCTCATTAACGATAACGGTGTTTGAGGAACCCACAGGACAGGACTCAGTTGGGACCACTGCAAAGGGAATTGGGTAAATGTCAACTGCCAGAGGACTGAGCACCCACATAGAGGAAGCCAATGTTGTGCCCAAGTGATCTCAGCACTGAGTTGATCTGCAGAACTGAGAACAGGCAGAAGATCTGGGCCCTTATGCAGTTGTTTCAGGGAATGAAATCGCTCTTTCACAAAAAGACAAACTTGCTTCCCCAAACACAGCTTCCTAATAACTAAAAACATATCAAACGGACTAAATTCCTCTCATTTTCCCAGCAAGTTCCATGAACTTCAGAGGACCATTCCCAGATTCCCACCAAAGTAGGAAGGAACAAAATCTTCCCTGCGCATGGCCAATTTTGTTATGTTGGGAGACAGCAGAACAGTTCTTGAACAGGTTTCAATTAATTTGTTCAAGAGAACATTTTCACATAAAAAGAATGTACCATGCACAACTCCTAGAACAACGAGAACCAAGCAATCTAAACTCTCCAAAAACCAGGAGGAAGACAAACCTGTTTGTGGCTGTCGTGGTTGATTAGGCAGTTGTATAATCAAGGTTTGGTAGTGCTTCTGAGCATCAGTGAACTGGGTCTGGATCTTTCGTTTGTCTTCATCACCAAACATCTCTGAGCCTTGGCTATTCCTGAGGAACTCTTGATAATGGATCTCCAGGTCAGTTATTATTTTCTGGTAATCTTCCTTACGCATTGTTTTCAGCTGAAATAAGGAAGAAGATAATTTTAAAAAAATAAAAGAAAAAAAGAAAAGTAACTGAGGAAGGTTTATGACTAGTTAGTCAATAAAGAATAAACTAATACACCCAGAAAAAACACAAAGTAATTGCTAGAATAAAACCTACCCAGGCTGACTCTAAAAGTATGGTGTTAAGAGTACCTGCTGAGCTAATCTATTCTTGTTACAATCATTTCATAACTTAAGAATAGTTTGAAAATCTACCTGTTACTCTGTCTATGCATGCACTTGCACAGTGGGAACAAGTACAACAAGTATATAATAAACTCCCTTAGCTTATCTTTCCTGTTTATCCATTATCATGTTTGAGTAGGATATCATTTTGCTTCTCGTTTAATAAAATCACAACTTCCATATGCAATTGTTCATGCAACCCAGCAAAAGGAGGGCCCATGGTTTCGCAGAACATATATCTGCACAGGATACTGAAAGCTTTGTTTGGAACAGTAGACATCAGGTCATGGATGCCTCTGGTCTGCAGGCAGGGACAACTGGGGTCTTACCTTGGCAATAGTCATCGCTCTGATCTTCTCAATGTCGATCATGCAATAGTGCCAAGACACCAGGCTCTTCATGTTGATATACAGCTGGTTCCACAAAGCTAAAATAGCTTCATAGTATTGCTCAATTCTGACATGAGAAAAGAAAATGCATGATCAAAATGTATCTGTCCCTCTAGCACAGCTACAAAACATCCCAAGAAACATCCACCAGATGTGGAGTGCATTAAGGCTTGTTTCCTACTTGAAAAAATCTTGGAAAATAATTTATCCATGGGTTTCATTATTAGACATGAGAAAAGCCCTGTAGCAGCTAATGTTTAAATATTTTTGGACCCCAACTTAGAGTCCAGCAAGTTTCACTGAAGTGTGACCAAGTCACTGTCTAGTCCTTAATCCCCCACCCTTAGAGGGGGAACTCTGATCAAGGCACAGATCATATTTTGTGACTGGTTGCTATTTTGAGTGAACTCCTCTATCTAATCCCAGCAGCAGGTGCTCAAACGCAGGCAGCAACTCACTTTGTAGCAAGATCGACTGCTAATGGATTGGGGGGTGGGATGATAAGACTGACAGATGGCACCAGCATATCCACTCCTCCAGGGCCAGTCACCAGCCACTTGCTGCGCTCATTATTGTCCTTCAGGATACATTCATCTCCTTTGCGCACTGTTTTCTGTAAGGAAACGCATAATAGCAATTGTTTTCTTTAATTAAGTAAAATGGGGTTTCTAGGAGAGACAGACAAGGAAGATGCATGCGAATCACAGAAGCAGGAGTGCTTCCCAGCTGCCAGGTCTGGGTGTGTATGTTGGCTTCATACTGAGGCAAGAGATCAGCACAGATCAACCACTTCACCCTGGATCTGGTTGCCATATGAAGAAAACAGAAAAAAAAAAAAAAAAAAAAGGCAAGCAGGAGCCACAGAACACTGAGTAGTTGCCAGTCTGGTTCATCATCAGACTTGGAGCTTGCCCTGACAAACATCAAAGGCTGAATGTGGACACATGGCCATGGTAAGCTATGCAACTGTGTATGGCTGGAAGCCAGTGAGCCCAAGGCCTAAGGATGCATAGTGCTGCATCCATATTTGCAAAGAGACTGGGAATGAGCGTGGCAGAGCTAGATTCACCAGCCCCAACTGCCAGAAATCCTGACACAGTGCAGCCATGGGTGTGGTCATGGAGCAGGAAAAATCATGGATGCAGAAAACACATCTAAGCCTACTGTTAGGAAAAAAAAAATACAGAAATAAACCCAAGCAGCCTCAGTATGGAGAATGAATCAAAAACATCACTCATTTCATACTCTATCCATCAAAAAAAAAATGGGGATACCAACATACCAAGGTACATTTCTCACTTTTTGTTAGATTAAATGTTCACCTAAGGATCCATAGAGACACTAGAAAGGTGAGCAATCACCAAAAAGAAGTGTAGATGGTGGGAAGACCTGCGTCAACAATTCTAATCCTATTATCAACAAGACTTTTATATGCTAATTTGAAACGTGTGTATTAATGATATTTAACAGACCAATATTAGTAATTACAACTTATTAACTAATCAGAACCTAGCTTATTTATTCATAATTGCAAGAGAAGTAAGAGCTTTTTCTGTTGAAGAAATTTTAGCAGACCAAAAGCAGACAAAGAGATTATACCTATCATGTCAGCAGCTTATTTACTAACTAACTTGCCATGTTCTAGTTTATGTGATGTTCATTCTCAGCCAAAAACGGATACAGTACCAGATCCTGTTTGTAGTCACACAGAGCCTTGAGGATAATGGGCTTGTTACTCCGGTAGTCTGGGTTGCGTGGCTTCAGCTGCACAATCTTCTTGGATTTGTTCACCAAACTCTGCACTTGCCTCTTATATTCAAGAATTCTCTCTCGTTCATTCTGCAAAAATTAATTGTAGATTACAAAATCATTCTAAAAAGAAATGTCATCTAGTTTCCAGTGTTTTATTAAGAGAGCGATTCATCTGCAGCTTACAGTAGGCAAAACTTACATTAGCTCTAGTGGGATGAGTCTTTGGCCTATAATGTAAAACTGCAGTTTTAAAAAAAAAAAAAAAAAGAGAAACATCAAATTAAGTAACTTTGCAGCTCTGGCAAGATGCAAAGCTTGCAAAATTCTCATAGCAGGTTTTCCATACAGATCTGCAATGTGGTTACACTGATGTTCAAGAAACACAGGCCTAAATTGAAAGAATCTAAAAAAATCATTGCCAACAAAAAAAAAAAAAAAAAAAAGGGTAATAACTACACTCTTAAACCTGACTTCATCAATTGGCCTTTTACATCACTGACCATTCTTCTCCCGTTTGGGATTAGAGTACTTAATTCATGATAAGCAAACAGCTAAAAAAGCTGAGCTATGTCCTTTCAAAGAGACAAGGGTGATACAGTGACATGAAGAATCATTTATTGAATGTACTTATCCTTTGAAGTAAAATCTATTCTACCACCTAAGAAAAAAGTATTTCATTTTTTCAAATTTGTTAGTATATCAGAAACTTGGGAATTTGATGGACTCATTACAGGTTTAAAAAGAAATCAGAATTCCCAAACAGTATTACACAAGTTAAAACAATGCTGGTCCATTTGTAGGCTTCCTGACTTGATGATCCTTATGGGTCCCTTCCAACTCAGCATACCCTGCAGTTCTGTGAAGTGGGCAGGAATATACCATAATGGTTTCAAGTTCATAGAGTACTGTATATAAACACTGCAGTGCACCTGGGTTTACATTTGGTATCTGAAAAGGGCAGCTGATTTCCAAGAAAAACAGAACATAACCTGTCAGGCGAGTGTGACAGTACCTCCAACTCCTTGATCTGCTCCAGCAAAGACTGCAGTGACATGCTCTTATCACAGATGAACTTCTTTCTGATGGAGTCTTGTAAGTTTTTCAGGTAGCACTCTGTGGCTTGGGCCTCTTCAAAGAACTACAGAAGAATAGTTGTGAATTTGTTTGCACATGGCTCTTAAAAATATCTGCTAAAAATTGAGGGACTCCTTTAAGGAGAAATCTCTGTTAATCTCTGGCAGAATGATAGGATTTATAACATGGCAACAATGTATCATGCACAATAAATATATCTGTGATGGGATTCACACTTTTAACAAAACTAATGTGAATCCTCCACATCACTACTCACCTGAAAGTAAGCTGCATTCTCTTTCAGATGAACATCAATACATTTGGTGATTTGAAGAATCCAGCTCCACTGAGTTTGCAATGTATCCATGTAGGCCTAACAAAAACAGTAATATACACAGCTTAAACCACCACATTGATCTCTCTCCCATACCTAGACTCGAGCAAAATTGTTTATGCTCCACATAAATGCAAATGAAAAATCTTCTCAAACAAATTCAGGCACACCAGAACAACATAACTCATGCAAATAGTTCTGCAACTTTTAAGCATCTACCTCACTGAAATGAGCTAAATACCTGCTTATGAGACACAAAGAGAAGTCTGTTCATGTCTTGCATGAAGAGGCATAAAGCCTGAGGTGCATTAACAAAAAAGAGTGAAATGCAAAAAACGGTGCTGCAAATAAAATATTTCAACTTCAAATTGCTATGTTCTCCTTCTTCCAAGGAATACTGCCCAACATGACTTTTTATGCTGGTTGTTTTTAAATTCAAAATCTTCACACAGTCATCATGTATATTCTTAAGAAAATTACATACAACTTTTACTTCATCACTAGAGCCTACAAGGATCTTTCTATTAAGAGACAAACTGACCACAGGATAAATAGGAATAATGATTTTACACAACACAGTAACAGCTGAAAAAGTGAACGCACTAAAAAGCAGAAAGGATTAATTTGTCTTTTCCTTTTTAGCTTCTTTCGGTTTCAGGGTTCTTATGCACTCTTAAAACTATAAGAACTACAACTTTTCCTAATAAAATGAGGTCTTCCAAATAGTTGCAGCCTTCATAATTGAAAGGTATGTGTATGCCAAGCTGTGAAAGCAAAACTGCCTTGGCTAAGCTGTTTAAAGGCACCATCAATTTCAGATGGAGAAAGTATTTGCACCTGGATTAAATATAAACCCTCAACAAAGGGTGTGACTTTTTTCAAAACATGCCTACTAAGATAGCAGAACAGCAACCATGACGTGCCTTCCTACCATAAATTCCACTGCACTGTAGGTAACTCTAACAAGATACAGCAATTTCATACCCTCAGATAATTCCCCAAGCTTAGAATTAATTTTTACATGCATCTATCATTGTGCAGTTGTTATGGCCAGGTTTGTAGAGGAAGGTAGTAACATTTATTTAATAGAGCTGGGTAAAATGGACATGCTTTTTGGCAGGCAAACCCTTCTCAGGTCCAGAGGCAGCACTTTATTTGTGGACTTTCACTGAGAACTTCTCCCATGTAGCAACTAAAGGAGCAAGTGAAATCACACAAGTGTGTCTCACTCACCTCGATTTTGTCTGAAGCAGGGTGCTGGTTGAGCACCAGCTGGTCACTTTCTTGCTTTAGCTTGTTGAGTTCTTTTTCTTTAAGCTCCAGTTCACTCATGCGTTTCTAAACAAACAAAACACATCGTTAAACAAGCTCCCAAAGGTCCGGTGCACAGGATTATTTGTTCCAAATTTTCCAGATAGTTGTGATAATGTAAAATTATCCCTGCTAACACTATGTAGTAATTCTATTTGGTGTACTGAAGTTAATTATGAAGACAGTAGAATCAAGGAAGGTACAATTATCTCAGTTCTAGTCTCTAGGCTTGCTGCTGCACAGAGCAAAGCACAAAAAGTTTTGCCTTTCCTAGGAGTAATGGAAGTAAAAATGACTGTATCTTGCAACAGCCAAAACAACTGAACTAAAAAAAGTACCTCCTTAGTAGTGTGAACCTTCATTCCTTTTTCGATTTGGTGGTTAAACAAACACACATGCTCAATTTCCCTACATATCCACAGATGAGAAGGAGCAGTGCAAACTACATCAGACCATGCACTTTATGTGCTGCCGGCAAAACCATCAGAGGAAAAGAGCCGTTCCCTCTGGTATAGCTCTACTTCCTGATGACAGATAATCACAGCCAAATACAGGGGCCCTCTCTAGCCCCTACACAGTCCTAACAGGGAGAACTAAACTGCCTGATTCAAGTCCCTTAGCTTAGCATGCCAGCATAATGACTATGTGCACAAGCTATATGGGATCACTAGTCCACAGTGGACTGTGCCAAGAAGGCCAGCTTCCAAGGTCAAAAGAAACCACGACAACTCACTGAATGAGAGCACATTCTTCTTAATAGATGTCCTATCTTGACTCAAAAGGTTGTCACACTGTACTTAACTGAAAAGGGTTGATAAAATCCCCAGGAACTTTGAAACATGAAGAAATGCCCATCCCAGTGATGAGTCTCTCCTGAGACAGGCTGCTCCTCCCTCACTATTCCAAAAGAGGGCCCATGGAAAATGGGGGAATGTTGAGCTGTCTTACAGAGAAGGACTCCTGCTTCCTGGCAATATCAGTGTTCCTGTCACTCCAGTCATAGAGAAGTTCCTCTTCCTCACAGTCATTGATCCACATGATCTCTCTGCTGGTGGCCTGAATGAGGTTCTGGAATTGACGAAGCTGATCCATTCTCTCAAAGGAGTATTTCTGCAAGGAATTCCAGAAATGAGAAGCCATAAACACAGGAATGCCTGTGCTGGGTGGAGAAAGGGAAGCCAAGAACACAGCACAGCATGTCCTTTTTTTTTTTTTTTTTTTTTTTAACTAAAATAACAGTAAAACCCACACATCTATAAAAGCTGTTGACAATGGACAGCAGATAATGTGCCTGGGCTTATTGATGAAACCTAAAGGCAATGGGCACCAGACAACATGTTTATAGAACAATAGTAACATGATGTCAGCAGCTTCTGAAAGCCATTTCAAACGCACATGTAGCGGACATGCAGGCAAGCAAAAAGGCATGGAAAAGAAATGTCCAAGAAATGTCTGAACACTTAACATCACTTTTACTTGCATTTGCTGCTCAGAGAACATCTTTGGCATTGTAGAACCTTTTGCACAGATGACACTTCATGAAAAAATACCTTCTCTGTCTTCACATCATAATACTGACCCTATTGCTTGAAATGTTCACAGGAATCAGCTTCTGATCCCAAGGGTTAAATAAACCATTTGCACAAGATTCTCACTGTATTTTATATGAAAATCCAAAGCAGAAAAGATGCATAGCCTTACACAGAACTTGGATCTAATCCCACCTTTGAGTAACTTTTTAAGCATCATATACAGTCTAATTTCTTCCATTAAGAAGGTAGAGTTCCACTCTCCACCTGCTTAGTGACCAACTCCCTTCACTTAGTGCAAACTAGAAACTTCCTTGTGGGAGTTGAGTCAGTTATACACCAGGCAATAAATTAATCTCAAGTTCATGACTCAAAACGAATCAAGAAACTAAAAAGCTTCTAAAAAACTAAACTGTCAGTTTACTGCTGAATAGAATTATTTCAATAATTCTGTCACTCTGTCGCTGTCAAAACCTGAGGTGTCCCTTCACTACCATGCCAGTGTAAATAAAGCAAAAAGCACCTTTGCCATACAGGGTATCAGAAATGAACACAGCTCATGCTCACCAGCAGGCCTTCATATTCTTCCTCCAGCTGATGAACCGCAGCCTTCTCCCGCTGAAACAGAGACAGGAAATACTTAATGAGCCTTTCACAAGTTGCCTATTTGCTAATATTTCCTTTACAGTGTTAATATCATAATAACTGCAGGTGGTAACCTGCAAATGCCTACAATAGACATAGAAGGATGCACTACTGGAGGACCACAGGAAGCAAAAAACCCAAGGCTCAGACAGACTTACTGCCCTTAGGGATGCTTAGCATATAAACAAGTCTGCACATAACACCTGTAATACCAATGCAACTCTTGAAACTGGATTTCTTTTTGTACCAAACTCCTATGCTAGCTAGTCCTGGAGCTAGCTCTGGAGATTATGAAGTAGTATAAATTACAATGTGAACTGAAGGCCACAATTTTTATTCCCACTTTTATGGCTGATAACCTGCCCAGCCTTGGAACTGGTATTCCACAGGGCCAGACTATCACCTTTCCTATTTGAAGCAGAAGGGAAAAAGGACTAACATCCCTATCACTCTTCAGCTTGGTTGAGAGATCAGAGCTCCAGAACAGAGTGTCTTTTCTTTAGACTGCACTGTCTCCTCCCAATTTAGAGAAAAGATGAATAGAAATGAAATAAGCCTCCCTTCTCATCTTCCTAACTGCTGGGCTGATAGCAGAAGAAGCTAACTGCATTTTTAGTGACTTCTTCATTCCAATCACAAAATTCAGAGGGGAAGAGAAGTCTCAGAAGGGGAAAAAAAGTGAAAAAAATCAACTTAGCTTAAGAAAAGCTTTAAGCTTAGCCCAGAATCTGTGCATGTTTCACAGAAAAAAACCCTGATGACTCAAGCCTGGATCTGAGCACCCACCCTATTCTTTCATTTTTAAGTTTAAAATACTTTCACAGCAAGTGAAAATAATCATTCTTAGTCATTCTTCTCACACAATAAAATTGTTACAATATTTATTTGTCAGCCTTGGTATGTACAACAAAAAGTTAAATAGCTACTAAATTTTCATTTCAAAATCTAGGAAAAGAAGTAAAACACAAATTTATCATGAAATTAGGGTTTAAAGTGGTTGCTGTCATGACACCAGTGCTTTCTGAAGAGAGGATGAACTACTCAATCTTCCTTTTTTGTAGTGGAACAACAGTAAACCAAGGATATAAATCTAGACTAAGTAATTTGTAAGGGAAGCCAGTAATTACCAGATCTGTTTTGACTTTGTCCAAGTGCCAACGATAGTCTCCAATGGCATTGTGAGTTCTCCTATGGTCGCCTATTTGTTGCTCAATGGATGCTGCATCAAACCCCCACTTTACTAGCTCCATTTCAGCCTAGGAGAAAGAAATAGTATTTGTACTTTCATTTCCAACATTACTACCCAAACTGGAGCATAAAGGAATGGAATTGAAGAAAACATGACTATGCATTAGAGAGTAAAAATGAACAAAAGAAAGTTCAGAATAGGAGGTTACAATTTCTTTAAATTGTCGTCACTTAAGCTCCCAAAGCATAAGAAACAAAGTAGGAAAAATATTTGTTTATAATTAGACTAGGTAAAGCACTCTCAGTATTGTGCTTTTATCTGTTTTCTTTGGATCAAACTGTTCTTTTATGTTCTACAGTATAGTTATGTTCTTATCACTCTGAAAACAAACTATGACTTTATCAAACAATGCTATTCATGCAATTCATGCAAAAATACCCAGTTAAGTTCTGTAGCCCAATACATTATATTTCCATTTTAAATTTGCTCATGTAAACTTCAATAACTTGAGTTAAATCCAGTCAAACTAAATTAAAGAAAAAAAGATAAACTGAAATTTTTATAAAACATTTTGTTTGTCTTGCAACTTGACGACATTTATTGTAGGACGCCAAGAGAAAATCTCTAGAAACTGCCTTGGAAAATAGTAATACTATTCATAATTACTGACCCAAGAACTGACTGCAGTTCTATCTTTCATTTTTCCAAATATTAAAAGCCATTGAATTCACAGTTCAGCTCCTCAAACTCCAGATCCTCCTTTCTGCTGTAAAGACACACTACAACTCTCTCTGAATGCCTGTCTGTGCATGTGCACAGTAAAAAACAGATATCTTCATCCTGGGTTGGGACTGAATTTGGAAATTACCAGTCTGGAGTCAAATCTCTATGAGTCAATAGATAACAATAAACCACACTCAAGCATGGGAGTTCAAAGGCAGTGTTGAAAACGATCCAAGAAACAAAACCATTTCTCATTCAGCCATTTACAAGTTACAGGACTTTGACCCTTCTAGTTATATTTGAACAATCTAAAGAGACTGTAGCAACAGTTGCAGTCATGGCTGGCTGCCAGCATGCGAACAAAGGCTTGATTTCACTGCACTTTCCCTAATTCGGCACTGGAAATTTGACCACCTGATTCTCCTATCAGCAAACCATCCAGACAGAAAAAACAGAAAAACATCAGCAGAAAACCTCAGCTGCTCAGAACTTTTTCCCACATCTCACCACATTACTAGGGGAAACCTTATCCTAGTCTCAGTGGGAGCACGTACTGGGATACAGCAAGGCATGGTGGAAAGAACATGCATGAGGGGGAGAAAAATCGTAAAACACTGGACAGTGGTTAAATCTGTGAAGATGGTCCTATCTGTGTAAAGGGATAAAATAAATATGAATCAAAGGAAATCTGTGGAAGGAAGGAAGGAGGGGAATATTGAGCACAATAATTTCTAACACAAATATTCCAATGCCTTTTGTTATGTTAACAGCTTTGTCTCATTTAGCTTTCAAATCTATCTTCCGCACTTTTTCCTCTGCAAAAGAAGCCCCCAAATTCATGTTTATATTTCAGTGGAAATTCACTATACATAAAATACTGGGGAGATGGGTAGCGGGGTGGAAAGATGAACTTGGAATAACATGCAGGCATTCATGAGTACTTACTTTTCTACTGGCAACCAAAACATTACTACATATGAGGTGACATTCATTAACAGCACCAAGTTTTAGCAGTCTCTGGGTTTTGCACAGATTTACCTTCTGCTGCCTCATCCAGTTTAGACATTCACTTGTGACACGTTTTGTGTATTCATCCCAGCCTGAGCCACTCTGAGAGGAGAAGCAACCACCGCCTTTGGAGCTGGCCCTCCTGGCACGGGGAACGCTGATGGCTTTGTACAGGGCACGCATTTGTTCTTGAAGCTGAAGCAGCCTGAAAGGGAAGGAACCACTTAGTGTCTGTGAGGAAAGCATAGAAACAAAGTAATTTATCTCTCTTACTGGACCACCAGGTATCCAAAACAAAGTGCTGAAAGCAAAAGCTGGAGGAAAAACGTACTAACTAAAATTTCATGGAGACAACTGAGGTGTGAACTTCCATCAGAAATACAATACTGCAAGGCCCTTTTTCATGTTAGCATGCCCCAAACAGATATAGCTCCACTTTACTGACTTCTATCACATCCTGCAACATCACAGAAGGTGAGCACTTGAGATACCACAAACTTCTATCAGTCACATTCCCGCCCCCAACCTTTCCCTGACAATACCTTTTCTGATACATGTCACAGGGCTGGCCCATCTGCCTCATCTCTCTGATCAGCCCATCCAGGATATCCATTTGGTCATTTGCCTGTGCAAAACACTCTTCCAGATCTCTGTTCCCTCTAATCTGGACACCATCCCCATATTTCAATTCCTAAAACAAAAACAAACAAACAAACAAAACAAGAAGGAAAGGAGATTAAATTAAATATTCATCTTGGTTGTCTTAAAAGAGATGTTATGAAGACTGATTATTTTTGAAGCCTGATAAGTTTAAACTGTCAGGTCTCTGATTGCCAATTTTGACGGACAGAAGGCCAAGTAACAAAAGAGCTGCAGTTGCTGAAAAGTCCTTATTAAAATAAAATACGAAAGTTATTAAGATGTAGTATCAACCAAAACATTCCATAAAGAACAGCACATCTTGACTGATATTTATTTCAAAGGAGCCAAGGCTTCACACAGTGTGCTAAGTTTTTAAGACAATATGCTCTTGTGTTTAGAATATGAGAAGCAAACACTGTCTTTGTGGGAGTTGGCATATTGCTCCTGATTTTTCACAAGTTTCCCTGAGGTTCTAAAACTTCCCCCTCCTACAAAAATGCAGGTTGCACCCTGTCTGCCCATCTTCAGCTCCATGCCTCATCACATTTGCATCCCACCTTATCACCCAAAATCTAGGCAAATTCTCCATGCACCCTCTCAGTCCAGTGGACCAGCATGGTTGTGGCGTTTCAAGCAGGAAGACACTGTTTTTTGACCTCACCCCACGCTGACACAGCTGACATGCTAAACAAAACATAATCCAGCTTTGACCTGATTTTGCAAACAAAATGTTATGGACCTCATTACTTTGTCCCTTAGCAAGAAGAGAAAGAAACAAAGTAAGCAATGCATGTTGTGGCACCAAGCTGGAACTAAACATGTCTTTCTTTTAACTGCACTGGAATAATATTAATCCTTAACAAAAGGCAGTATTTACTCTGGCATTGATTTTTATATAAACGTGGTCTCACGTCCTATATCTCTGAAAAGGAAATGAACTGCTAACCACAGAGTTCATTCCTGAAAGAATTTTCTTTACGAAGAGGGTCCAAAAGTGTGCATTAAATCGCATTTACTGCCAGAATTGTGAAGGGTTTTCACATCTCAGTGGCCTCAGCAACAGGCTGCACTCACCACCCTGCACCTCCTCTGACTTCAGCAGGAACAGAGGACATCCCATGTTTGCCAGGACTGAACCTAACATCAGTGAGTAACCCACCCCCAGGTACTATGAGTTTGTACCAGGGTGCTGTACTGCAAAGATCACCTGTATGCATTTGAGCTAAAACAGTCAAGAAGATTTTAATCTAGTTTCATACACTTCTTTAGGAATCATTTGGAAAAATAAAATAATGAAGGTGTTTCCTATGGTGATTAAGGTTCATTATGGCCCAGAAAATGATGACGATATTCTACGGGACACACTTAAAGAGCGTATGCAGTCATAATATTAGCAACAGCTGTTTACATTGACAGCGGTCCTAACTTAAAACTGAAAAACAAGATGCAGTACAATCTGTTTGAGGATGGGTTTGTTTTTTTAAAAAATCGAGAAGTCCCCCTTTTCTTAACCAGGTGCATTTCAATCAGTTTTACCGAACAGAGTACAGAGGGAAGAAAGAGGTATGCCATTACACTCCTAGTTGCCTCACACAAACAGCTGAAAAGGGAGAAAGGAGATGAAGAAGCAGAGCCTGTGAGTCCAGGTAACAACACAGCATTCACTCCCTGTAATATTCATGATTACTTTTGATAAGAACAACAAGAAGCACTCACGGGTTGTACTATGAGCTCAGCTCGCATCAGGCAATCCGAACAGTTTTGCAAAAGCTCCTGGATGGTGTTCTGGCGTCTGGACACTGTACAGGTCCCATTCTGACTGTTGTGGGGGACAAGAAGAAGATTAAGTAAATACAGAGGAATCACACATTTTGAAGAAATACAAGAAATGCAAATTTGGAACAGTTAAGGAAGTTACATGGAATACTCCATCTCATTTAGGTTCACAGAGACACACATACATTATCTGGCCCTCCTGCCTAATTGCACTGTGAAGTTTGAATGACAGTTCCACAATGGCAGAGCCACTTTATAATTCTGCAACAGCTGGCATGGACTGACTTTGCTACAGGGTAGAGTAGAACATGGGAACTGGCATGCCAGAAAGGAGAAAGTTTTTCTTCCAGCACAGGTATTTGTAGCTTTGATAGACAAAACTTTGGCAGCATTACAGTGAGAATGGATTATTCACAATCTTTGTTAAAGTCAATACCTAGAGCACAGAGCTGTGTGATGTAATTGTAAATGTTATCACACCAGCCATCAAAAGTCAGGGCATAAAAGGAAAGCAGGATCCTTGGCTGCACAAGCAAGTCCATTCAAGCATATAAAGGACCTTTTTACCAGCAGAAATGCACAAAGCTAGTGCAGTGTCTTAAGAAGGAATTGCAAGATGCTCAAGCTGTTACAAAAATAGCTATGGGGCCTGGAGTCAGAGTAAATGCCTTCTTACAGAAAAATAAAGTGTGAGTTTGGAGGTTCCAAGTAAAACTCTGGCACTGAAAACACTAGTGGGGGAAAAAGCCAAGGCAGGTAATGGGGTCATTATTGTTGTCTTGCACATAATCTACTGCATACGTACTGCCAGAAGGTTGCTGGGATTCAGCCACCAAAATGAGCCACTGCTAGCTGAACAGGGGTGAGGTGCTTCAAGTGAGGAGCCATTCCTTGCTGATGTGATCAGACCTCTCAAGCAAGCCCAGGCGGCTCCCAAACCCAAAACCACTACTAACAGATGGTAAGGAACTAAGGTGCTTCCAAGCCCTGCCTAGTTTTCCAGCTCATGTGCTCACATTAGATAACCTTTTCCATTACAAATCACTGAAGATCCCAACATTCCATACAACACTAATGTCAAAAAGACCATCAATGGGAACCTGTCTAATTCAGAGCCATCAAGAAGTCTGGATCCAAAAAAGATCTTTCCACTGACTTCAACAGACCCTGACCATCCTTGTCAAAAGGAATTGTGACAATTTAAAAAACTCAGCAGAACTGTCCTTGGGAAAGTCATGGCAGTGGTGAGAAACATTCAACGGTGTAATTTTAAGAGTTCTTCCGCAGCATGTGCAGCTGGTGCATCAGCAGCCTGCTGTTCTATCAGCTTGTCTTGAACAAATGGAAAAGATTTGCCCCACTTTTCAGCAGCTTCCCCCAATACCAGTAAAGAGACCCTCAAAAATGTAGAGACAAGACTGGAGAATCACTGAAAGACATAAAACAAGCCGTACACATGCAGCGCCCAGCCTGTACTGTGACCCTTTGGCTGCATAAATGCTGCGCCCCACTGTGCTATGCACCACTGTGTACCTTGGAAACAGCTTAAAGAAAACAATTATGAAAAACAACATATGGGTCTGCTTTTGTGCCAGGCTTTCCATCAGCTTCCTTTTCTAAATCATTCCTTCTCCTTAGGCATCACTGTTGTGTTTAGATCTAGAAGTATGTGACTGCATTTGAAATTTGCATTTAATTACACCCTCAATTATTCTCATGAATGAAACATAATAAGAGAGAGGAACCTTCTAAGCAATTTTCTCTTTTTAGAATATCAGAAGAGTATTTTTTCTTCAACACATTTTTCAACCTTGTCCTGGCAGCTACAAATGCCAGGTATCCATTAAAGCCAAAAGAACTATAGATGATGACCAGACTTGCACTCTAATAAATCAGTATATCTCCACTGGTTTTGGTTATCTTCACTAATCTCAAAGGCATTACTTTGCTTTACATTGAGAGGAGGTCTAAACGATGGCTATCAAAGTTAACATGGAAAAAAATTATGAAGAAAAGCTATTTTCAAATAAAGTACTAAAACAAATTAAAATATAGAAAGAGTAGAATTATAAGTATTTTGTGTTCATTCTAGTGATCCTTGAAGACCACATCCAGAATTATTGTCCAAATAATAAAATGTTGGAAAACTGAAGATGGTTTAATAAAGATGCCTTGAAGTGGGAGGCTTAAGCACACCCTAATTAGAGCTTCCAAAAAAACATCTACAAGTTGCTTGTTTACAGTTCACAGAGACCTTCACAAGAAAAAAGCAGCAAGTATTTATGGTTTTCCAAACCAGTAGACAAATATATAACCAAAATAATGGCAAAAGTTGAAGTTATAGAAATTGAAACCAGGAAAGAGCACACTATTTTATCAGTGCTGCTTTTAATACCCTGGATGTTAGTTTTGTTGTTAAAAAACTAACTAGGTTTTGTTAGTTAAAATACAGAGATCAACCCTATGATAATGAACAAAAAGATAGCGGCCTGTTGGGGGCACCGGCTTTCAAATCTGTCAAAGGACCAAATGGAGCTAAATGGCTTTACCGGGCACACCCAGAGACACCAGATGCCACTACAAGAGGTGATGTTTGACAGCATAGCTCCACCAAGTCAACAGGACTCAAAGACTACAAATCTGAAGATTTAGCCGTTCAAATATGCTCAAGGGCATAAATCAATATCTGAATTTTAAAAATACTCAGGAAGACAATACCTCAACATATACAGGTTGACAGTTCAAATGGCACCAGCACAATCTCATAGAGACTCATATTCAATACCTATCACCCCGCGACAAGAAAGTATTTCATGATTAGTTTCAAAGGCCTTTCAGTTTAATATACCTCTTAATGAAGCCAACAGGCCTCTAAGGTGGATGAGTAGATCAAAGCAGAAACTCCAGTGCAGAGCAATACGACATCCAACGTTGAGGCAGTAGTAAACAGCCAGCCAAAGGAAAACCATATCCAACACAAAAAATACTGGACCAAAGAAGCTGAGGTAAACCCTGAACATGCTGGATGGCACCATAACATGGTACAAAGCTGGATTTTTAAAGTAAAACCATGTAACCTGCATGCTATGAAAAAATATATTTATGTCCCTCAGGAAGATGTAGGATCCCAGCAGTCCTCACAGAACACAGTTAAGTGAATTACTTTATACAGTATTTTGTCAGTGTCTTTCTTGCTTTGTCTGATTTTGTTTACATGAAAGTGAATGAGTTTAAAGTAATGTTTGGTCATTGCAACAACTATGCTAAGACATACTATTGCTGCTATGGCAATTTGATCTAACTCTGGTAGCATTTAAAGCTTGAACCTATGAATAGGATCCTGCTGTACCAGACACTGCAGGCACACCATGCAGTGAAAATATGGACAGATTTTTCATTTGGTTTACTGCACCCCTGTAAATACAGCATTATCAACCATTCCAGCAGAATGAGAAAGAATTGGAGGTTGGTCTTTTTGCAGGATTCATAAAGAAAGAGTGCAGTGTCTCTCCTACTAATAAATATATACATTTGCAATAATCTATTTGCTGTGCTCTTTTGGTTCTGTAAACGCTACAGAACAGTGCTGAATGAAACAGCCCTGACTGCTTCACACCTCAACTACCTTTTTGTCCCTTCAACTCAACATTTTAGACTACGACACTTATTTGGAAGGCAACTCATGAATTTCAAAGAGATACTATTAAGCAGAGTTCTTTATGAAAATAACTTAGTCTTAATAGTCACTAACTATTAAAGGAACAAAGGAAAACAAAACAGGATAACTTCTTTGTTTTAAAATTATGAAAACACTTCAAAACACAGATTAATTGCTTTTATTTGGGATCTTAAAATGTAGCCCTGTCTCTCTCTACCCTAGGAAAGGCATAGTATCTTCATGTTGTCATTCTGTACAGGAGCAACCTTGTTCCGAGCATGTCAAGGCAGAACACGTTGCTCCCTTGTTATACTACACTCCTGTTCTCCCAGGGAAATAAGAGCAGAGCCCAACCTCTGCTGACACTGGGATTTGGGCAGGATAGTAGCTCAGCAACACTTCGTTGATGGAATATACCCCATTGGAGCTAAACTCAACCATAACTTTACTTGAATTTAATTGAATCCTCTATTTCTGGACTAGGATTGTGCTTAACTGTTGAGCAGTAACAGTGATCCTCACAAGACCCCAAGTTGTACTGAAACAAGAAACAACTATTCCTGCTTTTCATAAATGAGACTGAGAAACATGCTCAAGGCCATATGATGAGTTATGAGAGTTGAGACAGACACGGCGAACCCAGCGGTGCCCACATTGCCGGAACACAGCAGGGCTGAGTACTGCTGCCACTGATTTATGCAAGCAGTGAAAAAATTTCCTAAGTGATATATTTTGAATAAATCAAATATCCTCTCTAAACACTCAGCTTGCACCCTCACAGGCCCAGTGTAGGAGCTGATGTCACCACTGCAGAACCCGAGGGGCAAGGAAGAAAGTCAGCAAACTTCTGCTTTCTCATTTGCTTTCTCCTGCTGCTGAAGACCTACCTGCACACCCCCAGCATAAAATGTGGAGGCTGCTCTGGTTTCTGCCTTTGTTAGTACACATGAAGAGGCCACTGGGTTATCCGGGGAGGGCAGGGGGTTACAATTAGTATCTAGAGAAGCAGGGTGGAGGAGACACAGAAGCATAACCAGCTGTTCCGAGGGGCCTTCCAGCAGCTTCACAGTTCCTTAAAGCTTTGGAAACAACAAAGAGAATGCTCTTGTCTCAAAGATACTATTTGAAACAAATTAGAATAATCCTTGTTTCATTTTCCAAATCCTCCACAAAACCTTTAGCCTTCTGAAAATTCAAAGCTTTTTTTTTTTTTTTTTTTTTTTTAATTCATTCAAAAAGTGAAGGAAGCTTTAAAAAGAAAGTCTTTAAGCAGAACCGGAGCATTGAGTGATTCCCATAAACTGAATGAAAGCAAAAAACCAGCACTTCTTTTTCTTCACACTTCCCCCCCCCTCCAAACAAACTTGTTTGAACAAGCATTAGATTCATCAAGGGATTACCTGGTATGGCCAGGGTAAGCAAGTCAGAAGAAAAACCTGACCTGGAATCTCCATTCCCAGCACACAGCCTGCACATACCACTGGACTAAACCACCACCCACGCGCCACCACCTGCCAGTTGGGTGTGGGTGCCCCAGAAAGCACACTGGGCATATGCTGGCTAAAGGTGGTGAATCACAATATCCATAAGAATACAAACCAAAATTAAAATATTACAACCCATCTTACCCCCTCCCGCCTAGTAGAAGTTGAATACAAGTGTCAAATCATCAAGAATTTCATAACTGGGTTCTCCCCACATGTCTCTGGTCTAACTAGGACCAGTTTTGGCACACCGTGGCCTTGCCAAACTAGTCCCATCTGCCAAGTATGCACATAGACTAAGGCATGATGGCAGGAAACCTCAAAAGACATCTGCATCTGGCCGTCAGGCTCTAAATACCATTGGAAACGTGCAAAAATTTAAGAATTGCTAGTGAATTACTGAATTATTAAGATCCCTGAGGCTTGGTGCCCTCATGGCACGCAGGATTTCACAAGGGATCCTGCCACACCTATTCACAGAAAATCCTCATGCTTTTTCCCACTGGTATGAATCACCAGCAGCAACAGAACCGTTCTACAGGCCACACCTGCCCAGTGCAGCAGGCTGCAGACGTGCTGCCTCTCCCACCTCCGGCTCTGGGTGCCAAATGCTGGGTCTAGCTTTGACCACGGAAATACACCTCTGCTGGGGAGCAGACGCTCAAAACGCAGCAAACCCCCTTTGAGAGACAGAGGCTTTCACACCTGCAAAGGTACCGAGCTTCAGATCTCACACATGTACCTACAGAACCGTGAGTTGGGAAAGGTACAACCTGACTTTCTCCTCGTGGCGTGGCACTGTCACCAGCTGTCACAGAAACCCATTTCTCTGTCAGCCAGAGCACAGCTGCAGGCTCTGCCAGCATGGCAGGTATTCCGCAGCAATTCAGACACATTCCTCCCTCTCTGTCTGAGGAGCTCAAAGGGGAAGTTACCCTGCCAGCTCTACCACCACTCAGCTTAGTCAGGACTCTTCAGGTCCCTGTGAGATTGATGAGAATGCCAAAAATGTGGCTTTGAGTCAGTTTCCTCCAAGTTTACTTCATCTGTCAGTTCCTGAAAGCAATGTCAGGGCACGGGATGTGAATTTCCAACTCCTTTTTTAACCTGAAGTACAGAAGTTACCTTAATCCTTAAGCAGAACTGTGTAAATTAAATTATAGTAATATCATTCAGTGACCATGAATCCTAGGCTATTTTTTTCCATAAACTTAGCAATGACAAATAAAACTGCACAACTTTGCATTTTTTTTTCCTTTCTCTCATAGTTTATCAGATTTTCTATCTCCATAGCAAAGACACTGATAAATATTTGACTGATGAATTGGCAGTTTAGAAGCATGTGACTCACTGTCAAGCTGAGTATCTATACTAAGGGCCAAGCTCATCCTGAGTTCCCAAGCCAGAAGAAACCGGGAATGTTGTAAAAGCACCTTGCTGAGCCCTAGGGGTAGGGAGAGTCTCATATTGCTCTGTGAGTAATGTAATACTCAGCACAGACTTGTTTGGCAGAATACGCCCCAAAACTTACAAGACTAGACCCTAACTTGAATCCTTCTGCATTTAAACATTAGGGTAGAGTGGTCTGCCCTGTTGGAAAAAGAAGCCTCAGTTTTCTGAGTTCAGTGGATGCCACTAAACTTTGGCACTGCGGATGTCAGGCTAAACACAATCATTAAAACCAATACCACAGATGATGTCCCTAATGCTGATAGCACAACACATACGGGATTTAGTGGATTTTCAGCACACAACACATGTGCAAAATCAGGCATAACTGCCTTTTTTCATTAAATGGCAACAACCCCTCATTTTGTATTTTGGGGCACATTTTAACTCAAATCAGCACTGACTAAAAATAAACCTATGCAACATCCTTGCCAGAAATATCTCCTTCCCAAAAAGGAGATAGGAATATTATGTTATAAAGAGGATATTGATTTTATGTTATAAAAGGATATTGATATAACGTTGTTAACCTTTCCATCAGGTCTGTTCTTTCCACTCTTGCTACACCACCATTGAACACTACAGAAAGAAAAGCCTAACAAACTACAGATGGTTAGAAATATGTAACAAAACCCAAACAATAATAAATTAAAGGAAGGTATTCCTCCTCTAGATAGATAGAGCACCAAAGTGTGCAAAAAGAGAAGGGCCAGGAAGTAACATGCACTGCCATTCATTTTTCATGCCTTGCACGTGTCTTGTAAACAGTAAAGCACCACTAGCAAAACAAATCCTCACAAATGCAAGGCAGCAACAGCGTTTTGGAGTCCTAGTGTATGTACTCTCCAATGGTAAAGTAATGAATTGTTCTAATTATATATAAATAAATAGGTATTCTCATACTACTGTATTGGTAACTAGATGTGCTCTACCTGTAAGTCATCGTAACTAACTTACCTGCACATTTACCAAACTGAAAGTCAGACAAAGAAGAAAAACTAAGAACCAAGCAAAGTAATAAATAAAAAACACGTAGAATACAAGTTTTGTCATTTATTCAGTGGTCCTCTAGCAACAGGTCTGACATAGCTAAGCAGAGCACTCTGTGCTCTCTAGGATAATCCTCATTCTCTACAGCCACTTACAGATTTTGCTGGATATAAAAAAGCCTACTTGTTCTCATCTGCTGCTTATTATTTACTATGCATATTTAATTCTGGTCCTTCTGCAATCTCATTATGTACTATTCATAAAATCAGGGCTTAAATTCTAACACAACACACAAGTCAGTGCTTCTGCATCAATTCCTAAATCAGTGGCATCAATAATTAGACCAACAGGTTTAATACAGCCATTCCATGCATAAAAACCTGCAATTACGAGCAGTGTTTTATATAGGTACCGAATCAAACAACTGCTCTTTCCTTCAGTGACTGTAACTGCTGCCTGCTTTTCAGTCCTGTGAACCCCCAGCTGAGGAGATTAAAGGAGAAGTCTTCACGACCACTGCACTTATTTTTCATACATTCACAGGACCACTCTGCCCCAAAAAGTCCTTGCCAGACGTGACGTGCACAGATTGCTGGTACAGCTGCATCCACAAGTGCAGGCATTCTCACAGCCGGCACCCTGCCTATAAGAGCTTGACTGTGTCTCCAGCAACAGGGCAAGTAGAAAGTTAAAAAGGTGGAGGGCAGGAAAGCAGACCTTGCTTGTTACACATCTTTGCTCCCTGGCACTAAATGTCAGTGATCACCCTGTAAAATATCATGACTTAAAACTCCCAAGCCTTAAACAAACTAGAAACAAACTCAGAAATGAACAGAACAACTCCCACTAGTTAAAATGGTTTTATAGTCCTAGTTATTGCAACTACTGGGGAGGACAGTGAGCACAGAGCCTGGGTGTATGGGGTATAAAGCAATTCACCTCAGTACAGCTTTGGTTTACGTCACCGAGCAAAGACGAGGTTTATCAGCAGAGAACTGTTGGGTCACTAAAGCCAGCACGGACCCGCTTACAGCTCTGAGTGGAAAGGGAAGACACATTGCCTTTTAATCCTGTTACTCTCTTCAAGGAGAGTCACTACCAAAAGTGTTCTGTTTGTGTTTTTAGTAAGTTCTTCGCTTGCGTTTAAATGTCTTTTAGAAGTAAAAAAGACTCCCCAGAGAGGGAGAGAAAAAAAGAGACTTGCAAGCTTGCACACCTAGGAAATCAAACCGCGAGCAGTCTCACGGCATCTCTCCGAAGGCGGCCCCGAGCCGGCGGGGCCGGGGGGGCGGCTGGACCCGCACCTACCCGTATCCGTCGGAGGCGTAGTCCCCCCCGTAGGTCTTCTGGTAGTAGTAGGTCTTGTGGGTGTGGGTGCCGCCGCCGCCGCCGCCGCCGCCGCCGCCCCCCACGACATGGGAGCTCATCTCGTAGCGCAGGTCGGTGCCCGACTCTGCCCGCGCCATCCGGCCCAGGGTGTTGATGCGCGGGTGGGACCCGCCGTTGATGCTCATGGCAGCGGGGGAGCCGCCGGGGGCGAGAGGGGGCGAGGGGCAAAGCCGCGGACAGACTGACCCAGACCCGACGGGGGGAAAGGCATACACCGCCGGGAGCGCCCGCCGCGGTGCCGCCGCTCCCTCGCAGTCCCCCGAGGGCCGGGGAAGGGCCGAGAGGGGCCGGGGGTCGGGGCAGCCCGCAGGTGAGGGCTGGGCAGGGGCGCCGCGAAGCGCTGTGCGGTGCCGGGCGGGCGGTGGAGGCTGCTGGTGGCGGCGGCGGCAAGAGCGGAGGTCCCGTCTCGTCCCCTCCCCGCCGGCAGAGGAAAGGCGAGGCCACACCTTTCGCGGAGGTTTTAAGCGGCGCCCCTGGGCGTGGGGCCGCCGCCTCGCCTGCGTCCTCCGCGCCTCCTCGGCGGCTGCCACGGGATTCTCCGCGGCCTCGGCCCCCGCCCCGCCGCGCCCGGCGCTGGTGTCGCTCCCCGGTGGCCGCCCGGGCACCGCGAGTCCTCTCTTACCATCGCACCGGTGTGTCCTCCTTCCTCGGTGCGCCTGCTGCCCTCGTGAGTTGCCAGTGGAGGTTGGAGCCCATTGGAAACTCCCTCCCGACCTGTCGCGTACCTCCTGGCTTGCCCGTGCCCTGTGGCTGTGGCCGAGGCCCCGGGGCGTGGGGCGGCTCGCCCGAGGACCGGGGGCGCTGCGGGGCGGATGGACGGGGCCGGGATGCCCGCGGCACCAAACACCCTTGTGCCACCCCGGAAAGCAACCGGCACCTGGACAAGGCAGCGCAGGTTAAATTGGCACCATTACGTCCAGGAGGGGTCTGGTCCGCTGGCAGCTGCCCTCTCCTCTCAGCATCACAGAGCGTTGATGCTCGTCGGAAAAACAACGTGCATGTTTCATCAGTTCCAAAATACACAGGGTCCCACATTCACAAGGGCTTTGGGCACTCCAAGCCCAGTGCATTTCTGAAATGGCACTGAAACTTGTGCACCAGCGCATGAAATGTTGGAGTAGTGCTGATTGCATGTGCTGATTGCGTTTGTGCACGAGAAAGAGGATATTCAGAAACAGGATTTAAAACTGACTTTTCCCCTCAGTTTTTCATTATTCCCATTTTCTGGTGCTCTGAAAGTTATGCTTTGCTCTTTGAAAAAGTATAAAATAAGGCAGATCCTAGGAGAAAAAGTCATTTTAACACATTTGTGTGTGTACAGGGTGTTGGCAAGGGCAGTTTGCCATAGGATGCCCAGCAGTGCCTTTGTTACCAGCCGTTGACCACTGGATTAGTCTCAAGTATTGACTGGGAACTCTTTCTTAACTACTCTTAGTAGCATTGCCTGAGCTGGTCTGGCCACTTGTCCATGGTGTTAGAAAACAAAGATGGACAGGTTTTAGGAAGTAGCAGTCACTCATGAATAACCCTGTCAAGCTTTTCTGAAATAATCCTGAGGCTTTCATCCCAATGTGCAGTACAGGAGCCAGCCATATCAGTCACCTGATGTTCTCTGACAACATGTGTGCTGGAAGTTTTTTAAACTTGTGTGAGATCACCAGCAGCCCACACTATGCATAAATTCTTTGGACCGTTTCTGTCTTTTCTGCACTGATTATTTTCCTGGTATTTTAAATCCAAGTGATAGGCCATGAGACAGTAGGTAACAACTACATAAACGTATCAAAGGACAAGACTTTCTAAATGATTCAAGAGAAAAACTGAATGAGAGCAGTTCTCCCCAGTGCCACTGAAACTGCTGGGACTCTGTGGGAGCACCACCGTACAGGTTACGTGAGAACCTGACCTGCTGCTGGAGGTGATGGGCAAAGTGTAGCGTAGTGGAGGCATAAGAGCCACTCCAGGCAAACGTGGGATTGCTTGGCCCTGAAAGGCATCCTGATGGCACCGCCCGGAGCTGTACGGAGTGCTACAGAGAGGCAGAATGCAAGTTGGCTATTACATGTGAAGTCATGCAGTGACTTCTCTATTGTAATATATGTGCAGCATTATATATAACGTGAATCATTATATATGAGTCCACATATATATACACGCATGCATATATATTGTGTATATATGTGGATTTGGGATGCTGTTTTGAATACAGATTACATCTGCACAATTTTATGATTTGACATTACATTTCAAAGTCATCAGTGAGCAGAATACAAAAACAGTCAGGATGAGAAAAACAAATACAGAGGCTTAATGCTATAGAGAGGGAAGAAGAAAGGTAGAAAACAGATGTGGAATAGGAAAGAAATTCAGAATGAAGGAAACTTGAACTTTGTGCCTTGATACTCCACTCCAAACTTCTTGAAACATAAATATGAATCTCTGAATTAGTACCACCAAATTTTGTGAGTGGTGGTGTGTCAAGCTAGGTATTTATATTTAGACATATAAACACAAAGTTGTTTGTTGGTTTTTTTTGTTTGTTTTTTTTTCAGCAAGTCCCTTAGAAAGCTGTGAATTTATATTTATGTGTTTTTAGAAATCCAAACATACTACACTGATCTGAGGTTCTTGCTGAGTTTTGGCACTACCTCCAGTCAGCCCCACCTTTCAGCTTGGACTGGTGTGCCAGCTCAGTGAGACATGCCATTATCTGTGACAGAGACAGCATGTGTGTGATACACCCAGAGGCCTGGATGAGTCACTGTTACCTGGACACAGAAAAGTGTGCTTAAATAGAAAGTGGATTCTGGTGGTCCTACTTTCACAATCAGCCCCACTGAAATGTAGAGGAGAAGATAAAACTGAACTGATACTGAAAACAGCACAGTGCTCCTATCTTAAGTGTTTTCATAGATAGAGAAATAAAAGAAATAAATGAAAATAATTAAATGCTGAAAGAGTCGGTATTTCCTTGGTGCTTACCCTAGGTGGACTCAGTTATCTTGAAGCAGGGTCAAGTCACATAGATATTGTTTAAAATTTGTCCAAATGCATGAAAATTTCAGTGTCATAACTTCATGATCTCTTTGACATCAAAGAGCTTTTGAGTGCAGATGTCCAGGAAACTACTGCAAGCTGCAGTTTCTTAGCATAAGGTATCCCTCCCCATGGCAGTGGGGTTGGAACTAGCTGATCGTTAAGGTCCCTTCCAACCCAAACCAGATCATGGTTGTATAATTTTCCTCCTAAGGAAGGAGAGAATGATATGTAGTAATTTTGAGTTAATAGTTCATCTCCCTTAGCAGAGTTCTGTCTCCTAAGGTAAGGATCTATTAAAATTGTGTGAGTCTTTGGAGACCCTCTTTCAGCAAGTTAGTCTAGAGGACATGTAATATTCCCTCCAGGAGCCTTAACCCAAGCTAAAGTCAAGGTCTGTGCTGTAGCCCTTAAATTGTCTCCCTTAGAATTGCAGAGACCATTAAGCTATTAGGAGAAAGCAGTTCCGAAGAGGCAAAGTGTCTGCACCTGACAACTGCTTTAGTAAGCAGAGAGAAGCTCCTTTATACCTAATACTAATGCTTGGCACAGCTCTTTAGTTTTCATAAAAGGCTCCTTTCCAACCACAAACAGAATACCCAGAAGCTCTATTTTAGGCTTAGGGTGCTGGATAGTAGGTCTTTAACTATTCAGGACACTACTGGAGCTGAACTTAACAAGCTGTATTGGTCCCTGTCTATATTAGGGAAACATCTGTATTTTTTCTTAAGAACTGAATTCCCAAGGGCACACTGAAATTCCCCTCAATGGATTGTTAATTCATAGCTTCTGACAGTAGTTGCCAGCCCCTCCTATTTCACATGCCCTCTTCTGAGCTTATTTAATGGCATCTTCTATTTAATGCCCTCCTTTCCTGGATAGGAACCACAAAATTTAAAATAGCTGAAACATATTGATAATCAGTGACATCTGGCATTCAAAGTACAAATCTGAGTATGACTTGGTAATTGATTTCCATTATTGTAGCTTGTGAAAAAACAGGTCTGGCCTTCCAAACAGATCGAATCATCCAGGTAAACCAGCATGTGACTCCTGTGTTCCTAACTCCTACACTTTTGGGCAGTAAGGACAAGTTTGCACGTGCAAGTCACTAATCTGGCTGTGCGTCTTTGCAAGGTGCTTGCTATGCACCAGCACTCCTGTGCAAGGGCTGCCTGGGAAGCAACAGCGCAGGCTGAGTGGCAGCATTCACAAAGTCCATGTTTGTGAAGATGTGAATGCCAGTCCTGGGAATTTCCACTTCGTCACTTCACTCAGATGGAACCCTCCACAGAAAACTGACAGTTAACACTCCTGAATCCACAGTCTGAGCTCTTCCATGCGTGTGAGGAGAGGCTGGTGCCAGTAGAATCACCCCTGTAGCAACTGCAGACATGGTCTGAAATGTCATTAATAACAAACTGAGAGGGCTCAGACATCTTATTCAGCTACATCCCTGTCATGGGAAAGATGTATCTTAAATGCACTCCAATGGTGCCTAATTATGGGCAGATTTAGAGTGCCCTGCAGCAAAACCCACTTTAAAATGTAGATATGTCACAGGGAGCATTTGGAGAGGGTAGGGAATGACAAGGTGCTCACTCTGAGCCTCTGTCAAGTCCTAGTCAAGCCCAGAATTGCCTGCCAAGAGCTGCCGTTTCCAGGTCCCCGGACACTTACTGTGCTCATTTCAGACAATCCCTGGAATATTATGATCTCAGTCTTTGGTAAGGTTAAAAAAAAAAAAAAAAAAAGTCTTTGAATTCATCAGGAGGGAATGCATCTTAAGACTGCACAATTCCTTCTACACCATGCAAAAGTAGAGGGTGTGGTAAGGGATGTGTCAGCCTTGTCAAACCTGACTGACTACTCAGACAAAAAGTTTCAGGATGCCTCACTGTTGTGCTTCAGGTGGAGGAGACCAGCATGTGACATTCTTTTCCCAGCATGGTCCCACCAAGACCCACAGAACATGCACACGGTATTTCTACACACCTCTTGATTTCATATGGCTGCAAGAAGAGCACCCCAACAGTGACAGTACAAGGTCAAATACTTAATGTCACATTATTTTGGTTCCTTCAAAGGCTTCCTTCACCGTTCTGTTTCATCAACACATGGTGACACTTGCTGGAGCTTGAGAAGTTAACATATAGCAAGATACTTTATAGTGCTGAGAGCAATACAGGGCAGTTTCTGACAAGCTGTTCTTTAGTAGTGGGACAAAAATCTTTTCAGCCACATGACATGTATGCAAAATGCATTCATTTGTGAGGATGAATTATTTTAATAAAACACGATAATTCGTGTTAGATACCACAGAGCTGCTCAGCCACACGCAGCGCAAGGTGAGAAATGGGATAGTGAAAGCTCTCAAGGGATCTTGACACTTGCTTCACACTGGGGCTGCTCTAATTTACACCCAGGTGTCTTCAAACCCAAGGAGATAAGGACCACCATGATTTCATTGACTCCTTCTTGGAAATGGGAGTGAAGGGTCTAATGGGAGCTGCTACAGTAGCCCTGTAGACACCCAGGGTCCCCCCTCATTAGAGTGAATATTCCATCAGCAAGGTTGTACATCGTAACAGATGTTTGTCATCCCAACATGTCAAATAACTGGGTTAGGGCACTGGCCTGGGGCATTGATAGCCTTATTAAAATGTTACCACCATAATTAAAAATACCTTGTAACTTGTAAGAGGGAATACCAGATCAGAGCAGTTATAAAGGTTCCAAGTATCTTTACCAACTTAATGGAGAAGGGTGGGACTTTAAAAACAGATTTTCATGCACATCTCCCCTGTGCTGAACTTTTATGATGTATAATAGGCTGTGGAGGAAAATGGAGAATTAGATCTAATATATAAAAAAGAATGCCAAATAACTCACTTTGCATTCAGTTTTGCAAGCAGACTTGTCGTTTTATGTTCAGTTTCTGGGTCATACCACAACTACTTTGATAACAACCAGGGAAAATAAAGATTCAGTTCGCTACTGTGCCAGAAGCTCTGCTTCTCACAGCTGAGGAGTGGAGGTGTCATCCTTATAGGAATATTTTGTTCTCCAAAACCCCGAGGCTATGGAGGGCAATTTATCTTCTGGTAGAATTGGAAACCTCCTCACCAAGATACCTGATGTACAAATTCCAGATGTTATCACATCATTATGTGCTCCAACTGTGCTTGCTTGTACACCCAGCCAGCAAGAGCTCACCACACCAAAGGGACCTTGCACTACTTGGTAAAGGCAGCATTAAGAATTGATTTGTGCTGAAAAAAGCTTTTCAAATGTATAAAACTTGACTTAAGAAAGTTTCCTAAGAGTCCTTTTTATTCCCATCTTTTAACAGGGTATTATGTTGGTATAAAGTTTGTAGTACAAGTGAGAAAAAAAAGGAGGTAGCCTTCTTTATCATATACACATCCCTTAACTCTCTAAAGACAAATTCAGAAGTGAGAAGTTGAAGTTAGATTCTCTCCTCCCTCCACCTGAGTCATGTTGATCAGAAATGGGAGCTCTCTTATTCCAGCTATATTATCATCCATTATAAAAGCACAGCCATTGCTATAACTCATTTAAACCTCAAGTAGTTGTCATCAGAGGGACCAGAATACTACAAGGCAGCCACTGGGGATCATATGAAACATCCCCAGTGAAACATCTGTGATTACCACAGCTTTCAAGATGTGACAATGTAAATGTGGAACTGTGCTCCAGTCTAGACCAAATTCCAGTGCTGCCTAAGTTTCACTCAGACTCCAACGGAGTATGCTCCTCCTCCTCGGTCCACAATTATTGCTACAATGTTACTGCTCAGCATTCAGGAGCTGGTGTGCTTTGCTCCCTTTCCTCAAACACCTACACAAACCTTGTAATTCAAATAGCAGAATCAATTGTATTTAGTTTTCTGCCTTCTTATTCCCTGCTCCATGTAATTATAGAAGTCTGATAAAGAGACCAAAGAATTAGACCCCTAATATGATGAGATGCTAAAGAAGCTACTTTGCATTAATGTTTTCTTCCCAGCTCTCCATCTGATTTGGATGTGTCTGTGGTTATCTACGATATCTTCTTTATGTAAGTAGTTTTGAGTAAGACGTAGGAAATAAAATTACTGTTTTATTTCCTCTTTTTCTGTTTAGATCCACTTTTCTATTAGAGTTACTTAGCTCCCTTTAGGACACAGCCAACTGATTCCATAAAAATGCTCACCTTTTGCCTGACTAGCAGCATAAGAACCAGCAAGGCTAACATCTGTAGTGGGTTTGCATGGCCAGGTTTTTGGAGCTTGGGAGGCTGCAGGGGTGGCTTCTGTGAGAAATTGCTGGAAGCTTCCCCCATGTCCAGCAGAGCCAATACCAGCCAGCTCCAGGACAGCCCTGCTGCTGGCCAAGGCCGAGCCAATCAGGAGTGATAGTAACACCTCTGGGATAAAATATTTAGGAAGTGAAGAAGTTATTGTGCAGAAGCAATTGCAGCCAGAGAAGAGTGGAGTGAGAATATGTGAGAGGAACAACTCTGACGACACCAAGGTCAGTGGAGAAGGAGGGGAGGAGTTGCTACAGGCACAGGAGCTGAAGTTCCCCTGCAGCCCATGCAGGTCAGTGGAGATGCAGAGATCCACCTGCAGCCCGTGGAGAAGACCCACGCCAAAGCAGGTGGATGCCTGAAATAAAGGCACCTGTGGGAAGCCCACCCTGGAGCAGGTGGGAAGCCTGCACTGGAGCATCATGGAGAGAGGAGCCCATGCTGGAGCAGGTTTCCTGGTAGGACTTGTGATCCTGTGAGAGACCCATTTTGGAGCAGGCTGTGCCAGAAGGACTGCACCCTGTGAAAAGGTTACCCATGCTGGAGCAGTTTGCGGAGGACTGTTCCCCATGAGATGGAGTCACGGAGAAGTTCGTGCAGGGACTGTCTCCCATGTGAGGGAACCCATGCTGGAGCAGGGGAAGGACTCTTCTCCCTGAGCAGCGGCAGAAACAACGTGCCATGAACTGACCTTAACCTCCATTCCCCCTATCCCTGCACTGTGGGGGATGAGGAGGTAGAGCCTGTGAAGGAGGACAGGGTGAGAGGAAGGTGTTTTTAAGATTTATTTTACTTCTCATTATCCTGCTCTGATAATAAACTCATTGAATATCCCCAATTTCAGTCTGATTTGCCCATGATGGTATTTGGTGGGTGATCTCTCCTGGTCTTTATCTCTGTTTACGAACATTTTGTTATGTTTTCTCTCCCCTGTCCACTTGTGGAGGGGAGTGATAGAGCAGCTTAAGGTGGGTGCCTGGCATCTAGCCAGAGTCAACCCACTACATAAAAAATTACTCTAATGGGAAACAAGGAAGAAAAAGGATTACATCATGTTAACCTTTCTGGCATAGCTCTGAGGTATTCTGCTGGTGCTGAGGGATTGACAGCTCTCTCTATTTTTTTTCTGTGATAGTTCCCCTTATTTTTTTCCTGGGTGGATTCCTGGGAAATCACTTCCAAATGGCATTGTAGGAAACCAGATCAACTCACTGTACAAATGCCTCCTTGAGCACAGGTCTCAGTGAACTGAATGTGCTCAAGTAGAGTTTAAAACACCTGTGAACAGATATTGTAAGACCACTCAATGTGGAACAGTACGTTAACATACTGTATATGTGATTTCCTTCAATATAAGCAGAAATTTCACTTGTTCTTGCTACTCTGTTAAATGTAGTCTGAGTTTAAATTAAGTCCAGTCATGCCAGTTGCATGACAGGTACGGCCTCACCTCCAGGACAGACTCTAGCCACATCCTTGAAAAAAGTTTTGTCTGCAAGAAAGCAATAAAATAATAATTATGAACTGGACTACTGTTTACAGCACTGCGCTTTCTTGTGCCTTTATAGCTAGTGCACTTGGTTGATGCAGACAAGAAGAAGAGGAACCACAACCTGGCTCTTCTGGAAGAGGCAGGAGCACCCAGGGCCTGCTCCACCTGCCTCTGAGCTGGGCAAAGGGCACATGGGGAGTGGCATGAGACACTGCGCTCAAGGAGAGCTCCTGTGCAGCAGTGCTGGGGGAAGAAGGGATTCTTATGTATATCATATATATATTTTGCTGTGAAGTTTTGCCTGCATCATCTCATCAGGCCATAAGTTTTTCTGGACTTCTGTGTGTGAGCACTGACTAGAACTGGAAAGTTCCTGATATCACTAGGATAGCACCAGGGATTTTAGGTATTGAATGACTTAAGCAATAAAGTCTCCCTTACCATCTTCAACAAAAAATCACAGAAGGATGTAGGTTGGAAGAGGTGTAAGAAGGTCTGTAGTTTGACCTCCTGTTCAAAGCCCATTAGCTTTGAGAACAAAGCTCTTGGGGCTTTGTCCAGCAAGGTCCTGAGAACTTCTGAGGATGGTGCCTGCACAACCTCACTGCCTATCTGACTGCTTGTTGTCCTAATGGGGAAAAGTTTATCTTCATACCTGATTGTACCTTCTCTTGTTTCAATTTATGCCCACTGTCTGTTGTCCTCTCACCAGGCACCACTATGAAGAGCTTTGCTGTTTTATAGACATAAACATTTATAGACATTATATATATATATACAGGCTGCTTTTAGCTTCCTCTGAAGATGTCTCATCCCTGGGCTGGACAAAGTGTGGTACCTCAGCCTCTCCTCAGGAGACCAGCTCGAGAGGGCTTAGTAACAAGTTTATTAAGCAGTGCTGCAATCTGGATGCAGTACTCTATATGAATCTAATGAGTCTTTCACAGAGGGGGATATGCACTGCCCTGCATCCAGTGGCTGGTTCAGGCTTTTGGTGTTCCTTGCTGCCAGAGCTCGCTGCTGGCTCATGTTCAGCCCACTGCACAGCAGTACCCCTATGTCCTCTACCACAGAGCTCAGCAGCAGCCTGTACTATTGCAAGGGAGCTACTTCACCCCAGTTCCAGGGCCTTGCATTTGTCCTTGTCAAATTTCATGAGGTTCCTGTTGGTCCCTTCCTCCAGCTGTCTGGGTCTCTCTGAGTGGAAGTTCTGCCCTGGTGTGTTTCGATTGTTCTCCTCAGTTTGGTGTCAGCCAAATGATGATGAGGGTGCATGCTGTCCTCACTTTCACATCACTGACAAAGATAATAAATTGCCAGAATAGATCCCTCAAGAACTCTGCTTGTAAAGGCCTCCAGGTAGAATATGAACCCTTTAAGCTCAACAAAGAAGGCAATTTTTCACCCATCTACTAATCCATCTGTCCAGACCAGAATGTTCCAGCTTAGATACAAAGGTGCTATAGGAGATCATGCCCAGCATTAAGTTAAAGTCAAAGCAGATAAAGTGGATAACAACCACTGCTCTTCCCTTATCTCACAAAGCAATCAGTTTGGTCAAGCAGGGGAAATTCCCAGTCAATATTAGGGAAAATAAGTTTACCATGAGGGTAAACACTGAAGCAGGTGCCCAGAAGGGCTGTGGAGTCTCCACCCTGGAGATACTCAAAACCCAGCTGGGCAAGGCCCTGAGCAACCTGCTCTACCTGGACCTGCTTTGGGCAGGGGTGGGATGAGAGACCTCTAGAGGTCCAGCAAAGCCTTTGTCATGTGATGATTTAACTTTGGTAAATCCATGTTGACTACTCCCAATCACCTTCTTCTCATTCATGTAACAAGGTGTTCACGTTCGGCACAATCCCTCAGAAAGGTTTGGTAACTGCATGAACACACCATACCTGCCCTGGAATTTCCTTATTCTGAAGGGCGTAAATTGCCTGCTTCATTATTCATAGCATTACACACAAATTGTAACAGACTCACAGAGATCCTGATACTTCTGCCTTTTGGGTGAAAAAAACCAAGACTTTCCCTAAGGGATTTTTTAAAATTTAATTCTTGTTGCTGGATGATAACTATTAAGAGAAGGTAGAGCTGTTAGCGTTGTTTTTGTAATGAAAGAATAAGAGATACAGATGTGTCCAAGTGTTAGTGATATTCACATTCAAGCATGCTGAAACACGAGTTGGTCATAATTTTCCCAGTAACAATGGTGATGAAATTCTTTCCAAAAAAGTCCCCTGTATTTTGGCATCCCTGAGAGATCCCAAATGAGCCAAACAAATGAGATGAGACAACATAATGGATATGCTAACATCAGAAATGTAACAAGCAGAAAACAATGCAAAATTCTTATGAGTAAATAGCAAACAATCTGATTTACAGCTTAAGATTAATGTTCATTGCTCACAACAATATGTTGTAAAACCATCAAGCATCATCCTTAGGACACATCTACACTATCATTGTGGTTTGCTCCCTGTTTCACTCCTGGGCCCCTGATTGTCCATACCACTTACATGCTGGTTTGTCCCCAGGCTCCTACATTGAGAAAATCAACGCGCTCCCTCCCAGAGGGCACAAAATTCCCAAGTCCCAGCTCCGAGAACATGAGGTGCTCCACTGCTTGGTAGGTCAGACTTTTATTCCCAAGGCGGTCAGGGTTTACTTTCCAAGCAGACCACGGACCGTGTAGGCTCACTTGTAGTCTCTTGTCATACTGAGATATTAATTTTGCTGTGTTGCTTCATCTGGAGCAGATGAGCAGTTTTATGCAGGGCTACTGGAAGGCTGCTCCAGGGGAAGCTGTGGGAACAGCTGAAGGAGGCACAGCACTGAACAGCTAAAAATCAAAGATTTCTCAGGAAGGAAGGAAAATATTACCACAAAGAGTTGATGGGAGAAATCTACCTTTGTACTGTGACTGCTCAGTATTTTTAAGGGAGAATGTATTTCTGTTTCCTGGCTAGAGGAATGCTGCATGCAGGGCCCACGTGTGATTGCACTGTACCAGAGGCAGCCTGCAACCCACCCTTGGGGCTCACTACCCACCTGTGGGGTTGCCCACGAGCAGGCAAGAAGCCTGAGGGGTAGTTTCAACCAGATGCCAGCAGCCATGCCACTCCAGCAGCAGGGATTTAGCGTGGCTGATGACCAGAATGTGCCTCCGAGGTCTCAGGCAACTACATGCTGATATTGTATTGCTGTCGTGACACTGCCATTACCACCTGAGCTGGCGCCACTGAACAAAGCCCAGTGGAGTCCACCTTCAGCTGTTGTGTGGACATGCACTGAGTGGCAGATGATAATCAGTGCAGTGATTCATGACATCAGCTGTTCCTCCTGTCACCACCTCCTCACCCTCCCTAAGGATCTTGCATCCCCTCTGTGGATACAGTCCTTAACTGAAATGGTCCGATGTTGTTTTACCAACAGTACCTCTGCAGGAACACCAGTTAGGATTTTGTGTGCGCTGGCTGCCTCTGTTTTAACTGCCCCTTCGACTAACCTTGCTCTGATTCTGTGGTAAAAAAAAAACCTGTTTCCTCTGGAATCCTCAAACCACTAGTAAAGAAAGGGATCACCCCTGCAGTAGCAGCAGGAGATTTCCCTACAACCATTTCAGTTTTCAAACAAACAACAAACATTTCAGATTTCTGTCATAAAACCTGATTTCTGTTTTTCTGTATGTTCACTGAAGGCTGGATCCTTCATACATAGAGATGCTGCCCTCCTTAGCATCATGTCTGTGAGAGGTCTGTGGGATGTCCGGGCTTAAGATAATACCTGTCATATATACATTAATGCATGCAGAGCTACTTTTAAATAAACACACAAAAAGTCAGACCTAGAGGTCCCCAGCATTTTCATGTTCTGCATTGCTATAATCTCCTTTCTAGTTTCACATGTCCTCAAGAAGATCAGGTTTTGCCTATCAAATTGGCTGATGGGTGTATTCTATATACACTACTACATATTTCATGAACAATAAGAATAAACATCCTGCTCCAGAAGGGCAACTGAATTCATTCATTCATTTGTTCGTTGGTCTGCATTTCCTTCCCCTTTATCCTCTTTTTCTGCAGATTTTGACAAGTTTCCATAGCTAAAAATCCTGTGTCAAATTTACACCAACATACTGAAAAACCCACTGCTGTGTGCCCTTGGTTCTGATGGGAGTAGCCCATCAGGGGTGCTTGTTCTAACATGCGTGATACAATTTTTGCACCAGCAAACAAGTTTTTATCTAGCACGCAGAACTTATTCAAAAGGTATTACTTCTGCTGGGACTAGAGGCAGGAATGAGTCACATCTGTTTAATACGCATGAAGTGCCCTGCCCCAAGGAGTGCCTCTGTTTTCCTCCCCTCCCTGTCTCGCGCGCTCTCTCTCAAGCCTTAATTGTCTTGAGTTATAACGCTTTTGAGAAATCACTCTTAAAATTATGACTCCTGTTAAAGTTAATTAGACATGAACTCCGGCCAGGAGAGCAGGCATAGTTTCATAATTGTTATTCTAGCTGAAACCAGAAGGATTCCCTGACCACAAGAAGTTCAAAGGACCAGCAGCAAAAGGAAGAGATAACCTCCATATCCAGAGAACACCGTCTTCACTTGGGATGCCAGCGGATTTATGACATGAGCTTTGCTCTAATTACTGTTTGGGGTGGAGCCTCTCACGTTGATAAACAATAGGGTTTCTACAGGGCTGAAATTTGCAACAGCACCACGTATTTAGGCAGAGACATTAAAGCAACGCACATTCAGCGAATTTCAGAGTCTTCTGTCCTTGGAGCTGAATATAACCCTGAAAGAGGCCGTGTCACCCCATCTGATCCATTTGGGAAAAAAATTAGGCTTCAGTGAGGTCACATCATTTTAACGAGCAAAACGTAGTCATATTTACAAATTTACAAACCCAGGAGACATTTGAATGTGCAACACTTAAGAAAGCAAGGGAACTTTATACAGACAATATTTATTTATATAGAAATAAAGACAAAGCAAACTAATAACCTAAACCTGCAATGGGACAACAATAATTGTGAAACTGTACTCAAAAACAGCCCGTGGCAGAATTCCCATTGACTTTATTGACTAAACTCTCACCCCACAGATTTTTCTTAAGCTGCTTCCACATATAAAATTAATTTCTAAGTCCTTTCAAAGATGAATCATGTTCTTAGTTGAACATATATTGAATAGAATATATTGAAATATATTTTATTATACTGAAATAATATAATATATTGAAATATTTAGCATCAACGGTGTGTTTAATGATTTATAAACGTGCACAGAAGAGCCTTTGCCCAAAGTTCACCACAGTCTAGGCAAAATAGAGGTAGAACAGATTCAGAAGAGCATAACAGCTACCTAATATAAACATGGATCATATAAACAGACTTACAAATACGGAGATGGATGGAGAAACATTTCAGATGCCGACGTGTAAAGGGTTCACACATATACAGAAGGTTTTGGAGAAAAGAGAGGAAGGTCATATGACGCAGTGTCAGGATGAAAGCCAGTTTTGTTAGAAGGCACTGAGCTGGGCTCTGTTAAACACACATGGTATGGTCTATGGTCAGGAGGGAATCTGGAGCAGAGATAAGGAAGGAATGCGTGAGGAGATACAGAGACAGGGGGTCAGGAAGGGCATTGCTTGTTAAAGCAAGAGGCTCCCAACTCAGTGCAGAGAGACAGGAAAACCTGGAGAGTGGGATTTTGAGGGGCATCGGGGTACAAAGGAAGGGTGACTTCAGCAATAAATGCACTCAGGATAATCCATGACAAGAAGCAAGGGCTTGAGAAAATACGATTTTGAATTTTCCTACAAGTTTTAAATAAAGATGGTTTCTGTTAAAAGAACACATTTTGTCCTTTCTTTAAAGGATTCAAGAAAAAAATTTCCATGTGTGAGTTACAGATTGTACCTCCCCAGACCTTTTGACATTCTCTCTCTCTTTAATACCCGCAAGAAGAGGCCTGGTCACTTCTTGCAGAAAGGAGCAACACAACGTATTTCTGCTTGCAATGTACAAGTTTTTTATGAATGTAATATATTTTTAGCAGAGGGCAGCTTGACCCTATACTAAGGATTTACTTCATTAGAACTGTGGTACAGCTTGAGCCTTAGCACAGTTAAGCAAGTAACACAAAACCTTGCAATGCAACTTGGAGATTCAGAAGCAATGGGTGGGCACAGAGCTAAAAGCAGACTTGACTGCTGCATGAAACCCAGCAAGTTTACAGAGACCCAGGATCCCACGGCTTCCACAGCTTGCAAACATGCAGCTTGTGCCTCCAGCAAAAGAGAGAAGTGGACTGCCAGCCCTGCAACTGCAGGAATCTCACTTTGCTTCAGGTAAAGGATTTTTTTTCCACGCCTTCTTCTCAACTGTGAAAGCCCTCAGACACTGTCAGGAGATCAGCAAACCACCACCCTGCAGAAAAGCAGCAAACACAATAAACAGATGGATATGACAGAACGAAAGAGGCTGAAAGAGAGGTAACAGAGATCGTTTTTTAGGTCATGCCCTACCCTGCATACAGCCATAGCTGAAAACAGATGGCTACTTTTCACAGAGATGAACATTTTAAAGCCAGAAGGAACTGGTTCAATAATATAATTAATCCCTGGCACAGGACAAACTATGTAATCTCACCTTGTAAATCTAATCTTGAATCAAACCTATATTATGTGGCTGAGTTAAAGCATAACTCTTGGAAAGATAGGCAATCCCAATTTTACTTCAAATGACTGTATGACAAGGGTGGTTAAGAGCTTCAAGGAGGGAAGACCATCCTTAAAGTATCATGGTCTATGAAGCTGACAGTTTAATCCGACCCCCGGATTAGCAAGCAGTCCTGCCTTGCTATGGGAGAAGTTGCACCTTGTATGGGACCAGCTGGGAAAGCTTAGATGGAGAAAAAAAGAGACATGATAAAGGGATACTGAGGTGGAAATCTTGTCTATCTTTCCAGCCTCATTACTTGACCTGACAAAAGACTGTTAGTCTTTTAACAAACCTCGCTTCTCTTTTATCCTTAAATCATCCCAGCTACCACAGTTCTAGTCCTGCATCTTGCATCTCACCTCGGAAAACAGCACACTCCAAAAAATGTCTTTCAACAAAAGAGAAAACTACAGCAAAATAACCAAGCATGTCGCACCCCCACTACGTGGCTCGTAGCCAGGTAGGATGGTCTCAAGGTCTCTTATTAAGCACTGTGTAAATAACAAACGTTTGATCCTATAGACTTAAAGATGGACTCAAACAAACAGACCATGTGCTCATATGCATGTTGTCCATCTCCTGACTCGCACGTGAAATGCTGGAATGTGTTACTTTCACAAAATACGCCTTTTATCTTGCTGCAGCTAATAAAAGGTCTGTAGTCAAGAATTTTTCAGGCATGCTTCATTCAAGTGGTGCTGCCTCAACAGAGAGCTGCTGTGCCTTTCCCCTCCTCTCACAACCCTGCCAGCCAGCATATCCTGAGGGAGGCCTGGCACACCGGAAAACTGGGTCGTGCCAAACTTACCTTCTGAAAAGAGGAGGGGTAAGATGGGCCATGGCCAAAACCAAGAAATCCTCACGGAGGTCCTCCTGCAGCAAGGTCCCTTTGCCTCCAGGAGCTCTGGCTGAAACAAGCAGGATTTTCCATTGCATTCATCATCCCATCAGTGGGAAGCAAACTCCTGTCTCTCCTGAGCTCCAGAATGAGCTGGACTTGCTCATTGTTGATGCACAGTCAGTCTCTTGTGGGCCAAGAGTGGTGTGGAGAATTAACTGCTTGACCTGGTCTCCTCTGATTAATACAAGAAAAGGAAATTAATTTTATCTTTCATAGCCTGAGAATTAGTACTCCATGCCTATGGTACCGTGGAGGACTTAGTAGAAGATTAGGTACTGTCTGGCACCAGCTAGGTATTCTTATATCTAAATCTCAGCTTAGACTAACAAATGTAAGTGTACATCCACATTGCAGGCATAATTTTTAGTGCTTCCATTTATGCAGAATAGAAACAAGGTCTCCTGAGATGAAAAAGAACTGGAGACTAATTTTAGTGACTGGTGTATAAGCTCAGTTTGCACAAACATGCAGCCTGGACAAATATTTGATTTATGAATGAAACAGGTTTATTGCTTACATAGAAGAATTTGGCACAAAAACATCTTTTTGGATTATGAGTTTGCTATGTTTCTAAGGTGCAGTCTTAAGGTAAGACAACTTACCTTTCTTTTTAAAGCGTGATCCATTTGGGGTCTCCTGTGTTGTATCTGTTGTCTTCACACCTCCTAAAGAACTAGAAAATACAGGCAGGCCTCCACCCTCCAACACAGGAAATGGAAATGACCCCAGTCCTCAATAAGATTGTTTGAGTTCTGGCTGATTAAAAGGCATGAGAAGGAGGTAAGGATGCGGCCCTCTGCCCTCTCTCACATCACCTGGGAGAGCTAAGGCCCCTACTCTGCTCTCCAGGCTCCTGTGGCTTGCTTGGGAGGCCCAAGGAGGGCAGTGATCTCTCTCTGCAACCTGTGATCCTGGATGCTAATTTGAAAAAGACTAGATTAGATAAATGTTCAATTCCACCCACTGAGCCAAACACATCTTGCATTTAAATCTGTTGATATCAGTGGCTGTGGACAAGGAATGGATTTACTGCACTGCAGCTACCCACTGGATATCAGAAATTGCTGTCTGCAAATATTGTGTGGCTTTATTTCCTTTATGTCTATATATGTCCTGGCTACGCTGGCTGCAGCCCACCTCCCTTCTTCATATGATTCCTGTAGCAACACTGTTTACCATCAACTCCACGTGAAATAGCAAGGCTAGGAATGTATGTCAGCGTGGAAAGTAGAGAGCTGAGGTGAGCAAATTCAATGTCGAAAGGAGCAGAGAAGCTCCAAATTTTGCTGGACTTTGCTGCTCATCTAGCTCTAGCACTCTCCCCCTGGCAGTGATCTTCATAAAGAAACATTTCTTGTGAAAATAGGAAAGGTTTGGATAATGCCCTGATGAATGTGATCGTAACAATGCTAAGAATAATTTGCTTTTCAAGAGAAGAGAATGAATCATTTTCTTTTTCTCCTCTGAGAAGTGATCTGATTTCTAGTCAACAGCCTAGAAATCCATCTTTTGGAGGGAATCTTCCAGAATCTCTTAGTAGGCAATGTTTCAGGACCTACAGAGTAAACTTGCAAAGAATAGAAAAGCAGGTTGCAAGTTTCCACGTCTTCCAAGCCTATTGCACAGGCATTTCCATCACACATTTGGATGTGACAGACTTTCACCCTGACCAGCCAGCAGTTTTTGGTCTCAAAACAAAAAAAGCCACATCGACATGCAAGCCAAACATCCCCAAAGCAACCTATTTCCCATTTCTTTCCGAAGCTACACCATGTCTGAGCTTTTCAAAGGCCATGCCTTTGTTCTGGGCTAGGAGGGGAGAATTTGCCTCTCACATCCCTGACGCAGCTCCCAGCTCCCATGAAGCTGTTCTGGCACAGAGCAGTGGGTGTGGGAGGCAGGCAGCTTCCACACCCCCCCATTCCCTCGCTATCAATAAACCATCATTCACACTGAGTTGCAGGTAGGAACATGCCACTGGATGGCTGCCTATGTTGGTTCTGCCACCGATGGCTGCAAGTAATTAGCAGTTAGCCCTGCAGAGAGCATCAGGTACTATTTTTACAGGTCTGGCAAGCTGCAATTATAGAGGGACCACAATAAAGGTTGAAAATAAACCCACATGGCCAACCAGTAGAGAGGGAGTGCTTTAGAGCAAGGATCCACTCAGCTTTTTGCTTGCCAAACTTGAGGAAATGACCCCTGCCCTTGGCAGCTACAGGACTGCCCTGCCACGGCGTTGCACCAGAGAGCCAGAAATGCATGCTGCTCTCTGTTTGCACACCCTCCAGCTCCTCCCCAGTATTCAGTTGCCTCCTGGACCGAAAATGACTGCCTGGGTTGGCGATCACAGTGCCAGCAACAAAAAAGCAGAAAGAAAGAGAGAGAGAGGTGGGGAAGAAGAAGAAAAAAAAAAAAAAAAAAAAAAAAAAAAGCCTGTGGTGGTATAAAACAGACCCTGCAGCAACAGAGCTGGATAGGAGCAATGCCTGCACTGCCAGTGGGGTGCTGGGAGTGAGTGGGATTGCATGTATTCATCTGTGAGATTTAGGGAGATTGAAAAGATGTAACTTTTACAGGGGGATGTAAAAACTCATGTGGTCTAGCCAAACAGATAAATAGAAACTGAAGCCTCTGCGCTGTGCAGATTGTAGACATTACGTAGCTCCAGCAAACACAGGGCAGGCAGAAAGGAAAGCCTTGAGGCTTTTTTTAAGTGGGAACTGTCAGCGCGGCCAATGAGGAGAGGGTAAGCTCCGGACAAAGAGGGTGAGGGAGGGTCGGACTGGGGAGCCGCTGACACTGCTGCTGCAACCTCCACCTGTGCAAGCACTGACAGGAGACGCCGGGGGAGAAAGTAAAGTCATTGATTCTAGAGGCACTGAACGTGTCCTTGCTCATGGCAGAGGCTGAGCCCGCCCACACAAAAAGAAACTGGGACAATTCAGCACTTGGGGGTCTAAACACGGCAGTATTGACAAGAAGAGAAGGACTGAAATAAGTAATTCAGGGTTTTGTAATTTCCTAGCCCACTTCCCCCCATTCTTGTACTATTTTCATTCAGACACATTAATAATCTGTTGCTTTAGTACCTCCACCTCGTTAGCAATTTAAGAGGAAACTTTTCAAAGATGCCCTAGCCAGTTCCATTTGTTTTCATTGGGATTTATAGTTACTCAGGTGGATACTTTAGAAAAGCTTTGCTTGGCACCAAGGGATATGGATCCAGCTGAAAGTTAGGAGCTCAAAAATCTTCAGTGACAGGCACCTGTCAAAATCCAGTGAGTAAAGTGCTGAACTTCCTTTCTCTGGGATAAACTGTTCCTCAAGGAAATCTTACCTCTCCCTTCCTTAAAGGAAAACGGAGAAATTTGCATTACCCTGACACACTTGTGTTTAAACATAGACAAAGGGTTCTGTAAATTCAACCCATTATTTCATCCAGGCCATACCAAACTGATTGCTTCTCACTAAGCTCCATGTTAGTATATGCAATGTGATAAGGCATTAGCATTATCATAGAATGACAGAAACATTCGGCTTGTAAAGGACCTCTTAGATCACCAAGTCCAACAATAAACAATAACACTGCCAAGTCCAGACCTTATTTCCTTTAAAGAAACAGCTACTCTTAGCCAGTAGCCCAGGGAGGCTCTGATTACAGTACTACTATACTGAATAATTTCATTTAATCTAAAAATACATAAAGAGATTTTTCCTGCTGAGGTTATGCTGTTTAATGCAAGACAGTTTAAAATCTTTCCACATCTTGGATGCCTATTAAAGCACTCTAATTGCACCTGCTAGGAGAGCACTTTTGCAGAGAATTCATTTGGTATCAGCAAAGTTGTAAGAAACCAAGGCCCTTTTCTGGCCATCAGTGGGAGTAGCTGCAGTCCTAGTGATTAATGCAGCTATTAAGTTACAAAGAAAACTCTTCATCTGACTGTCCTCTGACTCAGCCGAAAACAAACTTCCTTTATCTCTTATTCTCCAGTCCAGGCCCCCTCCCCCGCTCCTTTTCCACATCAACAAAGGAAAACCTGGGACAAGATGAAAGAGCTGGGCCAGGGCTTTCATTAGCATACCAGGACAAGGAAAAAAGGTAAGAAGCTCAGGGAAGGACTCACTGCCCAAATCATGCCCCGTAACCAATGCCAAGGTGTGCTACGTGAAGCAACACAGTTGGTGTGTAGTATTTAATGGCATTAAGTGTTGCTTCCTCCTGCCTGTGCCAAATGTCATCCTTTAACACAGTTCTCAGACAAGCTCTGGTTTTAATCCTGCCTTACTTCTGACCATGCTCTAGCCCTCAAAAATTTGGAGACTCACTCTGCAGGCAGCCCCAGGGATCCATGGGGAGGAAGCCTGCAAAGCTTGCTGTTTTGCAGAGGAGAGCTCATAAACCCATCCTGCTGAATACCTCTGTTGAAAGCTTTTTATTTTAAGCCACTTTATCGAATGTCCTGTCACATGGTCTTAGTTTTATTAATGTCTCTTCCTAAACCTGCTTAAACATATATTTTACTATACCATGTAACAAGGCAGTACTTTATCAGGAGCTTTCAGTGCGTACAGCAAAATTTACAGCAGCTGAGGAGTGGGCCAAAATACATTTATAGTTTCACTATTTGTTACTTTTTATTACTGTGTGCTTTTTAATACATTGTGTATTCAACCTCAAAAGACAATATAATCCAAGCAAACAATACTGATAATGAGCACTGAATAACATCTTTTATGTCACAGACAGATCGCAACATTGTCCCTTGCCTGCAGAGATCACAAGTGGCACAGCAGGTAAAAGGGGGAAGGAGGGAAAACCTACACCATCACTGCAATGCCCAGTAAGATTTTTCTTGCTAAGCTGCCAGATGAATTTCTGCTACAAGATTATTTTCACTAGTATGTTACATCTCTGTATGGATGAACACGTCCTTTTACAACCAGTCCTGACCTGCTACACTCTTGGTTGGCCCAAATTAAAGCAGCACTATCTTCCCTCTCAGGAATGAAAGAGGAAGCATGGTGTGCCCAGGTGATAACAGAAGAGTCCAGTCCTTTCTGCTGCAAGGTCCATGACCCATACCCACAGTTGTGTGTAAAATCGATCCTTCAGGATGCTGCCTCTATGAGCCTGGTCCTACTCTTACCTCTCACCTCCTTTCTCCCATGGAACAAAGAGGCAAGGAGCAGTTTCCACCAGATGCTTGAGCCTCCTGGATTTATTTATTTCATCCATTTTCTTATTTGAAAGCCTTCTTCTCTGGCTGGGTAAGATGCTGAGCAACTCCTCCATGAGGCACTCTGTGTGCCAGCTCCCACCCAGCCCCAGGTGAACCACAATGTGATCTCACATAGCAGCATGGGGTAGCGATAATACTTCTTCCCCCCAACAACTTTTGCTTATCAGACACCTATTAAGCTTCTGTCCTCTTCTGCAAAGGGGCTCCTACAGCCCAAGGGGCACTCAAAATTTCTTAAGCCTCTCTGCAATGCAAGAAATAGTACTATTAAATTTATAAATGAAGGAACAAGTACTGCAATGTCTTGCTCTTCCTATCTGCTATGCTCTTACCAGAGCAAAACCAGCTGTTGTGGTTACACAGAGCCTCATGAAAGACCACAGACAGGAATGAGCCACAGGAACATCTCCTCCTTTCTCTTTACTATCACAGGTATTGGTGTCAGCCTCCAGCAGCTAGCTAGCTGTCTGTCTGTCTGTCTGTCTATCTATCAGAATCGCTCCCAGGTTTTCTCTTGCCCTCTGCCTGGTCATTTACAGGTACATTGAACAGCACAGGCTGAGGTGAGACACTGCTGATGACTTCCCTTCATGGCCATGCTTCTGCATTCACTTTGCTTTACCCCAGGGATGGCATCTTGTAGCAATTAGCGAAAGTTTCTTGTTCTACTATAACTTTCTATAATTTTCCCTTCAACTGACTTTGCTCTTCCAGTAATTACACCATGCAGGTATTTATGGGTGTAATGGACACATGGGACAACAAATCCACCTGAGTATCTATAAAAATTAGGATTTATACTCCACCCAAATGCTGACTTCAGCATCACATCATTTCCCAGTTCAGTGAGACTCTCCACAGAAGTTGTTGTATTGCTCCTGGAGGCTTCATTCTCCCAGCAGACCAGTTGTTTGAGTGCCTGACACATTTGCTGGTGCTGCATTTGCCACTGGTGAGCATTGCTTCCCCGTGACTGAAGTGAAGTCTGGTCCAATCACTCATTGTCAGTATTAACTGATTTCCCAGTCCCACCCCTTCCCCAGAGAGCAAACAACTAACCAGACAAGCAGAGGGGTACCAGGCAATCTGCAGCACAGCCTCTTCCAGCAGAAACCTGATCCTTCTTGGTCTTTGAGACATTCAGCCTTCAGGCCAACCTGTTGTTGAACCCCTAACAGCAGCCGTGAAGGGGTACCAGATACAGAACTGCAGATGAAATACACTTCCATGCTTGCTTTGAGGAATGTCCTTTTTCTTAGTGGCTGCACAATGTCCACATGTGTAATACAGGCCCTTCTGGCATGAAAAGTTCATCAGATTTAGGAAAGGTCAGATACACACCGATGCCCAAGAAATATTCAAGAGACAGGCCCATTTGTTCCATGCACTCCCTCCCCCCAACTAAGAGTTTGCAAACACACATCTCAACCTTAAGCGCATGCCCAGAGAGTCATTATCAGGTCAGAAATATTATTGTGGGACAGCTCCTCATGCGCTAATTTGGAAAGGAAATAACTAAGAAATATATCTATTAATTTCTTTCAAAAATGTTAAGACTGTCATGCTAAGTGCTACACATTTGAATGTGATTTTCTCTTACAAGATGCTTCCATATTTGTGCCAGCACTGTTCAATTTTGTAAACATGTTAACATTATTTATATTATCTACACTTCTGAGCCAGAATAAATATCAAAAGGGATTTTTTTCCTTAATTGTTTAAATAGTCAAAGCTGGATATGTCCTACATAGTAGACTCATGAGGTTTACATTAATAAATTGTAGTTGGAAGAAAGACATTTATGGCACATTTTTACACAGAACAATTTTCACTGAAAGAGATGAAAAATAGTTGTTGCGTTTTTTTCTTACAGAGACTCAGAAGTTGGGAAAATACCACCTGTTTTTATGAAAAGTAAGAAACATGATATTTTCTGACCTCATTTTATATTGACTTTTTTCTGATCAACCTCTTTGATGACAGTCATTTTATACCTCGTTGCAAATCAGCACAAGGTCTGTGTAAGGAAAATTTGTATTAATCCCTGTATTAATTCCCACATTCCCACTTGACGGGCCATACTTTTTCCTGTGACACAAGCTGTATGTAGACTGTATCAAATACTGCTATCCAAGCACTGGCTAAGTAACATTTCAGGGAATATTAATAATATTCATGCCAAATATTTTCGCATGTACCTACATCACACAACCCCTGTTGCCAACAAACATGATGACAGTAAACCTTTCTGATAGGTAGTCAGTATATCTCAGATAACTATGAGAAAATAAGAGAAAAATAAGATGGGATCTCTGATATAATATCACTGTTTCTCAGCTTGTCCCTGTGGGGTTTCACCCATTCACAAGACCTTGAAGGACTGCTGTCTTCAAATCATCAATGAACTTCCCCTGAGAACTCACAAAAATATTTTGTTTTTCTTTAACTCCTATTTTGAAATCCCTTGCACAGGCTCTGTGAGCCTTCCTGCCCTCTCCCAATAACTCACTACCCAGAAGAAACCACTCGTAGAAACTGGAGCTGAGATCAGTTGGAGAATTAGAGTTTTCCATCTTTTATGAAAAGAATTAATGAAAAAAAAATATCATGAGGGACCATAAAAATAACCCCTTTTTTTCTTCAGCTGCCTTAATCTCTCCCTCACTTTCAGGAAAGACGGCTCCCAGTGGTGGTCCCAGATCAGATGCTGTACATGAAGCAGCTGTATTTCAGAGCACAGTAAATCACTTGCAGACATCCAAATCGGCCACAGATGCAGAGCCAGCTCATCCAACAATGTACAGGACAGTAACGCTCAGGAAGCAACTTTAGTTTCATCAACTAAGGTAGCTTGGGTGACGCCTTTGCCTGAAGCACTGCTCTGGCTTTCTCTTGCAGCCAAAAAAAAAAGCTGCTGAGTGTGGACAAATCAAGGAACAGATTAAAAAGTAGCTGAGCTGATGCATGTGCTTTGTATATCATGTTCCTTCAATGTACAATTCAATCCAAACTCCTCAGGCATCAAATGGTGGACTGGGGACGTGACTTGGTTTTCTCCTCCATTATTAAAGAAAAATCCACAATATAGTTTTTGAAAGGATCAGCTTGAAGTGATGCATGCACACCCAAAAAATGCAAAAAGCACCTCACTCCCAACTTGCATAAACATTCAAGATACTATTTTTTAAAATGTGCTTTTTGATATTGCTTAACAAATTATATAAAGACAATTGGCTTCATGTTCTCTTAAAACAGACAACTAAAGTTTTGTCAATACATCTGCACAGAGCTAATGGGAAAGGTGCTTGGGTCTCCCAGATATCAAAGTGTCCTGTGTGCCACTATTCTTGAATTTCCCTTGACCTGATAGGAGTAAATGTGTAGCACTTCAGAAATCAAGATGTTTCTTTAATGCCAAATGCAGGGAATGGTAGCATTTCATATCTTCCAGAAGCGTCTGCTCGTGCTGAGCACAGTGATGCTACAACCTCCAAACAAGCAATAAGACACAGTAATGATTTGCAAAGAGCCTGAGGTCCATAACTGGTTTTTAAAATATTTAAATCACAGGGGAAAAAAAAAAAAAAAAGTCCAACAGTTGTTTTTACTTATGGTGTTTTGTAAACATGCCCAGCAACTGCAAATACCACTGTAGTTCAGAGGGAGGGGAGCTGCTGGGAAGACAAGCAGTACCTTTTTGAACAGTGTGGCATCAACCAGAGCACAGCATGGAGATATATGTTAACAGGGGCTTTTACTGTGCCATGAGTATAGGATTTGATTCGACAACTCCGCAGAGCCTGCTGCAAGCTTTGGGAGAAGCCCCTCAACTTCCATGGCCAGTGGGTCAGTACCACAGAAAACCAAGTCAAAACAACCCACAGAGAACAAAGGAAAAGTAAAAGCACATTGCTAAGAACTACAGTGCTCTTAAGGGTTGCTGCATCCTGCTTCTGGAGGAACAGCCATTGCTGGTACCAAATGACAAGAGCCAATACAACGTGAGGCATTTGCAATTCAAAGAGATGGTGGTGCCAGAGGCAGAAGTGGAAGCCAAGTAAAGCCTCACGATCCTGCCCTGAGTACAGCAGCAGAGGAAGGAGTTAACAGCAGGTAGGTTTCGCTTTACTAAAAAGATTTTTGTTTTGATTTGGTTTTAAATCAACATGCCTGCACCTGTCAGGGAGAAACCATCAACTCAGTACAATCACAGAGATCTAGAGGGCAGATCCTCCAGGATCATCCATCACGCCCTGGTCCGGAGGAGTTGAAAAAGTTGTAATAAACACAATGCAAGCAAGCAAAGGCTAGAAGGCGAGATCAAAAGGTTTACCCAGCATGCCTAGCTGTGGGAATGGGGAGTGCAGCTGTGTACATGAAAGGGTTACACCCAAAAAATGAAGACGACTGCCAAGCAGGGCGGAAAGAAAATCTGTTTACAATTGCAAAGCCTCATGCTTCCATCATCAGGTGTTACAGAGCAGGAATCGTTCCCTGCAAAATTTCTAATTAGCTTCCAGGACTTTTTCTGCACATAGTTTCCTTTCTTATTATTTGTTTGGAAAATTCTTTTCTGGAGTACTGTTCCCATGCAAACCAAGAATTAAAAAAATCACCCCCCCTCCAAAAATCTGATGTCATTTGGATGAGCTGTATGCCAGTTCAGACAGGACCATAATGGAAACAAACCTCAAAACTCTGAACTATTTGCTCTGATTCAGGTTCAACTTTTCAGCTTTACCTGTTACAAAAATAGGGATAACTTCTTATGTCCTTATAGATGGTCCAATCCATGGAATAATTTGAATTTTATTACACCCTCCCTCCAAAAAAAAATTTCCCTTAAAAAGTGAAGAAAGTTACTGTTGCCTTCCTCTCTCCCAGAGCAAGTACAAGTCCTGAATATGCCTTTGTGTTTTCAAAGAAGGGGTCAACTTGAAAATAAAAAATAAATAAATAATTTAAAAAAACACAACAAAAACCCAAACAAACAAATAAACAAAAAAAACACAAAAACCCCCCAAACCAAACAAAAAAACCCTAACAAACAGAAAGGAAGAGGAACTTAGAAATACTTTGAAAAACAAGAACCAAGGCAACTACTGACTTAGTAATGGCAAATATTTTGAGGTCTGAGAAGCTTAAGATTGAGTCTTCCAGAAGAAGGTCTTCAGTACCTTCTGAAGAAGAAAAAGAAAAAGAAAGGAACCGATATGGAGCCCTTTCAGGCCAGTACGCCACTGAAGATGAGACAGGGACTTTGCTGACCCTTGAGGCTGTTTGCTGTGAGGGAACTCAAACTCTTCCTATTAAGAGATAAGGTTAAGAAAATCATAACAAAGCAGCTACATTGAAATACTGCTAATAATACAGCGTTCTGCTTTCCTGGGATGGTTTGAAAGCTTGCCGTATTTTTATTGGACTTTCCAATGATGTCAGTTTGAGGCAGGGCTTAAGCAAGTAATTGCTAAAGGGTGAGTCTAAAAAGGGTATAATTACTGAAGGGAGTGCCTGATGTGGGAAAGTGGCATTCCAGCTGGAGGGAGAATGGGTCGGTCTCTCCTGGGTCCCAATGAACTCCCAGATACCACACGTGTGTTCTCTGCCCTGTGCAGTTAGTTACAACCATGCAACACTACTGACCTCAGTTATTCTTCAGCAATTACTCAGGCAACAGCAATTCCATGTCCAGCACTATTCACTGTCACAGTGCTGGGAATGCAAGCACATCTTGGACCCGTAAGATACATAACCCTCAAGTTATTGCATCAGGCAACGGTTGCAAAACCGACAATTGCTGACTTCAGTAAGGTTGCATGGGTGTAACTGAGAATAAAAATTTGGCCCGTAGCATTTGGAATGGTTTCACTGTAACTTGCAAGAGGGATGCAGAGGAATCCTCCTTTTGAAATGGAAACAGTACATCCCCTGCTGTCCATCTCCTGCCCACAAAGGTTGCTCATCCTCCTCTTACAAATGAGAGGAATTCCAGGTGTCACGCTAGATATCCATCCTCCTTTAAACCACTCCTTTACACTCACCTCTCCCACAAATGCTGACAACTGCCAAACTGGCCTGTAAATAGTCTGTAAAAAAACCTCCCTGGTAGGGCCAAACTGTGTAGCTGCTCACCCATGCCCATCAAGCCATTTGATTCATTCAGGTTTTTGGTCTTCCCATTGAGAAAGGCTGAAAGAGGTCTGCAGCCTTTTCTCTTAGACTTATCTACATGGTACTACAGTCCCCAGCCAAACTGCCCACCTGGAATACAAGATGGATGGACATCACAGCCTCATCTCTGAAGCACAAATTCAATCACCTTGTCCTTTGCACTTTGACGAATGCTACCAAATGCAATAGCCCAGGAGTCACTCAGAGATGCGAGGCTACAGCTGCCCTGGAAGTAAAACCACTCCTAACAAGCTACAGTTTTGCCATGCCTTCCTTCCCACATGAATATTTGTGTCTTTTGCCTGCACTGTCCCTTGTGTAAAAAGCAAACTTCCAGAAGACATGACCCACTGGAGGCTTTTCCAAGAGCCGCTGTGCTGGTCTGGGAGCTTCATCCCTTCACGGCCCTGGCTAATGTAACTATGAGAGCTGGCTCAAGTCTGAAGGTGCTCTTACGATGCAATGACACCCTAAAGGCATGCACGGCTGACAGCACAGCACACACCAGTGGATGGCTCTACGCAATCTGCGCCACATGTTGAAGGATTTCAGTTGCATCATCTTATTTTTCTCCCTCATTTGTCCCCTTTCAGTACAAAACCACAGGTTCTCCTGGCTGCTCTAGTCGTAACAGCTACCTTCAAGACTTGAGTAAAACACACTTCATTTTTACTTAAGTCTTGACACCAAGCTGATTTAATTACTCTCAGCTCCCATTTCCAACACTTCACCATCCCAGCCAGAACATTGCATCACCCAGCCTCACTGATCGTCAATAAATTGTACTCATTAAACATCTCCCAGAACAATACACTGAGCAATGGAAACAGCACCAACATCCTTAATCCCATACAAACTGTAATCCTTTAATTCTGCACAGCAAAACCCATAGGCAGCCACAGGGTACTTAGTGTAATTGATGGGTTTCCCATAAAAGGGCTTGGCTGGTCACAGAAAGCCTACATCTCATTTCTGTTCACTTAAGTGGAAATCTCTTTGCAGGAGCAACTGTGGGCATTGTTACTGGTATCTCCAAATGAAAAAAAAAATGACAAGAAAGTATTCCTGGTTCACCTGTGGGAGAGGAAATATTCCATAAAACATGTTTGACAGGGACTTACCAGGATCTTGGGAAAGTTTTATATTGAAGTACTTGGAAAGCCAGCACTGAAGGCAAGTTCAAATTGGTTTTTGACTCCTTTATGCAATAACAAATTTTGTCTTTCTTTTTTCTCTCTCAAATAAATAAACAACTTCCATTGCAGGCTGAAGCTTGTTCAACATTGGGAAAAGAGCAGGACAGGCTTTTCTCTCCACCACCTATCATGTGTATAATGTTGAATTACATCTTAATGCAATCACTTTGGATGGCTGAAAAGAGATCATTACAAATAGGGTATTTTGTTATTTTTGAGGGACATAAGTAGTAATTCTTAGAAGCTCAGGAAAAAGAAAAAAGCACACTACTGATTGTTTGGAACTGTCCTTTTAAATGCTTTAAAAACAACTTTGGAGGAACCACTCACTTTCTTCTACTGCTTCAACACTAATGTGCCAGTACAACAAAAACATGACACGACCAAGAAACCCTGTGTCTCCTTCAGCCAAAAACTCCTCAGCCCCATTTGAAGCCAGCCTGAAAGTTCAACTCCCATCAGTTGCACCAGGAGTTGAGTCTTTAGCAGGATTGAGCCCTCGGTCTGGTCCCTACCCATCCCTAATAATGATACGTACGTTGTGCTGCACCAATGTGCCTGATGTCATGGAGGCAAGTCACTGCAAATCTGCCACCTCAACCACATACCCCCACAGGGAGTGGCTTTTCAAACAAGTCAAAACTGCCCTGAAAAGAGACTCCAGCTCTCCCTGCTGTTTCTTTGCTTTTCCCCAAATGTAGCTGTGGTGTGTAGTCCATGGTAAAGGTGAGGAGCTGAAGTCAGGTTGGACCAATAAGGCAGGGGGACTGGAAAGCACTCAGATCATGGTGGATATATCAGTGGCAACGTCCAGAACAAGCAACAGTGCAAAAGGGGATGGAGAACAACAAAGTGGCAACCCCTTCTCCTCCTGCTTAACTGCTCTTTCCCCTCTAGCTTTGGCTACCCAGCCTGCTGCTCCAGCACTTGAGCTACCACCAAAGACCAACTATTTCCTGTATCTACCACTGTCAGAGCAAAGTAAGTTGCTTAAAGCAAGTTGTTTCACACATGTACGGTACTACCTCCTTACATTTCCTCAAGGGCCCAAGTATCTGTCAGACCTGAGGTCTACCATGCACAGTGATAGTTCTCAAGTCCACAAAAAGGCCTGTTTGTAGCCCAAAGAGACACAATGCTCTGCTACATATGCACACTTGACTCTCCACAGGCTCATGCCTTTCCGAGGACCACGGAATGAGAAACCTGACAAGAACAGAGGACAAACAATTGCTCAAGTTTCTTCTCTAAGCAGAACTATAAAGGCATGAAAAGCAACACTTTTTACCAAGAATACAAATTAGACTTTCTCTTTTAAACAGCAACAACCAGGAAGGCCTCTGCTAGTCAGCACTAGCCTTCATCTCATCCTGCCAACTCGCAGTTCTCTGGGCTCTGTGCATCCCAAATCAAACCCTGGTATGTGGACAAAAACTGGTCCTCTTACCACCTCAGAGCAAACCTTATGCCAAACAACGTATCTGACCTCAACTTGACACTCAATCCTCACTAGATCTAGTGAGAAGCCTGCTTACTCAGCCCTACCTCTCCAAACCTTGACTCCAACCTGCTTGGACTATTTGTAGGTTAACAGCAACCTTACCAACATGATGACCGTAACTTACATACCGTACAAACATCAATCTGCACAGTGAAGAGTTCAGAAAGATATAACCTTTTCAGAGCTGCTGTCCACACCCCTAACCAAAGTGCTGGTCGCAGACCTGCAATATCTCCCCGCTCAGAATTCAGCATAATTTTTGATAGTACAAACATCCACTCAGACTTTACAGAGCTGCCCATCCTGAGTTCCAGGATGGGACAGAGAGGAATGCACAAAAAATTTCATTTCTGGATCCTAGAAGTACCACCAAGCTAGGCTGATTCTGGACAGTACCAGCTTGGCAAGCTGCTGGCTCTGTCTGATCACCGGTTTAGATTATGGAGTGAAGGGGCTGCAGAACCAGCTTTGTTTCTTGCTTGTTTAAGTGCCAGCAGATTGGGATGGCAGCTGGTGCTGATCATACAACCCAGAATGATGTCTGGGGAATACAGGACTTTCCTGTTTCAGGGTAAGGCTGGAGTTGGAGCTGGGGCTAGCACTCCAGGCTGAAAGAACTAAATCTTCCCCCAGGCCCTGATGTGTGGGGGGCTGCAGTCAGCTACAGAAAAGCAGCCCTGACTGAGCCTGGGAGGGGAGTGACACCCCAGAGCACAGGGCTCATGTCAGGCTTCAAGGGTTGAGGCTCAGAGTAGGTAAAGGGATTAAAATAATGCTTAAGAGCGGGAATGCCAATTAAATGCTCTGGATCTCCAGAAGATAGCTATGGATCAAACTTTCATGTCCCAACACTGGCCTTCATGCCAGCCCTTAACCCAGTACTAATGCCAGAAGGGTTACTGTTCATCTTGCATCCTGCTCTGCAGCAATCAATCCTGCTGGATCTTCCATCTGCATCTTCCATCCTGCTGGAACCATAGCCTGCCATTTGCTTTTTTTTAAGGGAGAAAAAAAAAAAAAAAAAGAAACTATAAACGCACAAAACCTTCCAACTGCAAGTCCCAGCCTCGTGGCCTTTGCAAGCTCCAAAGCAGACATGGATCTCTGGGCTAGATTAGAGAGATAGCCTTGACCCTACTGCTGTAGGGTCATTCACATCGTGTCTTGGAGAGCTTGCAGTTCCACACAGTCTGCAGAGGTTGGAGGCAGGTTGTTGCATGTCAGGAAGAAGGGCCAAGTTTGTTCTTATGTCAGTCCTTTGAAAATAAACAGCCATGCTGGGGAGGTGGGGGAAGGAATTAAAAAAGAGCAACTCGAACTGTTTTCAGGGCTAGTGATTGTGGCAAAACAATTGCTAAATACTGCATTACACAAAAGAGGGGTGTTTATGCTTGTGAATTTGGACATCTGAAGAAGTACCCCCTTGGCATTTTTTAGATTCTCACCATGAGCCTTCATATGTACAAGGGGAAAGAAGTCTCCTCAGTGTTTGTCAAGTGCCATCTAGAACCTCTTCCTAAACCCAGCATTAATACCACTGCTGCAGGCCCAGCCTGGCCCAGAACAAATTATGCCCCCATGACCTCGAACTATAAAACTTTGTCCAAGAACTACAGATTCAAGAGAAAAAAGCCCAAACAAATAAAAGTTGTAGGTGCATGTTCAAATCCATCAAAATTTATAGAAAGTTATGCAGAGAATCGAAACATCAACAGCACTTTTCTCATATTAAGGGAGCTTTAACACTTTCCAACACACTCTGAGCGAGAACTTACTTCTCCCTCTAGAGGACAGGAAGATTAGCACAAGGAACATAAGGTTATGTCAAGACCAGAAAACTAACGAGATACTAAGGCAGAGGGTTAGCATTTTTGCTTTGAAAGTCTACTAACAGTTGAGAATGACCAAAATTACAACTGCAAAAACAATGAGTCATTAACTTAGGTATTTATTTTTACAGCAATGCCCTAGAAAGTTCAAAATAAATTCTGAGTTGCTTTTTGCATTTAAGAGATCTGTGAAGCTGTTTACCACAGAATGTTTTAGGAGTTCATTGAGATTGACAAAAAAATTTCTTTAAAGTCCTCCCTCACCCACCGTGTCCAAAACATCCTTTTGTTTCCTTAGTAGGAAGAGGTAAAGACAGACATAACCAGACAAGACTGTCCCCATAACCAGACAAGAGGCTGCTAACACTAACTTTCCTACCCCAGTGATCCCCTATCATCCTGCAAGTGCACCTCAGGGGACAAGCCCAGGGTGAAGGACACACAGAGACACCTGCCTTGTTCTGCTCCTGTGCATCATGTTTACATTATCAAATTGTCCAATTCTGCAGGTGAAAACAGCAGGTAAAGGTTCAGCTGGAGAACCAGTAAGCAATCTGGTATTCTGGAATTGAGCTCACAGCTCCTCATCATCAGCATCTCCACTACCTGTGACCAAAAACTTGTGGGACACATTGGTCCTCAGAAAACGTTGGCCTCACCTCTTTTGTCTCTCAAAGGACCACAGGTGTGACTCTTGCCTGAGCACACAAGCCAAAAGCAAGCATGTAGCCTGCCACAGCTAGTTTCGCATTGTTTAATCAAAATATGTCAGCATGGAAATGAAATCCCTCTAAGGAGACATATCCTTCATGCAAAGCTGGTTTTACTGGCTTCATCACCGGGAAACCACATTCACAAAACTCCACCTTCCAATGCTTCTATTGCTACATATAATAAAATATATAGCATGGAAGATGCAACAAATTAATACTAGTCTGGCACAGACCTTGGATCTGTGAGGAAGCCTAGTGCCAACTGTTCAGAGCACAAACCAGCCATTGGGCACCATGGGACTTCAGGGAGATGGGGTTGAACCCCTGAAGAACTCCAACACCTCACTAATGAACTTTTTGGGAACTTAACATATCTTATCCAGGAGTATCTGCCTCCCCAGTCATTCACCCTGGGACTCAGCAGGAGATGTATGGGGGGGGGACTACAAGATGGAACTACTTGGGAATGCCCCAGAAGATAGGATTAATTGCTTTTGTACATTTTTATCTTTGATGGCAGAGTTGTAAATATTCCCACTCTACATACTTAAGCTTTCTAATGCCACTAAATCTTTTGGCCGCAAATTCACAGAAATGCATTTTTCCATGCATCTGCTCTGTGCCTGAGAATTTGATGTCGTTCATATGTTCAGCCTGTTCTTAAATAAATAAAGACATAAATAATAAGTTAACAGCATTTCAGATTAGGCAAGTAATTTTCAGACCATGCTTATCTGCACTAATGCAAACACACAAGTAGCATTCTGCTACAACTCACACACAGCCTGCCCTCTCCATAAAGCACCTTCTCCTGCCTGTTTTAGACCAATCCTCTCCCCTGGTTTAAGCCAGAAAGGGTGTAAAAGCAGTTGACAGTTCTGCTTTGGCAGCTGTAAAAATTCATCCTGATTGCCTGACAGACTTGGACTCCATTTTCAGAGAAGGCAGATAACAAAACAGTCGTGCTTTGAAAAACACACCAGACAATTACCAAAAGCCCTGCTTGAAGAAACATTCCAAAAGCCTCAGTGACAAAGCAACTGAGTTTATGCCATGAGTTCAGCAAAGATGTTCTTATTCAAAAGGGGGAAAAAATAGTAATCTCGATTCTCCACTTGGACACTGGAACACCCATCAGCAGTGGAGCAGGGGAGGACCATGTCTGCATCAACAGAAGGGAATTCTCAAGTCTTAGGGGTAGGTATCATACCTTGCACATTTCAGTCTCACTGCCACAGGGTCATATCCTGTTGCCACAGCCCACCAGTTACCCCACAGCCCACCTCTCCAGGTTGTTTGTCTGTGGTGTGTGACATCAGGTGAGCTCCACAAAGGAGGCTCTTGCAGTAGCCCACAAAAGACCCAAGAGCCTTACCATTAAGTACAGTCTTGGGAAGCAGAGGAAGGGAACTGAGGGAGGGGGGGGGAAGTATGGAAAATAAGGAGGGAGCATTACTTTGAGCTGGTTTTGTCCCAGTTCTCTTTATACACAGAACTGGTATTCCTGCCCTGGTAATACTCCTCTGTCTGCACGTGTGCCAGCAGCAGGGCACAGCATAAACATGCTGCTATGGCCAACAGAGTGGGCCTTGTCAGACCCTCATCTCTGGGAGGAAAAACAACATAAGTGAGTATCTATGTTACTTTGAAGCTTTTTCTTTAGCACAGGACACAAAGTCATGCCATCCCATTCCCATCCTCCCCAACCTCAGTCAGACTGGTAGCCTTTTGATAGTTACGTCTAGCATTCTTCAACAGCCATTCTCCTGCTTCAGGAATCACCATGAAGACGGCTCAACTCATGATTCTCGCCCAAAAAGCTCCCCCCCACCGCATTCCTGTAGACTGCCTCACTTCTATACGTGTCAAACCTGCAATGGCCAGGACACATGAACTGCACTCATGGGCCACCTCGAAACCCACATACCCCACTGCAACAGCCATCCCCAGGCCTCCTGCACTAGCACAACATGGGCTTTTCTAGCATGCTCCACCTCGGGTCCCCTGCAAACACCTCAACTACATAAACACACCCTAGAGCAAACACCCGAGGCAGGTAGCTCCTGCTTCACATAGCCCACACAGACAGTCTTGCCACACATCACTGCAAGTAAGGGTCCAATCTGGAATGACTGATTCAGGATTACTTTCCTGCTACAGGATGGCTAGAGCTAGGAAAACTTGATCAGGCTGTGGTGCATGACCTGGAGGGAAGACAAGGTTATGTGGGCTGGGAACTTTCCTCTTCCCTCAAGCACAGATAATAGCAGCCTCCTTTCTCTGAAATGTCTTCTCAGGTAAAGGAGGTAAACACCCCCCAGTTGGACACACATTCTAGCTCTGGGGTTTCCAGGCTCTTTGCCAAGAACTAGCACCTATCCTTGTCTTCAGAGCAGCCAGCCCCAAAGTAAATGTGGTTGTCTCTTGTGTCTGACAACCCTCGACTCACTCTGATCAGCCATGGACCAGTTTCCTGGTGGAGTCATCCACAGCTGAGCTACATAAAACACACACAGCTTCGTAGAGATTCACTTAGCCCATTTCGCCAAAAACACCAAGGTCTGCCCAGTGCACAACTTGTTACTGGGGAAAGGCAACAACTCGGACACAATTCCCCACTGCACCCCAACCCCTAGTCCCTACTCACGCTTCCTGGTGCACGCTCCTCCATGAACCACAGCTGCTATTGCAGATGCGCACACCACAGCAGCCCTGTCAGTCAGCAGGAAGAATCCCCAACACAAGGGGATTTCAAGGGCAAAGTGCACAAAGCTGTTGCTGTTTCAGTCACCTTCAGCACTGTACCGATGATACAACCAGCCAGGCTCAGGTCAGCCATCGCTGAGGTCACTCACCTCTGCCTGATTATGTCTTGTGTAAGCTCCCACTATGGCAAGGGAAAGCAGGAAACTAAGCGTCCATACTCTTAGCTCAACCCTTGGTATTAAGACAAATGGCCACCACTCATCTCTGGATATTGGTCTTGCATGTCCTTTCACTACCAAGTTAGAGGCTGCCCTCTTCCTTGCACATTAACACTGATGTAGTACCAATTTCCAAAATGCAGATGTTTTATCTTGGACTCCCAACAAACATCCCCATATGCTGAGAAAACACCAGTCTTGCTTCCCAGCACACTCCAGCCATACTGTCCACACTTATATGCATACTGTATGTGAGAGTGTATCAATCCCTGTGTGGATAGGGAGAAAGCAAGGGAAGAGAAAAAGAGGGAGAGAGTGAGAGATCTGGAGGCATTGGCCAGTTCCCCCTGTTACTGGCTTTCTAGTCAAAGGCACCAAAGAGGTTGTGAAGGTCAATCTGGGGAGTGCAGCCACGTGTGTAATTGGCCAATATGCTCTCTCTTTTGGGTGTGGAAGGTGAGGAGCAGAGAGAGGGAAGCTTGACCCTGCCCCTAGCCAACCCATCACTGTTGGATATCCACTGTTGGATAAAAGCTGTCCTCTGTCGTCAGAGGACGTATGTCCTGTAAGCACAAATCCTCAGGGCATCAGCTCCACCCCTAACAAGGGAGAACATATCAAGACATTTACTGGAATCAGAACCTTTCTCTGTGCTGCCACAAGGAGTTCTGAAACAGCAGGCAGCGTGAAAAGACAGCTGATGGCTACTGTGTGAGGAGAACACCTTTCCCAACACTTGTCAGCCTCAGTGGTCAAAGCAGCTGCCAAGAGCTGCCAAGGTGGTCTGTCCTTAGACACCTTTGCCCAAGCACAGGCGGGTCACTTATGAGTAAATCTTTGCCCGCTCCTCCCTAACTGAGATCTGGGGCATCTTAGCACAAGACTGGTAATGCTGAGCCATACCATGAAGGGGTTTTGCCACAAGCCTTTACACAGCCTTGAATTCAATTACACACAATTAAAATACTCATTTGACCAGCCTACAAAATAGCGGGTTAATAACACTCTCAAGAGAAAAAGTGCCTTATGTTGGGATCCAAGATTAAAAAAAAAAAAAAAAGACAAAAATAATCAGGCACTGTCTGTTTGGGTACACCTGCCTGATTAGTTCAGAAGGGTACTGGGCAATGAGGACAGCCTCCCAAATCACAAAACTCAACTTCCAGTAAAAAAGCATCAGAGGTGTTGCAAGCACAGGGAGGCAGCAAAAGCACGATGCCTGCAAGGTGACTGTCACAGCCTGCAGAAGACAGCCTGCTCAATTTGCTTCTGTACTGTGAAGAAGGCATGGGCCTTTGAATCGCCATTCTCCTCTCTCCAAGGATCTCTTAGAATCAAATCACTGCTCTGGAACAAACCAAGCTTGCTTGTATGCCATGTGAGGCAGGGGAGTAAGAACGCAGGACCAAATCAGTGTGAGTTTAACAAGTTAAACCTGCACAGGTAAAGAATTTTAACAGGCCCAAGTGTTAAACTCATTCTTTCCCATTGAGAAACCCATGGCATACACTCTGTTCAAACAATTACACGCTGTTATTAACAAAACCACCCTTATAGTTAATATTGTAAGTATACAAATAAAGGATTTTTAATTTTTAAAAATAGAAAAAAATATGATGACTGACTAATTCACAATACATCATCCCTTCCTCCAAGACAAAGCTGATTTTATTTGCCTTTCTTCATTTTTGCAGTCTTTTCTTTCCTCTTCTTCACATGCTTTGGGATTTTGGTTTTTCTCTTTTCTCTTTGGGCTTCTTTAACCTTTTTTTTCCTTTCCTATAAATAATCAAACACCATTCAGTTAAAGACAAAAAGGAGTGAGGGATTTTGAGCAAGTTAATCAACTGTGACATTAACAAGCTAATTTAACACATGACATAAAAATAAGATTATCAAGAGGAAGAAACAAACAAAAAAAAATCAATATTAATAGTTAGGGGAAAAGAAAAAGCAAGTATAGGTTAGGGGTGGAGACAAGACCTACACACTGGTAATGACAAGGCAAAATTCAAACTAGTTAAAACATCACTTTCATGCAACCTTTGAAGAAAGGGAACAATGATGAGAAGTGACCAAGAATTCTCTGCTTCATACCTGAAAGACAGCAACTCCAGACTGGGAGAAAGTGTCTAGTAGAGCACTGTATTTTTATTTGACAGATTTTCTCAGAAGAAAAAAATTACAGCAAATCTTGAATCCCTTAAACCCAGCAAGCTGCACCCTTCCTTTTTTTTTTGCACAGCACCTAAAAATCTGCCAAAAGGCTCTCACCTATGAGTGATGCTCTGCAGAAGAGCCTCACCAAAACTGAGTGTAATTGTTCTGCAGTTTAGAAAATGAAGCCTTAAAAAAACCCACTCAAACTCTAACCATAATCACTTTGCATGACTGCATTACAACTCTTGTCCCCCAGCAAGGGTAGCCAGTCTGTACTAATTGTACTGCAAAAGCCACTGAGGTACAAACACTGTCACCAAGACTCCAGTTCTGTAAGTCATGTGGTCTCAGTTCCCTGGGCATAAGGAAGTTTATCAGTGATCACAACCACAAACCCAAACACCAAAGCCTGGAAGAGTAGCCAGAAGCACTGAAAAGCTGCCCAGCCTTCACTAAATTCTGCTTTGTGTACCCCTATAATTCCCTGTAGAGACCTCTTTCCTAGCTCTGCCTAGGCTACAGAGAGCTGTGTTACATGTTGCTCTCCATAAAACCACCACTAATAAAGCATGAAATTCACTGTCTCTGCTCTTGTTCTCCACAAAGGGAAAAATCTACAGCTTGTTTCAGACAAGAATTAACAAAAAGCACCAAGTTTGGATTTTTTCATGTCATATAAGCAGAGGTGGGAAAAATAAACAATTCCTAGCCAGCTGACCTTTTTGTCCATGCCAACTTCAGCAGGTTTATCTTTGGGATGTATGGAGTCTTTACAGCCTGAATCAGAGTCCTCTGAGCTGCCACCATCATCGTCATCAGAGTCTGTTTCTGACTCATTTGCCTTTTCAAGAAGTGCAGGAATCTGCAAGATAAATCAAGAATTATACCAAATCAAAACAAAGAAAACTGACATTACACAAACACACACATACACTATGTGTATATATATATATTTATGAAAAAAAAAAAAAAACAGAACAGAATCTGCTACAAAGAAACCCTTGAGAGAGCTGATGCCATCTCCTTTACCACAGGCATCACTGAGTCTCAAGAAAAAGAATGAAAAGTAGGTTAAACAAATTAGGAACAAGGAATCTAGAATGTACAACACAGTTTCTTTTAGGTCAGGTCTCCCAGCACAGCTGTTATTTGTACTCCCAAACTAATTTCCCTAAGTTAAACAGCGATTTGCTAACATATGTGGAAGCCAATTTTTAATTATCTTGGATCATACCCAAATCCACCTTGGGGGCACTGTATGTATGCTATATTGCAAACACAAATATCTACACTGGAAAACTCACTTATTCCTAAACAAGCCTGGAGACTCTGCTACAGCCTGATTTCATCCATGTTTATATTTCCATTTTAAATCAGAGTCTACACCACTGCTAGATAACATTTACAAAGTAAGAAGGGGGAATCCTAACAGGGCTTCTACCTTGAATTACAGGCTACATCTGATCTGTATCCAACTTCTTATCCAATGTACTTTACAAAAGTGTCACTGTCAAGTACTTCAAATACAGTAAGACATCATAACTTATGCCTTATACTGCAGGGCTATTCTTTATGCAATATTACAGCAAAGATACACTGAACATATCAAAACTTGCAGCTGTGCTATGATTTAAATCAATTACATTTTCCATAATCGGAAAACATTCTCTCATCTCCACCTTAACTTTAGAGATTATGGCCATATCAAGGATTTTCATTTCATTTCAAGCAACCCAAGCACTGACCACAGTTAAGGGAAGCGGTTCCTGTGTTGTGCAGACACGCTGCCATGCCAGACCTATCCTGGACATAAATGGTCACTGCAGACAAGAGGCTTCTTTCATGGTACCAGCTGCAAAATGAGGCATTCTCTGTGCTGCCTATAAGCACCTTTCTGCAAATGGTTAAAATGAAGGATTTCAAAAAGACCCTCTCACCTTCTGAACACCAGACAAATCCTTCTTTAGTCCTGTAACAGTCTGGTAGAGAATCTACACCAAGGGAGAGAGAAAGAAATTAAATTATCAAAATACATTTTAATTCTTTGTGCCAAAACAAAATTATTATCTAAACACCAATAAAATTTAAAGAAAGACCAGGATAAACCCCACAACATTAGCATTAGCACTAACCAGATGATTTCGAAGTATGATTCCAGATTCAGTACTCCACACCTTGGTAACAAAGCTTCTGTTTTTGTTTGCTGCTATCGGTTTCCAGAAAGAAGAATCCATATCCCCTCCCTCTTTTTCTGCAGCGCCTCAGAATGTCTACTCACATTATCTTGCTGAACATTCAATGCCATATCCTCTTCTTTCAATTTCATCATAATATCCACATCTCTCTCATAGTTTTTAACTTCAGTCAAAGTTCGAGGGATGTAAGCCTTCTTAAATACCTAGCAGAGTGAAAAGAAACACAAACTTACTTATTTACATATAATGTCAGAATGGTTTTCTTTTCTAATTATGCACCCTTAAAAGAATAATCACAAAGACTCAGAGAAACAAAATTGACATAGCAATCCTTCACTACCATGCAACCTATACATTATTGATAGATCATGACTAATAAGGCTCCTTCTTCAGTGTGACTCCAGGAAACTAACAAACTTTTCCAATCCTTCCAGCTATCTCTTAAACCTATTTGAGACCTATGGTTTTATATTCTAAGGATTTTTCTAATGTTTTTATTGTGATATTTACAATGCCTTCTGAAAGCATCTCTTTATGTATTTATATAATACCTGCTTGATCCTACAGACCAAGTAAAAAAAGATTCCTGCAGCAGTGTAGTACAGTAAAAACTACTGCAGTATCGACAACATAATTTAAAATTTGTGTTTGAAACAGTCTTCCAGCAAATTTATGACCCTACCAGATTAGAGAGAGGTATTTTGTTTCTTTTTCATGGTATCAGTTCAATCCCAATACAAATTCAGTTCACTTCATGATCATCACTGCCTGTCTAAGTGCTGTACACAAAGCAGAGGCCTCCACCTCCACAGAGCTTGCCCTTAATCAGCTCTACTCTTTTGTTAAGGAAGTGACACAAACTAGCCATGGTCACTTCTCACAGAAATAACCTGAACTTAGATGGTGTGAAACCATTTCTCTTACAGGTCAGTACCTTATGTAAACAAAGGAGTAATAGGCTTGCAAAAGATGGACTTGTTACAAAACACAAGCATCTGACTCTACAGTTCAGAAGTTGTATTCTGAGGATATCCTGGGAACAAAAATATTATTCCTTGGCCAATCTTGAAGCAGTTAGTAAAATTTGCAGAGCTCCAAGAAAAAAAAACAAGTCTTCAATAAATCAAGTAGTACTGACTCCAAAGATAGGGGTTTGGGTTTTTTTCTGGTTTGTTTTTTGGGGTTGGGTTTTTTTTTGTTTTTTTTTTATCTTCTAGAACAGATAGAAATGGTTGTATCTTTACATCAAGCATTTCCAAAACATTACCAGCTTTCTGTAATGGACTTGAAATGGCTTCACTTAACATAAAAGCAATGGAAAAACTGAATTAGACTGGGACTAGCAATTTGATCAATGCCTGTATCCAAACAGCCTGTTTCTGTATCACTGGTCCAAAACCACCAACATAATCAGATCTCTCTACTCTGTTTTTTGTTAACTAAACATGAACTGGAAGATATATCAAAGGACCTAGCTACAAGCAAACAAACTGGTTTAGGAAATGGCGTATTTGCCTTGTAACAGCTTATTGCTGTCAGCTTCTACACATGGCACCCCTTAATACTTCACATCTCAACTAGTTCAAGACATCTCAGTATCACAAACCATGTTTTGCTTATCATCAACTGCGACTTTTACCAGATAAAATAGAACATTTTTCATTGTTTAGAAGCAGCAAGGTTAATATTATTTTTAAGTAGGAACAGAAATCCTCACTTCCTCGTCCACTTTATCTTGACTGGATCTTTCCTCCTCTGTTCTTTTCGATGCTATTTCCATTGCCTAAAGAGATACAAAACAATACAAAGTTATCACTCTTTAGAATCTCATCGCTAACTCTTTGGAATCTCATCCAACTGACTACTCCCATCTACGTTTCTCCCTGTATTTCACTGTCTCTCACACACACTCCAGGTTTCCCTGTGGGAATGACTTCAGCGACACCTAATGGTAACCAACACTGCCGCAAAGCACACTTACAGCTGCAGATCGGGGCTCTTAATAGAGGGAAAACATTTGCTGCTCCTTCCAGACCAAATTATAGCAGGCCCAGCATGGCTATGGGACATAATAGCACAAGGTGAATACAGGGAGCAGTGCTCACTCCTGGAACTTGGCTCTTCTCATGCACACCAGGCAAGCCAGAGGAGCACAAATAAGGGGAACTGTGTGGCACAGCTTGCTCTCATTCAACCTCCAATATGACACAGAGTACACAACATCTGGAATTCTCTCTGCTGTACTGTTATTTGGACCACAGTCATGTGGTCTTGAACAGGAAAGACATGTCAAATCTCCACTCTTAGCATGACATATGTGGCCCTCATTTCTCTTGTGTTAACTTAAAGAGCACTTACACACACATACACACACTCCTTTTTAAAGAAATATCTAACTGGGAGCAGAGGACTGGCAGCTACAGATGAAATACATGGGTGCTGCTAGCAACACTGAATAATTTCAACTCCTCCTAGAATCAAGGTCTTCTGCCAGCTGCTATATTTGGCAAGCAAGATGTACAATGAAGTAACACTGTCCTAGTCATTCCCCCTCAGCCTACCCTGCTCAAATCTGCATTCTTAATCCCATTCTCTATAGAAGCACGGTTATATTTCTGCAGAGCTTCTCCTTACTAAAAAGAAAGAACTAATTTAAAACATCCTGGTTTTAGTAGCACCTCAAACAGACATCTGAGTTTTCATAATCAGACTTTTTGACAAAATGTAGAGTGAAAACGTTGTCACTCCATAATGGTACAAATGGAAAAGACCTGTGTGCATTTTTGAAGCACCAGCATAACAGTGTCATGTACCAGCTTCCTTCGATAGCAGGATAAAGAGTAAATGAGATGAAGGAGCTTGAACTACATCTGATTTTACTGTTCAAGTCCTCCTACATAAGCAACAAGGCCATGAGGTCTTACCTTAGACAGGTAGTCATCAATGTTCTCACTTGTGATAGAAGGATCAGTAATAAACTCAAACAGCTCCCTCACAGTCATCACCGCAACATTGCGCTTCTGGAAAAAGTCTACCAGGAGACAAGGGCAGAGACAAAAAACATAATTACATCTAAAAAATGCAGCTGTGATGATAAAGTGAAAAAAATGTATTTCCAGTAAGGAAGGGAGACCTCAAACTGTTGCCAAAGAAACAAAAGGATCCACTGAAACACAGTACAGCCTAATTATGATCCACACTAAAGGGTAGACACATTAATTTACTAGAATTTTCCTCAATAGTACACTCAGAATTGTTTCTTGACTCAATTATGACCAAAATCTGAGGCTGCACTTCTGCACTGAAAAACAGCAGAGAACTACTTAATAAGCAGTTTAATTAAGCAGAGGACTGCTTAATAAGTATTTCCTACTAAAGTTCTCAGAAGTTCTCTCACTATGAGAAACTAATCATAGAAAACAAAAAAAAATTACTTTGGAGAAAGTTCTCTGTGCCTATGGGACCATAGGTCTCTGCAATGATCACAGCTAGGGCAAGGTCTTAAGAGTCTCTGTAGGAGAGCTAGACAGTGAAAGCTGCAGTGACAGAAAACAAAAGCCAGAAGGGAGTTACTAGAAATCCATGATCAGAAAAGGAATAAGGAAAAACTAGCATAAGGGGTATCAACAGACAGATTGCATCAAAATGCACACACAATTTTTTGCACAGACTTTCAAGAGTCTCTGTAAAATAAGAAAAAAATCAATCTGAAAAAACAAGGGGGACAAAAGCAGCCTGCAATGAGATTTTTCTGTCCTCAGAGACACACCCTAACAGGAGGCGTATGTGTTACACAACATGTATACTCACACGAGGGCCAAATTCTCAAGAGAAAAACACCATAAAGCTAATTTGTTTATCAAAATACTACGACAAGTGATAACATCTCTAATTAATTACTCCACGCCTCGATCCTCTCAGCTGCCCTGGAAAAGTAAGCACAGGGAACTTTGTAACATAAGGTAATTTCTTGCCGGTTGAGGAATTCCAGATGTGGATTTAACTCACAGAAGGAAACACATCAGTACGTCTGCACAGTATTTTAAGTAAGGGAAGATTGGAGTGGGCAGTGCTGCAGAGTGGGACTCATATCTATCATAAATCTGATATTTCAGCCAGGTGACTCATTTTGGCCAGATGATTTCTACCAAAATGGCTGCTCTCTTCTGAACTCAACACAGTACACTGCTCCCTGAGGAAGTCATGAGAACACAGGAGAGGAAGTATTTTAGTGGAATTTTGACAGCTTCTACAATCAGTTACACCTGAAAGACCACAGGTGAACAAAGTTCACCTTGCTAAATAAACCAGCTGTCAGAACAAGGGTTGAAGTGCAGCCCACTCACCGTTAACGTTGGCACAATCTTTCCGCAGGAACTCCAGCGCGTGAGGGTGGTCATGCTCCACAGCCTGAGACACATCAATGATGTACACATCCCCACTGTGGTATCTACAGAAAAAAAAAACATACAGAGCTGCACTAACTCCACCACAAAAAAAAAAAAAAAAAAAAAAAAAAAAAAAAATGATACCTTAGTAATTTTTCCCCCAGTTAAGGGCTTTTTTTTTTTCTGATTCTGAGAGGGCTTTGTTTGGGAGTTTTGGTGGGTTTATTTTATCTTTATTTGGGGTTTTTGTTTGGTATTTGTGGGGTTTGTTTGTTTGTTTGTTTGTGTGCTGGGCGTATTTTTAGCACAGGAAGCTCTGATCTGGCTAAAAGCTACATAATTAATTACAAAAGTTACAAAACCCAGTAACAAAAAGGACCCCACCCTCCCTTAAAGGTACATTAGTACTCCCACAGACATTGCCAATGCATACATTTTAGATGTCACAATTCAGAGCAAAGATTAAAAACATACAGCATATTAAATTCACTGAGATCTGCATGAACAAGTCTGGCATCTTGGTACATTCTTCTCATGTACTGGATGATTTGTAGGTACAGCTCCCGGACTTTGGAGTCAGATAACTGAGCATTCTTCAGGAGAGGAGCAGGCCTTGAAATTACAAACAAATAACAGAAAGTGAATACTTTTTCCTTCTTTGTACCAAGAATACTGCAAATGCTTTAATTGCTGTATCTGATCCTTCCACTCAGTAGGTATGTCAAGCAACTCAGCATGAGCAACCAAGTGCAAGGATGCCATGAAGGGCAGCACAGTTTGCTACATGCTTGCCCAAAGATACTGGAACTCTGTTTCCAACATGAACTAATTTGGACCATGCTACATTAATGTCTGTACTACAAAACTTATGAGTACCTTCATGTAGGATTAGCAAGCCTTTCCAGCCTTAATCTCCAGTTAAACCAATTTACGAATTAATTTTGCTCACAACTCAGGCTTCAGAATCATACAGATTGCCTGCAGTAGTAGCTGTCAATGTCTGGGTACTCCACAGGTAACACGCACATATAAGAATAACACGTTAATTTTACAGGCCTGAAGTAATAATAGGTAAATTTAAAGGGTTGGTTTGTTTGTTTTTAATAAACCTTCGTGGGAAGCTACTATTAAAAAAAAAAAACAAAACAAAAAGCAACAACTTGATTTTCTAAAGGTACTTACCTATCACCTTTACCAATAAAGCCCATAACAAGCACATGACTCCTTAGCATAATTGGCTCTGGGCAAGGTATCTGGGCTGTATTCAATCTGAAATAAAGCCACAAAAAACCCATAAAATCAAATTCTGCTATTTGCATTGCACTAGTGCATAAAGGGGCTCTGTTGCTTTAAACATAATACACAGTAAGAGCTCAGGAAACTCTCACTTGTGAAGAACAACCAGGAAACGCATACAAAAAGCCACAACCATTCTGCCTCTGACCCGTTCCTAAGCATTCCTGTGTCAGACAAAGAGTCTTTACACAGTTCAGGTTAATCCTAGATTAACCTATATCACACAGCATGCTGCTACTCAGCAGCAGCTATTTCTAGCTTCTTCTTGCTGTTCAGTCATGTCAGACAGAGTTCAGACATTGAAGAGCTCAGAGCATGAGCAGTAAAACAAAAGAATATCTTTATTCCTTCCTCCCCTTTTCATTTCTCTCCCATAGAGAAGTTTAAGACACCTTCTCGAAGACTCCAGAGACCCTAAAAGATAGTGATAACCACAGTCTAGTAATAGGAGAATAAATCCAATAAACTTAAAAGTTTCTGTCACCTTTGCACAATGAAATAAACACTGGGAAAAATCACCTTATTAAATTCCTCATTTCTTTTTCAGCCCAGGTCTTCACCATTTTTCTTGGGTTGCCTTTGCAGTATCCATGACGAAATCTTTAAATAAAAAATACAACAGGGACTCTTATCCAATCAATGCAGTGATTTTTCAGTAAAAGCACCAGTGATTTTATCACCTTTCAAACAATCCCACTTCCCCAGTAAAACTAGGCAGAAGTCAAACTCACCTGAATTCACCACTCACATACTTATCCCGATCTTTAAACATCAGAATAGAGGTTTTGTAAATCTTTATTGCTCTGTTCTCTCCATTTGCAGTACCAGCATGATATACATTAGCCTATCAAATTATAAAGGAAACAAACAACATTAAAGAAAAATCTTCTCTCTTCTTCTCTTTCTGACACCCAGAAAAGATGTGATCTCACCCCAGCCCCTACATGGCACCCAGTTGAGTGAGACTGAACACAAGGGCAACCCTTTTTCTGTGAGGCAGCTTGCAGGAAGTATGTAACACAGGGCAGGGCTACAGCAATGACTACAGGACAAAACCAAAACTGCACAAGAAAACTCTGCCTCACTTTGGAGACTAAAACAAGTCCTTGTGTGAACAGTTAACTTGAGCCTGTGCACTATTTGGTCCCTAAAGCATGGCCCAAATATCTCATGTTTTCACTTCTACACAGGGTGGAAGTATGTCTTTAATCAGCATTGAAGGACTTGGAAGAAAACTAGTCAGCCTAGGCAACTTGGCATTCTAAAACTGATTTATTAATTTACTTGGAAATCTGTGGTCTAGTTTTAATTATCTGCAATATTACTTGATAATAACATCACACAAACATGACAGTTTTGTAAAAGCAATGAAGGTTTAATAATATTTTAAATAGAATTTACACCATTTAGATACTCCCATGTCTGCTGACGTGGAGTTAGTCTGATCTGCAATGCAAGGCTCTCATATGAAGAAAGAATTACCTAGGTTGGTATGTTTTTTTCAGGTGCTATTTAAAATTCTGTGTACACATAACTTTTCCAAAAATTTTGGCGGAAAGATACAATTAACAAGATCCACAAATCTAAGATAACATTTCAGCATTTTTAGAAATCTTTCATACTTGGGAATATTGGTTTCCTTTAACATAAATTGCCTTTTATCTTCAAATAACTTCCTATTAACCAAGCAACACAAAAAACACCCAAGTATTTCAGGATATCTTTTGAGCACCAAAAACTTCTGCTTAGGTTGCTTAAAAAAAAAGACTACTATGTCATTTTAAATAAAACTTACTTCTTTCCCTGTGCTGATGCAGCCATTGATTTCTGATATGACACCTCTAGATAACATCTTAAAGAGAATCATTCGGGTCCTTGGATCCAACACCTCAAATTTAATACAGAAAAGTCAGCAGAGGATAAAACTTAATAATACTGTCCAGTTTAAGTACCATAATAAAGGACTCATGGCATCAAACTACTCTCAAGGATCAAATGATAATCCAAATAGCAACCACTCAGAATTCTGCCATGATTCTAGAATAATACTTCACTTTTTCTGCCAACATAATTAATTTTTCTCTTTTTTAAGCTAAGCATATGTCTTTGAGCTATCTCTAAAAGAGAAAAAGAGAATTATTTCCCACCCATAGTTGTATCAAATTCTGTATTGCAAATACGAACACAATGCTAAGCACAAAAATGAGCTACAAAAGGTTTATGGGAGCAAGTGCAACCTTCAAATACGCAAAAGAAACAACAGGTCTCTTCAAGATAACAAGGGATACAGAATTCCAAAGCAAAACTGTTGCTATTGTATCTGTTTTATCAGTGATTCCAAAATTCAACATTATTTCCTCTGGTCAAAAGAAATTTGATGAATTAAGGACTTACCTGTTCTACTGTTGCTCTGTCTGACTTGTCTTTGACTCGGTACCTACCCGAAGTGAAAATAAAATTATACCATCCCACATACGGACTCGGTACTTTGACAGAGCAAACCACAACATTGTGTATCAAAGATAAAATGACAGCCTCAAGGAGTAAGGCTTTCAGCTCATACAGAAGCAAAGCTTTCTCCTGCCAGCAGAGGGATGTTCTGACACCCAGAAAAAAAAAACCCACAACAAACCACCACCACCATGAACATCAGTGTCCTTCACTTTTATAAATATCTTCTTGCCTGTGTTGAATTGTGCTCATTCAGGAGAAAATGGTATCTGTCTTTACAACTTCCAGCTATAAGCTACAGGCCTAAAAAACATCTTAAAAAGAATTAATTTTCCCTCACCAAATCATCAGGAGGAAATTTCAAAAGGTTTCTGATACCTTTATAGCCCAACTGCTCAAGGATCTTTGTTTAGAAAAAAAGAGTAACAGAGATAAGATAGCCTTTTCTAAGGGAATGACTCCCATCACTTACATCTTACAACACCAACACAATCAGATGTGCTACCAGTGAAAGAAAAATCAACATTTTGGAATGATTTAGACAACCGTTTCAGAAACCAAAAAGTTTAGGACTAAAAGCCAAACTGCACACAGACCACTTCTAAATTTCATTTTTCTTAACAAACTTTTCAAAATAAGGAAATAAGCACTATGCTTCTGGGTTCAAATTATTTAAGTGAAAACAGAATCACAAGTCATACTCACATGTCTGCTTCCTTCTGTCTAGACTTTTCTGTGACTCTGTTTATAACGGAGTCATCAAAATTTAGCTTATCTGAAAAACACATCAGAAAAAATGAGAAAAAAAACCCCCAAACCCAAAGAAGTTTCCTATGTTAGAAATTGCCCCTGGAAGGCTGCTGCCAACCAATCTGCCATAACACAATATTAAAACATAGGCAGAGCTCTCTGTAACAAGCAGAGAAGCTTAGCTACACACTAGTGTTAACCAAGCTTTTAACTCCGTCTACAGTTCAAAGTAGGATTCTAAGGGAACAACACAGTGAGACAGTTCCACAGGCTTGGGAGATGTGATGCCATCCAGAAGTAATGCCTTTTGGATAACATCTCACCACTAAACTTGTCTGCATGTCTTATCACAATCAAAGGCCATTTTTCTGAACAAAAATTAAGCAATAGTCTCCCAGATTCTCTCTGACAATATATTTAAATGTTGTTTGATTAAACACTAAATGTCTAAATGTATAAAAGCTGCTGTATTTGGTTACACACACCAGCAATTTTCATTTTAGCACCACTTTGTTATAAAGGAAAGCACAGCCTCTGACCCTGTCAAAACGTGCCAATCACACCCTGTCCTGCCAGGCTGCGCTGAGCAGCCATTTCCATCTCACAGTAAACATCAAACTACACTGTCTAGGACAGCAGCCTCTTCACTTACACAGAAACTCTACCCCTGTGAGAGAATTGTTGCATAATGTGCCCAACGCTACAGGGGGCTGCAATTGTCTAGAAAATGTAGCTGTGGTAGTAGCTGTGAGAATGACCAACATCACAACAGAGAGTCGACACCCTCCCTCCACCCAAACAGTTTGCTTCTACAGAGAAGCTAGGGAAGAAAGAACTGGTCTGGAGAAATCAAGGTGAAGTTAAAAAAACAACAAAACAGCCATGTGGCTCTGAAGGTGGAGACAAAGGGGTAAGACAGCCAGTTAATGGAGACTAAATGCAATTTCAAGTATGCAAAAAACATTTTTAATCTGTCTGGAAATGGTTAAGTGATTCATTCCAATGAATTCTGACTTAATGTAAGCAGAATTAGTCCGAGAATGTCAGAGAGTGTTAATTGGCTTCATAAGAGAACACAATGCAATTGTACTCACCTAAATTTATTTTGTGTTCAAATTTTCTTAAAACCTTGTCTGTAGGGGTGGACATTTTTGCTGAACAGCAATTAGGGGTCTGTTTATTTGCCTGAAACAAAGGATTTGTTAATGTAAGTTGCCTTCTGTGCACAGACCTTTGAAATACAGACAATATAATTGGAAAATTTAGCTCAAATGCCAATGTCTAAAGCTATAGCAAGAAAATCACAAAGGGTGAGGAAATATAGATTAACATCAGATTTTACTTAATTCAAGAAAAGAAAATACAGCTAACACATCAGTTAAAACTAAAAATGTGCCCCAAACTAGGGTCATTTTTAGTCTAGGAAGCTGCCAATCTCTCATATAGCACCTTTTCTATCTGTAAAAGGAAGGGAAACAGCAAACAAAAACACAGAGAAAACTGAGAGAATAAAATGTGAAGGTAATGAACAGAGAAAACTTTACATGCTGTCTTTTCTTATAGGTAGTCCTCTCCAAGTACAGCTAATACCTGAACATGGTTTGATCAACACTGGATAGCATAAACCTCTAACTAAAGGCAAGAATAAATCACACAGAACAAGTGCTGTCAGACATGACATGCTGCAATCAGCACCACTCTACTTTCTCTCAACTGTTCTGCTAAGCTAGTATCAGTAAGAAAAATGAGGTTTTGAACCTCTAGTGTCGAAGCTGGTGTGAGAACTAGCACCCTTCTTACCCCTCATGTGTGCTTTTCATTCTGCACAACACCAGAGTTTCTGCGTCAACAGCATCCCTCCATTTCCTATGCTTTTTTTTTTTTTTTGCCTCCTGCACTATTAAGTCAAAAACAGAAGCTGTTTCACCCGGGGTGTCACTAGAAGGTAGAACCTTAAAATTAAATAGAAAGGATGGGGAAGATGGTAAGAAACACAGAGGACAAGTACCAAAAGCAAGGGATATCAATAGAGATCAGGATGGGCAAAGAAAGAAAACCTGAGAAAGGTAAGGAACAGAAGGAAAACTGCAGTGAAAGAGAGAATACAGCAACAGGGCTTAAGACAAGAAAATCAAGATGAACTCTAGCTACAACTTACATATACAGATGGCATGGCAGAGGAACAGACTCAAAAGAGAGGAATTCTCTCAAGGAAAATCTTCTATTTACATTGATCCTCAACAGAATACTAACAGAGAATGAAGCCTTCAGATTAGCCCCATGTGCTCTTGGGCACCCTTGACACTCAGAACAGGCTCCAACGTACCTGTGGATTGCACCCACCAGCAGCATTGCGGTGCTTCATGAGTCTTCCCACCTCATCATCCCAGTCCCAGTCTTCATCTTCCTCTTCGTCATCATTGTAGTCATCACAATCTCCTTCATCAGCATTGAGCTCTTCACACGGGTGTGACTGGCAGTTCTCAGTGACCTCACCTTTAAATGTTTCTGTGTCTTCCGTAGATTCACTTAAAAGAAATACAGATTTCTATATAACCAAAAAACACTATTACAGTCACCAAAAATTCAACACATTTACCTCAACAAACATTTTCCCAAGGTTAGCTCTCCACGAGATGCTTCTCACTTCACCTGTCTTTAAGCAATATACACTTAAATGTTGTTTGTAGAGGATGTCACTGCCTTTAGGGCGCAGACTACATTCAAATTATATAGGACACTGAGGTGCTGGAGTGGGTCGAGAGAAGAGCAATGAAACTGGTGAAGGGTCTGGAGCACAAGTCCTGTGAGGAGCAGCTGAGGGAGCTGGGGTTGTTTAGTCTGGAGAAAAGGAGGCTCAGAGGGGACCTTATCGATCTCTACAACCACCTGAAAGGAGGTTGCACCCAGGTGGGGGGCGGTCTCTTCTCCCAGGCAACCAGTGACAGGATGAAAGGACACGGCCTCAAGCTGCACCAGGGGAGGTTTAGTTTGGACATAAGGAGGAATTTCCTCACAGAAAGGGTGATTGCACAGTGGAATGGTCTTCCCACGGAAGTGATGGAGCCACCATTCCCATTCCTGGAAGTGTTTAAGGAAAGACCATACGTGGCATCCAGCGACTCTTGTTCGGTCACAGGTTGGACCCGATGATCTTGGGAGGTCTTTCCCAACCTAAGTGGTTCGGTGATGCTGCAGTGCCAGAAGTACGTCGCAGCTTTCTGCCAAAGCAAGCCTGTCCCAAAGCAGCACACAACGGAACAGCAAAGCGCACGCAGCCCTTTCCTCTCGCCCCTTCCCGTAACTCGGGCAGCACCTCCAGCGCCGGGCGAGTCCCGGGGCTGCTCCCCGCCCCGTCCCGCCTGTCTCCCCGGCCCCGCTGCCGGCGCACCCCCAAGCCCGGCCCCTCGCCGCCTCCTACCCTTCCGAGCTCTCAGCATCGTCAAACTGGCCGGGCACCACCTGGCCCATCTCCACGGCCCGGCCCATGCCCAGGGCCCAGCACTCCATGGCGGCGCCCGGTGCGATGCACGATGCACGATGCCCGCGGCACGCAGGCGCCGGCACGGCCGCTACGGCGCCAGCAGAGGGACCAAAAGCATGGCGGGTGAGCGAGCGAGCGAGCGAGGAGGGGATGGAGCCGCCACCGCCTCCCACGCTCCGGAGCGGGGAGCGGCGGGAGCCGTACACGCAAGGAATGCCGCAGGGGGACTTTTTTGCTAGGGTGCGCAGTGATAGGACAAGGGCGAACGGCTTTAAACTGAAAAATCTGGAAATTGATTTGGAAGGCATTCATCACCGTGAGGGCGGTGAGGCCCTGGAAGAGGTTGTCCAGGTGAGCCGAAGATGCCTGGAACTGTTCCAAGGCCGGGTTGGATGGGGCTCGGAGCGGCCTGATATAGTGGAAGGTATCCCTGCCCGTGGCAGAGGGGTTGGAACTGGATTATCTTTAAGGTCCCTTCCAACCCAAACCATTCTGTGGTTCTATGAATTCACAGCAAGTGCCAACACATAAATACTCAGCTGTGCCACACCTGTATAATATTAAATAATGCAGCCTTAAAAATACTGCATCTTCAATACTCCTCTTCTCTTGACTGGAAATGACCATTTCTGCCACAGATTCATGGTTGTTTTCCCTAAAACACTAGTGATGACCTGTGTTTTCCATAATAGATTCTGACTAGAGTTTTATTTAGTATACTCTGAAATACTGAATTCCGATCTTTATTACAATAAACATCTAATTGAAGCCAAAAGAATTCCAAATTTTCAAGCCTTGCTAGAAGCATCTTAAGTCCTTACACCCCTTAAACTGAACGACATTATAATCTATTTATATACCAATATAATGTAGGATTAGGAAAACAAAAGTGAGTGCTGGGCTTTTTCTACCTGGTACATAATGGTACAATTTTAAAATGCAGTCTCTTTTTTTGTAGATTTTTTTCCCATTATCCAAGTGCTATGTGTAAAAGGTATCAAAACCCTGTGATTGCGCAGAAAACACAGATGCTTATACTGAGACACCTTTAAGAAGGAATTAATGCAATAGGTGTCATTTGCATCTGCAACACTCTTCCATAAAGTCAACTCATTGAGAGTCTCTGAACGTTGAAAGCAACAAGCCAGTTACTGACATTTGTAAAGGTAAAGCTTTACTTCAGGCTGTCTTCAAGTTCTGCCACCTAAACTTCTGACACTAGAGCACCTCGAACCTAAGTATCCCTTTCTCCTTCATTTCTATAAAAGAGGGAATCTCGTGTTGCATGCCCCCTCTCTGTAACAAAGTGCCAGCTGGTAAGGCAGAAGAGAATACAGTGTCAGTCTGAAGGAACGGTACAAGAACTGCTTTCCAAAGAATCCTTTACTGCAGACAAACACTTAAGGCCAAACTGTGTGAGAAGGTACTACGGCTCTGCTTGGATCCAGGTGGCTCCAGCCAGAGGAGAGAGGGAGCATTGTTAGAGGGCCCTGCCTCATGCTACTCAATGGCTACAACGTCCAAATCAATTCCCTGACATGCCATGAGGGAGTTCTGGAAGGGGAAAGGTTATAAAATATAAAAACATATAAAAATAAACTGTCCCGATATTTGTTATCTTGTATAACCTGGAAATTCCCACCATGCTTCATTGTGCTAGACGTCATACAAATGCTGAACAAAAATGGGAGCCTGTACCCTAAGGAACTCACTGCCACGGTTCCTCTTGGACAGTGGACACAATGCTGTTTAAGGCAGTCTTTAGCTGCAAAACAATTGCAGCAGCAGTCAAGGGTTCACCTCTGGTTTGGGAATAGGCAGGACCTTTGCCAGCAGCCCTGCCACGCAGCTTAGGTCCAGTCGCTGCCCTGCTAGCACACCTTTTCCTTCACCCCATCTGACTACCCACCAGTTTAAAGAGGTGAGATGTGCCTTTGTGCAGGCATGTTCTGTGCTTCCCCCGCAGTGTACAGCCTCTTGCAACAGAAACTGGATTAAGATCATCTGTTTGCTGATCTTTTTCCTAGAACCAGGTGCTGGAGGATTCTTAATCCACTTGGGTTAATCCATGTGCAGAGAGAATGTGCTAGTCTACAAGTTTATGTCACTGCCCAGTAAATTATTCAGTGCTCTTAAGTAAATATACTCATTTATTATAATAACAGGGGACAGTTTGAAACATAACACTGCCGGACAATTTCCACGTTCATTTTTATTCTTTCTTCACTCCAGGCTTCCACATAACTTCCTGTACAGCTTTAGAGTGCAACATACTTTGTTCTGTCCCAGGCTTCAAGCACTCGTTTGGAAACAGGCACAAACTGTTCTACAAATGATTCATCTGCAACAGGATTAAGGGAAATAGTGCACTAGGCAGTGGTGATATTTTCAGAAGGAGAATCTCCTATCTTACAAAGAGCTAGGGTTGCTGTGAACTCCCGATTCATCTCTGTCACAGGCTGAACTGCAGTGTGGCCTTGGGTGACTCCCTTCATACAGATCTCAGGGTGGCAGTTTCTCATTTCTGAAGTGGAGATGATAGTAATATTTCTTGTGCTCACTCAACAAGACACGAAGAGAAATGCATTTAGAAGACTCTCTAAAGAGAGATATATTGGGTTTATGTGGCAAAGTTTTGGAAGCAGGGAGGGGCTACAGGTGTAGCTTTTTGTGAGAAGCTGGCAGAAGATTCTCCTATGTCTGACAGAGTCACTGCCAGATGGCTCTAAGACAGACACAGCGCTCTCCAAGCCCATCCATGATAGCAGTAGCATCCCTGGAATAACATGTTTAAGAAGGGAGGTAAAATAATGCACAACAGCAACTGCAGCCAGAGAGAGAGGAGTGAGAACATATGAGAGAAACACTATTAAGAAAGAATTGCTGGGAGATGCCAACAATTGAGAGATGTTTCATTGCCAGAATAATTATTAGTTAAGGCCCTTCTACCTCCTTATGAAGAGCCATTTGTAAAAATGGGGAGTCGCTGCTGGATTGCATTATTAAGAAAATCTTCCATAACAGATGTGCCTTATTTTCTCACTCAACCTCCTGTCTCTCCATTCAGGACATACTCATGTTTTGGTACTAAGAAACAGATTTCTGGAGAAGATAATCTGAACTCGGCTATCAAAACTCCCAGTCCAGAAAAAGCCAGGGTAGGATTTCATGCTGCCTGAATGATCAAAATACCCTTCTCTGATAAAATTATCATGACAAAAGTCGTGCTTTAATAACACATTGCAATATTTTATATGGAAGTGCTGGGCCTCCCAGATGTATAATATAAAAGAGAAGTGTTAAGAATATCAAATGCAGGTGCTGGAGTTGTGCCTTGAATTAACTGAGTAATGAACATGATGGAAAATGCCTTTGCATTGCAGTTCCCATTCAGATTACAAATTATTAAAAAATTTTAATTTAAATTTAAATTATGTTTAATGACAGTTATTACAAATTTAAAATTATACAGGTTACAAATTACACACTTTTGGTAGGCAGCCACCAAACAACAGATGAAGCTGCCAAAAAATTGGAGAGAGAATAACATGACTATATCATCTGATTCTTTGCATGAGAACATAGTGGATATACCAGGTCTTATACAGTCAAACAGAGAAGTGAAAATAGATATAAAGAGCAGTGTAATGCAGTAGAACAAAAGAGGAAGTACTCTGAAGGGTTTCCACCAGAATCTGAGTTACTTTTCCCTATTTACAGTTTTCTTTATTTTTCAGTTACAGGTGTTATAAAAAAAAAATAATTTAAAAGTGGTGGATCAAACTCTACTCCTGTTTATTACTAGATTTATTATAGTATCTAGAAAATTCAGCTTAAAAATGTATAGCCTTCTTCTAACAGACTTAGGAGCATTTCAAACATGGTTTTTGCCTTCTACTTTTGTCTTCAGTGAGTAAAATCTCCCTTTTATCAGTCTTCTCAAAAAACAGTAAATAGAGTGATTCATGGAGTATAGAAGACATTTTATTTCTTACCACTTTATTGTGAAATTTTATTTTTCTTCGTTTTCTACAATAAAATGGGTTAGCCAATAATTGAATTTTGATTTCTTCATGTTTTGGTGTGTTTTGTTGTTTTTTTTTTAATTTTTGCTTTAAACTCATGAATTACTGTAATTTAGGCCAAAATCTGACAACTACTCTTTAGACTTGCCACTCCAGTGGAGCTTGATGCAGGTGCAAGGACTGTAGGCATTGTAGAAGGGTGAACTTCTTAATTTTCATAATTTTGCAATGCTGGCCTACATTGATTTATCTTCACAGCTGGAAAATTTCCACTGAAGTTGGTGGGAAAATAGTTTGCATAAACTGAAGAGAGGGTGTCACCTCTTTTTTTGCAGTAGCAGAATGACACAACTCCACCAGCATGGTAACAGTATGGGTGAAGTTTAATCAAATTTATCCTTAATTGCCTTTCCACCTCCTCTGAACTGAACGCTGTCAAGCCACATGACCTCTCCTTTTTCTGTGTAGTTGATGATAGAAAGTGGTTGCCCCCCTTAGGAAATGCTGAAAGCTGGTAAGGACTCTTCACTCCAGCATTCTGAGATATCACTTGTTCCCAAGGAAGAATAAAAGCAGGGAGATAGAAACAATAAAGGGATTCTCTCCACTCACAGATCAGGGAGCCCCTTATAGGTCCTTACATAGAGCCCAATCTTATCCTCCTCCTCCCTCTCTACATACAGCATAATCTACATGAAAAGTTGAGTCATATAGTCATATACATAATAGCATGTCCTTCATTAAGCTTAATAGCATATGCAGAGCTGTGCATTTCAATATTTAAAACACCCTTTATCAGGCAAATGATACTTTTTGACCATTGCGTCACTTTGAAATTTTGGTGATGTGACTTTGTTTCGTTCTTCCCAGCACGAACAGGACCATCCTATCTCCACAGACCTCCTCTTTGGGACAGCTCAGCCTTTCTCAACATCAGCTATGCCGATGCCCATCTGCAAAGATAACACAGAATGCACACAGTGTATGCCAGAGATAGTAACCCTTAGCCCTTGCCTGAGTCCTCGGTCATCATCCCACAGCACTGAAGGAGGAAAGTAAGAATGCACGCAGAAATGGCTCCTGTCCTTGCAGACAAAATTCCAAGGGGAAAAGGATAGCAGCTTAGCAGAAAGTCAACAGCCACTATCTAAATATAACAAGCTGGCTCCTCAGCTTAAAATCCTGCAAGTAGAATTTGAAAATGAGCAGGATGAAGAAAATGCAACAACAGATTTGTTCTTCTTTCAGAAGAGAGAACAAAACCCTGCAGCAACAGAGGGTGAAAGACCAAGGGCAAAACCACATCCTGCACCTTGAAACTGCCAGATGGAAAGAGATATGATAGAGCCAGAGAATCACAGAGAGCTAAGTGTAATTCAGACTGATAATGTAAGCATTGTAAGTACCTATAACAGTCCTAGATGCCATGTGCAGCAGTTCCCCTTACCTTCTTGGGACAAACTTCCACTTACTCAAGCCGAAGGTTCTGACCAAGAAGTTACTTTAAGAAATTAAAAAATAGCATTCCTAAAGTCCTTTGCTGGACGTGAGTCCCAGTGGGGAATTTTGACTTACACAGATCACCTAATGCAATCACCTGATTTCAAGCAGTGACCAAGCACTTTGCAATTTATTATTTGAAGTAAAAGAGGGAATAAAAAGTTATGTCAATGGCCTTTTTTCACTTCTTCAAGGGGAAAAGAAATGAAAGGATTGGAATGCGAATGTTGTAAAGTTTGACAGCTATGCTGGTTTTGGCTGGGATAGTGTTAATTTTCTTCACTTTGGCTAGTACTGGAGCTGTGTTTTAGATTTGTACTGAAGAAAGGGTTGAAAATATACAGATGTTTCTGTTATTGCTGAGCTGCACTTGCGCAGTGTCAAGGCCTGTTCTGCTTCTCGTACTCCCCACCATCAAGGAGGCTGTGGGTGCACAAGGAGATGGGAGAGGACACAGCCAGGACAGCTGACCCCAGTTGAACAAAGGGATATTCCAGACCATGCGGCATCACGCTCAGCATGTAGAGCTGGGGGAAGAAGGGGAAGGAGGGGACGTTTGGGGTAATGGCATTTGTCTTCCCAAGTATGTGTTATGGAGCCCTGCTTTCCTGGAGACGGCCACATACCTGCCTGCCCATGGAAAGCAGTGAATTAATTCCTTGTTTTAATTTGCTTGTGTGCATGGCTTTTGTTTTACCTATTAAACTGCCTTTATCTCAATCCATGATTTTTTTCACTTTTACATTTCCAATTCTCTTCCTGATCCTGCTGGTGGGAGAGTGAATGAGTTCCAATTTGAATGCACCAGTAACATTACATAGTCATTCAAAAAAGATAAAATAATCAGCTTTGTTCATTTCCATTATCATAGAGTGTAATATCTAGGAATTAATCAAATCTTCATCTTTCTTTTTTTTTTTTCTTTAGCACTGATAACCTACCATAGCCTTTCACCTCAGAGCTTGCCACCAGCGAACAACATCCACTTCTGTGAAAGCCCCAAGCTCCTCCAGAACAAGCAGTTCTGAAGTGTGCCAGTTAGCTTTGCAGAACTACACCACCAGATTTGTTGCCACTCCTGAACTATTCCATGCTGAGTCCAAATTATGTAAAAGGGAATGCTGGTAACCTAAGCCACTATACCACACAGGCTCCAATACAAGCAAACTCTCACACCTACCAATTTGATTTGCATTCACAAAAAAGGGGATTTTAGGTGTAGTCTTGAAGTTGAGACACCTCTGGCATTTCAAGACAGGCTTAAAACAATATGCAAGGATTAGTAGATAAACATAGTTAAATGGACATGGCAAATCTTTGGTTTGGTACCACCAAAACCACTGAATCACTTTGACTCTTTTCAAAGGGTAAGTTTTCTTGCAGATTTTAAAATATTACCCATACTATTTATTCTTTATATACAGTAAATTAACAGTTAATTAAACTAACTAACTAAAAATATTTGATCTTTTACTTAAAGAAGACAGTCTATTAGGGATTTTTTCCTTAAAGAGGATAGTCTATTAAGTTTTCTTGTTACTAACATCTCACAGCTAAGACACTCAGAAGCACCTGGGGAACTCTTCAGTAGTCAGGACTCTCTGCAGCTCTGTACTTTTCTAATTTCACAGTGTAGCACTCTTTCTTGGGTGAGAGAGACTGGACTTATGAAATTCACGTCCACAATGACATAAATCTACCATATAGCCTGCCTGTCACTGAATTAGTAGCAATAATTAACTTACAGTGTAGAATAAAAATAGCTTTTTATCTTTCCATGTCAACAACTTAGTTTCTGCTCTTCATGCAGAGGGATGATAAAAAAATCTGGTAGCTAAAAATACTCTATGCTTTAAGCTGTATAGTTACAAAATCATCACCTCAACCTTCAACTGAAGTGTTACAAAGAGTCTTAAACTGGGCAACCTTGAACAAGGCCAAAGTGAGCTCTGAAGTTCCTTTCCTGTTGCCTTTATGTGGAGCATATGGAATCCATAAATCTGATTAAGCAGTCATGGTTAGCAATGACAAATTTATCCAGATTATTAGATTTTTCATTTTAATTTTTCCGTTTCTCAAAAAATCATCTATTTAGTCATTATTTAGTCAAGTTTGTGGAACACTATCAGTTTATCCATATATTTCTACAAGGTAAGTCTTCTTCACGGAGGTATCTTTTTTTTTTTTCTTTTGGATAAAATAAGGAATCTGTGTGTCTGTGAGACAATTTTGCTGTAATAGGGAAAATAAAATTTCTTCCTGAAAAAACTTCAAAGAACCCCCACAATTCAGGCAAAAACCTAGCAAATCTCATTAAGAGCCCCTGTGAACAGTTTTGTCTCCTAGTCAGAAGCAGCTGACAGGGCTTCCAGGGATGAGGGTTGCAATATGACCCCTTTCTGCCTGCATCAATTTCAAATAAGTTGATTCCCCAGAGCTGTAATCAGTGGTGAGAAAGAATAATGTCAGCTTGAGAGGTTTAATTGAGAGATTCCCATTGGAATTATTAATAAGTGCCACATATAGTAATTTTGTAACTTTGAAAAGAACCATAGAAATCAAAAAGAAAAAAATCTCAGAATTCCATATCCAATAGAATTACTTCTCTAAACTAAAAGAAGTAATAAAGAGATAAAGGAAGCAGATGACAGGTTAGGACTTTATATACAACACTGCTACTAAAAGTGCTTTGTTGAATTAATCTCTCATAGAAGCCACTGAGTAAATGCTTAAGAGGCAGTCCAGTTGATTCTCAAACACTTCACCAAAAACAAATAATAATGTAAAAATAAGTCTGTCTATGTGTACATAAACAATTATTTGCCTTTTCCTGGTATCTTCAAAGAGGAAACACACATCTGGGAAATTCATTTAAGAAGTTCAAAATGGAAATACAAAGTAAACTTTATTTTTAATCCACAGACAGGGAACACTCACTCTTTTGTATTACACTTTATGAAACTGAAGGCGTATTTCCTAGTTACAGCTTTACATATAATTTCTAACTGAAATCCTTTTTTAAAATGCAAGGATACAATGCTTGTACAGAACTGCAATCACATTCCAATAGGCAACCCAAACTCCCAATGAACACCAGCCTTCTTAGAATTAGTATCCAACAGAAGGGATGTCAAATCTAAAAGTCACAATAGTGGCAGATACTGTCAACCCTTATTTTATTATGCCTGTGAATGCACATATGGAGCAGTCCATGAAAAAAAAAAAAAACCCAACACTGCATCTTGCTCCAGTTTTTCATACAGGCTTTCCTTTCAAATTATAACTTGTTTAATAAGGGTACAGTACCTAGTACAAAAGAACTGCAGCCTAATAATGCTTTTAGGCACAGTTGTAGTATTGCACTCAGTCTTGGCTTAGCGTTTTGCTGAAGCTAGTCGAGGTACCTCAATTCTTTTCACACACACTTTTAATTAACACATCTCTGTGCCTCCCACCAAGTGCAAATTCAGTAAGAGCACCATACAGGTTAATTAATTAGCAACATCAAGAGCAGTTAACTCAGATGGAAAAGCAGCACATTAAGTACATAGTCAATGTATAGAAGACACAAAATATTTCAGATCCTGCAGTGCTATATAGGAAACCTCCTACAGCATGGCAGTATTCTGTTACTTTCCTGAAGAAAAAGTAATTAGCTGCTTTCCTCCCCTTCCTCCCCCCCAAAAAAACCCCCAAAAATCATAAGACAACCAAATCATGACTAGGTTAAGTCAAACGTGTTTGGCCAAAGATTATATGATAAACAAACTTTAGGACCTTTACAGAAGAAGTAATATTATACCATTTTGTGGATATTATCTGACCAGAAATACTTTTATCAGTAGCAGTGAATGTTTTCCAATTTTAATAATTATGCTTCACTTTCAGTCAAATACTTAACAGCATTTCAGTAAGGTTTTCGGCATGTTAAAATAAGATTAAAAGTTACTAATGATAATTTTTTTAGTGTAATTTACAGGTTGAAAATCAAATGAGTGAAAATAAAAAAATGAAAGCCTCAAGACTACATTTACCATTGCCATCACAGCAAGCTGCAAATGCTCAAGTGACAATTAAAGCTACCTCAAAATATAGAATGTATCAACACTATTCTTGCTTCATTGTATCCTGTACGCAAAATGCTGAATTAATTGTAGGAGGAAGGATAAAGCTTGCAGGCTGTTTTTGGCCCTGGGAGTTTTATTTTCACTGAATGTTTTGATTGTAGGGCCTGGGAAAGCTTTTCATCTTAATAACCTTTTTAACATTTAAGAAAAGGTCCCCTGAGATAAAGGAAATGTATCAGTACCGTATTCATTACCTATCACACTTTGAGAAACTTTCAATTAAACTGTCAAATATATGACCCAAGTCCAGTTATTCTAAAGCAACATGGAATTACAAGATTTAAACAGCACCTTTGTTTCAGTAATATGCTTTAACTTTGCTCCTTCCAGAGGTATTTTAATCTACTAAAAAAAAAAAAAATCCTTATCCTTTGGATTTTACTGTGTCATAGTACATTAACAAAGATGAACAACTGGCATTCCCTGCACCAGAAGCATCCCAAGCTCAAGGTGCAGGCTCCCACACTGCCAAGTGCCAAAGGCATGCTGGTAGAGAAGTGCCCCTGGACTCCTGCAGCCACCCCATCCACCTGCTGTGGCCACGACCACCCTACACAGCCTTAGGAACCCCACACTTCCCATAGAATCACAGAATATTCCAAGTTGGAAGGGAACCATTCTTGTCCAGAGAAAGTGGATTCTTTACCCATTGTGCAACAAACCATTAACTACACACTGGAGAGAAACATTTATTATTTATTTCAGGGTTTTGCAGGCCTGGCTGCTCGGTGGTATTCCACAAATCAAGTATACCAACTATCAAAAATGTCAAGCCCTACACCTTAACAAGGCAATTCTACAGACAAGTCATTTTTCTTCCTAACGCGCGGAAATCCCTCAGAGCTGTTAGCTGCCATGTGATTCAAGGTTTAAACCTCCTTTCTCGTTATCAGACTTAAAAAGTACACAAAGAACAAACACCAAAAGGACATCCCCTCTCAAGAAAACTTTTACATCTCCCACATTTTGCAGCGCCGCGCGGATCAACAACCGAGCCCGCCTCCTGGCCCTGCACGACGAGGACAGCCCCAAGAACCACAACCCCTACCCCGGGAACCACACCAGGTGGATGAGGGCGTCGTCCGCTGTGGGCTCGGTGCCGTGTCCGCTTCCCCGAGGGAGGGAGGGAGGGAGGACGCTGGTGGGTGGGCGGGGAGGCGCCGGCCGAGGGCAGACGTGTGCTAAGCGCCCATGTGACCGCCGCGCCTCCTGCCCGGCGGAGCCACGTCCGCGGGGGCGGAGCGGGCCGGGCGCGGCGCCGGCCCCGGATGGAGGAGCGGGAGGAGGTCCCAGCGCCCGCTCCGGCACCCGCCGCCATTTAGACAAGTCCCGCAGCGTCCGCCACCCGCCGGGGCTGGCTGCGCTGGGTGCCGGGCCGTTGCCGCCGCTGCCGCCGCCATCATGAGGCGCCTGTCGCAGCTGCTCCTGCTCGCCCTTCTCGTCTTCCCCGCCGCGCTGCTGCTCGGGGGCGCCCGCGGAGGCCCAGGTGAGAGCGGGCGGGAGGGTGAGCAGCCGCCGCTGCCCGGGCACGGGAGAGCGATGGTGGGGCGGGAGGGATCCCCTTGGCGGTCCGGGGAGGGGGAGCCGCTGCCGCGGGGCCTGCGGAGCCCAGCGCCGCCTCCGCGACCCTCCCGGCGGGCGCTGCTCATTCATCGCGCCGGGCGCCCCGCGCACGTGGCCGCCGGGGCTGCGGGGCCCGGCCCGGTGCCTGCGGGGCCCCGGCCCCGTCCGAAGGTGTCCTGGCGGCGTGCGGGGCCTGGCCCCCGCCTCTCCCGGCAGAGCGGCCCGCGGTGTCGGGCAGGCCCCTGCGGCTGCCGCCTGGGCACCAGCCCCCGGCCCGGCAGTGGCACCGGCCCGCCCAGACCCTGCCTGGGGACGGGGCAGCGGGCTTGTCCTTTTCGCCGCTCCCCGGCGGTGCTGGTTCCCGCATTTCCCAAGCAGATGCGCTGGCTGCCACCCTGCCTTCCCACCTCGTCTGCCGCCACCCCCCTGAGTGTCCTTGGCGACACAGAGGAGCGCTAATCTCTGTTTACGCTGCAACGTTATCTGATTCACGGTCTGGAAATTGCCTCCCTACTACTAAGTTTGGGAAGGCAGGAGAGGGAAGGGAGGCTTCTCGTCCGGCTCTTGCAGTGGGCTGCAGCACACGCTGTGTGTTAGTCCCTTCCCAGAGCCGGCAGCTCTCGTTTCCCGCTATTGCCACATCATCATCAGCCCCTCCGACATCCATTGAAAAGACTGTAGGCTACGGATATGAAAGAGTGTGCTGGGCAGCAAAGGGTGCCTATGGCTTACCCGTAGCCTATTCATTTTTAAATTAAAAAAAATCTGTATTCCTATACTTGAAAGTTTAAAACTTCAGCAAATAAAATTACAGTAGTTAAGGCTTAGGTTAAGTATTGCACATGCTCGAGCAAAAGTCTTTGAGTGTACCTTCTGAAAGACACTTGTGAGGAGGGGTTGTGTTTGCTTTTTCTAGCTCTGACTGATAATTCTTAAGTCCTCGGCTATACTTCTTCTGCTCAAGGATTCTTATTTCCAGTGAAAGTTTTTAAATATTTATTTTAAAAGCGTATTTATAGCAATTAAATCTTTCTGAGACTTGGGTAAATCAATCATCTGTTCGCTTCTACTTTTTCATATATGGAAAACGTTAGGTTTATTAACAAAAAAATCTGTAGTTTTTTGCACGTTTTAAAAGTTCTCAGCCTTGCCTCCATGTGCTGTAAACTGCAAAGGGACAGAACTTTGTCCCATGGCCAATATTTTTATTAGTCATATTTGCCCAGTGTTTGAATGTATGAAACTTGGCTCCATTAAAGCAAAGAGGCAATGAACTATCAGATTACACTTGTCTTGGAGCATTGCTCTAGGTCAGGTTTCTTTTCTGACTAATGTTGTGGTTCTGTTGCATATATGGATATATTAGTACATTATATTGAGGTCATATTAAAAAAGACTTTTTTATGTTTTAAAACTTGAGTGAAAATTCGTGCAAAAAATAATAACTTATTATCTAGCTTTCAAAGGGTACTGTTCTGTTATCAGTATGCTAATCATTTAGTAGACTTGCTAGTCTTAGAAGAAACAGTACTTACTAAATTAATTTCCTGGCGATAGCAATGTCTTATTTTCACTTTTTGAATTACAAAATTAAAATATTTTTATATGTTAACAAGTTCCAAAATTAAGCAATAGCTTTTAAGGCAGATTTGTTGCCTTCTGCAAATTTAAGCATTGCTGTGTGCATGCTGAATTTTTTGTCATCCAGCTATAAACGTTTTGGCTTTGAACTTGGTGGCAGATAAATGAGTAGGTGAGAAAGTTATTAGAGAAGGAATAAGGCTGAAAGATCAACACAGGCATCATTTTAATGAGATTTTTGCAACTGAGGCTTCAAAACACTGTATTGGACAGATTTTTAAGAACTTCAGACATTAGTTTAAGAATTGTACTTCAGTGTTAGTTTTCTGTTCATTGACTAGACATTAAAAAGGCTTTTTTGTATTTTATTTTGGTAGGTTCGGGTTTATTAGTTGCAGCTCAAGATGCTACAGAAGATGAGGAAGCTGTGGAAGATACTGTAGTTGAAGATGAAGATGATGAAGCTGAAGTTGAAGAAGATGAGCCAACAGACTTGGTAATTTTACATGAGCGTTACTTCAGAAGTATGAATTAGACCAAAAGTGCTTCAAGCTGGATAATTTACCAATGAGTTTAGTAACGTTATTTTCCAATAGCTGTTTCCACATCTCTAATTAAGTTTGTGTTCAGTTTGAAGTGTCAAAAGGATTTATCTTTTCTTTCTGAATTACCAGTTGAGAAACCACATGGGTACAATACAACCTGATTTCTTAGTGCCAAAACTATAGGTCCCAAAAAAAAACCACCAAGTGAGAGAATCAGATTCTAATGGGAGCCCCCATAGTTCTTTTCTAGCTTAAGCTGCACCTCAGTAAACTGAGGACATTGCGCTATAGGACTACTTAATTCTGGCTTCTTTGTATTTATTTTCCAGGAGTAACAGAACATTTGTTTTGTAGCCCATTTTCGCTTGCTACATTCCTAGCCTCTGACACTTGTTGCCAGGGTATGTTGTGAGCATGTTGTTGTTTAGGGTCACTTGCTTCAGCTTGACAAATGTTTAAAATCTTTGACATAAGTTTTCCCTCAGCAGAGTCTCAGATATCTGATTGCAGGAAAAAATAATTTAACAATTGAGTCCTATTGCAATAGGGACAGCTCGAGCTGGGTCCCTCTGGAAAGGGACCCTGAACAAAATCCCTGGGCTTTTATACTCTTCCCACCTGTGCACCTGTTCTTCATGCATCTTATTGGTTTAATGGTGATTTTTGTTCTGAAGTCGTCTTGTTCCTTATTGAACTATTTCTCTAGCTGTATTTATATGGATGGGTTGCATTTTCTACCAACAGCTGTGGCTTCCTAATGTTTCAGTTTGCACTGGTCTCACAGCCTTCCTTTGCATAGCTAAACAACAGTTCAAGATTTGTTCAACTTTTCAAGGTGAAAGTTTGCAGCTTGCAGCCTAAGGCTTCAGCAACCTTAGTTACTCATGCTAAGCAAAACTAATCAGACAAGACAACACAGGTGAAAGAATTCCGCTAACTAAAACTTAATTTACAAGACAAAAAAATTACAAAAAAATTGTAAACAAAAAAGTGAAGTATTTTATGTAGTTTTGTAATCTGCGTATAGCAGCTGAGTCTTAGGTTTGCCAGACACTTAGTGTACCAAATTCTCTCAAATTAACGAAGTCTGGGACTTAATTAGGCAAAGAATGTAATAAGAACGTGGTAAACTGTTCTTTTCATTCTATCAGATTTTGCTGATGTTGGCAAGCTGATGAGCTTATGGTTGACCAGCTTTGCTAAGTGGTAGAAGGTATACTGACAGTATTATTAAATATTTCACTTTTAATAAATAGTCTATGGCTCTGTTACAAAACATTACACCTTTTAGGACGTTTCTTTTACTTGTCACTGAAAGAGAAGATATAGTTTGGCATAGTGTCTTGGAATCAAGATGCTAGGTGCTCAGCTCTGGTTCCTGAATTCACGGTACGTGTACGACTAATCCAGTAGGATATCCACTGCTTCAGGTGGTCGTTGAAGCACTGAAATCACTGATGATCTGACTTGCAAGCAATTAGCTGAGACTGTTTAAAACTGGGTCAGCCTTGTTTTTATTTGGTGGGGGCAGTGATGATCCTATGATCCTCAAGTGGAAAATAAGCCCTTAATGCTTGCATTTGCCAAATTAAAAAGTGCATCATCACAAAGGTGAACTTGAGCAAGTGGGTCCACGAACTTGCTTAGTTCCAACAGTGTAACTATTTCCAGGCATACATACGCTTAACTAATGAAAACTGAATAGAAAGCTGCTAAACTTTCCCCTGTGGTGAAAGTAACTCTTGTTTGTCATATGAGTGCCTGCATTTTGGATGTGCTTGTTTTCTAAATAGAAATATCTTAGATGTGAACACTTAACATTTAGACCTTATTCTTTTCCTTCTACTCCCAAACAGAAACCATGCTGATTCTTTCTGATTATAAACCTTTCAATACAGCCAAATGCAGTTCAGATTAGTTCTGTGTCAAATATAACAAGTAGAAAGAGAAATGCTGAAAGTGATGCTGATCAAGTCTAGAGGGAGAACAGACTGTGCTAATCCTGCAACAGCAGGACATGGTATGAATACTTGCTGTTGTTGCTTGCTTTGACACATGGGATTCTCACGAACCAAGCATGGTCTTTGCTTCACTGTTCATTATAGGATTTTTTCAAAAAAGTCTCTTGTCTTAGACAGAAGAAAAAGAGGAAGAAGACTTGTCAGGAGAGCCTAAAGCCTCACCCAGTGCTGATACAACCATCTTATTTGTGAAAGGTGAAGGTAAGAGTCCCCTGCTAATTACCATCCGCTTACTGTTGCTTAGACTATGTCTGTGCAATTAAAACAGTGACACTCTAAAACCACAGAGTCTGTTCTAGATGCTTTCTGTTTAGAAATTGGCTAGGTGGGGTATATGGAGTTTCTAACGGTTCAATATTTTTTTGTGTTTCAGACTTTCCAGCGAACAACATTGTAAAATTTCTGGTGGGCTTCACCAATAAGGGTACAGAGGATTTCATTGTCGAGTCTCTTGATGCTTCCTTCCGGTATCCCCAGGACTACCAGTTTTATATCCAGAACTTCACAGCTCTCTCTCTGAACACAGTAGTTCCACCACAGAGACAAGCCACATTTGAGTACTCTTTCATCCCTGCTGAGCCTATGGGTGGTCGTCCTTTCGGTCTAGTTATCAATCTCAACTACAGAGATGTAAATGTAAGCCTGATGTTGTAACTCATTTGAATCTTCCTGGTTGATGTGGAGGTGCCAGGAAGGAACTGCTTAGTCGAGTTACTACCTCTTCATAAAGTGAATGCCTTTGTAATATTTAAGTAGATCACTAGATACATAAGCACAGTAAGTGACTGCTTACATGTTTCACATTAGTCCCCCAGGCACACTCAGTTCTTTATATGTTGCACCTAAAGTTATGTCGGCAGTGGAAGCTAGAAGGCCTTAGAACTGTACTCCTAAAAAACTGAACCAACCAACCAAAACTAAAGCTTTGTTTAGGATAACTTAATTTTCACTGTGCTTTTCAGATTGGGCTTTGCTAACAAACCCTACTGGCAATCTGAGTGCCACTGCAAACTTCACTTTAGGTGAATAAATGGCCAGTTGCAATATGGGGGAAGGCTATGCAAAACCATAAATGGGGATAAAACAGGGGATTCTTTTTCTCTTTTGGTGCAGGTCAAAGATTAACAGGCTTCCGTACCTTTGTGTTTTGGTAGTCGTAAATAAGAATCCTTTGTATGTAATATCTCTTGTTATAGGAAATAACATGCTGAAGGCCAGGTGTGACTATCTTACTATCAAGACTGTTCTTTGCAATTGGATCAAAACATTTGTGCTTTTATGTGTTCAGTCAAACTAGCACTACTTACAAACTTAATAAAATCTGATGCAGGAATTAGTGCTTTCTAGAATTTTTCCAAGAACATGGAAAAAGATAAACATTTGTGTATGTGTTCAAGAAATTAATTTGAAATGTTATGTGCAAACTTTGTTATAGGGCAACATATTTCAAGATGCTGTCTTCAATCAAACTGTTACAATTATTGAAAAAGAAGATGGGCTGGATGGAGAAACGTAAGGAGACTGGAGATGCAAGTTTAGTTGGTGTCCTGGTAGAACAGTTTATCGATGGTGCCAGTGAGAGTAGTTCTTGTATCCTCATTTTGTTGAATGTTAGGTCTACTGTGTTGGTGGTGTACCAGGCATCTGACAAAGACAATGTTTACAGACTGAAAGTAAGAACTTTTTCCTGAAATTAAAGTCTGTATTAATAGTGGGGATCTTCAGCATTGGTACTAAGTCAGTGAGCAGTTTACAGATGTGCTCAGAGGATGTAAGTCAGGAATAGGACCGGATGTTATACAGGTACATAGCAATTCAAAGCTGTTAAGCTTTTGTTATGCTTCTGTGCCTTTTCCTAAAAGTTAAAAGATGCATAGGGTCCACAGTATTAGGCTGTGAGTCCTGCTGTCGAGACTGGAATAAATTTCTTCTGGAGCAATCCAGTATAATCTAAGTTTACAAAAACTAGAAGATGTATTTGGAGTACAAGATAGAGGAACTCAGTCATTCTTTGCACTATCCCCTGTCTGTAGAAGGTCTCTTTCAGGAGTGATCCTTTTCAAAGATAAGTAGATCTGACACACCTTATATGTTGCGAACATATGCTGTGCTGATATGCTTTTAAATATTGTAACACTGGAGTGGAATTTTAAGTGAACCTCTGAGTTAAAAAAATTATTCTTCAGAAATACTTGTAGACAATGTCGAGTACCTGAATTGTCCTGCGACAGGTAGAAATTGCCTGCTGAGCAAGCTTCCTTTTAAAAAAGGTCAGCCAGAAGAAATATTAATTCACATTTCTCAAATAGAATGGCATAAATTAAAGAAAAATTGGTCACATAAAAATGTGTGATATTTTGAAAAAGGAGCTCTCAGAAGAATTCAGTGTATTAGAATCAGTTTGTGTGAATGTCCTGTAAACAGATAATTACCCTGTAACAGGGATTTTCAATTAAGTCTCTTGTTTAGTTTCATTCCAAAATTTCCTTTATCATAAATCTGACTTCAGATGTTCAGCTTGCAATAGGATTTTTACCTGTAAACTCCCTACTCCCCAAATTAATTTCAGATATAACTTATGTTCACCTCTTGCTAAGTATCAACTGGTATTTCTGGTAAAATCACTCAAAACAAACCTAAATATGCAGATTAAAGAAATGACTGTATGGGTAGAATTCTAACTGTGGAACAAGATAAGCAAGGTCTTTTAAAGCTCTGTTGCAAATAAATTAAGTCCTAGAAGAAATTGCTTTGCAGTAGTCTACTAAAAGCATGTAAGAGATTTTTGAGGGCTTTGTAAGTGCTTAAAGCTATCACAAACATAAATATTGCCTATAACCCAGTATCTGGAAACTTCATCATAGTGCAAAAAAGTTCTTAAAGTTACACAATTTCAGTATTTATTTAGAACAGTTTTCTAATTTATACAGCATTTTTCAAATGTTCTGTTGCTCAGAATTAAGTTTATGATTACAGTTTCTGAAGTCAAATCAGAATATTTGTTAGCACTTCAGTTTCAGAATCGTTTTTTTTTCCTCCACTCACCCCCTACAAAAGTTCTTATGTGGCCGAAGCTAGGCTTAGATTCTGTACCTCTGTGTAAACTCTCCTCAGAATTTAAGATTTTTATCTAATGGTTTCTTAAACTGTTTTTTAAAGGATCTTCATGTACATGTTCCTCGCTGGACTTGGTCTACTTGTCATTGTTGGCCTACATCAGTTACTAGAATCTAGGAAGGTGGGTAGTGTGTTTGTCTATGTGCTTGTTAATACAAGACCTTTCTGATGTGAAAAGAAAGCAATTCAGTAATTGTTTCTGGAATATGACAATAAAGGTAAAACTTCAGAAGATTTATTTTTAGAACCTTAGAGATTACTGGAGAAACTAAAGAGTTTTAAAAAACTTCATAACTGAAGACATTTTGATTGCTCAACTCATGCTCTTTGGGTCTGCTCTTTGGCTCCGCACTGAAGCTGAATTGGAAGCTTTGATACCTTCCAGTCACTGGATGTGTGTATTTTCTGATTCACTACTTACTGGGTAGATTTTCCCCATGCTCTCTATTTCTGCCTATTAGTTAAATCCAGATCAGACTCTGGGGAAAACAGCTGTCTAGTCCTTTATTTAGTTCTCATCAAAGCTTTGCCATAATGTTGATTAGAGCCTTCTGAATTCTATTTGTAATTGTATTAATTTAGCTAATAACAGCTAAGGGTTTGTCTGGCCATGTGGTTTGGCAAGTAAAAGCTGTTGAAAGCTCAAAGTCTCATCTATATGCAATGCATAGGTGATGCCTTTGTGCAGTGTGGCTTATCATATTTTTGAAGGAGCTTCACTTGGGAATAAGTATGTGATAATTACTGTCTGTTGACATCTATTTTGTAAGGTGATGTACAAGAATGTTGTGCTAATCTGAGAAAGCATAACAAAACTGGTCATCACAAAGTTTGATTAATCAGCCATTTTTTGCAACACATATAATGAATTTGTCCAGGTGTGCATGAAATCCCAATGTCTTTATGTGGAATAAGTATTGTGAGGCATTAGAAGTGGTAACGTGAGGCTTAGGGGAATAAATTGCTATTAGGACAGATAGCTTAGCTTTAACTCCAAAGACAGCTCCATACTAGCCTTAAGTTTATGCCTTAGTGAAATAATTACAATTCATTAAATGTAGCATTTTCCGTAATTTCTTATACCTGTGCTATCCAAACCTTGTTTGAAAGAAAAATCTTTTCTTTCTTGAATTTTCAGAGGAAAAGACCGGTACAGAAAGTAGAGATGGGAACATCAAATCAAAATGATGTTGATATGAGCTGGATTCCCCAAGAAACTTTAAATCAAATAAGTAAGTAGTCTGCCTTCCACAAACTGGAACATAACAAATCTAGTTTATCAATTAATTATAATCAAATAAGTAATTGATACCCATTTCTCAGAACAGCATACAAGTCTTCTAGGGAATAAGAAATTATCTAAAGCACTGTGCTTAATGATTAGACTGTTACTTTACCTGTCTTTATAGAACAAACTTCACTGGTTGATCTAATAATGACTATTGGTGACTTTTACAATTTGGTCTGTGGACTGTTTTTCAACAGTATAAAATCTCTACCCAAAACCTACATCACAAAGGAGGTTTAAATAAGAGAAAATAGCTGTCATCTCAAAGTTTCTGTAAGTTGTTTATAGGTTTTCTTGTAGACCAAAGTTTTAAATGAGCATTAGAAGCGTATATTAACTAAAGCCACATTAAAACTTGTTATTAATGTCCTTCACAAATCCAAAATTAATAAGTTCTACTTGATACCTGAAATGACAACAGTAAACCAAATATGTGATTTCCTTAGACTGTTTGTGGATATTTCTAACTTCTCTTACTCTTCTCTTTTGCTTTCCCATGGCTTCAGTGCAGAGTAGAAGAGGTGAGGCAAACTCTTTGTGAGCTGAAGAGTGAAAGTGGTTAATGTGCTGTCCATGTAAAAACTGTGCATGGATAGAAGTACAGCTTCCTGCATGCAATGCCTGGTGATGTAGCATGAGCAGTAAAAGACAACAGAACAGATGCGTCCAATGGCATTAATGCATTTTATATACTTCTAAATTTATGTTTTTATGTATTTTGTGTATGCATTTCTGGTTATGCTGTAGTTACATAGTTTCAGTAGAATACTGATTAAGTATTGCTGTCTCTTCTAACAGTTCCCACAATTCTTTATTTAAAAGGCAGATGTGTATTTTGCCTTCCCCACTACCTGAGTGTAATGTCAAACTGATACTATATGAGGATGGTGGAGGGAAGTTCATGACCAGTGGCTGAGTTCACTTTGTTTCAGTGAGAAACAAACCTCACCCTTGGGTATAATAGTTTATTAATCAGGTTTATCTTCCTGGGTCTTCCTCATTCTGGGTGATTATCATCAGAAGCATTAGATGATGTGAGGGGAAAGAGCCTCAACAAAGTGCATCCGAGACAAGATGCAAAGAGAAGTGCTTTGAAAACCCTTTGTGGGACCCACCTTTATTTGGCAAAGACTGCTCTTTTGATGAAATAAGCATATGCTGAGCTTCATTCAGTGTAGAACGGCTAGAGGCCTTAGCTCTGATATGTGCCAGGAGCTGATGATTCTGCTTTTTTTATTCCTTCACCCTTTTTACTCTGCTTACATGACTTTTGCTCTACTCATGAAGGTGTAAGCTTTCTTGTACATCATTTTCTGTGAGACACAGGAATGATAGTGTAAAATCCAGGCACAGAAAACTGAAAAGTCTCAGTCTAGCAAGAAAATCTAAATGCTATTCTTTCTGAATAACAAGCTGTCTTTAAACGGGTTCAAATCCTGGTAATGTTTGGGTCCTGTCCCAGTCCATTTCTTAAGCCATATAGATATTAATATCTTTTCATATCTTTAATACCTGAAGTCTAGGAAAAACTGATGTTTACGTTGTTCTTAATTGTAGTTTTCTCATCTCCAGGTTAGCTTCAGTTAGAACTCTACATTAGAATTCTTTAAAATATCTGGCCTTCAAGATCTTGGAGGTTCTTGAATTTTAATTATTGAAAGACATTTCATACTGTACTGATTGGCTTATAATGGCATGATGGCTGCTCTTTGTGTTTGCACATACTCTAAACAGTGAAGTTATTGGAGATTATTTTGTTTAAGGAAATGTGCATTTTTAAGTCAGCAGGTGCACATAGCAATCACTTCAGCACTTCATACAGAATACTGAAGCTTTTCTACAATAATCATAGAACCACAGAAGGGTTTGTATTGGGACCTTAAAGTTCACCTAGTTACAACCTCCCTGCCTTGTGCAGGGACACCTTCCACTAGACCAGATTGCTCTAAGCCACATCCAACCTGGCCTTGAACACTTCCAAGGATGGGGCAGCCCCAGCTTCTCTGGGCAACCTGTTCCAGTGCCTCACCACCCTCACAGTCAAAAATTTTCATATCTGATTACAAAGTGCATCTTCGTAGTCAAATGTGGATGCTTTTGGGAAAAGTGGGGCTTTTCACAAGAAAAACACTCATCTTCAGCTGCTAATCTATATGAATGTGGAAATGCTTCATGCAAGACAAATTTGCTTAAAGGAGAGTCAGTCATAAATTCTTCAGGAAGGCAAACTCAAGTCAGTATTGATCAAAATAATTCATTATCTTTATTAAAGTGTAATTACCAAACATGAAAGTTGTCTAAACAGCAGAGTGTGGTGGAGATGGTGTAGGTTTCTGGTCTTGGTTTTTTTTGCATTTTAGTAACTAGCAAATACAGCAAACCTCACCCTGGAGTTGTATCTTACAGAATGGAAATGTTTTTTTTGTTATCTTCTATTTAGGATGGAAAAGGCTGAACAAGTTGCTTGAATTGGCTTCTCTGTGGTGATACACTGCATTAGCAAGGCAGTCTGTCTTGTGTTTGGGAGGAGAAAAATACATGGTCATGTAACAGTTGCAATTGATGCAACTCTAACTCCTTTTTTCTTTTTTTTTTTCTATCTAGATAAAGCTTCACCAAGGAGGTTGCCCTCCAAGAGGGCACAGAAGAGACCAGTGGGCTCTGATGAGTAATGTTAACTAAGTACAACAGTTGAACCTTTACTAATCCTGCCTGTTTGGTTTTTTTTGGATTGGAGTAGTGCAGAGAATCCATATCACCATAAGGAAAATACTGCTAAACATTTGGACTGAACAGATTAACTGGTGTTAATATTACTGAAAATGCACTTCTCTTTTAATTTTTTTTTTTTTTAATTGTTGGGGGGTGGGGGGGAGGTATCCATTAAGATTTGTGCCTGCGTGTGTAAGCGGTTGGTCTTAACAGAAACATGTTACCTGAAATGTGCCTTTAGAGTTCTTTGTAATGCTGGCTTGTCATCTGTACATTGTCTTTGAAGAATTTTTCTCCTCTCCCTAATCTGAATGTCTAGTGACTTAATCAGTCTCGATTGTATCCTATCTGTATCAAAATCTGTATGCATTTCTCTTCTTCAGTAAGTAATGTTATTCTTTACAGCATGCACACACTGAAGTTTGTGTGTGTGTGGTCCCATTTCAGTGGCAAGGCACTGATCATCTAGACTTCTGCATAGTTTGCATTCTAAAGGCACAATTGGGTATAGCTGCTTGTAGTGGTAGATATTTTGCTGCTGTTTTGATCTGGGCATGCAGTGACCTAAAAATCTGAACTTATCTGCATAGATGCTAGAAAGACTCTTACACAGCAGCAGAACTTGTGAAGCATGGAATTTGTGTGCTGAATTGGTATTACTACATAAATTTTTTTTTTATACCCAACTTGTTAAATGGTTAGTTATTTGAGTCAGGCCAGCAGCTTAAGTATGCAGATCATAGTGGTAGTTCTGCAATGTTTACTCAAGAAACTATTGAACAAGACAGAACAACTCTTCAGTAAGTTCTTGGTTCTCTCTCCTAAAAACTAGAATGCCATATGCATCCAGATGTTGATTTTGGGCTTTTTTAAAGCTTTACACGGATTTGCTGTACACACTTGAAACTGAATTTGAAAAATGGTTGGCGTCAAAGAATTTTTTTATTGGCAAATTATTTAAGTCACCCTTTATGGTTTTTAAATCTCACCCATCTTTCTGCTGCTCAGTACACTGGTCTGAGTTATTTTTTTTTTTTCTCGCTTTGTCTTTCTTACTCGTAACACAGATGCATATTCATCACTAACTACATGTTATTTCAGTACTCAAGCAGAAAAGCTCTATGAAATCAAAATGAGATTCCCTTTTGTGGCTTACATGATTACCAGGTACTGAGGTATTGATCCACATCCACTGCATTCAGGAATTTACCTGACAGGGAAAAGAGCAGATATGCAGAGTGTCAGTTTGCTGCCATTCAGTCACTTGGACAAGGCTTGAATTGTTAGCATCTCAACTGCATCTCTTCCTGTGTCTGAAGGTTATCTGGAAGCTTGTTGAGGTCAGGAAGAGGCATCAACTTGAGACCTCTGTCTTCTTTTCCTCCTCTTCCCGATCCCTACTTGTGGAAATCCTTTTAGATCTACACTTGCTTTGCAGGGGCTGAGCTTCTGAGTCAGTGAATGCTGAGCAATATTTCCAAATCCTGTCACAGTGTGTTTGAAGCATCTGAGCTCTGAAACTACCTGTACTGGCACTATTTTATTATACACTTTGCCAGAATGAACTGTGAAGATGTTCTTGACTCATCTTGCTGTGGAAGAGATGCTTTGTTCAACTTTCTGAAGATGCTAGTCCAGGCAGAATATTTTTTGCAGTTAAGATTGCTTAGTTGTCATACAGATCACTTAACAAACAGTTGAATGCTGCCTTCATAAGGGGTATCTCCACTCAGGTTGCGTGGAACAACTTTTTTTGCCTTTAGTGATGTAATCTGACTGATTCTGTGGTAGGTTTGAGGGCTTATGTTCAAGCTTGCATTGATTCAACAGAGTGTTTATGTATTCAATGCTTTATGTACTAAAGCCCTATGTTTATTGCAGCACCTGATACACTGAACTTCTGACTTCCCTCTCTTGGATTATGTCTCTAACCTCACATCAACAGGGGTTTTTTTTTCATTTCCGGTAGTAGATAATTTTGAACTGTGTGCTCTAATTCTCTCCAAGGATCAAAGGTACTCTCTGAGGGGGTGGTGATGAGAGCTGCCCTAGATACAGTGGTACGCTGGGAAAAAAGACAAAGGATCAGAACAGAGGATGCTAATTTGTAATACTCTAGTTTTATTTGTTGAGATAAATAGATTAGCCCTTACTGAATGAGTCCTGGAGCAACTGTGGCCTTTAGGAGCTGAAGGACTGTACAAAAAAGAAGTAAGTACTAGAAGGTTTCAGCTCTTCTCTGCACTTGGTGATTTACCTTCCAAATGCTTAAGCTCTAAGCATGATGGAAGAGAGGAGGCATCTCGCATAGGAATCAGCACTGGCCATGTCCAGTTGTACCAAGCCCATCTTTCTGACCGTACAACTTGGCATTCACTGGATGGTTCACAGTAACTTTCTGAGCCAGAAGCAGTTCATAAGAACAGTGGCTAGTAAACCACTACTACTCATGATAAATGCCATAACAGTTTTGAATTACTTATTTCTCTTTTAATTTGCTGTAGTTGAAACTTAGCAAGAACATTCCGGTATGCAGTGGTAACTGAACTTTGGCATCTCTAACATTATTTCTGGTGAATAAGCCAGTGTACTCATTTTTCTTCAAATGGGAGAACATAGTTGCTGCTTTATCCCATTGGTTAGAAACTTATTTTGGTACTTGAATTTTCTACTCAATTTTTAAACACACAGAGATAGCTTAGTGTCACAGGTATGTTACTGGATATCATTATTATCAGCTGAGTGGGGTATCATTTCACTGGCTTAAAGATGAGACAGTAGCAATTCTGCCTCTCTCTATGCCACCCCTTTCCAAGTGGCAGCCTAAGCTTTATTATAATCTAGAGTTATCACCATGATTCAGCTGGCTTAGTACACTGCCACACCATTGCTGTGAGGTTCTGAGAGTTTCAAAGTGAGAACTGTAAAAAATGTGGACTGGAGTTTCTTCCTTATTAGTAAGAGATATTAAAGTGGTTTCAGACAGCACATAAACTGTGGCCCTAGAGTGAAGGAACACTATTAATTCCTTTCTCACAGCTCCTTAACTTACTCAAAAAATTGTGAAGACTTCACAGTTCTACACTTGGGGTAAGAAAAACTGCTTTAGAGTTCATCTCTACAAAGCATTAATTGAGCTATACATGAACTGCATGTGATGCTTCTAGCGTTCTGTATGCTGTCTGCTTTGTGACAGCAGTTCATTTTTTCCCAGTATCATTAATCTGAGAAAGAAGAGTGGCTGCTGTCAGACTAAAGGATTGAAGCATCACCTTAATACTTCATGTACAAAATCATTAAATTGTAGGCTTAGAGCTGAATGGAGCAGACTAGTGATGGTAGTGCTTGTTTAAAGAGTTATGATGAAGGTCTTCCTTAGCTTGGAACAGGCATAATCAAAATTACCATTCACTGATTATTCCTGGAATGCATGGTGCTAAACAAAATGTTGGAGGTGAAAGCTCTGAATTCAGGGAAGTACCAGGGAAGCCAAATAATAATGTGGGCTGGCTGTCCCATTGTCCAGTGTGCCTGATGTACGGAGCAGTAAAGAGTCTGTTCTCTTTTCTTCTCCAAAGGAAGGACACTACCTACCTCACAGGAGTGACACAAGGGCTGTTTCAAGAGTGTTTTGAAGTTATGTGAGACTTGCACAATACACTTCCATGGAGATAGTAAGACATAGCACTAGTGTTGCTTGCTGGCAATTGCATACATAGATACATATTGTACCAGTTTAGTCCCCTCACTGAACAGAACTCAGCAGCTTTACACTTTAGACATTTCTAAAATACACAGAGCAATTGCATTTAAATTAAAAAGGAGAGCAAAGCCAGAAAGATCTCTTATTTTCGGTAAAAGCTTATGGGCGGGCTAAGTAACATTCTTCTGATACTTTTCCATTTATCTTTAAATTTTCCCAGGGACTTTTTCTAATCAATTGGTACAGATGATTGTTTGTGTAGCTACAATCAACAGTCAGTTTAAGAATGACTGATTGTTTTGGATGATTAAGTTTAGCTGTACTGCAACTGAAGTGTTGAATTAACATCTAGGTTTTTACCTGCTGACTTCCATTTATAAGTGAGATCAGATCTCTTGAAAACAGCTGCAGGTTTTTTGTTAATTATACTTGATTTTTTTTTTCTTAGCATTGTGTAGCTTTTTTTCTTTTTTTTTTTTTTTTTTAATAAAGCATGAGTATGGCACCCAAAAAAAAAAAAAGGCCTTTTCATTGATAAGCAACCTGTACTTGCAAATATGCAAAGAGTGAAAACATAGTATTCTTAAAAAGCTGCTTCTCTACAAGTGTAGTTGGAATGGAAATAGTATTGAGCAAATACTCTGTTTTGGACAGTGGACTCATAATTAGGATTAGAATTCTGTATAAGAATGAAGGAGGGCCCTGGGAAAATGTTCAGTAAGTTCTTGAATCCTGCTCAGTTGAAGCTGAGCCATACTCCTCTGAATTTCTAGAAAGAATAACCTGTTAAACCATAGGCAATGGAAAAAGGATTTGTTAAGATGCTTAAAGGTTGCTGAAGCACAAGGTTCTCATACAGCCAAATCCTTTTGGCATTTCCATGAATGCTGTTATCTGACCAAATAAACAGTGATATTCCAGGCAGTAATTCTGAATGTAGCAGTTCCAGCAGGTGTATTGCATCCAAACAGAACAAGGTAAAACTTCCTGGTGAAAAAAGCTAACAAAAATGGCTTAAAAAGAAAGGATGCTGGGACTCCTCTATTTGTGAACTATATCTGTGGATAAATAAGGGAAAAATAAAAAGCAGATGTGTTGATGTATTTTTAGGTCCTAGAAGACATAAAAATAACTCTGAAATTTGAAGCCTGCCTCATCTTTCCCTGGAGAGATCAAGATAGATTTTTAAGATCTCATCTTGGTATCTCTTCTTTCTAAACCAGTTATTGCAATCTATCTATCTGCTTATCTTTTCTGTCCCCTCATGTTAGTAGTCTTTGCTATAAATTTTTATTATCCAAGATGCAATAATATTTCAACATTACAACATTTCAGTCCCTTAACTGATGAGGAAAAGCTGAAACTTAGCCTGCCCTTTCCTCCTCCCTCTCTGTTCAGCTGAAATGGAAACCACAACTTGTCATGCCTTAACTGAGTTTTCTCTGTGCCACTTAAATTCACATAATGAAACCCTCACTTAAGAGCTGGCTCTTTCACACAGCAAAGAGAACACTTGGAGCTGATGTACTTATTCTCACAACTGTCTGAATAAGGGAGATTTTCAAGATGATCTCAGAGTGTATATTCTAGTAAAGAAGGTTCAGTCCTGTCATGCAGGGCCTGGATGGAGCTGCACAAAATGATTTTCATAGACATGAAGCTGCAGTGGTGGAGCATGTGGGATTAAAGCCTTTACCCTGGAAAAAAAATACAATACCACCTTCAGTAGATGGAAATTATTACAGCCAGCACTCCCCAAATCTACCAGCTGAGGGATCTCCCAAGCCTGTGACAACTGCTCCTCATAACAGACAAGACAGTTTTAGCCCCTTCTCAAAGAGCAGCATCTACGTGGATGGGCCAGAGCAACTGTGTTGCTTTCTTAATCATTCCTTGCTGTATCTTGGTCACCAAAGTAAATCTGAGCACTCTATTTTTCTGTGCCTTTCAGAAAATAATTGCCAGATGTGAAGTGTGAAGTCAGAAAAGCTGTAAGTGGTTGTGTCTTGTATTTGCATCCACAAAACATCAGGGCTGTAGCCACCTGTGGTGTCAGTGCAAGGTGTTGCAGAGGCAAGGTTTATAGGGATGCTCCATACACACTGCCTCTGCCAGCTGCTGTCCTGGTGCTGGCCCCACAGCCAGTTTTCCTGGGGTTAGAGTTGTATTACACTGGACCTTTTAACCCCATATGCACCTTGACCACAGTCAGGTAAAAATAGGTTCTCATTCAGCTTTTCCATGAAGGCTGGATCAAAGAGCCCAGACCGTTCAGAACACTGAAGCAGCTTCCTTGCCTGAGCCTGGATCCACAGCACTGCAGAAGCAAGCAGGGGACACGACCTTGCCAGGATAGTATGCTTGATCCTAGGATCAGCTGGCAATTTTTCCACCTCTAAGTTTTCAAGAGAGAAGGAAAGAAAGAAGACACTTTTCTTTAGCAGGGAAGAAGGTCTTAAAATACCCTATTGCAGGTTTCCAGTGCAAAGGAAATGCTAGAATTTAAATAGTGTCTGATGACTGTTGCATACAGTGTGGCACACATTGCTACCAGAATTACAGGTTATATTTAATAGCAAGTTTAAATACCCTAAAAACACTTGATTGTGAAGTGCATCATTTTCCTTAGAGCCAGTATTTAAGACTTGAGTTACTTGGTTGTTTGTAATAGTGGTTCATTCATGGAGAGTGGATTTAATTTTTCACAGCTGAAAATGACATTTTTTCCTCTTAATTCTATCTTGTTGCTGCTACAAGCAAGCTGGAAACCAGGAGGCACATCTTGCTGTTAGCCACCACAGGAAAGGTGGTGCATGAAATAGGATTTATCTTGTATTTTAAAAACTACACTACACTCCTTTCCACTATATTAGTCTGATAGGTTCCCTCAAGGTCCTCTTGAGACTGAACTCAATCTGCTCCCGTTTAAAGCGTCTCACTGGGTGTCACTGTCCATTAGTTAGGTGCAGTGCTCCTTGGGGTTGCTCATTTCTTTCTGTGACAATCCCCAAGGGCCATCACCCCTCATTCCTATTTTGCTGAATTTATAGAACTGCACCAACCCAGATGTCACTGATTTGCTATAGTGGGAATAAGTACTCGCCCTCAGGGACCTGCTAATGAACTGCAGAACATCCCTCAGCTGCAGTTCAGTAAAAGACTGCTGGAAGGAACTGGGAGAGAGGCTGCTATCACTTTTATTTAAGTGTTGTTCAAATTAAGTACCTTCATTTTTAAGCATGTGTTTTACAGCTACTAAAGACTCTTTTGATTCAGAAAAAGAGTTCAAAACTGTCAAAGAGGCGCACTCACCAAAAAGTAATAGCCAAATGCATTAGAGGCAGCATGTGGCTCTGCATCCTGTGCCAGAACACGTTACCACGGGGTGCACATTTGGCTCAGTTCTCCAGATCTCTCCCTCACCTACAATGCTGGCTCATTTTCTAACAAGTTCTGTGTCTCAGGTAGCTGTGCTAGACAGCCCCTGTGGTTTTAACTCCAAAAGATACTGACAGATAGTGATCTAGACACGAGATCAGAAATCGAACTCACTGTGTTGTGGTGCAGACTTCACAGACTGCTGTGTACATGCAGGCAGGTTGATACTCTGATTTTCTCTGGCTGTGGAATATAATGGACCTGGTACATGTAACCTTGAAGCCTCAGTCAGACAGGCATCTTGAAGGCAGCAGATGAAATGGTGTTAAACATCCTGCCACCAAAACGGGACATTCTGGCAAAGTGTGCAAATCCAGGAATACTGGATCCCATTCAGCAGCAGTGCATGTGGTAGAACATGGGAGGCCATGTGCTACCTCCTCCCCAGCTGCTCCCTGGGAGCCCTGTGCATCAAGAAGGGCTGTGCTTCACTAGAATTAGAGGAAAACAGCAATGATGAAGGCTGCATTTTTTTGTCTACAGCCAGGTTTTACCTGGTCACCTTCCTGTTCCCAAGCACAGGTCGTGGTAAAGCTTGAGTTGTAAAATACTTGGGAGAGATAATGGTCAAACAAGCCTACATCTCACAAGTAGCACTACCATCATCCAAAAATAAGATACAAATATTTCTTTTGGGTGCAGGTTCATTAGAAGTCAGATGCTCCTCATTTAAAACAAACCTAAGCTGTCCTTCTCTGTACAATCAGGAGATGGGAGGAAGGTTAACATATCAATTGCTTTAGTTACCTGAGAACATAACTGACCGTGTTCCTGCACCCACTCCCTCTCTGGGGCAGTGATAGTCCTGTGTGCACACACTCGGGAAGGGCCATTTCTCTGCACATTTGCTGCCAAGAGGCAGGTTTTGCTGTTCCTCGTGCCCCAGCTGCTCAGGTCATGCCCTGCTGTAGAGCCACCGACCCTCTGGCTGACATTTTGTCCTAACCTTGGCACCTTTTTACGAGCAGCACGGCTGCGCTCCACGTGTGGTTACAGGCTAAAAATTACCGACGGAAAGTCAGCCCACAGCCACGCTGGCCTTTACTGCATTAACCTCTGCCTCTGAGATTATGAAAACAGATCAGGCCTTTCACGATGAAAAGCCTTTTCTCCAGCAGATTTTTCTTATTTACAGCCTCCCATTAACTGATGTTCATAAGCTGCTTCACAACCCTTGCTGAAAGGGCTCTAGAGAAGTTCAAGCGCTTTCACAACAGCGTATTCCAAACACCCATCGGCCAGAGTTTCCTCATACACTCCTGGCAGTTTTCCCTGACAAACAAGAGACAAATCTGGCACAGGAGAAATAAACTAGCACAGCAAAGGAGAAAGCTATTTTCAGTTCCTACTACTCAGAGGATTGCTACAACATTTACTACATTACACAGTGAGGTTGGGTGAGCCGGAGGAGTCTTCCCACTTACTACTGTTTAATATATGAGAAAAAAACCTGCTTCCCTCTTGTGAGGGTCTTTTTTTAGGTTGAGGGGGGACTTGAGAACTGAAAGTAGGAGGCACCACTAGATTTTTAGGAAAAACTCATCAGTGTTTCTCAGCTCCATTTAGTTTCACCTCTACAGAGTGATTTCAGATGCATCCTGAAATGAAGGCATCTTGGCACCCTACCTAGCAATGCTCTGAAGGTTTTGATTTCCCTAGAAAAACCAATCAAGTTTTTTTGTCTGTCTTGTACCCCTTTAACACTGGCATGTGTGTGCAGGTTATATGCCACTTACCTGAGGTGACACTTGCATATATCAACAGCAAGGCAGATGCTCCTGTATCTGTTGGGCATCCCATTCTGTGCAGTAACCTGCCAGCAGTCTGTGTCTTCACTGCTGTCTTGGAGCAGGCCAGCTGCCCTCTGACTCTCCGCTGTATTTCTCCCAAGTATTAAACCACTTAATTTCCTTTTTAAAAAAAGGCATTTCTGGAAAAAAGTTTCATAAACATCTTTTTACAATGTTGAACACACTGCTACTCATAAGCACAACACAACCTTCACCCCCTCCCTTGCTTTAAATAGGCCTCCCTTCCCAGGTGAAGCCACTGATGGGCCCTGGCAGTGCACAGGGATGGTGCTCTTTTGCACCTGTAGAGGTGCAGCTGGTGAGAGATCCTAAATCTGTCCCAGAGCACTCCTCCCTATGCTGTGCCCCCTCCCAGTCCTCCAATAGTTCCCAAGCAAACACGTGAGTACCACTGGACAAATTAGTCTCTCACTTGTCCGAGGGCCAAGGGCACACAACCACCTGTGTCTGACACCTGCTCAACATGTGGGAGAAACACCTTGGGCTTACTTATCAGCCTTTCAGGATTGTCAAGAAGGAGCTAAGTCCTCTCAAACTGCATTCCCAATACACAATCCTCAGCTGAGGGGACTAGGAAAGACACCACTGAGGTCATGCTGAGAAAGGCCAAGAGGTATGAACTTGCTGAGTACAAGTCTGTGCATCTGCAGGACATGCTTTAGACATGTGAGATGGGGCTCCATGAACAAACCACTTTTCCTGTTAATGCCCTTCAAAATGAGAGGAACAGGCTATGACCTGCTCAGCAGAGCTGTTGGCTAAGAAACCCCAGCTATGCTGAGCCTCCTGTCGTTTTAGGGATATTTCCATTTTCTCAAATCCTGTGATCCAGCATGGCACTAATTTCCAAAGACTAGGGAAATCCAGCAGCAAATCTGCAGGTAGCTGCAGTCACCGGTTTCCAGATAGTGACAACAATATGCTCCTGGATGTTGGTTTCCCTTGTTCCCTGTGTGTGCATGTGAGGACATGGAGCAAGGAGCTCCAGTGTGGGGCTGGAGGCCAAACCCAGGAACTCCAGAGCACACCCAGGACTCAAAGTCCAGGGGCCACCACAGTGAAATGGTGATATGCCACCAACCTGCAGTGCTCACACAGCCAGGAGACTGGTCACATATCCTGGTCAGACACTGCACAGGCAACCCAAGATGCAGATACCGAGTCAAATCATGCCATCCCACTTAGGCATACATACCTTTTCCTACACACACTCCTCCTCCTTCCCCAAACCTTGGACCATTTTTCATGAAACATTCAGCTCTTCCCTGACATTACGGAGGTTTTCAGAATCCCCCAAGTCAATTCCTTTATTTAAAAAGATCAGAGCACAAAACCCAGCATCTCCCTTGTTTCCCCTTTCACTGTTGCAGCACAGCCCCTCCCCTGCACAGGTGATTACAGTTTAGTGCCAAGGAAGGGGAATATGGGGGAAAAGTTTTTTATGCAGCTCCTTGGCTGGAGGCTCAGGTGACCCACACCACCAGAAGATGCTGGTGCATTGTACAGGTTTTACTCACTTCCTTCCCTGATCTTGGCTATTCCAGTACTCAGGTTCTTGGAAATGCTGGCTTGGCCCCTTTTTGCACAGTCCAGCAGTTAAGAGATTTTCTGATTAAACAATCCAATGCATTTCTCCATCTGTTTCTTTTCCTGCATTGTCAGAGTGGGTGATGAAAAATGGCACCTCTTACACTGACATAGAGAAAGTGCCGCTTTTTCTGTGCTGGGGTCTTGTCTCCCTTTTACAGGTAGTCCTAAGTCTCAGGGTTTCTAAAAGTGTCATTTTCAATCCCATTGTAACTCTACACAAAGACCTAAAGAATATGGCGTGTGACTCCCCAAACCAGTGAAAAGGGAAAAGTTTCAAGTACATTTTTGCCCCTTGCCACCTTTGTTACTTGAATTGTCACCAATTTTATTTGAGAAAGGCTTTTTTTTTCAACAGAACAGGTCAAAACACTGTGTTAAGTGTCAACAGCAAATTATTTCTCATTGTACTCACCTTCTGAAGACCTTGGTGTAGGCATTCAGCCCTCCCATCCCTCAGATTCTGGCTACTTTGTGACTGGATAATGGAAAACAAATACCTTTATTGCTTTCTCTTTACCTATTTGCAATTTAGTATCAGTAAAAAGATGCTCCAACCAGGGTCTGTATCCTGCTTTGGGATAGCCAGTTTTTACCCAATCCTGCTATCTCCAGCCCATTCCCACAGCCCACAGCTTCGTACTCCACCCTTCGAAAAAAACCTCCCTCTCCTGGTGTCCCTCGCTGCCCAGGCATCCCTGTGGTGGCACAGACTTTTATCTTCCCCAAACCTTAATGTTCTGAGCTAAGCGTGTGGCCTCCATTCCTGAGGCACTGCTGTGTGATAGATCCACAAGACAGGGGCTGTGCCGCTCTCTGCCCACGTGGAGAATTAACCTGCAGCTTCACCTTTAAACACAGTGGGGAAAAAAGTCTTTAGGGAATGAGGCGAGGAAGCAGCAAGTTGGGGAGGACACACAGAGACACCACCACCACTTCCCCACCTCTCTGTTAACCTGGTATTTCTGGCCAGATCTGCCACTGGAGTTGGTGTGGGGAGGAGTGGAGGCAAAAAGAGGGAAAGGGAAATGCCACCAAGGAGCAAAGTTCAGCTGGCCTGGCAGGGCGTTACCCTGTCAAAGGCAAGAAGAGCAGGGAAATTCCCAACTTGTGAATAGTCACGGCAAATTGAGGTAGAAGGAGAAAAGGCCTGGGCACAGCAATTATAACCCCTTCCATGGCCAAGAACCAAGTGCTTTCTAAGTCATCTATTTCATAAGTAACTAGTCACAGTCAGTTCCTAGCCACATAAACTCATCCCATTTTACACCTCCTGACAGGTCCCCACACCACTTGGATGCAAGCTTCCCATCAGTCTCACGAGAGGAGAGGAGGCACAGGTCAGTGGGTGGGAGAGGGAAACTTTATTTTCTGCTGGTTTCCTCCCTCAGAAATCATATCTCCACCCCCTCAGCCTACCCAGAGAGCGTTCACAGAGCCCCACTTCATTGGGTACCCTCGGTTTGGGGCAGAGCTGGCTAGCTGAGTGCTTTTCTTTGAACCTGGCCCTCTTCAGGGACGAGGGCCCAGCTCCTCATGAGATGAAGTGCTGTGAGGAATTTTTACCTCTGTCAGGAAGGTGCAGGAGGCTTGAGGGAGGAAAGCAGCAGCAGTTCACCCCAAGTCTGTCTCTCTCATTCTGAACCCGGTTCAATTCTCTGCCAGAAAGAGCCACCGCAGCAGGACTTAGGAAGATGGGGATGCTTCAGCTTCACTGCAATTCCCTGACCTCCAGAGCTGGATACACAACTCAGATGATTCTTTGGCTCACTGTCCTGTGAAATGCATTTTATTTATAGGAAGGCATATAAAATGCAACTAAGGCAGCTCTGACAAGCTAAAACAAAGGATTTCTCTCTTTGTGACACATGAACGTGGCTTTTGAATACATCCCAAAGAGTTCACAACCATAAACATTTATGCAAGAAGAAAACTACAGTGGCAGAAACCAACTCAATTTACACAGAAAACAACTGATAGAGTGTTAAATCACCACAGCTGGAAGGATGCTCACTTATGTGACCATGGGGCTACAATTAATAAAAGAACCCTGACCCAACGCCTATGCAGGAAAATCAGCACCAAAGCACCTTCCTGTTGTCTTCGGCTGCTGCGCTGAGGAATTACACCAGGAGAAAAGCAGCATCTCGAAGGGGCTTGACTACCAGAAAACAGTGGTCTAAAGGAACACGCCTTTTCAGAGTGCTGCAATCATCTGCAACTCAAACTCAGACCAACTGAAGGAAGAGAAATACTGATGGTACTGGCACAGATAAGATCTGGCTTGTACATCATCCTCCAGCAGAACTAAGTCTGAGAGCAAGTTACAACAAACGCACAAGAAGAGCCACGTCCATTTCATTACCTATAATTTTTAAATATAACATTTTATTGCTTAGATGGTTTGATACAGAACAAGTTTTTATTTTGAATTTGGAAGTACTGTACAACTGAATAAAAAGAGGAATAAAAGTACCAAAACAAATGTGTGATTCTCTGTTCATGTGGCATAAACCAGTCTTGTACACAATTCGTAGCAGCAGTTTAAGTTCCCTTTAGAAAAATATGAATTCTACACATTTATTACTGTTTCCTGCATGGGATGAAATCACTAGGATTAAAATTCCTTCGTGGAGAGAGAGAAGAGAGAAAAAAAGACACAGAGAGAGAGAAGATGATGAATCATTCTGAAAATGGAATCAGACTGTCACATAGCCCCCGAAAGTTATTTCACAACAGCCTCAAACAAGGTTCTCTCTTTTTTTTTTCCTTTGTTTATTTTTTTTTTTGCGCTTTCACAGTCAAGTGCTTAATGTAGTGATTGAATTATCTCCATGTTAAGTCCATTGCAACTCAGGAAAAAGAATTTTAGAAGATCTTTTTTTGTTGTTTGTTTTTTTTTTCTTTTTTTGTAAAAGCCCTGAGAGAGGAAAAAAATAAAAAGATTCAAACAAAAATCATATAGAGACAAATTAGCTGAACATGCAAACTAAAGCCTAAGATTCACCCATAGTTTAAACACATTATAAATTTCACAGTTTAATATTGGGGAAGGAGGGGAAACAAAAAAAAAAAAAACCCCAACAACAGCAACAGTTCTCAGTCAAACTCAACTAATAAAAATGTCAATAAAATGTGGCAAGACCTTATACTCTACTAGGATATAGATAAAGGCTAAATAAAGCTTTAAATCAATAGTGATTATTGCTAGCAGATGTCCCGGCAGGATGCTGGGAATTAATTACTTGCTACATTGTTCTGCAGCATATAGTTTAGTAATGGCTTCTCCCCCACAGTATTGCGCAGTTTAGTGTGGAGAGTTGCAAAAAAAAACCAAAAATAAAACAAAACAAACCCAAAATAAACAAACAAAAAACCAAAGGACAAAAACCAAAAAATACCCAAAATAATAATAATAATAATAATTATAATTATAATAGTAATAACAATTTAAGGGATGCATGAACGGGTTTTAATTAAGTAGAATGCACCTGGGTAGAGTTTCAAATGAATCATTGGTTGTGATTGGTTTATCTATATCTGGCATTAGCTTCGTTTCAGAACTGGTTCAAACATCCCTATTTAAAAATTAAAAAAAAAAAAAAAATCAACCACAAAAAAATAGAAATCACATATACCTCAACCATTTTTTCTTATTCTATTTGCAAGAATATTACTCAAGAACGCTTCTCTTCCTTTGAATTCTGGACAGTGAGATTTCAGTCTCCAGAAATTTTCCGAGAATTTTAATATATAGATAGATATATATAGATATATATATTATATAATATAGACTGGGTCCGAGGCCCACTTCCTCCATGTCTGGTGAGAGCAGGAAAAGCAATTCTGCGGGGGGAAGGAGGGAGGGTCACAGTGCGGGCTGGGCTGGGCTGGGCTGGGCTGGGCTGGGCTGCAGTGGTGGAATAGCACAGTGAGGCTCCGGCAATGCTATTATGGCTCTGTCTGTCCCAGAGGTCATGACTGAAGGACAATTAACAAACAACAATAACGACAACAACAACAAGGACAACAAAAATGCTGTGCACTCCTAAAAATGCGCAGCTACAGTAGGATACATATTTCGCTTAACCCCTTCAATATTGGTGGCCGGAGTGTCACCTGTTGCCGGCAACAGGAGCCATACGGAGAAATTCCAGCTGCCAGCATTAAAGGGGTTAAATTACTGATATGAAATTTAGACGCACACCTCAAGTCTTCAAGCATCAACCCCAAAATCTCAGGAAGAATTTAATTTTTTTTTTAATTTATTTTATTTATTTTTAACATGTCGTATATCTGTAGTTTAATTACCAGTAGTATTTTCTTGCTCTAGAACGTGACAGTAGCAAGATGAGGGTTAAGGCTCGCATTTCTCTCTTGCTTTCAACTGGAAGACTGGAATAACTTTGCTCTTTAAGTAACGCACGCTGTCACCGATGTGATTGCAACAAGACTAATCCAGCACTCGCAGTGCCTTTCTCACGCACCTGGAAGGGCCTGGCGCGGCCCCATCCTCGCACACCTCTCCCCTGATACGCACACACGCACCCACACGCACACGCTCGCACCCCACCACGAGTGAGGTGTACCCCTGCACAGGTGGGACGATACCTCGCTGGCCTCCACTTGACTCTCTGGTCAGAGGAAGGGTTTCATTTAAAGTACAGTGGAAGAGCTGCAACACAGGAGGAAGAGGAGGAGGAGGAGCAGGAGGAGGAGGAGGAGGAGGAGGAGGAGCTGGTGAAAGCGTTAAGTCAAAAACACTTCGAGAGGGGATCCAAGCTGCGCTACGCATCTCCGTGGGCAAATATTGCCCATTGGTTTCTGCTGACTGCAGAGACAAGCGAACTGATGGATTTATAAAATAATAATAAAATAATAATAATAATATACTGAAGCAAATCAAACATATGTAACAGCAGGTGCATAATTTCCATACGTTACGTTGCTATGTAACTCTTCTCTGTATACATGCTCAGTTCATGACGGCCAGAAAAAACCCCTAGGATTCAGAAGACCATTTCTAATGCTGATAAGTGGAAACAAACGTGAGGTTGAAATTCATTGTGTTTCCTGCTTTTGGCTTGAACCACTTTGAACACCTTCAACTGCCACGTTGTTCAGGCCTCGAACAGGCTTAATGCTCCACCGTGTGGCAAATGCAAGAACAACTACTGAGAAAAAACAATAAATCAACATCTCCTCTGCATCTCCTCTGACTATTTCATATGAAATTCACATCATTTTTCTTCCAGTTATTGGCTGTGGTATCCAAGGGCCTCCCACCCCACTGCCCCCATTTCCAGCTCAGAGAACAAACACAGCAACTATCACAGATATAACAAGAACAAGCTCACACACACCAATACAAAAGGTAACATTAATGCTTAAATGAAAAAGGGTCCTCTCCAAATAATTCTTTAAAATATTAAAATCATTTTTGAAAAAATCTATAATACCAAAAGATCTAATAAAGTAGTAAGGCACTCAAATCAGTATATACTGTAGTCTCTTGCATTATTATACTGAAAGGCATATGGCACCGTGTCCAGTCTGCCATACTCTCCCCACAGCTGTAGATCGCTCTTCCAAAACGAGACTCCAGAAACCTTGCTTCTGCTGGCTTCAGCTTGCCTGCTGGGACGGGTCCAACCTCCTAGCAAGTCATTCAACCCCCAAGAGCTGAGGTGCACTGTCTGCAGGGGCAAGGATGTGATTCATGGGAGATGGCGTGCTGTGCATCTCCAGCAAGTCTTGAATGAAACCTGAGGGCCCCTCGTGCTCGGAGCCACCCCGAGGTTCCTGGTCTTTCGCGGTCTGTTTCTGCGCGCTCTTGGTGGGCTCCGTGAGGCAGGTGCCGCTCCTCTCCTCTCTGCAGGGGGAATCCATGACCGTGCCGGCCAGGGACTCATTTCGGCTTCCCATGAGGGGTGTATGGCTACCGACAGCCCCCGCAGAGTCACACTCGTTTTCTGAGATGGGGTTGGCGCCACTGTGATTGGACTCATTTTCACTGTCTTCTTCACACCTTGACTGGGTCTCCTCCTTGTCACTCTCCTTCCCGTGGTTTCGGGCATTTTTGACTTTCTGGTGTATGCGCTGGTGACGAACCAGGCTGTGCTTCAGAGTGAAGGTCCGTTCACAGGTTTGACACTTGTAAGGTCTCTCACCTAGAAGAGAATTAAAAGACAAAATCAGCTGTAAGGTCACAAACGTGCCTCCCTCTTGTTTCAAGCAGTGCAAAGCACTCTGCCCTTTTGTAAATTCAGAACCCATATCAAACATGGCTGTCACATTTATGCTGATATTTTGCTTCTGTTCTAGCAAGCTAGCTGATGGAGTGCATGCAGGAATACAGATACATTGCCTATAGCACAAATGAAAAATCAAAACTATGTGTCTTGAGACAGCTACAAGCTTGGCAAGGCCCTGCACTAAGGAGGGAGGAAGACTATAAGCACTAGGCGCTCATTAGCATCCTGTCGAATTTAGTCTGCAACTTTTCTGGAAGAAGTTTGCAGTCAACCTCTGGATGGAAGGATGAGGATACAGGCCAGGTAACTGTGGTCAACACCACATGAGAAATCATCTCCCTCTCTCTTAGATGCTGACAGATGGGCAAGGAAGAAACGTGTAAGTTAATCATCGAAGTCGAAGACAGGCTGTCACAACAGCATCTCCTCTTTCTGTGAAGCAGAAGACAGTATCACCACATTCCAAAGTGGACACAGAACAGCTAAAGGACCTAGGCTAGTCAGGCATTCATGGGACATGGGATGTGCTTGGCAGAGGTGGTCAAAATTTACTGACCAAGTGAAAAATGCCTGCCTTGGGATGTTATTTACAGAGCTGCTGGTGTTCCTCAGCTCACTACTGCTTTAGGACAGCTGTGACATGTGAAACCCCTAAAAAAACTCTTCTCAGACATTCCAGAAATGCTACTTGCAGGACAAAATTCTTCCTCTTATTTTGCAATTTTAAGCTGCAGAGCATCTGCAGGCATTCTCTGCCATAATAGATTGCTGCGATCTCAGAGCTGCTTTTCGCACCTGAGATGCTTGAATACTTTCCTAAGCATGAACTCATTGGAAAACAAAGCAGCCACAGCCCCACAGACAAAATTTGCCTGAAGTCCCAACCAAACACAGTGCCCCAGGCTGCTTCCTGTCCTGACTGAAGGTCCCATCCCAAATCATCTTTCCCTTTCTAACTCCACCTCCCCAACCCATCCTCTTTACAACTGCACCTCTTAAAGAGTTTTTCAGTGCTGCAATTCCCTCAAGACACCATCTTAGGCCAATGAGGATTAGAAGGAGGCACCTATGGCTCATTACTCACTTGTAATAATGCTTGGAATCACTAAAAGAAAACCCAGTACAAACTTGAGGGGACTGGCTGAAATGTGCAAGTACGTTGTGTTGCCCCTGGTAAGCCTGATGCTCCTTAGAAATGCTTCTCTCCAGTGCTCTGCTCAGGCACCTGCTATCAAGGGAGGGTAGAGCTCTCCAGGAGCATTTTCAGCCAATTGCTCATCTGGCACTTTGAGTGTGGCTGATGCACCCCTGTGGATCACTGTGTACTTGGGCTGGCAGCACCAGAGCATCTCACAGCTACTTGCTGGGAAGCAGCCTGCACTGAGAGGATGGAAAAAAATTTGCAGTCCAACTGCCATGCAGTAGGAAGGCAGAGGTTTCTTGCACACTTCAGCGTGTCCCAAAAGTTCCTCTTCTGAGTAAACGAACTCCAAAACCTTACAGTTATCTTTAAAAAACCCAGGCATTTAAACTGAAGTATAAGCAATGGGCAACCTGAAGGAAGGAGAGAAGGAGGAGAGTCAAAATCCTTAGCTGAAAATACGTTGATCTGACAGTGGTGGTCGGTGGTATTTATATTTATTAAGTTTGAAGAAAGTCCCAGGTTCCTATTCCACATCTATTCTATGCTAAAACATCCTTGAGTATCAAATAAGAAAGAGAAACAAATAGGAAAGAAACATCCTGACAAGGCCCACATAATTCAGCATGCAATAAAAACAATTAAAACAGAGTGTACGGGAACCTCCACGGGCACACATCCTCTGGGTTTAGATAAAGCTCAATACTGTAGATATTAACATTTCCCAAAGCTTCTGCACTAGTATGAAAAAGGGCACAAGAATAGAACTTGTCCCCTGTTTCACTTGTGGTTCAATGCCAGAAGAAAACAGATCCATTTTGCCTTCAGGAAGTCAATATTTATGATTTAGAAGGGTTGCAGTCTAGTTTCAGGCTCTACCCTTTGGTGCAGTTTACTAGTATTTTGTTAATCTTGAAGGTCTTGTTTTCAGCAGAAAGCACCTTCAAAAGATACAAAACATCAAACTACATTCGTTTTCCCATGTCAGAACAGCTCCCCAGCAGGTAAAATACATAACTAATAAGGATGCATTAATAAGGATAAATAGATAATTCACCTTTGAGCTGGCTTGTGGCTTCACCTCATTTGCAAGGCACTGCTGCAATCTGCGTATTGCATAAAGCAATCCCACTGCCCCGTCAAGTCATCAGACAAAAGTTTGACTACCTGTGTTCCACCTTCCCTGCCCAACTGCCCACTGTAGCTTTGCCTTTCACCCAAGCAGCAGATCAGAGATCACCAGCACATTATCCATATTAGGCTCAGATAATCAGACAAAACCAGGCTATCTCTCTCTCTCTAAACTTCCTCTCTGAGATCAAGTCACACACGCATGGCATGGTAAGAAGGGAGTCAGAAGCTGGACAGGACAACTTCCCAGGGATCTCCACACTTGCCCTCACCTCTAAACTCTGCAAGCAAGCATGGGGAAAAAGTTTGGGAATTGAAAACAAGACAGTGGTGGCAATTCCTGCTCTCTCCATAGCCTTTGTATGCAGCATGGGGGATTGGGGCAGAGAAGACACCTTGCAGATAGGACTAAAAGCAGTGTCTCCAACCTCAAGTGCTAGCAGCCACCGTGCACCTACAGAACAGATGCCTCAGTCTGGTGGCAGACCTGCTCACGTTCTGTTCTGCTCTCAAGCCTCCTCTTACCTGTATGAGACCGCATATGTCGCGTCAGATCTTGCAGAGACCAGAAACGCTTGTTGCACACAGTACAGACTTTCTTTCTTTTGTCTGCTTTTGCAGTACTCTTAGCCCCATCAGTCTTTGGTTTTTTGTCATCACTGCTCTTCTCAGTGGACTTTCTCTCTGTGCCTTCCCCCTCAGAGATGCTTTCGCTCTCTTCATTCTCCTTTCCTGTTGCCTCATAGTCCACAGGAGACTCCACTACCTTCAAGTCCAACGGAGACTCTTCCTGCTCAAGACCAGAGTCCTGCATCGAGGGAGCTCCTGCATCATCCTGAATGCTTTTGCTTTCATCCTCACTGCTCCTTTCATCCTTTCTGTCCTCACGAATGTGGGCTTTTTTGTGACGGCTAAGAGTGCCAGCAAACTTGAAGGTTTTGCCACAAATGTCACAGGCATGTTTCCTTTCAGTCTGAGAACTGCTGCCTGCACTCTGGTCACTCTCTGCCAGCTTGAAGTCCATTAATTTGCTGGCAAAATTGAGGTCAAGACTTTTGTTACTTACAGAATCTTCCTCAGGGCCCTCTTCATATCCATCCACTTTTTCTTCAGCATCCTCTTCTGCCAGAAGGGAGTCAGCCTTTTGCTCCTCCTTGGGGCCGCACTCACTCTCTGGTAGCTCTGTCATTTCCTCTGACTGCTCCTTCTCGCAGTAGGTCAGGTTCAAGACTTTGTTTCCTGCAGCTAGTGCCTCTGCATCAGCCTGGCTGTCTGCAAGGAAACACAGAGAAACTTTCAGTGGGATGCCCTCTGGTAATTCCCAATTACCAGCGGAAAGGCCTCGCATGGACCCACAAGCATTGCTTCTGATCAAGCGTGCCAACATATGCTTCTCTTATCTGTGACCCAGGCCAGTTAATTTACAGCTGAAAAGAGATCAAAACACCACAGAACCCAATTAACAAGATGATACAAAATCTGTAACAAAATGCTTTCTTTTCCAAAATACACTCACAATCTTGGTAGTTTCTTGAAATAATTTTAAAATATAATCATTTTATCAGAGAGCACTAAATACTGAGACACCAAAGAAGAGCTGAGGTCACTCCTGTCCCAAATACTGCTCCTGAGACACATGGATATATTATTAATAAACTTGTGTATGAAAAAAAAGGACATAGATCGAAATAATATACACCCACATATTAATCAAACTAATTTATGTGTAGCAGGAAATGCTTTTCATAGGGAATGCAAAGGCCTCATACAACCAACTGGCACAATTAAATGCTAGAGGTTAGTGCAGGCAGTAACACAGAAGTTGGTTAAAAAAGTTGGGTATACAACATAAAAGCAAAAGATGCAGAAGTTCATCCACACCTGGGTCTCTGATACGCCACTTGAAACCAAAACACAAAGCCAAGGGGCAGTAACAGGCAGTTACTGTTTCACAATTGCCCCAACAAGAAGGAAAAAATCACTTAAGATGTGATCCTTAATGATATCCTCTGCTTCCTTACTGGTCTGTAGCACTAATGTTGCTGAAGACATAACAAATGTCCAAAAAATTAAAACAGATAAGGTGCTTAAGGAGGACAGAGGGCTGGAGCTGTACCCCCTCCCAGCTCTACACAAATAGTGTACTTGTAAATAGGAAATAAACTGACTGGCTGTGGAGGCCAAAGCTGAGGATGATGCATGGCAAGTAACTGCATTCCCAGTGCCACTTTCCAACAACTGTTCCAGGACACGAACTTTGCAAGTTGTGCTTTCTGAAAGCTGAAACTTTCCTTTGCTTTAACTCCTCCACCCCACCTCCTTCTTGTTGACAGCACGCAGCCAAGGAAGCCCACAACCTAACAGGCATTTCAACATTCGTCTGCAAGCCTGAGTAACTACAGGGATTTAGAAACTCTAGAAGAGCAGTTTAAGTTCTCTGCTCGACAAAGTACAACATGTGCTTGTCTCCAAATTGCCTAGATTTCCTATCGTAGGTTTTTTTTCATAAGCAGAGAGTAATCACAGAAGATAAGAAGATAGTTCTCAGGCACTTATGAGCTTGACTGTAATCTTGCAACATGACTTGCCCTGACCCCATCTCCTTGCACTAGTGACAGTAAATGGCCATTAAACAAATGCCAAAGCGCAGCAGCGTTTCCGGTGATAGTGAACAATCCCTTAACGGTGCTTAATCATCGATATGCTTTTTCTTGGGGAGGTGCAAGGGGGAGAAGTGATGTGTCAAAAAAAATAATCTCACCTTTTAATCAAAACAGATCCGTTTACACAGACAGTGGATTACACAGAAGCCTTCCACAAAGTTCATTGCTCATCTAATTATCTGCCCATTAAAACACGCAAGCAAGCCATAATCTGTGTATAATGCTAGAGAATTTGAGGATGGGGGCATCTGAAAACAGAGGTCACCTACAAGTGTCCTACGAATCTCCATTTGAATTCTGTGTTTTGACTTGCTGATTTTATATTAAGGCAAAAAAAAAAGAAAACAGCTATTATAAAAAAAAAAAAAAAAAGATGTCACTTCTAAAAACCAAGCTGAAATGCCAATGCATAATAATTAAGTGGAAGCACTGCTCCATGACCCAGAGAAATGGAAGCTAGGCATGAATGAGAAGCCAGGCCCACGTGTGGAGCTCCTGGTTAAATCAAGGTAGCCCAGTCTCACAGCTGCCAGCACAAGCAAGGGAGTGAGCCCAGAAGCCAAATTCAGGCCATATCAATACAGGGAATATGTTTAAAAAGGAAGCATGGCCATAGGTTCCTGCCTGCTGTCGTCTTCCACAAGCACATCTGGCTCTCACCAGCAGTGTATCACTTTGGCCCATGAGCAGGGATGAAAGGAAGGAAGGCAAAAGATGTGACTCCCTGCTGCTGTGGGAAGGGTCTTTGTCTTTCCCGGGCTATCCACTCCCACCCCAGCCCATGCACGGCCCTAATGTTCATACAGGGTCTTTTTCACCAGAGCACAGGTTTATGTTGCACTAAAGCGATCCTATAATGATGCCCCCTTCAGGCTAGGGGCAGGAGGGAAGTGAAACAGCAGGGAAGAGTTTTCTCCACAGCTGCCTTTGGTTGCCTGTGGAAGATGGACAGAGACAAAAATGGGGCAGCAAAGTGGATCTGAGACATGAAGACATTGAAGTGACACCAAAAGAAAGCACCTAAACCAGGTGCTATAACCCTTGCCATCACTGCTCCCCCTCAGCAAAGCGAGGAACACCTCCTGGCAGATGTGGGCTGCTCTGTCTCATCCTCTGCAAGGTCAGGAAACACTCCCCTGACGGGATGTGTGTTAGGCCAAAGAAAGGCTGCAAGCACAGCACAGAGGGGGTTCATCAGGGAGCAGAGCAGGAAACCATGTGAGCTCTGTTAGGATGGAGATGAGTGAAGAGCACAAGGAAACTGAGATGAGAGAAAGATCCCCTTTTATTGTACCCAGAGAGATACTCTGTAACTCTTTATTGACCAAACAGAAGATAGTGGATGAAGAGTAAGGTTTTTCCTGGTTTTTCAACAGGAAATATGAACAAAGTGAGTGAGGAGGATATCCACCAGAATCACTCAAGAGCAAGCCAAAACCAGTATGTCTTAAAACTTCAATATAAAAGTACCAACTTCTATATTCAACATGTCATATATTATGTATGATTTTCCATTTTTTCCCTTTTTCTTCTCCTGCTTCTAGTATTTACAAAAATGTATCACTTTTCTTACAGTATACTCATTCTTCAGTGAACTGTACTCGAACTCTGTCTCCTTCTTTCCTCTCCTCTGTGCCCCGGGCCCCTTCCCATGGCTGGCCCACAACTGCATTTTCCTGCACAAGAGATAACGCTTCAAGGGATAGGTGGTCCACAGGTAAGTGATGCTGCCTTACCAGCACAGGCAAACAGATGAGGCTGACATCAAGAGACACAAACTCTTAAGTTTAAACAGTGTGCCTTCACAAAGGGCACAGACCACTCCAGATCCTGGGAACAGGGACATACACAGGTTTTCCCTTCTGAAGCTGGCCCAGTGCCCCTGAAGGAACACATTCAAAACTCAGGTAGCAGTGTAGCCAGGAACATGTTGACACGTGTACGTGCTTAGGGGAGCACTCTTCCTTTTTACCTGCACAAACCAGACGTGCTGTCTGCTTTGTCAAGAAGGAGTGTCACAGGCCCCTTATGAAACTTCATGCATGTGCTTCATGTAAAGTGGCAGTTCCTGACTAGCTGAGCTGCTTCGTGGTTATCCCCAACCTGTGCAGTTAGTTTTGCAGCTGGTGAAAAAGTGAGCTGCTCTGCACAAATCTTGGTTGTCTGGGGATGGGTGAGAATCAGCCCAGCTCTGCTTCTGATGAACTGGAACAGCAGCAGGTTTGCTGCAAAGGTGTGTGGTAAACAGTCGTGAAGACAATTGTGTCAGGTCTGGTGTGGGATTTCTCCTGGAGTGCAAGGGACAGCTGCAAAGGTAGTCCTGCACTGGCAGCTGCTTCACCCACTCCAGGAGAGGTTAGGTCTGGCCAACACTGTGTCTTTTTTTCCTTCTTACATGCCCATCTGCAGCAACAAAAACCCCACTGGCCATAGAACTGCAGCAGGCCTGTATCTTACACAAGGAGGAGAGTTTTGACTGAGCCTTCAGATCCGGGCAAGCATCCCCCCAGCGAGGCCAAGCTCCTCCCAGATGGGTAATTCCCATACCCAGAATTTTGCTGATTTATGTTGCAGAGCAGTCACTTGATTCCAGCAAGTGAAGGAAGCAGGATGCATGCGAAAGGCCTGCCGTTTCTTTTGTCCCTTTCACATCTTTCACTTACTAAGGCTGTAAAATGCTTTCTGGTCCATTTGTTACACACAGATATTTACACTTGGTGAATCAAGAGGACAAGAGTGGAGATGTCCACTTGCCAAGGCTCCCACCCACCAGCACTGCTTCAGCAACTATGGGAGTGGGATACATTACCTTGTCATGGACAACCAGAGTTTGTGTCACTCCTTCAAAATGAAAATAAGGTGACATTATTTGATGATGTCAATTCTGACAGCAGAGTCAAAAAAGATGCACAAGGCAAGGGAGAGAGAGGAGAAGAGCTAGGAGGTAAGGATGTATGGAAGAAGGCAACACAAAACAACCACTGGTAACTCAGCTGCTGCCTCATCAGCTCCTGGGGAAAAAAAGAACTTCTCATGAGATGTATTCATAAGCAAAAGCTCAAGGACTCAATCTGAGAATCCAAAAACTTTTCCGTTTGCATGAAAGAAACCACTATATAGTTGTAGCCAAAATCATTTTTCCTTCGAACTGTGGAAACTGTTTTGCTAAAGTGTATTTACAATTCAAGTTGCAGTCTTTGGTCAGCCCAGTCAGAAGAATCCGCTTAATCTTTTATAGGTGGCAAGAAAAAGAAAGAGGAGGAAACTGCTTTCCTGCATACACAAACCAAATTACGAAGAGAGATGCCAAACGTGGAAAATTTCAGCTAAAGAGCAGATACAGATCAAGGTGGGGAGATTGCTGGTTTGACTTTTTTTTGCCTTGGTTTTCTGTCTTCCTGGAAATACAGTGGAATAGGCAGTAGAGCCTGAGACGCTAAGGAGTTATTAAACAGGGCGTAATGAAAACTATTTTGTGGCTAAAGCAAGTGTTTATTAACAAACATTCCTCACATCCCAAGAGAAGTGTTAGAAAACACATCACATAAATAATCCTCAAAACTGGAGGACACAGAGCACTGGAAATGGATATTGTACAAGCAGGTGGCATTATCAGTCAGATGAGCTGATGATTTAATATTTTCCCTACATTAACCAAAATAACCCCAGCTAGTCTTGTCTTACAATGGAGGCAGCCACCACTAGGTGGTAGCAGTTCTAGCAAATTTCAGGTTTTCTGGACCCACTCACACAGTGCTGCTTCTACTTCCACCCACGAACTGGAAAACATCTTTTTGACCTGCAGAGCCAACTTGCAAATTTTTGGGTGTTATCTTAGTCCATTTTTATTGTAAACACTCAAACACTAAAATTTAGCCACCTTCATTACATCACATGCACACACACAAGTTAAAATATTTATTCAGCCCACAGTTGAGAGAGCTTAGGTCATACCTGAATGCCTTTTGACACGAAAACATTCAAGATAGAAGACTATTTACAGTGAATGGAATTGAATATATCTGGGGCAAAAGAAGAAAACCCAATTCTGGGAAAAAAACCCACTTTTTGCCTTCGATACAGCGTATGATTCCCCAGTACCTTCAAGAGAGAAGCTGAAGTCACAAGGAAAAGTTTTCAGGACTAGCTCTGACTGTACCTACCAAGGAGAAATCTGCACTGAAGGGAATGGGGGGAGGGGAACCCCACACTTTCAGCTTATGGTGAAATATGAATTTATTTCTTTATTATTAATATGGTGATTTCCACGGTCCAACAGAAAAAGCAGTCTGATGTAGAGCCGACAATCAGGAAGCTATATACCATCTCCTCAGTATCCTCCATACAACAGCTCCAGCACTTGGGCCAAGCCCCAGCGGCGAGCAACTACTGCTTTACCCTGAGCTGCTGCTCTGAAGCAGCTGGTAAACTTTGCCTGACACTGAAAAAAACAGTTTTAAGCCCTTTGTCCTCTAGGAAATACCCACAAATGTAGTTCAGAGGTACAAACAGTTAGGAAAAAGTCCCCCACTATATCCAGGGCTCACATGATTTCTGGAGGGATCACAGAGTGGCAGATATCTAGAGCAAAGATGAATTCTGCTAAATGCCAATTGGAAAACTCACTGTTGAGTATACTTGCTTTGTAAATATTTGCCTATTTAGCACAGAGCAGTTGTGTTCGATCCTCTCACACTAGAGGCAAGCCTCTTTACGAAAGGGATCTTTCCTTAGATCTCTTTCTCTATTATGTAAGAGATAATCCCTTACCCCATTCCCATCCCACAACTCTTCTCTGTTAGCTGTGTTTTGTTCCAAGAAGGCAGCATTCAGAAAGCCCTACGGAGACAAAGGCAGGGTTGCTTTAATACGATGAAAGTGGGCAATTCATTAAGTTGCTCACAGATTCCTTGTAAGCCTCTCTACCAGTACAGTTCTCCCCTGGTCTGACTATTGTGAGCCAGGCAAGATGTCCTGAGTTTGCTTCAGGTGCTTTAGACCATTCCTTTACTCTCCATGCAGCAAGGATCTGTGCAAGCCCCATCACTTACATAGCCTCCTCATCTCTGAATCCTATTCAAAATCACCATCCTGTTATTGTTTTGGTTTAAAACAAGACCAAAAGAAACCCTCTATAAACTTGTTCTCAGTGATACTCTATTGAACTGCACTTCCTGTCTTACACCTCATCTTAAAGCTTTGCTTCATTAATGGCTGACCAAACACCATTCATTCCTGTTCCTTCTGGTGCACAGTGAAATCCAGATGATTATTCACGTCCAAGAACGGTCCTCACAAGGACTCTGCATGTGAGCCCCAAGCACATTACTTATCCACTTTTTAAAGCCAGCACAAAAAAAAAAAAGACCACATTTGAAACTAAGCCACAGTTTCAAATAGTTAATTTACTTCCACAGACTTGGAAATCCGTTTTTCTTGGACAATGGAGGGAGACCACAAGTGCAAAGCTGTTGAATGATTTTGGACCATGATTAAACACCACTTGGTCAAGCCAGTTATAAACGCTAAGCTGTGCTATGAAGTGCATGTGATAACTTGTAACAGTGTACACTATAGGATATGGGCTCCCTCCTTGCTGTCCAAAGCTGCAATTTGAAGACACAAAGCATCTGACAGCAAAGCCAACTTCAACAGCATCTATTCCCTGCGCCTCCCAGGGGATGCTGCCAGCTCCACAGCCCAGCTGCATCAGTGTGCTCTTTTAGGGCCGTACCGCCAGCCAGATCGAGGAACTGATCTCACGACTGCCAGTGCAGTCCTTGCCCTTTTAATTCTTTTGGGCAGCTGGGTCAGCTACAGCTGCAGGGATGAACAGTTGGGAACAGGTCGAGCCAGTGTGGCCAAGAAGTGCTTTGTGTTATCCAACCGTGGCCCAAGGCTCTGTCTGCTGGGGCAGGTCGAACCACTCTGACCAGCCCAGTGCCAGCTGCTAAGAGCAACACTGACATTCCACCAAGGTCCTACCCATCCTACGTGCTGCGCCAGTGCTCGTGTGAGAGGCTTTAGAAATGCTTGCCTCCTCATCCCATCGACCAGCTGAGCTGCATTAGGACCTCGCTGACTATAAAGTAAGCCTTCAGATGACTCAAGTAGAACATTTCAGTTTCATTCTGCCGTGAGAACTGTCAGAGGTGAGCACTTTCAGAGCCCTTTCGGCAGACTTTTGTTCTGTGAGGGGATCATGTCATAACACGAGCCTTCCTCTCTCATGCTGTAGCCATCTGTTGTCTGCATAGGCAGGATGAGCCCACGTGACACCCCAGATACCGACCTACAGCCCTGTGAAGTTACAGGCTGTTAACATGGTAACAAGGCAACTTGGTCTCTTCATGATAGGCAAGATCAAATCATGTCGTAACAGGTCCCCAGCATGGCAGATTCTAATGCTAGACTAGTACTGAGACCTGTATTACCACATTTGAATCACTGTAAGGCAACCTGCTGTATTAAAAGAAGAAGAGAGGATCAGAGAGAATGGAAAAGCAGCAGGCTTTCCCAAATAAACTGGCGCATGGAGATGTAAGAAGAAAATCCTGAGCTCATTTTTGTGCAATCTGATCAGCAGCTACCCTGAGGTTGAAAGTAATAACTCATTTGTAATTTTAACTACCATGATGCACAGAGCCAACTTCTTGCTGCTTTTAGGTTACTTCAATAATTATCCCATGAAACCAACTCTGAGCAACACTAAGTGACCCTCTCTTTACTGGAGGTGTGAACACCTTACAGCAACAGCTCCCTTGTGCAAACACTTTTCAGGCAAGAGACATGTACCACCCACCATCTGCTGAGTTTCCTTCTTGCACTCATCCCATTTGGTCAGGACACTAAAACCCTGAGTGATGGCACTCACCCTTGGATTTGTGTCAGCTTCTCCTTTCTGGCTAAATGCCACTCACCTGCCAACAACAAAGCCTTGTATGATCAGTCAATTTCTTTTTTCTACTAATTCTCAAGACAGAGGGGGCAGTTTGATCGCAGGCAAGCTTCCATGCAGATTAATATAAAGTAAAACAATCTACAACATGCCTATGTGATGCTGAATATGGTACTGGCAGTTACATTCAGGCAGGAGGACTTGAAGCCATCGCTGATATCTCTCCAGGATCATTGGCGTGGCCTGCTGCAGCAGCCAAATTAAAGCCAGACTGCATCAACAGGTTCAGAAAGCAATCAGAGGGACTTGCAGACAGCAGCTCCATAAATAGGTAATAAAGGGAGCAGGCAGGGATGTGCCCTCGAACACACAAACCTAATAAACCAGTTGTGGATGCTGATAGAGTTAAGAGGAGCAGACTGGAAGAAGTGGCTGGGTCCACAAGCTCACACTAAATAGCACATCCTACTGCTACACCTGGAGACACGAGTACCGCTGCCCTCAGCGGCAGGGCACTCCTCACATCCTTATGCTTTGCCTGTCTGCAGTCTGACTAAATACAACTTGGCCTTGCTCTTCTGAACAGTCGGGAAAAACTGCATGTGCCACTGTGAGATCCAGCATCCCCTTCCTTAGTCTGGGGGATAAGCACATTTCTCCTCAGGTAGCAGCTGGAAACTCCAGGTTTATGCAAATTCTCTTATATTTGGTAGAAAAGACACCACCACATTTTTGACAGGGGAAGGGCTTCTAGCCTGACACAAGATAAAATGTATGTCTATCTGTCCCTCCCAGTGTGTAATAAGAAACTTCCCTGTTTTTTCTTCCTTTTCCCCCACTACTGCTTCGTGACCAAGCACAATATCCTGACTGTAAGCACCTCAACAGCCTCTCCATAAATGTCTATCATCTGTGTGATAGATAGACTTCCATCAGAGCCACATGGCATCTTTCCACTGACTTCAGTGGAATCAAGCCCCATATCAATTACTTCCCCACAGGAGAAAGTTTTTCATGTCTGTAATTCATCTAAATGACTAGAACACGGGAAGGGACTGAGCACAGGAGAAGTTGAAAGAAAAACCAGGATCATGAAATGAAATGAGGAAAGCAATTCTGCAAGACAACTTTTTGATGAAGAAAGAGATTGAGGGATAGTTACTTGTAAAATGAGATTAGTTCTTGTCACACCTCCCACCTCACACCTAAAACCTCTGAAAACACACACACACCACCCACCCCCTGCCACAGCCAGCAGCCTCTTTGATATGACATTGTGGGTATCTCTCTCACTTTAATCTTCTGAAAGCTGGTTCTGTTATAGTTAAAATCTCAACCCATACCAGGGATTTCCCGTATCTTGCAGACACCTTGGGAGCTGTTTCTTTCTCTTCATTTTCTTCCAGTGTCAACACAACATTTTAGATGCATCAAGGCACTGCCTTTTGTAGTCTTTCAAGTCACTCTTACTTTTTAGATGTCTGCTAAGTCAATCATAAATTTATGGTTACAAATAACATCACTTTTTGCACTTTTATCTGGCTTCATTCACAATGCAAATACAAAACTTCAAAGTTGAGCAGAGACCCTTTTGCTTCATGATAGCCCAACTCCTTTTCACATTTCTTTTCAAGCGTGCAATCACAGGACTAGCAGAGGATTAATTATTTGAAACTCAACCTGTATCCCAGGTCACAATTTTCTCATATTTTCAGCCTTAAAACCTTTGTATCAACCAAACGTTTGTTATACAGATCAATATTTGCAACAAAAAAAATATTCTTTCCACACAGATGTACTAACTGGAGGTCTCAAAACCCAAACATAAATTCAGCTTACTGTGCAAATTCCAATCCTCCCACCCCAAGTTGCAATGCTATTCCCAAGTGGAAACCACACTGCTTTCCAAAAATGTCACCTTTAAAGGCACAAAAATGGTAACTCAAAAAAGCCATTTTCTCTGCTTCCTGCATTGTCTCTTAAAGACAACTGCTCTTCTGATAAAATATACTTACTCACTGGAAGATAACCGAAACAGTCAGTGTGATTTTATCCTTTTTTTTTTTTTTTTCTGTAAGAATAGCCATAGCCTGTATTAAAATACATCTGTGCCTAAATGTTGACCCTGAACTGACTGTAAACTTTGGTCAGCAGCACAGCAGGACTAGTCTAGTCAGGACACTTCATGGAAGCTAGTCATTTGAAGGGAGTCTGCTACAGTATAAAGGGTCATCTGAGTAATCACAGCATATAAGAAGATCAGTTCTTAATTCAGATACCTCTTGCCATCATTGTCCTAGTGGAAACACGTTATCATCATAGTATGTACAAATGTTGCAAAGTAAAGATGTTTACGATTTCACTTTGACTTAAACCATAAAAGCAAAGAATAAAAGTGCCTCCAGTCCTTCTTTTTTTATGTCTCGTGATCTCCAATCGACAGGAAACATTCAGGTTCACGGGCTAGGTGTAACTATATTCTATTTATTTATTTATTCCTTTATTTTGTTTATGGATCTCTTCTTGTACAGTTTGTTCCTGTTGTAGCAGCAAAACAAAACAAAACTAAAAACCTCCTCTCCCATTAAATCTCACTTGCTACAAAAAGTAATCTTGGGCCGATTAAGACCCTTCGGTATCCCTCTGAAAATATGCTCAAGTGACTCTCTGCAAACAGATTAGGTTATCTATAACAAACTAGTGGTCAAAAAAGACCATTATTGTAATTTTATATTGAACCTAGTCTGATACACATGCTATAAAAGGAGCAAAATTAATTGCATCACCTGCAGGGCACTTGCTGCTCTGAAAATTAAAAAAGTCCAGACCAGGAGGGAAGAGTAAAAAAGAAAGGCTAACCAAGTTGAACATAGAAAAGTAAATTACACAGTAAAGACATCAAGATAAAGAAAGCATTAAAAGCAAGTGTTCAAGCATGTTCAAACAAAACACTGGTACTGTGTATAAAACCAAACTATGCCAAATTCCCAGTGCCCCACTTGTGAGCTCAGCACTAAAATAAAAAAACAGTGAGGAAGGTGTATGCTTCTTCAGGGAAATGCTTTTGAATTAAAAAAAAAAAAAGTACAGTGATGTTGAGGCACGAAAGAGCAAAAGCTTTCATGAGACTTTTGGTTGCGTGAGGGATGTGGGTTACTGTCAGCATATGCATTTTTGCACTTTCACAAAAGGGAAATATGATCTTGACACCACATGGAAGGAGCCCTCCACACTGAAATTTTATTGAACATGAAAGACACACTGGCAAGACTCTTTTCATGTCTGTACAAATACAGCAGTTTTTAAAACTGGTAACATATAGGTAACACTTAAATGCCCCAAATTATATACATTTTCCTCAACCTAACTTGGACCACTTGCACAAATTACTTCAATAGCAACTTCCCTATGAATGGACGCAAAAAAAATGCAAGAAAGAAGAGCTAGTTGTTGCTTTTTAGCTCAAACAACTGCCTTGTTGGGTTTTTTTGATAGCAGTGTTATATAGACCAGCTTGCCGGCTGTGATTGCCAACACATGCAGCTTGGAAGCAGATCACCAGGACTCTCATCTATCCCATTCACATCAGCCTGTCAGCTCTCTCTCTACACAGGCGAGGGAGCAGCCATCAAGCCCAGACAATAAAGTTCCCCTTTTCTCTTTACAATAAGATTAGCAAATACATTTTTTTTCTTAACTCCTTTTAAAAAACAGAGCTATCTAACAAGTCACTGCCTGTGCAATAGGTGGGGACAGGAACGCTGAGTTGCACTACAACACTGTAGATGTCTTCACGAGAAAACCAACTTGCCCACCCAGAATATAAACCCAGCAAACTGCTGTATCTACCATAGAGCTGCCAAACTCCTTGCATGTCACTAGCAGCTGACACTCACCACAAAAACACCTAAGTGCATTCTAGTGCTTGCCTTGGCACCATTACTGTGGCCTAAATTTCCTCCACCTTCCTAGCTTACCTTTCCCTCTCCCCTCCAGTAAAGCCTCATTGACACTGCTGTCAACTCCCAGTTTAGAAACAGAATGCTAATGTCACCTGAAAGCAGATGCCCCAAGGCCAGTCAAAGTTTGCTGTGGGGTGGTCCTCCAGCAACAAGTCTCTCAGCACTGCTCTGAGATTAGGAAAGAGCTCAGTATTATCGTTGCCAGAGCACACCAACCAGAATCTGACTACTGCCATGGCCATAGCATCAACAAAAAACCTGTATCTGTGGTGAGCATCCAGCCCTGCTACTGCTGCAGTTGCCTGCCTTCCTTGTGGGGATTACAGCACAGGCCTTCTAAAAGGACGGTGTCTCCTTCCAAGCCCAGTGGTCGTAAGGGAGACAAGTTTTACCAGTATAATTCATAGCTGAGTGCATTTTCCTGTCTTCATTAAGGGTTTACACCAGTGCTGCTACCTTGGAAGTCTGCCATCAATAAGCAGGTCAAACCTCTTAGTCTGGGAAAAGCCTCTCCATTGTTTTCTGTCTCATGAACAGTCCTTCAGTAACTATCTATTTTTTTTGGAGACCAGGGTGTTGGAAAACAATTGAGATACGAGTAAAGAGCTCTCCTTCACCACTGCAAGTAAACTGTATGCTTAATAAGATGAAATAATTTGGTCTCTGTGGACCAGAAAACAATAGCCTCACTGTTGCACTGATACCTTGCAAGTTATGTCCTTGCGTCACCCAAAGCAAACTGGAATAGGGACCGCTCCACAGCTCAGATTCCCTTTAAACCTCTTAGCTAACCTCTTTTACCTCTTCAGGTTTCCCTCTTTAGCACAGACGTGAATCAATTGCTTCAGGAAATCTCAATTTCTTTTAAAAAAAGTTAACTTTTATAAGGCTATACTCAGATCCTCTATGTTTCTTACAAATATCCCTAATTTTTATTCTTTATGCCAGGAGTTGAGATGCATAATGAAGTAAATAACATCAACAACTGTGACTGACTTAAAAGGGAGCAGCAGCAAGTGGAGCTTTGTCCTCACTCTCTCTGAGCAGGATGAGAATCTACTAATTACTTTATTACAGTGTGGGTGGAAAAAGGAGAGAACTTCAAATCAGCGCAGCATTCAACGCAGTATTTCCTTTATAGTGAAGAATGAAAAATAACCCCAGACCTAGGATAAATCTCCCTACCCAATTCTTCCTTTTGTTTACACCAGGTTTGAGGTTACTTACACAGTGGCACAACACTAGAGATTCCATACACATCTCCACACCCTAGGGCATGTGCCCACCTTTAGCTGTCTATCTCTGAGAAGAAATATTTCCTAGAGGCAAGCTACTGCATAATGCTCAGGATGAGCAATTTCTTGCACCCTCCTTCTTTGATCTGTCAAATAAAAGCCACCGCAAGGATAAAAAAAAAAAAGATAAACACTATATTATTCTATTTTCCTGCCACAATTCTATACTTAGTGGCTCTAATTTTTAGAGATCTTTTTATCATTACTTATGCAGATAAACAGCCACCAGAAGCAGCCAAACCAACCACGTAAGGCACAATGAAATATTCAACACATATGTTCTCCTTTAAGATAAGACAATAACAACAACAGAACAACTGAAACCTGAGTCTCTTCCCAAGTACGCTAAGTTATGCCAGTGAAGTCAAATGGGTATTGGAAGTTTAATTTACCTTCTGATACTCAAAAGCACAGAGATTATCTCATTACTGAAAAATCTATCACTACCACTATACAACAGCAACAGCTAGGGATTTGCAAACTAATGAAGAATACAATTCAGACACCAGAGAGAGAACAAGAAAGGAAGATTCCTCCACAGAGAGGCCCTTCCATAAGGAACATCCTCAGGGGCCACAATCTACTGTGAGCACAAAGTGCTCTTACCTGTGTGAGTGAGCATGTGCCGCTGCAGGGAATTTGCCCATGGAAAGACTTGAGGACAGTAAGGACAAGGGATATTTTGCAGGCAGTCTGAATAAGTGTTCTTCTTCCCTCTCAGCAGCTTATCCTTGGCAGTTTCCTTCTCATCCTCAGTTGTTCCATTTCTGCCGCTTTCTTCCTTGAAATTGTCAGTGGACTGCAGAAACGGGCTAAATTTGTTAGCATCTGTGGTAGCCAGCATCTTCTCTATGCTGGCAAACTCCCCACTTGACTCCAGATCCACATTACTGCTAAGTTTGGGCTTATTTTTCGTCCCTTTCTTTCTACCTCTCTTCTTAGTCAACCCAGCATCAGCAATGGGAGACTGCTCTGGATCACATGCCTGAGACAGGTCACTGGGCAGGCTGGAGTCTCTCTGAACAGCAGTCACGATTGTCACTTTAGCTTTGGTGTTCCCTGATTTGTCACACCCAGTGGAGCTGCTCACTGCCTTGGGACTGGCGTCTGGAGCCTCTGTTTTCAGCAAAGCGTGAGCAGAAGACACAGATGAAATGATCTGTGCAATGGAAGCCAACGGTGGCAGCTCTTTAGTTACTGAAGGCTTTGGCAAGAGAGGTGGCGGTGCTGGTTTAGGCCTCAAGGGTCTCAGCAAGGCAGAATTGCCAGGGAGAGCCGGGGAAATGATCGGGACAGTCAAATGCAATGAACCTTTCAGTGGCTGGGGATGTCTGACACCCCGGTTTGTCTCTGAGCCCCCATTGGCACCAAAAACCAAAGGACACTGCAGACAGTTATAGGCTTTATCACTGTTCCCAGAAGCAGCCAACTCTTGATTCCTGGCTTCACATGGGACATCATCTTTATCCTTCTTCAGGATTTTGGGGATGGACAGGTCGATAGGCTCCATGGAACAGTCGTAAAGGGACAGGGGAGAAGAGCCGAACAGGTTCTCCTGCTTCACTTGCACAGCACTCAGGCTTTTGCTCTTCTGAGAGAAATCCAACGGCTCATCAAAATCCATGGGGAAGCTGCCCACAGGTTCACGCTTGATGGAAACGTGAGATGATGTTCCAAGCAAGAAGCCATTCTGTGGCTCCAGAAAAGGCGCCATGGGCTTGTGGTCCATATAAGTGCTGTCCTCCAATAAAGAAGGGTCTGCCTGGCTTTCCTGGGCACTGCAGTCCACTGTTAAGATGTAATTCTCTATCTCCCTTTCCTGCACATGCAAATGCTGCTTGAGGATATGGTGAATGCAATTTCTCTTAGCTGAAAAGGCTGTGCCACACTCCTTGCACTCAAATGGCTTCTTCTTCTGGCATCCACTGTGTGTCCTCATGTGAATGCGGAGGGCACGGTAATGCTTCAGGTCCTCGCCACACAGCTTGCACACAGTGTCTGGGGAGCAGAAGGCATCCACCATCTCTGCGGCATTGCTCGTGACATATTCGATGTTCTTCTCTATATCCTTCCTGGTCACTTTGAGGTGCTTCTTCCTCAAGTGCCTCTCACAATTGGCTTTCACTGTGAATGGGTAGTGGCAGATTTTACATATGTAAGGCCTCTCCCCACTGTGTGTCCGCAGGTGCCGGATCAGTGCTGCCTTGTCGGCTGCGATGTAGTCACAGATGTTGCACTGATATGGCGAAATACCTAAGTGAGAACGGATGTGAGCTCTCAGGACACCAGAGAAGGCAAACACCTGGTCACAGAAACGGCAGGGATACAAAACTTTCCTCATGGTTGGGGTCTTCTTGTTCGCTGCCCCTGCAATGATGGCTTTGAGGTCTCCTTCTGTGACCTCTTGCTTGATCTTGGCTTCCATACTCAGAGGCAGGAGAGCTTCGATGATGCTGTCCTGCTCCAGCTGTGTCTTCATCTCATGCTGAGTTAAAGGCTCTACTTTGGGTTGGAGGAGCAACTGCGAGGAAGGACTTGATTTGGCTCCTGGTTGAGGGAGATGAGAGTTGGAGGAGGACTCCACCGAGTTCTTGATCAGCCTCAGAGGGGGAGGTGGGAGGCTTGGGCTGATGCAGCCAGGTGAGGCTTGCTGGGCACTGATAAGAGGAGGAGGTGTAGAAGTTGCAACAACTGTTCGGGGCGTTACCAAAGGCTTTGGCTTCAGTGGCGGCATATGCTTGAAAATGGACTGCACAGGGACAGAAGGTGCCTTAGAAAGTGGAGGAAGACTGATTTGAGGAGGAGCGGAAGAAGCCATCTTCAAGATCTGCTGAATATCTGCCAGCTCGATGGCAGACTCGTTGGAGATGGGTTTCACCACAATACTGCTGTCAGGCTGGATAATAAAACCCTTCTGGAAAGGCTGCAGCGAGAGAAGCTTTATGTTTTCTTTTGTAGGGGGAAGGACTGAAAAGGACCCTCCCATGGAGGCAGCTTCCAGAGGAGAGAGGCTGAGCAGGCTGGTGCTGCCAGGTTCCTGAGGTAGGTTACTCTTCAGTGCTCTGAGCCGCATTTCTTGGACCTCATCTTGTGTATTGTCCTCCTGCTTTACAGGCTTGATGTCTTTGGTGTACTGTAGGCCCAAGGATGCCATGAAGGCTTTCTGGTCTGGGTTCTCGCCAGGTGGGGTTGTGGACTGTGGCTTGTGCTTGTCTTTTCCCTGATCCACTACGTGAGTTTCTGTGTGCAGTTTGAGTGCTGAAAGCATGGGGAATGCCTTGTTACACATCTCACAAATAAATCGATGGAAGTCACTGATGCACCTTCGCAAATTTGTTTCACACCAGACCTGCGAGACATGCAAAAATATTTAGAGTGGGTATCTTAAACTGGAAAGGCATCACAAGCTACTGCGAAACAAAAACAGCTCACTCTCTTTTCCACTGCCTAAGTTAAGGGGTTTAGAGCAGCCACCACCCACCTGATATGGAGATATTCCTGCTCCACAGCCTTTAGTCTCCTAAGTGGTATACCTGAATTAGGGGCTGATTCGTCAAAAGTTCCCTTCTATAAAGGCAAACTCCTTCAGATGGCTGTTCAGACTCTCAAATACTTTTCTATCATGAACTTCCCTACCAGAAACCTCTCTCGTGTCACCGACAGGACAGGAGCCTCAGCAGACTACACAAGTAAACTGGGCAGTAAGACTACCTCTTTTAGCTCTACTACTATAAAGAATCTAGGAAGAGAGGAAGCAAAAATAAAAAAACCAGCATCCAAAGAGGCAAACCAATATAAACCAACCAAAATAATATCCCCCAAAAGCAGATCAATGAAACTCAGAGCCTAAAGTAGAAAGTATTTCAGGTGAGGAAGTCTGATTATATTTATTCTCTCAAGAAAAATACTAGTAGAAGGCTTTCAAGATCTTTATATACTCTATGTACTTCATAAGTTTTGTCTCACAGTGCAAGCAAAGTTATTACAAAAGGAAAATACCAATCCCTTAATAACTTTAAATGTCTGCCACGAATTTAAAAAAAAACCACAAAACCAACCAAGTTGTTTAAAAATCTTTTTCATCTAATTTTGTAAGTGTTACACCAAAACTGTAACAGACTTACAGAATGATCTATGTGCTCCCCCTGGACCAGCAACAAATTTCAGGTCTACCACCTTGCAGCCAGAAGAGATGGAAACCAATGCTTTAATCCCAGTAGAATAAAAGTGCAGACACTGATTAAGCACGGTCCTTCTGGATTGTGCTATTGATTTCTACTTTTTTATAGATATGCAGCTTCATCCTGACCAAAACTAACTAAGGCAAGCAAGGTTTGACAGAGGGAGAAGTAATATCAACCAACAGAAAGCTTTATGGCTCTCAGAAAAATCTTTACAGACTACTTCTCTGCCTCTCCCCAGCTACTTTCCCTCAAAGGTGCAAAACCCTCAGACCTTACACAAGGAACATCATGGAAAGGTGCCTGGGAGTGTTTAGCGAAGAAATCACTGAAGATGTCAAAGTTTAGTAAGTAAGGTGTCTGCTTAAAAGTTTTTTGTAATAAAACCTTTCACATCACAACTATATCCTTGTCAGAGTAAACTAAAATAATGTCTTCTTTGCCATGAGTGCTTTCTTCTGATTTCAGATGTGGGATGGTTTAAAGAGAGAACTAATGGGCAGGCTGGAAGGGGCAAGGATCTAATATCATGGAAGTTTTCCTTTAGAATGTTTTTATACATCTTCATACTGATAGTTACCCACTGGAATGCTGAAAAAAACCTAGATGACAAAAGAAAAACAAAAGGCAGAAAATGTTTGAAGACTACACAAACAGTGGTAATGTGTTTTCCACAAAAAACTCTCTGCCTCAGCAAGGTGAATCCTTCAATGACTTCATAAGGTATGTGCTGTAGAAGCTGGTATCTTACGCTATGAAGAACAAGAGTACCTGAGAAATGCGGGGGAACTTCCTACAGGAGAAGTCCGTGAATCCCAAGTCATGGAAGCCTGCTGGAATCGAAGGGTTGTTCTGAATGAAAGGCTTTCCCATGGGATCTCTGGGAAGCTGCTTGTGGATGACTGCATTATGGCGCAGTAAGCCCCGATGAGTACGAAAGGTTATACAACAGATATCACACCTGGAAAGCAAAGGAATAAAATATAAATGACGTACTGACTGCTGCAAGCCTAAGAACTAGCATTCTTCTTGCTTTAGGACACCCTCCTTGTTCTCGTCCCACAATACCAAGAACCTGCTAAATGCAAAAAAAAAAAGAAGCCACAGGATGTCAAAAACCGATCCCCACAAAAAGGCCATTTCAGTCAGTCACTTTCTACCAGTTTGTGGCTAATAAGATCACCGAAAGTTTCAAGAATACAGCACATGAGAACTCACAATCCCACAAGGGCAGGCGGTAAAATGGCAGCTGAGACCACAGCCTTCTGACAACCTTCCCATTGTCCAACCAAAAATATTTCAGTGAGTTTTACATCATTTAATTTTTACTAAGAAGTACTGTTAAAATAAACAACATTTTTTAAAAAATCAGTGAGAAGGAGATGCTAAATCTGACCTAAGCAGCAAGCAGCTGCAAATGCATAAATAGCACCTCTTATAACCACTGCTTAAAACATACTATGGTACACCACTCAAATACCCATGTTTGAATCTCCCCACACTTCCTTTCCATAAACTTCCACTGATTTTTTTTTCCAAGCTTTTATGAGAAATACACTGTTTTAAAAGGAAAACCAGAAGGGGAGAAATGTCAGAGGAGGGAGACCTGAAACAGGTTCAACACTTCTGACACTCTTATACCTCCTTCTCAGCCCGTGTGCCCTGAAGAAAAATGCAGAAGCAATGCCTTTTCCTCCCTGCACTTTACTGCTGTGATTTTTTGGTTTTCTTAAGTTCTCAAATCCCAAATTCAGGTAAGCAAAGGTTTCTCACATGAAACATTGCATTAAATAGCCAAAGCTGTGCTGCAGGCAGTAAGGGCTATGCAGCAACATTTGGCCAACGTGTAAACAAACCTATTGCCTTTTAAATATCTGGAATTCAAGCTCTGCAGCATGACAGGTCACGTCCACTCTGCATTCAACTAGTGACACATAGTTTCACTCAACACAGTTCCTTGTGGTTACAGGTCCAGCTCCAAAACAAAGCACGGGTTTCACAGAAGAAAATACCACTGAATGTGAAGCAGTCAGATTTTGTCAGTGAGAATATTATAGGCACTAGGAGTTTTTCACATCTTCCCCTGCCTTAGTCCTTCCCATACCATCTTTGCTTTCTACATCAAGGAAAAGGACGTGTGCCTACTCATTAAACAAACATCCTGCAATTAGAAATGACTTCTGACAAAATTCTGAAACCACCTCCTCCCTGTCCTGTCCTCAACAAACTCCCATTGTTGTGCTTTTTATCACTGCATAAACTCCCACAGCCACTTTTTATTCCCTGAAAATGAAGAGATAACTAAGTCACCCACAGAGCAACTGGACTCAGTCTCTGAGTGGTGAAAGAAGCAAGCGCGAAGTGTATATAACACAGCCTTTGTTATCAGAGTACCCAGAAAGCTTGGACATAAATATTGTGTGCTGAAGTTTTAATCTGCTTTAACTCTCCTGTCAATTCCCTTGCATCCTACCTTTATAACTATTGCCATCGCAGTCCTTCCATTCTATTAAATACCAAACCAATGCCATTTACAAAGCTAATGTTTGCTTAAAAAGGTATGCTGAATGTGACAAGAATCTCTGGTGGTGGTGGGGAAATGCTAACACGTAGTACTTCTCCAGCATCAGGATCTACAGCCCTTCTCCAGCTTACTTGGCAGCACCTACTCTATGATGCAAAGCTTTCATCTTCAGTGAAAACAAAACCACACACAACCACCAAAACCACTGGAGGAAGGAGGGCATTAAAGGGTTAGAATGGTCACCTGAAGAAGTTGCAGGCTACTGAAATAAATTCACTTTTAGAGGTGGTGAAAATGCCTTGCGTGAAAGCAAGCAGTGCTTCTGGCATACTCCTCCTGGATGTCAGCATTCAAATGTCGAAGGCTTGAAAGCAATGCTCCTGCACCACCAGGAGCATTGCTGGCTGTTCTGCAGAGGGACACAGACCCTCTCACACCTCAGGGTGTCTTGAGGCATCTCCAGGCCAGTGTGTCCAGCCTCCTCTGGCCCAGCAACCCAATGCAGTGCGTGTATCCCCTTGTGTGCGGTGAGGCAGGCACAGAGTTACTGAGGAACCACAGAGTTACTGGGAGAGCTGGCTCCTGCCACTGTACCCCCAAGATTTGGGCAAAGTGATCCTTGCCAGTGATCCTTGGCAAGCAGCCAGACCTCCTGCAGACCGGGAAGGTGTGACTCATCCATCTTGCACTCCCTGACCTCCATCGGCTGTGTAACATGCTGATTTTAAGCACTAGTTTATTTAGGCCTCCCATCAAAAGCTGCACTTCAGAGTTAATCTTCCAAGCAGACACCCGTGTGAAAGTCCTTCACAGTACACCTGCATCAACTGCTATGCCTCAGGACAGTAAAAATTTGCAATTTAAAAATGGTGTTTTCTATGCAAAGGGAACTGCCTCCCCTCCCCCCAAGCAAACATAATGTATCTCTCTCTTTTATAGAGCATAGAATTAAACACCGCTCTGTATTTTTCTCTTTCTTCCTTAGTCTTCTTCTCTTTTCCTTGCTGTGGGTGAAGAAGCAGCAAGCAAAAAGAGAAGTTGGAAAAAGGATTAAGCTCTTTTTCCATTCAGTCAAAAAGAAGCACCAGGCTGAAAGAAGAAACATACAGATAAATCATGCCTGGCATTTCAAGATGCAGGCTCTTCAGGGCATATAAATGCACCACGCCCTGGCTCAGCACCTTGCCCTGGTGGCACAGCTTACAGAATCACAGAGGAGCTGGAGCATGGCAGGGACCAATGGATGCCATGCCTTTTTCTGTGGTCCAGGCACACCTGTACAGGCAGCTGCAGTTTGGAGAGTTGGAATAAAAACAATCTGAGAAAAGCCTTCCCTGAGAGATGTGGCACAGCCTCTCTGGGCAGGGTCCCCAGGCGAGTAGGTGACCCAGCGGGCTCCACTCACCACCCCGGCACCTTGCGCCAATGCTGCTTGCCAAGGACAAGGGGGATCTTTGTAAAGCTGCTCCTGATGTTGAGGGGTGTCACCATGCCACCAGCTCAGGAGATCTCTCAGGCTCTGCAGAGCTCACTTGGGCTTGCTTCAGACACAAGCTATTTAAAATACACACCTTGTTGGTCCAAGTGTCTGGACAATGTTTTTTTTCTGCCTGTGTTTTTGCCGAGTTCTTTTCCCTCACCTTAAGTAGGAAGGGAGTCTGAATTTCTCACAAATGACATGACTTGAGTTTTGAACATAACTGGCAATGCAGATGCAGTCATGGACCCATAGCACCTCCAAGAAAAACTCTGCAGGTACTAAGTGTCAAAACCTAACTAGTTAAGGCAAGCATCGTGCTGCATTGACTAGGGCTTGTGGTAATTTAGAATGGAGTAAGCTGCCATGCCTAACAGTGCATTAACTGGAAGCATTAGCTTTTTTTAAGGAAGTCTAACCATTAATTTCCCTATTTTGTCATCAGTACTGTTTTCCATCTTTAGGTAGTGTCAATGCCTACAGTATTTTTAAATCTAAACCCACAGTCTAAGAAGGACAAGAGAAAGGAATCCTAGGTGATATGAACATTTCTTCATCTTGCTTAAATTGCTTAAAAAAAAAAGTTAAATAATCATGGAAAGTCTGAAAAGTCCAGCATATCAAATAAAGCATCTGAAACACATGGTAATACTTTGCTCATGATGAACTTAAAAAAAAAAAACAAAACCAAAACCAAAACAACAAAAAACCCTCCCTCTCCTTAAAATTTCATAAGTCTGTTCATGTGCAGTGCCAAGTCAAACATGGATGGCATGGCTGCAGAGAACAGCGATGGGAACAGGTTTTGAGATTGTTTGCAGAACAGGCAGAGCAATGGCTCAACACCTGTGCAGAGATAAAAGCACTTTACTTGCAAGGTAAGTTTCCAGATGTATCTAATAAAAGCTGCTGTGTTATCATGTGATTGCTAATCTTGGCCACAGTCTTCCATTTTTCTATAAATATGATTACAGAATAGCAAGAAAAAAACTGTTCAGTTCCAAGCACAGAGATTCAATTTTAAGGAAAAAGGAAAAAAGTGCTTTAAGCAGCTAAGGCTGCTTGAAAATGAGCTCAATTCGCAATTGCCTTTGTGTTTTGGAGTCATTCATACCTGTACACTGCCAATGTAATACCAGGGCTCTGGCTCTGTGGCAGAGGTGTACAAAGCAAGAGGATAAGAAATCACAACTACTAAAACACAAAAGCAGAACCAAAATATAACAGTGCAACAACTGGGCTGCCCTTGGTGCTCAGGCTACATATTATACCAGGCAAGTTTGTTTAATTATTACTACACCAATGCACTTTTTTTTTCAAATGCCAACAAGGTCTCTGTGTAAAAACACACTATTAAAAAGCCTTCTACTAAAATAAGTTAGTATTCTTGAAATCTGTAATGCTAATTAGGATATGAAAGCATTTTAACAGGCTTTAAGAAATAGTCAGTGCTTTGTGAAGCTTGTTCAAGAGTCAAGCCAGGATTTGCTACACTTTTGACAAGTGGCACCTATGCAAGAAAAGTTTACATTAGCAGTGCCTGTTGCCTTGCATTACACTCTCCTCTGAGACAATTCAAATTTGTCAGCAGAGGAAACAGCTTTTCTTCTTTAAGAAATGGAAAGACATTTTAGAAAGGAAATGCAGAGCCAAATTTTCAGCAAGATAATCCGTCTCGATTTTGATTAAAAGTAATGCAGACAAACATTCAATCCTTCTAAATTTTATATTTCAGTAGTCAAGATGCAAACACCAAATCCATCATTTTGTTACCAAGAAATTAAACGCTATGCTCTGCATTACTTGAGACTGGCAGGGGGAAAGCGAAAGTGACATTTACCGTTCTTCTACTTATACTTCCAAAACCACACAAGAGCAGACTAAACCCTGAAGTTTTCACCCATGCAGCTCACTAGGACAGAGTTGCTCATGTTGTGGATGTCAACAAAGAAAAACAGTGTGAATTTCTAGGTCTTATCTAAAATAAAAAGCTTGCTATCATTTTGTTCCTTTTCTGTTTGTGCTCTTTAGCAACTTTGATAAACGGAAGCAAACAAAACAAAACAAGAATGAAACATACCCTGAGACAGAAGTCATTAATACATAATTAAGTTATGAAGTTGTCTAACTCCTCCCACTGAAATCCCTAGTGTGTACCATATATATTTCTATATTTGTCATTATTCTCCTTTCTATCTCACGTTATTTGAAGAACTAATGTGGCTCTCATGAACAAAGAAAATCCTGTGCCTAGGACCTAAAAATAATACAACTGGGCAGAAGAGAAAGATCAGTGATTCCCTGCTGTTGACTCATGTCTGCACCAGGAAGAGCAGGCTCCCAGCCTCTGCACTGGCAATGTCTGCTGCAGGGAAGGCTGACAAGCAGGAGGAGATGAAGAAAGGATGGTTTTGAAAACAAGGATTTTCACCATCTATGAAAGAAAAACTAGCAGGTTATAAACATATTTTCCTTCAGGAAAGGATTCCTTTGCTTCTCTTTTGCTTCTTTTGGGGCAAGGCAAAGTGAGAGAGATGAGAAATGGCAAATTGGTTTCAGCTCCTGTGGAACTCCACCCAGGTCCAGATACTCATCTCCTTTTGGATAAAAAAACCCCTTTCCTGGCCTCCACACCCAAGGCCCTGGGAAATAACATCCAACAGCTGCACTAATCTCTCCCACTTGCTGCAGATGAGTGATGGAAAAGCAGCAGTGCTGCAAACCCGCTCCTGCCTCCATCCCCAGGGATCCCTGTGGGTCCTCCTACTGTCCTGCAATGACCGTTCCTGCGTCCTTCCCCCGCAGGATCACAGTGTGTCTGACCCCGAAGGACCTCCTGCTCTCCCATCTCGACCTCACCCAACTCTATGGGTCTGTGCTGAAACCACAAGTGGCACAGCAGCATCAGGAGCCAACTCCCTGCCAGGCGCGACGGGATGGAGAGGCTCCCCTCCCTTTCCCCTGTGCGTTAAGGGGCCAGATTCAGCTCGCTAACAAGTTCAGTGCACGCTGCTTCACATACACAGCAAAAGCAGGGCTTTTCTTCTCACTTCTCCCCCCTTCCACCGCCCCACTGGCTGTCTGACTTTGTTACCAATGTGTCCTGTCGCTCTTTTTAATCCTCTCCCCCAAAGAAGCCACCCTTGGGTGCAGCAAAGGCTGAAACCCTTGCACCAACTCTTCTATTAATAGAGGGATACACAACGTTATGTGCATTCCTACAGCTGCGCTGTGGTCCAGGCAAGAAAAGTATCATGTAGGAGCCAGAACAGCCCCGATATAAACCAGGGTGATGTTGTACATCAGAAATTTGTCAGCATGCTGCAGAGCCAGTGTCCATACTGGCGCATCATGACTCCCACAATCAGAGTAAAGCGAGTGAAATTAACTGCTATAAGGTTTAATAAAAAGGCACAAAGCATCCTGTGTCATGTTTTAACTTTCTTTGTGTGTGAGCAAAGAAAAAATCAGGAGAAAAGATTTCACTTCTTCCCAACACTAATGAATTGCATTAACCAGCGACACTTCAGCAGTGCTAGATTTAAACATCTCTGCCCCAGTGGAATGGTAACTTACTCTACTCTTTACTTCAACAGAATTAACATGCAACTAATTAAAAATAAAGGGGAAATGGGAGATGGCCTGCAGACATTTGCACAAAGCAGTCATTTTCTCATAATGACTTCTTTACTTAATAAAGGTTAAAGTTTTAAAAACCAGAAGTCTCAACAAACTGGCTGGAGAGAATCACAGAGAAAGAGCTGAAGATCAACTCAAAAATGAAAAGTTTAACAGTTAGGGCAAGCATACCTGGGGGAAAAAAAAACCCCAAACATCTCTGACCAGCACAGTCCTCTACAACTACCAAAATTGGAAGCTGCACAGCATCCAGAATAACAGTCACTATTTGTGCACACAAACTCAAATGAACTTTCTGGTATTCTTTCAGGGTAAGAAATCGAGAGCTCTTCCTACCTTCTAAGACCTTTCAATTATGGAAGCCAAATACTTGTCTAATTTTAAAATTACAGCCAGAGTTAAAAAACCCAAACAAACAAACAAACAAAAAACCACAACTATGTGTCTACCATGTTAAAAACAACATCATTTTTCACAAGTAACATAAAGAGAAATCCCACAGCCACGCACTGATCACAACAGGGCTCACAAAGAGGTGCAGCCCAATCTGTACTGCACACCCTTGCCCTTGCCTACATTTGCAGGTAAGATATGCTCAGCATGGAGACGTGACTGCAAACACACTTTGAGAGAGCCTGCGTATAAACAATTCCTGGTGCTTAGGATCAGGCAGGTGTGTTAATAACCTATTTTGGCTCAGCCCTTTTTCCCCTCCTGTATGCCCTTTTACAAGCAGCTTTCCTCTACAGTCAGCTTTGCATTTACCCACTTTCTATTCTTGCAGCCGAGCTAAGATATTCAACACCATGTGACACACCACACAGTTTCACATGAGAGCATCACTCCCTGTGTCCATTCACTATCTGATATTTTTATCTGGCTGCTCTGGATTCCCAGTCTCCTCGCACAATGAGCTCCCTGAAGTGAGATGACCACTTCTAGGCCAGGGTTGGACTCGCGCTGCTCTTCAGATGTTTCCCATTTCTCTTTTCTGAACAGAAACTTCAGAAAGCACTTCAAGTGCAGTTCTGCTCTGCTTTTGCAAGCCAGCACACAGACAGATGCTCAACCCACTGATTCTACTTCTCCATTATCTCAGTAAAAGGATGCATTCACCAGCTTGCTTGCATACCCTCTCCTCTGCCTTATTAAGAGTTGCATTGTACCACAGCATATTTTTGGTCATAACATTTACAAGAGCTGGATTTCATCGTCATCAGCTGTCTCATGGAATTGCTCCTGCACTGCAAATACTGCCAACAAGAGATTAGTTCTAGTTCCTATTACCAAGATACTGAGCAAACAGCTTGAGAGAAGAGCAGAACAGGAGAGTCAGACGAATTGACAATGCCAGACAACTGACTCTTGTTTCCATGCTTGGCTGTGACACGTTTTGTAGCATTGACTCTTGTTAGTAACTCCAGCATAGTTCCCACCTAAACTATCCTTGCTGGTAAAGTCTCAAACAATGACTAAGAACAGAAGAACTGGGGCCAAAGTTTAGTATGCCAAAACCAGAGGTCAAGGAGGTCCATGAACATGTCCATGCTGGAGTGATCTCCATCTCTCTGAATGACAACCTGTAGGATATAACCTCAGAATCATTCAGCTTCATTAAAAGAGCACAGTGTTTCTTATTTTGAAGTGCTAACAAGGAATGAGGCTATGCGCACACCAACAGTTGTGAGAGACAGAAAAGCAGTATATAATTTCACAGTGCTGAATGAAGATGACTCGTCATTCGTGCTTCAAGTTGCTTCCAGTAACAGCAGTGTCAACTACCAGGAAAAAACTTCCTTTCCCCATCCTGAACCCATAGTTTTGTCTTACAATAATATAAACTGCAAACAACATACAGTTTTCAATCACTTTCACTCTTGTAAATATGCACCCTCTTCCCACAAAAGGCTGGCCACATGTAGAAAGCAATGTGCTTCACAAAAATTATGCCAGCAGGATTACTCCCTACTAGACAAGGAGAGAAAAGATAAAAGTTGAATTCCTAAACTTGCTTAAATAGGCATTAGCAAAACCAGCAATGAAACTTAAAGGTCTTTTTCTTGTTTTCTTCTTTTTTTTTTTTTCTTTTTAACTTCCTGTACAATATACTTCAAGTCAGTCACACTGCTAGCTCTGTAAACAACTTAATCTTGTGCTGGTCTTTCCTGGTGCTAATGACTGAAATAATCTCCATACATTTTAAATTTACGTTAATTTATTTTCTTGGCTATTTTATCTCCTCAGAACCAATGTGCAGAACAGCACTGAAGAACAGTAACTGGGCAATAAACATTCAATACTCTAAGTAGCTGGAATAATTTTCACTCAAAACCCACTTCCTTTTGTCTTGACATAAATGGGCCTGCTCATGTGCATTGGCTAAAATGATTTAAGATTGGAACCTAGGTCCAGGTGCCTGCCAGCATCCCACCACCTGCCACCATACACTGAAGAATGCAGACGTGCTGGCAAAGAGGGAAACTGGGTGACCAGCCTGACTGAACGGCAAGCTGCACGTGACATCTTGTGAAACAATTTGCCCAGAGAGTCCAGCAGACCATTCCTAAGGCAGTGTCATGGTCCACTCCATCTAGGTGAAGCCAGGTAACACCAAGACACAATGACAGCATTTTCCACCTGTGAGTGTTTTCAGAAACAGGAGCCCACAGTGGTTACTCTGGTAAAACTGGAGGCAGACAACTGCAGATACCAATGGTCAGAGTGTCCTGACACTTTCTCTTCCAGGACCTGAGCTCTTTTGTTGCTGTGCCCTTTACCGATCTAGGTGTTCAAAGCAATAACTTTCCATGGCAGTATTCAACCTCTAGACAATTTGACTTAACAATTTTCACAAAAAACTTAAGTAGGCTCTTTTGAAGAACAAGGTGGTCTGTGGATGGCTTTTGGTTTTCTTTGTTCAGAGGTTTTACAGAAGCACATTACCCTGGGGGAAGACAGCTGCTTTTGCTGCCCTTGTGAAAATATGCCTGGGATTTGGCAAGTTACAAACCTTAAATATATTATATCACTGTTTGGACAGGCTTTGTAAAAGGTCAAAAAACTTAATCTACCCTGAATCCATTCATGGCAACAGGGATCCACTGGTTCTGGTCACCAGGTCAGCTCAGTGACTTAGGCAGGCAGCGTCTTTCACACTGCAATGTCTATTTCTCATCTCCTACAAAAACGTAGCAAAAAGAAATCCTGCAACTGAAGGCAAAGCCACACTGAACCAACTGCGATCAGAAGGTCCCCTTAACGTTCATTAAGAGCCAGACTTTTACCATTTCAAACTGCACAACTATCCTTGCTAAGAACTGCAGTTTAAACATGAACATCCTTTCTAAGAAAGGAGATAACTGCAACACTATCACCACCTCTCCCCTGCTCTCCTCAGGAAGATACACAGGCATGAGAGGCAGCATAAATGTCTCCTTGCTGCTGTGAGGAAATAAAAATTAAAAAACCTTTAGTTCTTGGTACAGAGTACTGTACAAAACCTCCTGGACGAGAAGGAGAGGAAATATAAAGAGTATGCTCTGGTTACACCAAAACCCAAATGAGGAATTTTATAATGCACGTACTGTTTTTAAAAAAAGCCTCACATTTTACATTAAGCTTGTTCCACTGTACTTGCCAAAAGAAAGAGGAGAAACCTAACACAGAGCCTGCAGAGGTTTCTCCCCAGGAAACCCTCACGTCTCCTTTCTCTGCACTGCTGATGTTGCTCAGAGCTGCCTGTCAGGTGACCTGTACAAGCACATTACCAGTTTGACAGCAACTCTCTGCCACAAAAGCTTCCAGAGAAGTTACCCTGCTCCGCGAGGTTTCTCATTTTCCTCAGCGGCTGCACAGCGCTTCAGCGCTCTACTAATTATATCAACACTCAGAAACAAACTCACCAAAATAGATGGCGTCCTGAGGCCCCAGCTGCAAGGAAACAGACCTCTTCTTTTAAACAATCCAGGTAGAGAGGCCAAGGGGGTCAGAAAGCAACCCTGAGCCACCGCCTACTGCTAACGGGGACTGCAGACAATCTTGCTGGGGCCAGCTCATGTCTCTAATTAGGGTGCGGGTCCCAGAGCTTCAAAAGGAACAGAGAGTGACCAGGGGGTGTAATGCCATGAAGGAGATGCAGTGCCACAGCCCATTGTCAGTGGGACAAAGGGCCCTATTGTTGCTCCCAAGAGCAGGGCAGCTCTTACTGTAATTAGGAGACAAAGATGCACGATTTAGGATTTTACATAATCAAGAGATACTCTCCCAAGCGGGAGCCCCTCTCACACAATCAGTGGATTAAGTATTGTTTATTCTGCTGCAAGTAAACAATGAGGTGCTCCCTGCTCCGGGTTTTACATGAAAAAGCAGTACCAGGGAAGACAATTCGGAGTTTCTTTTCATCTGACTTTGAACAGCCAACCCTGTGATTTAAAGTTGTTCGTTTGACAGGATCTGGAAGGGTATTGGCCCACCCTGCAAATTAGCTGCTCACACACTGATCCCGGGGCTACCAGACAGCCTTACCTTTTCTGCTGCATAGCAGGAGGGGGGCTGGGTCAGACAGAGTCAGACAGCTCTGGGGGCAAGAGGCTGTATTTACACAACAGCACTATAATGGCAGGATTAAAGGACCACAAGGAAGCCAGGCAGAAGCTCCTGCCCACCGGGGCACTTGGCTGCTGCTGCAGAAGCATCCCTGAAGGGAGGCTGGTAGCACCATCTAGGCAGTGCACACTGTTGCACTACTTCAGAGCTGGTCTGCAATCATTTTCACAGAAACTACTGGGGGAGCAAAGAGGAATCGAATGTTTGCCCTGTGCCCTTACAACGAAGGGCATGGCTAGGCAAACTGAGCATCACTTATTTCTGGTCATGACAAAACAGTCTGTACTGGGCTACCTGTTGCAGTAGCTCCAAAGCACCAGCCCCTAGAGCATCTGGGATATACATCTGATACCTGCCTCACAGGTCCCGATCAAGTGACTCTACTTTTACAATATGGGCAATAAAAAGAGACTGAGGGTGTTATGCTCCCTGGCCTTTGCTCATAACACAGTTACTACGCTTTTTTTGTTCGTTTGAACTTTAATGAGAGTTCTTTCCCCTTGTCTTCCACAATAAGGCAACAACAGGACTTGATAACTCCTAATATTTTGCAGTCTGCTCCCCCACCACAAGCATACCCCTATCCGTATGCCTCTTGCTCTGACAGTCTAGCAAAATATTCTCTTTCCTTCACCTCTTTCACTCAAAAACGCACCTTTGAGCCTCACCAAAAAGATTTCAATCACACGGACTCTGGACTGAGAATGGCATGCCACATTCTGCTTATCTTGTTGAATCCTACAGCCAGTCTTGCACAACCCTGGGAGCCAGGGGATTACAGCCCCTGTCTGCCAAGGATTTTAACCCATTTCCTTTGGGATGAAAGAGTCACCTTAAGAGCAACTCAAACTGCTCTGCTTACAAGAGGATTTTCTGTTAGGTTGGGCCAATCAGACAGTGTAATTTGACTTGTCTAGACTAGGACAAAAGGTGTGTTTTAAACCAGATGGGCAGGGTAAGTTGCACTTGAATATTGTAACTGACCAGGGAGAACCACAGTTTTTTTGTCCTGTCCTATCTCCACTGACATGTCTTAAATTTGCTGAAGCAAATACTTGACAATCCCTCCTTACCATCATCTAGACAATTTCACAAAAACCAGCATCCCAGCATGACCCTTAAATCATGCCCACAGAGTTTGACAACTGTGGCTTTTGATTTAGTGACACATTTCAAATCTTTGTCGTTCAACACAATCAAGGGTACCAAAATCCATTTCAGGAGATTATTATTCAAAAGCAAGTCTCCTAATCTTAGAGAAAGAGCTGCATGAAGAGGAACAGCAAGTTTGCTGTTTTGCAGCCAGCGTGTCCCTCAACCTTCCTGCAGCAGACAGCAAAGCTGCCAAGCTAGAAGGGTATCTATTCCTTTATCTTTTATCCATCGTTCCAAGCAGACAACCCACCCCTCCCTCTAGTCCGTCTTTGCAAAGAAGACATATCTTCACAGAAGCTTCAAAATAAGGGTAATGTCAGGGTAAGGCTAGCAAGACAGTCACTTCCTCTAAAGCATGAAGTGTAAGGCAAAATTTTCTCAGACTCCGTTTTGTGTTGGTTGCAGAGCTTTTGCCAGAGAACAACTGTGCCAGTTTTGATCTATAATGAAAATTTACTGAATTTACCTCAGCACCAGCAAAGTACATTTAATTAACTACTATTTGATGGACCAAGCTTTCCAATTCCTTTCCAATTACTGAATTGCAACACTTATAATGACTTTAAAAATATGTCACATGGATTTACCAAGGTTTTCTTAAATAAAAAAAAAAAAAAAAAAGGAAAATTTAATAGAATTAATACAATTAATCCCATTTAATAGTATGGGATGCCTCTGCTCCATGTCATTCTATTAAGAACCTGTACGCAGGAGTGTTGACACTTCAAGATGCTGAATGTCCCAAAATAAGCTTAAAACACTGACAAGCTTCAGCAAACAATCTCCTTTTTTAAAATAGCAGCTTTTCTACATGTTTAAACTAGACTTTAAATACCTCTTTTATATCTTCATGTATCTGGCTCTACATTTTTCTATGGTAAAAAACAGGAAATAAAAAAGTATCAGGAGTCTCAGGAGCAATTACTTGAACCAAAACACAACATCCAAGCACCTTCCCAAACAATTAATAACTAATTTTTCCTTGTTAAGAGAAGTTGATTTAAGCCAAAATCCACATCATTCCCTAACCTCAACAGGCAGAAAAGCATAAAATATTCTGTTGAAAGTCTGGAACCAGAAACTCATTTATCTTCACTCCCATGACTCAAAAAACCCCCCTTCATATCCAGCTGCCTGCTTCTCCCCAGACAGAATAATCTCAGAAACTGATACCTGAAAGCTTTTATCAAGTTTTTCTTCATGTTTTAAGCATCTTCAGTTTATATTGTTAACTTGTTAACATTTTGGACTGTTCGCATTTTACAGTTTTATGTAACAACAGTGATGGGTTTCAAGGGGAAGAAGGAGGCTATAATTTTTTCTGAAATATTTCCAGAGGCAAAAGATGAGGCAAAACATTTAAAAACCTGCTCAAAATCACAAAGGGGGGCAGTTATCAGTACAGGGGGAAGAAGGGTCCCTTCCCCTCCCCAGAAGGCTCCCTCAGGCAATCTGTTGATGAGAGACACTCTTGATATTATTTCTTACCTCAATGAATTATCTGGATGTGTTTCCATGTGGGACTCCAGCCCATACTTGCAAAAAAAGTCTTTGAAACACACTGGACAATGATAAACTTCATCATCAGCCTTCTTATCCCCTTCACCGGAGTGACCATCCTCGACAACCTTCAGAAAAAGGGAAAAAAACACCTCACTAGACCGAAGGAACAAACCAAACTTGCAATCCATTCAAAGTCTTTCTTTTAAAAACAAAGTGGCAGTCTTCATTCCTAACCCTGCTGCAAGCAACCAGAAATTACATTCCGCAGAGAGAGAGGGTAAGCCACAGAGCCTCTGCACATGTGTAAGAACACACATGACAGAAAAGGACACTCAGTAGGAGATAAAGAGTGCAGCTGAGTCACAGACATATGAGTTCTGATGAGAAACTGATTTGAACAACTTATAAGCCAGTATGTTTAAATACCACTGAACTAGCATTCCTCCCCCTTCAGAAAGCCAGGGGAGCTGTCAGACTAAATTATTTATGCCACTGAGATACTGCCAACTGCTAAGTCAAGTGGTTCAGGGGAAAGCAATGAACTCGTGCATGTTTTCTGTAGTTCTCTTCTGATTACAGGGAGAAAAGCAGGCACAGAATGAGGGATACCGTGCTAAAATGAACTGCTACTAGGTTGCCATTTAGAGACAGTAAGTGGAAAGAGTCAGGTTTGGCAGACACCATACATTTTGTACAAATATTTCATAAACAAAACCCTAGTGGAAATGTCTAGCCTTCAAATAAATATTTTCTGGTCGTTCTTGCAACTCCAATAATGCAGGGCTATGCTACTGTGAAAGGGAAATGTACTGCAGATTTTTTTCCCTCCAGATCAAGACAAACTCAGACTTGAGCTATTGCTGCTTTTGAAGTAAATAGTGTTTTTTTTAAAGTTTAAATCACCATCCTGCAAGATTACTTAGAATTAAATGTGAAGAAAAAAAAAAAGCTACGGGAAAAGCTGCAGCAGCAAAAGTATAGTTCATCCTCTTGTCATCCAACATCAATTATTTCTAAATCACAAGCAAGTCCAAAAATTTAAAAAATAAAGAATTTAAAAAATGGATTTCAATCTCAGACAACTGTGTTGACTACACAGGACGAGCATGGCAACTCAGGGCTGTAACAAGACCACATTTTAATACTTCTATGCTGACTGCACGAACTCAACAGCTGACAATTGAGGAGGTAGCCAGAAACATCTTTTGCTTCATGCCCCATAAAGAACCTTTTTTGCAGGTGTCCTCTCCTCTCTGTCCAAATCAGCATCGTGACTAAACTTCCGTTTCGAAGATAATCGCCTGCGCCTCAGTGGCGAGGGGGGAGTTGTGCTTGCTGTGCTGTTCGGATCCTTCTCATGAATCTTCATGTGCCTGAGCAGGAGGGGGAAGAAGACACTGTCAGCGGGCAAATCAGGGCGGAAAGTCCACATAAATTTTAATGCCAACACCACTTCTAAGGTTTTCCTTTAAAGGATACCATCAGAGATTCCATAAACCGGACTGAACTTCGGAAAAACAGCTGGGGTATGATCTAGCCCAGGCCCTTTGCAGAGCCTGGGACTGCATGGAGCTGCAGCAGGGAGCCCAGAAGCCCAGAAGCTCCCCTCCGTGTCCCAACCCTCAGCACAGCACTTGCCCTGCTATCATCTAACTTCAAGAGCACCGTGCCCGTTCCCCATTATCCAAGAGACCTTGGTCCTGCCTAATACTGCACAGCAATCTACACATTCAGCCTCCCAGTCTTGTGGCCATCTAATAAGTGAAAGCCTGAAGCTTAGCATTCACTTCTCTCAGTGCAACAAAAGCACTCCGTCTCCAGTGGGTCTCCTTTTAGAGCTTGAGACAGTACCTCAAATGGACCTGCATATGCCAATGTCAGAGCAACACTTCCATGTATTTGTTTCCTTCTCATCCTTAACTCAATAGTGGACCCCAATATCAAATTTCAACTGCAGCTTTCAAGTCAAGATACATCTGGTCACACTGTTAAACAGCAACAGGTATGACTTGCGAAACTCCATACTGCCAAGGCATGTTCACAAACCTGCTTTCCCAGGAAAACAACTGTTTCTTGTCACAAAGACATGGGGAAAAGGAGAGGGGCAAAATGACTCAAGAAGCAATCTCATGAATATCTGTATACCTGACCCAATTGCCTATTGGTTTTCCATATTTACAACCTGAGGAACATACTGTCATCTAGTTCCCATCAGTTAGATGAAAGGTATTACTCCCAGACTTCTTTTTCTGAGAATTCAAAGCTGAAATTGTACAGTTTTTTTTAAACATATGGCCTTTAGTCTCACTTTAAATCTACAGGGCTTTTGGAAAAAAAAAAAAAAAAAAGTCAAATGTATGCTCCTAGATACAATGGAAATTTTTGCTTCTAATAGCTAGATATTGGAGTGTGGGAGAGAGTTTGCCATTTGTCCATATGATTGACTTCAAAGAAACAGAACGGAGACAACGTTAATGGCATTTGGGCAAATTTTTCAGAAAAGTCACATCCACAACTCGGCTCAGGACTGTACCATTTAACATGACTGCATACCATCATGTTCCAACATGAGAGAATGTTGTAACCTAGATGAGTCTTGCATGTCCTTGTAACTGCTTGGGTGTTATGCCATTAAATCCGTTTTAGTTTTGGATGCCAAGGGCGTGATGCTTCAAGATAACACTCAGGACCAAACTGACCCACAAGCAGACTCCACTGGAGCTGCTGGGAAAACTGTCTCATCACAAAACGCTTTTTAAAATGTTTCCTTTCACAACCTCTGAACCTTAAAAAAAAAAAAAAAAAAAGGCATCTAAATTACTGTCTCAAACTACAGCCAGGCTTCTGAGGGTGTTATGTGGGAACAGCCTCGAGCAAAAGCACCACACATACCAGAACCGATGCAAGACTAAAATGGCTGTTCAGCTACTGCCTCCTTTCAGCACCCATCAAGCACATGAGGAAAAAAAACACATGGTTTCCCCAGATCCTCAGCAACCTGCACTAGTCACACAAACAGTCGACAGAAACTGGTGACACCTCCCAGTCACATCTACGAGCAGATATGCCCAGCAGACTGGACACAGAATCACGGAAATGCTGTTGAATTTGTCTGACCTCTCTCCCTGCTGATCGCCCAAGTGGGAGCAGAAGGAAGGCTGAGGCTCTGAGGGTTTAGCTCTCTCCAGGTTTGACAGAACCTAGAGAGAACCGGAGTGCTCACATAGCCTCCAGAGTGCTGTGCACTCCCCTCCCTCAGCCCTCTGGTAGCTCTGGTACCACAGGCACAAAGCAACTGATTTATCCACATGAATCCAGTGCTACCTGGTCTCACAAAATCTGCAGGGAAGGCATCTACAAGTACTCTACTACTTAATTTTTTTGTTGATTGTTTGTTTTTCCCGGTGGCACTGATCTAACTTCTCATACTACCTAGAGCTACTTTTATGGGTGATAAAACAACAGCAAGGGGTTTCTGTCCACAATGACTGAAGATAACACTTAAAAAAGCACCTGGGAACAAGAAAACATATCAATCAATTGCACAGGCAAAGCAGAACCTGGAAGGTGGTTCGCTGGTCTATGTTTTTATTGCTTCTTTCTGGTCAAGACTGCTTTCCAGTTTTAAGGATCTCCTGAAAGCCAGCCAAAGGCTTTTGCATGTGCCTCTCTGTCCCCCCACCCCAGACACACCCACACGGTCTGATTGCTTAACCCTCTGGCACCTTGGCTGATGCACAGCTAATACTACTCGGCCAGTTACTTTCCAGATAGCTAGAGAGCTAAATCGCTCAAGCTAAATCACATTCATCCAGAAAACAAACAACAAAAAACCTGCAATGCATTAAGCGTGGGATTTTTTTCTTCCTATTTTCTTTTCAAGTCTCTTTTCAGCCATTAACAAGTATGCTCAACTCCTGTTTAGCAGCTACCTATGCAAAACAGCTTCCTTAGGGCTATGTTCTTTCCTCCTGCTGTTTGTCCACCTGTTGAACTCTGTTTTGATGGGGCTGCTCCTACTTGAGAGGGGTGTGATGGCACATCCACAGCTTACCAACAGGAAAAACTCCTGAGATCTCCAGGTTAGTGCCAGTCCAATCTGGCACCTCTGTCTGGCATGACCTAATGCATGCAAAAACACTGGCTCCTGCAAGTCCCAAAAACAGTTCAGCTGTGTCTGCAATATAAAGTATGCCAGTAAGGCATGAGTGCAGCACCACAGTAATGGGGCTTTGCTATGTCTGGTGCCCCTCACTGGCTGTCCCCAGCTTGCAGTTCTTCCTGAAAAGTGTGAGCTTTTGCCATGCCCTAAAAGCCAGAGCAGAATCTGTACCCACAGCAAGGAATGTGGTAATCCCTTCATGTTTTAGTTTTGCATATTTGAAAGGAAGCAGCCTGAGCTATTGAGTTATAAACAGGAAGACACCCTGACTGCACCTTTGACTTTTACTGTATAGGTCAAACATCACAGCCACTGTGATAGTTCTCTTCGTGTGATCATTAGGGAAAAAAAAAGAAAAATCCAAAACCAAAGCAGCAGGTTCCAGAGTTCTCAAAGAAAGTTGCAACCTGCCCACATTACAGCCAGCAGGTTGTTCCTTTGGCAGGTTAAGCAAGTTTCACTACATCAAGTTAAGGGTGGAGAGCAAAAAGATTACTAGAGCTACAGCCCAAGATAAGCGGGAAGATAAAGCCAAGAAGTACAAAGGATAGACACAATCTTCATCTCTCTCTTTTACTTTGCAACATGGATGTCATTCTGCCTCGAGAAAACATTTATCACCCAACATGGGTGAACTGCAGCAGATGCCAAGTCACATCCACATCCACAACCTTTCTTTTAAACACTCCCTTCACCAAGGCTTCTTCTACTTAAAAAGTTTCCTAGCCATAATTAAAGGGGGGGGGGCAGGGAGGGAAGTATTTGTGTTGCCTTATCCTCCTTTAGAAGAGTTTGCCTTGATTAGATCTTACATGTAACACTGGAAATGTTCGACCTCACTTTAGCCTGCCAAGATACAAGAAGAACAGGAACAAAGCTGTGCTTAGAAGTTATTTTCCCATTGTGACTATAACAACATATTTTGGCCTGACAACACTGGCATACTTTGAATGCGAAAGCCAGGCTCGTAAGTCAGCCTGGCTTTCAGCATCTTACAATGATAAAGGAAAATGATATGACATTCATCAGTTCCAAAAAATATAGATAAACACTCAACACTTTAAGTGAGAATGTAGTTCAAAAAAAGCAGGGCAAATTAAGGACATGCACAGAAATGCTCATATTCAGCTGCAGATGCAAGTTACAGTAACATGTGCCAGGAGCTCGGAAGTGACCACTACTGCAGCTCAGAAGACAGCCAGAGCCACAGCAGATGAAACTTGGCTCTTTTTTTCCAATTTAAATCAATAAACTGTGGCTCTGAGCCATCCTAGAGAGCAACCCAAGCACAGCAGACAAGCTCAGGAAGGTACAGAGCCCTGAAACCTGTACTTCATATGGCGGTTATTATTCTCCCCAGCATGCCAGTACACATACACTTAGGACAGTACGGAGGGTGGAACACTAAAATGCAACCACGAGACACAAGATGACATGAAGGAGATAAAAAACTGAGCTTAATATTAGGGAGGACTCCTTTGTACTAAGTGCTAGCTAGCCTTGATTTACCTCAGAGAAAGTGGTGGAGCTCTATTTAAAATGAGACTAAAGAACCAGAAAAATTTGAAATCAATAATTCCAAGATGGAAAGTTGAAATGAAATCTTTTTTCAAACACATCCGATCCACCTCTGAACTAAACTCTAAATGTTTAAGAAGTGATATGCAAAAAAAGGAAATAACTTGCTACACACTATTCTTTTTGCAGCACAGCTGTACATGAAAAAGCTCTCCTTGTAATCTCTTCCCTCCCTATCAAACAAGGAATTTCACAGGTGAGCCAAGAGGATCCAACTGTGCTAGGTCTGTGTGCCAGTCAGCCCTACCAACAAAATCACATTTTTTCGACTGCTTGACTGCTTTTCATTCCATCCTCCCCCTGAGAATCACCTTCCACTTCCCCTCTTTCTGCTACAACTTTCCTCTCCCTTCTCAAGGTCACATGAACAAAATGATTAAGATGATACTACAAAAGAATTTCCCCAGCTTCTTTTCTCTTCTTTTTCCCCCTTTTTTAAAACAAACAGGTAGAAGAAGTTTCCAACCACACACTGTAATGCAGAGCATGATTTCAGAGGGGTGACTATTGGCCCAGAACAGCAGCAAGTAAATACTTTGCTATTTTACATTGAAGAAGAGACCTCTGTAATAATAAGCAAATGCAGAAATCAAGTGCCTTACTCCTTTTTCTCCTTGTGAATGGTATTGGATCAGTGTCTGTGGGAAGTGACTCACGGGGAGGGCAGGGGTAGTATGTGTCCTGCTGCAGTGACATGCAGCTCCTGCTGGTCACATCCCAGTCTTTACCACATCTCCAGAAAGGGCTGATGTATTTTCTTAATGTCAAAGGGATTTGCATGTTGGTCGCATAAGCTTTCTGGAGGTCTCGAAACAGGGGCAGCCTACAGCTTCAATGCCAAAACCAGAATGTGGGCAGGTTCTGACTGGCTGGCTTAAGGCTAGAATGAGCAGCCAAAGAATCCTGAAGGAGGCAACTGCAAGATGCAGCTGCTTCCAGCTCCGGGTCCCACTGAATTATGAACAAAACCAGGAGCTCCTGCTTTGCATGCAGATAACCTGATCAGCACCACTTTGGTTCCTGGAGAGGAAGCATCCTTCAGCATGCGTGGGAATCCCTCACCTCTTAATTCTGGGAAGAAAAAAGCACACCGTGGCTGCACCCTGAGTTTCCATGGCTCCTGATATGCTTCACATCCCTAAGAAAAAAGGTCTGTCTGCCTTGGAGGCCCAGGCAAAACGAAGGTATGGAACAAAAGGGTGTACTTGCAGCCTCTGAGCAGGGTCCAGGGTTAAGCCTCTCCCTTTAAAACTATGGCAGCACAAGCACTGCTGGCTTTCAGTCAAGAGAGGTTTATGCCAGGTAGGTCTGATTAGAAGGAGCAGCATGTCCAGAGGGGGAGCAGCAAGCAATTTCACTGAGGCCTGGTTGGGAAAGTCCCAGCATCTAAATCAAGATTAATTCTCAAGCACAGAATCCAGTGTATGTATAAACACTCTCCTCCTCCCTCATGTCTCCACGCCTGTGGAAACGCAGTGGGGAGGCCAATGAATCCGGGTATTATCAGTCCAGAGAGATCATCTGACAGTATCAAGTTCAGGTTCTGGCTTCATATCCCACATATTATTATAAGTTTCTCCACTTTACCACTAGATGTACCCTACACTCTACTGTATTGCACATGGCTATTCCTCATCTCCCTCATGATTTCTAAGCAGTTTGATATCAAAACCAAGGGGAAAATCCTCACACATCTGATGCTTATCATAAGACAAGGGAGACACACATCCAATCATTCAAATCAGAGACTAAGAATAAAAATCAGTGCTTTCCATCCTTCAACTTAAAATATAGGGGGTTTCCCCCTTCCAATATAAAGAATTACTCAAGTTCCCAAACTGGTCTGTGAAGAACCGAGCTTGTCAGTCACAATTTAGCTGATACAATTGCCTTAGCTCTTTCAGTGTTTTCCTTCTTGAGACCTTTCACTTATATTGCTCCCCTCAAGTAACAGTAAAAAAAACTCCAAAGAATAAAAAACCACTTTTTCAATAATTTAGAGAGAAAAAAAAAAGTCTATTCTTCAGAACATAAGCAAACATCTCTGTTTAAAAAAAAAACTAAAGCTTTTAAAAAAAAACTTGTTAAAGCTTCAATTTTGTGCCATCATATCAGAACCAACAGAAGCAGAGGATGCATCCAAGTTCGGTTGAAATTTGGACCATGATGCTCTTCAGGCCTCATGAAATAAAAAATGTCTCATGGAGGAGGAGAAGAAAGCCTTTAAAATTACACTGGTAACATCTCTTGTGAGAAATTTCTATGTCACACGATTTTTGTCACTGCTTTTGTTTCATTCTGCTTAAAAAAATGATACTTCAGCCCAAATTATCTAGAAATACAGGAAAACAGAGGGAACTCCTCTTTAAATCTTCTGCCATTTGACATGTACAGGAAGTAAATCCTAAACAAAGAGAAAGCGAAGCAGCAGTATTTTTAGGAGCAATCATTCAATACCTGCTGCTAACTCCCTCCTTAAGAGTCTCGTGAATATGACTGGAACTTAAGTCAAAAGTGCAGTACCACTATACCCTTGGGTTAAAGAATTTAGTCAGTTGTTTGTTTGTTAAAACATGTAGAGAATCTGTATTGACAATGTATTTCCAGTGTTAATTACCAACATCACCCACTTAAGAGAGCAATCCACTCAGCCCTTGCCAGTTGTAATCACAGGAACCAGAAAGATGCAGGTAATTTTGCAAATCAGACATGATCTGTACTTGGACAAGTTTCTGTTTGTCTTCTCTTCTTGGCTTGTTTAATATTTGTATCCTCAAAAAAACCCAAAAAATGACCCAAAAAGCCCTCAGACATGCACGCACACTTCACAGCAAGTCAAGAGACATTCAAATACCAAAACCCCAACCATATGGGAAACGCCCTCTTACAAACTGCGGAGCAATCTCAAAACAAATTTCAAGTACCACCAAATATTCTAGTGGTCACCACTGCTGAACACTAGCATGGGATAAACAAAATAAAGCTGCAAGAAGTCTCTATGGCTATGCTAGTAAGAAAGCCACTGCAATGCATGCAGTGAAAGGGGAGGGTGGGGCAAACAGATCCCAGGAAGGATCAGATTGGGAAGCCCTGACTCATCTCAGCTACATGTCTGCAACCAGACACAGCAGGAGATCCCCCAGCTAGTGCTCCCCATGGCATCCAGGCACTGCCATCCTGCCAGCACAGCTCAATATCGTCATGGAAGCTCCAGTGCTTATTAGCACTGTCTACAGGGCTAACATGGTGAGCCTCCCCCCACAGCAGCATGCGGTGGCATGTGGGTGTAGCAGTCCCCTTGGCATCCCCCAGGTATCCAAGGTGCCACACAGACGTGCCTGAAGCATCTCCCCAAGTTTCAAGCAGGCTGCCGCACTGTCTGTCTCCCTGTGCAATGAGGTTTCCCCCGGCAGACAGCATCATTAGGATGACATGAGTGTTATTATTCAGATCCACCAAGACTAGCTGGGTGTGCTAAGGCTGAAAAAGCCACCTGTGATTAAATCCAAATGAGGGATTTGAAATCTCTTTTCAGTGCTACCAGGACAGTCTGCAAAGTTAACTAGTGCCATACAGCTGCCAATACATGATACCTAAGGATATAGGATACACACACGTGCACATAGAGCAGTCTGTATTTTTATTATAGAGAAAAATTTTGCTTTGCTGTGAATAAAAGGCGAGTTTTAAGTGTGAGTGAGAAGAAAGATACTGATCTACAACTCCAAAGGGGGGGGGGTACCATTTCTGAATAATTATGCTGTATTCACATTTAAGCAACTACTTGCCACGCAGACTCAGCAAGTTCAAACAGGCTGAAATTGATACAACTGCATTCCCAGCCTGGCTCAAAGTTACTCCTGTTCCCCAACAGCAATGCTGTCAGAACACCTCAAAGGAAAAACGGGAGACAAATATTTGCCTGATGATGCTGTGACAGGGAAGTGATTCAAACCATGCCTCCAAAGCAAAACTTCCCAAAGGACAGCAAAAGAAAGCATTTATTTGCAGTTTGCATCAATCCTGGCGTAAGGAAGGGCAAAAGAGAAGGGAAATGCAGTGTGAGCTTCCCAGTATCACTTCACCAAGCTGTTGGCTCGCAGTCTGCTTTAAATTCAGAGCAGACCTAAATTAACCATGCCATATACTACAAGGAGACTTCCAAGCCATAGGAAACTCTTTCATAGGAGATAGTATTAAACCAGATCCTTCTGAGGCCACCGTACTTCCTTGAAGTAGGAGAAAAAAGTTTATTAACAACGATAAAATTAAGTAAAATTAAGCAGGAAAAATACTTTTAGAAGTGTACCAAAATCCTGGCCTGGGACATTCTGAACTGTTTCCTTCAATCTTTTTGGAAATTTGTGGTTTTCAGGCATGTCCTTTAGCTAACACACAATATAACCATAATCAATTACTTCAGTACTGATTTTTCAGGAAATTTCATGTTAAAAGAAAACAAGTGTTACTAGATGGTAAGGACAATTAAAGCCATTTTAAATTTTAGTAATAGGGAAAACAAGGAGAGAGAAGGAAAGAGAAAATTAGAGAAAGTATATCAGAAAAGAGAAAAGGTTTATCCTAAGGAGCAAAAACAGCCAAAGAGCTCCTAGGTACATCCTGCCTCTCCCCACAAACCGCACCCCTTTCCTAACCAACCAAACCCAGCTACTTCCCAGAACCAGGCAAAGCCCTCAGTGCTGTTGGTTCCCTCTCACATTCTGCTGTTGAGCAATCCTGATGGCACACAGCACAGAACAACTTGCTGCGTCACACAGCTCAAGGAGGAAAAAATAGCCAGGCAGAGCAATGCTGGGGACGCTGTGCAGATGGAGCTGAATATCTGTCCCCAACACACACACACACACACACACACACACAGACGCACGCACGCAAGGAAGCTGCATTAGATAAGAGAAGCACATCTTCGTTAAAGCAGGGTCTCCACATCACCCTGATATCAGCAGTCCCAGTAACTTGAGGGGCAAGGAAGTGAGAGGTTATCACTGCACACACACACACACAAGTTGTGCAAACTTTTCCCAGCGCTGAGAACGGCATCCCAGCAGAAGAGGTTTCACGTGCTCAGCCCATTTCCTCTCCTGTTCCTGAACATGTGGTCCTCTTTCCTCACAGCATTCCACACAGAGCAGAGAAGCCTAAGGAAACGTTTTACGTCTTCTTACATGTCTGTTTATTAAAGTATAGGAGCTGGAAACAGAAGTTCCTGCATGACTTGTGCTACTTTACAGGAGTTTGGGAACTTTCACCCTCAAGAGAAATTTCGGTTAAGTCCATGAGCAACTGTCACCTTACTCTCTCTACCCTCTGTTTGAAACAGTCAAAAAAGACAACACATTGAAGTGGCTTGATGTGGGAACATGCTAGGCCAGCTTGATGTCATAAATGGGCCCCACAGAAGTTGTACACCTTCTCTGTTTCAAGATACCTTTTCACATGAGTCAGCACTGGAGAGCTGACTCTGAGGATTCACCAAAAAAAACACTGAGAGTGTTTGGGAAACTTCAGCTTAGAGAGCAGCCTGAAGAACTCAGTATATCTATCTATAGATGCCCTCAAGAAACAGAAAGCAGTATTTGCATATTGTGTGCTATTCAGCAGTTGTATAATGGCACTACTACTTTATAGACTGTGTCTTTGCCTAAGCTTTATATATCATGGTTCAAAAACCTGAGTGAAAGGGCCTGGCTAAGTCCAAATGGAAAGATTCCCCTCATTCCCCTCACTATTTTGGGTTTGTTTTGGGTTGGTTTTTTTTTACAATTGGAGAATTTTCCCCAAATGCTTACAAGCTACTGTTAAGGAATAGCCTATTTTTAAAAGAGGGAAGAGAAGAAAGAGGAAAAAACTTGCTGACCCTAAGAGGGGGTATGTTCTGCAGCTTGCTGGTTCCAGCATGCTGAACTAGAACAGGTTGAGCAGGTTAGATACTGGGGGAGAAAAGGTAAAGCTGGAAGACATGCATTAAAGGTGTAACGGCAGCAACCACAAATGCAGCTCATGATAGACTTTTTCCTCATTCTCATGGGTACCTGGCCCAGGAATCTTTCCAGAGAACAGGAGGAACAGAGGGAATACAAGTTTATCAGAGAAGCACTGCAAGTATTTCTGATGTGCATGCACAGGCTGAACAAAGATTACCTTAACATATAAACTCTCTCAGCAAACTTTCTCACCACCAGCATTTTCTACTCAGAATTACCCAAGTGAAGCACAAGCTATAAGAGAAACTGCCAACCAAATTGCGAACATGTTACTTGTTAACCTTGATAGCTAACATCACAACAATCGTGTTAATGTCAGGTTTATGGCAGAGGATTAAAAGCACCTCAACTCCTTGCGAAGATCGAAGATCGCCTAGATTTTCTAATGCTTGCTGAGTTAAGGCTTGTATTTATTTTGCAGCTCGTCAAGGTGAGAAGTGGAGGAAACATCCCTGAGATTACGAGACCTTCAGAGGAGCTGATATTCCTGAAAGGGTATCTATGTGGAAAGATCCAAGTTTTGCACTGCCATGTGCTCTGTGGCTAGAGTCTAATCTGTCAAGGGGGTTCTGCTTATTTGAGCTGTGACATGGGTAACAAAGCAGCACTAAGCTACACTCAATACGCTCTGTTATACAGAGATTTATGTTATTGCCTGTGAGGAGGGTGGTATTACTCTGCCATGTCAGACCACCTTCCCCTCGACACAAATCACACCAGAAACCTAAATTCCTTGAGAAAAAAGTGTTCCCTTTTTTTGCCTGCAGAAGACCAAAAAGTAAGAATCCACAACCTTACAGTGCCCAAGATTAGGCTTTGCTATTGCTTAAAGGCAACACACACAAGATCTAGGACTGCTAAGTACACCGAAGTCTTTCTTATGTTTAGGTAGTGAGGAGCTCTGGAGATGCAAGTATAATGTTCCTCATTGTGTACGCTTCGGTTCTCAAGAACAATGGAGCTAATTAAGGTCTGCATATAAATCTTAACTCTGCACTTCCTTGCTTCGCTTGATTCTAATCAGATCTCAGCATTTGTGTTTTTGTGTTAACTTCCTTTGCTGTTCTTTAATGATAACTGAAGGGGGATACTGTCCAAGACTACAAGCAGCATGTAACACATCCAAAATCATGGCATCTCCCTTAGGCTCTGAGAGCCCAGAGGTACTGCGGCACAAGAGCTCATCCGTAGTCTTTTACCACTGAAGACATCGACAGAACAATTTTATTGGAGCATCCTATTCATGAGTCATGTGAATTAAATAAAAGTTTATATAAAGTCTTTACAAAAGATAACCAATCTGCTCAGCAACAGTGAGAAAGACAAAGGTTTCTCCCCGGGGACCATTAAAAATACTGTAGTCTTCTATTTCTCATCAGAGACACAGAGAAACAGACTCTTACTGCTATATTATTGTTGAAAAAGCCTGACTTTCTCTCCTTCCTTCCTTTTTTTACTCTTTCTTTCCTTCCTTCTTTCTCTCTTTCTTCCTTCCTTCTTTTCTTTAGCTCTTTCTAATTTAATCTTCTTCAAATCATGGGAATCCCAGCAGAATACCAAACATTTACTCAGGATAGTATCTGCTGACAGGAGAGAGACCAAAAAGCTTCCCTCCATCTGTTGTCCCATCCTTATTTATAAAATGTATTAGCAAAAAATGGAACAAACATTTTTTAATTGCAAAGAAAACCAAAACAGCTATCACACCTCACCTGCATCCTACAACTACAGTCATCAATTACTAGAAGCAGAAATTCATCCTTTGTGTTCGTTATCCCTGCTCAAGAATTAGGGCACTTGCATTTGCTGAAGCTTATCTTTCACTAGCATGCTGACAGTGGTTAAATCATCCCCCACGTATAAAGAATGCATTTAAAAACCCGTAATACAGCCTGCTTCTTAAAATTTCAGAGGACTGCCTACCAATTGCTACATTGAAATAAAAGCTCCTTAGGAGATGACCAAAGAGACATTTCTATTGTGCAAGACAATAAGAGACACCCTTTTCACACGTGTGAAGTGTCAATCATTTTCAGCATGGAGAGTTCCTTGGTTATTTGTTTTTAGCTTCAAGATCTTGCATGTAGTTTTTAAAAGCTACACCAGATTTTCACCTGGCCATCTTTGCAAACCACCAGAAAACAAACCATGTTGTAATATGGAAAACAAGAAAGCTCATCCTCACATTTGGCTATGCTCTGCCTCCAAAACTCCCATCTAAAGCAAATGCCAGCCTGCATGTGCTACACTGCAGAGATCCTATTTGTACTTATAGGCTGGGCATTGTTACTGCACTGCACCCTACAAAGCACACACAACATACTGGAAGCAGGCCAATGCCATAAATAACATAGGAGCGATTCACAGGTGAAATGTAGGGAGAGGATGGATTCAGCCAGATCTTGAGGACACACTGTCTACTGGATATTTGCAAAGTCACAGGAGGCCTGGGTGCATGCCTGCCCTTGAAACACAGGCCCATCTTAAAGCAAGCAGGGAAACCATTAAAGCTTATGCATCTCAACGCCTAAGCCTTTATCAGGATCCAACACTCCTCTTCTGACCAGCGCATTACAATCTTACACATGCTCTTTGTTTGCTAGCAAAGATGGCTGGTTAAAACATCAAAATTCACAGGTTACCCCCCATCATGGGAATTTTCTATCTTTCTCAAGAAACTCACTCAGCAGCATACACACAACACACAAAAAGTGTTGTTTAAAGAAGACTTAATTTGAGCACCAGAATAGTACCATAACCTTGATTTAAAAAAACCACCTGTTTGTCTCTCCATAAGGAATTAAAAAGAGAAGTTTGGGAAAATTATCTAGTACTGAAAGTAAGATTGAGAATGAAAGTGCCTTCTTAATTAAAAGAAGAAATACCTTCTTTGATAGGACCCTTTTTAAGCATGCTTCAAAGCATAGCTTCTGCGATCCAGACCTTCCAATTTGAGTTTCAAAGACTTCTGCATGTGGTTGTTGCATGTGGTGTTTCGCATGTGCCAAAAAAAAAAAAAAAAAAAAAAAAAAAAAAAAATCCCCGAACTTTGAGACCTGATCCTGAGATGCTACATAAACAGCCTGCAAGTACCTAAGCAGGATGTAAATAAAAAGCCATTTTGAATAATTTTGTTAGGTATGGTCAAGGAATGGAAAAAGAGAAAGATACTTGAAACCTCCCATTTGGTATCAGAGTCTAGACCCAAAAGGGTTCCTCAAAGTTGGGACTCTTCTCAGATAAACTCCCTAGGGAGCTACTGTGACAGTACAGATGGAAAACCTCTGGAAAACCTTTAGTAATTACAATCTATTCAATTCGAGACAGTACATTAGAAATCCCTAACTCTTCCAGAGCTACACAGAACTCTTTATATACCCTCCACTCTACTCCCTAGAGTTTATGCTCCTGATGGAGATATGGAAATATTCAACTTTAATTGACTTTGACCAAGCAAAAGCCATAGGGGCTGTGTCTCTACCATAAAAGTGTAAGGATAAGGCATATCTTAAATTGCAGATTTCCTTAGGGACTGATCACTGCAGTGCCATGCCAGTTACAGGAACTTTGAACTCAAAATTACTATAATCTAACTTTTTCCTATAAATTCCTAAAAAGCCCCGAGAAAACAATGCCTCCAAGCCCCAGATCAGCCCTGATGCTAGAAGGCTTGCTATTTTCCAGAAGACTTGCTCTTTGCAGTACTGGTCAAAAAGAAATCTTTAAAAAACTCAGCATCATCTCCAACTCTTCTTCTCCAGAGCAATTCCTTATTCTGATACCAGATACTGATGGATCTCCCTGTTGTTGTACCAGATTACATCAACCCTCCCCTAACAGTAGGAGCAACACTGATATGGAGGCAGATAGCTTGATGGCACATCTGGAAGAATGAGAAAATCAGCTTTTCACTATGAACACTGAGCACTCTCCAGAGACCTTTGCTCTCTCAAAATGCGACTATCCTCACAGGAGGCTCAGGCCACTCCTCAACAGACTGGCAGCCTGTAAGAGAGTTTTCTGAGATGGCCTGGGCTCAAGGTTCCCTGTTGAAAATATTGTCCAAGAGTCACCCTGGTCAGAAAAGGAAGCAGTTTTTTTCTGACTAGCTTTGCACAAGGGAACCTTCCCCGTCTGCTGTGCCCATTCAACTTGACTTGTTGACAAGGAGGCAAGGAGCACAACATAAAGAAATTGCACTTCATGTGAGAGACTGACTCATTAACAAACAAAATGCTGCATGTATTGTGGGAGTCGGGAAGGGCAGCATCAATTTCACAGGTGAAGAGTACATGCAACACTCCAGCACAGCCAGACTAACTCAGAGATGTGCAGAAAACAGCACTCTCACTCCACAGAAAGTCTGGCTACTGCACAAAGGTTTTGCTGTCATGCAAATGAGTAACAAATAAGAGCCCTGGAGATCTTTTTTCTCCCGTAGTAAAATACTTTCAATGGAGACCATGGGCACTTTGGAGTGTAACAACACTGATAATCATTTGCTAACCCAAAAAAAGCAACCAAAACATCTCCTTCCCTCCTCCACTAAGCTGAATGTCTAATGATCTAGCTGCTCTGAGGTGGAAAAATGGATAAGAAATTTCTTTCTGTGATGGAACAGCAATAGGCACTCCCATGGCACAGAATTTCCCTGGACAAAACCATTCCAATTGAACTTTTTGCCCTAAAAGGTCTTTTAAAAGTCTGGATTTAAAAATAGTATAGACAGCTAAATAAGAGCCAGAACAAGGCAGAGGGGGAGAAAGAGAAGAGAGGATGTACATAGCATGTGCCTACACATTTTTCCCCCGCATTCAGATATTAGCAGACTAACTTCTCCCTCGCTCCACTCCAGTGAGCTGAACATGTTTGGTATAAGTGCAGTAATACTTGAGAGGCTCCTGCATGACCTTCACAAGCTACACTGATTCTTTAGCAGCACATTCACAAGTTTCTGCTAAACCTACAACTCCTCTCTCTGACCCCACACTGTGCAATGTCTTGGGGACACCACCATGCTGACTGGTTTTTTTGCTGGTTTGGGCATGTATCTGTCATCACTTCGATACTGCACAAAAATAGAGATCAATAAAGGAACTGCAGACCATAGCAGACGAAGATGGACTTGAGTTATCTAGCTGGCACAGAAGAACAGACATGGCACCACTACAAGCAAGGCCTGTGGGAGTTACACACAAGGCAGGACCTGGCAAGCAAGTCCTTTCTCCAGAATCCTGAGGCAGAAACAGTTTTCAGCACTGACAGTCCACTGGATGTGACACTACAGCTAAGTTTGAGATGTCTGCAAAAGAAATTTTCTTTACACCGTCTTAAGACTAGAAACATCTGTTTCAGACGGAAGTACTGGTAGGCAAAATGAACATCTTACTTGTGTGTCACAATACCAGATAAAAAAATTTAATTTCACTTTGAATTTATCCTCATTTGCCTACTTGCACATTCATGCTTTCAGCAACAAAATTCAGTATTACAATCTGTTATAGCAACAAGAAAAAGTTATTCACTGAAAAAAACCCAAAATGATGGCACAGTCTGCCAACCACAACTCTGCTTTAGCAGAACCAGCTTGTTTCAGTGTGCTCAGGATTTTGCTTATCACGGGTCTGGGGTCACTTGTTGCAGTACTCAGCAACAGGTTCCTGCTGCTGCAGTGAAGGCTTCCACATGGAGTTTTACAAAGCAGACAGGAACCTATCAGTTGGAAAGAACTTTTAATAGGAAGATTTTCCTTGCATGAACTGAAGTCCTTCTTAGTGCAGTCAGTAAATACAGCACTCCATCCTGGTAACTTCAAGTAGCATCTTGTTAAGAGAAAAATTTAAAACCAAACAATCTTCTCATCAGAAGGTTCTGACCTGTACTTATTTTGGACAAGTCATTGAGCCTGGCAATTCTGGTAAGTTTGATATAAAAGCGCACTATGAGTTGCTATCCGGGGAAACCCACATAAGCAAAGATGACTACATCAATCTCTCATAGGTCTGAAGTTAAGTTTCAGGGGAAGCCTCCCCTTCCTCCCTTCAGGAGAGGATGAGGAGATGCCCAGCGAGCAAAAGCCAAACAAACCACACAAACAGTCCTTCAGCAAGCAGCCCAGACACAAGTGACTGACCACCCCAGGGCTCCACCACTGGAACTCACCCTTGGATACTGGCAGTGGCATCAGCTGCAACTCAGCAGCAGCCCTGCCCTTCTCACAGCACACAGAGTAACCACCCGGTCTGGCAAAGATGTGGCTCACACCACCTCTGGTCACATGAGTCAGATGTGTGACTTATTTAGTGCCCAAGGCCAGTATCTCCTCCCTGTGTTTTTCCCTTCTTATTTTATATTTATCTTTCCAACTCTCCCCAATTCCACTCAATTGTAAGTTAAATAAACACAGATTTAAAAAACTGCATTCCCTCCTGTTTCTCCTCTGTTTTCACTATGTTTTGAATGTGGACAAAATGATACAAGAAAGGTAATGTTGCAAGCAGCTATTGCTTCCTTTGACATTATGTTATCTTTCTTTTTGTCATCAGAATCATCCTTTTCATTCCACCTATAGCACACTGCTTGGAAAATGATTGGTAATAATCAAGGAAACAAGACCCCTTTCCTCCCACACAGAACTAGTCTGTAACCATCAACTCTTGCCATTTTGCTTATAAGCTGTATTCTTTTCCCCTACTTGTCTTGCAGTTTCTTTGTAGGTTGTAAACTCTTTGATATGGGGACTGAAGCTATGTGGGAATCCAGGAAGTCTTAATCAGCTCTGAGGTGTTCCACCCATGCAAATAAATGAATGCTGAATTGAGGGATGAGAGAGGAGAAGGAACACACATGTGATTTAACATTTAGTTTCCCCAGTTGATAACTAGGTATTTTGCTACATCCCTACAAAGAAAACTACATGAAATATATTTGGAAACTTGTGTTACAGAGAATCTGCCAGATCTACAGTGCATTAAGTTGTTTATAGGGCAAACAAGTATTTATGTATGTATTCAAAAACAAATCAAATATGCCAAAGAGGCATCTTCACGACAGCACTTGAATACCTAAGTATGTAACATCCCCACAACACCACACAGATGTTCTAATTCAACCACTTGCATCTATGATTCAGAAGCTGCAAGATTGGAACCACCTATGCAGGTTGGCTTTATATTTTTGTCCCCAGAGAAATATAAATTTTTAATAATAATATTACTACTACTAAAAAAAAAAAGCTGTAAGAACTCTCAATAATACTTAAAGAGAGCTAGAAAACCCATCTCAATCCTGACTTCCTTCCACTACCTAAACATTCTGGTGTGTATGTGTGTCATGCCATATTTCTAGGTCCCAGATACTTCACACTGTCTGCCCAAGTAAGTGTCTTTAGTCAGTTTGAAATTCCCTCCAAGGAAACAAACCAGCCACCTATGCCGTAATCCTTTTCAAAGTCCTGGAACACGAGCAGCACTCACCTGTGCATGTTTCCATTGGTGGTGAAGGACTGTCCACATACTGAACATTTATAAGGCCTTTCACCTGAGTGCACCAGCATGTGGCGATCAAGGGAGCTCGCTGAGCTCAGAGACTTTCCACAGATGCTGCAGGAATGGTCTGTCCCTCCAGTGTCAGTGTTATGCTAGAGAAAGCAATGATTTTTTTTTTTCATTGAAAGTCCCTTCTGAAGTGCCGGTAAAATATCAAGAACTATAAACATCTCAAAAGCAGCTTTAAAAGAGCCACTCTATAAAGCACAATACCTTATATTAAGGTGTGCGCTGTATAAACCCCTCCTCCCCAGCCCTCCCCACCACAACTCCACCACCAGCCCCCCACCCGATTTTTAACCCCTTAATGCATGAGCAGAAGTAGCTGTTTCATACAGCCTGCAATGCCTGTCACATGCAGCATTTCTGCTGGATCTGCAGTAAAAGAGGATAGAAGGGGATTCAGCAACAACCCATCAGGTAAAGAGTACCTTGGGACACTTTAAGCTGTGCAGTGGTTTGGGGTTGTGTGAGCGGTAAGGAAAGAGGATGTAATTATGAACTTCAGAGCAGAAGAAAGACACTTAAAAACAAATACTCTTTAAAGGTATTGATTTCAAACTGACTGTGTAGTAGGAAAACAAAAGTAAACTGCTTCTGAATGCACATGCAGACTTCTATGGCCATAAGAATGCATTACAGGGTCAAATTAAGGCCATAAGCAACAGTGCTATGAACACCACTCTTTCTTACTTGCACTCAGAGACTCTAAGATTTCTTCACATACGAAAAAAAACTCACCAGGAGAGTAATTAAAAAAAAATAATTAAGTAACAGTTACAGTACAGGAGGAAAAACTGAAGTAATAAGTATCTAGTGAACTCAGAGTCATCAACCACACCTTAGCATCCAAACCAGAATCTTCTGCTAGAGAAAAGGCCAAACCTCCTAATTAAGTATGCATATATTTCAGGAGGAGCAAGAACAGGCCTGTAGCTGACAAAAAAGTACATTCTTCATTAAAAAAATATATTTTTAATTCTGCGCTCCAAAATTGCTTATATCCTGTGAAGGACTGGAAGGCTCTTCTATGCTGAGTTGATTTAAAAATTGTGTCTTCCTCCTCCTTAATTTACATGACCAGTAAAAAGATCTGTTCTCAAACAGAGTAACAAAACAGGACTTACTGCCTCATGATGGAAGCAGCTTTCTGGATCCTTAGGACACCTTAAGCTACACAGAACAGGACATACATCCTTGTTTGAGCCGCTGGGGGCGGGGGGGAGGGACAGAATGCCAGGTAAGGAAGGGAGGACAATTGCCCACTTCAGATTTAGGTTTGTGGGGTGTGTTTTTTTGAAGAAAATGAAGACTAAAGGAAGACTAAACCAAAAGTTAAACAACTGAAAAAAGTTATAATGGAAGCATTTCTGACTTGCACATGGAATTGATCTTCATCAGTACAAACTGCACCCTGGCAAATCAGACATTCAATAGAAGTAAGAAATCAAGAGCTGGTAACTCTACATACCTGACGAATGTGCATAGTTAGCTGGTGCTGTGTAGTGCAAATCTTTTCACACAGAGGACAGGTATAGGAAGACTTCTCTTCTTTTGTTTCCTGTGAACAAAATAGAACAAAACAATCAGAAGGAATATCAACATAAAAGAATTCAAAAGCTGTTACTGCTGAGGGTGGAAAAATATCCAAGTAAATATCCAAGTATCCTAAGTAAAAAAGACCACTGCTAATAGAGTAACTTATCATCTGATAGATTCCTCAAGGAAGCTTCAGAAACTTTTTGAATTTATAATTAGGGGCTATTTCAACTACCACAGAAGTACAGCAGCTGTTTTAACAGCACATGGATACACAGCAGTACCAGTTTAGGACAGGAAGTGAAGGCAATTATTGTGATGAGCTTAAAGTGCCAGGAGGAATTTAGGTGAGCAGAAAATAATGCCTGGAACACCACCAGAATATGTGGGAAAATGTCATTAATCTTCCCAAAGGATTTTTAATAGCCAAGTTGTCCGAACTTCAGATTTTCCACCCCATCTTGTGGCAAAGCACTATCTTGGTGCACTTTTCTATGTTCTGTTCCATGGCTGACTCAGAAGGAAGAGCCACATTTAGTGAATCACCAGCACCATTTCCTTTAGTATCCTGTGTTTCTCCTGGAAGCATCCCATTCAGGCACACTGGCCAGGCCCAACCCTTCTGAAGCTTGCAAGATCTGATGAGATCATACTGAGAAAGAGGTGACAATGCAGGAGTGTACGTGACTCCAAAAGAACACATTATGAACCCGGTTATTCTCCACCCAGGTGAGAATCAGGAGTAACCATGGTCAAACCACGAGTACAAACAACGAAGCTGACCAGAGAGCTCAACCTGATTTAAGTATGCCCTTGAGACACTGAGCAAAGCCACCACTCTTTCAGCCATGGATGAAATGGCACTCTTGCAGGAAACAAAGGCCTGAATCTGTCCACAAGGATGGGGTAATGGATGACGTAAAGGGTATTTTCAGTGCCGCACTAAGAAGCCCAGGTGTGGCTTCTGCATCAGTGCCTGTATATTAAAAAGAAGATGGTCTAGCACTGAATATTAAACCTCAGTTTTTGTCAGAACGATGCAAATCTTCACCAGATAGATCCACTGCTTATTACCTACACTTCTAGTGGCAACAGTACAAAAACCATGTCTGCATGACCAATAGGAAAATATCATATTTATGGACAAATGCCATTTTCTAATGAAGTTCTATGCTGGATATTTTAAGTATCATTAGTAAAAGCACGAAAACAAGCAAAGAGAAAAACCCATCCTCAGTAGCTCTTTAGCTGTGAGGAAGTTGGTAGATATGATTGTGTTTATGCATTTCCTCTCTCCATGCAATTCTCTTCCCTCAATGCCATCCCAAAGGTCATCAACTGAGAAGCAACCATTTGCAGGTTGTCAGACACAAGCATTCATAAAGAACATCGAGAATGACTAACACAAAGCTCTGTGACAAATTCTCTGGCATGTTAGGAGGGAAGATGCTGACACAGTGTTAGAGAAAGTTCTTTTTATGTATCAAAAAAGCAATATCACCTCCTGCACAATTTAAGGGACCATTTTAGAGAGCCCCTTGTTATAACATTACACTGTGTTTTCAAAAACAGGGTCATGATGATTTTCTATTAACTTCAGTGACCTGTGGACATGGCTGAAGAGCTATTTTCCCATTTTGTCTGAAGTAAACAAAACTTGTGACTTTACTTCTAAGAGGATTGGAACTACAGCAATTAGGTTCTCCCACTCCTCTCTACTCTTTTGCTTGTTCACATTTTTCTAATTGTATCTCAAGGCTCTACATCCCACTGTAGGCTACGGATACAGGCCAAGGCCTAATGTACTAGCACCTGCAAAACATTAGAAAGCAAGAAAAGCTGCCAGTATGACGTCTGAACACCCAAAGAAAACTGAATTGCATTATCCCAGTGCCACTCCCCCATTTTTATATGCAAACACGTAATTCACCAATGTTCATTCCATCCTACTTCAGCAACCTGCCCATGGAGTAATGTTCAGCTCCAAATATACTGCAACCGCGTTAAAGCTGGCTCAGGACAGAGAACAAGCACGCTGTACCGTGAGGAAAATCCCTGCAGCTGTGCTGACAGTTTAGATGGTGTTTAATGCCCAGAGTATTTCTGTGAAATTATCAACTCACTACTGTTTTTTGCCCCCCTCCTCTTTAAATGAGTGCCACAGTTCTACATGATGCACTTGATTGTTTCAAAGTCTGTTCAAGATTTCCAGACTGTCTTCTCTTTGAATCAGCAAATTAACAGAAGATAGAGTAACTACTGGTTCACCTTGAAGCAAAGATCAGAAACACACTATAGCTCAGCCAGAGCTGATTAGTATTGAATCTGGGGTTTATTATTAACTAAAACCCAAACTTTCTCCAGTGGTCAGACAGGGTACATGCTGCATACCGTAACACAGCTCAAGCAAATCCAGGGTATCTACAAAAGGAATGCTGTTGACTGACTCAGTGCAGACCAAAAAACATTAGCATCCCTACTGTAAAAGCACCCTCATTCACAAATTTGGATCATTGCACTCAGCTATCCTACCAGAGCTGGGTTTGCGAAAACATAGTTCCTAAACTGACAGATAAAAATATTAACTCATTTGTTAGCTACTCTTCCTTTAGTAAGTCGACCTGGCACAACTGCTCTGCATTCAAGTGATGGGGAATACTTTTGCAGTTGTGCACTAGGTCCATTTGTTTTTCTCCAGCTCAAAAAAACTACCTCTGTCACATTTTTTATTTTCTTCAAGAGCAAAGCAAATGAGAAGTTAAAATGGATGCAGGTTGATGTGAGAACATGTTTATTAGACTATGGGTAGACGACAGCCAAGATAAAGTCAGCATTATAAAGAGAACCACAGACTTTGGGACAAAGGTTCAGGGCAAAATGTTTCACTGCCAACTCATGGGAAACAGCAGTCAGACCCAGAAAACTAGCTAACTGTTATTATCCTTGAAGTTATAATAAGGGGAACATTATGAGCAGAATCTGAGATCTGTGCACTGCCACACACTAGAACAATTCAGTGCTTTCATTCTGCTATGCTGAAAGTGGAAATTTGCTGTATTAGAAGTTGCTAACCAGATTGATACCTGCTTAATATTTCACATCTCACTTGTATTTTCTCAGTAATGTAGCCATTTGCCCCTCTGGCCTTAATGATCCTTCAGCCTAAAAACAAATAGGCTATTTACTATGTTTTCAATCTATTTGTTTATTTTTATGCTGTAAGAATCCCTCTTAATCCTGTCACATTTACTCTCGAGCTTCCTTTGATTCGATGCCCATAGAACTATCAGGTGGAATAAAGGTCACCAACACTAATAAACTTCCCTGAAGCCAAACCACATGGTGTACCGGTGGACAGCTGTGTAATAGCACTGCCACTGAGACTGGTCTGGACTCCAGTGCCTCATTTCACATGATGAAATCAAGGAACGAGGGCAGCCCCCAAGTGAGGACTGCAAATAAACCTTAAAGCCAAGTGCTAGGCAATCGAATCCCACAAACACAGTTGTCTGTATACAGCCCAGACTCTTCATGTAAGATTTTCTTTTTACAATCAATGGCTTTTAACTCCTTTCATGCTAAAAATCCAAGACAAGTCATTAGTCTGCCAACTGGGCAGCTACTCGGCAAGCTATTAATAAACTACTATAGGAACATCCCGAGTCATGACTCTCAACCTTTCTGGTCCCTGTTATATCTTGGTTCATTTACAAAGTCTCCGTGCTTCACGGTAAGCTCTGAAGTCAAATGGACACCGGGATTTGGGGTATTTCTTGATATTCTGCAGCACCTTCCTTGGTAGAGCTTGGCCCAGAAGAAGAAAAACATGAATATAAATAACCACAGCTTTAACTGGTATGACTCTCTCCTTTCACTTGCTTAGATCAATACTGCTATCAACTGGTGCCATCAACTGGTAAACAGAAAAAAAACTGATAAAAGCTAAATTTGTTTGCTCTGCAAAATTCACATAAAGCATTCTGCAATAGCTCTTCATGGTTTTACTAACAAGGAAGAAAGGGCATCTTACACTTACACATGTAAACTGCATATCCTGATGGATGTTTTGTTCTAGCACCACCTTTAACCTTAAACCACTAGTATCTTCCTGAGGGACAGCTGCACACCTCACGAGGCATCCCACATGATGGGTGAGCCAAGTCTCCTGCCAGACGGCTCTGCTCTTCTCTGAGGTCATTCTTTTCTCCTAGTTTCATGAATTGAGCTGGTCCCCCAACAGATTATGCAAATGAAAGAGCCTGGAGAAAGGATGCAGTGGGACTGAAACGGTAGTTCTTGGTGACTTTGTCACTGCTAGGGGCATCTGCTAGACCAATTCACCATTGCATGACGCTGCAGTTCGTGCTCAAGTTTTTGTGTGGGAATCCAAGCAAGAGGACCCCTCTGATTATCAGTTTTCTAACTCATGTTCTAGAGAGACACCAGAAAACATACACAGAGAAACAACAGAAGAGACAAGAGAGATCCACTGAGGGAAAATATGCAAAATAATCAAAGAAACATAATTGCATCTTATCACTTCCCATGCAGCTGCTTGTCTCCCCTTCTCCCACCCTGCATTTGGGTTTATATACCTGGTTCCTCCTGCCAATTCGATTTGGTGCAGGAGACTTTGAGGGGGATTTGACATTTTGAGAGTTCCCGCCGTTTTCAGCAATCTTCCCCACATTCATCACTGCTGACATCATGGCGTCAATGGAGGACAAGTCTGCTCCGTCCAAACTGTTTGGTGAACTTGGGGATACCTTGTAGGTGTTTAAGCTTTCCAACTGCTTCTCTGGAATTATAAACAAAAGCACACATGAGTTCTTAGGCTATCTTGAAAAAAAAACCCAACTCATAGTATTTTCAGCTGTCTGTAACTCACATCACACTCTGCTGAATCATCACAGATCACAGGCCACAGCCCATGATAACTGGATTTCTTGTAACAGGACAAGTTTCTCATATTGGAACACACAAGACAAGGTGTACATTTCTTCTCACAGGGCATTCACATTATCTTAACTTTCAAACTTAATTTTCTATGGAGCTTATAGTGATTTATAATTTATAGTGATTACCTGCTATAAAATGGTATCATTTGTGGTACCTTGTGATCACCATGAACTGATGAATGCACGTTCTGGTAATCACAATCATTCAAGTAAGCATGTGTTTTGAGCAGAACTGCACAATTAAGGCATCAGTAACAGTGTAGGGTACTGGGTTCTCTTTTTAGCAAAGTTTAAGCCAGCCCTGTATATGGAATAAGCTAAATTACCAAAAATCTAACCAAAACAAAACCCCATGTCCTCCCAGTAGCCTCTTTACTGCCACAGCTGGCATCTGTGTAATTTTCCTTTTTCTCTTTTGGTCTACCAAGCCATACAAGGCATGGAGTGCACGTGCTATACCCACAACTAATGTCACAGCTAAAGCTGTTGAGATTCAGACTAGTCCATCACATACTGTATATGTAGCATGGATGTTAGTATCTCAGATACCAAATTCAAAACACACCTAAAAACTCATCTTTGCTTTCCCGACATACAGATGTGTCAAACACGCGGGTAAGGCTTTTCACTTTGCTCTTTACGAATTTGAAAAGGAAAACGCTTTCAAATTAAACACTCCTTTCCCCCAGAAGAAGTCTCCCAAACAACCAGGAACACCCTGCAAACCTACTGCTCTGTCACCTCTGGTGGAAAGCACAGAATTTTAATGTGTGTTGTGAGAAAGTCATTGTAACAGAAGAATATGTGAATGTGAACAAGGAGGAACACGTTTGTCTGTGAACATTTGATCTCTGCATAATACTGTCTTTGGAACATAAGTTTGAAGATTATAAACAGGTGGTTTTTCTGAGGCTAAGTTATGTGGTGCCAAGTTACTGGGAGCCAAGAAAATCTTAGTTTGGAAGCCTGCAGTGGTAGTCAAGTATTTATGTGCCCATGCTTCTGTTCAAACTATTTTACACTTTTCAGATAGATAAAAGTTAGGGATGGAGAAAGAAACATATCCACCAATGCTTCTGCTCAACGTATCCTATACTCCTCACACAGATAAGGTGTATGGATGGGTACGAAATGTTTCCACATTCTTAATCAATGCCCTAATTTACAGAGTCACAGAACTAGTCGAACCAGTTACCTTCATCTTTATCCCCCGACTGACTGTGGCTCTCTTCTTGGTTGCTGGTCTCCTCACTTAGTGTAGTACGTGTAGTAGCGTCTGGCTCTTCAGCCTCTTCTTCAGCAGCACCCTCTAGCACTACATGAGGGAGAAGGGAAAAAAAGGAAAGGCTTAAATTTTCCTGGAAGCCATTTTAGCATAATAAGACTACAGCCCTCTAGTTTGAGGGCTCCCCTTACTGGCACATGGGCCCAGTGACAGAAGCTTGTAAACAGTTCCAGCACAGCCAAGCACCCACTCCAGGCACTGAGCTGGGAGATGCTGTTGCTTCTGCCAGTGGCAAAACCTAGGCAAACAAAGAAAGGAAACCCTTACCAGCTCTGTCCCCAGTATTCAGCCAGCAAAAGTAGGAGGAGGAAGAGAGAGCAAGCTAGCATATCACTGACAGTAGTGATGTTTGATTAAGAAGTTGGAAGAATATTCTGCAGCTAGAGAATTTACGTAATTCAATTTCATACGCGCACTGCTCCTCTTTTCTCTTCTTGGAAGATTAACCTTTACTCCAATATGTGAATTCACTGTGACCACCTCCTTCCTTCTAGAGGTGGTGACATGACTACTGAGGTTTCTGGGACCATTTGGCACACTCTTCAGAGCCACTGCCCAAGGTTTCCAGATGAGTTGAAGCATAAGCAACCATTGTATGCACCAACAGAATTCCTCCACACCCCTTTCTGAAACCACAAGCTTATCATGGTATCGTTGGGGTTTCAGAAAGGATACCCGTTCTGTCTAGAGAATGACAGGGCAGTTAAACATCCTTTTTAGAGGTGATGGGGGACGATCTACACATGAGAAACAGAGGAGTTCCCTGCCATGGCACTCATGGCTACAGCCTCTGGAAAAGGTTATCTGTAATATTGAAAACTACTCCATTTTTTATGGAGAAATACACCTTTTTAACCTTACAAGCAAAATATTTATTTCATTATGAAAGGAAATACTCTGTGGACATTTCATCATCTCAGATTTACAAATCACATCCAGTAAACTTAATGCAAGTTTTCCTTTTATCAGAGAACAGAGACAATTGCCTTCAAACCGCAGTTAACTCAAAAGGGTTTCTTCCTTTAAAAAAAAAGACATTCTCAAGGATGTCATGCAAATCAGTCACGCAACACATCTTCAAATGCTGTTTGGACAGCATTTGAAAACAATAAATCACTACATTATCTCAACTACTAACATTTTAGAGTGCCCAGGAAGAGACAGACAAAAAGAAAGGGCCCACCTTGTGTCAAGCAGTTCCTCATTTCATACCTTGCCAGATAAAGCAATGGATTCAACTTTCCCACATTTCGCTGCCAACCCTCTTGGTAGCAGCACACAGATGATCTGACATAGCAAGCCAGTGCAGAGACAAAACCTGGGACCTGACTAAGCCCAGCATTTAAGACTCAGGATAACATCAACCTCTTAACAAACACTGCTTTCAATTTGCATCTTCAAAACCAGACAAAATATTATTCTGAACAACTCAAGGTAGCTATTCCCTAAGAATTTTTGAACTTTTCTGTTAAGAAAATACTAATGGTCCCTCTGACACAGGGATTTCCTGCTCCAAGGTGAGGCCAAGCACCTTGGAGGCCAAACACCTTCTGTATTTTCTCCATTAATTATGGGAGCCATTTATTTGTCTTTATTTTGTTTGTCCTTAACTGTTGTAACTTTGCTGTTATTTTGTTTGTTTTTAAAAAAAGGTTCATCTCATTGAAGAGCAACATAGTCATTTCTCCCCCCTCCCCCCTTGACCTTTTTGTAACCACTTATGTGGTATATGACTTTACTTTGAACAGAAAAAACATCAGAATTGTTTTTGAGAGTGGCCTAAATCTAAAGTTGCTTGCTCTATCTGCTTAGCATCACCACAAATAAGGATCAGTTTAAATCATTTGGAGAGATTTCTGTTAAAACAAGTAAGTGCTTTAGTCCTCAAAAAAACAAAACAACTTTTAATTCCAAAATACACATATTCATTCCTCTTTCAGTTAATACCTAGGACATTAATGTCATCACTGATACATCCTGGAAAAAAAAAAAACTATTGTGTAACTGTGAAGACTCCCTTGTTTGCCAAGGTAACTTTCAGATAGCTGAGTATCTTCCCAGAGAACTGGAGTCGGAATTCCTAGTGTTTCTTTCAGCAACACTGAAAATAGGAAATGCTTAGAGAGAGCCTGCAGAAGGGGAAGGCATACAAACCTATCTACTGGTTTAGAAAAACCTGCCAGCTTGCTCTCTATTCCTTTTTCAAGAGAAAAACTATGTATTCTGCTATTACAGCATTTTATAAGTTCTGTGAACCAATGGTTGTTTTTTTATTTCTAAATCTAAATATCTTCCTGCTAACGCAAACCAATATATGAAGTCATAGATCTTGTTCTTAAAACCGTTTTCCGCACCTTAAAAAAATTTCCTATTTTCAAAGCAGTGTAAATATTGAAACTGAACTGTTGTTGCATATTTTTATTTACTTAAATATTTTCCACTCTCTTGCATGTGGCAAAAATGCACCACTGAAACAAAGACAACTGCATGAGCAGCACACACCAATTTCAGAAGCATTACTTTCTATTTGCAATAGGATATAGAAACAATAAGAATACTGGGCCAAATCACTCCTTCCTGTGGGAAAACCCATGGCAGAGCGCCTTTAGGCAGGAACTGAGAGATTTCGCTTGCAGCCTTGTTTTTAGTTTGGGTTTTCCCATCCCCCCTCCCCCCCCCCTTGAAAAAAATGCATCCCTGAGGATGGGGAAGTGTCAGGGTTTTTTTCCACAGCATCTATGAAACTCGGAATCAGACAGGCAGCAACCAGCATGGATGCCCTATGTCATACTGCCTTTAGGACTGTAAACCTTCCCAGCTCACACCAAATGTCCCTGCTTGGAGGTTGTGCTGATGGAGCCTCCTTCCTCCCTCTCCCCAAAAGAAAACAAAGACCTCCAGGAAAAAGGACAAACAGGAAATAAGCTGGCAAACACTACAGCCTCAGGTTACATTCAACACTGGACCAAAGCCTCTAGGAAACAGGGAAGTGGTCACAGGCATTCGAGTCATCTTCTACTTTGAAGAAACCCCCCAGTGCCACATTCATCCTCTGTGAAAAGGAGGAAAAGAGAGAGAGCAACTAAGCAAGAGTGCTAACACATGGTAGGGGGGAAAGGACCAAACAAAAAAATGCAGCAGCCCTCTTTGCACAGTCACACTGAGAGACTGGTGTCTTCTGCAGGAACATGTTCCCTCCACTTGATAATGTTGCTGAAAACATGAAACTGGGGCACTTCTCTACCCCACGGAGAGACTTGAGTGGCCTTTAGTTCCTGCTCCTGACAAAGGCCCACCCCCTGATGCCCCACACAACGAGCTAACCGGAGAGTCAGTGCAAAAGCAGAGCTTAAAAAAAAAGAAAAAAACTTGTTGCTTCCCATTCAGTCTGTACAGGAAGACACTTGCTAGACCTATTTCCTCCTTTGGGATAAAGTGTAACTCCAATGTATGTTAAAGCTGAGTCCATCAACAGTTACTTCCCCCCCCCCTTCACTTATGTGTATTTATTTGTGTTTGTTTGTTTGAAGACCACTCTAAAGACTTACAGCTGCTTCTCCTTCTGGTGAAGAGCATCACAGATGAAGTGGAAAGAACACAAGCCACAGGAGAAGGAAGAAAAAAGGAGAAGAAATGATGAGTCTTCAGCAGTCACAGTCACTTGACTTGCCATTGAGAGGCAGCTACACGAGCACAGAGCAGCACGTCCCAGCCCCTGGGAGCTGGTACAAGTCTCTGCTCCAGACTGCTCCACTGTCTTTGCACATGAGCTCTCCCTTTGGAATAGATAGGAAGAAATGCACAATACAGGCAAGAAGGTGGAAAACCTGGTACGTAGCACAAAGCTGCTCATTGTTCTGCCTTCCGAAAAAAATCCACATGAACGTTAAAGCAGAAGCCATGCACTAATTGGGCCAGGGAAAGATTAACACTCTCGGCCAAATACTTTTATTGGTTTCACTAAACATGCCATAGTACTCTTTCAGAACACGGTGGGGGAGGAGAAACAGGGAAAAGAAATGACAGGTTTAGGAATGCGCACCCCCACACACATGCATTTCAAACCACTTTTTCTCATGAGGCCCAAACAGGAATCCTGAACCTTCTTCATCATTTCCATCTTAGCAACACCATTAGCTTACTCAAGGCTTTCCCACTGTTTTTTTTTTTTTTATAAGTGGCAGGAAAAAACCCCAAGGATTATTTAAATGAAGGCCAGACCTGCTAGTATACAAATTTAGACAAGAACAGAACTTCAAAGAGGTATATCGCATTTGAATAAACAAAGTTTACCATTTACCGTTTACCCTCGAGATTATAATACCTAAGAATTGCCGCACCACACTGCAAACTGTTTCTGATGCACTGGTCTTCTACTAAGCTTCTACACAGAAGAGCAAATTTTGCTCCTAGAGCACAGTCTCAAGCGCAAATGGTTGCTCCCAGCCCAAAAGAGATGTGCACTATCACCCGCACTACTTCTTGAACATGATTTTGCATCTAAGCTGGCAGAAAGGAAAGAGGGTGAGAAGGCACTGTGTGGGAAGAAAAAAAGGTTACCACTATTCAAGGCACTGCCTCGAGGCAAAGGAAAACCAAACTCTGCCCTTGTTATTGAAGTATTGGTACTACTACCCTACCCAGCGGGTAGAGAATTTACTGGGAGCATCGCCTCACTGTCACCACTGCTGGAGCACCAGTACAGAACAGCCTACAGGGAAAAGAACACAAGCAGAGAAACACAGCGGCATGGAGGTATCTAGTGACTGCTCTTTCATTTACCATTCCCTGAAAAATTAAGCATGTTACGCCAAAGGTTTTGAACTTGTACCTGTAAAGTAATGTTTTCCTCTAGGGTAAAACAAAACCAACCAAAAAAACCCCTAAAAGACGACAACCAAAACAAGTAACATCTCTTGAAGGGTACTCTCTGAGAACTGAAAGACGGACTGCTCCTCTTTCTATGAACTATTAGCGATACAATTGTTTTACCTGTGTTAGTGCATGTTCCTAAAATAACCCCATGGGTCTACAACATCCATACGCTTTTTCTTATCTAACTTGTACACAGACAGATACAACCAGACATGGAATAAACATGGCCACGCCTTAAAACTGAGCTAGGGACCACATTCTGGTGTGAGAGGGGGCAAGGCAAGAAGCACCAAACAAGAACAAAATGACCCCCATATTTCCAGATTATTTTGTATGCTCTTGTGACAAGACCTAACACGTTTAATTTTAAATACTCAAACGTATTTACTCCTCCTGTTTTATTTTCTTGCAAGCATGAAGCATTACACATCTGCATTTACTTTTTATGTAGCTTTTGAGAAACACTTTCTGGTGACTTATGGACCATCAGTAGTGCTCCTCAGAACTTTGGCTCAGATGACCAGAAGTTTCTCTCCATAAAGCATTTTAACTTAGCTAATGCCTGAAGTGAATGACAACTCTGAATCACCAGGATATTCTAGTATTACATTGATGCAATACACTGAAAACAAGGAAGCTGTACTAATATAACAGTGAGACACTGCACTGGCAAAGCAGGGGTTTCCTGGATGAAATTCGCCTGTATGGTCCAACTAGTTCACAGCAACGCACGGAGGCAGGAGGCAGCCTTAATATAAAATGCATTCATGCCTATCTTCTTGGCCCTGCACTCCATTAGCTAACTTGAACAGGGAACCCACATTTGCATCTTTTGCAAGTGTTCTGTGCTGTGGGAACAGCCCTCATGTGGGAGCTTGTGGTCTTGCTAGGCTAGAAAAGAGAACCAAGGCATAAGCTGCTTGGCACCAAGAGTTTTCAAAGCAAAACCTGATGGCCCCCTGGCTCCCAAGAGGAAGGCACAGCACATTTGGTAAGCACCTCAGGTTTGATCTGAGCCTGCACCACATTCCTGACCAGCACTGCCATTTTCAGGGACAGCAGCACCACACAAAATGCACAGCAATAACTGCAATAACCTGTGGCTGCGTTTAGGATCAACAGCTGCTGATGAAGTTTGAGATTCTCCTAACACCTTAGCACTCTTTCCCCCCGACCAAAGACATCTGTGAGCTGCTCCTCATCTTCACTGTCCATATTAGCTTACTGGTGAGCACCTGGCCCTCCAGAAGTCTTTGTCACCACACTGCAGTCAGCTTCAAGAGTTTGTTCAAGCAAAAAGGATACTGAAATTTGAAGACAGATTAGCAAACCTGGGACAACAAGCATCATTTTGAGGCACAAAAATGAAGTCAGGGCAACATCAGAGTATAACAAGTGGCTGCGAGCAGATATCCCTCCACTCCTACCCACACAGACAACTGCAAACACTGCTCCATCCTCATCCTTGCCTGCCTGCACAGCTGTCAGGATGCCAGTGGGAAGGGAGCCTGGCTTCCCTTAGTCACTGGGAACCGCAGCAATGCAGGGGGAACATGGAACAAGGCAGGCCTTGGGCTTTACCCAGCCCATCCCCTCCCCTGCGCCCTCCCCACTGGCTGAGGAGGGACACAAAAGCAATACTGTCTGTCCTTATAAGCTCTGCTTTGCATGTGTTCAGGGAGTGGGGACAGCTGTGCGGACGGCTCACAGAGTTCCAGGAAGTCGATGTGTGTCTTGGCTTTAACTCCAGTTTATTTGCCTTAGATGAAGTGGCGACCCGAGAAAGTCCCTTCAAGTTCTCCTCGGCTGGCACTGGCTGCAGCAGGGCAGCACTCCTTGGGACATGGCCCAGGGTCTCTCCCCACACCAGTCAGCCTTCCCCACTCCAGTTACCGCATCTCTCCCTTGGGTCAGGGCTGGCTCACATCCTACCGGGCAAGGGGATGGCCTTGGGACATCATGTGGGAGAGGGTGGGAGTCCACAGCACAGACACTGGAGGGAGTGGCCCTGAATGTGCTTTCCCTCAGCAGGCAGGATGGAGGTACCTTGCAAAAGCAGGAACGGGTCAGGCAGGTGGTGTCACACTGCTGCCAAAACCACCACTTCCCACACAGCCCCAAAGGAGCAGAGGACAGGGCAAGAGAGCTGAGGGCCAGGGGGAAGCCAAAGTGAGGACTAGTGGGCAACCCCATCACATGTGTTTCCCTGCCAAACAGGCTGAGGAAGGAAAGACGCATCTGCCCAAGGGGAGCCCCAGAAACCCTGGGGCAGCACGGCCCCAGGCCACAAAACCTCTGCTGCTGCCATCTGAGACAAGCAAGAGAGGATGAGGGATGCAAAACGAGCAAACAATCAAAGTGTAACTTTGTGGGTTTGTTGCTTGGTTTTTGTTTATTTTGTTGTTTTAGGGTTTTTTGGTTTTTTTTTCCATTTTTGCTTTGTCCTGGCAAACCCTGTTAATTTAAATCCCTGGAGGGGAGTGAGGGGGGAGCTATAGTTTGATGTCCCATCACTTACTTACATTGCTAAGCAAGCGCTGTGCTGAGGGAATGAGAAACTTGTCCAAGAGCACAAGGGGTGAGCTAGATGCATTGCATTAGGGAGAGCCAGATGGAAAACATTTCTGAGTAACAGAGGAGAAAAAGCAACCTCCTCTTCAAACAGTCCGAGTTCCAGCACCCCTCGGCTCTGACTGAGGAGAGGCTGCAGGCACGCAGGGCAGGCCAAGCAGGACGCTGGGCTCAGCTGGGTAGCTGTGACGGAGATGCTGACATCCCCGACAATATATGGCCAGTCTAAACCACGGGATATCTTGTCCTTTTAAGGTGGGCCAAGAGCAAGCATCTGTGCAGCAGCAGCAGCACAGCCCCAGCCTGCCATCAATAGCCCTTGGTGTCACTGAAAAAAGAAGGGGCTCCTGTGCCATACCAACTGGCTCTGCAGATGCCCGGGCACCCACCCCGAGAGGAGACAATCTGTTCGGTTGTTCCTCTGCGCAGCATCACGGAAACAAGAAGGCACATTAGTAACAAGAGGAAGAAAAGCCACGAAACCATGTGGCCGGGGCTGCTCCCTGGCAATTGGTGCCTGCAGCTGTTGGGGAGGGAGGGGGGGAGGAGGGAGGGCCAGTCCCCGTCCCAATCTCTGTCCCTCATCCTGACAGCCAGCAGCTCAGCCAAGGGCAGCATCGGACTCAGCACTTGAGGTGAAGGTTTAGAGCAAGTCTCTGGAGGAAGAAACAAGCATGTATTTCACCCCCTCACACTTGCTCTTCACATGTAGCCAGAGCTGCATGCGCGCAGGACGGGTTCAACAGGGATTAGAGAGGCACGATGAATCATGCTGAGGAAGATGCAGAAAATGTCCTGTGCTAGTGCCCTGCTTCTTGTGCGGTGCTCTGCAATCCTCTTATTCCAGGATGAGGATTTAAAGAGAGCTTCATAAAAGGGATTGACTGCATAGGTAATTTTACAGAAAACATTCTGAAAATAGGGTAAGCTAAACCAGGAAAAGACTCCCTTCAGAGTAGCTATGTCCCACGTGGCATTTCACATGGCTGTAAAAGCATCCATATGCTAGCAAACATCCTTACACAGGCAAGCCCAAGGGAGAGAGCAGCAGTTCACTTACTGCAGAGACCCCAACTCATCCTTTGCAGTCCAACCACACTGTCTTTGCAGGAGATGCCAGCACACTCTCTGCTTGGAGCACTGTACCAGGCAGGATGGCAAAACACTTTACACCTCATGAGATAACACAGTATGAGAAAATGAGAAAAGAAAAAGTAGAAATTACAGGGATTTAACCCCATTTCCTGGTGGTAGTATTGTCAACCATCATGATTTTATCACGAGCCTGTAAAATCTGATGCTGCTACATTACTGCACAACAATCTCAAAATGTTTAAGTCAAAATTCTAGTTTTCTGGGTTGTGGAAGAAGGACAGAGACATTACATGCTCAGCAAAATACAAAAAGTAAATTGAACAGATTAATTTTATAGCCTCAAGCTTTCAAGGATAATCGTGATCTCAGATGCTCAACCTGTAATTTCTTAATATGTAGGGATAGCAACGCAGAGTGCCCCTTCTCTACACAGCACATTTTTTTACCCTGGAAAATATACCTTCCAAAACTAAACTGGCTTTTTTAAAGAGAGAAAAGAATTACAACATCTCAGCATGTTTCTAACATTTTACTTCAAAGACAACATCACTGCACTTTAATGCTACTTTAAGATGAGAACCTCCACCAAATTACCAAACTCATTTTAAGCAGAAAGAGATTCAACATGAAAATATTTTGAAGAGAGAATGATTCAAGAGTCTGTGGCTCTTCTCACTGCTCTTTTCCAGGGAGCATGACTTGCTGACAGGATTAACTACTGCCAGGCTCACGAAGCTGGGAGACAGCTGCCACATGGCAGCCATTTATTACAAAGCTCCACTCCTCTAAAGTTAGGAAAGAGGCAGACTGTTTCATCTGTGTTATCAGCAGGGTTCCTCTGCCCCACAGGCTTTAGTGACTAGGCTTTTTCTAAACAAACACCTCCTTTTCTCCCCCACCTTGTTAACATCATTATCTTCCTGTCTTCTGTTTCTGGTCAGCACAGGAACTATTTCCCCTATCACATTCTCCAAACGACAACAAAAAAAATATATAATCAAGATAATTTAAAAGTTTAGAAACACACATTATATTCCTACCTCCCCCACACCCCCAAAATAGATTTTTAAATTGGAAGGTTTTAGCTTGAAGTTTTCAGAGAGGAAACCACATGCCATAGGGAGGAGAGAGGTGTGCTGAAGCAAAGGGACTCAGAAGCATGCTGTACAGCCCCTGCTCTCCCATCCACCCTGGGAGGCCCTTGGAATGTCAGCCTCCGGCTGCAGTTATCCCAAGCGGCTACAAAGCTTTACATGAGCCAGACAACCAGTAGCACTCCTTCCTAGCTTGTATCTCCACACCAGGCAAACGCTCTGGAGACCCACAAGCCAAAGCAACATCTGCCCTGCACTGGACAAGGCACAAACAGGTCTCAAGTCAACCATCTCCTACAGTCTGCTGAGGACCAGGAACAAATATATACCATCTACATAATCTCCATGAGATATTAAGCACAGACAACCATCAGTTGCCATTCTCCTGTTATTGTGAAACCAAGTTAAAAGACACAAACTAGCTGTTTTAATTTTATGGAGAGTTTTTCTAGATATATATTTGCCACAGATGCTAGAGTACCACAGATCACTCAAACTGAGGTTTATTGCTTCCTCCAGGTGAAGGAAACCCAGCCTTCAGAAAAACACGTCTCTCCCACCACTGATGAACAAGTTGCCACAGTTTTTTGAGCACACCCCACTGGCTTATACCAGCTGGGCCAACAACCTTTGGGGTTGTTTGCAGAGCTCTAAATTCTCCAAAGTTTCTTTCTTGGTTTAGTTAAGTAAATTAATTACAGCAATAGACAGTGCTGGTAAGCCTCTCCAAGTTGAGATCCACACAGGAAAGCCACTAGGAAATTTTAAACAGCAGTGCTATCTGCCAATGGCACTCATCAGTAGGAGACTGCTTTCTATTCTGAAGCACACACAGTGAAACTAACCTGTGGGAGGTACTTCCAGCACACTAACAAAGTGAAACAGCATCTGTTAATTATCATAGACTGCAACATGCATGCAAAAAAAGGGCACAGGGATCCTGTTCAATAATTTCTCATGGAATTCAGAAGTCCCTCAGCTTTGTCAGAGAGTAAAAGAAGCCTTCTCAGAAGCAATATATCTCTATCTGACCTGAAAACAAAAAATATATTTTCAAAACAAGAACTGCATAGACACACATACAAAAATCCCCCTTCATCCACAATCATATCCAGCTGCTGACTTTCCAAGTTCCTTGCAGTATAGCCTTTGCTCTGGGACTTTAAAGGCCTAGCAGGCATTTCTAAAGGATTTTACAAAGTACACTGGCCTGGCCTTGTAAAAGCTCACGAGGAATCCACAGAGGTCATCATGCAGCTTAGACAGTCTGCAAACAGCATAATCCACGTACTGGTGAGGTAAGGAATGACCAGAGTCGGCGGGATAGGCCTGAAGACTTCTGCAGTGACTGCTTCCTCCAACAATGCTGTAAACCCTGGAGGAAATGCCTGCTGATCTTCAAAGCTCTTCAGTAGGAACAGCCTTAAGTTTCCTGAACACGAGCATTCTGGTTGCAAGACCACAATCCTCTTATACATACAGAGAAAAATATAAAAACAAAGGAAACAAAAAAATTTAAAATCCACTAAGGTTAATAACTGCAAATAACCAGCGAGACTGACCCTCTACTTTGCAACGAGCTGTCGGATCCATCCAGCAATGTTTTGATGCTCCTCGGCACAACAGCCACACGGATCAAGCAGCAGCTTACAATCTCTGCAGCTTTCCTTTTTCTACTCCAGGCAGTCCTCCACACGTGTAGACTCCTGGACCGCAATACTCAGTTGTTCGGACTACGAGGGGATGCTACAGCCTGTAGCTGCACAAGGTGTCCACCGTAACTATCTCAAGGCCACTGCTGTGTGCTGCACCGCCAGCAGAATTTTAGGTACAGCCTTCAGTAGCCTGACGGGTTTCACAGGCGACCATGAGTAAAGGGGAGTCTGGACACCTGCACACTGCAAAGAATTGCAGGAAGTTTATTTCAGGAACGCTGGGGAAAAAAAAAACAAAACAGACAAAATTGTGAACAGGTTTCTTCAGTTAGTGAAGTTTCAAGTTGCTATTCTCCTCCAGCCAAAAATGTCTGCTGCTAGTCCAAAACCACCCTCTTCTTCCAAAAACCCAATTCTACTGCTAGTGCTTCACACACTGCCATCAAGCAGATGATACAGACAATTCCTGAAAGAATTCAAGTATGAAAAGGGAAATTCATTTTCTCCTGCTGACTCCCTTATATTGACATATAATAAACCAAAACATTAGCCTGAAACAAACCAGCATGCATAGGTTCAACCCAGTTCTGGGTAAAGTAGTAGTTACAAGTAGAGAAAAATGAATGATGACAACAAAAGAGTTGACCAAGAGGCCTGTGTGCCCACTCGCATCCACCCAAATTTCCACAGTAGGACAGCCACTGGAAACTTGACTCATCACTTTCCTACAGGCATACACAGTGAAGCAATATGGAAATGTCATAATCAGACCTACAATACTGAAAGTCACACTTCTTTTGAGGAGTGATGCTTCCACATTAACATTTTCTTGGTTATGTAAACATGTACACCCACACAGCCACCATCTTTTAATTCTAAGCATGAAATCACCTTGCTTTTTTTAGTTTTAAGCCAATACATACTATGAAAATGTTTATATTTACATTGATCTTGCTAAGGTCACTTAGAATCTACTCTACAACCAGAGGTGAAGTAGACCCTTAAGTGTTTTAAAAGAACCACAAAGAAAAATAAATAAATCTGATATTATTCACTGATTAAGTTAAAATTCTTTAAAGGATCAAACTATATTTCTACCTGAATGGCACACTCCATTCTCCAAACTTAACATTAAAATTACGTTCATTTTCATGAGCAAAAGTAAAGGACAAAGAAAACCTCAACACCAGAACTCCTGTTTTCCCTCAGAAACAAAATAGTGGAAACTGTTTTCTGCTTCCAGTCTAGACATTATTGTTTCGTAGTAAGTTTTATATGCCTCATGGAACTCAACCATTCAATATAGAAAGATACAAGAGAAGAATTCAAGAAATTGTTAGCCATCTCAACCTGTAGAGCACACAAACATGTATTTGAATGAGTTAAAACAATAAACTACAAGGAGAAAACAAAAACACTGAATAAATTATTTTTTACTGTAAAGTGAGAAACTTTTCTTAATCTACCCACTTATTTCACACATGGTCATGCGTAAGTATCATTCTACAAAAAATCAGAAACAAGTCACCACCAGATTTGTCTCACTTGTCCCTTCATCTGAACTTCAAATGAGTTCCTGAAGATTTCACCATCCCTAGTTACTGGCAACTGAAGACAGAAACTGGTCCTTTCCTCATCTCTTCAGGTCTGGCACGCCACGAAGGCTATGAAGGTAGGCACTTTCATAAATAGAAGTGGCAGTACTAACATGTTCAGCATTTTCACACCAAACTTGAAATATTATTCAATAAAGACTTGACAAAAAAAAAAAACACAAAAGCTGACAAATTCAAGGGTTTCTCAGCAAATACACTCCTCTAAAACTTCCTACAATCTCCAAACATGGATAATTTCTGAAGTAACGAGGTCTTCAAAATAGCAGTAAGCAAGCTCCCTGAAGGGTGGGGTAATTGGGAGGGTTATCACACCTCTGGGGGAAGTCACAGGCTCTATCTTGGCAGTGTTTCATCCCTTCATATACCCAGGGGACTGATTAGTTCATGATAAGCAATTAGGCACCCTAGGGAGGACGGTTAACTGTCTTACCAAAACAAAAAGGCTGCACAAATGTAAGTCTCATTAGATTAAAGAAACACTATCTGCAGAACAGCAAATTTGTGTCTGTTCCCTTCTACTGGAACTAGCAAATACTACACTTTGCCTACATATGGCACACACAGATCTCAGAACTCCCAAATTTGAGCACGTACTTGCTGCTAAATTGGTAACAAATGCTCTGAAGCATTTTCTTTCCCAAGACACTAGAGATGTGATGCAGGAAAAAAGGCGGAGGGACGGATAGGAGGAATAGAGTAAAACTAACTTGAGCTAGCAAACTCATTCATTTAAATTCTCTTCCTCATTGTTAAAATCGCCCGTTACCAAGGATCAGCTGCATAAAGCAGGCCCTGGAAAGGCTATATATGGCTGAATGCTGGTTGCATTTTCAGAATGAAATCCCCAGTCAATAGCAGTCACACCATTACACGCCCTGCCCCTAAAAAAAATGGTCTGGGAAGCTCCTGCCAGTTGTGAGGCTCACAGTGAAGCACTTGCGTGTATCACCACCCTACCCACGTTAAACATTTATCTCTGATGAAGCAGAGGGACGAAGTCACCTTTTGCCTGCCAACCGATGTAAAAGCTCCCACACACCCCAATAGCTGCCGATGGTGCTGTTCCTGACTTACATCAGGCTCAGTGTATTTCAAAGTACTCCAATGGCTTAAAATAAGAAGGAATGCTTTTTTCAATAAGATGACCCCCTGTTCTTTTCTGTCTTTTTATCTTTCCTTAACAGTTTGCCATTCAGTGATAGGAGGGAACCCCAGCTGCATAGCCTGAGCTTTTATCTTCTGCTGACCATGCAACAACACAAAGCTCAGTGCTGGATTTCCTGCTGCTTGCCGAAAGGGGCTGTTCAGCTTGTTTAAATATTACTTGCCTTGGGAGCCTTGGAGTTGTGCCCAAGCACTGTACTGTAGCTTCCCAGCATCCATTTCAGCATGTACTTTAAAGGTCTTTAGGTTCCATGTACTATGCTCTCTCTCTCTCACTACAGGAGAAGCCTGATGCCTCCAGGAAAAAAAGAAAAACCACCAAACTCCTCCCTCTCTCCCCATTTCCCTGTGCTTCATTCTGTTACACAGCTAACAGAAGTCCCTCTTCAACCCAAAAGCATACAAACATATTTAGTCCTGTAAACCAAACCAACTGCAACCAAGGTAAAAGACATTTTGGTATGAAAAGCTACAGACAGGAAGCTATCAATGCTCAGTGAGGAAGCAACCAAGAAAGCCCAGTAGCAAAAGTGGCTTGTGGAACAGCAGCCTTCTGCCATACTAAATGTATAAAGTCTCCACAGTGGATTTCAGAAGAATCTTAAAATACAACCTTCTCTGAATTTGCAAACTTAACATCAAGGCACTTTCCCATTCAGAGCAGTGATGAAGACAAAACATGGCTTTCACAAAACCAGAAAGGATATTCCAGCCTTTAGGAATTCTTTCAGAAGCCCTTCTTTTCACAATTACCATGCCACTGGGAGGCTGAGTTCTGGTTACAAGGTCAGGAGGAGATAACCTTGGCCAATAGAAATGATCTGCATCAGCCCAAAGGCAGCGCCAGGCCACCCATTAAGCAGCCCAGCAGGCCTCACTGTTAACCTGTTTGCAACTGATAACAGCTGATACGGATGGAGAAGGAGGAGATAAAAATCCAGATTCACAATCTATTTGTGAAAGTTGTGGACACAGCCGTTCAAAAAAGGAAAACTTCAGTGAATACTGACTGCGAGACCTGCCCTGTAAGAAAATGTCTCTCATATTCCATGGCAGCTGGGATGCAGAAATACATGCACCCCCACAAGATAATGTAGAATTGCAGGAAACTCAAGGCCAGGAGTGAAAACCTGTTTTTAATGCATTCTGCTTCACTCTAGCCCACAGTGTACAGACTGATTTAACCTGATGTAAGCCACGGCTGTCATTCAGAAGGACAGGCTGCCAGTCCTCACTTTACCCCACAGCTCTGGCCATGTGTTCTCCCTCCAGCCTTTTGCCGATCGTAAAGTTTGAACAACCACAAAGTGATCCAGGATCATGGAACTGATCTGATTTGGGATTTGTGTTTGTTTGGGTTGTTTTTTGTTTGCACTTAAAAATGTACATACACACGGTTTCATCAACAACCTTCACACGGGGGAGCTGAGACATCGTCAAATTACACCCTCTATTTGAGTGAGGGATGAGAGACCTGAGCAAGAATGTTGTTGGTAACACTACTCCCGCAGTGCTGCAGTACCAGGGAAAGATGAAAAGATGTAGTGGAATGAACCCACAACCAGCTCCATCTCCAGACTCCCCCCTCCTGCTCATACTTGCTCCCTTCTCTCCAGCTCAGAGCTCATTTGCAACTCCTCTGCCACAGAAAGCAGTCCTATTATTTAAAGGCCTACCTGAAGTTCAGTTCTCAGTGAAAATAAGTTCACAATAACATAAACTACCACAATTAAAATATCTGCACTGCACTTTTACCATGGCATCCCAGGATGAGGGGAGCAAGACAGAAAAGCAGTCTGAGGCAATGAGTTAGTAATTTTCTCCTTACCTATCCAATTTTTCCTACATCAAGAGCTGGGTGTACCTTTTGCACAGTGCTAAGAACAAAACAAACATAACTCGAAAATATTCCTCTCCCTGCCTCCCTAAGTCTTTACATGGCTGAATTAAGCATAATTTTCAACTCGTTTGTCTGTTTGTAAACATTTGTCAGTGACCTCTTCCCCAGACAGAAACACAAAATTTACCCTCTCCAATAATACTCATGCTTCATTAAGTCACATCAGTAACAATGCTGAAATAGCCTGCCACCGGGTGCCACATGTACCAACCACAGCCCTAGAGCCACCAGCACGTAGCTCACCTGCAGCCCTCAAGTACTTTAGAAACAATATTTACAAACCTTGGGCCCTTGGATTTAACATACAGCACAGTGGGAATGGCACACATGCTTCCACACAGGCAGCTGACCTCCTACAGAGAGTGGTATTTATTGTAAAACATATCACCTTAAGGGGACAGGATGGGACATAAGTAGAGAAAAGAAACCAAAGCTGCAGAGGGACAGGACGTATTGCCTGGCTGCATGTCCTCAGGCGCTACTATCTCACGTTGCTTACACCATCTGATCACTCAAAGCTAAACATGGAATGTAGGTAGCAAGTCATAACGCTGTGCAGGCCTGGAGACGTGACCCATCAGCTGTTTCTGCATTATAATTATTACACTGGGGCACAGCAGGACCAAAGGTTTGCCTGGGCAGATTTCTGCAAAGTTCTGGCTTGTTAAAAACGACAAGAAAGGCCACATGCCGCTTTCAGATTTATGATTACAGTCACTTTTCTGCAGACCCGGCATTCCCTGTTTAAAATCCTCAATCCGCAAGAAAAGCATAAGGCCCAGAACTATTTGACGTTATTTGAAACAGGATTAAGAAGTGACATTTCACAAGATTGTGATCTGTCTCACCCCCCTTCATAAGACAGAAAGGAATTTCATATGAAGATGCACTGAAGCAGCACTCCTGAACCATCATTCTCTGAAATTCTAAGCTGGTCTTGGTCATTTCTCTTTCAGGCCACTTCTGCTCCCAGGCTTTCTCTCTCTCTCTCTTTTTATTTTTAAAGTGTCTGCCACCAATAAAAAAACCTGAAAACCTTATTGCAATATTATCATTTTCTTGTATTATCATATTCTCTACTGAACTGATTCTCAGAGCAATTCTGACCCTCAGCTCGCACTGGGCCTCAAGTGATTGCAAAGTGCTTCTTTCAGCTCTTCCTCCATTTTATTTTTGTCCTAACACGCACAGAGTACAACTACAGGACTTGGTTTTGCAACTCTGGACTTAAAATGCAAATATCTTAGCTGGTATAGCTGAAAAGGAATGCCTCACTTTTAGGCAATCTGATTGTTTCTGTAAACAGGTTCAGAACTACTCAAAGCTCAAAGAGTACAAGTCAGTAAGAAAATTATTTAATATATTTAATATATTCAGCATGTCTCACTGTCCAGGATTGGCTCTATAAGTAAACCCTAACTTATTAAGAATACAGTTTGTCAGGCAGTAACATGAATTTTAGTGCAAGAGATCAAGAGAGAAACAAGAACAAAAATTGTGGGAGGACAACAAAAACCTGCAACAGTACACAGTCACAGCATTTTTATTATATGAAACGCAGCAGGCACTGTTAATCTGGATAGCGCAGCTCCTTTCCAAATAACTGCCTTTAGGAGGCTCACAGACCAGAGGGGATGCTTTCAGGAGGTCACTTCGAGCTACCTCGACCTCAGGTTTCCTGTTTGACACCTCTTGGACTCCCCTCTGGAGTCCCACCCACCCCTTAACCAAACAAAATAAAAATCTAAGCACTTTTAGCATATTCTAGACAAAGATGTGCTGAAAGCAAAATCATTTTGAGAGCTGAACACTACAGGGGTATTGCCCAAACTTCAAAGACACCATTTTTTGCAAGAGCAGAGAGGAATAGGGATGTCAGGTGGTTAATGAGAAGATGGGCAGAAGGAAGACATCAGCAAGCTATGAATGAGTTTGCAGGTCAGAAAAGTACACTTGAGGCTAATTGACCAAAACTTCTGTTAGCACAAGAAGAGCATCCACCTCTAAGAAACCACATCCTATCTTATTCTCCTCATGCCCTCCCTGGTACCCTTCTCCCTACTGTAATTCAGAACAGCAAGGCAACCAATGTCCAACCATACATTAGAAGAACTGGCTAATACAATGTCACCCAGCCCACCAAGTGAACAAAACCCACCAACAAATCCAGCTACTGGTTAACTGCAAATTTTTGCTTTACTGATGGTATTTATTACACTGCCAAGGGTTTCCTTGCCTTTGCACACACACTGCCCTCTTAGAAACACCCTCTGCTCAAACCCAGATTTACAAATACATGTACAGATATTCTACACATCTGCTTCCACCTGGTGGATTACCAGAGATGGAGAGTGCTGTGTTTTTAAAACAAATGTGCAAACCCACCTCTAAAATTAGTTGCATGATAATTCTGTGGGCAGGTGCAGAAGGGAAGAGTGGTTGGGCTCCAGGTAGGGGTTGGGGGGAAGTTTGCAAGAAATGGAATAAGAATCACTAATTTCCATTCTGAAATTATTTTTCCCCCTCTTAGAAAACAAACAAAAAAGGGATTTTTCTTCCATTTTAAAGAGTTCCTTGAAATAGAGGAGGACAGAACTATCATTACTGCTCTGGGGTGCTTAACATGAATAAATTACTTCAATCAAATATTTTGTAAAAGAACTTAAAATTCTCTTTCCACAGTCTCCCCTTCCATAATCAGGCAAAAAAGAAGTTTTAGAATGCACATTAAAATACGTATTACACATATACACTGTATAAAATCAAAACAAAATTAGAATGTAATTTATTAATTGCTGGCTACAGCTACAGAAATGAGGGGTTCTTTTAATACTTCACCAAAGCAAATGAGAAATGACAGGGAGTATCCTGAGAAACTCTCAGTTGTAAAATCTTTTTCAGGTCTGGTTTCTAAAAATTTCCTTGCTATGATAACTGCAAATGCAGTTTTGCAGTAACTTCCAGTTCCATTTTCACATGCATATTTTTAAATACAACAGATGCCTTTGCCCTGTGTACACAACATCGGGGGTATTTCATTTCTCAGGAAAGCCAACTCTGAAGATCCTAGAGGTGTGGCAACATTTCTTTTTTGCTCCAGATACTCCTGACTAGAAGAGAAGGTTAATATTATTCCAGGCTCAATCTGTTTCCCTCTTGCACCCACAGCAGCTTAGTAAGATACAGTCAGAAGGCTACTGCAAGTTACACTTAAGGGGTCATTACAAATCAAGGCCTCAGTCTTGCTAATGAACTGATTCTAATAGGCCCATTCTGTGGAACAGACCCATTAGCTTCAACAGTGGTCACTGAATCAGGAAGTTTGTTTACATCACATGCACAGGTATTTATGAACTTCGGGGCCTTTGTTTTTACTTAGGAGAGGGTGTTTGGTGAGAAGTACAAATCTTGTCAGACAACTTTCAAGCTACCCTTACTCCATATGGAACCGAAGGCCTGCAGAGTAAAGCACATTCATGAAAACAGCATTTTCATCTTACACTGACAAACCCTTCAACCAGTAATTCTATACCTACACCTGTACATCACAGTGCAAGACGAACAATCATGCATTCCCCATGTGTGTTTTGCACCTCAAAGAGCAGACAAACACAGAGGTATGAAAGGTTGCTAAATTGCTTCCTGAAGACGTGGGACTAGGTTACCAACTTCAGTCTTCACAGAACTAAACAGACTTACTCTGGTCTGGAGTAAGACAGATATGATAATGCCTGGCTTTCATCGGGTCATTCACAGTCCTTTTTACCTCCAAAATGCAACAGACATTAAGAAAAGAAATTGCCATTGCCAGCTATTATCAGCTATGATAAGAGCTAGCTTATTCAATAGATAGCTATAACTGCAATCTCCCACCCGCTTCACCCTTTCCAAATCTCAACGTCCCTGCATTACAGCTCTGAGGACTAGAAGAACAGGTCAGGCTTTCTCCCCCTTTGTAAGGATTCTACATTTGTTGAGGGTTTTGTTCTATTTCAAATAAGAGAAGACATGAAAGTAATTCAAAGCCTGAACTCACTTTTCCCTCAGCTTCACTCTCAGAAATGGCCGAAGAATTTTTTTTTTTACTACTTATTTTTCTTTCAAAAACAAATGGGGCCTGAAGCTAAACACCTCACATGTAGTGTTTCAGCACAAATGGTTAAAGCTCAGGAGAGCCTCATGCAAGAGAAAACAGGGCCCATAATAAAAGCTGCCTAGTGATCTCCAACTGGAAATCCTCCTGGCAGCCCATCTCCTTTCATGAAGAGGAACTTACTGACATTCTCTCTCCATTCTTATCCCTGATGACTCCCTCACTACACCTGGAAATTAGGAACCTGACTAAGCTCCCTAAAAACTGGTCTGGTCAGTCCCAGTTACCCCTGCTCCAAAACAGTGAAAGCACAGTGTAACATCTCAGACGACACTGATGGAACTGGCAGCAAACATTAGGAGTACCTCTTTTTCCTCGAGTCCAGTTACTGTCACAGACTCTCATTCCAAAAGTCATGAGATATTTTCAATGCATTTTTGGGGTTGCTGACTTTAAGCCCGTGGGATAAACTCCACTAGTGGTAGTTCAAAATCAGAAAATGCTTTGGAAAAGAAAGCAGAAAAAAGCTGACATTCGCTCACAATCACTCGAGTACAAGAGCCACAGCCTTAGCACTGCCAGTTTCCCATCTCATTAAGTGTCTTGCAATACTTGTTTTTGTAATAGTTTTCCATGCTGTCTACACAAAAAAAACTATCTCAGAAGCCAGAAGAACTACATTCCTTAACCATGGACCCTTTCCAGACTCACCCCAAACCTTTCTGTGCTTAAGGCCCTATACATACATGAACATGCAGATCATTACAGGCCTGGGATTTAATTCACCTTCAAGTTGCCCTCATTTTGAGGCTGAACACTTCCTGAACTCCATCCCTGATGCTTTCCTGGCTCTCTGAGGGAAGGCAGGCAGCCTCCTGCTTCCTCTCCATTCCTGGTTGCCAGGACTGCACTGGGGCCTACCCACGCTGCCTCCCACAAGCCACCCCGGTGTGCCCAATGCATGGCAGGGTGCGATCACAGTAACCCCTTCGTACACAGCATCTTTCTTTCTGAGAAATTCACAGCCACTAGCTGCCTGCTTTTCACTTTTTCCTTTTCAACTCTTTTTTTAAGACATGGACACCTCCCCCCACCTCACTCCTCGTCACCTCCACTCAGAAAGCCTGATGCTCGCTGATCCCATAGTAGACAGCAAGGTCTTTGAATCCATGGCTGCTGTGAACCAGCCCAGGTAAGGTTCAGACAAGACACAGAGCACAAACACTCCTCTAGAAACTTTAAAATACAGATGCAAATTCTCTGTCCATCACCCTGAATGTTGTCAGGCAATAAAAACATTAATACGAGAAGTCACAGTAGGAGAAACCACCAGCTACCTGCCTGGGGTCCGATGACTGCAGATAAGCCCTTGTGAGGAACGGACACGATCCAGCCACTGATGGCAGTTGCCTCCCACAGCCCCTCCAGCAGATCCTACCCTACGGACCAGGCCCCACGTTCAGCTCACCCGTTCCTACATCTCTCGGACATCACGACGTTTGAGGGGCCACTAACGGCCTCCTGAACTCCACAGCAACCACGTCCTCTCATCATCCTCTGCTGACGCTGCAGCCACACTGAGACTCAACACTACTAACTACAAGGCACTATGAAAAATAACCAGGTGGTCGTTTCCCGAGCTCAGAGAGTACCTACATATGTCAGCTTGCATTTATTATGCATTTATTTTCTTAGTATACTTTACCTTCCTCTATGACTAAGTCAAGACAAACCCTACTTTTTAAGAAGGAAGAGGCCCAGTCCTTCCAACTTTTGTACAAAGAGCAAATCCTCCAATACCCACGTTTTGTGCTAAGGGTCCTGAAAACTTCCAGAAACAGCTGAAGGATGGAGGGAGATGGGAAGATTTTTGTGATGAATCCCTCTTTTCAGGAAGTTTTAGAAATAACTGTAAAATTAAATAGATGCAATGCACTGCTCAAATCACTATGTAAACTCAGAATGAAAACTTTTTTAAAAATCACTATGGCTTTAGGTTTTCTATTTATATTTCTTTACATATCTCTATTTATATTTCTTCTTATATTTCTTTTCTTATATTTTGACTGCAAAGGATAAATGGTCTCCTCTAAAATAAAATTATTTTTCATCTTCAAGATATAATTAACATAGGAATTGGTACCTTTGCATCTTTCCTATGCATTTGCATCAAAGACTCAATGGTACAAACACAAGGATGCATACCTGTAAGGCTCCTAACCACACCTCTGCATTAAGAAGATTAGTGAGCAATCTAACAAAAGGGTGTTTACTTTCAGTGCACCCTGATTCTGTATCACTCAGCCCATTTGCAATCTGTAATACTGATATCACTTAATTGATATTTACTGATATTTTGGAGACTAAGGGACCGATGCTTCTCCATCAATCAGATTTAGTAAATCCGCAGAAGTTAAAACCAAACCAGTCAAGAGACAGAAAAATCAAGCCTTTGGGATGCTACACTACTGTCTCGTGTGGTTAATTTTGATGATCTCGTCGAAGCACAGCCTTTAGCAATGTGCTTTTTCATACAAACATCCATAGCTCAGAGACGATTAATCACCATTTATTACTCACCTTCTGGCAACACCCACTCTAAGCTAGGCACCATCCAGACACATCAAGACAGTCCCAGTCTGAAGACTTTGTAGAAAAAAATAGAGCCATTTCTGAGACCCAATCCTGATGGACAGGCATCTACAGGCTCCCGTGGTACTCGACACAGCTACTAGGATCTGCCAGAATAAAGCTGTTCACAGGATAACTTTATCACAAATACCATTCTTTCAGAAAGGGACAAGGTATGTATTAAATACATCAGCTATACCTACTTTTCAGTACCTGCCAACTGCTACTGGTGTTACGGTACAAGTAAGCCTTGTGAAAGGATTTTGCTGAAGAAATACAGTGAATCTTCATAGATTTATCGATCAGAGCACCTCACTTGGTTACAGGAAAGTAGTTATTCTGTTCTTCTGCGGCATTAGTAACTTCTCAAACAAAGCAGCCTGATTGAGGCAGACAGTGAGGGGCTTATCAGCTTAGGAAATGGGAAGGATGGTCCAATTAAGTGCCAAGCAGTCAGACATAATTCACTCTGACCAGGCCAATGAGAGACGAGTCCCAGAAATGCATGTCCTGTCCATTTATGTAACACCCAAACATTCCCCCCTGCAAAGTCTCCCCCTCTGGAAGTGTTACCTAACTAAGGAGCAAGCCAGCATAGGAAAATCTACCTGTATCACGCTGCATCCAAACCCTCTCTGATTAAGCAACCGTATCAGTGCTACAGGAGACATTGCCAGTCACTAAACTGCTGAACTCAGGCACTAACAGCCATCACCAAGCAGCCAGTCAGAAAGCTCTGTGCAAGGTTATCCAGGGTCCACACCACTGCGCCGTCTTCTCACACATCAATGAATGAGGCAAGATGTAGAAGGCACAAAAAGGAAAAAAAACACTGCCTTGTAGCGTGTAGGTAGGCAGGCTTCATCTCTTTCTTCTGAGTCTCTTCTTCTAGCACAGAAATAGGCAGAATGTTACTGAAAGTGATTTGACAATGTTAAAAACAAACAAATAAAAAACCTGAAGGCAAACCCTATGTAACAGCTGATTAGGAAAGCTGTGAATCCAGCCACACTGCTGCTCTTCATGTCCTCTGGCATGCTTAGTACCCTGCCAGTAGAAACAGAAGGAGGGCACAGAGAAACAGGAAGGGGAGAAATTCTACAAAAGATGCTAGAATGAAAAGAGAAAGTTCTCAGTGAACCACAGCTCTAGCTTGGGATCCATCACCTAGGAGGCAGCACGCATTTAAAGTAGAGACAGGAGAAAAAAAGAAAGAAAAGAAAAAGGCCTACCAAATACAAAATTCATATGATGTTTATCGAAAGAGTGGAATCCTTACTCTGCAACAAGTATGTGCAGGTGGGACCTGATGCATCCTTTGATAAGGCACCTTTTTTTTGTATAATCCTCTTCATTAAGACTGTCATGTTTAGAAACACATGCTTTATGAGCAGGAGTGTAAAAAACCCCAGTTGTGTGAAATATTTACATTACATATGGCAACATCCTATTTGTAAGCCAGTTACCAGGAGCTAAGGAATCTGTGTGGTACTAGCAAAGTTGCCTTGCAGCAGGGTGTTAGAGCAAGCACAAACCGGACTATATATGGTATGTTTACTGAACGATTAGGCATAAAGATGTTACAGAAAAAATGATGTCCTGTATTAGATGCTGGGCTTCCTGCTGCAAGGCAAACCATCTTGCTCGGAAAGCAGTCTGTCGTATATTCCTCATACGCTTCTGGCTGCGGGTGCCAGTGAAACCTCTAGAAAACAGGAACAGGTTATGCTGCATGTAATGATTAACTACGTGGAGGATCAGCCCACCAAGCTCCGCCCGCCAGCGTTCCCTGTCTCCTTGCTGCTCTTCCTCCCCCGCTACTTTTCGGCTGGGACTGTTCGGCAGGCAACCCAGCGGAGGGCAGAAAGGCGCACACACACACACACACATACACAGGCACATGCTGCGCTGCCTCTGCGACGGGATGACGGGTACGGACAAGTGCACCCTCTGTTTCTTAAGAAACAGCTGGCAGCAGGCGAGCCAGCGCTGCAACCATCCGCCTGCCCCACGTTCAAACCCAGTCGGCACAGGACTATTTCACAACGGGGGGGGGGGGGAAGGGGGGAAAATCCTGAAAGGGCAGAGGGAGGAGGGTGTACTGAAGATGCCTTAAAGCACAGCAGAAGGTTCGTTCTTGGCTTCAGTGTCCTGCCTAACCTGTTTTGTGGTATGTTCCGGTTAACCCTCCTTGTGGTCGAGGTTGTTCGATGTTTTTGGTTTCTTGGCAGCCAAAGCCAAGTTGCAGCCCCTTCTCTCCTCTGACTCCTTTCATGCTCCATCACACTCCAGCACAAACACAGGCACACGGGAAGGAGACGCCAGAAAACAAAACACTGAGTTCATCATCACAGACTGAATCTGGATGCACAGTTTCTTTACTGGAAAGAACTGGATCAACTCACCGGGACCATCAGCCCTCAAGTGCCAGACTTCTCACCTTCACTGCTGCTTTTTGACATTAGCAACTCCTCAAAAAACCCTCGAAACTACACAAAGTGGTAAGGGGGTGGGAAAACAAAGCAAAAAAAAAAAAAAAACCCACACACCCAGAATGCACACACTGCATGTGTGCAACCACACACTGCATGTCACGCAAATCTAACCAGAGCACAGTGAAGGAGCAGCAGCAGCCATCACAGCCCCAGGATGTACCATCATACCACAGCAGATTTATGTCTTCACTGTGTACAGTATTCACAGGGTTAATGGACAGCCCAAAGATCAGAAATATACCTGTTAAGCAATAAAAGCATCAACTTAAAGCTGTGCTGGATGGTTTTTGACAGAGGTTAAGCGGTTAGTAACCAGTGGCAAGAACTTGGTGGTGGTTCAGTAGCCATTTTAAGCAGCAGACATATTAATCGTGGGAGTGAAGTAACAAAAGAAGCCAGGCAAAAACATGCTACAGAAATGAGGACCCTGAAGAGCTCAGCAGCACACACATACCCCTCTATCGTGTGTAAAATAAACTTGGAAGAAGAAAGATGATTCCATGACCTCCAGAGCACAGAAAATCCCTCAGAGCGGAAAGTGCCAGGCATCAGAAACTTCCTGGTTTCCAGGCCGTTGTTTCACGTCTTCTGGGGAGTTTTCGTGCTGTGGGAAAGACTTCCAAGTACACTGAAAGTAAGCCTGCAACATCCCCTTCCACTCCCACAGCAAGTATGCAGTCCATAAAAGATTAAAGTGTTGGAAACATATGCTTGAACGAAGACTCCTTTTTTTTTTTTTTTTTAAATCAACAGTTTAGCAGTTGATGCATTTTCTCAAAATATTTTGCCATCCCTTTTTTAATGCAGCGGGGGGGGGGGAGGCAGGCAGGGAGATGGAGCGAGTGAGCAAGAGCACGTGAGACACACACAGTCTGTAACCTGAACACAGTTTTACAGATGTATTTACTATACTGCTTCTCTTTAGGGGCTTTTCAGGCCAGGGCAGCCTATGTCTCTATGTGCTATATGCTACCAGCTCATAACAAACGAGCAATCACAGCACAAGCAGATCTGGCTCCTTCTCTGAATCTGCTGGGATGCACGAAGATGTGCCTGAAAAACTTCTGTCCAGTTACAAATCTGATCAGTCCCTTTGGTCACGAGAGCCCCTGAAGGCTGGTACAATTATTAACTGTGCTACAGTCACATGAGAGAGAACAAGCTTCCCTCTCCCACCCTCATCCTGCGGGTAACATTATGTGGGCAGTGAATATATGAAAGAACATGGTGAGGCGGGGATGATGTGTGTGGAAACCTCCACAGAAAGACTGCAACAGCTGTATTTTTTTAATTATATTTTCTTTTTGGTGGACAAATTAGGGACATTTCAGGCAAGCCTGACCAATGTCCAGACACGTTCAGGCACCCAAAGGAGGGTGAGGTGGGGAATCCTCATCTCCAATCAGTACCACCTTCATTAAAGAGGGGAAATCAGAGGTTTCTAATTTTCCCCATTTCTTAAACCCAGTGATGATGGAGCACAAGAAGTATTTTTACTGAAGCACGAGTGAGCAATTTCTAAACTGGTGGGCTTGCTTTGAAGATTTCTTATTTGTTGGAGGGGACTCAACAGGTATGAGAGAATAGAGATAGGGAAAGGAGCCCACTATGCTTCTGAGGAGAAACTCTTGGCACTGAGACAAATGAGACAGGCAGCATGAACTAAAACCCTAAGCTGTGATTCAGCTGCTGGGACCAGAGACTCATGCAGCATCCCTGCTATACCTAACTAAGAATAGAGATGGCACTTTCCAAAAGCAGCTTTTCAGGACTGAGAGGGAAATGACAGAGAAATGGCATGCAACCAGCATCGTACCCACTAACCCCCAACTGTGCATCTGCCTACTCCTGCCCTGTAGAAACCTGGGCTGGGCAAAACTAAAGAGTGCAACTCAACTAGGATGGACACTGCACTTGACGGACATGCAGTCTCTCCACCTTTCCCCGACACATCCTGACCCAGCACAGCAGCCCCTCCAAAAACAGTAAATTGTGCTGACCTTGGAAGGGGGGTAAGCCGGGCAGGCAGTGAGAAAAAGTGTCAGGTTTGACATCAGATGACATTTCCTAGACATAATAAAAAAAATATAGTACAGCGTATCTTTAAGTGGTTATATCTATGCAGTCTTCAGCCCTGTGGCACTTAAGGAAGGAGGGGGGATGGAGATGTGGTTGATGACATACAGTAAAACATAAATGAGCACATTAAAAGTGCTACATTTATTTTCAGTTGTTATAATTGAGTATATCCTCAAAACAACTACATTTGTAATATTATACCATGCATCCATTTTATAAAATATTTCAAAATGTGCTTTTGCCTTGACCCGCCTACACAAAATAATGAAGAAATATCACTCATCAGGAACTCCCTAAGAAAAATAAACCTTAAAATAGCATGGTATGCTCACTGAATAACACGTATTTCTGCAAAACTGCTGTTCTTTATGTATTTTGCATCTGAAAACTGCAAGTCTCACACGCGTACACACAAAAGACAGACAGACTGCTGCTGTGAACAAAATGGTGCCATTTAATACAAAAATCTGTTTTATGCATAGCCTGGCTGTAGTGCATGCTGGTCCCAAGCAGAGTGGGATGCAGCCAGTTATACCGAACAGTTGTGCCCTCAGCAACAAATGGTGCATTCATAAAACTGGAAAAGCCTCTGTCTAGGGGATTGCAGCTCTGCAAAGGAAACAATCGCTTGCTGACATTTTCTGAGGGAGGGTATGGCCAAAAGAGGTTGAGGGGGAGAAGTATGATCTACAGGAAAGCTATGTTCAGAAGAAATACCAAAATATAAGAGAAAAACCCCCAAATCTGCCACTGAGCTCTCTTTGCACTCTCCCTCCATTAGCTAGTCTCTAACAAAAGAGCAAGGCCACCTGAAAAAGACATGTGCTTGGAAAACACTTGGCCAGTCAAGAGTATAGAAGAAAAAGAAGGAGGAAAGAAAAAAAGCTTTCTTGTAGAACTCTGGCCCATGAAGAAGAGACAGACATCACGCAGGCCGCAGCACACAAAGCCACATCTGACAGTCAGTTTCTCACAAGTTTCTTACCCTTGCCTTTATTAGCTATGCCACCTCCACACTGGTAACTAAAAGCCAACATCTGGTGCTAGCTAAATGTCAGCACAGACGATCCCTTTAATAAAAATTTAAAGAGTCTGGGTCTCAACGAGGAAATCATTAGTGCTTTGAATGTAAGACCCTCCATGAGAGCTGAAAGGCTGAAACAATCCAGGTTTTTAAGCTGTGCAAAGTGGTGACTCTGTTGTGTACTAAGCCACCCCTCCAAGCCCCAAGCTACCTTGCATGGGGGATGCTCGGTTCATGGCCAGCAGCCTACGTGTAGCCCATCTGGTCAGCACCCTGCGTTGGGAAGCCCAGACGGGTCTGTGGATGCCCAGGTCTTGCTGCAGGATGGGAGCATGTTACGCAGTCTGCCCCTGGCCTAGGGAGCTCTGTCTCCTGAAGCTGAAATGCTGGGTACTGCAGCCTGCCTCAAACACACCTGCCATCTGCATCTCTGAAACCGAACCTGGCTTGCCCCTAAAATCCATGAGACACCCACAAAAGTCAATGCAAAAGTGCTTCTTTTGGAGCTAAGCAGCATGGCTTATTAATGAATACCTATCGCCTGCTCTGTTCTATTGAGCTCAGTAATAAAACAAAAAAAAACCCAAATCATACACTGTAACTACAGTTCAGTGGGAGAATCAGTGAAAGTTTCCATAAGAGGCAAAAGAAATTGAGGTCCACCTGCACACTTACAGGAAATAAAAAACAAGTCTCCCCAACCACTCCTGGCTGCCCCAAGGCTGCAGTGGGGCACACGCCCTGTTTCCTCCAGGCACGCATGCAGCACAGAGGTCTCATTTCTCACCCAACAACAGTTTTCTACCAAGCCAAAAATTAACCATGACAGTTTTGGAGTAATGAGACTGTCTTACCCAGCAAAGGCAAGCCCACCTGAAGGACAGATGACAGAAATTTTTTGTAATGGCTGTGACAGAAAGAGTCCCCCCATTATATAATCATCAAAAGAATGTGTGGAAAGAGAATCAATAGAATCTTGCACTGAAGCCTTTGCAAGGGTATCTAATAAAAAGGATGCATGTAATTCTTCCTACCTCCAGTACACCTTACGGTCCTTTGAGAGCCTTTTATGATTCAGAGGGGAACAGGACTGTGGTCCCACAGACTGACAGTAAAAGAGATTAAAAAAACCCAAACAGACATACAATAAAAAGGATGAGTGGTTCTTACAAAGAAAGAGAGCCAGTCCTGCACCTCAGTGCTATGAGCAGCCAAAACCTGCAGGTCTGCTGGAGTTGAGGAATAAACACTAGGAGCATGCACGGCAAGCTACAGTGGTGGGAACTGAGCAATAGCTATTGGGGCACTGGAGAATGAACGGTAATGCTTTTGTTTACCAGCTGTGCACTGTAAATGACTGCTTTTGCAAGAAAGTTTGTGCTGTAGTTGCACAAAGAATTTCAATAAAACTGTTTAAAAAGCCACTTCATTAGTGCCGGTTATCAGTTGGAAACGTACAGCAAATACAAAACTGCAAATGCTTTTGCAGAGGCATCAAAGCAATCTAAAAACTGACTTTATTCCTTGGTCAGTTTCCAAGCAAAGCAGAAGTTTACACATACGTTTAATGTTTGGTACATGCTCCCATTAAACCTGCCCTTAATACTAAGTGAATGCATTTTAGAATTCAAGTGGCACACACGATTTGGTTTCCCTCTACAGGCTGTACAAAGGCTTCTAATACAACACATGATCGACATATTAGGAAATTGTTTGTTTTAAATTTGGAGAAGGCAGCAAAAACACCTGGGAAGTCATGGGAGACCATCAACAGAATTAAAAAGGAAATTACATCCCAGACTCTTGAAACACTTAAATATAAAGCACTTAGGGAAGTTTGTGAATAAGAGATGAAAAAAGAAATACTCCATTTGAGAAATGTCTTTCCTTTGAACACTGAATAACAGAATACAAGTCTCCACATCACCTTGCAAAATAAAAATAAAAAATAAATCCTGCCTGAAATGTGTCACTTTTCACTGCTGTTTACTTTGTTTGTAGTGGTTTGGTAAAATCCCACAAATATTTCAGACCAAAACCACAGTCCATATTTTATATTTAGATGAACTATGGCATCTTTCAAGAAGCTATAATTGCAAGCCTGCATCTAAAGCTCTACTTCTGCCTGCCCTGAGACCATGCAGCCACCACAGGAGAAATAACATGGGCCACCACTGCAGCCCTGGTGGTGGCCCTCCTCCATGCACTGGCCCAGCCACCCCACAGCTCAGTTCCAGCAGGATGTGAGAGCTGAGCCTTATACCTCTCATGACAAGGGACGGTTTTGAGTAGGATGGCTAATACCTGTAGTTAAAATTTAACAAAAAAAGTCTCTTCTTCTCTGTCTTTTCTTTCCCGTCTGATCCAGGTGGATCAAACAGGATGGGATTTGCTTCTTGTGCTGATGTGTCTAGTACCAGCCCTGATTTAAATCAATATAAAAAGCAGTAGGGAAAGGAGCCTGAAGGTTTCTAACCGGGCGTGTTGAACACCGTGACCTCCTCACACCCCCGCCCCACAAATGCTTAACTGCTGAATGAGATTCCTCTCGTTTCCTGCACTGAATCATTTGTGTCACCACAAAGATGAGATTTTTAACTGTGCGCACACGTTTCTTATTTGAGGGGCATGCAGCAGAGGGTGTTTCTCAAACTACTGTCAGACTAGCCGCAGACGGTTTGGATTTCTTCTGTGTTTGATGTATCATTTAAGTAAACCTGTTTTCCCGAGGAGGTACAACTTTTCAGTGATGCCGTTTTCTAGGAAATATGCAGGCCAATGCTGCTGCTTCCTTCTTTTGCAAAGTATTATTTGAATGGAGCTAGGAGGGACAGGATATGCCGATTTGCACAATTAAAAATAACTTACAGTTTGAACTGTGGCATCAGATGCTTCAACAAATTTCATTAGGGCAGGTCACATGTTCTTTTCAAAATGCCTTTTTTTCCACACCTCAAAACCATTTCATTAGTTTACCCACAAATTACCCCATTTTCCTTGCTAAGCTGATCAACTATTTTTTAATCACTACAGAATTCATTCTGCAGAAAAATTAGCAGCACTGCACCCCTCAAAAGCAGTAAAGAAACATCCAAAGAGAAAAGAAAGACGAGGCAAAATGCTAGACCACAGTTCCTTAATCACCCTCCCTAACCAGGATGGCTTTGTGTAATTGCAGGCACGGAAGGGAGGAAATTGTGATCTCTGTTTAGCTGTGCACTGCTCAAGTCAGTGGGATCTTTGTGGATGCTGGGTAGGAGCAGGCCCCTATAAAGATGCAATAAGCGATAGCAAGGCTCATACTCTGCTCTGGATTGATCTGAGTCACGAGGAGCTCAAGCTGTCAGTCAGCAAGACTGTGAAAAGGGCTGATGTGTTCTGGTCATCTCACTAGAGCGGAAGAAAAATTCAAAATGAACAGTACCCCCACAAACTTTCACCCAGACGAAAGCCCAAGGACAAGAACCACATTTTTCACACAAGCCTACTTTTTCCACAAACTGTTGTCAACCTTCTCTACCCCTTATTTTAATAAAGGAAAACCTACCATCCTTTTGACCTTGGACTTGTTCATTTTTTCTGTCTCTCTCAGTGCATGCTCTTTGCTAACCATTCAGCATGCTGCGAGCCCTGATAAAAGTGGTTAATGTTTACTGAAACCTGCGTCTGAACTGTACTAAAGCTGATGCAGGGGGAGGCAAAGTTCTGCTAGCAGCATCCATGACCAATTAAAAAGAAGTGTTGGTTTGTTTTGTTTCTTAAACTCATTCCTCTCCCCCCCCCCCCCCACTAAACAGCTGCATGAGTAGATGGGAAAGCAGCACAGGGAGAAGACTGAAAAAATGCTTCTAATCCATCCACCTAGACACTTCAAAATAAGTCCTTTTTCTGAGTACCATAGGCCTTTCAAGAATACACAAAATCAATGAAAGAACTGACTGCTGTGGTTCTTTTTCTGGGGGATGCATAATTTATCCCCTAATAACTGTTTTCCTAAACAGTCTGAAAATCTCCAGGTCAAGCAGAACTGCTGAGTGTTTCCTTCAAGCTTTCCTTATAGGAAGTCTATGCACCCTTTCTTGAGCAGCCTTGAAAGCATCCTATCAATCAAGTGAAAAAGTAGAATATTACTACTGTGAACTCAAACTACAACAGCTGATTGAAAGACCTTAAATTTATCATAAATTCTTCTCAGCAGAGACACATCCTTAGAAACAAACAGGTTTCAATAGCTGTATCCGTGCACCATTTACGAAAAATGTTTAGTAGCATAAAATCAATGTATACATTGCCCCTTCTTAGCTTACTGGCATTTTCTCCATCTGTATGCTAATATCCAGCCCAGAGAGCTCTAACAAACTGCTTCTTCCTCCCTCCCTCCCACCGTCTCTGGTGACAGTGGGATGCTCTCAGGTGTTTAATGCCAATTTTTTTGTACTAGAGGGCAGCAACAGTGCCACAGTCACCTTGGAAACAACCATCACCCACTGTTTGCAGAACAAACAATGGTACCTTTTCAGCCAGCGCAAGGCAGGCAGGGCAAGGGGCAGCCAAGCAATTCTGGGACTTACAGGAGTGTTAACATATTGCATTCATTCAGTGCGTCAAAAAATAGTTCAGCACGAGGAGCAAGGCACTCTCAAAGTGAGAGCCTTTGGCTGGAAACCACAGACAAGTGCACAGGGCTCAGAAGGTCAAACAAGTCTCCCCAGTCAGCAACGAGGTCTTTTCCTCTGATTTTTTTTATGTGCCCTCCTGTTCCCCTCTCTCATACACACAGAAGGAAGAAAAACACACCTATTTAAACTGATCTTATCCACAAAAAGTCAAGTGTTCAGCTTCCAAGTAGCACTCTCTGAAGTTTTCTCAGTGTGCCAAAATATTTTAAAGAACTGTTTACCCGCACTTGTAGTGCTTTGTACCCAATGCATCAAGAGCCATTTCCAGAACCGTTCCTTGTGAAGTTAGTGAGAATTGTGGTTATTCAGCATTTCAGACCGTATGTCTAAGCACTCAAACAGTTATATACCCTTCTCCTTTCAAAATAATTCCATTTTCATAGAGCCGTGGGCAATCTGACTGCTTTAAAATACAGATGATGCACATCTGGCTCAACAGTAACTAGTGAGTGGCTTCCTGTCTCCTGGAGACTTTTTTCTCTGCTCAAAAAAAAACCAAAACCAAAACCAAACAAAACCTTTTCACCTACAATAAGCAGAGGCGGAAACTAGGTGTTTAAGGATTCAAGTTTTATCAATTTGAAAACACTCTCATGAAGCGCTCACTCTTGTGGCCTGTCACAAGTGGAGCGTTTAAAGCAAAATGGAGACTGAGGTGTCACTCGGATACTTTAGTGCTTTACAACTTTCCCACACCAGCTTGCAGACACCTATGCTGTTGAGAACTGACAGTAACCCAGCTGCCCAGCTCATCTGTAAGGCCACCTGGCAAAGGATCGCAAGGCCCAATGAAACCACCCTACTGCTTGACTCGTGCATAAAAGGGCACCCAGGTGTGCTGTGAAGGAGTGCCAGGCACAACACACCCAGCTGAGAACTGCACTGAGGTGATGAGAGCCATACAAAGGTACAACAAAGCAGCTCTTGGGCGAGATCTGCAGATTTCCACATCACAATATAAACATTTTTCTCCAGCCTTCACTCATCCTTTACAGCACTCTCAGCTTTGGCAAAATAAAAAGGAAAACAACAACAACAAAAAAAAGCCAAATCACTTTTAGACCATCAGAAACACTGACTGGTGCTGTCCTGCTAACTAAAGCCTCTAGCAAGCTTATCCGTGTGGACCAGACAGGTTCACTCATGACTTACAACCATGGTGTAGCTCAGTTGAGTCAGATTAACATTACTAAAAGTCTACGTTAATGTTCATTAAGATGCAGGTTAACACATTAACTAGTCTAGCAGAGCCACAAACATGGCTTTGGACACAGTAGGCTGTACCTTAAGGAGCATCAAGAGAGAATTTTTTTTTTTTTTAATTGTGTTTGGCTAACTCAGTTGACCTCAAACAGTTGAGACACACACCCTTTCTGCCTGTCAGGACAGGGTCCTTCTCTGTCTTGCACTGCCGGGACAGGAGAAGTGAAATAGGTATGGAGGTGATTCACATTCAACCCATCCTTCACTTACACCTAATAGGGGGTGGAGGAGAGGGAAGCATATGGGTGAAAAGCCACAGCTGTTCTAAGGCTGTTCCAGCTTTACAGCACACGATTTATGGAAAACAAAACAAGAAGAACAGAAAAATAGGATTTGAACATTACTGACTTGAGAGAATCATTATAAATACCTCCTGCTCTGTTCAAGGGCTACCCTGGGCTCCATCTGCCTCCAAGGCCAAGAAAGGAAACATTAAACTTGAACAGCAGCCAGAATTCCCTGTATACTTCCTAACAGTGCCGGGCCATGTTTTAGGCGGGGCAGTCTCTACCTGCGGCAGACCACAGGCAGGGCACTGCCCAAGCCTTGCTGCAGCTCTTCGCACTTCGCACTGTCACCGTGAGCACCAGCCAGAGCCCGGCAGAGGGGCTGACACATCCAGCAACCCAGCATCCGCAAGCAGCACCGAGTTCGGATGAGAGCATGCTACTCGCACCCCAGCAGCAGGCTCTGGCAATTCTGGCACAGGCAGGCGAGGAAGGCGCGGGTACCAGTCTGTCGGGAGAACGCGCTCCCGGCGCAGGACAGCCTTCCAGCGGGCTGGGGTTGCTATTCCAGGCACCGCACCAGTGTCCAAACAAACACGGGCGCAGGCGCATCCCCGCAGAAACTTCCCGGGGTCACACCGCAGGGCAGCGCACCCAGCAGGCCTCCCTGCCACGAGGGCGACCGAGAGGCAGGAGCAGCAGTGGCTGCAGCAGGGCCAGCCCTTCCCCTCCCTTCCCCCGCGCAGCCGCCCCCACCCTCCAGGAGCTCTATCGCAAATCCCCAGGCCGCGCCGACTGCCAGCTGACATAACTGTTTAGTCAGCAACCAGGGAGAGGAGCGGCTGCCCTCCTCCATCCTTCCCCAGCTCCTTCCCGTGGTACCTCCCCGCCGCCAGCAGCGACGGGGAAACACTCCCTTGCTCCCCAACCCCTCGCCAAACGGCGGATTCCCAAAGTATTTACACTTCCGAAAAGTTTTGTCGAGCTTTGCACGTAGCTGACGGATCCGGGTTGTTGTGTTTCCCCCCCCCCCTTTTTTTTTTTTGTCCCCCTCCCCTCGGTGCTTTGTATAACCCTCTTTCACCACCCTGCCCCATCCCCCAGGCGAGAGGAGATCCAGAAGCGCTGCTGCTGCTGCTGGAGGAACTTCCTCCATTTGCTGTGAGAACATCACTCCGGCGGCCCCGCGCCCCGCGCCGCCCCGCAGAGGAAGTGCAACATAATAGCCAGGCCCCAGGTGCCAAGGTTAGCCTGTCCTTTTCCTCTCCACGGGATGATTTCCACTCCCTTCAATACCAGCCTCACGAAGAGCAAGGGCTTTAAAGTTGTGGGGAAAAGTTACGAACAACAACAAAAAGAAAGCTGAAACCTGCTGAAGCATCACCACACAGCCTTTGCACACGAAAACTTGCATGCTTACAAGCTTTAACCTTTTCTGTGAAGCGAAAAGTCTGCTTTCATCCACGCACAGAAAAGCTGAACGACTTAAAACGTACTTTTTTTAAGTCAGAGAAGAAACCCAGCCCTCGCCAGCAAGGCAGCAGTACCATCAGCGCATGGAACTGCCCGTGCCACCTTTCTCTGCCTGCCCAGTACAGATGCAACAACTACAGCAGTACAAATGTCTCAGCTGAAAGGAAAACCGTATCTCAGGCCAGGCTGGAATAACGAAAATCCTGGGCAAAAGGCACGGATTTAGCCTGCAAGAAAAATGGAGATGATCATCCAAATCCTGTTTCTTAGAGCATCATGGACACAGTTTCCACTCTATATTCTGACAACACCTGCATAACTGAATGCACAAAGTAATTTTAAAAAAATATAGGTTTTAATGGAAAGTCTCACAATGAGTTGCTACACTTTGCCCTTGTCAGTTTGCTTGCATGGTACGAACCTGCGCATCTGCTTCCTCCAAAATGCAAAAACTCAGGATCTAGTTGTTGGAGTGATGCTGCTACACTGCCTCATTTCACATAATCCTCTGCCTTTCAAGGTATAACAAGGGGAGATTAAAAGGTGTAACAATGCCCTAGGTGTTATGATGCTATCCATAATTCATGCAGAAACAAAATGTCCCATGCTGACATCTCTATGACAAAGCATTTATTTGGCTTATACAAAAGTCTATGTCACGGTGAAGAAGTGAAATCCCCCCTTTCCTCCTCTCCTTCCCATAACAAAAGAGATGCATGTTCTTTTTTTTGCATTTCCTCCCAGCTGGGTATCCATGCAACTGACTCCAATTTATTTGATTACCAAACTGCAGAATAACTGAGAAAAATGAAGAGTTACCAACTTGTCTCAGTTTACCATATTGTGAATATAAGGAGTCACTGAAAGAAAAAAAAAACAATCCTACATACAGTCTCCAAATAAATAACTAAGCAATGGTGAGGACTGAAATTCCCTAGAAGAGAAGAATGTTTTAAGTTCAGAACCCCTTAATTCACTCTTCCACGCTTCAGTGCTAAAACCTCACAGTCTACACAGGCTGCCTGCTGCCAATAGATAGACAGCTGCAACACGTAGACACAAAAAGGAGGTGTCTTTTGGCTGGAGTTTTAGATTTCTACATGCTGTCCTTTTACATGCTACTCCCCTAAACAGTTATTAGAAAAAAGTGCAAAAATCTAAAAAAAAAAAAAAAGGACTATTTTAACTGATGATAATTACTGATAGAGTGCAGATGCCATAAGGACCCTTTACAGTTCATGTTCCTTTGCAACAAGACAATTTTCGTGGAAATGGGCCACTGTCGGTTTTTTTTTTTTTCTTACTTGGCTTTTAGCATATGTTTAGTTCCCTATCTTGGGCATTCCAACAAAACCTACATCAGTTTTCACTCCTGTTTTCTTTAAGCTGGCTATGATTGATACTGGCTACTCAAACCGGCTTCTTCCACAAAAGATGCTGCGCCATCACTGGCAAAGCTGCACCAGATTTCAACCAGTCCAGTCAGAACAAAACCTGGACCACAATCTTACATGATGAAACATGATCTCCTTACACAATACCAAGCATGATTAAGAAAGATACTCTCTAAAGATGGAAATTTATTTGCAAACAGAAAGAACAGCTAAAAGAGACCTGATTTCTAGAATTTTTTGCACAGCTCCGAAACTCTCAAGCTTCTTGATACAAACAGCATGTAGTTTTGTGCCACTTGCACTGAGGGTCAGCACCTCTCCAGAAGCTCTTTCCTTTCCTTCAGCTGCTCATTCCCATGCCAGGAAAAGTCTATGGTTTGCTTCCCCTTTATTGACCAAAACAAAAGTTGGTGAGGTAGGATTCTTGAAAGACAGAAAAATGAAAGAAGACTGTCTACTCAGAACATTTTAGAGGCTTGCAGAGAAACCCCACAAACCCCTGTATCAATGTCTTGGAAGATTACAACAGCAGGAGTGAACTGCCAGAGGTGAGGGGGTAAACAAATTACCAAAACAAAAAAACCCAAACACCCTTCCTTAAGCTGGTTTTGCTGCTTCTTCATCCTGTGATGTCAAATGCCATTTAGGTTGCCAAGGACACTGAAGTCACTAATTCAACATGGTTATAAGTTTTTTTAGTTATCAAGGCAAAGACACACCAGAAAGGGGAAGGCTGGGAGGAAATACCTAAATATCAAAAGACTCTTAAAGAAAAGGCAGCTTCAAAGAGATAAAAAACATCATGCGCAGATCTCCACTGAGATTTTTCCCTTCGCATTGTTTGTAGTCACATACCTGGAGGAATACTTGCCTTGAAGTGGTGGAGGGAAAAAGCTTGAACAGAAGTGGTGTTAAATACAATCTTTAAATGCAAACACCACAATGGTTGAGGGGGACAAGTCTGACAGGGGCAACTGGGAAAAGCAAAAGGTGAGGGGCAGGGGAAAGTGACTCTATTAACATAAGCCTACCACTCTTACAGGTACTGGAATCACAGTGTAGAGAAACTCATGAACTGACAGTAGCCATGGAGTGGATGCTCACTCTTCCCTTCAACAAAGCTGGAAGCCAGAATGAAGGTAAGAATCTACGTGTTAAAAATCTTAAAAAAAAAAAAAAAAAAAAGAATCCCAAATAGTTATGCTGGTTTTTCAACAACACCACAGTTCCAAGCCAGCAAAGATCCTAAGCCCAACAACACAGCAGATGCAGTTCCTATACAGAAGGACAGATAAAAACAGACATTGCTAATCACCCCCCACCCATGGAGCAGAGCTTGGATTAGGCTCTGTGTACAGAAATCTATTAACCCAGCAACACTGCTGCATGGATTCAAGGATCCATCCTAGGAGGCAATGCATCTTGTTTCATCCAAGGTTGGCTCGAGGCCCCTTCAAAGATAAACTGACAAAAAGGCATTCCACTTGATTCTTCCACTTTTCATCCTGGCCCCTGTTTCAGTTGAAAAACATGATGGTTCTGATGGTTTGAGCACCAGCGTTTTTAATGATGCTTTCACAGGCTTTCAAAATCTGTTCTATCTGGACTGTAATCAGAAGTCCCGTCCTCCCCTGCTATGTCTTCTCCTGCCTCCTTGTGCCAGCACAACTGAATCAGCTGCATAGCAAGTTACAGAACTGATCGAGCCAAAACTGAACTTTCAGAAGACAGAGAGACAAATACAACGAGTCCCTATCAGCTTTTTGGCCTAGCACTTTAAGCCATACCTTCAAGATATTTAAAATCTTTATTATTTAGAATACATACCCAAAGAAAACAAGCAGTCGAGAAAATAGTTCTAATTAAAGCAACATAAACATGCCCTCCTGCTTACACATACACAATGACTTAATTTTATGTTTATTTTTAGGTTTTCCTGATCTAACACCCAAAAGCAGAGAAACACCTGCAAAGCATATTCCACATTAGGGCTCCATTCCTTGCTCCTCACGTGGCCTTTAGGAAATTAAATTTAAGATACTAAATGCATAGAGCAGCAGCAGAGCAATAAAAGAGGAGCTCTAAATTCAACAATGAGAAATACAACCACAACTTGATAGTTTGAAAGGACAGCCCCTGCCTTTCTCCAAACACATACGTATGCTACTTCCAAACGCTACAGAGCTCAGCATTAAGTGCTGAACAGCTTATTGGAATGGCTTTACACACAGCAACCTTCAAAGATTATAACTTATAAATCAGTACTTCATGATGAACAAGGCTCATTTCTCCTACGACCGCTACATTTCATCAGTCCTGAGAGGCTTAGTAAAGGGAGTAAGTAACCTAGATAAAGCTGAGTCCTCATTGTGAAAGGCTTTCATACCAAAAGGTTTGAAATCGCTAGTGTCTCCCTTACAACTAAGTTCCCAGTTCTGGCAAGTTGGAATAAAGTTTTCATCAGCTAAATACAAATCAAGAAGTACATATCATTTGGTAGGCAGGTTAAGGTAGGGCTTTAAAAGCAAAGGTTCCTTTTTAGGCCATGTGAGTAGTGAAGAATGCGCAGCACTTTACATAGAGAAAGGGGTTAGCATGACCTGATCTAAACCTCTCCTGTCTCAGTCCCCACTTCAGAAGGGACTGCATTTCATTAGCCTTGGAGGCACCAATCTGTAAAGCACCCTGGGAGCAATCTAATGCAAGTAAACAGCAGTGCTAAGGTCAGTACTGAAACAAAATTCTTTTCGTTGCAAAAATTAAAATCTCGAAGTCCACCAACATGGACCAATCCTACTCATGGACAAGTGGGTTGGCAGACTACTGGGAAAAAAAAAAAAAAAAAAAAGGAAACATAGTAGAGTTACATCAATAAACATTTTAGTTCTGTGATCTCAAAACAATTCCTCTGATACTTGCTGAGACTAAACGGATGGATGAACCCTAGTCATCATCTCAAATCAGCAGTCAAGCATTGGAAAGCAGGCAAACCTTATTGGGGGTAATATCACTTGGTTTGAGTGGATCCTAAAGAAATACCCACAGAACTGGCAAGGACAAATGTCCCTTGTCTCTGGACAAGTTGCATTCTTCAAGGTTTAGATACACAAGGCATGCTTCAGGGTACCATCTGTAGGGAGGAAGCAGGGGAGGGACTGAGGGGGAGGGGAAAGGGCATATTAAGTGGAGGGATACAGGGACATTACTCTTAGAAACCAGCAGTGCATTTGGGAAGGAAAGAAGCAAGCAAAGCACCATGTAAACAAGCAGTTCCCAAGCCATCAGGATAGAAGTAACTGAGATAGACCTGCAAACAACCTCACCAAGCAGCACCTTCTGACTGCAACTTGACAACATTGAGAAAGTTTCCCAGAAAAGCTGATGGGAGAATCACAGCAGCACCTGGAAATCTTTAAGCCTGTCCAAGTATATGTCTTACAGCAATAAATATGTAGGCAAATAAAGTATTTTTGGCATATGCCTGTGATAGATGTTAAGAAGGCAAACCAAACCTTTAACAAGTGTTGGTGAACAACGTAATTAAAAGTACGGAACAACTGCATAATAATGGATACTCAGATCAGGACTCCAGCCTGGGAGGAAGGCCACAGAGGTGATACAGCAGAGGGCCACAAAATCCTGAAAGGTGTGGAGAAAGCTGGTAGTGAATGAATACTTAATATTTCCCTTAATTTAAGTCCTAAATGGTATTAAGTGGAAGCATAAAATGGCAGGTTTAGAAAATCGAGTTTTCATCTCCTTTGCAATGGAACATATAGATACTCAGCAAAACTCAGCAGCACAACACGCCAAGTGTCAGTACAGGTTTAAAAAGCCACTGGACAACCTCACAAAAAAGGGACTCTTGAACCTTAATACTGAAACCCCTTGGCTCAAGAGATTCCAGAAGCTGCCTTTTGCTGGTAGACTGTATCAGGAGAGCATCATTAATAGGTGCCCTCTTGTCATACTCTGTTTTGATAAATCCACATCGATCAGCATCTTGGGCTGGATGGGCTTTTAGTCTGACTTGGTACTACAGTCACAAGCAGGACTCCCTCTGGTTTCCAGTTTTGCAGGCAAAAAAATGCAGCATGACTTACTCCGCAGAGTTTAGCACAGAAATAAAAAACCTTCCACCACAGATCCAGAGACATTTCTGTCAGCTTGAGGAGGCATCCTCCGCTCTGGACCCAAGTTTCACTGGAGAAGCAGGTAGCAGGAACTAGTCATTCCAGGGCAGGGCAGTCCTGAGGAAACGTCACCAGAGCCACAGCTTCAATGTGATTCAGGTCAGGGTGATTTCAAAGGTTACTATACCAGGGCTGTCATCCCTGTCTGATGGCCAATGGTTACCACACTTGCAGCAGAGGAACGTCCAACTCCAGAGCTGCCCATAATTGAAGTTTTAACTAACACTCAGTTCAAGCACAGCAAACTCTGAAGTGCTTGGAAGGGAGGAGACACATTCATGCTTCTGCCTTCTCTGCAACACCAATCAAGCCCATCACACAGGGTCAGACCAGAGCAGCAGAATGAGAAACATCCAGAAAAAAAAATTAAGTCTTTTCTGCATCAGACATTTGCCTGAGGCCCTCACTTAGCCAGCGAGTACAGGCACACTTACTTCCAGACCTTTGAGTAGGGACAGTGGTTAGAAGCTCGCCCGTGGACCACCTCTAGCAGAAAAGCCCAGCACAGAGCCAGTCCTCTTGTGGTATTGCCACAGGCCATATTAGCTTGTCGCCTTCAATATGCATCCAGCAGAGTTCAGGTCATGGATTTGTTGGAAGTTCATCACTTATTCAGGCTTTTGTGTGAGAGGTCAATGCTGTCAAACTGTCTGCTTTCACAAGCACAAAAGCTCATGTTAAAATGTAAATACTTACAGGTGTTCCACCAGGCACTCAAGATGAAAGTCAGAGCAAATATATTAGTCCTAGCCATATTTTACAATGCTGGTAGTACTTGAATGTCATCTGTTTGTGAACCAAGGTTTTTATGTGGGTTCATCTACCTAGATGGGAAGCATGATCTAGAGGTGGAGACACAAGACTGGATTTAGAGCACTTGAGCTCTTTTTCTGCCTCTCTTACTGTCTCCTTCTGTGACCTTCAGTAAAGAAATTCTTCGTGCCACTGTCCCAGTTGAAAAGAATGTGACCAGATGCTTACTCAGTCCCATATGAGGGCCGTGACCCTCTGTCATTTTTCCTAATTACTACAAGAATTCTGGACTGATATAGGAAATGTTAATCCAACTGGTAAAGTTAACCTGCTTTAACAAAAAGCATAAACCTTATAAAAGAGCACAACACCCTCCTTCCCGAATGTCTGTGTTACACTGCTTGTTTCTCAAGACGGAATCTCTGCAACTTCTTATTACAACGCCCTTGATGGAGACAGCATTTTGCAAATTCAGCTTTGCAACAAGCGCGGGTAGGCTGGCTTACCCCTGTCGCCTAGATTTGCGTGCTGCCTACCACTTTGCAAGCAATTCAAGCACGACTTCTCTGTTGGGATAACACCACAAGACTCGGAGCAGCACTGTGCTGGCACAGGCTTACTGGGAAAATCAACTCCCCAGCAGTGGGAAGAAGCAAAGCCGGCAGAGGCTGCAATCACCACGTCACCCTGGAATCCAGTTCCGTGTCCAGTCCAACCTCATTCTGTGACTTAGCTGCACAGTTCTGGAAAAGCTGGTATCCTCTTCCCTCAGTACTTCCAGCTACATGTCAGATTCTCTTGTGACTTTTGGAAACTGCTGTATTAGCTATTATACTGGAAGAAGCCATCTCAGGCCTGAGAGGAACTCACATTCATCCCGTATGGTACCTGTGACAGGGGTAATTTTGACCACTGAGGTCAGAGAGCGTCCCCTTAACCATGCAGAGACATCACCGTCAGGGAACCTGGTTATCAGCGTACAAGGAAAGGCAGCATCGTCAAACCTCACGGATAATGCCAAGTGCTGTCTCCCTGGAACAACCAAGGGGAGTGGAAGGAAGCTGTGAACAACTGTGTTCTTCTGATGTGCGTTCCCTTCTTCTGCTCAAGCACGCGCAGGAGGCCAGGCAAGCACACGACATGCTCCCTGCAGGATGCCACATCCTGCCGTATTTCATACAGCATCCCAAGGCAAGCCAGTTACTTTTCAATCACGGTATGATGTTTGGCAGTATGATCTGTCACAGTGTGACAGGTTCTCAGAGACAACATAGGGGAGAGCGAAGGGAACAGCACTGACAGATTTAACCAACAGTGCCAAACTGTTCCTAGCCACACTTTTCTTAAAGGGAAAAAACCCAAGCAAACAGACACACTGCAGACACAGACAAACTTTACAATGTGTATTCTCTCTGCTCTTTGCTTTCCATAACTTCTTTTACGAATTCCTCTCAACTCTCACTCATTCATTCAAAACCTTCCCACTCCTATAGAAAGAGGAGGTCTGTTTTGAAGGGGGGGAAAAGATTCATGGAGGTTGTTTTATGTACTGCTTAACCCCCTAAAGCTGCTCCTAGCCTTGCTCCCCCTCACCCCCCACACACAGTGCTGTGTTTTAAGGAGCGCTGGTTATGCTGACATCAGTGAGGCTCCGGGGGCCATCCAGGCAGCTGTTCCTGCTCCTGTGTGTGGCCACGAGCCAAGTCGCTCTGCCTTTTTGGTGATGTTCCCTCCTGCCGGCTACCCCCACTCCCGCCCACACGTCTGCAGGGTGGGGCGAGGTGGCCACTGGCAGCCTTTCCAAAGAAACCTAAGTGGAAAAAAAAAATGCAGCTTTCATTTCCAGGCTCTGGCCAGAAATGCCCAGCAATTTTTGACACCGTACTGTGGATTGAAGGAACTGCAGCATTTCTTCCCGGAAAGCCAAAGCACAAGTTGCCCTTAGGACTTTGTCACCTAGAGGAGAAAAACATGTGCTCTGCCCTTCCTCTCCCCCACGTGCAGAGACAGCCCGCCAGCACCAGAGACCACTCTGCACAGCTGTTCCCCTTTTAAAGCAGACCCATCCACGGAGGCAGCTGTTCTCCAGCCAAATGATGATAGCAGAGCAGAAGCAAGCATATCCAGATCAACTCAAGTGCACAAGGCGGGTGCAAGACATCTTCCAGGCACAGGAGAGGGGTCACTGCAGCACTTCTTCTTCCCTCTACTGCTCCCCACAAGGGCAAGAAACAGTGCGAGGGCAGGTGAGGTGTGCCAGGGCAACTTTCGGCCCAGCAAGTCCCACGAGGGCAGGTTTTAGGCAGCTGGCTATCCGCAGCTGGTAATCCCAGCGGCAGGGTGCGTCCCCGAGCTGAGCCGCAGCCAGATCCGGGGAGTGAAAAGGTGACAGCCAAGCCAACTTCACATACACCCTTGGAGCCTGCAGCTCAGACCCCATGTCAAGATTAGGAAAGTATGCGCACACAGAGAGCACATGAGCTACTGGAGTACTTTGATTTAACTCTTGCACACACCGTGTGCTGAAGAAGTTTGGCTTCATGGCCACGTTTCTTGCTGGCTTTCTTCAAAGCCAACTCTCCTCAGGCTGCAAAACCTGTGACACTTCCTTGGGCTGAGCAATGCCTCCTCACGCAGGTCAGGAACTCAAGTCAGTGGAATGAATTTGGAGCTGTGGCTCACATGGGTTAAAGATTCTGGTTTGAGTCAGGAATACTTTTCCTGAAAGTAAAATACAGGCCCCAGTCCTGAAACGCTTCCCCTAACTTTGCCCATGCCAGCATTTTGAGTTAAATGGAACAACCTACTTAAGTAGAATTATATCTGTGTTTAAAGTGTCTGCAGGATCGGAGCTCGGCTTGATCTAGACTTGCCACCGACATACACACTCACACACACACACCAGCAAATTTGGAAAACACCTCGAGAGCTATCAGGATAAACTGCATTAAGACAAAAAAGAAAAGGATAAAGATCTTACCCCTCACCATGGCATTTTTAAATTTACATCAGTGTATGCTGGAGGATGATTCACTGGGGCAGAAGAAACAGGGATGCCTGAAGGCTATGGCTGGAGGTACAAGAAAGATCCCTAATACTCAGTTTATCTGGGCAAAGTAGAGTCTCAAAACCAAGCAGGTCTGTACACTATCAGCACCAGAAACACTGATAATTCTAAGAGTCACGCTTTTAGTTTTACCTCTTCTAAGAAATAAGAATTTAAGTAAAGCAATGTTTGCAATCCTAAACTGCAAAGAAACCCCCCTTCAGCCAAGAAACAAACTCAATTCCTTCCTTCTCTGTATTGAGCACAAAAGCAGCAGATAGAAACACGAGTTTCCCTGGAACAAACCAGTCAGATTCATTCAAATCTTCCTGAAGCACAACAGGGCAGAACCCATTCCTGTTCCCAGAGCTTATTACAGTAACATGACTAAACATGCTCAGCACTCCAATGTGATAGGATGCATCCATTTGCTGATGCCAGAGGAAGATGCGTGTCTCTTCTACATGGCACCGCTCTCACAGGCTGCTTTTCAAAAGATGTTTTGAAAAGCGACCTGCTGCGTACATTCTTAACAAGTCATAGTATCACCGGCTGTACAAGTGTTTGACCTCTACTTGCTATGCACTGGAGACAAAAATCTGACATCAGCTTATTCCAACCTTAGTAACACCAAACTTGCTTCTACAAAGCTGGCAGACTACCACAACACACCGATAAACTCCCAGACAGACCCCTGGAGTGCTGAAAATGCAACTAGTTTAGTACTTGAGCCCATGTGTTTTAAATTTGGGTTGGTTTAATCCAAGTGAGTAACCTGATTAAAGTGGGAGTCTTCTCTGGAGGTCTAATTTCTAGATGTTTCCATTACTCCATATGCTTTCATGCTATATAAACATAACAAAGGATATGTCCATCACTTTTGGGATGATTTAAGAATTCAGTTTAAAACTACAACACAGGTCATTCAAGGCAACAGAATTAAATTACTCTGTTAATGGTAAGAGCCAGCAACTACACTTCATTTCAGTCTTGGGAAGGTGATAGAGGGGATGACATCTTTCTATTGCCAGTTTCTTCCTCTAATCTCTTAATTTCAGAACCTTGACATTTGCAACTTTTACATACAGACTTAAAGCAAAATGGAGAGAGGACATGATCTGACTATGATGGTTTAAAACATGTATTAATCCTGGAGCTTATTTGCCTCTAAACCAAACAACCAGACACAGACCCCTGAATAAGTGTATATACTTGCACCTATACTACCTAGAAAAGAAATATTCTCTCCCTCATGTGCAAAACAGGCTTTTATGAGAGCTGCCCACATGCTACCTTGCAACCAAAGCTGTCTGTTTATAAGGAGACACCTCAGCAGCAGCAGTGCAGGTTCCCAGCATGCCTTTACCTTGGTATCTGGAAAGGCTCCACTATGGAGTAAGAAGATAGTTATAATTAAACATTTATACTGAGGCAGTGCCGAGCAGGTCGGTTCCACAGTGTGTTAGGTGGCTTTTCAAAACTCGGTAATTGAATGCTGATCCCTGCCCTGAAGAGTTTACAGAGTAGGAAATCAAAGCATAACACTTGGCATCTGTATCCCAGGAATTAAACAAAGACCACCACCAGTTCATTTCCTGGGTCTTTGGACTAGGCAGCTCATATAAACATCCATTACCAGAAATAGTGGAAATTTTTAAATCGGCAGTCTGGACTTTCCTAATCCACATCTGTGCAGCTCTGTTTGAATTAGTAGCTGGGACAGTAACTACAGCATGCAATTTTCACATGCTGCTGGCATCTTCTTGTCTAGTGTAGATTATTTTGGGCCCAAATATTTTATAGCAATCATTTTGAAAAGACAGCACACAAACGGAAACATTTACTGCAAGTCAGTCGACTCAGGCAGTGCAACCACGAGAGAGGCTGCCAGCATATGAGGTCGAAAGTCAGGCAACAGCAGATCCCTCTGTTCTGGATCTCCAGGATGATCCCAGGAAGGCATCAGTACATCTACAATGCAATACCAGCACACGTTGGCTATCAGGCAGACCACGACCATATGCAAGTCTGTGGCATTGCAAATCTACTAACCCACATCTTTTCCTATGGAGATTAGAAGTTACGCAATGGTGCAAATAAAAACTCTGGCCCCAAACACACAGAGGCCATCTCTGTCCCAGACCCATCCTCGGGGAGAATTCTCTACATTCCCGTTTTCCTGCAGGGAAGGATGGGCCTGGGAAGGGCAAGTCCTCCTCCCACTCACCAGAGTGAATACACTTGAGAAAGTTAAAGCACAGCCTCTAGGATTTAGAAAAGGGATGCAGCACTAGCCATGCTTTCAATGATGCCCAAAATCTGGATGGAAGAGAATTTAGCCAAAATAGAGGCTATTAAATCACAAATTCAGTTTGCTGTTTATCAAACAAGCACCAAAAACAGATTCACTGACTTTGTAACTACACCTGTAGGAATTTCAAACACAAAAACCCAGAAAAACACTATGACTGTTTCAGTTTTTCCAAGGTTTCCTGGTGTCTTTCATGCTATGAAGGCTCAAGAGCTTTCAGCTGCACATACACTGCATAAAATCTTAGTCCAGTGAAGCCTGAAAGAATTTTGCTGTTGATTCAAACGAAGCCACGTTTTCCACTTCTACATACTACTATACATCTATTGATTTATTAAACATGTAACAGCAACTGTAACGGGGCATAATCTGTGTTCAGCTGGGTCTACTTAATTGTTCTGTGAACACATTAACTTTCATTTCTTGGCTTTTGAGCACGTAAAATGAGTAACCTTGCCATTTATTTCTAACTATTTTTCTTTCCTGAGGGAAAAGGGAACCATGGAAAATCCTCAGTCACTAGATTTAAAGAGCTTACAAGTTCCAAAAGCTTTGCAAGTAGAGATTGGGAACTGCTTGAAACTGCAGTTACAGAGGCTGTGGAGTTTACAGAATCCACCGGTTCCTTCCTGCAGAGTTTATAATCTTCTTGGCTTCCTCCCAAGGTAACTGGCATCCACTCTGAGGTACTGATTCACCCCCTGCTTAGGCTGAACATCGTAGCCACTTCACGTTCAGCAAAAAGACATTGCCATTTTGCAAAAAGGAGGAACAAAGACAGAGGATGGAGAGTATTTCTCCCATAAAGTGTAGGTATCACTGATACAAAAATAAATTCTTTACTTTTTGAAGAAAAACAGTTTCCAACAATAAAGGAAGTTTACAACAGAGAAACAGGGGCACTGTGGTACAGCTCTCTTTACCCTTTTGCAGCATGGACAGTCAGGCCCCTGACAGTTCAAAGACTGACAGCAGACCTTACCAAGCAGAAAGGCCAGCAATCTGCTGTAAAGGCTGGGAAGTTGCTCCAAGACTTGTTCCAGAACCTGCCAAGGACCACCATCTCGAACCTTACTTGGAAATATAGTAAGATGTACTTAGCAACACCTGGCTGGGCCATCTGATAAAGAGGAAAAACAAATTATACCTGCAGTGGTTAGGAAAATAGACCAAAAGAAACATATTCTCCAAATCAACTAAATACAAGACATAAGTTGCATCTCTGCAGAGAAGCACTTGCCACTGCACTAATAGTACTTCCCCTGGAAAATACAGTCAAACCTCACAAATGGAAGTGCTTAGTAACCCAGCTACAGCTCTTCTACGTCTGGCTTCTATGGCACATGCTTCCCCTTCCTGAATCGTCAGTGTCTACTTAAAAACCAACTCTCCTCCTGCAGCCCTCCTTCCTTCCACCCAAAAGCATAAGGATGTATACACAGCTAAATAAGTGAGCTGTGCTGCAGGTTACCCAGCCGCAGACCAATTCAGGATTACCTAATGTATTTGGGGAGAAAGAGGGAACAAAACAGGCAAGCATATGCATAAGACATCACAGACACCTTGTGTGTCTCCTCAATACACCAGCAAGTGCATCAATATCAGAAAAAAAATGCTCACAGGAATGACGAACAGCACATAGATACTCATGACCTGGCTGCTTCTCGTTCTCAAAACATGAAGAGCACGGAGACATGATGAACTTAATTTAATGAAGAAAATACATTTTGTGTAACAAAAAGAGGAACTTAAACCAGGCTCTTTCCCCCACCCAAATCTGTGAGTGGTCCAAACTGAAAGTGATGTTGCTCCCTAAAGGAAACACAAGGAAGTACTGCAGCTTATTGGTGCAAACTCCAAAGCAGTTCTCCCTTGTCCAGGACCTAATGTTACCAGTGCGAAGGTGTTCAGCCTGAACACAGTAATGGTGTTTATTGCTGTGATGCAAGTGCTCTGAGCAAAGCACTCCCAGGTACCGATACATCTGAACACTGACATCACCTGCTGCATGGAACAGGACTAACAAGAGCTAGAGTTAAAGTCAGCTAATCACACATGATAAAAGCAAAGGCCTCCTACACTTCAATGTGAACATTTTGCTCCTCTCATCCTCAGGGAGGAAGCACATACCTAAAGTAACTAAAAAAAGGTTTGTCAATGGCTGATCATCCTCCACGTTCAAAGGACAGATGATGCAAGCCCCCATTCCTGAAACACCTACATTTGTGGTGTTTCAGGAGAGCACATGCTAACACCTGTTAAAATACCTACCAGGAGCTGGCAAGTGGAAGTCTTACATTTATGAGAGGCTGGCAATTCCACTATTAATCACAAAACACCTTTCTCTTTTAGAACCAAATTAACAAGTCACTCAGGCACATCAGCATATAAAATGCCCACGATGCCTAACACACTTTTTACCCCGAGTAACTTAAAAGTCTAAATGCCACTATTCAAAGCTGACAGAAATTACACTGGTAATTCACTTGGCCATTGTGTGCAAGCACCATTCCCACACTTTTTGACAGCTCCACACAAATAACATCCCTTGAGCAAATGGATCTTACAAAGAAATTTCAGACAGCAGGACATGGAGATGTCGTCTTCAAAAGGAAAAGGATCTCTCAAAATACTGAGATTATAGAAGTAAATAATTAAATAAGATTAAACACAAAACATTTTTGCTCAGTAAGGTTAGGTGCAGGAAAACAAATTTAAAAGTTGCCCTCCACAACCTTCTACAGGAAGATCTGCAAAGGAGACAGGGGAGGCCATCACGGCCTAAAAGGCCTCCCTCTCTAATGGTCCTTGGAATACCTATTTTAGCTCAGAAGCCTAAGAACGCCCTAGGGGATTTTGACAGCTTTTCTTTTCCCTTGCTGTAGCACCTCTGTGGATGGCTGGGACTCTGCAGATGAATCCTGTTGTTGAAACAGCTGCCTCTCTCTACATCTTTAAAGAGGTATTCAGATTCTCTTAGCCTTACTTAGTTGAATCACTCTGAATAAACAGTCACCACCCATACACTACGTATTTTTGTAAGGCACCTATTCAAAGGCAACCACCTTTATTGATTGCTAGGCTGGCCAACCTGAAAGCTAAAATGTCCTTATTAAAAAAAAAAAAAAAAAAAAAAAAAAAAAAAAAAAAAAAGCAGGATACACCTGAAGGCCTGTGTTGTTTCAAAAGGAAGCACAGGTCCAGGCGTTGCTCAGTGACATCAGGACAATTCCTTTCTGACTGCAGGAGGCTGCTCTAACAGGTTTCATACCAGCACAGCCACGAGCTAAGTATCCCACTGACTCTTCTCCCTTTTGTCCAGGCCCTTTTCCTTGTTCTGCCCCTTTTCCACCAAAACAGGAACAAGCCACCCAACAGGAGTCCAGAGCATATGCCCCAGCTGGCAATTATTTCTACTTTCAACATTTCATAATAAAGCACTAGCACAAGCTCAAAATAAGTTTTGTCACCCTGCTCAGAGTAAAATGCTGAAGGAAGGGGGGTAGGATGCTGCTGTCTCAGAAGCTTGCACTCAGAATTCTAAGTCACTGGCCTTCAAATGTTGCTATTCAAAACAGAGCAGTAGGGTGAGGTAGAGGGAACACCTTCAGGTGGGAAAAACATTGTGACTGGCAGACATCAAAGATAAGCCATCATCAGATTTCTTGCACCAAAGAAGAACAAAGAGCCAATGCTCCTGAAATTCCTGTTCAGAAGTACCCCAGAACAGAGCCAGCACTTCCCACCTCGGCCAACCTCACCTATGTTCATTTGTAATCAAATGCTGATAGCCAAACTTGGCCTGGCAAAGCTGTGCAGGTTTCAAGCCTGTCCTGGCTCAGCACAAATAGCTAACTTTCCAGTGTATCACCACAGAGTGGCATTTCCAAAGATACCCAAGACCTGCCTTTGAAATCACTGCCCATAAAGATACTTCTAAATGTGCAGGTGGGGGGGAAGCCACAGCTCCCATAGATGCTGATTTATGTAGTATATTTAAAACAACAGCCAACCAAACAAAATAAAACAACCCACAGAGAGACAGGATTCTTCATATGCCACCCCAATGAAAATCTGATTTAACTGCCAAACAACAACTAGACAAGCCCAATCTCCCACTCCAAAGCAAGAAATGAGCTGTTGCATCGTCTCAGAATACAATTCCTTCTCACCCTCAAAGTTTACATCTGCTCCTTAAAACACTTTCCAGCAAAGCTGCAGGGTACCTGAGCACTCCATCCACGATAAAGCTGCACTCAAGAGAACACGAAGCAGTTCCTGGCCCCTTTCCAAGCTGTAGAATACTCTTGACAAGGTGTATTTTAAAGCTGTAATCCTATGACTGACCATCTTGCTTGAATTCAGAAAAGAGTTAAAATAAAGAGACAGAGAGCAACAGGCATTCTCACTACCTTCAGGAGAACGAAATGCAGCACTACCATCCTCCTCTACAATTACCTCCCGAGCAAGAAGCTACCACATCAACACAGCAGCCGTTGCAAACTGGTCTAGTAACACGGTCCAATAATACACTCATTTCAAAACAACCTTTATAGTGCTGAAAGAAGAAGACATGATTTCACATGTTTTAAAGAGTGTACACCTAAAACACAGATTTCCAAACTTAGGCATCATTCATCAAAAAGTTAAAAGGGGCTTTTTCCACACATGCATAGATTTCAGACTAACAGGATTTACTTGTTTTCTGTCTGTTCCTGGGGAACCTGTGCAGTTTTTTTTCCCAAGACTGTCCCTACAGGCTGCTATCCAACATACATCAGATGCTCTTGGAGGAACAGATAACCCTGGAAGGACATTTGCAAAGGGCACAAATCAAGTAAAATTTAGACATACTGGGAGGGTAGAATTACTCCTGTATGTTGATAACCTGAACACTTGACACAGTCCCCTGGAAAGCTTTATTCATGCATCTAAGTATATTTTTTTATGTCTTACTAGCAAAACATGAATTTTAAGCCAATAAAAAACTAATTGCAACGTAAAAAGTGAATCCCTTTCAAAAACACTCAGGTTAATTTTAGCATCCTTCTGTTTAGCTGCTTAGCAACACTTATCCTATGACCTTCTAAGCACCACCTACTTTTAAAAGGGATAATGAATATAACCAAAGGGATTTATCTATATGTTTTTAATCTATACAGTGTTAAGTACATCAACAGTTTTTATTTAAATGAGAAATCCAACTGAGAGCAATTCAAACTGTTTCTCTCAACAAGAAAGTTTCACAAACTGAAGTCAAGCTACTGTTATGATTGTAGTGTGACTTCAGCACATGCAAAATGATAAAATCCTTAAGGAGTGAGGAAAGCATTTCAGAAGTCAATGTTTCTATGCCTTGGGAAACACTGCACTTGTCTTTGGTACCAAAGGAGATTACAGATATTACTAACGGATAACAAAGAGATTAAGTTTTCCCAGTTTTGAAACTTCCAAGTATCTCCTCAGCCTCGGAATCAAAAAGAAAAGCCATTTGGCCAGAGGGTCACTGAGTATTGTGAAGAGTTAGGAATGAACACACAAAACTTGGGTGAGCTGGGTCAGAATAAGATACTTCATTACACTGAAAACTGCAACTAAAGCTTCAAACACCCTGGTCCAGGTGAAAAAACAAACAAACCAAAACCCCCAGAAAAACAGTTTGCAAACTCCCTGCTAGACTCTGTCTTAATACCACACCAAATACATATTTATATATTTAGAATCACTAGTTATCAAAATAAATGTGTAAAAGCAGCTACATAGTCACTTCTGATGGGCAAACAACAGTTTGACTACTAGAAGCTGCCTGTGAAATGAGAGCAGAATAAAAGTTTACACAACTGTACTTAAAAGATGGTGTTTTCTCAACTACATGATACGAATTCAGTACCAAATACGGATGCCAGGAGGAGGAAGGTGAGGGAGCAAAGAGGCCACACTCGGTCGAGAACAGCTGCCCCGCAGCAAGAGAAGCTGGATGTGTCCCTGCCGGCAGGTGAGGAGAGCCCTGGTACTCTGATTGATTGGATGATGGATTCATGCTGTTTCTGGGTTTCTAACAAACAAAAGGGCCTATTCTTTCCTGGATGTACCCAACTCCCGTTAAGGCTAATCGGCATTATGCAGGCACACCAAGAAAAGACTATGTACCCTTAAGTCTTCAAAGAGAAAATTAAAACCTAAAACAAATATGGCTGGCCTGACCCTGAGTCACTGCATCCCTTTCACGCACGCTGACCCTGTGGAAAACAGGAACTGCGGTAACAAAACTCGGTGCTTGTGTCAAAACGACAGACCTCAACGAAAAAACTTCGGCCATCATAACAGCTGTCTACTGTGCACTGTAGGGGTGGAAACACGGCATTATTTAGCAACTGCTCCTGTTGTTAATAGGCAAGTTTTTTTTCCAAGGCACGGGGCTGGATCTTGGAACGGTAAGAAACATCAACTTCATTTGCTCTATCTCCTAGACCACCGCCCCCAAATCACACTGAACTAGAAGTTTACTTTCTCAAATACGTAAATACACCTGATCTTATCTCCAAGAGAAGACAGGAGAAAGAATGAGTCGGGATTAAAACTGGATGGCTGGTGTCTCCCCACCTCCCCCCCTACTACCACCAAACCCCGTCTTCACCCCAGAAATCAGTTCAGTGGCTCCCGGGCAGGATGCTGGCTCCTGGGCAGGCAGGACCAGAGCATCAGCCGCGGGCCGGACACCCCGGCGCGGCCGTGGGAGGGCGGCGGGGCACGGAGGCGCCCGGGCCTCCGCGGGGTGCGCAGCCGAGCGGAGCGGGCCGGGCAGGGAAATGTGCTGAGCCAGGAGAAGCGCTCTCCTCCTCCTGCGCAACCCCGCGAGGATGCCGAGCAGGCGAAGATATCGCAGCCGAGAGGTGAAACGGGGAAAATTATTTAGAGGGGGGGGGGGAAATTAAAAAAAAATTAAAAAAAAAAATCAAGCGTGCGTGCGGAGGGGAGGCGGGGGAGAAGTGCAGGGAGAAGAAGCCAGAGGAAACTTATCTGCGACATGACAAAGTTCAGTCCACCGCCCTCCCTCCTCTGCTGAAAAAAAAAGTTGCAGCATCTCGGCTCGCCGCGCTCCCCCCCGGCCTGGCCCGGCCCGGCCCGCGACCCCCGCGGCCCCTCACCCTCAGCGGATGGGGCGGGGGGGGAATACCGAGCCGTGTGTTACAAACTGGGCAGGAGGAGCTGCCTCGCATCCTCACCCCGCGGAGCCGCGGGGGGGGTGTCTCGGCCCGTAGCAACGGCGATGGGGAGGGAGCGCAGTCGCCCGAGAGACGGGTCTCGGCCGGCTCCCATCCACACCGGGCACCGTGGCGGGGGGGCGGCCGCCGCGCCGCCCCCAACTTTGTTTTCACCCCAAACACCGCCACTCTGGGAGGGGGGGGGGGGGTCAACACTGCCTCGCCGTCCGTCCCCCCACCCCCGCCAAGATGGGTGTGGGGGGGGGGGCGAGGGCCCGGACACCCCTCCTCAGCCTCGGATGCTGCCCGGCTCCTTCCTGTAGTGGTGACGCCGCCCAGGCGTCCCTGCCCGCCGATGGCCCCTACGCGCAGGGATGTGTTCCTGGCACCGCACAAAGGCAGCAGGACGGGGGGGGGACCCGCGGGGGGCAGCGCCCCCCACCCTCCCCAGGCACGGTTTCCCCCCGCCCCCGCCGCGCAGGCCGGCAGGGGAAAGGACACGCACGTCCCTACCGGGACGGGGGGGGCAGGACGGGGGAGCGGGTGGAGAAAGTGGAGGAAAGGGGAAAAAATAAAATAAAGTGAGAAAGAGGGGGAGAGAGGAGAGAGAAGGGGTACCAGGGTGCCGAGGAAAGACAGGCACAGGCCGTCCAGCCCCGCCGGGGGGGCGGAAAGTCAGCGGAGAGATGCGCAGCGCAAGCCGGCTCTACCTGCAAAGAAGGGGCGCCTTCATCCCAACTTCCCAGCTCCGGCGCGGCCCTCCCAGCCGGGAACAGCGGGCAGGGGCCGCCACGGGACCCGCCGCCACCGCCGGCAGGAAAATAAACCCGAAGGAAAAGTTAAAAGGCAATCTCGGGAGACGGGGGCGAGCCGGGCTAGAAGATGTTGCTTCCTCGCAGCCCCATCCAAATTGTGGCGGTGGCTGGTTAAAAATAAACTTTGCAGCAGGAGGGGGGGGATGATCTGGCCGGATTCCTGAGCTCAGACGGTTTAATATGGATGAGCATCAGGTCCTGAAGGCAAAACGCCGCGGCTGGTGCCGCTGGTTGGTAGAAAGTCTGCAACAGGGAAGGGAAAAAAAAAAAAAAAAAAAAAAAAAAAAAAAAAAAAACAGGAGCCGCGGAGGGAGGAGAGGAGAGGGAGGAGCGGGGGAAGGGAAGAGGGAGGCTGCACGAACTCATCATCATCTCCACCGCTGCCAGCCAAACTTTTTTCCTCCTCTTTTTTTTTTTTTTTTTTAAGGAAACTTTTTCCCCCCACTAACAAGCATTTAATTTTTAAAAATAAGTCGCACAACCAGCCGACACGCTGCAACGTCCTGACCCCCGCGCCTGCCCCCTCCCAGAAGTTTATTTTTCCTCCTTCTGCTTTCCCCCCCTCACCTTAAGAAAAAGCAAAGAAGAGGGAAAAAAAAATATAGATCCCTCCGGAGTTAAGGCACGCTCCTGCCCTTTGTGAGGGAGCGCGGCGGCCGGGCAGCCCCGCGGTACTTACGCCGGACTTTGCTGGGGCTGGGCTGCTTGCGCCGCGACATGCCGGGAGGATGGGCCGCCGGGGGGGCGCGGGGACGCGCCGGGGGGAGCGCGCACGGGAGGGAGCCGCAAACTTGTTCCGGAAAAAGGAATCAAAATGGCGTTTCTGTGGATGTGCAAAGTTCATCAACTCCGCGCTAACTTCCCGTCCTCCGCGCCTCCCTGGAGGGGAGAGATGGGCACGGTTAGGGACCCCGCCGCGCCGCGCTCCGCGGGCGCCCCCGCCCCCTGCCCGCCCCCGCGCTGCCCCGCGCACCCTGATAAGGAGACACATCACGTGTCGCTCCGGCTCCTCTCCCGGGGACGCGCTACCGAGGCAGCGGCAGCAGCCTGTTGCAAATAGCATCTCTAACTCGCCCTGGTCGCGGGGAGGGAGGGGCGCCTCCAAGGAGAGGAGTGAGCACAACTTTCCTCCCCCGCCGCTTCTTCCTCCCTCTCTCCCTCCCTCCCTCCCTCCTGCGCCCGGCAGCGCAGCAGCGGGATGCCCCGGGCAGGCGCGGGGGGAGCGGGGGGGGCGGCCAGGTGCCACGCGGCGCCCCGCGCCCTCCCGCTGCTCCGGCGGCCGCGCCCGCCGGGCTCTCCCGGGGCTCTCCCAGCCGGGCCTGCCCGGCCCGGCCCGGCCCGGCCCGGCCCGGCTGGCGGCCACGCTCCGGGCAGAGCGTGCGTGTCCCCCGCAGCCGGCGGCTCTCCCCGGCTCGGGGCTGGAGCGCATCCGGAGCCGCCGGTGGCGGTGTCGCGCTGCCGGCTTTAAGGGATTCATCGGGGCTCTCCGCTGCCCGTGGAAATGTCTGTGCGTCCTCCTCTTCCCAGCCCGGTGCCTCACCAGGTACAGCGTCCGCAGCAGCAGCCCGCTGCTCCGCCGGCAGAAGTCGGCTTCTGGTTGTGTTTGTTTGTTTCCTCAGAAACTTTCGTCCTTGCGCGATTTGGGTCTCAGCTAGGGTCAGTCATCCATCCAGCTGACGGAACCTAAAGGACGTGAAATTTAAGAGGACCTTGAACATCAGCATAGGAACAGGAGGTCCAAATGCTGTTCCTAATCAAAGGCAAGATGCAGCTGCTTGCAAGCACAGGTAGTTTACACGCTGCACAGGCGCTGTACATGGCACTGCATGCACCGTCCTTCCTCCACTTTCCCTGCAGTGGAAGTTCAAAGGTGTAGAAGACTCAACATAGTGATGGAGAGGCGTGTTCAGAGTCGTGGGGATTTCACTTTAAAGACAGTACCCATTTAAAGTTGTGTGACAAATAATAACAGTTCATAAAAACAAAATAGTTGTCAGCACTCCATTCTGAAAGCTCGATGGGGAATAAAAAAAAAAAAACAAAACCAACCCTGCTTCCGAGGAGTGTCCTAATGAGTATGGCAGGAATCAGTTACCAGTTTACACTTTACGGAAATGGTTATTTACGCTATGTCTAAAGCTACTAAAGCTAGGCCTTTTAAAGCTGCTATTGGTGAGGTGGAACCTAAAGTCTCTGCCTGTTTTTTTTTTTTAAAGAAATCAAGTCATGACCTCTGGGCAAAAGGCTTTTATCAGCTTATATGGTATCCTATCTCCTCATTGAAAAGGGATTCACATGGAAAAGAAGGCTAAATTGCAGGTATGTGGCAGTAAGCCTTCAACCTACTCATTTCAGAAACAGTCTGTTGCCTGTAAACTGTCATGACGAACTTCGTTTGCAACATTCTTTTCAAGTACTGGATAAAGGCATACAAGTCAGGAATACACAGGTCCTGTCTCAAAGAGATGAGCTGTGCTTCATGTCAGGAATAGCTCTCTTCCCTTCTGGACTCCTAAGTAAAATGCCTGCAGGTGTGGTGAGCTGGAACTTGGAAAAGCCAAAACTGCAAAACTGAAAGGCACACACGTGTGTGCATTCAGAGCATGAAACTGCAGCTCCAACCTGCTTGTGTTTGTTGTGGTGGTTTCTGCAGGCTGAATTTTTGTCACCTGAGTTTTGTGCAGTATTACACGTTAAAATGGAGTTGCTGATTGACAGAAGAGCAGTATCATACTTTATCCCACAATATGAGCCACAAACATTAGAAAGCACATTCTCATTGTTCTAAGGTTCTTATTTTACCAAAAACAGTCAAGGGAAGCCATTAAAAAAAAAATTATCTTAAAGCATCTTTAACCTTTTCATCTCTATCCTCATTGTACCTGCCAACCTGCAGCAGCAGAACTGCTGGTAAATTCAACAGCTTTATAGCCAGCTTACATCTTTACTTCAGTGTCTCTTGTGGTCAGGCATCCTATTAAACAAAAACCTGAGCAGTTTGTCAGTCTCAGGCTCAGTCCTTAAAACATATTATTCGCCTTGGAAAACTGAGATTTCAGCCTGCATAGCACATACATCTCATGGAGACTGGGCCTGGTTTGCACAGCCATTTACATAAGTGGCTGCAATTGAAACTGGTGAAAATTCCTGTATGGGTAATTGTATTTGGAGGTTAGCAACACATGTGTCGTTGACCTCTGGCTAATATCTCTAGTCTTGGAGGCATTTTGGACCACCTCTGCATGAAGATTCTCATCCACCCTTGATCTGTTTTCTAACTTTGAAGGTGCTGAAGAGCCTTCGATGTGGGAAGTTTAGCAAGCAGATAGGTGGAATAGGAGAACAAGTGTTTTTCAATTCAGCATCTGCTCTAGAAACGTGAAAATGTAAAGCTCACATTGGAAAAAAATTAGGATTTTAGTACTTGGAGAAAATATGCAGATAATTTTTAAATTGCGTTTATGTTTTTAACATCCCTGTTCTTTAAGAAAGATGTAATGACGGGTGAACCAGTACATACCATATTACATTACTGCTAGAAATTAAAAAAAAAACCCACACAAAATCCCCCAACAATGCAAAAGGGTAATGTAATAACTAAAAAAAACAATTAACTACCAGGCTTTATGCAATAGTAAAAAATGTTATGTCTTTTAATAGTTTAGGAATTAATTGTAATTCTGGGCTATTGCAAGGCAAAAGAAATTAAAACAACTCAGTTTTCCAGCTTTCTGTCATTTGAACTTTTATAATGCATCAGGGAGGTAAAAAAACCTTGTGGTCCAATACTGAATGTGAAATTTGGGGGCAAATGGGTTTTTTTTTATTGTTATTTATTAGAGTGAGTGAGAAGGTAGAGATACTTTTTGTATAATAAACCCCACTTTTATGAATAAAATTACTCTCCCAGAATGTTACTACATGGCTTACATGATACAGCTATTCTCATCACTGCAGTTTCTACCATCTGCATTACTGTGGTTTATCCCATCTCCTCTGACCATGCTGTGACAGTTTAAGTAATACATCTTTTTTCTCCCAGGACTAGTCAGTTTCTATACAATATCCAGTTTCTGGATATTGTGATATCAGTACTTAATAGTGATGGTAAACACCAGGGCAAGACTTTCTCTAGCTTCTATACAACCCTCTCTCATCCTACACTGTGATGTTAAATACGATGAGCGATAGTAGAAATAAAAACAATAGTTTTTTGAAGGTGTTTAGTGTGTTATCAAATTCATTAACACCACTGGGTGACACAGCCTTGCTGGTGACATAAAAGCCACCTGCTGTGGTCCCAAGAAAAGGACAATTGAGCCCCCACCCACAATTCAAATATCAGAGATGCTGATTAAAGGTATTCAAGGAGAGAAGAAAAACAGGATGTGTAGCTTATATGAAGGCCGCAATTTGAGGATGTCTTAAAGCATGGAGACTAAAGCTAACATTGGCATTAAAAGAGGAGTTAAAGGTTAGCTAGAAAATCTTTCCCCCTTCCCCCATCTTATTTGACATTATCAGTGTTCTCTGCCTTAGATCATGGTATTTAGAAGTTACTTTAATTTCTTGTAAACTGACACATCCCTTTCAGCCAAAACAGTTCAGAGTGAGGCAGTTCTCTGACTAACCAGGAGTATTTCATATGCTGTAAGAGGCAGGGCTGAACCCTGACTTTTTAACACCTCATGACTGCTGGGTGAGGGCAGCTGACAGGCCTCAGCTCCCTCGCCCTGCAGTGTGGCTGTTCAGCCACAGAGGATGTCAAAGACATCTGACGCTCCATGCTCTGCCTGAGCTTATGCCTGCCTGCGCAGCATGCGGAGTCCTCTCGCTGCCATCCTTTTCCTGATGTCCTCACTTGTGTCAAGAGGCAGAACTCAGATGACATACTAATGCAGGGTAAAGCCTGCTTGGAGGATCAGAGAATACAGCCCTGAGGGCTTTGAGAAATAAGTCTTTATAAAACCTAAGACCAAAAGAAATGCTTGAATTTCCTTTATGTTTCAGCCAGTTACTTCTTTAAATGAACAAACATGCTACTGCTGAGTCTTCCCATGGGTTGGGGTTTTGCTTTGCTTTAGAGGGTTTTTTTCCTTCAGCTGAGACACAGGTTTCTTGGATCAAAAATTCCTTAAACACTAATGCAGAACTGACGAGTGTGACCACCACAGAGGCAGGGTAGTTATACAGAACAAAAGGGAAAAAGTTCAACTAAATATATTTCCTATAAATTTACTGGAAAATTAAACTTGGTGAATCTGTGTATAAGAAAACCACACAGAAAAGCACATCACATAAGACCGTCTGCAAACTCTCTCAGAGCATTTGTCTGATGACACAGCATCATACAGCATTCCCGTTTTCCCCACGCAGGGAAATGTGATGCACAATTGTGCTCAAGTACCTTGGCCTCTGGAAATTGGGCTGCTGGGGAGCGAGGGAGTGGTGGAACTTGCTCCTGCAGCAACCCCACCCACTATATCCAAGGGCAGCATTGGATGATCAGAAAGTCAAGGCCGAAGTTTCAGTCCATTTATCTTAACATTAGCCTTCACAGAGTGAAAGAAAAGCTGAGGTATCCCAGTGTGCTTAAGCAATTTCCTTCACATAATAGCCTGGTAGTGGCAAGGTTGGAATTAAAACCAGTATTTCTCTCCAAATACCAGAATAGTTCTTTAGGCACAAAGTCAGCCACTCTGCTGTGTGACTCTTCTTAGTAGACATTTATTGATAACAAACAGCAAAAATAAAAGATCAAGTATAAGTATTTGCTCCCTGTTTGCTCTGAGACATTTCAATAGTGGAAAACTGACCTTGAGCTGACTCACCTAACCAGCCAAGACTATCTTTTGATGAAGGACTCATCTGGAAATACGGAGACAGTATTTCTGAAACCCATACCACTTTTTCCTCCCCGCCCAGATCACAGTCTGTAGGGCATGTTGCAGAACTGCTTAAAGTCACTGGCTGCACTAATTGCTGGTCCTATCTCCTTCTCTCCTTTCACTGTGGGAGTCTCCAACCGATGGATGCAATGCAGAGCAGCCCTGCTGCTGGGACTGGACAAGCTTGATGAACTAGTCCCTTTCCCCAGCTCTGATTTTCAGGATGTGAAAAGTAGCATAAATTATTCCCCTGTACTATTGTAGCAATAACCAATGCTTCTAAATCCTTTTTGGGGAGGTTCACCAACCTAAACCTATTCTTTCAAGATATACAGTCATAACTGTAGAGAATGGCTAAAGGGATAATCAACTGATAAAAAGCTTTGTAACCAAAAGAAACACCAGAGGCACAAAAGTGTGTTATTACAGTTTTAGTAATGAAAACTCTTAAAAGAGGAGGATTTAAAAATAGTATGTTTTAAATGAATACAAGTAAGTAAGATTTCCCCCTGCAGATTTAATTACTTAGCAAATTTTGGAACGGCACAGCCTCCTTATTCCTGTTTAAAAACATAGCATGAAAAAACTAGCGGGCACATGTTTGGCATTCACATTCTCGAGCAGTTCTGTGATCACTAATGTGCACCTCAGAAACAGGTTGTATAACCCATGTGCAAGAGTGTCTATGGAGAGACAGAGCAGGAAAAAGAACAATAGTAAGCAAAACCACCCGCTGCAATACTTTCACTTGTTTTAAAACCCTGCATTGTTGCCCAGGTAATGCAAAAAACACAGGTGTGCAAGAAGTTAGTTTTTAATGCCCAGCTTGTGGTTTGGTACTGAACATGACATGTTTCATTCTTACTGAGCACCCCAGCCTCTCACACCTAATTGATTGTTGGCTTAAATGTGATTATATTCCCTCCTGAAGGCAAGTAGTAAGCCAGCTGTGTGCTTCCCGTGTTCCATTTGCTAGGGAGAGTGGATTCTGAAATCTCTTACAAATAAATGCTCGTGTTAACAGCAGTTTTGTCATGTTCAGTTGTTCAAAGGGCTGCAGTAGCACCAGCGCAGAGATCAGAGCTAAAGGAAGGCAGCAATATCCAACTGAAGCATCACCTACTATTTTTTGGTGTTATAGGCTAGAAATGGAAAATGCCTGCTGTTCATTCCCTGAGGCTGCCACAGTATTTTTCTATGCAGTTTACTGTTCTCTACTGTCTTGGTTCAGTTTTAAGTATCCTCAGTTATAGAGGATTTGACAGCTACTGTTGAGAGCTTGGTCCATACTCTTGCAGGTTTTGCTATTGAGATGATTTTTCCAGCCTGCATGTTTGTTTTTTTTTTTTTTCTTAACTTCATGCCACAGCTAATTTTAGCTTAAAGAGGGCAAGAAAAGGGGGTGGGAAGAAGGAAACCCCAACCAGCCCAGGGAAAATATGGTAGACAGTGCTTTGAGATGCACCCACAAAGCAGCAGAAAATAGGCAGAGAGGGCCAGCAAGCAGCAGAGAAGTGAAGAAATAGGAAGTGAGGCAGCAGTCATAAAGAAAGTATGCAAGGAAGCAGTTACTCTGCAGGGAAGGAAAAAGCAGGAAAATTTTCAAGGGCAGAGATTAACATTACTCGGGGGAGGCTGCAGTGACAGGATTTGGGAAGAGTAGAGAGGAACTGAACTACCAGGAAAAAAACCAGCCAGTAGATGCAGTAGGCAAAGAATCAAGGGGGAAGCAGAAGAAAATGGTAGGGCTCAGGTAAATGAACATGAAGAGAGTCACTTATGCTTTTGTACCTGCTTAAATTGAGCTTTGTTCCTCCTCAAACCAGAAGAAAAATTGTGCTGGGACAGGTCTATGCCATAAAGTTGTGCAGGCATACTCACACTGGTCAGATGTATAAAGGGATGTGATTTGCAACTGAGGTAAAAACCGAGCTACAATACCAAAAGCAGTGAATGTTCAGAGTTATGCAGTCAGAACCATACTTTGACCAGTGCAGCTTGTGTTATTCGGACAAGCCACCCTGGCAAAAGTGCAGTTTTGCTGATGTAAATTGTATCGGGGGTAGATGTGCTCTGCTGCAGCATGTAGGGGCATAACTACACCAGTAGAGCTCTTTGCTTCTCAAAACAGCCATGCTGTATAAGCAGATTGTCCATAACAGAGACATGACTAAGAGATGCAAAAGGAATTCTTCTACTGACATTATGCCTTCCACAACCACAGCAAAAACTGTCAGCAGAAGGCTTTCCCTGGCAGAAGAAGTGGACCAGAGGCTTTGTGGACCAAAGCCTTCATATAAGAAAGTAAGAAAACTCTCAATAATTGCAAAGTGTCTGAATATTAGGACAATGTGGATAAGAGCATTTAATTCCTAATACTGACACTTAAACCTTCATTTATCACTCAACAATCACTTGTTTTAAAATAAAGCATTCTTGAGAATAAAATATTCTCAATACATTTGTCTGCATTCCTGTCTTCAACTTGGATAATAGATAATATGTTCCATCATCTTCTTTACTTCTGTGCAATACAAAGAAGGTGAAAACTCTCTTAATGAGCATCTATAGAGGAAAGATTGGATAGATAAGTTAAAAGTGCTACTAAACTTTTTTTTGTTTTTATTTTCAATTACTTTGGTGGTCAGATGGAACTGTGCTCTAACTAAAATGAAACTTGAAAAGGAAAAAACCCTAAACCACTATTATCAAAACGAACACAAGAGCGCTGTTACCCAAAATGATTCACTGAATCTGGAAATCTCAACTCTTGAAACAAATGATTTCTAAGAACAGAGCACAGACATCAGCCTCCTCTTCAAAAGAACTACAAGTAACTAGAAAGGGCAGAATACATTTAGACTCCAAATTTTCAGCTTGCAGTCAGTGTTTACAGCAAATGATTAAATTGCTTGGGATTAACGTCTATGAAAATATCCTGAAATCCTAAAGTCATGCAAAATTTTTCCTGCAGTCTCTAGTGAAGTGATCATAGACTGCAGTGGCTCTCTAAACTCACCAGTGAAATAATCTTCCCAGCTACAAATTTTGATTAAATGGCAACTCCAAATAAGATTTTCTCAATTTCCTGAACAATCTTACACACTCACTTCACATACATCTTCTGAGTTTGTCTCATTAGGTTGTTTGTTTTCTTCTATGTCGTTTCCCTCACAAAAGTGGCTAAAGGTTAATTCTTAAAGTGCAAATGAGCAGCCTGAATAGTTCAGCAAAACGATTTTTGAAATGATTAAAAGCAAAGAAACAAACAAAAAAACCCAAGAAGAGGCCTAAGGGTAGAGCCTAATGTCAATAGAATAAGAGGTATACAGCAGGCAATCCAAGAGAAGGGCTCAGGAGAACACTGCTAAGGTGCCCAGTAGCACAGTAGATTGGAGCACTGTCTCCTTACCTCTTGAGATCTGGACATAAAGCCTGATTTAAAATACACCTAAAAACGAATGTCATCAATTCACCTTAGAGCCTCCTGAGCAGTGGTCCACATGCTGAAGGATGCTGATGTGCTCTACAATTGCTTATCCCCCTGCACACACATACACACATGCTAAACAAGGCTAGAAAGTTCCATGAGAGTTCTCTCTGACTGAAAAGTAAGCTTGCTTTTGTTTCCTGTTTATTTTTATCTGGTATTTGTAGGAGTTTAGCTATGGCTATACTTACATGTAATCAAGAACTGAGTAGCAAATAGTCTCCGAAGTGACTTGAAATTCTGAACTGTGGTTTCTGCTATAAGTGGGAATGATTCACCTCAGAAGATGTAGTCAGTCATTCTCTGGGCACAGACTTAATCAGTAAAAACCCTGCTTGATGTTTCTGTGTTGATCCCTGACCCACAAGCCAACGGACGCAATTCACTGCAGCCCATATACTTTTCTTGGGATAATCTCAAAGACAGATTCCCCAGGTGATGTTTCTGGTCTGGACTCCAGGATACTGACACAGCGAAAGAGAGGAAATATTCCTTGTGCCTGCTTGCATGTGCTGATTCAGTAGAGCTGGTATCATTAGTCCTATCCTATGATGAACACCATATTACCCAACCACACTGGAAAAGAATGAGCGGGCTCAGACTTCCTATCTGGAAACTGACAGCTCTTGCAAAACTTGGTACTGGTATAATATTGTGTGTAAATAGGAACAGCAGCAAAATCTTGTGGCAGTAAATTGAGGCTAAGTTTGTATAAAAGTGGTGAGTTTTCCAGGGCTGGGACAACAGTGGAATGAAGAGAAAGTAAGATGGGAGTGGTGTATCACAGTTCAGTATACAAAAGTTTGGTAACATGGAACCTAATACAGATAGTTCCTGGCGTGATTTTAGGCTAGTGCTGACTGCAGAGGAACTGCTTTACAGCTGGAGCACTTGTGTGAAAATGTTAACAACGTATGTAATAAAAACCACCGAACTGGAATTATACAGAAATAAGTTATTATTGAAACACAGCTGTACTTTGAACAAAGCGTTGAGGAATTTATAAGACAATGATGTGCCAAAGGGAACAGCATAAACTTATCTCAGCCAGAGAGCCACAACCAGTTCCTGTGGCTGCTCCCCCTCCATTCAGTGCAAGCCCCACTTTCCTCCAGTAATGAAACAGGGACCAAAAGCTTTAATTGCATGGCTTGCTCCATATCAGTTCCTATAAAGTGATGTCCTTTCTCTGTAAGAACTAAAAACACATGTCAAGGGTCTTGCAACTTTTTTCATCCTCTTTATCATTGCTATCACTCTTATCATATGAAAGCTGATCACAAGGGAATTGAAATTATTCAGCTAGCAGCTAGTGGTGAGAACATCAAAGCAGAATTATGTTTATAGGGTTGAGGCATGATTATTTTAGCATCCCAAAGGCTTTGGAATGCCATGCAATCCAATTATCCCAGGGCTATGTGAGAAGAGGGAACTTCATGTAATTAGGAGGGCCTAAGCTAAGCTTGCATGATCAGAAAAATACATCATGTCACTATTCACACTACAAGCTGTTTCTCCTCAGAATTTAGGGAACATATTACTACCTTTTTTAGAATTTAAAAAGTGAAACAAATGTGTAAAATCAGACTATACCTTGATTAGTAACTACATTTTAATTTTTAAGTAGAAAAATAATTACATTTGCCAGACATCATAAATGTACATGTCAAATCTGCCACATCTGAATGAGGATGAGATCCATTAAGTTATATGCTCTGTTTCTGCTAGGAACCAATACTTCGCCCATATTCAATAAATAAAGAAAAAAAAGAAGGTTCTTAATTTTTTTTTCAGTTAGGATGCCTATACTCAGTTATTTGATTCTGTATTTTCTAGGCACCTACATAGCCTGGTTTTCAAACATGTTGAGCACATTCATTGCTTCTATGGCTGCTGAGCAACGCTGAAACTTAAGCATGTGAGTACGAATGAGATGCCGAACTACACTCATCCCATTTTAAAAATTAATAGCATAATGCATATAACTAGTTGTGTGATCTCTGATGAAAAGAGGATGAAAATGAATGGAGACATCTTCCTGCATCTCAGGTAACTGGCCCGTCTACTGGGATATTGAGCTTTGACTCAATAACCCCTCCCAAGAAGGGCTTAATCAGCACTCAGACATATAAGTGAAAAATTCAGGATGTAAAAGTAAAATTTAGTTTCAGAAGTTTGTGTAAAACTAGAGCAAGTCTAGTCACCAGTAGCCTTTTTAATAAATAATACTAGGAAGTTAGTTTAAAAGGGAAACTTGCTAAGAATTATTCATTTAAAATCCTCTACTGTTTGTAAAATATGCTGCAGCATGTTGAGGCACTTGGAAAACTACTACTAAGAAAACAAGGTAAATTCTTCCCAATGAATTCTAAACAGCTGGAAAAAGTGGTGGGGGCTACTATGATTAAAGGGAGATAGGAAGATAGCTATGAACACAAAAGAAAAGGCTTTCAGTAATACAAACAATATGATGAAGACATAGGTTGTACTTTAGAGTGACAGAGCTGTTTATATAGATAAGTTGAAAAAATGTATGTTTAGTAAGGTTTTCTTTGATTATCAAGCACCCATAATGATTTGTACACAGGATAACAAAAAGATCTCCTAAAGAGATATTCTGCTATAGCCTGTATGCATGAAAAATTAGAGGATGGAGTCAGCTATCTGTGAATGGAATACAGTTCCATGGTACAGTGGGAAGGGGTTAGTGTGCTAACAACACCAAAAAGAGGTGTTAATAATACTGCATAACAGACATCCACTTGTAAATGTGACCTGCAAACATCTTTAAACAGTCCAGTAATATTAGATGTCTGCCAAATGCTTCTGAATATGATAAGGCTCTATGAGTTATTAACCTAAACATTGAATAGCCGTGCATTCTGTGATTCTGCAGGGTTCTGGTGATCTGCTCTTAGCAACAATGCTGCATGCTCTCTGCTGGTCATGTCTCATCCATAAACCCTTTCTGCAGACTTCACAGGACCCACAGTTAGAAAGATAAACGTTGACTTACTATGATGCTTTCCATTCTTCGTGGCTTTCTTTTCATTTCTGCATTTTATTTATCATTTGGCATTCACATTAACTCTCCAAAGCAAAACTCCCAATCCCATTACACAGACAAACTGCTCCATTGTAGGAATATACAGAATTATAATACCACCCACACAGTGCTTTCTGGGGCATTCTTTGGAAAACATGTGTCTGACCCAGCGCAAGGCTGTTACAGGACCTGGAGGTAAAATGGTGTAAAGATGAAAAGGCCCACCTTCAGATTAATAAAATGTACAACATGTACAACTATTGTGCATCTTATATAGCCTGCTGCATTGGTGGAAAACTTTTTTTTACAGGATGAGGTGGAGTGGAGATGCAGTTGCTTTCCGCCCTTATCCAGAACCCTAAATCTGCATGTGCACTGCAGTTACTTTAAAAACAAAATTGAAACTAACTGCTAGCAAATTCAGATACCAGATTAAGGAGCAGTGCTTCTTGTATCAAGTTGTTTACGTGATTCAGTGCAATGAATTACAGTTATTTTTTTTTTAATTGGAAGGATTTCAATTCCAAGCCACTTTGAGTTTCTCATAAAAAAACCCCTCAGTGTCTTGCTGGGCATATTCATCAGCAAGAAAATAAGATAGTGTAACTGACAGGTCTAAGTGCTTATAAATCTGTTCCTGAATTATCCAACATTTGTTACATCCTACAAAACTAGTTTCTAAGGCTTGCTCTGAGAAAAGTTAAAGTTACAGAAATGCTGATATAGCCAACTGTAAGGAATTCTACAACTGTGTAATTCACCTACTATCAGTTTTCTGTAAAATACTAAGAGATATACAGTAGCACTTATTAATAAAATAGCAACACTTAAATTATTAGAAGCCATCCTGATTTTAGAGAACAAAAGAAGAGATCCTGTTTGTATGCCATTTACTACCTCCATGTAAGTATAGACTGTCTCAAGGTTAATAACTGGTTAAAAGAGAAATTGCTTTTTTTTTTTTTTTTTTCCTTATTGCAAATACTTCTGCCAGGATCTTGACAAGATCTGAAGAAGACCACAGTAATGATATTACACTGCACAAATATTTTCTTATCTAAGATGCTATTCTATCCTAGCCAGCCTTAAGAGTAGAAGATGCTAACCTTGAACAAACTTTTGCTGCTTTGTGTATACCAATACGATATTGGAGAATTCTCCACAGAGTGACAGTCATGTATAATACTCCTTCAACAGCTTTGGCTGTCTGATTTCATGTCATATTCTTCACCAAGAATCTTAAATCACTTTATAATGAAAAGGACAGTTTTGTGAGTGCCGTTGCACAGCTGAAGGAAGTGAGGCACTGAGAGGGCAGCTAATCAGCAAGATGTAGAAAGGCTGGGAACAGGAGCCCTCTCTCCCAGCTCTGGGCCTGCTTATATCAACAGTGCACACTTCAGTGCATGAAATAGAGTAGGCTCTCATTAAACGAGGAAGAGAGGTGTCAGCTGTATAACCATGTTTAAAGAAAAAGTTTCAGAAGTTGCAGAAATCACATCACTTCTACAGCTTCTGAATGCAAACCAGCCTGTAGCTGGACCTCTGCACTGTGCACATTGGTAATAAAAAAGAATGTGCTGGTCCTTGACAACTCAGGAACAGACACAAAAATAAATATGGGGAATGATGGATTGAAGCTTCTAGGAAGGCAAGCTGTGGGTTGAATAGTACAGGGGAAAAAAAAGCAGAAAGGCAGAACACGGAGTAGAAGACGAAAGGAGGGAAGGTTTAGGGGAAGGATTTTGCCTTATCCATTGCTTTTTTGTGAGGTTGCTCCTGACCTTAACTTTTAGAGTGAAAAGGCCTTGTGACACAGCAGAGCTGGTGTGCATTTGTCACATGGAGAAATAATTTGAGGAGAGTGTACAGGTGTTTCCTGTGTTGCAAAAATCATCTCTACTGAGACTCTAGTTTGCCATTACCCAAGACTTCAAAGAAAATACCAAGACAGATGTGTAAAAGGTCCTGCTAATACCAGGATCCACCATCTTTTCTCTCTTTACCAAAGCAGACACAGACACAGCTCCTGGGAATGCCCAGGAGGAAGTGCCATCAACATCAGCTCTTGAAAACAGCCCGAGATGTAAAGAAGATTCTTCCTTTACAATTCCCTGCTGAGTAGCATCCCTAATGACTCACAGACATTTCCAGAGTCAGGCCCAACATTTTTGTAATACATTTCTCTCACCATGCTGATTTTTCTTAAATTGTTCTGCTTATGATCAGCTGTACTGGAAGGCCCTTACCCTTCAGCAAAATTTCATTTTTAGTCTGAGCTGATATGCTTCACCCAGTTCCTCTCACTGTAGAATGATGCTACTATTTGCTTGCATCTTCCTTTGTGTCAGGAAGTATGTCCCCAAAAATGACACCTACGATTTCTTTTAATTCTTATTTTATGTTTTTGTGGCACTCAGGTCTGATTTTTCCGAGCAAGCTGTATACAATGAGATTGTATTTTCCAGAAGTGCTGAATAACCCATTCTGACCTGAAATGCTTTGCTACACATCAAAAAAAAAAAAAAAAAGGGGCGCTGAGAAGTACTGAGAAATCTGCAGTTGGAAAGGGGGGAATCAAATAGGAAGCTAATGTGCTTTGCGAAGTTCTTATCCATGTCTTTCCTCCTCAGACCTTCAGTGCAGAGCAAGCACTGCTGGGTGGCTGCAGAGGAGCTGATCTGTCAGGCGCTCTAACTGTGCCCTGGGCTTGGGTGGGAGGACCCATGCACAGACCTGTGACCTGAAGCACAGCCCTTTTGCAGGAGAGAAAAGAGTACAGCCTTGGGCAATGAAACCTAATTTCACTCCAAGGAGTTGTAGTTAATAGCAACTCAGAGAAAGCAGGATTATACCACAGAGACTGTTTCCAAAGAAGTACAAAATGTCTGCATCTCTCATGGTCCAGTCACTGCAGAGCCTCTCCCGTGGGTGTTGGCTGACTTACAGTGAATTAAGATAAGGGGAGCTGGGTGGGTAATTAACACTTTTATATGCATGTTTTGAAACAGGATCTAGTGAATTCACAGCTAAAATTTTGAAAAAACACCAGAGTAGGTTAAGCATTTTAAGTCCACCGTGTTCTTACTTGCAAGATGCAAATCTTTCGAGCTCTTTCTGAAGCATCTCACTGGAAAAGGGGCTGTAAATCATGAAATATCTGACCTTCGTTGTTTGGGACACAACAAAAAAACGGGGAAATGTGTTTAATGAACATTCTTCTTGTTCAAAGCATTTCAGTAGTTCAGCTCTGATACTGTTTCAAAACTGTTTTCTCAAGGCCCTCCAGCACATGGCGTTAAGAAAAAAAAAGTTGTCAGACTGGTTTTAACACATCTTTTCAATACTGATAAGCAAAAGTTCACTGAAATAATTCTCAATAAGATACATGTAGGATATACCTTTCCTAAGGCTTTCTTGTTGGATTCAAACTGTAAGAAGACCTGTTGCATTCTAAGCTTGAGCCCTTCAAAGTTATTAGAAAAGTACAGGGATGTGTCAGGTACTGTGCTGAAGAGATTCTGTCACATCCTGTTAACCGTGTCTACTTTTAAACCTGTTTAGTAAGTACAGTGAGTGGCTGACAGTCTTCAGCTGCAAAGAGCTTTGAAACCACACAAGTTTCAAAAGAAAGCCAAACACTACTGTATTTTGGTTGCTAAAGGTATAACACTGGATAAATAGCTAGTTTTTCTAAATGAAGAAAAGGATTTAATCTTGAGGCTACTTTGCTTAACAATGCCATCATTAAAATGGTAATGGGCTTTGAGGTCCTTATTCAGCTTGGTATGGCATCCTACCTTTGCTGCTGTTGTTTCATTCTGTTTACAGAGAAGTTCTAGCAATTCAGTCTGGGAAGAACAAGATAGTAACCAAGAAAATAAAGCTCAAAAATATCATGTGGCTAAATCTTTAGGTCTATCCTAAGGGTCCAATCTGTCCCCCCCTGAAGCCAGACAGCCACTTTAGTAGGATGCAAAATAATTTCTCTGCTAGGTGGAGACAAGATAAGCTAATATATTTTTAAAAATTATTAGTATCTGTTTTGGAAATGATGGTTTTAAAAGCCAAAACGTGCTACAATTACTCAAAAAGTATTTTACTAAATCAAGTACACTAGCGTGCTAACATAATTTGGTAAAAATTAATACATCTTTTTTCTCTCTAATAACCAGGGGCCTCAACGCAGCTAGAAAAGCCCTATTTAAACATTTTCCCCCTCCTAACGTTCCAGTGTATAAGTTAAAGAAAAAACACAGCAAAAATACTTTTGTAGATGGACTCAGGTATCAAACCTGGAGCTTTCCCATTTTTCTTTTTCCATACTTGTGCATTAACTAGCCTCTCACTGCAGACTAAGCCCATGCCCAAAGGTTAGCAGTAAAGGTCTGGTCTGAGATGCCATTATCAACTCCTGTTCAAAGCAGCCACAGGTTGAAGGTCAAATTCTCTGTTATACCTAAGCTGTGCTTCATGCTTTGTCATGTTATCTGGTCCTTCTGGGGACCTCTAAGACATCCATACAAATTTAGAGCAGCGTCAAGGTCCCTGCCGTTTACCCTTGAATACAAAGGCCTTTGACAGAGCCAAGAAAAACTAGAAAGCAGCAACTTTCTGGCCACACCTCCTTCCTCACATCATCCCCACAGAAAGGGGTGGAGGGAACAGATAGGAAACACCATGCTCCTACACTGAGCACAGGAGGATTTTCTCGTGACTGTTTCCATAAGGCTTAGCATGCCCTTTGCTTGCCCAGAGGAGCATAAAAAGGGCCCCAGAGTAACACAACAAAACCAGACCCTCCCTGCCAGTAAGTGAAGGAATGGTTGCTAACACAAATCCTTCTTCTCCGTAATGTTTAGTTTTCCCAGCCCACTGGGTCGCCTCAACACACAGGAAAATATGCTGGTAATAGGTGGGACCATCAAAACTGTCTGTGGCAGTCCCCAAAGAGGAAGCTTTCTAACCTGGCATTTTCACTGATAATGTGAGAGACTTGTGGGAACCTCCTGTCCAGATCTGCAAGACTGCTTAGCCTGTGAAAGCAGGTGGCATGAAGGACTGTCCACTAACTGTTCTGCATGGCCAAGAAAGTTGACAAAAGCAAGTAATGTTGTTCCACAGAAAAAATAAGCGTGACATACCAAAGCAGTTACTGATCTTAAAACTGTGGATGAAGACTCTCTGAATATTTTCCATGACTGGAGGCAATGGGCTACATTCATCTATAAGGTATCACCTAGGCCCTCCACTGAGTTCTGTTTAGGAAAAGCTTCGTTTTGTTCATAGTACCTAAACTAGTATTGGTTTCTACTTTTTTTTTCCCCCTAAAACAAGAGTAATGGTACAACATATTAGCTATATTTCACCACAATTTGCTTACATTCATGTATCTTTTATTATTACATTTAGCTTTTAGTAAAAGGTGATATGGGAAATCAATTTGACATATTATTTCAGAGAAAATGTGGAAATAGTAACATTCATTATTCATCCTTGAATGTCCTTTAATTAAAAGGCATGGATGCTTTTAAACAGTGAGTAGCTTTCAGAGGTGAAATAAGCTGAAGGGATGTTTATTTATACCAATACCTCCCTGACAATAATTCAAAGGAGTAAAAGCAATAGCTGCACAGTTTGCTCCAGTTACTTTCGTTCCCTTAATGAAATGTATACACATAGCCTCATCCATCGACTGGATGCATACCTATCTGCTGCGTGGCCTGCACTGACACACTCGCAGTCCCCTCACTCCTGATGCATCTGTAAGCTCAGCTGCTCAGTTTTCTGTTGATCTTCAGGCTGGGAACAGAAGCAGTCTCGTGTACAGCAGCCCATTTTTTTCTTCAGAGTACCAGCGTTTTAGAAAAGACACAACTCTGGAAGAAAACTAAAAAAGAAATGGATATATCACAGCATCTGTCTTCAGTGTTTTTTTTCAGTTCATTCTAACTCTGAGAAGTGATTCCCCAACCTTGTGAATAAAAGTCTATTTTTCTATTAGAGGATGATAGAAATCAGATAATAACAACTGAAGGGAATAGGGAGAAATAATGCATAACTGGGCCTTCAGTTAAAAGTTTTTGATTGTTATTTGAGTTTGCTTTCCACTTTGAAAGTATTTAGTTTACAGATATCCTGTAGGAGCAGGGTTGATGAGTTTTCTCTTTTAATCTAAGTAACAATATTGAAAATTGTTAGCCTAAAGTAACAATGCTGAAAAGAAGATGGATGCAAACTTTAGTTTTTGAGTCAGTGTTCACCTTCTTTCACACTCTTCACCTTGCAAAAATTCAAGCCATCAAACAAAAATTATTTGCATTGAAAAGGGCTGCACGGGGCTACTGCAGAGTTGTGGGTGAGCTCTGTACCTCATGCTACATCACTAAGGCAGTTTATCTCTGTTTTCTTAGTAGTTTACAATCCATAGGGGGAAAATTCTGAGAGTTTTATTGCATGAGGAAATGTTAAAGTCGTGTACTTAACTAATACATTTTGTTGGGACTTTTTAAAAATGTTTCCTGACCTGACTGCAAGAGTTATCCAGCCTATACAGTTTCAGCTTCCTCCTCCTCCATTTAGCAAGGCTCACCTATGCTATTTACTGCATCATTGCATCCAAGACAAACTTGGTTACTGCGGCAACTAAGTTTTTCTTCTCAAAGGGTCACAGGGAAACACATCCTTCAGGATCCCCTAGTAACCGTCAGCCGGCAGGACTGGGGAACATCAACACTGAAATGCCTGCTTTCCATCGCTAAGGCAGCGCCGCCTGCGCCTGCAACAAGGGGGGCAGAGTCTAGTTACATTCCTGACCCACTTTCACATCCCTCCCTCCTCCTCCTCCCTCTCCTCCTCCCTCCCGAGCCCAGCAGCAACCAGCAGGGCAGCAAGAGCCTCCATTTAGCAAGCCTCACACACCCGCACCCACCGAGCTGTGTGCTGTCTCCTAGCAAGCGGCAAAAGGGCAGGTTTCCCCAGCAGCATGCGGGGAACGGGAGGGGGGAACTGCAGACCTCCTGGAAAGGAGGTCTTCCCTCTCGCCACCCTCTCGCCACCCTCTCGCCACCCTGTCCCCTCTTGCAGCTATGGTGCTTCTTGTCCTTTGTCCAGCTCTTTCACGCACCCGCATTTATGCATATGCACCTACACCAGCTGTAGCGTGAGACTATCCCCCTTCCCTGTGCTTCCCAGCCGGACAGCCACACTGGGGCTGTGTTTAGTTTCCTCTCCCAGCACCCCTTCCTCTACCCGGATTAGCCTGGGCGCACACACCTGACTCTCCCGCTGCCCTTCTCGCCCACCCTCCTTTATGGAACCCCACCGTTCCTCTCCCCCTCTCACGCTCCCAGGGCCCGTCCCTTTCCCCAGATCCTTGCAAAACCTCCTCCCGCCTCCCGAGGTGGCGGGCAGGTCGGTGAGTAAGAGGAGGGCGCTCCGTCTGTTCCCCTGCGAGGGACACTCCCTTCCCCCGAGGGCAGCCGAGAGGCCTTTCAGCCCACTCTGGGGGCAGACATCCACCTCGCCTCGGCACTGGGGCTGCCCACCCAGCCCCAGCCTTGTGCCGACGGGCAGCCGAGGCCTCTCCGAGCCGTGGGAGGCCCCTGACGCTTGGGAAGGGGGTGGTAGACAATCCGGGGGCAGGTGCCACCCTGGGGGGACCAGCATTCGGAGATGTGGCTGGGGCTCACGAGGTCCAAGAGGGGGGCTGCCACCGCCTGCTCCCGATATCCGTCTTCCCTGGCTCCCTGCAGAGAACAGGGCCATGCCTGAGGCAAGGAAAGAGGAGGGTGGCCCCCAGCACTCCCGGATCCCCGAGCAGGTGGCAGGTTTCAGAGCTCCCTCCCTCCTCAGCAGGACCTGGAAGAGGGCAGCTCCCTGAGGAGGCAGATGTGTTGGGCCCGAGGGAACGAGCCGGGGAAACACCTCCCAGGACACCAGGGAGCCCTGTTGCTAGGACATGCACCAGCCCACCATGGTTGTCACAAGAGATGTTAACTGAAGCCTTTTTTTTTTTTTTTTTTTTTATGTTTTGTTTGGTTGGTTGGTTGTGTGTTTTATTTGGTTTTTGGTTTTTTTTTTTTTTTTTTTTTTCAGTTCTGTTATTGCAAAATACCAGCTATGACCTGCTCCAGCCTTCCTGCAAAGCCCACCCTGCAAGGGCGACCTAGTTCACGCCAAGGAGGTGCTCTTGTCCCACATTTTTAGACACCTGCCGGCCTGGGGACATGGGCTGATGCTAGACTGGAATTCCTTAGGAAAAGAAAAAAAAAAAGCCAAAAAAGATGTGGTTTCCACACCACCACCACCACCCCCCCCCCATGGTGAAAAGGACCCTCAGCTTTAAAATTACGACTTAGATGTCACATGTTGCTCTCTCAACCCCCTTTTTGGGGGCTTTTTTAATTTGAGTGGTGGAAAAGGGAATAAAAAGAGCTGTTTAATTTCTGAACTCCAAAACTGGCTGCTTAAAAAACTGTTTGCTCTTCTTCCTTGTATAACTTAAAACCACCTGTTTTCAAGTTTGGGCTTGATACATATTTCTGCTCTGTTCCTGTAAGCATTTCAGCACATGTTACACATATGCTTACATCTGCGGAGTCTGGGGCCTGAATCTTCAATGTCACCCTAGATATTGTACCACATTTACTAAACTAGTTGACTAATAGATTAATAATGACTCAAAATAACATGACACATAAGCAGTATATAATTGCCATCACAGTGGAAATGGTGGTTTTCCCGATACTCTCTGCCTGTATGTAAATGTGCATGTAGCAAAGGTCTAGGTACTGAGTATGCAGTACAGTTGTATTTTCAGTTATTAAATTTGAACTAATCATTTGTACTTCTCAACCAACCTAACGTTTTACACATAAAAGGGCCATAAAACATATTTAGTATTTACATAAGCTTTAAAGTAGCATGCACTATCCTGTATGCTTCCAGTATTTAACTGGTATCAGTACCTCAAGCATCTTTAAACTTTCCTCATGTTGCCATGCACTAGGGAAGAGTTACATACCTGCAGTGGGGTTTGTGAGGGCATGAGACTGCACACAGATTATTTCACTGCCCAACAATGTTTTTTAAGTTGAGTGATTACACTGAGCTTCCCTGCATCTGTTGTGACCACAACAGCAACCACATGCCGTGAAGTGCGTTTGTCCGTGGCAGACGTTTAAGTGGAAATGAGAAAAGAAAAAATTAGAAAAAAAAAAAAGGCAGAAACCACCAAGAAAATAATAAATGCAGAATGGCAACAGTGATAGATGTAAAAACTACTGAACTAATTTTGAGTGCAGTATTTTTCACTGAGATAACCAAATCTTGAGGTGAAGATAAAACAGTAGCTGTCCTGCAAATGCATTTTTCACCTCTTTAGAACTTTTCAAGAAATTGAAGAGCAGTGACCATTTGCACTACTGTTTGATAGATTATTATTAAAGTAGTAGCATCCTCAGTCCTAATGTCAGAAGACACAATTGAAACAAACTGCTAGGATGTTTAATGAATGAATGCTGATAAGCAACATATGCCTTTTTCTGTAAAAGATTTTTATTTCTTACTAGGCTTGCAGAATTCTATCCAAATCACAAACTACAAGATATTTTCAAGATGGCATGTAGAGAAGAATGTATTGTGTGGATTTTTTGCATAAAATATTACTTTGCAGTACTTTAACTTGAAGATCTATGAATTCAAGAGCTTGTTTGGGGAGCTTTTTGTGATAGTTCCTAGAGGTAGCAGACAAAGGGAGGTGAAATTATGTGATGCAAGTTCGTGCAGCCAGTGACCCTAACTGCACTTGCTCAAATTTAAAGGTGCTTTGCAAGGGTGTGTTTTCTCTACTGCAAGGCAAGTTTTAAGGTTAAATCTTTAACATACCTGCAGTAGCAAAGACGACAACAAAGAAGTTGTAATACCCTGGTCAGGCACTCTCCTTTGTTGAGTTGAAGTTATGGATAAAGAGTGGTTTGCTACAACAGAGATACTGAAATATTGTTAGCAAAGTGATAAAACGCATATGTAGGAGGTTTTGGGAGGTGCAGAAAAGCGTGATGGGGAGGCTGTCCTGGGATGCTGGGATGGCACAAGGGAGCACACCAAGGGCGGGAGCTGGAGAGCAGCCCAAGACAGTTAGTTAAGATGACATTTATTCAGGCATCTACTGCAGCCATAAAAATAGGTGTGCGAGGTAATATACAGGGAGAGCCTTTCCCAGTCAGCAAGGTGTGCCTGGAGGTGCAGTGTCATGAAGGGCGAGGTGAAGAGGGGCCCTGCTGTTATGAGAGGTGTGTGGAGGATCCCGAGGACAGCGTGGAGCAGGAAGAGCCAAGCCGCAGTGGAAACAGCTCTCCTTGTCTCTCCCCACTTCCCTGCGGCCTCCAGCCATGCTGCCAGCCACAGAGCAAAGGCTTGAGGGTTGGGGGTGAGAGAGCCTGCCAGATGTGGAAATGCTGGGGGTGTGGAAGGGAGAGGGAGAACAAGAGATATATAGCCCCAAACAAACCCTTTTTCGTACTCTTTATTTCAAAACAGACATTAGGGCCTGTCTTTTCTGCTCTCAAGGATTTTTTAAATGTTTTTTTATTTTTCAATGATGTAACTGCTTTTGATGTGGTAAAATAGGTGAGTCCAGCAGTGGCCCCCCGCTTTGGAGTTGACCTTGCCTGGTTTGCCTTGCAGTGAGGCTGAAGTTGCTTGGTTTCACTGGTTTTTTACCTTGGGACAGGCCAGAAACACTAGCCTGAGGTAAAAAAACTGCACCTCTTTTTGAGGCAAAGGCAAGGCCTTACTCTGCCTCAGCCATCTCTCTCAGTAATTGGAATTTCAGCAAGTACCTGCCCCTAAGATGAATGTTATGCAGCATTCCCAGGCACGCCCCGCCTCGAATGCCAGCCCGATCTTCCTCCAGGCCCCAACACAGCGTCAACAGCCTTCTCCCTCCTGGAGCAATGCACGAGCTACTGATTCATGCCGCTTTCCCATCAGCAAGCAGGGAGATGTCTGCGCCATCTCGGGGACCTGGGTACAAGTAGTTACCCTGGCAAAATTCTTGCTTGGAAAGAAGGTCTTTTTCTTCCTCTGCTGGCCCCATTTTCTGAGATTTATATGACCAGTTTCTAAACTCTTCTTAATTGTAGAGATAATGTATTTAAAACATATGTGCTTCCCGTAATGCATGCACTTTGAATGCTGTCTGCCTCTTGCCCTGTCTGCGTTCACAGAAGGTACACGTGCATATGGAAACAATCAGGCTACCCAAAAGACAACACACTTGATACTGCTAATTACACAGAGTAAACACCGCTGGGACTATAACTGGTCTCAAGATCTGAGTCAGTGTTTTGCTGCTGAGCTAAAGAAGAAAGTCTATTATGTGCATTCGTATTACAGCCAGCTAAGTCCCTGCTGCACATATTGCTGATTTCTGTACATGCTACATGGCAGAGAGCCAGGGAATTGTAGCACAAACAGGATTTTATAACCAGCATTATTTAAGGATGGGCAAACCATGAAGCTCTGAAAGTTAATGATTCTAGCGCACTTTCAATTAATTTTTATTGTCAAGCTATATTTCAGGGTACTAAAGACCTCTTGTGATGACAAGAAGGAGTGTGTGGGAACAGACGGGAATACAGTATGCATTGTTGTTCTCTCAGATTTATAGATCAGCAAATAACCTATCTGGCTGACAAGTTACTTTTTTTCCTTTCATGTTAGATGCAATTCATCTCTGTGTTGATCTTCCCCTCAGAAAATGCATTTTAGCAATATAAATACAGTATCAGGCATCATATTGCACAAGTGGTACAATTGAGCCCCTGCATAGAAGTAAGTATCACCTCTTTCACTGAGAATATCTGTATTACTTGTGTTGTTAAGGCAATTAATCTTACAATAACCTGATACAGAAATCACTGAATGGATTTAAAAGTACTAAATACATTTTAATGACTTATAGTAGGATTTTCTAACAGGACACTGCATTTTAAAGCACAAATGCACACTGAAGTCTGCATGCCTTAAGTTTCAAAGTCTGGGTTTAGGCAGGCTGTGCATGAGCAATCACAGTGACAAAGCCTGGCCTTGCATGATGAACATCGAGTTCATCACTTCGGCTCCCTCCCTGCCCCTCTGAAGCCATAGGCCAGAGCTGCGTGTCAGCTAACCAGCAGCACTGGCTAGCAGCTGAGTTCTGCCTGCTTTTCTGCTTGCAGAGGACTCAACTTCGGGCTTTTACCCAGACACTGACTGATTTAGAGGGTCATAGTAGTTTGAAATTCTTTCAGGTTTGACTGAGAGTGCACAGCAGAATTGAAACAGATTACAGGAAAACTGAGGGACAGACCAATTGCATAAACTTAATTTCCTTAGGAAACATAAGGAAAAAAAAGCCAAGAACACCACAAACCCAATTCTAACCAAGACACACACTTTGGAAAGTATTGCTAGAGCTGAGCCACAGTCAGGCGTCCTGCTCGAGTTTTCAACTGAGCGAGGTAGCTGCTCTGGTTGGCTCCTTCTCTGCTGCCCCAGGTTACTGCTTCATCAGCTGTGCTGATACAGCTGTTTGTCTAGCTGCCCTTTAAACCAGTTCTGTGAAATGATCCACTCAAAAGAAAATACGTGCTTTTCGGGCCCAAAGATCCTTAAAAAAAAAATCTTTAGAGCTTAGCTACACAAACACTTGGCTTGGTGTCATGGGACAGCAGGTGTAAGTCTGTGTGTGTTTGTGTGTGTGTGTGTGTGTGTGTGTGTGGGATGAAGGGGAGCTACACCAAAGGGCTCTGCTTCAGTCCAAACACTTGTACATCTGTAACCTGAAGTGGCAAAACCAGTGTTACATCTGTCGTGGTGTTCCTACTCTTCTCAAGTCCATAAAGTGACCTTAGGCCTGCTGCTGTGGTGCATGCACCTACTGGCTGGTCGCTCTGTGGCTGGCTGCCATCCTCACAGGACGCTACCCACTGCAGCACTTCCTTTGAAACCACCAGTTTTGGCAGACCTAGCCTACACTAATTTTTGCCAGTTAAACTACATCATACCAATTTGAGAATTTAAATAATGGCAATGCTATGCCCACACCATTTTAAACGTTAGCCAAGACTTAATGCAATGGCATCAGGCTCATTTTCATGGAAAGCTGGCATGTGACAAGCCAAAGTATGAACTTGTGGACACCATCACCCTTCATTTAGGCCACAGGTGTTCGTGTAGGCTGTGGCAGAAATTTCTGTATCCTACCCTTCCCTGGAATCGGAGGTTCCTGCTGTTTCAGATCCAGGGAGTAAGCAGTGGGTTGACCCCTTCCTTTCTTGCACTGGGTGGTAGCTTATAATACTGAAGCCACCTCTAACCTACCTCGTTCAGACTGAAAACATGTGAGAAGCATTCCAACACAGTTGAGCAAAGCAGACCTGAAGGGATTTTAGTCATAGTCTGGGACAACACACTTTCCCACCAGCATCTCAGCTTGGGAGGATGTGCATCTGTAGCCCAGTCTCCTTTGTAGACATTGTTAGCTTCTCTCTAGAGAGTTTGTTGCAGAGAGAGATGCTGCTTATTTCTAGCATGAAACCACACAGCTCTTCCTTTGGTTTGGCATCATGTTCCAGCTGGTGGGGGCAACTATTCAGATCGTCCATGTCTCTGCTCAAAATCGGTAGATGTGATCTTGAGTACGCTAAGTGGGAGAAGGCTCACCCCTCTTTGAAATGCAGGTAGGTATTTCATTGCTGATTGCAAACCAAAACATCTTTATGGGGAGGCTCTCTGCTGAAATCGAAGTGAAACTTTAGCCTTGGCTTTCTTATTGCTACCCTGGAGTCACCACATCCTTCTCTTGTCACCATCACCTTTCAGTTTAGAAAGTGGCAACAAGCTATAGTATTCAGCACTAAGTGAGAAGGGAGTCTCTCTATGTTTGAGGGGGAAAGGATGAATTTATGGTGTGGTTAAAATTTGCTCTTTGAAAGCAGTGAACACTGAAGGGTCCACCTGAGAAGGATGTTTCTGGCATGCTGCAATTTTGCTTCCCTACATTTCTTGTGGAGACAAGCCCCAAGGAATCTGAAGACTTGGCTTATTTTCCTGATCCTGCAACAGATTCCTTGTCTTGCCCAGCCAAGGGCAAGTCCTTTAAGATCACATTTTCAAGCATGGGCTTTAATTTTAGCCCTGTAGCTTGAGATATACAGAATCTGTCTTGCACATGTAATAATCACTTAAAGCTCTAGCCAAAATTAACAGAAGATGCCTGTACACAAAATTGCAATGAAAATTAGATGCTACTTAAAAAAACAGGGCCAAATCTGTCTTACTCAGCTTGCTCCTATGTTCACTGGAGGTAGTAACACCTGTCCAGCTGGGGAGACATCAGGCTAGATTAATTAGTATTTGTAAAGCATGTGAAGTAATTATTTTTTTTTTAACAGTATTTGCAAATGTAACGGAGAAGAGCTCTTTGAGCATTGTTTCTCTTGTTTAGATGTTTTTATTGGATTAAAATAAGGATAAACATTACCTCCTTCATCAGCAATTGTGCTGCCCATAAAGAATTTGGTTTTGCTTTGAAGGATTAGGGCATGAGATTTTGGTTCCTCTCACTTGTTTATGGCATTAATTTGCTACACATAAATCACTGCAGGTCAGAACACCGCTGTTCCCTTAGCAGAAGGTAAGAGAGCACAGAATCACTCTTTAATGTTGTGCAATTGGACAGGATTTAGCTTGTCCTGATTTTGCGTTTGGAGAAGTCAGGATGCCCTTTGTGCTTGATGTTTTACCTCTTTTTCTCTTGAAGGTCCAGTGGAGAAATCTGACTAGGAGCATTTGCATCACTCACTCATTGCTCGATGTTTGTCTGTGTTTTGCACAAATTAAAGTGCAGCTTCCTCTCTTTTGCTTTCTGTGGGATTTCCCAGTGTTTCACCAGGCTGCAGTTTGCTGAACTCTTCAAGCTGGCACTGATGCTGAAAGAACCACTTGTATTGTATTTCTTTACACCTGGTCCAGAGTGCATGTGACTAAGGTGGGACAGATCAGGGAAGCAATCTGGCTCAGAAAATAACCATTTCTGGGTTTTAATCAGCTAAGTTTTCTGTGTTTTGGTTTAATGGTAGAGCTGAGCAGCAGGGCAAGAGCAGCAGTTGCAGAGAGGGGGAGTGAAGGTCCAGTCCTTCAGGTGGTCTTGCATGGTGGTGTTTGCAGAAACTATGCAGTCTTACTATTTGCCACTCTGTGTCTCTTCATCTCACTTAGTGCCACTATCTCTTGGTGGTGGGAAGAGTTGTGGCAATAAGTTAATGTTACTCAGTGGCCAGCAATCAACGTGGATAAAGACCCATATTGTGCCTTTCTGATCCCAAGGCTATCCCCCCTCCCCCTTCCATTCTTTGGTTTACTCAGTAGAGCTACCCTGATTCACATAAGCTAACAATCTGTTTGAGGAGAAACAATTAAGCCCATAGAAGTTGTTGACATCTTATTTTCATTTTTTTTTCAATGGCATAATGGGTACTCCAGTCCAGCTTGTCCTTTTGTGTTCTCCATCCCAGGCATTCCTCCCAGATGCAAAGACTCTGTGAGGTTGAGGACAGAACAGTGGCTCTCCCAAACATTTTGGACCAAGAGACTGCTAGTAACACTTAGCATTTCTCACAGACCATGATGTGGCTGCTGAGCAGGCTGTTAATTGAAAACACTGCTCAATCCAGGCAGGCTCCCTGGGCCAGCTTCAGGCTGCTTCCCATGCCCTCTGAGCCCATAGTGCTGGCAATTGCTGGAAAGTTGGGGAGGATGGAGTGAGGTTGCAGGAGGCTATAAGAACAGCTTGGGTGTCTTTTCCGGGAAGTTGAGTGCACACTCCCTGCTTCTTCTTCCTCTGTTTTGGAGTTCAGCTTAAATCAGATCCGGAAAACAGCATCCTGCTGCAGAAGAGCCAATGGTCCTAGAAACAGACTCCTACTATAAAAAAGCCTACGGGAGACAGATGCCCCTGACCCTGACAGAGATTGATAGTCGTATCACCTTTCACTTCACTTTGGCAAGGGGGGAAGCTTGGAATGATGGAAAGTTTTCAGGTGGTACTTTCAGAAAGCATTTAAAGTTTTGTTGGTTTTTTTTTTGTTTTGTTTTTGTTTAAGTGCTGCAGGCAGGAAAGAGTCATTCTACACCATGCAGTGCCAGCACAGACACAGAATAAAAGGGGGTTGGTAGGCACCACGGAGCAGTTGTTCCCGATAAGTCCTTCCTGTGAGCACAGCGTGCTGCAGATGTGTGCTTCGTGAGAGGTCGGATTAGATCATCGCCACGGAAAGGAAACACATTAACTGTGTCTCCTGGAGGTACGGGAGGCTCTGTGACAAACCTCTTGTGGCAGGGTGGATCTTCGGCCGGAGAACCCGCTTTGGAGGAGAGAGAGAGAGGGAGATAGATGCTCGGCTCTGCCACCACCGGCCTCTGCAGAACTGGTGGGCCAGCCGCCTCCCGCCCCGCGGGGGTCCTTCTGCAGCAGAAGGACGGGCCTCTCCCCGTCCTTACCGCACGGTAAGTGAAAGGCGCTGCGGTGGCTCGTCAAGACCCGGCCCGGGGCGATGGCGGGCGTCACCCCGGCGGTCCCGGCAGGTGCTGCCCCGCGCTGCCCCCGAGCGCCGCCAGAGGGCGCCGCGCCGTGCGCGCCGACACCGCCTCCGCCCCGCCCCGGCCCGGCCCGCCGGGCGTCCCCTCACCGCCGAGGCGTGGGGCAAAACCGGGGGGAACATCAATCAGCCTGGGCATCCCCTCCCCCACCCCACTCCCCCTCCTTGCTCCCCTCGGCTGCACGCTGCGTGCGGTGCCCGGAGTCCCGCGGATCGGGGGCTGTTGCACGGAACATCCCTTTTAAAGGCATCTCCCGGCACAAAGGTTGTCCCCGAGAGAGCGGGATCCCGGGCTGAGACGAAACCCTCTTGCAATAAGTAAATACCCAAGGGTTTATATCCTATTTAGCTAGCAGGAGGTTTGTTCAAACAGCGTGTTCGAACAGATACGGGTAGATACTTCTTGTGTTCCTTCCTCGTTTTATCTCCAGTCTGGGAAACACCAAAAAGCTAGTGAGAAGAGTAACAGCATCTGAAAGAGAGAGAGAGAGAGAGAGAGAGAGAGAGACGAAAGGATGAGGCAGTCTGGCTCGGCAGCCAGCCTCAGGAGATGGTAACACAGAGGAACTATTCATTCTTGAGAGCCAGTTGCTCTTCACCCTGCTAGGCTATAAATTGGACACCTTATTAAGAGCTGATCCTCCAACAGCCCCACCCAGGGCTGTGCTCATGTGCTTAACCAGTGGAACATAATCCCATTTCACTAGTGATGCCTGTTACTGGATAAGCACATGTGCAAGTGTGGCAGAGGATACAAGGAAGAAAGAAGCAGCACTCTGTTTTCTGAATTGTCAGTTTAACACAAGAAGATAAGAGTTTTGAGAGAGAATGGGGAGGAGGTTGGCTTGCACTAAAATTTGGGCACTTTTATGATAATGGTAGCTGCCTTACCAAATGATTAAACCAGCATCATTTTTGTTTCTAATTCTTGCTTGTCTCCTCAGTTGTAACTCAAAAATACTAGCTCTCTGACACAGTGTGCTGACCCAAGTGTTGCTGCTGAAATCAAGACCTTGAAGAGCCTGACAAGATATAACCTTATCAAGGCATAGTCTTTGAGTGGGCCTCCTCAGTGATTCTAAGTTTCTCTTCTGATGATCTGCTTGATCATTTACTTGTTTTCAGATTATCACAAAGGTCTGCACAGATTTAGGCAGATGTCAAGTTGGATGACTGTGGTGGTGAAAATTTATTGGAAACTTTAGTTTAACAAATTCTGCAAAGTTTTATCAACCTTGGCAAGACTTCCGAGCTTTTCAACCTTCATACACCTTTTAACCATTTGAAAAGCTGTCTGACTGGCATTTGAAATGCTCAGAATTATTGCCAGTTTTTCTCATGACATGCATTCTTTAGGGCTTATTTTTGTGCTGAAGAAAACAGCATGGGGTATTATAAACCTGTTTTAGTGTCTCTGAACAGACATCCCTGCTCATACATGCACATTTTTCCTTCCAGGCAAAACCAGCAAATCCAGGGGGATGGATGGAATGCTAGATGCATCATGAGAATTCTGCACTGGCAGAGCATTTATACTGAATATTTTATAGATACATGTCTGGTTGGTTCCCCCTTTGAGGTACCTGTGTTTTACTTTGTTTGGCAGGCAATTTAAATATAGTTAGATGTATTTCAACCTAGCAGTGGTCAGGAAATGAAAAAGTGACATGGAAATGCAGTCTTCAAACGAGGTCCCCTCCCTATGTAGCAGTGAGTTATGGACATAGATTCAGGTGTATTTCAATAGTATCTTCTAGACTTTTTGTCTTGTTTTGATCTCACAGAATTGAAAAGCAGCTTTTGGGTTTGTTTTAGGAGGAAATAAATTTCTGTTAGATCTAATTATCATTAGTGACTCACTTGTCATTTGAAAATGTTTGTCTGATTCTCTCCAGGTTCTGAGTCCCTGGCTGTTACTGGTGTGTTGGAGAGCAATGACTCCTCAGATGTTCCTGTATACCTTTATCTATCTGCCTCCGATTACTTTATGAGCTCATGAAAATGAACACAAGGCATCTTTGACATTCCTCTCTCTCATTTCCTCTCCTATTTTTTACATAGGGCATTTTTGCCAATAACTCTTTGCTAGTAAAACAGTGCCTCTGAATTCATGCTGTGTGTGTATGCCCATCTCTGTATGTGATTCCATGTACCCTCCCTCCCCACCTCTCCAAATGTTTGAGCCTGTTGGCAAAAGAATACAGGTCTGAAAGTTAAGTTCCTGTGAGGTTGAAAGAGAGAGGCAGATGGGTACATGAGAGAGCCTGTTTGTGCTAGAAGTGTCAATGGGCTACCAGCTCAGTTCGCCTTTTATCAGGTACCAGAGAGCTCCCACTGGAGTGTGCCCTTGGAAATCAGACTTCATCCTGTTTGTCAGTCATTGACTCCTTGTTCATGCTGATGGTTTTGGAATAGAGATGGGAAGGCAAGGTTGAAAAGCTGGAGCTTCTCTTTTCTGCACTTTCAAGATGTATGTTAGTCTCCTGCAGGTGATCAGGAAGCCATAGTTGTGTACGAGGCAGAAGGAAATCTCTATCCCTGTTGCACACTCCCTCCAAAGTAGGTATTTATTTTGTTACAGAGCAACATAACTGTCAGGTTTCAACAGTGACATGTCTCAGAAATGTGGATGCCCTTAAATAAATTTTTGCTAAGGTCATAAAGGCTTTGAAAATAAGGGCAAAGCCTTGAATTTAAGCTGTGACTGAGTAGTCAGCAGAGCAAAGAACAGATCTTAGGCTTGTTTGGTGGTCTCGTGCTTCTGAATAAATGGCCTGATGCATTCTTATATGGGTTGTCATTCCTAAACCCACTAAGTTGTAGAAATCAAGCATTAGGGCCAAGTCTAATCTTTCAGGTTATCTGACTGGAAATAGTGCTGAAGGATTAAGGCTTTTGCAGCAACAGTTTTTGGGGCTTTCAGGATGAGAGAGTTCAGATGAATGTTAAATCTTCAATTAGTCTTTAATGCCAGCAATGGACATTATCAAAGTGTAAAGTACCTCCCTATACCTTCGTCAGCCCAGGCTCTTACGACAATTTAGCTTCTGCCAACTTCATTCATTTGCTGATCTTAACCAAGCCCTTGAAGAGCTGGATAACTGTGTCATTTGCATGGGAGGTGAAGATGATGGAGAGATGGGTGTCATATGTGTACTGCTGACAAGTCAGTCCATGGTGCCACTGAATCTTCTCTAGAGGCTTTATATAGACAGTGAACAGGCTGGGTGAGAGGAAAGAATCTGGTGTTATTCAGCAGGTGGAAAAGGTTTTGAAGGTTAAGGAAAGAGCAAGTGTTTATCATAAATCTCTTGAGTGTACAAGAGATTTATTGAAGGGATGTCTGAAGAGGTACCAGCTCAGTTCCATAAGGCTGTGGACAGACATTTATTTTCAAACAGCTGAGCTGGTTGGAAATTTTACAGCCATTCCAGATGCTTGCTACCAATCCTCTGCTGATGGTGCTTGTACCCCTAGCTCTGCTATTAGAAAAGGTGGTCCAAGGTCTTTCTAATCTGTAAGGGGAAGCCTCTCAGATAGTTTTAAGTGCTGAAAAAGGTGGTGGTTTTTAACCCACCGACATTCCTTACCTTTAAGAGAGATCTGTTTGCTAACACTGGCTTGCCCTGTGTTTTAGAAAGGTGAGAGAGGAGAGAAGGCAGCTGAATCTTTTCCCACAGAATGTGCCCACAGCCCCAGACAGTTCCTGCATTGCCTCCTACAGGTCTGAAGACAGGTCTGGGAGTAGATGCATGTACTGAAGTAGACTATATTACACCTGTTTCATGTGCCAAGCATGTGAGTAAAATATGTGTGAAGAACTTGTTTGTTACATGAGCAACTAAAATGGAATAATTGGAACCATGTCAGCCTCCTGTGTAAACAAGAGCTCTAGGATGGGTACACAGTGTGGTAGAAGCTCAGGTAACTTAGGGATCACTATTGTCCAAATTTCCTAACAGTCTTTACAAGAAATTGGTGTTAATTATTATGTTACTACCACTGTGGTTAAAGCTGAACTGGCAAGTTATAATAAAATCTTTAAGAATATCCAGCTGGGGCAATGAAGAACACTCCTGTGCTCAAGGGATCATTTGGAAATGGGAGGAAGGAGGAAGAAAACGTCCTAGTGGTTTTCAAGAGAACCTATAGCTCCTACAGGTTTTCGACATCCCAAAATACAGAACTGTCAAAAAATCCTTGATGTATGCACAGGTAAAACAAAACATGCTATAATACTGTGTGTGACCTCATGGTAAATGTGTGTGCTGGCTGTGCTTAAACATGAAGGGCTCTTAGTACCCACCACTATGATTTTCAGATAGTGAAACATATTGTTCTTTATCACATGGTAACCCTCTAAGGACTTGTGAGATGCAGAATCTTCTCACCAACCAAGAAACAACCTGCAGCCTTTCTGAAATGTGGAACTGGGGCCAGTTTTAAATTCTCCCTTCAGCAAGAAACAAACTTTTCCTTTTCATGTAACACTGCTCACTTATTGTATGAGACAAACCTGTAAAAATGGACCACCCCTAATGTCTGAGCCTGGCTCTAAACGAGATCCCTAACTTACTGGTCATCCTGTTTCTGAACTGGGCCAAAATGGAGCATCCTACCTTAACAAGAGTCTGAAACTCTAGTGGAATTTGGACTCTGATCCAAACTCAAGGCACAGGCTCTTCTCTAAATAAAAATAACTAGATCACAAGCTATTTTGGGGTGGTGACTTTTAGACAAGAAACGTAGGGCTTACACAGGTTTTTAGTCCTGACAAATACATCTGGATGCTGTCCTCCTTCCAGCGGATATTCTGAAAGGGCTTTCATCAGCTCAGAGCCAAATAACCCTAACTGGAAGTTGGAAACTGTAGAACAACTGACATTATTCATGGTATACAGTGGTATTTTTTTCCCCACAGAATATTCTGCTTGCTGCTGATGCTGACATAATTTCTGTCATGGCCTGTGATTAATAGCATATACAATGCTGGCTTAAGATAAGAGCCAACAGTATGTTGGAAAGCCTTCTCTAAATATGAATCCTCATGGTTCTGACTTTTTTGACAGTGAAGTAGTTAACGAAATTGCCACACTTAGTACCATTTACATAGCTGCCAAAGCTGCTGATCACCATTGCCTCCTCCCCTCCCATAGCACCTGCTAGCAAATCTTCTGGGTTTTTTTTTCCTGTTTACTTGGCTATTCCTAGTATAATGATATGAATAGTTTCCATTCATGAAGAATGTGGTGTGGTAGAGGTGGTTATAAGGGATAGGAAGCAGTACGGTGGAACCTTATTGTAAATGGCACTGAGTAGCAATTACTAAAATGTTTTACATCAGTGGGAACTGGCTGTGTGTGGTACCCCACTGGGAGCATTCCCACTGCTCAGCAGATGGATGATAGGAGGGTTTTGTTGCCATGTTTTAAGGTAAGATCACTTTTCACCTTGGGAGCTGCAAGCAGTCTATGTACCCCAGTTAATGGAAAGCTCTGTACAGTGTAAATCATTATCCTGTTGTATCAAGGAACAAACTAGTTTGCTTAAGATGTCACAGGAAGTTTTCAGCTTTGTCAAGAGTATAAACTAGATCTTCTGACTTGTAGATCTGGGCTATAATTGAAGGAGTTTTCTTCCTCTTAACATAGCTGGCCTTCCTTCTCTTTGATATTATCCCATCTTCCCCTAATCACTGGGTGACATCTGATCTCTGTGACTTTTGTACAGGATCCAAGGTTTATTGTACTTGGTCCAAGATCTCACCTTTCATTTCTGGCTCTTCTAATTTTGTTTTGGTTTCTGGCAAATCTGAGAGGCTTATCCAAAGTCCAGCTGCTGAGCCTTGAAAGCAGAGTGCATCTTGGCAGTGTAGCTCGCCACAGCATGGATATTCCCCTGGACCAGCCACGGGAATGGTCACCCACTAAACTCTAGCACGGAGGATGGCTATTGCCACCCACACACTTCCTGCAGTTTCTCCTTAAACACAGTGATCTTTGCTCGCTGCCTGCGGTTGGTATGTAAAGCTGCTTTCTTTAGGTTTAAAGCTGCTGCCCCCTCCAAATTGGCTTTTATTTTAGTGTTGAGTTCAGTCATTTCAACAGAGGATTTACTAGCCAGTATCTACGATTTTATTTAGGGTCAAGTTAACATATAAGCTTTGTTTTTGTCAACATATTTTTTTTTCTTTTGTCTCTAATCTCACTAATTTTTTTAAGGCTATTGACTCCTTTTTTCCCCCCCTCTCCTTTAATGACTTGCAACTGTCCTTTTGGTGTATGGGTATCATGGACTAAATCCTGCCCTAATTTACACCTGTAAGACCAATGGAACTGCATACATGCACATGAGGACACAGTTAATAGGATGCTGAAGTTGTTTGACTGTCATGTGGTCTAGAGGACGAATGCTGGAAATGTCCCTTAGGATTATAGAATTCGTAAACCTGTGAATCCTGACGTACAGATAGCTTCTCCCTTACTTGTAAACTTTTATTGGTGCTAAAATATATGTATTTTTTTCAAAAATGTAGATGTTGTACTGGTAGAACCCCTTACTGGAGTTACGACACTTTTATAGCAGCTTTTTACGTCAGTTTACAGCACTTCTCTCATCCTACCTAGTACTAAAGGCTCATCTACACCAGGGGATTTCACAGATTGAGAATTGTATTCAAATAATGTTTAGTATTTATACAGAGGGTGAAAATTGATACTTAGGTTTTGTTTTGTAGAGCATTTTTACTTCTCAGAATTTGATTTGGCAAGTTTAAAAATATTCTGGTTTTTTTACTGTCAACTCTTTTTTTGTTTGTTTGGAATGACTGAAAGCTTTGATTTTGAGTTTTTGCAGCTTATCTAATGCAATACAAAGAGATTCAAAATTAAAATGAAAGTAGTTTTGAAATAATAATAATAAAAAGCAGCTATGTTGCCTTTCAGACATTCTGTAAAATGTTTCATTGCATACCATCAGGAACTCTTTTTGTCCTGATTTTATTCTTAAGGAAAATCCTGCCGAAATCAGCTGCATTTTGTCTTTTGATTCCAGCAGAACAGGATTCCAGCAGAGAGTTTTTTCCTGGTGGATTGAGAAGAGCAGAACCAGCAGAACTGCCCATGCAGAGGGTGTTATTTCAGAAGAAGAGCACTCCCTCACTCACAGAGTGATCCAATATGCCTTCCGTCCGGGGGCAGGAGTGGGAAGGAGGGAGGAGAGGGGGAATAGGGATGCTTCCTTCCCAGTACTCGGGGCTGCTGGCCAAGAATGCAAGTCTAAATTCAAGCCCAAGCGAGTGCTGTGCCAGATCCAGAGAGTTTGGAGTCCTTTTGTCCAGAAGCTTGCAATACGTGAGGGAGTTGCCAAATGGGATGTGTGGCATCCATGTTATATATCTGATGCATGAAAACTGGTTCCTACTGAGCTTACTATGTTGCCTGAGGCAAAAGTACTTCTGATTCCCTACATGATGCAGCGATCACCAGACCACGGCTGTTCTCCTTAAACCCGGCTACAGTGGCAGCTCAGGACAACCTCCCGCCTCGGGTCAGGCTGAGGCAGATGGCATGCACAGGGAGAGGAAAGGTGGTGCTGCATTTGACCCTGCTCTCCCTCTCTGGGAAGGGAGGACCTGATGCCGTTTGCATTTCTCCCTAGGCTGAACCATTAAGTCTGATGACAGAAATGAACCTTTCCCCCTGGACGTGGGCCAGAAGGCCTTTTTTTTTTTTTTTTTTTCCCCCTCCTGTCTCTTTCATAACCGTCATTTTCACATATCTCTGGAACATATCACGTACTACTGTCATGTGCTCTAGGTGCGCTCCCTTTTTTTTCTTCGGCTCTGTCCTGCCTCCCATCTGCCAAATAAGAGCCTCTCCTTGTCTGGCTGATGCCTTTTTTGCCACAGATGACAGGGTGGACTGAAGCCACTGCTTCTGCCCCAGGGGAGAGCCTCCACATTGAGGAGAGAGGGAAATCTGTTCTGGAAACACCACCTACAAGCCTCCCTGTCAACAGGGCCATAGCAATTCCTGTGGAATGAGGGTGCCCGTGTCCCTGTGCCTCACTAGAAAGTTCAGCCAGTTGTGCTTGTGCAAACCCTTGGAGGGTTCTGAGGTTGAGCAGGTGTCAGTGAGGACATAGCCCAGGTTGCAGAACTCCTATGACAGGCTGTGCTGGACAGAGAGGGAACTTGCCTTAGTAAGAACTGTTTTTATGTTTTATAGGGAGACTGATGGAGGACACCAGGCAAGGGGGGATCCTGTGAGGACACTTCCCAAGCCAATAGTACCCAATATGGCTTTTCCATTTTTATACTAACAGGATTCACATCAAATGCCAAGGTTTCTAAGGGTTGCCCGTGGAGCAACTCTGATACAGGACATGCTGTTGCAGAGCCCTGTGCAAGAGCATTACTTCAGCCAGTGCTTGGGCGGAGGCGGAGCAGATGTAAAGTGGTTTGATGCAGCTTGGTTCTCTTTGGCTTGAATTCTCACTAATCTAGTTCTTAAAGAACCCACCAGGATGTGTGGCAAGAGGTTTATATAGCCCAAGTCCATACCTGGATCCAGGCCATTGCTAGAGAGACTAAAGGAGATGTTCCTCAAACCTCCTAACATCAGTCATGATCCCGACACATATTTCAAGAAGCTTTTTGGGGTTTCTTGTAAAAGCCCTGCTGCTGCACTGAGAGCAAGAGCCGTGGACCAGAAAAGTAGAGCTTAAGCTTTTTCCTGGGACTATCCAGCCTGAGCAGCTGTGCTGTCTCCTGGGCTGCACCTCAGCTGCTCTGGCTCCACAGGCAGCAGTCCTGCTTGTCCCCGCAGTGTGTGCCAGGAGGAAGGTTTCAGCTGTGAAACAGAGCATGGTCTGTCCTGTCCTTCCTGGGTCAGGGTCCAGAGAGCATGCCCTTTCTCTGGCATCTCATCAGCATGGGAGATACCCTTTCCCCTGCACCTCACTGGCTCCTTCATCTTCTTCTCTGTTCACATCAGGACTGCTTTTTCCCTGAGCACAGCAAACAATCCCCAGCCAGTCTGTCCCATGCTGGCCTGGAGCGAGGCTTTCTGTGTGAGCCTCCCAGGCAGTGTGACTTGTTTCTAGCATGCTACACAGGCAGGCCTCTATTCAGATGAATGTCCCTGTTAAATATGTATGAATCCAATTGACTTCAACTTCCTAGTTGTCCAGGTTTTATTCTTTTTTATTCATTTGAGGATGTCTCCTGCTAAACAGGGAGTTGTAACCACCTCTCAGTGAGTTTCGACTCATTTGAGAGACTGCCCTTAATCTCCTGTCTTTAAAGCTTCCTCCCCTCCTCCTCCACTCCATCTTTCCTCTGGCTCATTTTCTCCCCTCCCCTCTCTCTGCAGCTGCTGGACAGCTTTGTGACCACCAGTTAGGATGGCTGTTTGCCACTCTCCCATGATTGCTGCCATGTGCTGTTTCACTTATGCCTGTTATCCAGTCCAAAAGGAATTCTCCTCCGCAGAGAGAGAAGCAGGCGTAGTTGTCTCTGGGCTGAAGTGGGAGCTCGTGCTTAGCTCTTACTCCATGAAAAGCCTGGCGATTTTTTTTATGGCGACCATGAAGACTTGGCAAGCAGCAGCAGCTTTCTCAATGCAGCTGTTCACTGCCTCTATGCCACAGGTTACCAGCCATCAGACAAGCAGAGCATGTGCTCGCACCTCAGCTGTGGCCACGTGGAGCCCGGCAGCTTCACAGGAGTGGCTGCTGCCCCAAAAGCTGCAGACAGTCAGTGGAGCAGAGAGAAATGCTTTGGGGTGGGCAGAATTTTGTCCTGCTGGCTGGCTCCTGTTGGGATGAGTGGCAAGGGGCAGCCTTGCAGCTGCAGAGGCTTGTTGATGCTGCAAGCACTGGTGGTGAAGCTGGAACAGGAATCTGGTGCTTTATAAATAGACTTACTGTTGTGAGTGGGGCAAAAGTCTTAGGGACAGCAGTGCCTGTGTGTGGGCAGGTGAGCTTGTATAACCTGCCTGTGCTGGGACTTTGGGATTTTTAGTGGCACCAAAGGAACTTCAGTGCCTGAATCCAGCCTTTTAAGCTTCTGGGATGTTGTTTTTTCCATTCCTCCACAGCCACCACGGAACCCTCCCAGTCAGGCCACACTTGCAGTGATGTAAAATAAGGGCAAATTTTGGTAGAGAGACCTCTAAGTGCATGATGGCCCACAAGCTAGAATGCCACCTGCTGAAGTGGTCGCTGGTCAGAAACAACACCTAAATTCAGATGAAATAAAGAGCTTGTAGATTTTGCATCCTGCCCCTGCTGCAAGTGTCCTGCCAATGTCTTTTGGAGAAGGTGGTGAACCAGCCAAAGCCTCGGACACTGTGGACCCAGGAAAGAAGTCATCTCCTGTGCCCTCTTATGTTCCCTGAAGGTTTTGTTCTGGGTGGCAGTACTCCACAGGGATGTGCACAGGCCACCTGGATGGGCAGATGACATCAGATGTCCTCATCCTGCCTAATTCAGGAGGGCGTGAACTGAAAAAGGAAGTGTTTTCCTCTCCTGTGTTTTCCTGGGAGCACTGGTGGCACTAGCTGTGCTGGCAAACCCACTGTAGCCTGTGAGCTGCTCCAGCCTTTGACCAGGATGTCGGGTTGCTGTTGACTCCCAGCCAGAGCCACCTGTGAAATGGCAGCATGAGTCAGGTTAAAATGACACCCAGGAGCACAGGTAGCATGGAGACCTCTTCATCACCCACATGGTCATGGAGCAGCCTCCTTGGCTGCTGTGGGTGGGGTCAGCTCCTCTGCTGTCAGGAGAAGGATCCTGCTATTGGGATTGGTCTGATGGGTGATGTTCCTGCAGGGACAAAGTCCTGTTGAGACCCCGCTTTGTCTGTCTATGATCTCGGAGAGGACTGTGCTGCTGAGGCAGGACTCAGTGAGAAAGTGGCTACTTCTCCTTCCCCTTTATTTTTTACATATTTATTTTTTACTTTGCTCTATTTATTTTTACTTTGTTCTTTTTTTTTTTTATTTTTATTTTGCTTGGCTCAGCTCCATCTTTTTTACTTCCCTCCCTTGAGCACTCTTTAGATGACAGTCCCTCTCACTCTGCTCTCTGTACCTCCTTCTCTGCTTGGTGGGAAGGTTGTTCCTCTGGTGCTGGAGTTCCTTCCTGTATGTAGAACACTGTTCAGGGGAGGAGCTGTGGGAGGGCCATCCTGCTGCCCCAGCTGGGTGATGGTGTCTGCTTCAGGCTGGTCTTCACCATGGGTGACTCAGGTGTCCCATGCTCCTGCAGCCACCAACTCCTACTCACTCACTGAGCTTTTCCTGCTAATTCTGAACGGGGTCACAGGCTGACCCTCATGCACCCCATCCCTCTTTAAAGATATGATGGAATTCCTTTATCTCCTGGTGCCAGGCAAGCCTGGGATGCTCAGAGGTGCAGATAATATTGCTGCTGTGCATGCCATGGGCCAGGCAAGCAAGTGCAGAACCTTTCCTCTCCCTTAGCTCTAAGCAGATGACAGCCTGACCATCTCCCTGCCCTTGCTTTTATTCCTGGTAGGCACAGGGGGATCCAGCTGCTATTTCCACCCAATTAGCAAACCGCAGTGCAGCCCTTCCAGGGTGACAGGGTGGCTGTGCAAAGTCCTTGAGGAAGGGGCAGTATCAGGAGTCAGTGGGCAGTGGTGGCCAGCCACAGCTCTGCCAGGAGCTACAGGGCTCTGTGGAGCAGTGATGGCCTAGGAGGATGGATGGCTTCCGGCTGTGGTGAAAAAGCTGGAGAAGAAGCCAGGCAATGCACAAAAAAGCAGTTTATGGTCTGGCAAGTGGGGTAAGGAGAAACTTGATCCCTTCCTAAACTGCAAGTGGGTATTCAGGGTTCTTGTTCCTTCACGTCTGCTCGTCCAGGATGGCAATGTGTCTGGCCCCATGAATGCCTGTAAATGTTCAGGTATTTATGTGCTGAGGCATAAATTCAAAATTGCTTTTGGTAAAATCACAGGAAAAAGAGCAAAATCTTAGTCATCATTAGCACAGAAGACCTGTGTTGGTCCCTTTCAATACCACGGTGCATTTTCCTGTGATATTTTACAGTAAGAACATAAAGCCTGGCATCTTTCAATTTTATAACAGAAACACGTTTACAGCAACAAAAATATGTGGGAATTCAATATTATCCATGTCACTGGATTAAAAACCTGTCTCTCAATTTATTTACTGCTCCACCTATGGCTTTTAGTGCACCTGTCTCCACAGGCATCAGAGTGTTCATGTTTTGTCTGTCTTTTCCATGGCCAGATGAAGTCATCTTGGAGCATGGGTGCAGTGCTGAAAGACACACATAGTGAATTTGCATCTCAGGGATAAAGGGAGAAGCCAAAGAAAGATTTCCCCTGTGAGCTGGCTTTTATCGTCAGTGCGAACATCTTAGTCAGCACAGGCTCAGATTGCCAAAATTGTGCAGCTGGGTGGTGTGAGGGCTACAGCCCCTGCAGCTTCCTGGTTCCCTGAATCAGCCAACGATGAAGGCTCAAGGATCCAGTGCTCCTCTGGCAGGAACTGCTGAGCCCAGGTCAAGTGAGTATCAGTCTCTGAAACTTGGCATGTGACTCTGTTCCTCTGGAATCTGGGAAAACATCTGCCCATCTGATTGTAACAAATCACCTCAAGACTAGGTCCTGTAGTATGGTGAGCATCAGTGGATATTGGCTAGAGAATAGAATCAGCTAGAATTAGCTAAACATAATGTTTTGTAGAATAATTTCTATGATACAGACATGATACTTGAGTGGGATGTTGAATGTTTAAATATTCAAGTTTCCAGGAAGCAAGAATGTGCAGATACTCTGACTCACTAGAAGAAAAATTACTTCTAGTGACTCAAAGGCTTGGATGCTGTTGTTTCCCAGTTAATCACTGGGCTCCACCTTGGGTCCAAAATCCTCGTTTGAGGACCAGAGAAAGTCTGTGGCCTTGAGGATCATTCCCGCTCTGGTGCAGCTCTCTGGGTGGACAGATTAACCTCTTGCTGCCTGTCAGTACTATCTCCAGGCCTAATTAATTTCTGGGCTGTTACTGCAAATGACTTGGTGAACCCCGAAAGCCTGATGGTGGTAGTTTTGCCTAAAAGATGGACTTTGGAGGTGACACTTTGTTGGGGTCACGATGTGATTTGATGAATCCCCACAAAGGTATAGTGCAGGTTTGGCAGCAGTCTCAGGATTTAGGGGGCACAGACTCATGGGCAGTCTTTCCTGGGAGGAGACAATCCAGTGGTGCACTAGAGCTGGGAAACCTGGGGGAACCCCAGAACCCCACCCTTCTTTTGCAAGAGGACAGTAAGAGATGCCACCCTTTGTCTTGGCATGGCTGATTGGCCAGGAAGCTGTTCCCATTAGGCAAAAGGTGAAATTTGTATCTTTCATAACTTTGTGTTTGATTTTTGTATCCCGTGTTTATTTTGCACTAAATGGTACGGAATATGAATATTATTCATTGAGATAGCTCGTCTCCTCTGCCTTAAGCCCAAAGGGTATATTGCTGCCACCACAGGAAAACAGTACGACTGTGGATGGAAATAAAGAATGTTTCTTTTCAAAGTTTGTGCTAATTTTGCACTTAATTAGTATGTAAGAAACCTAGCAAATCATAAATAAAAACTGAGTTTTCCCTTTTCCTAAAACTAGCTCTTAAAATGTAACTTGCCTTAGATTTGAGTCAAAAAGGCAAGCTTTTGAAAGAGACGAAGCATGCCCTCATGTGGCAATATTTTTTCCTTATAATACCTGTTTGTTTTGTTTCTAATCCCCAAATAACCTATTACAACGAGTTATGTCATGACATCAGAACTGGCATACAGAGTGGGTGTTGTGATACAAAGCTGGCATACACACAGAATACTCGGAAATAATTATATGGGCTCTAACTCTCTTGTTAATTGAGTCCCTGCATGAGTGCTTTTATTCTATAATAAGACTAGCTCCACACAGGAATTCTCAAATAAACAAAGGTGTGAATTAAAACTTGTCTTGTCCTCTGCTCTGTGGGAAAGTTGCTTTCCACAACTGAGAGCAAAGTTTAAAATTGTTTCAAAGTGGACAACTTGGTTTGAAACCAGAATAATCGATCTTGAAGTCAATTTTAAGCTAAACCAAAATAAACCAAAAATTAAATACACATTCACAGAGCTGGCCTGAATATCTCATTTTAAAAATCATGTTATTTGTTGAGCTGGTAGAACTTTTTCATGCCTACATAAGGCTTGCAACTGTGTACATAAAGCTTTGGAAACCTGTTTTTGCTGTGAATTTTACATTTTTCACACATAAAGGTTTGGTTTTAAAACCAAAGCTGACACTCCTCAGCTCGACAAACCAGGAAGTTCTTGCCTGACACAGCATTTTCTGCTTTTACTATAGATCAGTTTCCTTTTTTTTCTTCCCTGAACTGAAAGAGTAAATGTGATTTACAGAAATTGCTGGGTCCTAGTAGCTTTCTGGGACTTTTTATAGTATTCTTTTTCTGTGATTAGAGATGGATTGGTGTCTTTCATCCAGAGTACCATAGGGAGAGTAAAGTTAAAAATGGATAATGATCATGGGAAGCCTGATTAGGAAGTGTGTGATGGATGCCACCAGGTTTGGGACATGGCCTAGGTCAAGTGAGGGAAGCATTTGAAATCCCAGAGTTTCCAGTCTGCTGCCTGGTCACTGTTTCCATTGGTTCACTGTTTACCAGATTTCTGGGAAGATGGAGACAAGGATACTGCACTCCACCATGGAGCAAACCCACAGCTCGACCTCCTTCCAATGCATGAATTCTCTTCTGAGGAACCTGTCAAAGGCAAGACTTATCTGCTTGGGGCACCTCTGACTCTCCTGTGGCAGCTTGTCACCACTGTCACCCAGCAGTCACCTTCACTGCAAGGTCCCTGAGGCTCATCTCCTTCCTTGCAGAGCCTTGTAAAGCTCGCAGGGTGGTCAGGTCAGTTGAAGAGCAGTTCCTTGCTCCTCTTGTCTTCCTCTCCAGCCCCCACTCCCCCTTAATACAGGCAGCTCCCTCCTGTGCTGAGGCTAGTTTCCATGGGGTCAGGAAATATAAGAAATAGAGAAAGGGGGAACTCTGGATCAACCGGGCAAACCTTGACTCTGCTGGAGGGGCATGAATGTGTGAGAGAGCTGTGGGAAGTCTGAATTTTGGGTGCTTGAGCATTGGATATTGGTGTGAATAGACAAGTTTCTTTGAGAAGACTTCAGGCTGAATGAAAAGTGAATTCCCTAAATCTCTCCCCTAGGGTCTCATTGACTTCAGCAAAATCCTTCCTCAGAGGCAACTCGGCAATCTTCATTCATTGAATTCTCAGCGATGCTCTGCTATCGAGTTCCCTCTGAAAAGGTTTTTGTGCTGTAATCTGCTGGCTGGTTATTTAACTGGTGCTGCTTACGGACCTCCACTAATTGTTGCATGTCTTGTAATTTTTAAGGGTTTATTTCGGCTCCTTTGTGAAGCGTAAGGAAACGGATGATTAGTGAAATTCTTCCCAGTATTTTAGAAGCATTAGTAAATGTTGAATAAAGGGCAATCACACTGTTGTTTTCATGGGAACTGTGAAAGAAAGACTGCTAGATGAGACGCAATCCTGATCTTAAAGTCACAATTCTTACACAGTTTTTTGCACCCTGGTGCAAAAACTTGTATGTGAGAATGTGTGCTTGTAATGAGCCAAGTAATTCAGCACCACAAAAATCCCACAAACTTCATCTCCGAGCTAGTAATGAGCATGGGCCTGGACATGTCCAACTGATGTGTTTGCCTGCAGAAATTATCTTGCACTCTTTACAATAAATGACAGCAATGTCCTTTGGATGTTGGGTTTGATGCAGTCAATGTAAGTGCCACTTCTGCTTTGCTTCCTCTTCTTGCTGTGCCCTGGACTGGTCATAGCTGTGTTCTGCTTTCTATTACCTGGCCAAAGACACCCTGTGCCTGGAAAAAGGTGCGCTGGGCAGCTCTGTTGGAGAACTTGAGTCAGCCTCCAGCTGTTAGTCCATTCCTGAGCCTTGCTGCTCTTTTGTGTGGCCTCAGTACCTAAGTCAGTGTGTTTCCAGCTGGCAGTGATGGGCCTGAGCAGTGCTGGTGTCCCTACAGCAACTGCATGGAAGACCAGAGCAGCGTGTTTGGAGCAGAGATGCTTGCTGACGTAGATGACTAGATGAACTGGTTGACTGGTTAAATATGGGTGGCAAAAGAACTTGCAAAGCTACTTTGAAGAAGTGGGTGTGTCTCAGCCACTTCCCCACTGGCTTTTGTGTTTGTCCTCAAGCCCAATTTACATTTTCTGCACACCCTTTGCTTTCTACTCTCCTGCTTTTCTGGCAGGAGATGTTGGCCAGTAGGTTGTGTCAGGTTGTCAGAAATGGATGGAGACCTCCATTGGATGAACAAAGCCTATCCATTCTCTATCCAGCCTGAAAACCCGACAGAAGGAGTGGGGCAACCAGTCAGGTTCCTCTTGCTCATCTTTCAAACTGCAGGAGATGAGTGACAGTGGCACCTCAGGACACACCACCCTGGGGGCATTGCTGTGAGACTCATGGCAGCATCTCAGCTGGTGGTTTTCAGATGAAGAGCACTTAAGGCCATGGATGTGAGCACTCTTGTCTAAGCCACTTTTTCCCAGGCCCTTCAGCAATTTTTAGTGCTTTCTATTTAGATGCATCCGAAACAGGTATTCCAGGGTACATGGCTCCTGCTGCTCCCTCCTGCAAGGCTGGGGGTGCAGGGCAGGGAACTTCCCAAGGGGCTTCACCCATGTGTGCTCCCTGTGCTGTGGGGCTCCAAGCTGCTTGCAGAGATCTGGTGTATGTTCTTGCCATACACCAGTGACCCCTGGCTGCTTCCCCACTGATGTAACTCACCAAGCCAGTGGGATGCTGAGGTGGCAGGGGGACAGCAACTGCTGGGGATGGTGGGGGGGAGCAGCTGGCTGCTGCCTCAGCCCCACAGCATGGGGGAGATGCTGGCTGAAGGGGTGGGAGGCAGGAGGGGAGAAATGCATCCAAGAAGGAGCTGGGCCACCACACTTGCCTTCCTCCAAGCCCATCTGCCCCTGCTTGTCAAAGGCAAAGTCTGCATGGCTGCCCAAGGCTTTGACGCACGTAGGCAGATGCCAGTGAGGTTTAATCCAGCTGGCTCGGGTGCCGGTAGGCAGGCAATTGCCGCCCCAAACTTTAATCACCTGAGCAAGTGCCAGGTGAGCCTGAAAACCTCAGGCTGAAAATGATGGCATTGCAGTGAAAGGCAAAGAGGTTTTGTCTGGCATTGATCCTGGCTGGCAGCTCCCTTGTGAGGGATGGGCTGCCCTGGGGATGGTCCTCTAGACTGATCAGGCCACCCCTGAGGTGGGCTCAAGGTGCTGGTCTCTGAGGAACTGCATCCCTGGCTTGCAGGAAGAGGAGCACTTGTCTGGGCCACGGAAAATCCTGAGAGCCCTGAAGCATGAGGCCAGATCTGTGCCTCTTCCAGAAGGTCCTACAACAGCAGGAATATTGTATGAGGAGGTGTCTTAGGTAGTACTGTGGGTTTTCACACCACACGGCCCACCCTCCATGTGTGAAACTGAAAAGTTTCATCAGTACCTTTCCAAGTAATGAGTTCTTTCTAAATAGAACTGAAATCACATGAGAGGCAGGGAGGGGTGTTTACAGGAAAGGCAGGTCTGCTATGTTGGGATCTCATGCGAGAAATTGGATTAGTACTGTCCACAAAAGTTAGACCATGAATTTGGAAGGGTCTAGTTGAGGAAGTTCCTTAGCACAGACAGACTGACCTTGCTGGTTTTGACCTGACAAAGTCAGTTAATGCTAAGGAGCAGATTCTGTGTCCAAAGTAGGGAGGAGAGACCATAAGGTCTCATGACACCCCTTCAGGACACCTCCATGTGAGCATAAAGGACCAGAGAGATCCCCACACATTATAAAGACAAGTGCTGTTGAAGACTGCAACCCCAAAATCCAAGAGCCACTCTCTTTTTGAGGAGAAGTTAGATGAGGTGGGGCAGAGGCAGGGAAGAAGTGAGTTTATTTAGGGTTATCCACTTATAGTCTTCTCCTCTGGTAGCTCTCAGACCATTTTCCAGAGGATGCTGTTATTCTTAGTCAAGCTTATCCCATGGGGAAACTGAGGCACAGAGCAGTAAGATGACTGACCTGTGGTCAGGGCAAAGCCTGGAGAAGGGCCTCATTCTCTTGGATTGCAGCTTGGTAGTCACTACCAGTTAAGTCATAACTGATATAAAAAATACCTGTTCTGCTCTCTTAAGTCAGAAATCACTTTTTCCTTTAGGAAGCAGGTAGAGGTGAAATTGGTAATCCCTGCTGCTGCCACTTCTTTTCCTTACTAGTCTGCCTGTCAGTTCCCTTTCACCATTTTACATGTGGTCACTTGATACCAGCAGCTGCTCTGGGACATCTCTATCTGTCACATCCTTCTTTTTATTTCAGTGTCCAAAAGTTTGAGCGCCCCACAAAAAAACCCAAACAAACAAACAAGTCAAAAAACTCCCACATTAACAAAACGTGAGTTTCCTCCCAGGTTCAGTTCTAAACATGTCAGTTTAATGATGTCTAAAACTACACAGCACTTGATGAGCAAAACATTACTATCTTCTAGCCACATTTGTTTTCCCTGTCTCCCAGAGCATTATAGTCACCCGGGGAGAACTGCGTGTTCTACTTCACTGCTGTAAAGCTATTATGGGTATGAAAAGTTCCCATTAATCTGCTCCACACATGGATGTTTCTGGATAAAGTTCAGTAGCCAGATCCCTCTTTCTTTGTGTGCATCAAACGAAGCAGAAAAACGCCTCCAATTTAAAGACACCAAATGAATAACCAAATAGATGAGATTAATTTTTGTTTAATCCACGTGGGCAGCGAAGCCAATGGCCAATGTTTGTATGTGGACCTCTCCCGGGAGTTCATTACCAGCCGAGTCTGTAATAAGTTAATGCAGAGATTCCATGGAAATAGGGGGTTAATTATATGCAGAGGATGTTGGCCAATGTACAGCTTTGAACAACAAAAATAGCCCAAGTCTTCTGTTTTGGATGTGGAATCAATTAACAAGGTCCATGACATGTACCAGGATTTGTTAAGATAGTTGTTGTACTATAAGGATACTTTTATTTCTTTTTTTTTTTTTTTTTTTCCTAAAAAGCTAAGAAAATACGGGGATAATAGAAGGCGAGGGACAGAAAGACATGAGACTGGTAATAAAACACTGGACTTTGGCCTGGGGCCAAGGCAAGCTTTTCAATGGGTCTGAAGTTTGGACGGCAATACAGTTTGAACCGGTTTTCACTAACTGTCCAAAAGGTTATACCATAATAGACGGTGAGAAGAGGTTGCTTTTAGTTTACCAACTCCCTTTTTTCTGCTGGCAGGAGTGTTATGCTGCTAAAATGCCATAGTCATTAGACTGACGGATATCAGCATGTGGCGCGTGGTGCTGCAGATTCAACTCTAAAGCTGAAGCATAAAAAATTCTCCTCGATGCTGGTTGGCACAAACCTAGTATTTTTCCCCCTTTCCACATCTGGTCCTAATATAAAATGTGTCTTTCTATGCTTCCCCCCCCACCCTTGCTACATCTTTAGAAATGGCTTTTTAAAAAAAAAAATAAGATTGAGTGTCAATCTTCTTCCCCTGTATTTTTAGGTTTTAGAATTAATTGTATGTATTTGTGGTAGTTTAGTAGTGCAGCTTGGGAACTGAATTGAGCACAGCACTGTACCTTTGCAAAGGCATGTTGTTTCACCAAAAAAAGACAAGAAAGGCTATATTACTTTTACTACCCTTCAGTGTTCAGAGCTGTGAAACAAATTTTTGGCTGTTACAACTTTTCAAGGATCCACTTAAACAGGTAGAATACAGATTTAAAAGAAAAAGATCTGACCCATTTTCACCCCATTTCACTTTAGCACAAGCTCTGGGCATGCTCCAGGCATTTCTACAGTCCCTCAGCTCCCACTGTTTTTTTTCTCACTCCCTTCCCCCACCTTGATTCCTAAAGCCGTTAATTTGTTCCTAGAAATTATTTACTTGTCTGTTGTCTTTTTTTTTGTGTGTGTGTGTTTTTGTTGTTGTTGTTGTTGTTGTTGTTTTGCACACAGAAATCCTCAGAGCAAAGCAAACAGTGCTTCAGAAAAATGTTGCAAGACAACCCAGTTTTGAGACAAGTGTCCCTGATAATGTCTGGGCACTGGAGAGAAGCAATGGAGGCCAGGGCCGTTGAGTCTCCATAGAAATCACAGAGGGTGAGGTTTGTTTAACTAATTAGTGGTAATCCTGAATAACTCTCTGGGCTGTAATTTGTGGGGATTTCAACAGGTTACGTGTTCAGCTCCTCACGGAGTACATGGACCCCCGGATTTTATGACACATGGACTTCTGGAGACTGTCTGGCATGATCCAGGGGGCCACCTAGGGCACACGGACATGGCCTAGGTCAAGTACCCCTGCAGTCCTCTGCCTTGGCTGGCGAGCAAGCATCATCACTAGCTGTTGTACCAAAGGTACTTTGGGGGATCCAGAATGCAGGGTAGGGCAAGGGCAGGATGGACACCCTCGTCCACCCAGTGTGAGAAGGCTCTCTGTATGAGGGACTTCGATGTGCCACGGACTTGGTCAGCAGAGGTGATGCAGGGACCACCCTGACCTCTCTCCTGCCTGCCTGGCTGCTCAGAGTTAAAGTGTTACCAGGAGAGGTGGCTGCAGCCTTCATACAGCAGATCTGGTGTGACTGTCGCCTCCCAGGGGCACCTAGGGACAAGGTCAGAGTAGTGGGAAGGGAAGGTTATTTTTGTGGCAGCCCTTCAGACAGACAGGAAAGCAGAGGCAGAGGAGGCCAGGCAGGAGGAGGATGTGTTTCTGGGCTGAGGTGACCAGCCTCAGGCCATCAGGTCGGTGAGCAGACACAGAAGCTGTGGAGCTTGTTTGTCAGGGCCTCAGCCTGCCAAAGGAGCCCACAGTGAGGAGCATGGTTTCTTAGCCATTGCGTGGGAATGGGCAATGCCTTTATTTTGCCTGTAATACCAGGGGTGGCTTTAGGCACTGTGTTACAGGTGCACTAAGAATGCATGCCAGCAGGCAACTCCCCCATGGTCCCCAGTGCCCACCAGGTGTTAGAGCAGGAGCAGGCTACATCTGCTCTCTGGTCTGCCAAAATTTTAATGGAAAGGGCATATCCCAAGTACCAGAGCACCACTCCCTAATTTATATCCTGCAACCGGTTCATTTAGGGTCATGACCAAATGAAATGGGAATATACAGCCCCATTCATGCTGTAAGAAAACAACATTTTTTTGTTTGTTTGTTTTCTGAACTAGCTGGGGAGTGCCATAAGAGAAGGGATCTTTACTGTCTCTAGATCTGTTCCTTTTAGTTCTTCCTTGTTTGGGAGGGCTTTGGGATGGGGTGATCTGCTGCTGACACAACTGAGCAGTGCCATGTCCCATGCCTTTAACTCTTCACAGAGCAAGAATGGACGATGGCTGCCTAATTCCTCCGTAACCAACCTAAGCAAGGAAGTATAATTATGATAGTTATCACTGGGGGATGTTTCAAAGGGAAGGCATGCTAGATACTCTGACTAAGCACTTCATTTTTTTCCCATCAAATTACTTCCAGCCCGCCAGCTAGCTCAATGCACATCATAGTTCTGTTGGCTTCAGTGAGATCCTTCAGCTAAGGTCAGATGAATACCTGCTCCATGAGAGCAGGACACAGAGCAGATGCAAGATATGACTTTATCCACTCCATTCCCCTTCTGCTGCACACCCCCACCCTGCTGGCTAATTGTTAGCATTTGGCCTTTTATAATTTGAAATGAATCAAGCTCCATCTGACTTTACTCTTAAACCACTTGTTCATTTCCCTTTTAAAATTCAGATTTTTGTTCACACTCAAATAAAAATATATATCAATATTTTATAATTTCTGCAGTGTATCCCCAGGCAGAAATTACACTGTAATAATAAACTGGCTAGCTTGTTTTAACAGTTCCTGGCTTTTGGCTTTATGCAACACTGCAGGTGTGATTCTAGTAGCAATACTGTAGGTGTGAATTATTATGTTAGTGTAATAGGCTGTACTTTATTGTGCTTTATTGCTTAATTGGCTTCTTCCATAAGGATTCTGCAGTTGTTACTAGGAACTAATGCCAAGCTTTTCAATGAAAAGAGTGGGGTTTTTTTTTCTTTCTTGGTGTGTACTAAGGTCAGTAATTTCAGTGTGTGACTGGCTTTGGGAAGTGAAGGAAAGATGTCATTAAATGAATTAAGAAAATGCTTACTAAGTCTTTAATAAAAAGCAGAACAGGCTAAAAGATGCTCCTTGTTATGCATAGATACTTCTAACGCCAAGGAGCCCTTTGGGAATACAGATGTCTGAGCTTTCTGGCAAAGGAAGCCTTCTCCCATGTTCAGGGGATTCCCAGGTGGTGGGCAATACTTCTGGGTGGTTCCATGCTCTGTGATCTCCTCTTCTCTCTCTGTCCTTCCCACCACTTAACTTTTTCCAGAAAAAGGAAGATCAAAGTCATCTTCACAGCAACGCACAGGCCCTGATCTCCTTGTCTGTGTACCCCTACAGGAGCACACACCTGAACTGCCCCATGCAGGGGACCTGCTGCCCCTAACCACGTGGACTGCCTGAAACAGTGGGAATGCAGCCCCCAGAGCATGTGCAGATCCTACTACTATGCCTGGGGATCAAAGGGGCACGGAGAAGTCCCAGGAGTACGCAGGTACCCCACGGATACCTCCGCCTCTTGGAACCTGAGACACCTTCAGCGTGTGCAGCCACACCATGGTGTGGGGACCAAGAGTATTTTCCAACATTTTGGAATAATGAGTCACTCAGATTCCCACCATGTACTCTTGCTAAATGATTTCCACCTCTGCTCCCCTGTGCTCCCCAGCACTGTGCCTACTCATGCTGCTGAAGTTAATTTTTGGCCTCACTCCTTCATTCAAGCCATTTTTTGTATGTCTGGAACTGAAGTTTCACAGAGGGATCTGTATTTACTTTCAGCTGGATGAAATGTTTATGCCTGGCATCTTGTTTGCAGGGCTAGCAGGTTAGGTGATTTCCCAAGTGGGTTCTTCATCATGCAGAATAGGAAACTTTTGATTTTTCCTTCTTCTTGTAATGTTGTTTTCCCAAACTATTAATGCAAAGCAGGGCTGGGCAAGAGCTACAAAATATGGATGCAGATGTAGATTTTGAAGTTGCAGGTATTTGCTTGGTTCCCCCAAAATGGTATGGCTGTATGAGTGCTGAATGTTACCTTGCCTTACCTGGGATCAAACCAAAAATATGCAAAGCTGAAAGCCCAGTGTAAGGATGCACCATCAAAGTCCAGGTGAATAGGTGTTAGCCATGCACAGATTGTCCTTTTCTATGGCTGAGGCACAAAAAGTGTAGTACTCATGTCTTCCTTTTTCCAGGACTCACCAGATCTAACCCAAGGAGGATGAGCATGTTTGAGCTGTGTTTGCACTGCCTGGCCAGGAAGAGAAGACTCATCTCTGCCATGAAGGTCTCAGTGCAGTTTGTGCTGAAGTGGGTTTCCACCATCTGGGATCTGCCCAAGAGCTACATCATACTCTCTCAGAGATAGGAAAACTTCATAAAGAGAAGACTTTGAATCAGGAGTCCCTTGTGCATTGCAACATTTATCATCATGATTCACATAGCTCCAGTGTTGCTGCAAAACTGGGCAAAGTGTGAAACGATTCTCTCTCTTATCTTAGAGGAAATACAACGTGCTCCAACCATACCAACTCTGAAAGTCATCTCTGCCCTGTTTTGGTCCATGTAAATTGTCAAGATTTTTGAAAAAGCTCAACAAACCTCAACATCATAATCTACCCAAATAATTTTGAAGTACTTTGGGAACTTTTAATTTTTTTTTTTTTTTCCCCTTATGTAGCTCTGTAAAAACCCTTAGGGTACTGCAGGTACATACTGAGTTATGAAGGAGCGGAGGCAGTAAGAGGGCTGGAACATGATTAATAACTGTCAAATTATGGAGAACACTTAAAAATCCCTTAAATCCCTTAAGTCTCTCTCCTCCCCTTTGTCCTGGCAACTAGGACATGAGCCTTTAGCTAGGCTGTCTTTCCCTTCACTTGGGATAGGAGATGATTTGAAGCTACAGCCAAGGTGTTCAGAAACTTTATGACAAACTCCTGACATGGAAAAAAAAAAAGAGAGAATGGGTGAGCTGCAGCACAGAGGATCACAGGAGGGAGTAGCTGGTATGTGCATGCCAGTGCCAGAGTCCTCAGACTCTTTCATCATGGGAACCACAGCTTGATTGCCAGATAAACCATCTCCTTTTGCATTCACAATTACAAAATATCTCTGCAGCAGCTCTAGCAATTGCTCAGAGAAAAAAAGAAACAGAAAAACTTTTCTTGCATCCTTAGCATAACAGGTGTTTTTAAAAACAACAACCAAAAAGTTTAATTGTGCATTTTCTGTTGGCCCTTTGCTGTATCTCTGATCTGTGTCCGAAGTGTTTTTTTTTGCCAAGGGGATAAGCAGAGGCAGTCAGTTCTTCAAAGACCCCCAACAGTTTTTAGGTTTATCAATGTTAAAATTTTTTCTTGTATCCATTTCTGTATACTGGTTTTTATTTAGATTGCATGGAATAACTGTATTTACTTTGCTGCCCTTCTGTCTTTTGCAGAAATAAAATTGAGAAGTTTATTTCTCATTCCTGTTTGCCATGGAGGCCTCAATCTGAGAGTAAATTATAGAAGAAGACTCAGTGAATCGAACACTGAGCAAAATGAATGAGCTTGTATGGTGCCCTGAAGGTCAGTAGACTCAAGGTCTGAGCAAGTGCCAAGGGGAGTGAGTTCCAGGGCAGGAGCATTCATCTGAGAACTCCCCGCTGCTGTTGCTGGACATGGAGGGGTTGGACCTGGGAGCTGGCTGCAGGCGCCTCCCAGCTGAGCTGAGCTGCCATGGCTGGATGTGGGGTAGGACCTCATCCCTTCTCACACTCCTGCTCCAGAGAGCTCTGCAAATGGATGAGAGGGCACATCCCATCCCATGGGGAGGCAACAGGGACTTCCCTATCTCTCCAGCTGTCTAGGTGCTCCCTTTGCTAGCTATGGAGCAAGGAGATAACTCTCCAATTACAAAGACAGTTGCTAGGGGTTAGGGGTGATGAAGGGACCCATGGACCACTGCTACACTCAAAGTCTGGAATGACACAGGTCAAAGGGTGCAGCAGGCAATGCAGAGAGGCCAGTGGTCAGCTATGTGTCCTCTGAGCCTCTCTCCATCCCACATGTGTCTTTGTCTCCCTATCAGAGGGATGCTGTGGAGGTGCACTGTGGAGGGTTTTTCTTCCACTTCAGTCCAACTTGGAGGTGGAATTGAAATCACAGGATATAGATGCAAGATGGAAACAGAGAGGCAGAGTGCTGTGATGTCCTTTCAACATCAAACTGTCTTCCAGTGCCTCTTGCTATGATATAGAAGAATTTTGACTAATAAAGTCATTAAGTGAAAACTTTTAAGAGAAAGGATGAAGGTGTATCTGTGTACCCATACACCATTATTTGTGAATATAAAGCAGCACGTTAAGCCTTTCTATGGATAAATTTGTGTATTTTTGTAGCAGTCTTGACATTTTATTCCTCATTTGTGCAGGAGTCCTTTTTGCCAATGTAGACACTGATCTCACTGCATACTGGAATTACAAAATATATGAGAGAGCTGGAATAACATGAATGTGTATTTTCCAAAAAAGTAGAAGGTTTCTGGAGCAGGAGTTTTCCCAAAGGGAGCTAAGTTTACAGATCGAACTCATTCAAGCCTTTTTACTTCTCAAGTTGACACACACACATGCATAAATACACAGGCTCCAGTATCTATTTCATGGACACATTCTTCCCATCTCAGTGTGTAAAGGTCTTGAAAGCAATAGCTACTGGCAGTACCCCAATTCAACATATCTAATAGGTCCTTTCCAGTTTCAAAATCACTAAGGACACACATGGCCAAATGAAAGCAGGGCTTAAACTACCTTGCTGTCAGAAGCAATGAAACAAGCTGCCTGTTCTTCTGGTCTTGATTTGTGGGTTCTTTGTTTTTTTAGCCTTGGTTTGCTGACTGCATCTCAAGAATTGTGTTGCTAGAGCAACTTTGCTAACCTAACTCTTGCGAATAACTCCAACAGTCTGCACGCAGGACTTTTCAAAATCTAACTGCAGTGTGTTTGCACTGTTTTCCAAATTTTATGGATAGATAGGCTGTAGGTGGAGGGGGAAAAAGGAGTAAATTTGATTCTTTCTACCTCTGACTCAGTGGATGTGCTCAGATTTAAGAGGGCATGGCCTGCCTACATACTTAAAGCAGGTATTGTGGATCAGCATCAAATGACCTAACTCTACTGACTTAAACACAGCATTTCCAATTTACATCACCTCAGTGTTTGAACCTGATGTTACGTGTGCAGACATGTAACCAGAGAAGGGACACTTCCTCCCTTCAGCTCAACATTTGACCTTCTCTGTGTTTGTATTCATAAGTGTGTACAGAGATATGGAAATACACATGTGAGCACAAAATATATATGTTTTCCTGTCTGCCTAGATGGGAAATCTTAGCTTCAGTAAGTACTGGGGAAAACTTTTTGATGCAAAAAAAAAAAAACACTGGAAGAAACAAATGCCTCAAAAGCGGTCCTCCGGTAAGGACATCCTGAATCTCCAGGCCTAAAGGAACAGAGTTCCTTACTGGCTGACATGCATTTCCCAGGCCTAAATTTCTGTTGGGAGGTGTTTTTTTTGTTTTGTTTCATTTTGTTTTGTTTTTTTTACATTGACGTCTCTCCTAGCAATTGTCGTGCTACTATTCGTACTTCTCAGCCTAGAGGAACTCTCTGGCTAGGCTTTATCTTAGTGGTCTGTCTTCCTACGGTCACCAAAACAGTTCAGGTTTATTCTTTTGAACAAAATTAATTGCTGTTAGGTTATCTAGGTGTTTGACTCAGACATTGTATTTCACTAATAAGCATAATTTTGAAGAGATTATGTTTAAAAAGAATTGTTATCTAATGCTTACTGGCAGGTTTTGAATCTTGTATCCCTGTTGAGATTGATTTCCTGTACATGCCTAATTGCTGATGACACAGTAAGATATAAGCTAAAAGATATCTTGCAGTGGGAAAAAGGAGAAAAAAAAAAAAAGCTTTAAGCCATGTTCCCTTTGGCTTAAACAGAAGGAGGCTTCATTTCATTTAATTTAGTAAAGTCACCCTGGAAGGATCCTCCTCCAAGAACTTGTAGCAATAAAAGGAATGTGTACAAAACAAGTCCAGACATCAAACAGGGCAACTCCCAAAATGTCTCTGCATTTGTAAACATGCTTCACATCTTCTCAGTTTTGCAGTAAGCATGAAACATAAAACTTGGGATATCTGTCATTAATTTGAATGGATGCTCATTTGGTCTGTGGCTCGATGAGATGGAGGCTGCAGCTGTAGCTGGCTTGAGAAAGTGTTTCAAGAAAAAAAAAAAAAGACACTCTGAAAAATTAAAGATGTTTTTATTAAAAAAAAAAAAAAAAGGAATCAGTTGCCTGATCTGATTTGTATTGCACTCCTGTGAATAACTGATGGAGCAACTGCCTAAACACTGCCATCACTGTTAGCCTTTTCCTGGGATCAAACAACAATCTTTGATCCAAAGGATGTTCACTGATGATGAGAACATGGAGAGAGAGGAAAAAAGCTTCTGTATCATTGAGATATGTGTCCTTTATTCCAGAGTATGTGTGAAAATGTCTAGAGAGCCTTTATTGGGATGTATACTGAAGATTTGTATAATCACCACAACCACAGACTGGCCTGCTTCAGCTGCTGTACTTTTCCAAATGCCTGTCAGAAAATCTTGCAGTGAGAATGGGTGCTTGGTAGTTTAAATGGATGTAGAGTGGCATGGCTTATCCCTAACTTAGAAATTTTTATGTAAGTGTAAGCAAATATATAAATAAACTTATATATTAAAATGTATTATAGAAATATATTTTAATTAGTTAGTAAACAGAAGTTTTATACCAACATAGGCACCTGCACAACAGGGGTAGTACTCTTGGAGACTACATAAAAGATATATATGTGATACCTAATTATATATGCATGACTATATTTGATACATAATTCTAACATGTGAAGGGCCTATGGAGAGCAGGTCTGAGACCTGTGTGTTGTAAAGTGAATGGCACAAGATGACCTCCATTCATGGCCAAGCACTAAATGAGACTCATTGTTCTAAATATTAGTGTACTATTGCAGACACTACTAGTTAATCCATCTTTTGGACACGGCTGATGGAAGAAGTTTTTGCCCATAGTTGCGCAGCACTGTTACTCCTTTGCAAGTTACATCTGTAAGATTTTACTTGCAGAGCTGCTGATCTGATTTGTTTCTTGCAGTTCTGTAAAAATACCTACCTGTACACCTGACTATGAAGAAAGGTGTCTGTGCGTAGCCTGAGGCTTTTGTCTTGAGGCAAACCATACTGAGTACAGCAAGAATGAGCTGACCAAGACTGATCTGGACTTTCAAAAGTTTGGAGATCTGCAATTAAAAGAACAAGGTCTTACAGTTTTACAAGCTTCTACTCTACTTGAATCCATAAATGCAAGCACCACTAATCATCTCATCGTTGGACTGCTTTCACACACTGGTTAGTGCAACTATTTTCTCTCTCCCCTCAAGCCAGGTTCTAGTCAGATATGCCAGCTAGGCACACTTGTTTCCATGGGAAATGGCCTTTCTGTGGAAAGAATTTATATGATTTTTTATATGGAGACAGTAAATCTGTCAGTAGTTAAACATGGAAAGCACAGTTTCAGGAGTGCTGCAGCCTCCTGGAAAACCCTGGGATTCCTAATGCAGATACCAAATACTGTGTACTGAGAACTCTGTGTGGGTGTTGGTGAAACAGAAAGGGGGAAAGTAAGGCACATCCTAACACATAAGGTGAGGTCTGCTTCTTAAGGGTGCAAAACCGACTTGACCTTTTGTCTTCGGCAAAGCTTCACCTTATACATGTTCTGTGGCTTCTGTCACTTGGCTGCATCCCAACCTTACCTCTAGCATGGCTACATTTCAGCAGTGTGGTGTGTGCAAGTGTCATGGATTATTGTTTACATGACAGCAGTACCTAGAGGCTTAAGAGAGGGCTGTAGCCCACTGTGTTAAGCACAGAGCCAGTACACTGTGAGTCTCACTCTGAAGATCTCATGTTCTAAGAGGACCGGCAAAAAAGAAGGAAAGGAAAGAGAAACAGCAGGAAAAAATCATCCAGGGTTGCACAGCGTGGAAACAAGGCAGCAGAGGTTCCTGCTAATGGGTGGTGGCTCTTTTCGTGTCTTCCCAGCAACAAGTGTTGTGTCACTTAGTTCTGCAGAAGGTAACTTCTGGGTCATGTCTAGGCACAGAGCTTTTTGTGGGGCAACTCTGGTAGCTTTTTGTGCTATGACAATCTAAGAGTATTTCTCATCCTGTGTGACTGCCAGAGTGACTGTCCTAATGCCTTAATGAAAAACAGGTACGTGTGCCCATGTAGTGGTTTGTATAGGGCAAAGTTCAGCCTTTGAGTTTCAGACTGCCTGTACAGAGATCACTGCTGGAGGTGGGCCTCAAGTACCTGGACCCCTAACGCCCATTAACCTCCGTCTTATGCTTCAGGCTAGAAGGTGCTGTGCAAAGGATACATCATATTGTTAACACAGTTGCTTTCCCGAGGGAGATTTGGGTAAGAGGTTAGTTTTGTTCTTTGCTGTTTACCTAATTCACAAAAACTGTCTGATGTTCTCCAGAGTACAACAGACTATCCATGCTGATAATGCTTCGTTCTATTCATCCCCTTAATAGGACTGAGAGAACAGTGACTGGTCACCCTTCTGCAATGTCACAATCCCTTCTGGACCTTTTGAGTGACTAGGCTGGTAGGAAATGACTACAGAGTGCTAATGAGATTAGCACTTCTTGATCTTCATAGTGTAAAAAAACCCAGGACTAACTCATTCTTCAACTCCTCAGTGACTAATAGGTGTTTTATCATCCTTTCAATTAGAAAGCATTTATCAGCAATCTTTGCTAGCTTACTGCATGAATTGACCTGTCATTCATTATCTCAGGCCTTGGAACTGGTAATTAAGTTTAGCAATCTGCCTTAGCAGCTCTGATTGAGATATGTGGTATGTTTCCATGTGAGTAGGCAGACACTTTGGGGTTTTCCTTCCCAAAAGGGAAGGACTTCGAGAAAAGTGAATGAAGGGTCCCAGCAGATGCCCTGTGTCAGGTACCTGGAACCCTCAAGGCCTGACAAGCAGAGTGTGGTGAGTGGCACAGAGCAGATCCAGCATGGCTGAGGGTGAGCTGCAGAGGGATGTCAGTGTGGCCAACCTGACCACCTGTGCCTCGGGAAAGAAGTTTTATCTCGAGTTGGTTGATATAGGCTGGGACCAGTAAGCTGTGCTGCCCAGCTGAGTAATTATTTTGTCCCTAAACTTTCCAAATGGCATGCTTTTGGGGCTGTAAAGAAGATGTGTGCTTCATTCCCAATGTTCAGGTATGTCTGCCTTGGAGCTTAGGCACAGATACAGAGCTCTAAAGTCTGGGGACCTCTTTGTGTTGAGCAAGGGGTAAAGTAAGGCAATTGCAGTGGAGCATATTATGCATGATGAAATCCGGAGATCAAGTACACTGACAAGGGTCCTATGTCTTCTCTGGTACAGTTCTTCTCAGTACCAGCAGAGGACACGTCCTATTGACAATGTAAACCACAACAACAAAAAAAGTAAGCCAGTCTCCTGCTGAAGGAAGTTTTTTAAGGAGGTAGACCCTGTGGAAAAGTGACTGAACTGCAGTGATACTGTATGCTACCATGCTAACATGAGGGTAATGCTAGCAATGTCACAGGTATTGCCAGCATCATGGCTGCATGCCTTTTGTTATCTCTTGGCCTGTCCAAGTATCACTTGCTTTTTAAGATGAGGGGAAATTTGCAGATTGCTTACACTGAGCACATACTTCTAGTAAAGGGGCATTCCCCCCCTTTTTTCTAAATTTTTGGTTGACATTAGTTGATAGATGCTGCTTTTCAGTAGCTCGCTCATTCTTTTTATAAGCAGACTTTACTCTGAAAAAACAGAAATCTTAAAAAATCACACCTAACATTCTTCACAATTGCCAAGGGGTACAGAAATGCCAGTGTCCCCAGTACTCACTCCAAAATCAGGTTCAAGTTGCCTGGTTTGGGGTTTTGGAGGAAACATACAATTTGTGGAGTTCACCAAACCTCACAGAAGATTTGCATTTGAATTTGTCTGGAGCTGCCCTGAAATATTTCTTACCATTTCTGAAAATATTCCTTACTCTGTTTTACCATAGGAAACATCCTAAGGGGATTTTTCTGCTTCTTCTTTTTCCCATCCTTTCACTATATCAGGCTTGTCTCCCTGCTCTCTTAAGGAGACCACCTACAATTTAAAGAAATAAAGACCTCTGTGAAAAAACACAGGCAAATCTGATATTTAATGGTCAGTTCCCCACAATATTTATCTAGTTGTCTGAGCTGGTCTAACCACAGAGCATGGAAGAAAAAAAAAAATCATTATCATGTAGTGGCTGGGAGGGTAACCTCTGTTAAAAAACCTAGCAGTATAGAAGTGATGGGAAAAATGCCAAGTAGAGGAAAGGAAATGGACTCTGATATTTATGAGGTATACTAAATAATAGCACTAGGAGGTAGTACTTGGTGAGGATAAAGCAGCAGACATCTTTAATTTTGGAGCAGAGGGACAGGGCCCTGCCTATTATAATTTATTTAAGAAGTTTCTCTGTGTTTATAAGGGGAAAAAGTGGTCCTGAATATGAAAAAAAAAAAAAAAAAAAGGAAAAAAAAAAGATGGAGCTTGGGCAACAAAATACACTTTCTTCCCTGAAACCACCCAGATGTTCCTTACAGCATTCTACTCCCTGACGATCGCGTGCCTTAACTTCAGACCTGAAAAAAAGAGAAGGTAAGAAACCCTTACAATTTGGAGCAAAGGCCACCTTTCCTCATTGAGGCACTAAGCAGAGACATAAATTACAAGGTATCTGTTTCAGGCCCCTTTCAGTATAGGGCTCCTATAAGATCTCCAGAGTAAGATAATCCTCTAGAGATCAGAGGCGGAACGTTATTAGCAGGAGCTCATAGGTTACATTTAGTGGTGTCTGGGGTACTTTATGCTGAAGTGTTGGTGTCACCTAGAGAGCACATAATCATTCTCTTGAGTCTAATTATATATTCATTTCACAGGCAACAGAATATTCATATGTGTTTAATTAGTCAAAAAGGTTGTGCTTTAAACCCACAAAAGCAATGTAGTAAGGACTGAGGATGAAAAGTCAAATAGCCCTTAAATTAGTCTTTAATCGCATCTGTGACTGCCTATGAACCCCCAAGCCCCCGTGTGGGAGACACTGTGAAAATATTTAAATATAAAGCCATAGATGAATTAACTATAGGCAGAGAAAACCTCCGAGTTTCTGTTATGCCCAATGACTAGATGAATTCTTCCTGATTTACACCAGTTCATATGGAAATGGAAAAGTGTGCAGTTTGTGTCTGCTTGGCCCCTCACCTGGATCACATATAACATTTGTGGTGTGGGGAAAACACATTCTGATGTTTGTAAAAAAAGGTTGTTATCTGCTTTGGAAATGCCTTATTTACATTTCCCCATTACAGAATATTAAGTAAAGTTCTCAAGGATTTCCATTAAAGTTAGGTTAATAGCTGAAATAGAGGGTTATATTTAATTATAAACTGTAAAGGCTTCACTCTTGAAAACAGGGCTATCATTTTATCTTCTCATCTGAAGTACCTTACTATTTTCTTTCTTTTTTGGTGTGGTAAGTTAACTGGATTTTGCAGGTGCCCTCTGAAATCTAAGGATGACATAATTGTTACCTAAAGTTGCAGCAGGTAAGTTTTTACCATGGATGGTGTGGCTAAAGAATAGATCTGGCAACAGGGAGAATGAAGGCATGATTTGTGCTTCTGCCAGCTCACTCACTGCCTAGCACTGGGCGAGCGCTTTCAGCTGAGATTTTTCAGGAGTGGACACTCAGTCCCCAAGCCTGTTAGCATGGCATTATTTCTGAATCCATTGCTGAGTATCAACAGTCCCAAAGGAGGCCATCTCTGGACAGGCACTGGCCCCCAGTTAGGCATCTCCAGACTCCCAAGAATGCTTAGTGCTCTGCTCATGCTCTAGGTCAGCCCAGCTTCATGCAACTTCATTTCTGCTTATCCCCACTCAGGTAAGCCTTTGTCCCAGAGACACTTTGACTGGAAAGGACCTCTGGAGGGACACCTTCAAAGCAGGGTCACATTCCATGTTAGATCAGTTTTTTCTCTGTCTAGAACAGGAACCTGCAGATATGGGTTTTCCCAAGGTATGGCTGTGGTATGTGACTTAGTGAAAAGACAGTGCAAGACTGAAAGACAAAAACCCTGTGAAGTGAGCTGAAAATCCAGCTCCTAGAATTAAAGGAGCTAAGGGGATTCGGCCCTGCCTTAACCGAGTTCAGACAATTAAAATAAGCCATTGCTATTGAGGATTAATCAATAATTGGTATGAGTGATAGCAAATGCCCCTCAGTGGGCTGTGACCATGCAGGCGCTGCAGCCACGTCCCATCTTTCAGAAGCTGCAGACTTTCCCCAGAGAAGGGTGTCAGCATAAATCTGCTCAGTATCCCCAAACGGAAAATTTATGAAGGTTTCATCCTGGAAAGATAGAACCTCAGTGAAGGCTGAGTAGAAAATAGCCACTTCATGCTAAGCCCTATCATACAACACAGTCATTGTTTTATTTCATCCATCTAGGCTGAGAGCATCGTGCCATATGCAGAGCATGAACTGGGATACAGTGAATTTATTCTTTTAGAAGTTTTGAAAACCATAATGTCTGTGTATGCAGCATGTAGAATTTGTCATGCAAAAGACCTCTGTTGTTTTAAACAACCTTTTAATGGCTTTGAAAGGGATCTCAAAAAATGCAAGACATTGAGGGACTGGTTAAAGATTTCTATGTGCAGCATGGGACCATGAGACACAGCTGCTGAACTGTGGTCATTTGCTCTTCCTACAGGCACTAACTGTGGGAAGCCAAGGTACCTCAGCGTTCTCCTCCCCATTGCAAATAAATGCTAGGTAAGTTTCTACATTGACACTTTGGTGCAAATAAACATCCTTCTGTACTGACTCTTCATTAGAGGAGATCTATTCAAGCCAAATTTTCTTCCTTCTTACCCCTCTGCAGCTCCTGTCATTTGGAGGTGTAGTTGCGGGGCAGAGTTCTTGCCAGCTTGGACAGTTTGCTTGGCTTTTTTTCCCTGAGGGTGTAATGACCAGGCTGTGGAAAAGGTCTTCAGAGGGCTTGGAGCTCTTGTGGCATGGCAAGTAGGAACACTGAGAAGGAAGTAGTGAGGCTGCAGCTACAATTGTAAGCACAACCTCTGGTCATAAATTTGATCAATTGGATGTTTTCTCCTCCTAAAATACCATCTGTCTGCTACTGTTTATATTCCATGCCAACTATTCCACATTCAGGCAAGTCTGTGCTACTGGGACACCTGTGGTCACAGCTCCTCCCCAAAGACATCTCCGCAGCTTGGGAGAAAGGTGACCCCTGTTTTCAAAGTACTTCAGCACTTCAGCCTCAATTAACAGAAAACTGCCTGTGGTTCTGGGTACACAATGTTTATGCCACTTATCTGTTCCCTAAAGATGGAGGTTTTGAAAACACTTCTAATTTTTTTTTCTTTCAGCTGCTAATCTTAAAGTGTCAGGAGCTTTACTCATGGTGAAGTCGTACCAAGTTACCTTAAAGGGCTTTAAATGTTAGTTAGAGTGACATGAGATGCCTTCTGCATGTGGAGGATAGGAAAGCTCTGCAGAGGGATCTGGACAGGCTGGATTGATGAGCCAAGGCCAACGGCATGAGATTCAACAAGGCCAGGTGCTGGGTACTGCAGTTCAGTCACAACAACCCCAGGCAGCTCCACAGTCTGGGAGTAGAGTGGCTGGAGAGCAGCCCAGAAAAAAAGGACATGAGGATGCTGGTTGACAGTGGCTGAACATGAGCCAGCAGTGTGCCCAGGTGGACAAGAAGGCCAGTGGCATCCTGGCCTGTATCAGCAATAGTGTGGCCAGCAGGACCAGGATAGAAAGACACTGAGGTGCTGGAGTGGGTCCAGAGAAGGACAGTGAAGCTGGTGAAGGGTCTAGATATTAAGTCCTATGAGGAGCGGCTGAGGGAGCTGTGGTTGTTTAGCTGAGAAAAGGAGGCTCAGGGGAGACCTTATTGCTCTCTACAACTACTTGAAAGGAGTCTGTAGCCAGGTGGAGGTTGGCCTCTTCTCCCAGGACACTAGTGATAGTACAAAAGGATGTAGCCTCAAACTCTGCCAGGGCAGGTTCAGAATGGACATTAGGAAGAATTTCTTCAAGGAAAGAGATGTTAAGCATTGGAACAGACTGCCCAGGGAGGTGGTGGAGTTCCTATCCCTGGTGGTGTGCAAGGAACAACTGGATGTGGCACTTAGTGCTATGGTCTGGCTGTCAAGGTGGTGATTTGTCAAAGGTTGGACTTGATGATCTCGGAGGTCTTTTCCAACCTAAATGATTCTATGATTACATGATTCATGTTAACAAAGCTGAAGTTCAACTGATGCCTCTGTCTCATCAAGATAACAAAGTACTATCTCGATGGGAAAAAAAATACAATAAAATAAAAGAAAAAGGAAAGCCTGTGAACCAGGAAGACAGCATTAGAAGCAAAGTGTGACCTTGCAGCTTCCCATCATGTTCTTTCACTTCACTTTTCTGGCCAGTCACGAGAGCTCAAGCAGAAGGCAGCCGACTCTCTCCACCTCCCATCACCCTTGAAGGGCTGGTGCTGTGCATCCCACTGCAGGGGAACTGTCCCTGACATGAGGTTTGCTCCCCAACAGGCACATGTGGGCGCTGGTGGGACTCCTGGCAGTGGATCTGATACTGGATGGGCAAGGTGGATGACTCACAAAAGCTGGGATTGTCCCCTACCGACAAAGAGCATAGTTAGCTGTGATGCTTCCAGTCCTCTGCAGAGTGACATGAGCAGCACTTTGTCCCTTGAAGGGAGGAAGAGGAGGAGTTATAAATCACAGCCAGGTTTTTACATGATAACCTGCAGGCCTTTATCTCTGCACCGTGTTTCACAACCAGCACAATGGGATGAGAGGTGACTTTTGTCCTCATACTTGTTTTCCTACCCAGTCTGGCTCAATCCTTCATGAATGTCAGTGGGCAGCAGGTTTCTTGGGTAACTGCTGCTCCATGACACAAAATGAGAGAAAAGATAAATTGGGAAAGGTGGGCTGTTGGATTTTGCCTTGCTCATCCTTAAGGCCTGTGTGCAGATCTGAAGCACAAAAGGTGAAATGACTAACGCCATTGACTTCAGCTTTCTTCCTCTCAGTTTTTATGTCCACCATTACTGGATGGGATGGATCTAGCCTGTGGACGTCTGCATCCCACCACTCTTATGCAGGATGCTTTCCCAGTATTTTTGTTGGGGCGAGGACAAGGGCTTCTATGGGAACCAGGTGCAGCTCAGCCTCTGGGAGTCATTATCACCTCTGGCATCATTGGTGTGCTAAGGCATGAGCAAGGAGGCTCTTGCAATAGGAGCACTCACAGCTTGCAACTGCAAAAATCCCCAAGCAAAACAGTGGAAAACTGGCTGGATAAATGTGGAAAGCTCTTGGAAATAAACACCCCCACTGAGGCACAGCCAACCTTTTTGAAATTGGTTTAAAGTGATTGGTTACTTAGTCCTCCCCCATGTGGGTTAGCCTGGGGGGAAGGCTGGCATGCCCTACGAGGTGTGCAAGGGGGCACAGTCTGACCCTCTCCCAGCCGGGAACCTCCCGAGGCTCTAACGTGGAGATGTGACGCCAGCTGGTTGTGTTGGAGGCCAAAAGCCTTCCTTCCCAGGGGCTGGAACAAAGTTGAGGGCGTTGAGCAAGATGTGGGGCTGAGTCTGGTGTCCCCTGCCATCGGAAGGACATGGCAGGGTTATGGGAGACGTCACTGTCCTGTGTCCATCTGCCTTGCAATGCTTTTAAAGTGCTAACATGTTTTATGACGCCATGCAAGAGAAACAAAATAGTGGCTCCTGGCTCCTCGTAACTTGTGTAAATTCCAGATGTGACAATCCTTTTACTGGCAAATGGAGCTGTTTATCCCCGTGCTTTCCTCGTGTTGAATTAGCTCCCACTAGGAAGAGCTCGCTGAAAATATGCCTGCCTGGCTACTAAACGACTGCATAATTGTCCCTCTGCCCTTCCCAGAGCTGCACATAAAAAGTGCAATCCAAATTCCTGGGCAAACCATGCAGGGCCCTGGAGAGTGCTTCCCACCCCCCTTCAGGAATTGAACGTCATGCCTAAAGGATAATGTAGGATTAGGGCAAGGGGAAAACGAGTGGCTTAAACAGATCCCAACTGCAGCGAGGCTCAGCAAAATGCGTCCTTCTTCCCAGGCCTAGTTCCCTCTCTCTATTTTTTTTTTTTTTTTTTAAATAAAATTTGTTATTATTGCAAGGGGAAGGAGGAAAAGGCCTCCAGATTGTGAAACGGACAGAAGAGGAACAGCGTTAGTTCCCCGAAAGCCCCCGGCCCAGGCAACAGGGCTGCCCTGCCCACTGCCACATGGCAGCGTACATGGGAAACCCTTCCCTGCCTGTCCTCCCCCACCTCCTCCTCCTCTCTCGGAACACACAGGCACTAGTTATTAGGGATTAGGTGGAACAGATGCATGTAAGATGCTTACTGCCTTTTCCAGACACAAGGCCACTTTCCAATCAGCTCAGAGGAAACAGGGTAATTAGATGGAGTCGTGGTCAGGGAGCAAGGCGGAATTAGCCTGTTACTCAACCAGAGCCTGCAAGCCCACCTCTTTCCCCCCACACTCCCTCCTTTCCCCACCTCCCTGTTCCTCTGCCCACTCTGTCATCTGAAAGCTTTTTATTTTTTTCTTTCCCTTTTCCAGGAGGCAGCTGATGCCGGCCGGCTGGATGCCAAGCAGGTCAGGCCTCTGCAGCTGAAACTGCCCGAGATTTTTAAGCGCAGCGATGAATCAGCTGTGTCCTTTAGAAAACGCATCCCCTCCCGGACACGCTGCTGGGATGTTGTGTCTCTCCACTGCCTCCCTGCGAGTGTGCTCAGAGCTGCTGGCTGATGACGGTGGGTTAATGACTTTGGGTTAACTCTGCCCCCTCCCCCTCATAAACCAGCTTTGTGTCCTGGTGAAGTTATTGCCCCTTAAGCTGATGATAGCAGTTGCAGATATCTTAGTGGAGGAGGAGTGCTGGGCTTTGAAGGGAATGATGCCTTGCTTGTCATTCGACTGCCATTAAAACCATATTAAAAAAGCTTTGACGTGAGTGCCCTGCAGGCAGAAATTCTGAGTGGGACAGGCTGGTTCTGACTGTGTCCATCCCTGCTCCCAAAAAAGCCTTGACTATTGGGATTGCTGAAGTGCAAGTGCTGCAAACTGGAGACTGCTTTTCCTGGGCTGCCTTGTGACTGATGGCTCTCTGGCAAAGCAGGAGATATTTCTTTTCCAACTTCTTTAAAAGTTCTTGGGTGTGCTTACACTTAAGCCCTTGTTCATTCCTGAGGAGATTTTTCTGGGTAAAGTCCTCCAAATGTGGAGAGCTGTCCCGTCACTGCTATGCCTAGGGTAGCTGTGACAAGGTAATGATTATCAGGCGTGGGGATGGTGATTAAGAAGCTGGCTATTGTATTTATTACCATCTCCTCCCACAAGCTCCTGCCTTGCTTGTTTGGCTTCTGAGGCCTGTCTGTACTGCTGTTTACTGGGAGAGCAATGCTCTTCTCCAAGATGTTTGGTTTTAAAACCATCAGAATGTCCCCAGGGTGTTTGAAAGGGGATACACTGTGTCACGAAAGGCAGTATTCCCCGTGGAAGGATTTTTTCCAAGTGACAGGTCAGTTGGGCAATAAACATGCAAACGAGGATCATCGTTACAGATGTAAGTGAGCAGAGAAGAGCTGCCCCCTGTTTTGAGGCAAAGAAAACAGCCAGTGTCTGAACTTCCCCAAAAGCAGGTGCTGCTCCTCACTGGTGGTACCCTTTTGTATATCCTGTAGATAATTTTCTGAGATTGGCATTAACATCTTCTCATAAGCATGCACAAGCACTGAATGTTGAAATCCACTTGAGAGCTGAATGGAAAATTTCTGACTATGGTTTGCTGTTCAGGAAATGCTGGTTCAGCAAGAGGAAAAAGATGTCAACTTCAACAGTAAAAAAAGGATCAGAAAGAGGCAGGAAAAATATGATACCACTGAAGATATGCTCCGGGGAGCTTTCTGGAGCAGTGAGGTTTATTTTTCAGTGCCCTGTTTTTATTGCTCATTGACATATGGGATGGACACAGCCAGAGCAGAGGCTACACCCTCTTTTCCCCTGTGGTTTTACTCAGTATATGGCAGGCAATAGCTTCTGCATACCCAGCACATCCTTCCCAGTGCCTACCTGCAAAAACAGACATGGTAACGGTGCAGATGGAGGGGAACGAACCCTTTCTGATGTCCCATCTTCCTTAAGAGAGAACAAAGTGCCTCTGTGGAGCACGAAACTCCTCATACTGGGATCTGTCTTGGAGCTGGATTATCTCCTTCACTGACACCCTGCACTCCTGTCTGTGTGGGTTAACTGATGACCTAGTAAAACCACTGGTTCCCCTTAGGTCTTGACATACTCCTCATTTACGTAGCTCCAGCTACTTAGGTTTGGTAATTCTAAAAATGGCACCCTTCCTGAGCATTCAAGTCAAAGGAGTACAAAATTAAATATGCTGGGCAGGAACAAGACATGGAAGAATAACCCTGTGTTGCATGGGGAAGTGTGTGTAATTTCGGTTACTGCTCTGCTTTTTTTTTTTTTCTCTCTGCCAAGTACATGAGATTGCCAAGTAAACAGACAAAAATATATATGTTGAAGCAAAAAGCTAAGAAAAACATTATGCTAGTGCAGTTCTCGAAATAGCCAACCAAATAAATCCCCCCAAATACACAGCTTTGCTACCCAGGGTGGCTGTTTGGTTCAGGACCTCCCCAGTTAACATTATAAACATTATGAAGTGTTATGCATGCTTTAGAGTAAATTGCCTAAATAGATTATTACTGTTGGATAGCAATTAAAATGATTGAGTAGTCTAATCTATGTCCTGGTGTAGTGCCAGATATCAGAGCTCTGATTTATGCATTTCTCCCTTCTCCCCATGCTGTTTCCGAAATGGGACAGTGGGGGAAGCCTGGCAACGCATGGGACGGGATTTCTCTCAGCAGTATCAGGCCACTTGTTTCTTGAATTTCCCTCCATGAAGTGAGATGGTTAGAGGAGAAGGGACTTGGCACTTCCCATCCCTGCTGATGAATGGGGCCAGCCAGGCTTGCATTGGACTGCAGGTGAATGCTCTGGGCCAGATGCTCAGGCCAAATCCCATGGCTGCTTGTTCATAGCAAGGAAAGGTAGAAGATTCCCAAGGGGTTGTTTTTGATATTTTTGTTACAGTGAAGTTCCTGTCTCAGAAGTGATGCTTGTATTTTATTCTCCTTTTTCAGAACTGCCCCCTAATGCAGAGGATACAAGTCGGGAGCATCATTTTATCAGAACAAGGATGTGTCCTTTGCAATTGTGACTCTCCTTGGCTGCCATGTGGGATGCTGTGACCGGCCTGCTGTGTTTTCTGTCTTTCTCTGGGACAGCTGAAGTGAATACTGCAGTGCTGATAAGTGACAGATAGCTTCGTGATGGACGAACTGGCAGAACCAACATATTTTACAGAGGTTAATAAGAGTTTTGTAGCTGTTATTTATTACCAGGATGGGGACCGCCTACATATGTGCCTATCTCTTATTGCAGTAGTAACGCTTTTTTGAAAACCAGCTCATCTGCTTTCCCCCAGGCATGCGTTTTCTTTTCTCCTCTTTAGAGTCTCTCCAGGCCGTGCTGCCCATTTGGCATTTCCCTGAACTGCAGGGAAAAGACTGAGTGTCTGGGAATGTGTGCACAAATCAGATGACCCGAAACAGCCTGCACTTTTTTTTCTTGTTACTGGATCACTCAGGTGTTCTTGCTTTGATTCTCCCTCTTTGTTACCTGTCGGGGCATTTGTAGCTGAAAGCGTGTTGGGACAGGGGCAGTTTGACACAAGCATGTATAGCACAGAGGAGCAGTCTGACCTGCTTGCAGGCTCCACGCGCTGCTGCTCCAATGACAACGGTGATTTTTCATGCATGTTATTGAAAGAAGGAAGTAACTATTTGCAGTAAGCCACGTACTAATCAGGAGCTGGATTCTTGGGTACCTTTAGTCTGTTTGTTTTCTCCTCTGAGTGACTGGCCTCTAAGCGGGACACTTTGCAGCCCAGAGCCTATGTCAGCCCCATAGGGTCTGGCATTTGTCAGTCACTCAGAAGATGGGAACTCAAGTGAGAGTTTTTCCTAGTTGCCAAACATTGTTCGTATTTAGGGAGGCTTTTTGTCCCAACCTCAGAGGAGCTGTCAGTATTCTGGCTGCTGGGCAATGCTCCTGCCAGCCCAGGGGCAAAAGAGGAGAGACAGGGTTGTCCAAGTCTCTGGCTAGATAACGCCTGGATTTCACCTCCAGCATGTGATTCAGCTGTTTAGCAGCTTGTGAATGCAAACACTGTTGAAAACCAAAGGGGCATGGGAGAAGAGGAAGAGGCATTTTATTTCTCATCTCCCCTCCTCTGCCTGTTTTTGTCATGTTGCTGTTCTCCTCCTTCCCCGCTCCTCAGCTATTTGGCAGAATCGCTGCCATTGCAAATGTACGTGACTAATCTGTTACTTGAGGAACGGGGAGGCAGATTCACAGGCACGAATGACCCAGGCTGTTGGGGAGCTGACGGGATCCTCTGCTGGGAGAAGTGTTGGTTGCTTTCTTTTTTTCTTTCTTTTTTTTTTTTTTTTTCCCTCCAGAGGTCTGCTCCCTTTGTTAAATGATGGGAGAGAGATACCCATCTGAGTATTACATGTGACGGATAGATGTTAAAGAGGTGGCCATCCTCTTCCCAGCCCTAGAGGCAGATGTGCTGCACCGGGACTGCACGTCCCCCTTCCCCCCTCCAGACGGTGGCACGGTGCCATTAGCCACAGCGTGCTCACTCGAGTGCAGAGGCTCTGGAAGGTCTGAGTGTGAGAATAGGGCAGATCCTTACTCGTTCAGCTCCTAACCAGCTCAGGCAGAGGCTCGAGGCCGTGGGACTGGAATGCTCCAACCTGAATACAGCCAGGCACTGTCCCTTCAAGCCTGGTCCTTGCCTCTCTCCACTGCTTTGCCTTGCTCTGTTTCAGCTGTGCATCCTTAAGTGCTCCAGGGGCTCCAGGCCAGAGGGCTCTCTGCCCCGCTGAGCTGATCCTGAAGAGAAGGGGTGATGTGCCAGGAGGTCTGGGAGGCAAATGTCATTTCATCACTGCTCTCCTGGGAGAGGTAGAGGGATCCAGCATGGGAACAACGGGGGTGGGGGGGCAGGGGTTAATGAAGAGTAATGGGATAAATTAAAGCAGGGGAAATGTAGGCCAAGTATTGGGGGAAAACATATGTTTAAATCTTGGCAAGCCAAGAATTATTTGTTAAAAAAAAAAAAAAAAGTGAATTCCAAAGAATGACTAAACTATTGGATACAGCTCCTAACTAGGTACCTAGAAAATGTGTTGAATCAGGCTGTTGTAGTGAATTACTAGCCCAGCTCTGGAAAATATACTCTAGGGAGCACCAGCTTTCCTGGTTTTCCACTGATCATAGTGCCAAAGCGAAATCTCCTGAGGCAAAGGGACATTAACTAACTTACAGTGCCATCTAGCCCCATCTAAGACATAAGACGTTTATGAGTGGTTGCTAATTTTGTTCCTGTAACCAGGAGGCTGAGTCACTTCAGCTCAAACCCACCTCCTGGGTCATGTGCTTGTGGATGTAAGTGTATCTTGGAGTGCATCCGTACATGCACTGGGATGTATTTTTAAAAACCTGTCCATGAGCCATAAATGTAAATGCCTGACTGGGAGCCATCCCAGCTGGACAAATCCTATGTGTTTTCATGGCCACTTGATGTGGGAAGGAGAGCTCAGTGTTTTGTTTCGGTCTGTCTGACACTTCCCATTGATAAGACCTTACTTTGATGGCTTAGGGATTTGCCAGCCTGCAGCTGTTTGAGCTGGGAGTGTTGGGTGCTGGGTGCTTGCTGCAGGCTACTTGTTGGGAGTTCTCCTCAGAGCAGTGTTTGTACAGCTCCTGAGCAGTAGATGGACTGATGCATGGGTTTGCTCTTTCTGGGGGGAAAAAAAAAAAGGCAAATATGAAAGCAATAGTGCTGCTGCTACCGTTCATTTTGTGAAACACAGTGGTTTTAGTGGTGGCAGAGTGTGGTGGCTCCAGCTCCTGCTGCCCATACTGTGCTGTGACTGCATTCCTGCATCTTTCACTGCCCCCACTGCAGACATAGACTCTTCTGAGAGATGGGGACTTGGGGTGAGCTCTGATGACCCATGAAAGGCCACATCGTGGAGAAAGATGCCTTGGGATCCCTGGTGCAAGGGTTCAAGGCCCCCAGAAGTCTGTGAGAGTCCTAAAATTGCTATGTTAGCTCTTTGGGCATCTGCTTTCTGCCCACGTGTGCTCCAGAGGGATTCAGAGTGTGCTGCTGGGGCCCACGGGTTTGGTACAATATTTTGGTTTTAAATCTGCTAAACTGGTGTCAGCCTTTCTTTTCTGCTTTGCAAAAGACTAATGCAAGGAAGCTGGCCAGACTGCCAAAGGTAGCAAAGTAACCTTTCTTTGTGGAGGGAAACACCCATTATCCTAACTGGGCTTGGATTACCAGAGTGTTGTTTCGCACTTTCTCCTTTATGTTTCCTTTTTTTTTTTTTTTTTTTTTCTCTCGTGTGCTTGCAGTAATGTCCGTAGCCAGACATATGCTCACGGCCTGGAATGAAGTCGACTGCAATTACATCCTAAGGGAGTCACTCAACGGGGGTTTTGTGAAGGCAGGACGCAGGCTCTGGTAGAGCCTGTTGCTGCTGCACATGTGCTTTTAGACCTCCAACTGCACTCACTCTGCCTTCAACTTTGTGGGAACGAGGAGCAGAAGGCTCAGAAATACAGCCAGTCTGGTGCACATCTGGAGGCAGTAATTGGAGGGAAAGTGTGCACCTTCTGTTTTCTATCAAATGAGGTGTTTTCTTGCATTAGCGATTTCAGCGCATCAGCACCAAAATTCTGTCTTTAAATGCACTTGCTTCCCTTTCCCCAGTGCTCTGTGCTGGTCCAAACCTTCTCCAAGCATAAAGGTGCTTGGAGCTGGGTTGCAGGGTCAAGTCTCTCTCCCACAAGGCTTCTTGTGCCTTACTTCCTTTATCTCCAAGAGCAGCAAGAAGCACATGCTGTGGCAACGTAATCATTTAATCCAGGCTGGTGAAACCTGTTCTCCAGATGAACAACTGACAGATCGTTTGCTCTGTAGCTGTGCATATGAATGCAATGTTTGTTGGGGTGGTTGGATGCTGGTGCCAGCTTTCCACCCCTATTTCCAGCAAAGCCAAAGAGCAGCCTGACCACGAATCTGCTTCCAGCTCCTTCCTCTGCTCCCTGCAAAACGCTTGCTGCAGCTACATTATTCCCGGGGCTCTCCCTCCTTGGCTGCTGGCTGCTGTTGTGGACGTAGTAGCTGCGCAGATACTTGGCAGGCGAATGCAGCCCTTGGAGGAGCGCAGCGGGCTTGGGGCGCTCGGGATAGGAATGTGTTTGCCTGGGGAGGCTGGTGATACCTGAAAGGGTGCAGCCAAAACTAACAAAGGTGTGTTCAGAGATAGATACAGTTTGATCTTTAGCCCCTGATACAAACCTTACCTCGTCTGGGGAGGCTGCTCTGCCAATCCCGCTTGTAAGGGTGTTAACAGCCTTGTGGATTGCCGGGGATAGGGGTTCCGGGAGAGGAGCACAGCGGGGATGTGTCCTGCTGCCTCCCTCCTAACTGCTGTGAGCTAGCAGGGGCAGGAGAGAGGTGCATCCCCTGTTTTAGGCCTCTGGAGTCTGAATGTCAGATGTGAGGAGCTGATGTGTGTGTTATCATAGAATCAAAGAATTATTTGTGTTGGAAGGGACCTTAAAGATCATCTAGTCACAACCCCCCTGACATGGGCAGGGTTTCTCAAAGCCCCATTCAACCTGGCCTTTAACACTTCCAGAGACAGGGCATCCTCAGCTTGTCTGGGCAACCTGTTCCAGTGCCTCACCACCCTCACAGTGAAGAATTTCTTCCTAATATCTAATCTACACTTACTCTAGTTTAAAGCCATTACCCCTTGTCCCATCATTACATGCCCTTGTCAAAAGAGCAGAGACAGTGGTTGATTGCACGTTGTGCAAATGCATGTGCTCATGTAGGGTCTCTGAGTGCCAAGCACTGAAAGTCTGTCCTCTCCTAAGTGCTGAAGGTACTCCTGGTGGGCAGCCTACCCTGCTCTGCTGTGGGAGGCTGCTAGCCCTTGTTTGCAGCTTCTCTGGTTTCAGGTTCCAGATTTTGTATTGTAAGCAACAGCTGGTGGTGGCACACTACCAGGGAGAGCACTATGGTGAGCACTGGTGGCAGCCACTGCTCCGAGAAACAACATTAGAAACTTACCAGGTGAATATGCAACGATTTTGCAGTCATATTCTTTATTTTTGGCTTAAGGAGCAAGCTGAGGGCTTGTGGCCAGCTTGTGCCCCTTGAATCTGCTTGCACTGCCTCTGAGGATGGAGAGCTGAAAGAAGCTTGCTTGCATTCAGACTGAACTCCAGTCTTCTTTAAAATTCCTTTTTAAGAAGAGCATGTGTTAAATATTTTCGGGGCCAGCACTGTGAGGTTGGCTCAGCATCCAGAAACACTTTCCAAAGCTTGTTGTCCAGAATAGTGTGCTCTAAAAATGCACTGCATCCCCCTGCACTAGCTGGTCCAACCTACTGTGGCTGTACAACAGGGTTTTTCTTTCAGCTGGGAGGAAATCCATATTAAGATCTGTATTTGTTACACATTGCAACAGCTTCTTTTTCTTTCTTGCTCCCTTTTAAGCACCTCCAGTGCCTAGCTCTGTGCTAGATGAAAGCCTGTGGGGCATTCAGGGAGTGCAGGTCTGGGCCATGTATCACCCTGTCACCAGGGCCGAGCTGGGAGAGGCCAGTACATGTGCACAGCTCAGAGCAATGAGTGTTCGGGTGGGGGAAAAGGGAAGTTTGAAACTATCACTGGTATTTTATCTTCAGCTTAACGTGGCTCAGGTTTGTCAGCAAGACACCATGGGCCTGAAATTTCAGGTCTGAGATGGAGCTGGGAAGAACATCCTAGAGCTCCTGGATTGCTAGCTAGGGCTTTAGAGACAGCTTCGGTCAAAGCTTCCTTCTTCCTGAAAAGAGACGGATGTCAGTGTGATGTTTGCATCTGTTATATGAAGTCCACTAAGACCTATTCAAACCCCTGCCTCTGTATCATTCTTTGTGGCAAGCATTAACTAGTAATGAAGGCAGTAAGTCTTTCTTGAAGTTAGTTTTCTTGCTGCTCCTGTATCCCGCTCTGAAGCTCCCCATGGCAGATGCTACAGAGGTGAAAACCAGTGCTCCTGCAGAGACAGATTAGCAGCGCACAAAATGATCTTTCTCCCCCTTTTGCATCCCAGAGCCAAGAAACTCTGCCATCCCTCCAGCCTTGCAGCCCAGCTCTCCCAAATCCCAGACAGCAGGGATGGATAACAGCTTGCTGCTCCCTGCATTGTAGCCCAGGCGATGGAAAGATAATGACAAGGATTTCTTGGTACAAGTATGAGCATGAATCCTCTGAAGAAATATTAACTCTAGTTGCAGTGGAAAAGAAAAAAAGTAAAGTAAGTGCACACATACACACACAACCTTAACTTCGTGTAATGTTGGAGGGTTTAGTTGAGTCTGACTTTTCTTCTCAGCTGCTGATACTCAGACTCCTCCCAACATGGCTCCACCACTGGAGCAACAGCTGCCGTGCTGAGGTGCACTGCACAGCTGCCAGCTCTCCTCGCTGCAGATCAGGCCTTGCACTGTGATACTGGGGGATTTCCTTGAGGCCCTCATGCCTCTCTGCCAGAGTGCTGAGATCGTGTGAGAATCTTGGCTTTTGATGGAAGAAAAAGGGGTGGGGGAGGGAGGAAGCTAAATAAGAAAAAACTTTCTAGCACTCATGATTGTGCAGGGCAACTTACAAATAGGAAATAAGTGTGACCTATGGTCCAATAATAATCTTTTTGCCCCTAGCACGGCTGTATGAACTGTTCAGATGATATGTGGGAGCGGGGGAAGAAAATGGAGCCCTGCTCAGTGCTGCAGGCCTTTTGCCCCTGCAAAAGAAATACTGAAAAATTCTTTTGTCACTTTGGATGCTAACTCCTGATAGGGAGTGGCTTTAGCTCTGAGGAAAGTTATGGTTAGTGCTTCCTACTGCTGGTTACTCCCTTTTCCTAAGGTTTACCTCAGTAGTGGCAGCCCAATGAAGGGTGTGATGGTCCATCACAGATTAACTCCTAAGCCTTAGGATGTTTTGCTAAATGAGGTGCTAGACCAGTCTGTGGAAATCTTGTTCTTGAGTTATCATTTATTTTAAATGCTAGGCCCTGCCTGTAAAGATGAAGTGTTTTCTGGCCTCGCTTGTCAGGAATGCTGCTATTCTTTCCATTCTCTATCTTTATTGCTTCCACTGTGGATACAGAGACACGAGCTTTCAATACCTGCAAGTTTCCATCTGCTCTGTTGGCAGAGCTCTGCGTGAAAAGGACCATTAGAAGTTGGAGATGCTACAAATAAGCATCCAGACAGTAATCCTCGCTTCCCCAGTAAGGCAGTGTGTTTTGTGTGGTTAGGGCAGCAGGAACAGGGCTCATGAGTGACAGAGCAAAAAATCAGTGATTGCTATTTGGCAGGATGTACTTAAAACTTTGTCAAGCTAGGCAAGTATCTCCATTGTGGTCTCTGACTCACGATTCAAATATGCTGGGAACATTTGAGGGGGCTGGGTCAGTTCTTTAAACAGTGGGAAAAACAAGGCTTTAGTGCACCACGGGTCTGTCCTCTACTGTTCTGCTTTGAGGAAACTGGTGTGGCTGGTGGTGGGGAGAGGGAGGTGTTGTGAAACCACACACGCACACGCGCGCATGTGATTTTGATCCCTCCTTAAAGTGTTTCAGACTCATTTGACTGCTGTGGCTGAGCTGAACCGCTTCTGACTTGTCCTCCTTAAGGTGAATGGAGGACAAAGCTGTGCACTGTGGCTGGTGACAGCTCAGTCTCCACCTCTGCTGCAGCAGCCTGCCTGTGGTATGCAATGCAGAGGAGTTAATGGAGAGGCTCACCAGCCCCTTCCAGCTATTCGGTACCACTCTGTGGACACGAGAGTGTCACAAACTGGCCAGTTGAACCAGGTTTGCAGCTCTGGTGTGTGGTCGTTATGGTGGCAAAAAGCATCCAGGCTTCCAGTGAATAAGGCGATGAGGGTAGGAAGGCTTGCTGGCAGCTGGGCTCTCCCGCTTCCTTCCACTGCTGCAGATAAAGCCGTGCAACCTCCCAGGGGGCAGGGTGCTTTTATGCCTTTACCAAAGGTGCTTTCGGTTGATATGGTGAGTTCCTGCACGTGGAGGGGAAGGCAGATATAGCCAGACATCCTCTCCCAGATTCTGTTGCGTGGGTGAGAGTGGCTGCTGGCAGTGGGATTGCTCCTTCCTGGTCCTCTGGCTGAAGGCAACAACCCGTTTGGGGATGCTTCCCGGAAAATACAATTGCAAAGTGGGCCCATGCTTTCAGTCCGTGGTTTTGCACCTTCTGCTCCTGGGAGGGGCTGGAGTGAAAACCGGGAAACGGTACTGGAGAAGTATGGCCAAAAATGAGCAAAAGGGAGGTCCGGCTGTGCTCAGTTCAGAGCACAGCTTCCTGTGTGTTCCTCTCTGCTACGATTCTGACCAGAAATTCCATTTTTGACCTGAAAAATCTTCCAGATGAAAATTAAATTATAAAAGTGATGTATTCCCACAAGAAACTTCAGTGTCAGCAAATAAGCATTTTTTTTTAAAACGAAAAACTGTTTTATTCACACACACACAAAACGGGCTCCCATTGATACCTTACTAGAGCATTACCCTGGTAAAATCTCCATTATTTTGTTTAATAAAAAATTATTATATTTTGCAATTAGCATCCATTAGGCATACAAGTTGCAAAGAATTGATACCAACCTTGCAGCCCTATTGAAAGGGATACAGTTTGATGGTGAGTTATTAAATCATGACCTATGCTATATCTATGATTTATAAAGGGTGGCTGTCAGTGAAGAAGTGGTATGGATGACTTGTAGGAGTGTTAACCCAGATAACAAGATTTTCTTTCCTTTTGTACAAAAGATTGCCTGCTTTCTGCACAGCAAAAGTGCAAGCATTTTTCTCCAACCAATGTGACTTGTAACACGGACTGTGTAAATATTTTCTGTATGCAAAGGTCTTTGCTCGTGGTTGTTATTGGTTCCATATTTACTTGGGATCTTTACATGCAGAGGATGCCTTTTGGCTTATGAAGAGAAGCTTCTCTGAGGCTGGATGATTCCCCCTCACACAATGAGTCTCTTCAGGATTGCATGTAATGCACAGAAAGGCTGCTAGGGGCAAGGTGCTTTTCTGTGTAACAGAAAACTTTACTAGCTCATTAATAAAGGCCAAATAAAATAAAGCTTGGAAAGTCAACATGTTCAGGAATATGCGCTGTTCTGGGAAAGAAGCGGAGAGTAGGTGTGTATTTATGCGAACAAAAGAAGTCCAAAACTTAAACCATAATATATCTGTTAGCTCATTAATGCATCTCATGCTGACTAATTCCAGGGGTGTTCCTGCTGCCCAGCAGCAAAAGTGCAAATAAGTGGACAGCTGTGATTTAGTGACAAATATTTAAACGCATCGTGACAATTCAGGCCACCCACACTCTTAAGTAAATAGAACTTCTGGAGAGTCGTTTCAAACTGGGCTGAAATGCAGAGCAGCCACTTTCATGTGCATCTCAGCCAAACAGCCTGCAAGTATTTGGGGCCAAACTTTGCCTTCTGTTACGCCCTGGGAGCCCCTGTTCATTCCGCCGAGTTTGTTCTGCATAGATGAGGGCAGAGCTGACTCTTTCTTGATGCTAATCTGACTTTTTCTAGCTCAGTAAGTACAATATCACATGCAAATGTGAATGTGGAACAGATCTGGACTCGATTAGCTCCTGAATCCTTGACAAAAAGCCATAATTGTTTATCCAGATGATGCTTCTTTGTCTCTCATACTTCTCTACACTTTAAACCCAAGGCTTTAACGGGTTTGTAAAATAAGTATGTGAGTGTAGACGACAGTAGTATCAACGGTGTGAAGAAAGCCCTTTCCTTCTCCTCAGCAGGTACTGGGTGTACATTTCAGTTGTGCTCTTCAGAGCCTTGGGCAGGGGTGGCTGCGGATCTGAGGGTAGGAGGGAGGGTATTTCCAAGACAATGCTTAGCCCGGGGCTACCATTACAGATGTGAAGGACCTGTGATATACATCTTTTTTTTTTTTTTTTTTTCTGCTAGGCAATGAAATCTGTGCTAGTGGCAATATTTGGGGCGCAGGGTTGTTGGAGGAGGGGAAAAGAAAGAGAATATGAAAAAAAAAATTGTATCTATCAAGGTAATCTAGGAACGCAAGTAGTAAAACATTTTAATCACAGTTATAAGGCTATGTCAGTGCAGGGCAGAATTAAGGCTATTTGTATGCCTTGGTTGGCTATTTGTATGCCTTGGTTGCACACTGCCACACTTCAACAAGTTTGAATTTATTTTAAGCATAACTTTAACTCTGAATTCCCTGTTTTTGTAATGCCTGGTCTGGAAATAAGTGCAACTTCTTTATATTTTACTTTACTCTTAAAATAGGCTTTCTACTTTAGCTCCATTTCTTTTGGCTTGGCAAGAGCACGGGCTGTCATTTCCTGCCCTCACGGGTTTGCTGTTTAAATGGAGAAGGCGGTGTTTCTGAATAAAGGAACACAGCAGTAAAAGCTGGGATGGGAGATGGATGGCACACACAACGGGCACTCCCAGGGCTGCTGTGTGCACAGCCCAGTTATTGCTTTAACTGCCCATGCCTGACTATCTCCTGCATGAATATGTGGCTACCTTTGGCAGAGAGATACTATCTTTGGAGGCAGAAGGAGCTCACTTGGGATTGGAATTTGAAATTCAGTTTCATGCTGTGGAAGTGACATTGTGATGTCAGCTCCCACTAAGGCCACTGGAATTGGTGGGATGATGCTCAGCTCACATTGTGTCCCCTGTGATCTTGGCTCACAGCTCTCTTGGCTCTGGGACTTCATGGTGTAGCCTCTCCACCTGGAGTCCTGATGGGCTTCCTGCTTTGCTACACATCCAGAGACACGGTGCCTGTCTCCCCTCTCTCCCTTGGTCCCCTGTGGAAAGCTACCTCACCCTCTCATTTCCCTTCCAATGTACCCATGCCCTACCCCCTGACTAAAGCAAAATTTCCCTCTTTTTTGGCAGCTGGCCTTCCCAGGGGCCCAGACTAACAGAAGCCTGAGCCCTAGCTGCCTGTGCCTTGGCCAGAGCAGAGCAACTATTCTCTGAGAGATAATGTTGCCTTAAAGGAGAAGGGATTATTTATTTCCCCATCTATTTTCCCACCACGCTCATCTTTTTTTTTCTCAGCTTCTGTGGGGAGAGTGATGCCTGTGCCTGGAGTCTGCTGCCACCCAGTCACCTACTGGGAGTTCCCCTCTTCCTGCACAATCTTCCTGGTTGTGGAGTTTGAGGCAGGCTTCCCATAATTAGTCCAAGCCTTGCTGTTGACTTTTAGTGAGCTCTGGATAAGGCCTTTCCAGGACTTGCAGCTCTCCTCCAGCTTGGTCCTCGCAAGCCAAGTGATGAGGCTTCCAGGGCTTCTCCCGTGGGATGGTTCCAGTGCATGCTTCTCACTGTCAGGAAGCTTTTCCTGATGCTCAGACTAAATTTTCCCCTTTTCAAATGTCATCCTGGCACTCCTACTTAGCATGCACTTTCTGTGCGTCTCACTCTCACCAAGCAGGCTGTGCTTTTCTCTCTCACTGCCTGGGCTCTTTCTGGTGCTTGCTGGCTGTCACCCACTTTTCTCACACCCATCTCAGCTTAGCCAGTCCAAGCACATTATTTTACAGCTCATTCCCTTTATAAATCAAATCTTCCAGCCTTTTTCTTTCTTTCTTTTTCTTTTTCTTTTTCTTTTTCTTTTTTTCTTTTTCTTTTTCTTTTTCTTTTTCTTTTTCTTTTTCTTTTTCTTTTTCTTTTTCTTTTTCTTTTTCTTTTTCTTTTTCTTTTCCTTTCCCTTTCCCTTTCCCTTTCCCTTTCCCTTTCCCTTTCCCTTTCCCTTCCCCTTCCCCTTCCCCTTTCCCTTTCCCTTCCCCTTTCCCTTCCCCTTTCCCCTTTCCCCTTTCCCCTTTTCCTTTCCCCTTTCCCCTTTCCCTTTCCCTCCCCTGCCCTCCTTTTCCCTCATCCAACCACACAGGAGTGATTTTCTGGTGCCTGTCACATGGTTCAAAACATTTCTTTCTCCCATTTGGCTGGTAAGTTTTCTAGTGCAAAGCACTGACATTTCTTTGTTGCTGTGGGCAGCTGTCCCTCTGGGTAACAAACAGCTGGGGATGGGTAAAGGCACAACTGGATGTCCTGGGAGCAGCCCAGACAGGTGCCCCTCAGCTACTGTTGTTGTCGTGCAGACTCTCCAATACAGACTGAGCTCCTGCTGTTCCCTTCCTCTGTGTGGAGTCATGACCACTCTCCCCTGTTTGTCCTTTTCCCAAGGATTTCATGGATATGAGAGTACTAACTTGCTACTGAGTAAGGTCTGCATGGGCAATGGCCTTGAGTTCGGGGAGGATTGGAAGGGAAGAGGGGCAGGCTCACATGAAACAAGTGCATGTGCATCATTATCAAGCCAGTCTGAATGTGCTTCCTGATAAGGAATAAAGCATCACCAGAATGGAAAAGAGTAAGAGACAGCTTGATTTTCCTTCTGTCTCCAACTTCTTTGCTGCCACATGATATGGGTTTTGTTCAAGATCAGGACCTGGCATGAAGGGCTGAGCTGCTCTCCTGCTAACATGGTCACTGGTACTGAGTTCTTGCTTTGCTGTAGCCAGAAAACGAAGGACAAAAGGGATGGGTAAGGCGCATCCACCACTGCCTGCTGTAGAAACCAAAGCTGTCACTGTTCCTTTCCTTTGGCACCTCCACAGCGGTGTCGTCTGGTCTCTGTACAAGGAAAGGACAGAGACTTACGGCCCACCTCTCGTGGGTCGGGTATTATCAGCGGTTTCATAACAGTAGAGTTTTAGGCTTAACTCTAGCTCTGCTTTTGTGTAGATGTCGCTGAGGGGTAATGGTGTAACCTATTTAACAGTGTGACCATACAACCCGTGGTTATTTCCATGTAAAATAGTCTGCATACTTTTGTAGAAACTGGGAGATTTTTATGGAATTGCATGTGTGAAATATAGTTTAAAGCACTGAACTGCCTTTTGTACACACATGAGTGCAGACATACACACACACACACAAGCATGTATCTAGTTGCAAGCTCTGCTCTGCAAAAGTGTTGTTGATTCTGAGGGTTTTGCCACTGCCTTTTGCAGCCTCTTTCCTGTCACGGAGGCAAGGAGCACCAGAGGGTTTGCCTCACAGGGCAAACAGTTTGGCACTATGCATTTCATGGCTAGAGGGTCACTGACCCTGGTATCACCTGGCCAGGAGCTGAGTTGTGCTAGTGACCCAGCCCTTAGGAAGAGGTGCCTCTGTTTCTGTGCTGGTAACCAATACTGCACTGCTGGGATAGTGGTTTAGCTATGACAGCAAAATTATGAGCTTTGCTTGCACTTGCTGAGCACTAGCATGGTACAAGTAGTACTTACCTGAGATCAAACTGAGCCCTTACTGAATTGGCTGGCACAGAATCTGGGCTGTGTGCACTTTTAGCATTGGAATTGAGTTCCTCTGAGGCATCAAAACATCCAAATCCTTCCTGCTGGCCTCCTCCCTGCCTGGTTTTCCTGTCTATGGTGGGTTGACCCTGGCTTAATGCCAGGTCCCCACCAAAGTTGCTCTATCACTCCCCTCCTCAGCTGGACAGGGGAGAGAGTGGAAATGTAATGAAAGGCTCCTGGGTTGAGATAGAGGCAGAGAGAGATCACTCACCAATTACAGTCATGGGCAAACCCGACTCAACTTGAGGAAATTAGTTCCATTTATTATCAATCAAATGAGAGTATGATAATAAGAAATAAACCCAAATCTTGAAAACCTTTCCCTCCTTCCTGCCCTCCTCGTTCCCCCTTCTTTTCCTGGGCTCAGCTTCATTCCCAAATTATCTACCTCCTCCCAGCAGTGGTGCAGGGGGATGGCAAACTGAGGCTGCAGTCAGTTCATCTCACATTGTCTCTGCTGCTCCCTTCTCCTTAGAGAGAGGACTCCTCACACTCTTCCCCTTCTTCAGCCAGGGGTCCTTCCCATGGGAGACAGTCCTCCATGAATTTTGCAAGGTGAGTCCTGCCCAGTTCTTCAAGAACTGCCCCATTGTGGATCTCTTCCACACGATGCAGTCCTTCAGGAACAGGCTGCTCCAGTGTGGGTCCCCTGTGAGGTCACAAGTCCTGCCAGCAAACCTGCTCCAGTGTGGGCTCCTGTCTCCACAGGCCACAGGTCCTTCCAGGAGCCTGCTCCAGCATGGGCTTCCCATGGGGTCACAGTCTCCTTTGGGCATCCACCTGTCCTCCACTGTGAATATGTCTCCACTGTGGAGATCCATGGGCTGCAAGGGGACAGCCTGGCCTCGCCGTGGTCTTCACCACAGGCCACAGGGGAATCTCTGCTCCAGCACCTGGAGGACCTCTTTCCCCTCCTTATTCACTGGTTTTGGTGTCTGCAGGGCTGTTTCTCTCACATGTTCTCGTTCCTGTCTTAGGCTGCAGTTGCTCTTGTGTGGCAGCTTTTTCTTCTTTTTAAACGCTCAGAGGCACTCCCACCATCACCAGTGGGCTTGGCCTTGGCCAGTGGCTGGTCTGTCCTGGAGCCAGCTGGCATTGGCTCCATGGGTCATGGGGAAAACTTCTGTCAGCATCTCACAGAAGCCACCCCTGTAGCTGCCCCACTACAAAAACCTTGCCACAACCCAAATATACTGTCTTGGACATCATCTCCTCTCCAAATTCATCTGGAAGCATTTCTTTCTAATGTTTCTGGAATCCCAGAAGGGAGCTTAATCCCTTCAGCATCCTCCTTGTGCAAAGCATACCTGGGGTGCCGATGGCTGAATAACCTCTCTTGCACTGAGAGCCATTAGCATTTGAATTAGGGACATGAGGATAGGAGGCGATTATCCCATTTAACATCTGTTGAGTGCTGTTAAAGGGACACCTTCAAGAAGAATGAACAAAAATGTAGTGGATTTTTCTCTTTTAGTAAGGGCTCCCCTGCCTCATATGAATATTGATATCCTCTCATGCTTGAAAAGTGGTCCACTTTCCACAGGGACATCTTATAATTTTTAAATCTCTTTCCTTTAGAGGTCTGGAAACCTGAATACACCAAACAGCATGCCAGCAGATGAGAGTGAGAAAGTGGAACTGTCCCCAAACAGAAAGGGAAGTGGTTCCAGGTATTTGGTAGCCAGGCTAAGCCAAGTGTAAAGAGAACAGTCATAAGAAAGCTGCAAAAAGAAGCAAAAGTTGAAGCATCTCCTCTCCTCTGGAGTGCTTCAACCATGAGATGAACAAAAAATCACTGAGGATTTGGCTAAAGCCAGAGAAGTGCTTTTGTAGGATCTACTCAACATATTGCGTAAGGAAACCTTTTTTTTGTGCAGGACATTTTTTTCAGTCAAAAAAAAGCAAAAGTGAGCAGGAATTATTACAGTTAATAATGTAGGTAATGCTGCAATACAGATAAATTTCTGTCCTGGTCCATGACTCCATCACTCTTGACAGTGTTTTAAGCAAAAAAACAAGGCTCCAGTCCTTGTCAGCAGAACGAAGCGTTTTCTGGACTCCTGCATCTCGAACATGACTCATTTTGCAGCTTTACCTTTTAGAGTAAGCTGAACAAGCTGAGGATGCTGCACTTTCACAAGGATTCATCTATGTCAGCTCCCTCCAAGAGGCTGGTGACTGGCCTCCTAGCCTTTCAGAAGGTCTGACCCCTCATTCAGGTGTGTTGCTGATGCCTGATACCCTTTCTGAAATCTGGCTCTGAGTGGGTATCCTGAGATGTTTCTGGAAAGTTTGCTTCCTTGTCCCCCCAGAGAGCAGCATCTCACAGAAGACAGAAATAAACCCCCATGGCTTTTGTCTTCAGGGGAGAGTGAAGAGACACAGTGATGTGGGAAAAATGAAGGGGCTTCTTTGTCCCCCTGTGATTTGAAGTTGGTGGCAACCAGTGTGCCTTGAGTTAGGTTAATACTGCAGCGTGAGAAAATCAGTTTAAGACGGTGAGGTTGTCCCTGGGGCAGAAGTGATGAGAATGGGCAGACAAAAATAGTTCTCCAGCCTTTTCTGTGGAACTGGATGTTTTGGCTTCCTCTAGGATTGAAGGGGATAAATCTTTTCTAACAAGCCAGAGAAGTCTATGAAAAGTCAAGATTTTTCCACTTGACTTTTCAGTTTCTTTCAATACAATTTTTCCTCTCTTGTCTATAATCTTTTCTTGCAATGAACTTCTTTTGAGGTGGGTGCAGTGGCAATATCCAAGCAAAGGTGAGGATACAGAAACATTTTTAATGTTAAGTAACATCCTTCCTGTTACTTCCTCCTTCATTATTTTTACCCTCTGTGATGACCACTTACAGCCTAATTAATGTAGGCATTATTTCCATACAAAGTAGTGGTAGCAACAAAGATGAACACACCTCTTTTCAAGCTTACATGTTTCTAAGAAGGCCCTTTTTATACCACCCTTACCACTTATCTGACCAATAAATCTGAAAATACATGCAAATGGTATTTACTGTGTTGTTACATGTACCTCGAAGCAGATGGTGAGCCAGTAACAAAGCTCACATTTTTACACCTTTATGTAGCACCTGGGGATTGGATGGGGAGCTGGATTAAATTCCTGCACATTTTGGGGCTTCACACAGACCTCTGCCTCTATGGCAAGTGCCTCACAACTGCTGCCAACCCCAACCACATTGTTTTAGGGTATTTTTCTTCATGTAGTATGAATAGAAGAACGCTGACAACGCTTCCTCCACTTCTCTGTCACCCCTGCCCACAAGAAATGTTTCCAAAGAGCCATGCCAAGCTTTTGAGCCGTCCTTGTGTGCATTGCTGGTGTCTCAGTCACCTGGGTGCCCTCATGCTTTTTCCATACTAGGTGGCCCAGTTCAGCTGATATTGCAGCATCCCTGGGCATTGTGTGTGGGCTGTACGGTAAGGCAGATGCAGGGAGCTGGGGGTGCTGCAGGATGGAGCCCAGGGCAAAGTGCTGAGCCCTCTTTGCTCACTGACATGGAAAAAGGAGTGGGAAGCACATCTCTCTGTTCTAGGACAGAAGCTGAGCCTGTAGCAAGGCTCCTCGTGACATTAAACCATCTGAAGGGCTGTTGTTAATCACCATAAGGAGATCAAGCAGGTCTGTCCTGTAACCAGGGCTAGCAGCAGGCTGTGTGGTACTCGGGTGACCCTGAGACACCACGAGCTGCTTTGACTCATTCCCATGCAGAGCAGGAAGGAGAGGGCAATGGTAAAAGGGTCTGAACTGCAGCCTGTTTGAGAGACACAGAAGCTCACTTGCTGTGACCACACAGAGTCAGTGCCTAATCCTGTGGGCATCCTTGCTGTGCCATAGCCACTGGCAGGGTGAGGGTCCATGCCAGGCCATAGGCTGTTCCACCAGCTCTTGCAGTTTGTCCTGAGGCTCACTCATCGCTCCTGGAAGAGTGCTTGCTGTCCCTATAAACATCCCCTGTTCAAAGCCTGTGGGGTTAAATGTTGGAGATGGGTGTTGCCAGCAAAAGTGAAACCCACCTGTGGAGTTTCCTTGGGAAAGTCCTCCCTGCTGAGGAGTTCAGCAATGAAGCAGCACTGAAACCTACTCATATTTCGTTGGGCAACACCCAGGCCTGGGGAAAATCTCCCAGGAGATCACCCTCAAACACATACACACACACCCCCCTCATCCCAAAGCTCTGCCCTTCCACTTGCCACCCAAGCACAGAGGATTAATAGGCCTAAAGGGTTCTTTTACTGAAATCTGACTTGCATGGGGCAGATATCTTCTTCTGGATTCATTGCCATAGCTCCCATTTTTTACAGAGAAGTAGATAGATGTACAATGTGTCTGGCATCTGTTTTGGGATGAGATGGATTGCACCTTCAATACATTTGTTTCTCAAGTGGGTGTGACATCCTTGTTTAGCCAGTGAATTCCTTCATCTCACACAGACACCTTTGTCATCTCTGTAGCCTTCATTGCCGTTCCTCTCTTGCAGCACCCACAGTTTTCAGCATCTTTCCTTTCCTTTTTATCACTTTGTTTTCAGAGGCCTCAGCTATGGGTTATTCCTTTCCATTCATGTGGTCCTTCTTTCTCCTGCACAGCACCTCATGGTCTAGCTCTCCCCTTTCCCCTCCTTGGAACCTGTATTTCTCCATGATGCTGTGTCTTCTGCTTATTTTCTCTGGCATAATGCATCACAATTTCCAATCTTTTCTCTCAGTCTCTCATCCCCATGTTCTCTCTTTATACCTCTCTCTTCTCCTGGGCAATGGCTTGCTGCCTCTTTGTTGAACTTGATTCTTTGGGAAACACCTGTGTTAGCTCCCCCAAGCTCTGCCTGCACAGCAGGCTCCAGCACAGCATTCCATTACCTTGCTTACCTCTCAGCCAGCCAGCAGCTAAGCACTGGTGGACAGATCTTCATGGGCAGAAAAAGGAGCTTTATCGGAAAGAAACTTAGCACTTTATAAGGGAAAACAGACCTTGGGATGCGCAGTCAGTTCACCTCCCTGGGATTCACTGAGCTTCCTTCTCTCTATGTTCCCCACTGCAACCAAGGCCAGGCATGGGAGTACCCACTGCATGTCCCTGGTGTCCTTGATCAAGCACAGGACTCCTCAGGGCCCTTTCTCCAGCAGCTGCTGACTGCAGGGATGGATCCCTTTATAACCTTATATCCACCACACAGGGGTAGCATGTAGGGGAGTTAAGCCAAAACCCTGCTCTGAAACCCTGGGGTGTAATGCACAGCAGTGAGCTCAGCTGGGGAACTCAGCAAGTTTTGGCTTGTTCTCCCATCTAGTGCTAGACTTCTTCAGCTAAGGGTGGACCTGCTTTCTAAGTAGTTCCCTGCTCCTCATGCTCCAATGAGTTCTTTCTTTTCTGCTGCTTCAGATCCAGTGATGGGAACTGCTGGGGAGAGAATGACTTCAGGCTGCAGGCTGTTTTCCCTTGTGGCTGAAGGGATGCTGTATTTATTACCTGTTTTCCTGAGGAACTCAATTCCCCAGGGTGATCACACTCTGACACTGTCCCACAGTTATAAGAATGGCCGACAGATGCTCTTTCAGCTTTTGGGGCAGTATTCAGGCCATTTTGGTAGTGAGATACAACAGAGCAAGGAGCCATACAGGTTGAGAAGAGCAGTCTGAGGAAGACTGCTGCAGTTTTTGGGAAGAGAGTGTTTCCCTAGGCATTACCTCAGAGACATTTGTCATTTATTTCAGAATTAATCAGCGTACCACTGGCAGCACAGGCACAGATTAGGTCTCAGCATGGTAAATTCAGAAAAACCCAAGTTTAAATGCACGGATGTTTGCTAGTTTACCCTCAGACCAGAAAGAACAGTGCCTGTTATTTCTTCCTGGCATGGGAGACATTGCAAAGGTCTGCAAACAACCTTTGCACAGCCAGAGTGTGCATCAAGTGCACTCTGGACATTGGTTCTGTGGGTCTCAGCTTGGTGCCATCAGCACAGTGATGTTTCCGAAAGTGGGGCACCACATTGCACTCATCTCCAGCTGCCCTGCTCTCAAACACAGACATCTGCAGGAGATGGGAGGTACCCTTCTGGTGGAGGCATCAGCCGGATGGCAGTGTGCCTTTGACCAAGAGGAAAGGAATGCAGCATCTCCTGGTGACTGAGAAAGCTTGGGTGGTTTTGCACATAGGAAGCTCTTTTAAATGTGTTTCCTCCGACCGCCTGGCCTTTTGTTTTTCAGCCATGCTTGATGCTGGTGTTGGAAAGCTGAACTCCCCAAAAGTGAACTTCCTCTCCTACTATAAACTGACCCTTGGGGTTGCTATAGTGACTGCAGAGCAGCCGGCGGGCTGTGTAAACACTCCCTCCCGCTTCCCATCACACTGGGCCTGAGAGGCTGAGCCACGGGATGTGCGCAGCAACCTGGATTATGCGGGTGGTTGTGAAATGCAAAACCGACAATTTCTCTGCTTCCTCCCTGCTTCCCCCACAGGGAGGCAAACCCAGCAGGCTGGTAGCAGGCACAAACACGCCCGTCCTGACGAATTTGGGCACACGGCATGGTACCGCAGAAACCAAATCCAGACGCTCACCTGGAGAGCTTGAGCAAGATGTGGAAATACATGGTGCAACTGGATTCTCTGCAACATCTGATTCCTGTGGCCTCACTAACTGTTGAGCTTCCAGCTGTGCAGGGAGAGCAGTTTGGTACATACAGTGTCACAGTTCCTTCTATGTAATTAATTGCAACAATCAGCCGAGTGTGAAATCCATCAGTCTCTAGGTCTTCTGTTGCTCACTTTGATGTCAGCTCTTCCTCTTTCATTTTCTTTTTTTTTTTTTTTTAATACATTTCATTAAAGTCTGTTCCTGACTCTCTGAGTCATTTTCTAGACACTGATGTTTGTGTGTGACTGTATCCATCCCCATAAAACGAGGTCAGGTATTTCAGCAGCAGTAGCCTGTGAGACAAACTGAAGCATGTGGGGAGGTGTTTCCCAGGCAGAACAGGGTATGCATCCCCTCCGGCCACTGCAGATGTTCTTCCAAACTGGCAGGTACTGCTTAGCCAGGGATTTTGTGAGAGGTGTGCTAAACCACCCTGCCAGGAGGAGATAATCAGCTCTGCTCTCACTGCACTGGGATGCAACTTAATGGGTTGTCTTCCAGAAATAAGGTTGCTGTCCCACCACAACAGGCCTGTGACTGCTCCAAAAAGCACAAAGAACATCATATCAAAGGTGTGTACAATAAAGCATCTGCTTCATGCCATCTGGAGGGCCCATTCAGAAGTGCCAGGCATCCTGCAAAACATCCACCTATGCCAACTGCCAATACACACTTTTCTTTTACTATTAAGAGACTTCCTGGCACGAGGATGGATGGACTTATGTGATCCCATTTTTATGTACTCAGGGTGTCACTGACCAAGCTGATCGATAGGTACCTTTGATCAGACACCTGGCTATACAGTCACAAGCTGTCCAGGGATTCTGCGAATTCCCATCCTTTCTGCCACATTTGGAAGTGTGTCCTTAGCCCCTGCTAAACAGAGTACTGGTGGAGGCAGAGAAGGACATTTCTGCAAGACTGCTTGTCTGTAATCCAAAACATGTCCCTATAATCCCAGCCTGTGACTCAGAGCTGGGGGGATGCAGAGGGTCAGTGTGGCCTGCTCATCCACTGCAGTGAGTCATTATGCTCCAAAGAGAAAAGGAGCCTCAAAGCCTCACTCTGATTGCTGTGAATGATGGCAGTGGGACAAGTTGCACAAAGTATGCGAAATCAAAGGCAATTCTGAGACACGTTTTGTTACAATATGAAATAGGGATCGGCTCTATAGTGTCTCACTAAACAGATGGCAGGTGCTGAGTCTGATTAAACAGGGTTTTCCAAATCACTCACAGAAACAACTGAGAGGCAGGCAGAGGCATAAAGCGACACACAGTGCCTTCTAGATCTCAGTGGGTTTGCAATTCTCTGTTCACTCCGTGCCAGCCTTCTTATGGAATTTAAAATATATAAGCTGAATTAGTTGGTGTAAGTACATGGCCTTTCCTGCTCCTGTCAAAGGAGTGCCCCAGTGTCGAGCAGTGCTGCCAGCTTGCCTGAGCTTGATGCAGAAAAGTGGTGAACCGGTAATGTGACAACAACACTGATGTTCCCTTCCTCCTGAAAATAACATCACAGAAATTAACAGCCTGCAAATCCCTCATTCAAGAAGGGGCTTAGAAAGTGTGAAGTGGGGCATATACATTTGTGAAGTAGCTGGGTGGAAGGGAGTAAGGAAGAAGAAGGAGAGGCAAAGCAGATCTGCTTTGGCAACCTTGGGAGCTCAAAGATGGTTGCACAGGTGAGTTTATCAGTTTTCCTCAGAAGAAATCTTAAGCCAGCTAGGCTCTTATGAGGGCTGGGACATACTCAAATGATGTGGCATCCAAATTATGTCCATAGAAGCAGTTAACAACCTGGATGCTTTAAAAGTTATCAAAACCTCTGCAAACCTCAAGAGACTGGAGGTCTTTTGTGCAATTTTTGATGATTCTCCTTGGAAGGCCAAATTTGTGGGCCCCAAAGACAACAGCACCACTTAGCTCTCCGAGCCCAGCTGCCCAATGCCAGGGCTGCATCTCAGCTGAATGCCTGGCATGGCAGGGAGCACCTGAAGTCACCTCCGGTCTTGGTGTTAGTGCAGCGCTAACGAAGCCTGAAGGAAGACAGTGCAAGAGACCTTTCAGATCTTTCCTGCATCTGGCTCCAATTCGGCTGCAAATGATCCAGGGATGCCCTTTCCAGATGTTGGACTGACACCGTGGCTGTCCAGGGCAGCTGAAAATTGCTGAGGGAGGGAAGGGGAAAGGATTATTAGCACAGCTCAGCTTAAAAATGAGGGGAGGTTTGTGAGGCTTCTCCAAGGTCTCCCTGCTGCAGGGAGCGTGCTCTCAGAGGTGCCCCCGGCTCTGGACTGCGAGTGGCCGGTCAGCGCTGCGGTCGGCTGCTGTTGCCTCCCAAAGCCGCAGCAGCATTGTTGAGCTGCAGACGTGCAGAACAGCTCACGCCAAGGCTGCGCACTCACAGGTGATCTTTTCCTCTGTACATTTTCCAGCGGAGCTGGCAGCTGCTCCTGCAGTGTGCATGCTTCATTGGCTATCCAAAGAAGGAACTGGGCGGGCGCTGATCCAGTTGAGGCAGTTTCAAGGAGTGAAGGCAGGAAGGAAAATTACCAACTTTGACATATGTTGCTCCCTGCAGGTCTCTCTTATTATAGCCTGGCGGGATGTCAAGGTGCACAGACACGACCCAGAGCTGTAACACTCGATGGCTGCTTTGCCTCCTGTCCCACCCCTTTCACACAGGCAGCAGAAGCAAAATCATTTCTGGCATACCAGGAAATCCTGGTTCTCTCTATTATCAAGGAGGGAGTGAGCAGTTATACAACTTTGAGCTGCCATCAGCAGGACCCGTGGGAGGGAGGGGGGGAATAGTTCACTTGGAAAGGAATGCTGCAGTGTAGGGCAGTGGTTTTGACATGCTGGAGTGAAACTTGGCATAAAGTAACAGAGGGAATTCGTTTGCCAGGTAGACGTGGCACTTGAGCAAGAGATTAAGTGAAATGGCAGTGGAAACCTTGAGAGATCTTAAGAGGTGGCACAGGGCATGTATCTGCAGCCCTTCGTGCAGGTTTCACAGCACTGGGTGTCCATAGCTTTCTAAAAATTATTATTTACCTGACTCTCTAGCTCTTTTATCTCGCCAGCACACATGAGGAGCCAGCTGTGTGCATAGTCCTACCCGGGGTAGGGCCTTCAACTTGACAAGAAGAAATGAAGACCCAGGGTTCACTGGCCTGAAGTGTTTGTCAGCCATTTGTGATGGCAGAAATCTACTTACTTTTCCGAGAATATTTAACCACTCTAGTGTGCCAGGAAGAATGTAGTGTGGCATAGCAGCCATCCAGAACAATGGCAAATATTTGTTCCTGGTAAAAATTTGCTTGCCACGTCTTCATTTACAGCATATCTCCTGTCTTGGAGCAGATAGGAAGGGGGGTCTGAGATGTTCCTCTCAAATGTCACTCTGAAAAGGCTGAGTCTTAAAGAGAGCACTAATGTGGAAAGGCTGGGAGAAATACACATGTGCATCAAGAAGCAGTAGGTGTGCATTGGATTTACACCTTCCATTGTCCCTCCTGAAAGTCCCTGCCAAGGGCTTGACATCTAAACAAACAAGTTAAACCTTCCTCTTAGCAGATTCTTTCTGCTGGGGCAAGTTCCCCATTGCTTGCTTTCACGCTGTGCTTTCAGCCGTTGCTTTTGTAGTCTGTCAGCACAACCTTGAGAGAAAGGACTTTGGCTGAGAGCTGAACACACAGTACCAGCTGTACTGATTTCCATCGCCTGGTATGTGGCAGTGGACTTTCACACTGTGCCTTCTTTGCCTCCCCCAGTTAGGCTGAAATCTCCCGCCACAGTTTCTGCTTTTCTTCGTGGTGGAATTGGCTTGGCCATGAGAAGCAGTGGATTTAGGCTCCTGCAGCCCTGCTGTCAGGACAGGAGCCCCTTGGCAGGGTGCAGGCAGCCATGTGGGATGAGGGGCCGAAGGCACTGGAGGAATGTTGATGTTCCAGCAAACTTCGGGATGAACTAGGAAAGCTGGAATGCATGATTGGATCAGAGGAGAGGAGGAAGTGAGTGGAAAAGGGAGATACCGTGTGATGGATGGGAAGGAGAGCAGAAGGGCAGTGTAAAATCACATAGGGGACGGGCAGCATTTGAAGGATAAGGACAATAAAAGTTGAGGGAGTGTTATAAGTGCCTAACCCTCTGGGGAGCTTGTAAGAAATTGGGCATCTCTCCCCCCCCCGTCTCTGACTTGGACTGTGTTTTAAAAAGAAAAGAAACATAACAGTTATTTTAGTGACTATTTTTTTCTTTTTTTGTGTGTGTGTGAAATACTCAAGTTGTTGCACCATGATTTTTTTCCTTTACATTCTTCTGGTTATAGCAGTGAAATAGACTAAAACCAAAATATTTTGCACTTTGTCATATGCTTTGCTGCCCTGTCCTTTTCTCCTTTCTGTGACTTTGACAAGGAGAGATGCAAAGCAGAGACTTCTCCTCTTCTTTAGCAGGGGTTTTACCCTGACCTCGTCACCCATGTAACGCAATGTTGCTACCTGGCAGCTATGATGCTCTTTAACCTTAAACAAAGGTTCACATGAAACACAGGCCTTTTGTGTGGATAGAGGGGAAATAGGATGAAGAAATCGGGTAATGCCAGAATGGCAGCATGCCTGGAACAAAGATTTGGAAGAGTAACGTGGGAAGGGGATGCTACAGCCTCCTCCTCAAATATTCTCCAGGTGCTGGGACATGGTCTAGAAAGTCCTCCCTGTCCTAGTGTCACTCAGATGTCTCTTCATCCCATCATGTGGCCTGCAGATACTGGTCACCGACAACTCCTTTCACCTGCTTCCCCTTTGCATGCCTTGGAAAAGCCGTATTTCTACCCTGTTTCCTCTCTCGCTGATATTTGTCCTTGCAAAGTGTACCTAGCACACCTATTTTCTCTGGCAGCACTTTTTTTTTTGTATCCCAGGGGACTTGTAAGAATTAGGGTCGGCTTGACATGAGTGGAGTACTGTACAGAGATATTTACAGCTGTTTGCAACGCTTGTGTTGAGTATGAAAGCAGCAGCAATTAGGATCCAGGCCAGTGCCTTCAGTGAATAATGGTCTTGGTTACTTGGAAATATCAGATGGCTTCAGCTTTATGCAGTTGCTACGAGGAAAAAAAGTTAAGTAAACAAAGAAAAAGAATAAGAGGAGGGAGTGGTGGTTTTTTTATTGGCATAGTCAAGAAGGGCAGTCAAAAAGAGAGTAAGAAACTGGAAAACAATACCCTGTGTCTTCTCTTGCAGCCCACAGCACAGAACATTTTCTTTGCGCGTTCAATATCCTTTGCCATGATCACTTTTGGTTCCTGTCCTTCGGAGACCTTTCTTGGAGGCCAGTGTTGTTATTTGGGTGCTTCACTGTTAGGAATTTTTTCTAATATTAAACATATGACCTTAATTGCCACAGAGGCCCGGGACCTCATCCCTGTGACACACCGTCACATCTCACGGTCTCCATAACAGCCAGTAGTAGTCAACAGCACATCCCTGAGGCCAGCACTCAGCAGTTGCCCCTCCTTTGTAAGATGTGTCCGAACAGTCCACTTGGTTTCCTCTGGAGGTTTGAAGATGAGGGATCCTGGTAAGACATTATTTCTGGAGGTTTTCCAGAGCTGCTACTTAGCCTGTTGCATAGATGCCTTCCTCTCCTATAGATAAGGGAGAAATGCTTGCAGATTCCTGGAAATATTTTAATTTTGTCGTTCTTTGGATAAGTAAGATAATGTAAGGGAACAGATTATACTGTGTTTCTTGGTCTCCAGCTGTGGAAAGAGGCACTTGGCCACCTTTGCCAGACTGGCCTTGGAGTTTGTAGTCTTTTATGATTTTCCTTCTGACTGGCAATGTGGGTTGCACCTGGACTTGGGAGCTGTGTAGGTAGTCCCTGCAAATCAGGGACCTTCACCTGGATTTTTGGCCTCATCTGACTTTTCTGTTCCAGAGTAGCCCTGATCATAGAGGAAGGCACAAGCCTTCCTCCGCACACCACTGTTCAGAAGTAGAGCAAGCCTGTTTTGTCACCCCAGAAGAAACCCTCTGAAGAATCTGAGGTGAGGCAGGACTTCTCCTTGCAGCTTGTTTTCCCTGCCCACAGCAGGGGTTGCCTCCTCTCACAGTGTTCCCCACAGCGGCCCCTGTTTCCCCCTGGAGATGCAGCCTGTAATGAGATCAAGATGGAGGGACAGTCTTCAGCCTGCTGTAGCAATGGAGGATGGCTGCCAGTGCATCTGTCAGTGGGATGAGATCTGGGTAGTCTTGCCTTCTAGCAACGATGGGGCTGGTCCTTCCAGACCAGTGTACTCCCTCTTGTGATGACACCAAAAAAGCCTTGGCTCCTTGCAGGCTGCTGGCACACACGGCTTGCTAGAGCACTGGCAAGTTTTTAAGGTTTTGTCAGATGGGAACAGTGGTGGAGAAAAGAAAAGTGAAACCAGATGTTTTTCCTTACGGTTGCTTCATGTTCATATGAGGGGGGAGAAGAGAGGCCATAAAAGTGTCATAACCCTTGATCCCTGAGGCTCAGCATTATACTGTGCAAAAGCTGCACCTCGGCAGCTGAGGGTCCTGACGGCACGAGACCACTGTGAGAGCTGAGGGGGAAGAGTCCTTGCATTTGTCAGCATAAACTGGAGGAAAAAGCCTTTGGGAAGTTAACGCCGATAGGCTACTTTTATGGAATGAGTTATTTTTTCAGATTTCTCTGGGGATGCATGAGTGCTGAGTCCTGAGGCTGACCGTCAGGCTTAGAAATTTGGGATGTGTTTGCACTGCAATCAATCTACCCCGCAGGCTGTGCCGAGAAATCGGAGTTAACTTCATCCTCCCCAGAACAGGCTCACCTGCCAGCACAGCCAGGGCAGCCCAGCACTGGGGTAAGGACTTGCTGCCAGGGCATTCACCTGACTTGCCAGACGGAGTTTTGCAGCCCTTGCTGCCCTGTGCTGCCGCAGCTACACATGTCCCTGCCACCTCAGGCACCCAACCTGGGTACCACCAGGCAGCCAGCAGCCATGTAGAAGCAGTTCTAATCAGAGGGTCCAGCTAGGAGAGGTGCTAGGAACAGTCTGACTCCAGTCATCTTGTTTTGTATAGGAGAGGCTGCTTGTGGTAGTCAGAAAACAACTACAAGGAGTTCCAGGCAGCGCCCTCCCAGGGAAATGTGTGCTTGGGTGAACGCAGAGATGGAGGAGAAGAAAGTTGTGTACACACAGGCCTTGAGCCACACAAAGATTTGAACAGAAAGCAGCCAGGCCTTTCCTGCCTTGTACAACTAGGACTGTGATAACCAGATATGTTTTTCTTGATATTTCTTGATACTTCCGTAATCAGTTTCTGTGTACATGTCAGCAAAGAGAAAAGGCTTTTCTGATCTGATGCAGACTGTATGGTCTCCTTGCAGGAGCTGGGTTAGGAGGTGATTCCAGCTATCAGCCTGAGTTCTGTATCTGAATTTCCCTGCAAGATCAAAAGTGACTAGGCTTAGTCCTATTTTGGAGGAATAAGCTCTGTTACTTCCCATACGATTCAGGTAGTTTGCTGTGCTGGGCAATTTATAGTTATAGTTCTACTTGTACTAATGGGTGACAGGAACAAAAACAGCATGAAAGGTGGAGAGTGCACAGAGGGGGCTGTGGGCTTGAATTTATAGGATTTCATTTTGGATCCTGGTTCAGCCAAAGACTTCTGCGGATTCTGTGGTTAAATCATGTAAACCATCTTTTGGAGCCTTCTGCCATTTTGCAAAAGAAGTAAGCAGCTCTTGGTAGTCTCTGTAGGGCCCTGAGATTGTATGCTGTTCCGGTATTATGACAACATGGTCCAATTGGTTAGAATAATTTTTAAAAATATTTTCATATGGGAATTACTCATCCTGTAAAATAATTTCATGGAATGACTGTAGAGTTTTTTTGTTTGTTTGGTTGGTTGGGTTTTTGTTTGTTTGTTTTGGTTTTTTTGACTTTGCAACATGTTTTACTCACAAAATGACTAAAAGTTTAGTCTTTTGGGGATGGGAATTGTAGATATTTTTTCTCACTGCTTTATTTGTCTTCTCCATCACCATACCAAGTGATGGAAAGCTGGAGTTATTTGCAAGCTGCCTGGCATTGCCATTGCACTATTTGTGCTAAAGCTGGCATCCTGGCTATCCTGGTGCACTACAGAAAGAGATTAGTTTGTGGGCAACTGTGCTTGCATCGACCTTGTATTGACTGGGATATTCTCGGACAGACAGAGTTCTTCTGGTCCTTCATCACTGATCATGTTTTCTAGGCCTCTTGTCTATCTCACACCTCTCTTCTGGACTCTTTCCAGTTGGCTGGTGTTGAAGTGTTGTCTCCAAAACCAGAGAGCAGTCCAGCTCCAGCCTGGATAGTCCTGGGTGGAAGAATTACTTCACTTGTCCAGTGGGTTTTTCTTCTGTTTATACATCCAGCACGTTGTTTGCCTTTTTTCCTACCAGTGTTGCACTGTTGACTGACATTCAGCACATGACCCTGATCCTTCCCTGCAGAACGTGTACCAAGGTGGTGTTGTCACCATCCTGAATCTGGGAATTGATGGATTTCTCACAGCACATAATTCCTTGTGCTTGGGCCACTGTGACTGTTTTTTCAGTTTTCCTTTGGTAAATGGAAAGAAACTTCTATTATTGACTCAGGCAATGTACATCAATGTTCATTTGAGGGAGGCTTGGGTGATGGAGCTGTGGTGGACCAGAGCACTGGGAGTCAGAGACAGATGTTATAGACAAGCCTGAAATGTAATGGCTGATGTTACCATGCTCAGTTGTGAAAACACTAGTTAGCTTTGTCAGGGGATGGGTGTTACTGACTGGTTTTAAAAGTAATTACAAAACATTGCCTGGTTGTTGAGATGAACATAAGAACAGTTTTGCATCTCTCTTTGAGTTAGGGAGTTAGTAATAGCCAGAGGGTGAGGATTTCAGGTGCATACCTATTATCTCCTGGCATTTTGCAAAATGACTGAAAACTTCAGCCAGTTTGCGAAAGGACAGGTTTCACAACACGAGAACATAACATATGTGCCTTAATAAGCTCCTGTAACTGAAAGAGAGCAGTAACTCAACAGCACCTTTCAGTGTTCAATGAGAGATGAAATTAGTCTGAGAATACAGGAGTCCACTCCCTCCATCAGATATTCTCCCTCCCCCTGTTGCAGCTAAGAACTTTGGAGCCACTGAAAAGGACAGAGTGGCCTTTAGACTTCTGTTAACCTGGAAACTCCCCTAGTACTGATTTTTTTTTTCTCTTGTCAAAAACTCCTCCCCTTGCACCCAGCTGCTTCTTTCTCCCTGCTCCTTTTGCTTTAGTTCAGCACAGCAGAACTTCTGCAGGATTAAAAGCCACTCCGTCTGCTGTGCAAGTGTTGGGAGAGGAGAGTGATTGCTGGGCAACTGATGAGCTGGGGTGAAACAGTGTTGGGAAGCAGAGCACAATGTTCTTTTCTTTTTATGGAAAGTGATATATTACTATAGGCCACAGTAATCCAAGGTTTGCTCTTAGCTACTTCACGATTAGCGAACAGGCCCCACTTGTGCTGTACCAACCATTTGTGCAGCTGTGGAAGGCATGAGGATGTCAATTAATCTTGATTTGTGCTGTAGGATTGCTTCATAGAAGAGGAAATTTATCACTGGGTTTGGTTTCAGGGTACAGAGATGGACATCATGCTATCTTTCCAGCAAAAGCACAGGCCTCCACTGTGCCAGACAAGTCACTGGTCCTTGCTGGATCTTCCCTGGCAAATTTCCTCTCTTCTCAGGAGCCTTTACTGGATCTAAAAGATGGAGCAATCAGCATACAGTACAAAATGTTTTGCAAACTTTGCCCAGACTGTCCCTGTGTCACACCCATTTGAGGGAAAAAATAAAATAAGGCTTTTCCTCAGCCATGTAAATGGCTGGAATTATTATTTGCATGGCAGCTCAAACTTTGAGAGATGCAGGGTAAACAGAAATAGGTGAAGCCCTGCTTCTGCATCAGCGACCCAAAAAAATGAGTAGGTAAAAAAATCAAAAAGCTGAAAAAGGTGTAGGCAAGCACAGCCTCAGAGAACAGATGTGTTGTCTTTTAAAATTCTTTCTACCACCATTCTGAATCAGAGACAAATGAATTTACCTTTCAAACTGCAACTTGCTGCTTATTTATTTTTCAGAGAAATAAATGAGCAGCAAACTACAAAAGTGATATTCTGACTGGCTTCTTATGCAAGGTGAGGTTTGTGCTGAACAATGAAGCTTTCATGTCTGAGGTGTGGTGAAAAAATATGGAATAACGTGACTTGTGACAAAATCATGAGACCTGCCAAACTGTTTCTCAGATCAGTGCCCGAGTGTACGGGTCACTCTTTCCTTATCCAGCATTCCAGCCCCTGCTACACGGAGCCATGCTCCCCAGGGACCAGGCTGCTCTGAAGCTGTTGCAAGGCAGCGCATGATCTAGTCAGTGCAGGTCAAAGCAGGGAAGAGGGAGCCGCGTGGCCTTCAGCAAAAACCAGTTCAGGGACCTGGAGAACTGGCTGTCTCTGTGAGATAGGGCTGAAGGGCTCGCTGCTGTACCTCTGCTGTGCTTGCTCTCTGCCTGACCCTGCTTGGCTGCAGCCAGCTCAAGTATGCCAGAAACACTGATTGTAATGTGGAGATCCCTGTGTGCGAGCCAGAGGAGAAAATAGCCGGGCAGATGGTGCTATATTAAGGGGAGAGCATCTCAGAATTGTCTGCTGGGATTCTCCAGGGGCAAGGGTCTGTCTTGGCCTCACTTGCTCTCTGCCTTCCCTGGCACCTCCTCCTCTTCTGCCCCTCATCTCCCTTACTAGGTCCTTCCTCTCTGAGGAAGATGTGGGATGATGCACTGCCCAAGGGATGCTACCTCCAGATGGAATTAGGGGGAAGAAGAAACCTGGGCTTATGGAGCCTGTGGCCTATCTTTGTTCAAGCAAGCCGGAGGTCCCTCTGTTCCCACGCTCTAGTCCAGCTCTGTGCTCTGACACAAGTCCCAGGGCAGGACCCAAGTGGCAGCTTTTCACAGGGATGGGCTGGCATGGGCAAGGGAGGGCCTCCTAATCTTCTCTGTCAGCAATCAGCTTTCTTCTCTTCAGACTCCATGGGGGAAGGACTTGCAGCAGCATGTTATTCTTCCTCTCCCAGTCTCAGCTCATCTCCCTCCCCGACTTCCTCCCCCCACATCGCCCCCTCCCTTCCCCAGCCGGTACCAGCCCTGCTCCTCATCCCTGCCAGTAGTCTCTGCCTCCCTCCTAGCTCTCCCCTCCGGTTCCCAGCTAAGCTTCACCGAGCAGGGCAGCAGGCAGGGGCGGTAGAGGAGGACAGTGACAGGACACAGCTGCTGCCTGCACTCAGCAGCAATGAGAGTGGCCCCTAGTGCCCAGCAGCAGAGTGGGTACGGCACGAAAGGCCACATGGCAGGACGAAGAGGGGAACCAGAGTCCCCTATGGAGGTCAGTGCCTGCTCCCTGGGGTAATCTTCTGTAAACGAAGCATCTGCACCTTCTGCAAACATGCATCTATCTCGGAAAACAAATAGGAGAAGCGAAACATGTGTGTCAGTGATTCAGTTGAAGAGCCTGAAGATTTGTGGCTTTTCACTTTACCCTTAAATATTTCTGGTGGCACTAAGACCATTTCCTGGTGCAGGGAGGTCTCCAGGAACCTGGGCAGAAGTTCCCCTGCCGCATCTCCTCCCCAGCACCACTGGAGAACAGAGTATATGTGTTGCATGACTTTTCCAGCCCTTTGAAACATCCTCATGGATAGTATAAAGCCAGTAGCTGAAAGCACATGAAACAGTCATCCTCCTTTATCAGTGCAAGCATCTGGTGTTTGGGGGGCTCAGAAAGGAGCGGAGCTGTGTGGTCAGATGTGATATGAGCTCCAGTGTGGTGTATCTGGGCTGTGACTGGGATCTCTAGCTGGTCACCACAGAAGACTGGAATGCATAAAAGCCCTGGAGTTGCTCTAAGTAATGGATTTTCAGAATCCTGCACATACAGAGAGAAAACTGTCTCTTTTCACCAGTCAGAGAATGGAAAGATTAAAGATGGAAATACTGGGATAGTCATGGGTGTTAAAAGGGATGTTGGGAGATAAAGAAGCACAGCAGCCGCGTGGGAACAGTAAAGCAGTCACTCAGAGATGCTACAAAAGACTTGTGGGACAGTGGTCATCATTTGCTCTATAGCACACATTTTACTCAGTTTATTCTTCTGTTGTAAAGATTGTTTTACAGCCTGTGAACTGTTTTCATTACAGTTCTTTTCCACACAGCCCTTTCACAATGTTTTTCTCCATATTAAACTTGATAGGTTTTTTAAGTGTAAGATTGTCACAGAAAAAGAGTTTGGGGTTTTTTTTTTTTTTTTATGTCCTGAATTTTAAAAAAGTCTTGTCCACAGTATTGCTCCAAATATTTTTCTAGTTATTAAAATATGATGCTCCTGGGTTTATATCATGTGCTTCTTCATATCATTGTTACCCAGTGGTATTTTGTGACGTATCAGGGTCCTCTCAGAACTTAGGTTGTTATTCAAGATGACTCTGCATCCATAAGGAAAGAGAAGGAGAGGTCCCAGGCTGCCTGATGAAAAGCACTGGTGCTCAAGAGAGGGAAATACTAATTCTTTTGTAGAAAGCAATGTGACATGCCATCTGTACAATGCCAGGCAGTTATGGTCATTCATGTTCAAAAAGATTGATTCATGCTGGAACAGGTGCAAAGAAAGGCAGTGGGAGGATTAGGGTGTTGGAGAGCTGAGGTTATAAAAGTAGACTAAAAGAGCTTGGCTTATTTAGACCAGTACCACGAAGGCTGAGAGAGGGATATGATCGGTCTCTATAAATACATCCTGGAGGTTAATGCTAAGGAGGAAGAGAAGCTATTTCAGTTAAAGGACAATGCTGACACAAAAGCAAATGGCCATCATAAACCTGGCATGCAGAAAGTGAGATGGGAAGTTAGGTTCATGTCAGGCATTGCTGCTGGCAGGCGGAGGGCAGGGGGCTCAGGTAGCTCAGGGGAAGGCTGTGTGGCTGTCACTACCTGTGCACGCAGGTTGGGCACAGCAGCCATGGGCTTGCCAAGGCCCACGGGAGGCATCTGCCCAAGCCTGTTTGGTGGTGTGCTGGAGAGGTGGCCCAGCAGATCCAGAGCTCCCACCTGCTCAGACCCTGAAGGCAGCACCAGCCCTGATGTCCCTGCCTGGCTGCCCAGGGCTCCCTCATGGCCCGGGATCCCATGTCAGCCCTCAGGGCCATAACAGCCCATGCCAAAACCATGTGGCAGCAGGGCCGGTCTCCAGCTCCCCACAGCCCTGCCCTGCCTACTCTACAGGAGATGTCTGGGGCTGGCACTGCCATCCATGGGACAGACCCCCATCAGCCATGTTAGTCCCACTGCCAGGGGTGAGCAGGGCAGGGCTGTCCTGATCACCATGCAGGACTTTCACCAGCCTGTATGCTGCAGTGGCCATAGTAGTCTCAGTTTGCCTGCCTGGGGAGAAAGAAAGTGCCATTGAGACGGGGCACCCATTTTGTTTTGTAATCTGGGGAGAAGTTTCCCCTTCTCAGAGCAGGGGTAATCTTGGGGTATGAAAGGAGGCAGTTTTTCCATCCTGTTGCTGGCTTTGGGGCTGGGGCCCGGGAGAGCAGTTGGCTCCCCAGGGCAGAGCTGTAGCAGCACAGAGTGTCCCCAGGAGTCTGCAGACATTTTGTTCCTGGCACAGTGCGTGGTTGGCTGCTGGAGTTAGCCCATGGCTGAGAAGTTCTCTGGGTGTGTCTCTCACTTGAAATCGCTCACATCATGTTGTGCTTCAAATCTCTGACTTGGGCTTAAGCTCTCGCTTCCTCAGTGTTGGCAACACCAGAAGATGAGTGAGCTGCTCTCGGTGATGGGAGCTGAGTGGCTGCTGGCTTGCCAATCCAGTTTTATTTCCACCCCACGATGTATAGCTTGATGAAAGGCTTTACCTTTGGATCAGTGGGATGGAGAGGAGCTGCCAGTGAAACTGTGCCTCCTGCCCAAGTGTGCTCAGCCAGCGCAGGAGCCCTGCCTCTCCTCTCCAAGATGCTGCTGCTGCTGCTTGCTCTCGAAGTGCTCTGCTGGTACAGTGCTCTGAGCACACCTCACGTTTGGTGGCCAGGCCACTCATCTGAGGACCAGGTGACATTAAGCAGTGAAGACCATACCTATCTGGCAGGGCCAGCTTTTATTGCTCCTTGGAAAATAAAATAATGCTGCAGTCACAAGTATCCCAGCTCACATGTTTCAGGGCTTTCCCCCTCCTCCCTCTTTTTATTTTCATTACTGGAGGCTGAGGGCAGCCCATGGGATGAATATTTTACTCCAGGCTTCCATTCAGCTGTTAAGTCAGGATGTTTGCCAGAAATGTAATTCTTTCTTATATTTCCAGGATAATAGCTTGGTAGGATGGCAGATGGCTCATTCAGGATGAGACATTACATTTTATTCCTGGCATAGGATGGTATGTGGCTGTCCTGCCTGGGAGTAGGTACTTGGCTAATAGTTCTTCTTTAAGGAGATTTTTTTGTTTTCTTTTGTCTTGTTCTAGGTGGTGCCTTTTTTCTTTTTTTTTCTTTTATTTTTTTTTTTTTTGCAAATACCTCTTCTCTTGTTTTGCCCAATGAGTTCTGCTGGCTGGGACATCGTGTATCAGAAAGGGATCCGTCAATCCATGTGTTAGATACCTGCTGCCCTCTAATGGCTGTCTTTCTCTGCGAGCCCTGGGAGAGCACGGGGTTTTGTGCACTCGGTGAAAGAAATCTGCTTAGCTCAGAGCTTTTTCCAGTGTTTCCATAGCATGGGACAAAATCTGCGGAGAGAAAGTTTGGAGAGATCTTTTCATTGCTCTTCGTGGTATAATGTGCTTCTTCCCTGCACTCAGTGCAAACTCCATCTTTTGCTCCTTGCTTCTGCCACATCCCATACTGCTTTGGTTCCTGTTATGGAAGTACTTGCATTTCCCAACAACTTTAGATGGGATTTAGAGGGTGGACAAAAAATAGCAACAGCATAGCCCTTGAACTCCATCACCTTTCTGCAGACCACAGGAGACCTGGTCAGAGAGACACTGCTCTGAGCTTGCCAAACACTTGGAGGGAGTTCAGACAGCTCTATTTGTGAAACGCTTTACTGTGGTAACAAAGACACATAGTGACAACTTCTGTTAGTTCACTACCAGACATATAATAAAGTCTGCTCTGTTCTGAGAAAATTATCGGTGCCCTGCCTGCCTTGTTGACTTAGAGGGATTACATTTCTTGGGAAGTGGGACCATACAGTTCCCTGCTGAATGGCTTGCTGTGGCTTATCAGCGGGCAAGGTACAGCATGTTGTTCCCTTGGGAGCATTTCCTGAACCAGCATGGGCTCCCTGAAAAGCCTGGTGCTCATTGAGTGCTGTGGAGTTCTTCTGGTTTTCTCCCCAAAACCAAAATCTTTAAGACTGACTGGGGGTACACTGTTGTATTGGAGCAGCACAGAGGAAGCAGTAAAATATCTGGAAGGAATTTTGCAGATGAGTTAATGATCAGTGGAGTATGAAGAATGGTACCGACACAGCCTGCATCTCTTTGCCAAGGAATCTAGCATCCTACTGAGGACTGGAGTCCATAAGCGGCTGGGGAGAACTAAAGATGAATTGCAGTTAAGCAGACAAACAAGCACTCTGAGAACATTTGGAGGAAAGTTCCAGGGGCTGGGGCCTGACTTTGTTCACAGCTTTCTCTCTTTTTTGACTTAACTACTTTGCTAATTTTGATAACAATCTCAGTGAGAACACAGGATCACAACTGTTGTTCCATCATAGTTACCCAGTCTCAGTGAAAATTTAATGAGAACAACAAGGCTGAAGTCTTTGATGTTCTCTCTTCTACCCAGCCTGGAAAGAACAGTTTTAGAGCTCTATTTATAAAATATATTTTAAATCTGGGTTTGTACATTTTGGAAGGTGGGGGTGAAAGCCTGGCTTCATTCAAATCAGTGGGAGTTTTGCCATGATTTACATGGGCCAGAATTTCATCCTTGTTTATATAGTTTTGCAGCCAGGCTGAAGAACTATTAGGAAGCCTGGGCCAGAAAAAGAAATCTTGAATCTTAACACTGCTGCAAACAGTTGGGGTAAAAATGCTGGGAAAGTCCCAAGGAAATTGAACTGGCGTAGAAGTCATGTTTAGCTGGCCGTGGTTTAGATGCCTTTTTTGTGCACTCCATCTCCTCTGTCGCTGCCCAAACTGCGAATGATGTGCTGCAGACCAACCTGATCTGCAGAGAGCTGCAATTCTGACACGTAGCCATCTGCAGTGCCTTCACGGGCAGGGGAATGCTGGGTAGCTTTTTAAGATCAGATAATAGGCGGGTGCAAGACAACCAGAAGTCTGAACATACTTAGTAAGCAATGTTCCTGACTAATGTAGGCAGCAGTCTGTTTAATAGCAATCCACACTTGGTAGCCAAAGCGCTATGGGATGTGCTTGGATCAGGTTTGGGCATGTACCAAATTAAAAAACTGCTCTGTTAGACGGGTTGCTTTTTCTAAGCTGCCATTATAGGTCAGTGCAACACACCCAACTAGGAGCCATGTGTGAAAAGGATTTCTAGGTCACATGTCTGTTGCTGAGCACTTGCACCCGTGGGGTTTTCAGGTGGTCTTTCTATATCTAGTAGCACTCAGCAGCTTCTAAATTCCTCAGTCTGTGCAGCAAAGAACATGTGCAGCTGTTCATTTCATTTGATAAATCCTACACCTCATACTCCAGAATCACAGTGAACATACTTAAAATTTCTATTTTGGGTAGAAGAGTGAAACCAATAAGTTGCAGTGTAGTTTTTACCTCAGAAATTGCACTGATTTTAAAAATGGCAACATCTGTGCAGCTTCTTCTGCTAAAACACTGTGATGCAAGGTGCCACACAAACGAGCCTGAACATCCACACATATCTGCAACACTCCAAAGTGGTTGTATGATTTTGAACTCATTTAGTTTAATATTGTACCACCCAAGCATAGCACCTTATGTAGGGAAATTTTCACAGGTACTACCAAGGCCTAATATGGATTGTTAAAACAGTCAACCCTTAAGGTAGAACTCTGAGCTAAAAATAAGTTGCTTAGTCCAAGTGTCCACATAAGGTTGTGCTATGCTCCATAGCTTATCTGGTCACAGTGACTTCAGAGGAACTACATTGAAGAATGCAAGAAAAAAATTTGGTCCCAGACTCTGATCTCAGATTCTCCTGTAGGCCACAGAAGCATGTAAAGCAACACTGTCCCTTCTTGCTACAAGATTTTGCTCTGGAGAATGAGAATCCAGTCAAGTACAAACTAATCCTGGACCCGAGTATGATGGCTGAAGAGTTGTTGGACTGGATCCTAAAGGCCTTGTTTAAAACAAAACAAAACCAAACCAAACCCAAAGCAAAACAGACAAACAGTCCTGCTGACACAGGTTGGATTTTTGGTTGAAGGAGATCTACTAGGTTTGACACTTAATGGATGAAAAGGGAAATTGTTGGGGTGACTTTCCCATTTTCTTCAAAGAAACATGCCAACACTTTCACCAAAAGCAACCCTCCACACAGAATCAGTTTGGCTTCATCTTCTAGGCAGAACTCACCAGAGAGAATTTTGTTGAACCTCACTGATATGCAGGTGGCTGCAATGAGCTGGATATAAACAGAGTAAAGGGGCAGCCCATAGGCCTTCCTTTTCCCCTACCAGTGGAAAAGGGATGGGTGAGATTTTCCTGCTGTTGTTCAGCTGTTGGTTAACAGAAGAAGCTGTTCTCTATTTGGGCTTGCAATGGTTGAGCAGCCCCATCTGCAGCTGTATCGTGTTACACACTGTTATGCAACCCCATCCTCTCTTACTAACAATGACAGAAGCAACCTAAATCATGAAACATAAAGACCATAATTAAAGAGGAGAAAGTGCTTATTTGGCATTTGGGTACCCACAGCCAATTCAGATTAGCTGAACTAGCAAATCACTTGGCACAAGCCTAATGGGGATAACATTTGCACTGGACTAAATGGTGGTAGTTTTACTCCACTGTTGACCAAGACAGTAATGTAACCTGACTGATGCCACCACAGCTTGGGCAGTTCTCTATCTTATTAACAGACAGGGACATTAACACCACAAATAGGAGGAGCCTTTGCAGACAAAGGCTTTGCCTTGAGTTCTGAAAGCATCCAGTGGAGCTCTGGTGTAGGATGATGCTTCACTGTTTCTTGTGACTGGAAGTTTGCAGGTGTACAAATCTGAGCAGTATCTGCTCAGACTATGCCCTACATTTCCCTGCTGGGCTTACCCTCTTCGTGTTGGTTATGGGATTTATGCATCCATGCAACTTGTTGCTGCAGTTTGCTGTGAGAAGTGGAAGCTCCCAGCAAGGAACTCTGAATCTAAAGAGAGTGTGCAACTGTGCAAAACCTTTGAAAGCTTTGGAAAGTGTTTCTGAACCTTCTGCTCTGTCCCTCCCTCCCTCCCTCACACATCTTACAGAAAAAAGACTTACGGTTTTTAAGATCTGATATTTCTTTCAGATTTTTCTTGCTGGAGGTCTTCCTTGGGGAACCCAGATTAGTAGCTTATGCAGGCATTAATGGATGAAGCAGCAGCTGTTGAATGTTAAACAAAGAGAGATTTTTATCCAACTGATTGCTAGATATTTGAGTTAAATAAGAATTAATTAAGAATAAAGGTCCCGCTTCCCTTTTAGCTTGCAGCTTTTATGCTGGTGAATATCTCCAAGGAACTCTGTGGAGTTTTCTAATTTGTACCACAGTCATCAGGACTCAAAAGTTCGAAATAAACTGAAAAAAAAAAAAAAAGGCAGATTCTTTTATGTTGCCGACTTGGGGACTGTGAAACTATATACCTGTAGAAACTTCAGTTGACCTTGAAGATATCTAGTGGGGGGAGAAAAAGACCTTAAGTTTAAAATGTAAAATGTGGGGAAGGTGAATCAGCATAATTTTGATGCCGGTGGCTCTGCCCACCAGTTTTAATGATGCATCTTCTCTTTTTTTTCTGCTATAATAATTCTCTGCACATAGTTAAGAATATTTTACAGATCACTGAATGCCAGAAAGGGTGCCAGTTACACTGTCCCAGTATCAGTGACAACCCACATCTTGCAAATTTGCATTGGATATGAAGATAATCACCAATGACTTTGGGCAAGTAGGTGAACAGTTTAGTTTATGGAGAATTCTAGAAAATACTGATGACAAAACACTGCAGCATCTTACCACTGGTCACGTAGTGAACACCTTCTTGTCTCACAGCTGTCCAAACCCTGGATTTCTGCATTTTCCCTTTTCACAACCATCCCATCACAGCCAGAGGCTTATCTATCTGAAGAGTCAGGCAGCTCTTCAAATAGGAAAACATTGCACGATGTTGAATAACAACTATGTTTCTTCATATTCATACATTTCTTTCACAGTTAATAATTCCTTTGCCTCAGTCTCTGAGAGGATAAGTTCAGGAATCTTTGAAATAGTTCTATGTTGCACTGATATTTAGCTAAATTTGAGATACAACAGGTTATTCCACAAAGGCGTCTGTAAAGCTGGGGACTGTGTTTACCAGGAGGGTGCAATATCCCATTTTACTGACTGACAGATCAGTCAGCCATGAAATATCACCTCTGCCAACACAGCAAGACAGTTCTTGAACCCAGGTGTACCTCTATCCCAGCTTCCTCTCAGCACCCTACATCCAGAGATGCTTCCTAACCTCCTCTAGGTTTTGGGCCTCTCCTTTTTTTTGTACATCCTGGGATGAGAACCTCAACAGCCTGGACCAGCCAAGCTCTGCTTCTACTGAGCTTTGCTATAGACTTTGGGTAGGAATCATGATGATTTGGCATGCTAATGAGCTCTTAATTACACACACGTTTAGATGCCTCCTCCCCTTAGCTTAGCTTAGCTCAGTTTAGTTTAGCTGAGCTCCCAGCAAGTGGTTCATGTGCCTGAACATATAGCAGGTGACCAGTCTTACATACTGATAGAGAGGCTCTTATTTACAACTGGGGTCACTTCCAAGCTATAAGTCCTAACAGAGCCAGGCTTTTCTGTGGAGGGGATTTGCAAACTGGAGGTAATGGGGTTCATTTGGCCCCCCTTGTTTCAAAGGCTGCCCCAGGTTACTCAGCTGAATGGTAGAATATCCTGAGTTGGAAGGGACATACAGAGATCATCAGATCCAACTCCTTCCACAGGACAGCCCCAAGGATCACATCATGTGCCTGAGAGTATTGTTCAAACAGTTCTTGAACTCTGTCAGGCTTGGTGCTGTGACCACTTCCCTGGGAGAGCCTGTTCCAGTGCCCAGCCACCCTCTGGCTCAAGCGCTGCTTTGCTGAAGTCTGTCCTTTCTTTACTCTCTCTGCTTTTCGGAATCAAATTTATGGTTGCATCTCCACAGAGTATAAAAGTTTCTTTTTATTATTATTTTAAGTAAAAAATATAACTGCCGTGGTGTCCCACTTCCTGGATGACATTGGCAACTTTATGTGTGGCTACTGACATTTCAAGAGAACCATCTTATACTGGCAGTCTGTGTTTGGCTAAATTTAGCAAGCCATGGATCAAGTGGCAAGTATGTTCCACCCTGAAACCTATTTTTGGGAGGAACTCGGGCATAGGCACCAAGAGGTTAAAAAGCAGTGTGGGGGAGAAGGAAAAAAAAAAAAAAGGCAGCAAAATATTTTGCAAGAATTGTTGCTATGTTCTGAGCTTCAGCTCTTGAAAACTGTGGCTCTGAATCACATTCACTGGGAAAACAGCTGCAGTTGTTTAAGATGCTACTGCTCCTCAGCTGTTTGTTACCTTCCTTTTGCAGGCTGGGGTCTGAACACAAACCTTCCTCAGCAGCCTAAAGTACCCCTTTCTAACCTAAAGCAAATAAGACCCAGGCATGTACGCCTTTCCTCCAGCATCACTGGGGAGTACAGCAGTCCCTGCAAGAGGGCTGGGTGGGCATGGATAGTGTAAGAACTCCCAGCAAGTTTCTATAATGGGTTTGGAAGGGCTTCATTTATGTGCACTGTCTGCCTGAGTGTCCTGACTGTACTTTGGTGTCCCAGATCATGAAATATGTTTCTACATATTCAGTTGTGATTGGATTAGTTAAAATTGTTTTGGAAAATTGACTTGACTAAATCACAGAGAAACCACGGTTTTGGCCATGATGGTCTATAATTAATTGATGAGCACTAACCAGATAAAAACCGGTTGTCAGCTCGCATAAGTGCATTCACATGGGTTTGTGTGTGTTTATCCAAACAGTTCAAGTCCTGTTTTGATTCAACTGCTTCTAGACACTGTTTATTCCCCCCCCCCCCCCCCCCATAGAAGTGTATATTAGCAAAAAGGACGTGTAATGCTGTCCTAGAACAGAGGTGTACCACTGCGTGCCCATCCTCTGCCTGCTGCCAGGGCTGCCCAGCGATGGAAGATGCAAAGCAGGCTGCCTGCCTGGGAGCCCTGCCAGCGGCTGACTCAAGGTGAAAGATCTCGGAGACGGGCTGCAATGGATAAGAGCCGCACCCGGTCTGGTTAGGCAGCACACCTGGTGCTGTCCGCTTCAGCAGCGATTGGGAAAGACACTGGTGTTTGCTGGCAGAGCCCCCTGACGATGTGCCTGCGGCTCCCCTGGGCTTCAGCCGCAGCAGGGCTGTGCACTCACACGGCTTTGAGGTCTCGCATTGCCCCAGCCTGTGCGGGTGGGGAGCTGGCACAGCACAGCCCGTCTCCTTCCCTGCTGGGGGAGGGAAAGGGATGAAACTAGGCTGGGAGCAGGTGAGTCATGGGCTGGCTCATTGGTTTCTCTTGGGGCAGCCTCTTGCTTGAGGATCCAGTGGTGTGTTAGAAACAGGAAAGGGACAGTTAGTTTCTGGTGGGGATGCTGGGCTGGCAATCTGGAAGTGCAGGAGATTCCCAGCTGTGCTACTGGCCTCAGCTTCCCCTGGAAACAAAACAGAGCTAATAATTACTCTGTCATGGAGTTCAAGCTCTGGAATATTGAACATTACTTAAGGGAGTATTCATGGGACTATCACTTTTGTGTTTTTATTAGCAACACTGACACTTAAGATGGAAATAATCTGGGTATCTAACGACTTCATCATGTAGCTTGCTTTCTTATTCCTTTACTGACCTCAATCAACTGGCAGAATAGCTCAGGGTCTTCTGTGTCAGCTGTTCGTGCAGAATGAGAGTATGCATGATTAAGATTTTTTTTTTAAAATGTTTTGTAACGTAGGAAAAAAGAAGAGGGAGTTCCCTTTTTTGTTAGGATGCACTAAACAAGTCCTTATTATTAAATCTTAAGACAGAGGTTTTGACCTGCCTGAAAGGCATCCTGGTAATGAGAAACTAATGCAGTAAGTACTTTTAGTGCCTAAGTGTTTAGGACAATTGTTTTCCTAAGCAGTCAGTACTCTTCTTTTTCACAAAAGTCTTGAGAGCACAAGGTACTCAGCCTTGAAAATATCTTGATCTTTGCAAAACCAAAGAAAACCATGTTTATTTTGTATTCCTAAAGCTGCAGTGAAAGAGGGGGTGGAATAGGGTGGGGAGGGGAAATCCCACCCCATACCTGAAAGGAAGCACAGCTAATTTCTCTCCTTCATGGGAAAAGATCAAGTATTTCTCAAGTCACAAGCAACTCCCCTGAAAAAGAGCAGAAACTCAATTTAGTAATGATGCTTTTGCAAGCAGCCTTAAAATCCCCCCAAAAGAAGACAGAATTAAACCTCTTGAAAATATCACTTGGTCTTCTTTGGGGCAACACAAGTTGGAGTACAGTTTTCAGATCATGCTCATCATCCCCCATTTTCACTTTGGTGAAAGTGAGTAGAAGGGGCCATTTCAGCCCCTCCTTGCAGGATGCAGGAGTGTTAAAGGGCAGAAAGCAATACTTCAAGGCTGCTTGGAAAGAGAAGGACTTTAATTCCCACTTTAGTCAGTGCTCTTCCCTATCGAATTCAGCAAGGGCTGCTGCAGACACAAATAAATGGAGCTGAAACTGTAAATAGACTAAACCTCACTGAAACTGGTGTTGGAGGGAGAATCTGTACACACCCTCACACTCACCCACCCTCTCCCTGTTTAGGGTAGAGCTAGAAAACAGCTAATGGTACCCGAAGGTAGAAATACTGCCTCAAACACACGCTTGTGATGGGCAACAGGGGCTTCAGCTGGCTACTGACTTTTCAATTATGAAAGGATTGAGGAGGGGAAAAATGATGGTGCCCTTTTAATGATAGAGAAAGGCTGTCCTAATGTTTAACTGCTGCTGAACACAGCTTTCTCCTTTCCTATGTGCCTCCTTCCTGACTCTGAAGTGAGCTACTTGGGGAAACACAAACCCAGAACCCTTCATCCCCCCAGCAACGATTTTTTTTTTTCTTGCTGTAGGATGGTAGGGATGGTCATGCTGGCCTGAGGGAGAAGCACAGCTGCAGACAGGGGTCGTAAATTTGTAAGAGACAGTGATCTGAGAGTGATTCCAAGAAAAAAAAAAATCTGCTGAGTCTTGCGTTGGCAGCTGAAGCTGTTAATGAACAGTCTGTATATCTGCTGCAGGGGATGAGCAGATCTATTAATGCCTGGTATTGTCAGGTTTGCTAATGCACCAGCCTGTTACTGGAGGTGGCTTGGGAGCAGCGTATGCTGTACTCAGCTGTCCCTTCTGCAGGGCAGTAATTTCTGGCACAGAAAGGATCAGAGGCCCACATCTGGCAGTGTCCTTGAGTCCTGCAGCAGGAATAGGGCACTGTCAGGGCCACTATCAAAGTTTGAAGAGGCTTTTAAACCGAGTTTAAATGAATTTCAAAAAGTGACATGAGAATGTGAACAAATACACTGCTTGTTTGATCTCTGCTCTGTGTGTGAGGGGGGGCAGAAAAAAGGAATTTGTGCATTCTTTGCAAGGGATGGAGGGAACTCCTTATTCAGCTACCAAATGTGTTGTAATGGAAACTTACCACTCCCTATGTTTTTGGCTGGCTGCTGAGGTCAGAAGGGGTAAAAGTAGTACTGTGCTGGGGTTAGTGTTGCTTTAGTTATGAGGAGGAAGCTCTGTCTTGTCAATGTAGGTTGAAATCATCTCTTACTATGGACAGATGATACTTAAGCCATTAAGACTTCAGGGATAAATATCTCCTCACATGGTAAAGTCCTAGGAATGTGGCTTTGCTACAAATCCAGATGACTGTCTAACTGGAAGCCTTCTTTTTTCAAGACACTTGGACTGTGTTGGTGTGTGACACTAGACTTGCTCTGACAAGTAAGGTCCCAGTGAGGCAATTCGTAAGGCTTATAGCCTGGTCCTTGTCTCCTGTTTGGAGGGCCCTTCAAAGCAGGCAGTAGGCTACTCTTACACTGCTGATGTTGGCAGAGGCAGCAGCTGAGGCACTGCAGCCCCATCTGTGTTTTGTGATGGTCTTTCCTGTACCAGAAGACCAGGTCTTGGAAAGTGGTTTGCTCTGGTACCACCAGCTCAGGACCATCTTTCTGATGGCCTTGGCAGTGGGAAGCAGGGTGGGCACAGGCTTGTCTGAGTGCCTGCAGCAAAGGCAGCGTTTCTGAGAGGTGTTGAGCTGGCTGCATGTACAAATGTCAGCTCTTTCACCCGTGTGTGTGGTATGTGATGGTCAGGGAAGATCAGGTGTGTAGTATTCATGTGGTGAGAAGAAGCTATGGCCTCTCCAGCTAGAAACTGGGGCACTGATGTTCCAGAGCACAGAGCTGGCAAAGTCTTATTTGCTGGCAGTTTCTGCAGTTGTGGTAGAGAAGGGCCAAGTTTCAGGGAGGAAAAAAAGTGGCCATGAGAACTTTTAAATCACTAAAAAAAGACACAGACACTGCAATCTTTGCTATGACTCATCCGGGCTGTTATTTGAAAAAGGCAGGCTGAACAGTCGTGGACCTCCTTGCTCAAGGGAGCAGCACTCATTTGTGAACTTGCTGAAGCCCTGAAAGTAGAATTGGTATAGGTGAGCAGTTCCTATGCTGAGCCTCTGACCACTGATTTCCCTCCAACCATGGCCAGATGCGACTCGGGGAGAGCTAGCAGGTCGCAGCTGACTAGTTACTTCCCACCTGTTGCTTCCACTGCTGCTGAACAAGTTTGAGAGGCAAAAATCCAGAAAATACATTCTCATTGTCATCTTTCTCCTAAAAAGAAGCAATGAAATAGTTTCAGGAATATCAATAACTCCTGGATGATGGGGCTTTGCACTGAATTGAATGTTGTCAGTGCAGAGATGTCTATGAAGAAAACTGGTGTCTGCATTATCAAATTGCGAGTGGAGATAATTTCAGGACATTTTAGCAATGTTTCTCCCACTTTGAATTTTATTCCAGGTTCACAGAGAGTCAAAGCCCTGCTGTGAACTGCAGCAGCTTGTTCAGTCACCTCCCTTTAGCGAGCGAGCCATACTCCCGTGGGGCCTTGCTGGGACATGAAAGTGCCGACAGATGCATTCTGGAAAACCTTGCAGCATCGCTGCCTCCCTCCTGGGGATTATGGACTTGTTGAGTCCTATCAGGGAAGACTGTGTCCCCTCAGCGAATCGTGGTGCAAACTGCTGAGGGCAGTTCAGTGTCCGGCAGCCCGGGCAGCGGGCAGAGGAGCGCTGGCTGTCCCCAGCCACCACTGATGTTTGCTCAGGGAGCGGGAGTCAGGCGATAACGAGTCCCTCGAGATAAAGCGCTTTTTGTTGTTTGCCTGCCGGGTCAGAGCGCGGTAGGTGTTATGCATTGCTGTGCGTTAAGGGTGTAGGCTGTTTAAAAGAAATTAAAAAAGGGGACTTTGAATGGGCTGGGTCAAGGTGTCAGAGGGTTAAATCAGAACAGTTCCGGCAGTTGCTAGAGGGAGAAAGTTGTATAACATCACCTTACACCGATTAAACTTCTCCATCTTAGCTAGCCATCCCTTTAAAGTTTTGATGGGAGAAACACGCGTGCAATCTTAAAGCCATCGTCTGTTTAATGAGCTCTTTTTTTTTTTTTTTTTTTTTCAGCCGAGTTTTTGCAGTGGTGTATCGCCATCCTCAAGAGAGGAAAAAAGATTACTGGGGGAGGTAGGAGCAGAAAAAAAACCAAACAAAAACCAACAAAAATCCAGTCTGGTGGGAAGGCTCAGCTGTTGAACAGTGCCACCTCCTGGCTGGCCCTGGGAGGGAGGGGTGTCCCAGCCTTACACTGACGTGTCCCTCACCTACTAATTAGCAGTAGCAGCCGTGGAGTCCCACAAATGGATTTCTCGCCAAGCGATGGAGGCTGCGGGGCTGCAAAGGGGGAAATCAGCTTTTTTTTTTTTTTTTTTTTTTTTTTTTTTTTTTTTTTTTTTTGCATTGGATGAAAAGAAATCCTGATCTCACCTCCTTCTCCAGGGGTGGGGGACTCAGAACACAAAATCTTTTGAGTCATGGGGGGCAAGGAGGCCAGATCAGTTGTCCAAATGTTGATACTTAAATTTCATAGAAAGTTGACTAGAGGCAACAATTTAACATTATTTTAAAATGAAAGTTCCTGTAGCGCTGTTGTGAATCTTTCTCCTTAGGAAGTAGGCCAGGATTTCCTGGTGTGAGGGGGTAGCCATTGTCCCATCCTCTTGGTCTCTGATCAATTAACACCAATTATCACAGGACCTAATGCACAAGGCAGCATGGGGGTAGGAAGGTAGCCTTGCTGTCTCTGCACTGGGTGCTGCTGCAACTATCCCCTGAGCCAGGATGATGTGAGGACGGCATTCTAGACCCCTCCTCGACATGGAAGGTATCAGCTGGACTTGCCTGGGACTGAGGAGCTGTATGTAGCTTGGGGTTCTGTGGAAAAAGCTGTCGTTAGGGATGCCAGTAGAGTAGGGTCTCGGCTTTGGAGAGAACTTTGGTTTCCCTAAAGAACTGGGTTCACAGACTTATTTTTGCTGCTGCACTTGAGTTTCTAGGAAGCTGAGCAGGAGTGCCTTGCATGTGAGTGGCAGTCTCGCGGCAATTTAGGCATCTCTTAACCTTCCTCCCCCCTTGTTTCCCCACTCCTGGCTATGGCACTCCTATGACCCTGGCAGAGCCAGTTCAAGAAGAAAGCTCAAGACAGAGGTGAGCAGCTTTCTATTGGTGTGGTTTGTGTACATGTGGGCAGCAGGGCAGAAGGGGCCTCGTGTGGGTGCAGTGGAGGGGGTGAGAGTGCACAGCTGAGACGACATGGACATGAGCACAGTGGCCTTGGTGCTTTGCTCTGCCGTGGATACTGTGTTTGTGATAGCTCCCAGTGTGGCTGGGGCACGTCTTCCTCATCAGGGTGCACTTCCTGAGGCACATCAGCTGCTTCAAGATGCTCTCAAGAGTACTTAGAGTTGTGCAGGACCTCATACATACAGGCAGCATTTTCCCTCTCTAAGGAAACAATTTCTCTTTGCAGACGTTCCAGTAACAGCATGGGTGTTGGGGTTTTTTTTTGCTCTAGATGGTACAAAATATAATAATTTATGCAATGCAACAGACTGGCTTTCTAATCTTCCCTCTGATGTACCACTTTGGCAAATTCTTTGGATTTATATCTGTATTTCATGGTGTTCCCCATCCTCCTCTCTTTCATCTCACTTTGTGGTGTTTCCTGTGGGCGTAGTTACTACTGAGGAAGGAGAGGAGGCAGGAACATCTTGAAATCGCTGTGGTGGAAAAACCTGGTATTGTGGTAGTGCCAACTGAGCAGAACTTCAGCCTGTGGTTGGGGCCATAAAGAAACCTTAGCGGTGCCTTTGATACAAGGAATGCTGCCCTCTGGCACCTTAACCCTTCAGCCCAGCTGAAGGATTTGTGGTATGAACCAGGCCAGAGAATTTTCTGAGCCTAAAATAAGTAAATAAAGCTACAGCACAAGTGCAGTGTCTTTACACAAACAGGAATCTCTTAAGCCAGTTTTGCTGCTGGAGTCCCCATATCAAGAGGGTACAAACTTAATAATTTTGGACTTTCTTTCAAACAGCTCATAATGAGTCTTTGTCTTACCAGTCCTCTCTGCTGTGTGGCCCCAGTCTTTTTCTGGAAGGTTCCTCCATTTAAACCATCCTTTAGCCACCGCTCTTTCCAGATAAAAGTGCTTTGCTTGATCTGGCTGCATCCTCTGACTCTGAGCAGAAAAACTTCAAAATTTAATATTTGTCTGTTAGCTCTGTCTCACCTGAGTTTGGGGCTTCATCCTAATGGACAGGTAAACCCCAGAAAGAGAAAATACCTCCCAATACTGACAGTGATATCAGTTTTGTGAAGTTCTGCACAAAAAGCTTGTTATTTCAGTTAAGCCAACATAGAAATATTTCCCTGAATCATTATTACAGGTGAACTGGGATTATAGGGTTTTTTTTTGTCGCAGAATACTCTGGTGTGGCTAAACCTAGAGATATCTAAGAGTCTACTTGAGTCTAAGTTTCTTACCTTGGCTGTACTTGGGGTTTGTGTTCACATTGCTTTTTTTTGCTGGCCAGTGGGAGCAGTTTGCTGTTGTAGACAGTACTATAGTGGACTGTGTGAACAAGCAGCAGTGACCTGGAGGTGAAAAAATCCTACAGTGTTGTTTGCTTGCCACCTCTTGTACCAAAGCTCATTGCAGTAGTGGCTCTAGGCCTGTTTGTTTGTACTCATCACCCTACTCAAGGTACTAACTTTTTTTGAACTCTTGTGATTTTTGTCATGTGTTAACTCTTGGAGATGCTGACAAAAGAATTAGAAACGGAAAGTACTGTGTGTTCCTGATGTAGGTCTGCAGTTCCCTAACATCCAGGGAGACCTTGAATTTGATGTCGCTTTCCTATTTTTAGGGAGCAACCAAAGCTATGAATAATAAATGCAAGTTCTGGGGCAAAACTGTTTTCCATTCATAAAATTCAACACTAAAGACTGAACAGTATCTTTTCAGCCTGCTGCAAAGCAATGGGAATTCTGTGTTTGGACTAGAGAGTTAATGACAGCTTCTTCAGCTTTTGCTGTGCCACAGTTAATAAACTGGTTCATCTTTGATTTTCATCTGGATAGAACAAAGGTGTCTCCAGCTAAGTGATGCAGATTAGTCTAGTTTTCAGTCTGAGGAGTTTGAACTTGAAAAAAAATAAAGGCAAAGCAAGCCCCTTTCTTCTGCTGGCTTCTCTCCTGGCTTTCAGAGTGAGGAATAGCTGGGGCATAACTTGAATAAATCAAGGAGAAAGAACAGATGAAAGTTATGGCACTGCTTTTGGGGCTGAATCAAAACCTATTGCATAGACACCAAAGTTTCTACTTCAGTGACGACGGGGTAAGAAATCAAATCATAGGATGCCAATAAGTTTCAGTGGTGTTGATTCTGTACTTATTAGCGTTTCAACACTTGAGGGGTCCTGTTGGAGCCCCAGGCAGAGCACTGCAGTGAGGGAGGGGTAAATTGCTGTCAGCACAGTGGTGCAGTGATTGAGGAGGATCTCTGATTTGAGTGCTCCTGTAAAGAACACCTCATGCATTCAATAGGGAAATCTGATTATGATTCGCTCTCTTCCTGCCCTGGAACAGGCTGTTGTTTTCTGAACTGATGATTGCTGAGTAGTAGAAGGAGATGAATCTTTCCAAGGGGCAAGAGAGCATCCTGGATCAAAGTACTTGGTTTTTCAAGGTAAAGTGCATTAAATTGGAGAGAAGCAAATCAACAACAGTAAAGAATATAATCTGTGCATTTTATCACTCTGCTAACCCCAGCTGTAAAATTTACCATAGGAAGGCTAATAAAATGGGAGCCACACAAGCAAACAGAGGGCACGGGATTATCAGCAAACATTTATTTTGGCTCTGGTGAAGCCACTCCCCTGATCAAAGTGGCTGGAGTTTGAACCTCTTTTAAGTTGTTCCCTTCGTGGTCTGTGAGTGCCCTGATGTTGCACTGATGGCATCAGTATCATCTGTGCAGCAGAGTGGAAGAAGGAAAGTATCAGGAGGGAGAAGGAAATTATGTGTGAGGCTGCTCTACTGCAGTGTGAGACAACAGGAGCGTATTTTAGCTTTTCCAGCCACTGCCTGGTTTAGGAAAACAACCTAAAGCTTATTGTATAACTAAATAGTACAGGCATTATCACAGGGCCAACAAGGAATGCTTTACGATTTGCAGGCTCATTCCCGGCAGACTGAGTAGCTCTGTAACCCTTATCAACAAAATGCCCCGCTGGCAGAAATCACCTTGAGCCTCAGGCTCTGCCCTTCCAGAGCCTCTTCTCTGTCTGATCCTTTTGTTCAGGGTTCCCCCTTTCTCACCCACCAAGAGCTGCTTGAATCCCTCTAGGCAATGAGTCCCTTGGCCAAAACAAACCACTCCTCTCTGCTCCTTTCAGGCTGGTGGTTGTTGTCTGGTGGGGGATGCTCACTAGGTGAATGTGGTGTTCTTGCTCAGTCTCACTGGCTGGGGAAATATGTAAAGAGCTTCTGGGAGGAGGTACACTCTTGAGTAACACGGTAGTCTCATGACCTCAGGAACAGGATCTTTGTATGCTAACATCTTGCATCTCACTTTATATGTTAAGGGCAGAGCAAAGGGAGTTTTATTTTTGACTTTCTTTCCATTTTTGTCCCTTCTGTGTTTCTTTTATTTAGTTTGTGCTCTGTTGGGTAGATTGTTGTAGACACCAGTGTGCTCGAGTTCAGATTCAGTTTAGGGCCAGCTCCTAATATGTTTGCACTAGAGAAGCAAGAGGGAAGCTGGCTTGAATGTACAATTCTTATTTTTAAATAGCTCCACATTATCCAGACAATGCCAGGCCAGAGTACTTGTTTTTGGGTGCTTCCCTGGAGGTTATGGGTGTTGAGGGGAGACTGAAGCAATCTGTAAGGCTGGCAGAGCAATCCAAGCAAGACTTTCCCCTTACTGTCCCACGGTACAAAATGTGTGACTTTCTGCCCTCATATCTGCCAGAGTCAGCAGTCTTGTACTGCATAAGGAAGGTCCTGCATCCATTATGTGAGGTCTAGGAAGGTTTTCCTGTTCTAGGCTGGTTGAACACTGCAGCATGTGCCCTATCCTACTGCTGCATAGAAATGAGGGTCTCAGCAACGTACAGCCACTTTACAAGGCTGGGTGGATGAGAGCTAGATTTGTGGGTGGACCTTCACACTGAACTAGGGATGTGCTGGTGTGATGGGAGATCTGCTCCTGTCTGGCAGTCTGGGACTTTGCCCGGGGAGATACAGAAGTCTCTGTGACTAGACTGTGCATGACTTGGTGGAAACACTGTAGTAGCTGTTTTATCTCAGCTTTTACTGATCAGTGACTGTATTTGTAGCACACTGATCATTGTGTTTGCCTGAGCCCTGTGGGAGCTCCTGGGAGCAGAATCCCATCCCATCTGTCTCACTGAAGCATTTGTCAGTCCTGGAAAGGTTACTGCAGAATAATCCTCTGAAAAGACTGGGATCTATGCTTCAGGTGGATTCTTCATCATGGTCCATTGCATGAGAGCTGAGGGTAAAGATAGGTTCATGCTTTACCTTCCCAGTGTCCTCTGGGACAAAAAATAGATTTTGTTTGGAATGATACCTTTCAGATGTTCCTGCTCCCCTTACTCCCTTTTCTCATGCTGCAGAACACTATCAAACTAATAAAAAGGAGCCACTTTGGGATTATTTTAGTGCTACACTGGAGAGTGTAGGAGATGGTGTATAAGAAATTTAAACAATGGATCCTTGTGGAAAGAATGTGTTTCAGCATAACAGAAGCAACGGCATAAAGACACTTCCAGTTCAGGCAATCTTGTCAGCAAGGGCTGAGAATCTGGCCCAGAATCTGAAACTTATGCCTCATATCCTTCACTTCAAGGAGATTGTTGCGGAAATGTGCAGATCTTTGTTTTGGCCAAACCCAGTTGTTTCCCTGCTCAGGCTGAAATTCCATATGGGATACTGCTCTCATCTGTGCACAGTGGAGCTATATTCAGACTCTGGTTGTTGCTGCAGTGCCCTTACTGAGCTTTTTGAGGCTATTTCAGAAAGATGGCTGCAGTAACTGCCAAATGTATTTGAATTCAGGTGTGATAGTGTGAATACACCACGGACCTTCTGGTCTAACAAGGAATTCATTGGCTGTGCTGGGATCAGTGAGGATGAACTCTGTTTTTGTTGCTTGACCATGCACAATGGTGTCCAATTAGAAACAGGAAATCAAGGAAGAAACCAAGGCATTTCTTAGGCAGATGGAGTAAAGCCTTTTTTAATTTAAAGGACAGCTGAAACCTTGAGCTGCCAAGTCCTGAATGATTTCTAGACAAGAAATCTCCCTGGCTCTGTGGTATGGCAAACATACCTTCCTCCTGCTATGGAGAAAGCTCCAGTTTGAGTGTTGGAATCGGGGTTTAAGATTTAGTCTTGGATTTTCAGTTTCATTCCAGTAGAAAAAGGGCAAGCAATTTTTGTGGTAGGAAGCCAAATGTTGTTTACTAGTGCTGGGAGTGAGGCTCTGCAGTGTCTTGGGTGTGAGCTGGGGAGCAAAGGATCAGTGATGGAAGATCTCAAGGGCCAGAAGTTTGATGCTTTAGAGATTAAATTCACACTTTTGGGGCAGCTGAAACCTCCTGCAGCAGCTTCTGCTGCAGATGCCCTAGGGGAGGCTCTGCACCATGTGGAGGCAAAGGCTGGCTTGTTTGCTGTGGTGGGCCTGGGGGCCCCTTCAGATGTGACTGAGGGTATAAGGAGTCTCGTGAATTTGGCTAAGAGGATCTTGGCTGTTATGGAATCAGTTTCAAGTAGAAATGCTTAAACTAGCACTGTGTCTGTTTTTAATCTGCTGAGTATTTCATCAGATAACAGACCAAGAAGCTTGGTGGCAGGAATTTGGGTTTCAGTCATGCTTTTGTTGTGTGATTGCGGTGGAAGGGAGCTGAGCAAGTGGACTCTTGTGGGAGTGCTGCTGCTGAATGTAGTTTTGTTAGCTTCTCCACAAGGTATGGCTCTTCTGATGTATCATTGGAATCAGAGAAAAAAAAATGAGCTTGTGTCTGTATTGTGCTGCTATTTTACTAGTTATGAAGACCTAAAATGCAGTGATGGTGGTGACTTGGATGAACTATTTCCAAAACAGCATCAGCACTTAAGAGTTGAACCCTGATCTGGGAACTGGTGGCTGAAGCTGTGATGAACTCCCTGGCCTTCTTTCTTTTCTCTCTCTCTCTTTTTTTTTTTTTTTTTCCTTTTCCCTTCCCCAAACCAGGGTGTAATAGAAATGTCCTGAAAGTGCAGTGTGTTAAATGTGCTCTATCCCATCTTGTGGTGCTTGCTGGTTCATGTTCAGCAGTAGTAAGCCTCCCTACTTGAGTAAGGCTCAAAGAGTTGCTCTCCTTTGCTGAGATAGCAGGTGAGAATTTTGCTGGACAGGAAGAAAGCAAGAGACTATCCCTTGCTGCTGGCTGTTTGCTGCTCTGCCATGTTGGTTATCTGTGCAGCAGGGATTCTCTTGCTGCTCAGGAATTCATTCGAGCTGCAGAATGTGGGTGTGTAGGATGGAGGCCATCTGTCAAAGCTCCTCTGTGGCCAGATGTGAGCCACAGCTGCCCTAGCTGCACATGCACCTCTCCAAGATGAGGCATGCAGACCAATTCTCGCTACCCTCCTTCGTAAACTTGTGCTCAGCTTCAGGACCCTCCTGTGTCTCTGATTCCTGCCCATACCTTTCCAAATCAGAACTCAATGCTACTCCCAAACCTTCCCTGACAGGGAAGGATCCAAAACAGTTCCTTATACTCTCCTACCCAAGATCCTAATCCCATGTGCTGCCCTCTGCCTATCTAGGTTATCTAACTGCCCATCAGCTATGCCAGGTGTAAAGGCTTTTGGAATTAGATGATTTGGGGATGTGCTGCACCTGGAATGTAATTTGTGTTACTTCTCCTGGGACTTTATGCTCAAAGCTAGGAACAGTTTGTCCTCTGTGAGTATAATACATGTGTAAACATGACTGATACTTTATACTTAAAATGTGCTAATTTAACTTGTTCTCCTCAATCTTCCCTCCCTCTTCCATTTACCACCCCCCATCTCCTCCCCTTAAGCTTTGGAGAGACCCTAGAATCATGATGAAAAATGAGAAAAAACTTTGTTTCAGTATGAATTTATTGAGAAGCAAGAAGAGCAAATATCTTAGGTACAGAATGATTCACATATCACTTGAAAGACATTAAAGAACAAAAAATTCCAAGTAGGCTCCAGAAGACTAGAGTGATATGAATCCAGTGGCAGGACATGGATCACTGGAAAAAGGGGCATGTTCATCCTATATGGATTTGTTCTGTGGTTATAACAAAATCTGTACTAGTGGAATCTCCAGGTAGGCCCCGGAGAAGATTTAAGCTGTTGAATGCTGTAACTGCATAATATATGATATATATATAGTCTTTAGCCTGTGTTAGAAATGGATGCCTCCATAACTTACTGCAAAAAAATATTTAGGCTCTCGCCTGTTCTGCCTTGTGCTATTTTCATCCTAAGATGAAAACATTGGTATTGGATATTTTCTACTTACAGCTGTATATATTAGAAGAAAAAAGTAGGCTACAGTGTGCATTTAGAGATAAAAGGTACCACTAGAGGATCTAGTGAATTCTTGAAAATAGTGAATTATAAAGAGGAACACCATCAGAATCACCATGTGGGGATTATTTTCTTCAGAATCATTGTAGCATGCAAGCAGCCCACTTGGCTTGAATAGTTTTGGTAGTTTGTAGCTTTCATGTAATTGGTTTGTTGCTAATAATAGTCTAAATAATTTTTCACAGTAAAATCGGCACAAGCGACAGTGACACGATCTTCATTAGTCAGCTTTGCTGAAATAGTGTAATCTCCCTGTGTGAGACAAAGGCAAAGGGAGAGATTAACCCATCAGTAGTACATAGCTGCTTCTGTTTCTATTTCCAAGTCCTCTTCCCAGAAATAGAATAACCCTTTTCCCATGAAGTTCCTCCAAAACCTTTCCGGTCCAAATGTTTCAGAGATGGTAAAGAACTTGCCCATACTTTCTGCCAAAATATTCTCATCAGGGATATCAATGCTGACAAGCACAAGTTCAAAATTAAAACAGTGCAAGGGGAACAAAATGTTTTGATGCATAAAAAATCCCTTCAAATCTGTGCAACTTCTCATGTTTCCTGTAAGCAAGCACAATATGGCCTGTGCTGTTCAGTAACTGGAAAGCAAAGAAGTGCTCACTTGTCTGGCACTTCACTTCCTTGGATCTTGTTATTGATATGAATTTTTATGAAAGAGCACCTTGGGGGGATGTGCGTGTATAGATGACTCAATATATGATGAATTCCTATATAATAAAACAAGGGGTAGTTTAATTTCAAATTGTGTTTAAAATTACGAATTCGGGCTTTTGGGACAATTTGTATCATTACAGTGCAAAAAAACTCTGAACGTTAAAGAAGCCATGACTATCTTGTTTTGGTCAAAACTGGTCTCTCCAGGCACTTGGAGAAGGAGAAGCATTGTTTATGGGGGGTGACAAGCTTACTTAGCAGATTTGGAGGAAGAAGTGAACTAGATTTCATTCACTCTATATTTCTGGCACTGCAGTAATTATTTCTGGTTTTTTTTTCTGGAGGGTAGAGGGGAGAAAAACCTGGGGTAGGAGAGCTTGGCAGCAGTGACCTCCTAGCTGTGTACCACAGAAAGCTCTTACCCTGCTCAGAACCCTTCTGGTTGTGGAGTAGAAAGAGGCATGGCTAGAATGAGTCAGGTTTCCTGACATTTGCCTTTTACAATGGGATTCCTAAAGCAATATCTGGCCTGTGTCCCCACAGAGAGGTTCAAGTTAAATGCAACATCCAAATTTAGAGAGAGGCCCACTGGCAACGTGCTCATGAGAATACAGCCTTGTTGTAATTGCTGTGTGGACTGTGCAAACGTCCCTCAGGCTGCTCAGATGAGGCCGTTCTTTGCAATGATCAGGAGACAATTGCTGTATGGAATAACTCCTTTTTGCCAGCATGGGAGGAGGGTATTATTTGCCTGATTGATTAATTAAAAGAAAAGGTTCCCATTCCCTTTCTCACAAGCACATTGACTCTCTAAAAGCTTATAGTTGAATTCATGGGAGTTCATAATAACTAATTTCCATTGTTTACTAGTAATTAGATTTTTTTTTTCTCCTCCAGAATAAATTTTTGGTTGTGGTGAAAAATTGTTATTAAAAGAGGATTGTGAACAATCTTGGAATTTCTGGCTCTAAATTCAGCTAATTTGCCCAGAATTGGAGTTTTGCTGGTCTGTGTGCATTTTTCTTGGGCTTTTTCTTGATTCAAAGTTCTATTCCTCAGTTTGTCTAGAGGTTTTACTATGTAAATGTCCTCAGTGTGTTAGCAAAGCTGCTCCTGGAGCAGGATGCTGATTGATGTGAACTCAAGCACTCCTGTCTGAGAGACCAAAAGTCATTGTTCAACACAGCATCTCTAGGTGTAGGGTTTAGGGAAGCAGGCTGGTAGGGGTGGGATAACAGCCTGCATAAGGGGGCCCAGCTCTCTGTGTAAAAGCCTTGGGAAAATGAAGGTTGTGGTTGCTGCTATCATCAAGGGAAGATTGAGACATATCAAATGGTAGCTGTTATGGAGGCTCTGTCCTCCCAGAGACCAGCTGTCCTTGTTATCACCTCTGCAGGTCTTGGCAAGCCTGATTCTTTGGGACTCATGTCTTTGTTCTGTATCCCTGTTCTGATCCTATCTTCTTTTCCTGCACCTGGACCAATCCTGTGATGAGCAGGCCTGAGATGTCATTTTTGGGCCTATGACATATGTTTTGTGTCTGCTGCTGAAGATCTGAGAACTCATGCTGTGCCTCTCTGAGTAAATCTAAGGAGTATTTCACTGACCATCTGAGCTCTATGCTTTCGTAGTGGTGACTGTGATCCTTTCTCTACTACATTCTCAACTGTATGCCTTGATAATCTAGGTGATGCCTTCCTCTCTTCAATCTCGCTATTTTGAGAGTAAGAGAGGGAGCTCTTGGCAGCATGATTTTAGTGCTGGTACAGGAGATCTTCTATACTGAGAAAATCTGTCGGTCTCTGGATAATGGTGGTGCTCCTATGCTTTATAAGCAAATCCCCTAATTTCATATTGGAAAGAATTAGTCATGTAAAACACTATCAGATCCAGTGTGCTAGCCAGGGGAGCTTGGAATGTGCTGATGTGATTGCTGGTAGTCCTCTGACCACACCTCATCTGGAAAGCTTGGGAGCACAGCTGTGACCAACTTACCTGTGGGATTTCTTTGATTCCCAGTGTGACTGGTCCCTCATAGTGGAGGTGTTCTGAAAAGCAACAGTGGTGTTGGGTGGTTAGACATGCAGCACATAAAGGAAACAAGGGGCTGATCATAGATGCTTTCTTTGTGTCATAGAATTTCAAAGTGCTCCAGTGACAAGCGTTGTGGAACTGCAAAATGCTGTATACACAGTCTTGCAATAGCCCTCCTGAGAGAAATACCAGCATGTCCATATCCCTTGTGGGGAAAGCAAGGCAGAGCCTGGACTCAAGGACCTGCAGCCCCTGCCTGAGTGGAGGAGAGGGTGGGTGTGCCTGTGTCAGCATGCATCCTTCAAATGGGGAAATGAAAGGGGAGGGGGACTTCTGAACTCGGGTCCTTTAGCATGAACTACTAAATGCCTGCAGGTGCAATAGCTGAACTGTACTGTTTTGGTAACTTTTATAAAAACCAGTCTGAGCTGAGTGTTTGAGGAGGACTTCTGACTGCTTGATGAACATGACCTTAAACTAATAAGAACATGTCTATTTCACTGATGCGGGAGCATTCACCAAGAAGTTACATGAGGTATTAAAGTCAACACAAGTTGTGCTGGTGACTGGAATAGAGCCCAGGAGATCCACCTTCCAATCCTCATCTCCCTAATCGTGTGAGGCATGCTTGCTCTTTGCTGTTGAAGAAAGGGCAACTTTGGCATTAATGGAGAGAGTTAGCAAGCTATTTTGCAGTTCCTCCTACTTTTTCATAGCTTACTGGGCCAAACTGTGCAGACTTGACTGAAAATAAAACTTGTAGATGTTTTGGTATTTCAGAATTTCTTGCACAACTTGCCCTACACAAGTCGTGGAAAAGTCTTAAGAACTGTTTAAGGATTCTCTTTTGTGGGTGTCATGAAATATTCTTTACTTTGACAGTGAGAGAGGAGTAAGTGTTTCATCATGTTTATAGGAGTATGTGCTGGCATCTTGATGCTTGTCACTTCTAGAGAGTTTTTTAGTCTAGTCTCACTGTAAGTTTATACTGTTTCTTCTGAAAGGTTGGACAAAAGGTTCATAACATCCTGATGTTGTATGGTCCATCTCACCATGCATGGACTTGGAAAACATTCCACAGGAGGTCTTCCCACACAGGTTATGAAATGTTAGTCTTGTAAAAAATTTTTATGAAAGAATCATGACTGTAAGATAAGCTAGGAAAAGGAGAAACCTCAGATATTACCAATGTTCTGCACATTTGCATTAATGAGAAGTTTGCTTAATGCAATGCCCTGATGGTTCTGGGAGGTGAAGATGCAAAACAACTCAGTGTTTCCCTGAAAAACCTAGTACCAAAACAGAGAATAGAATAAGTATGTTTTGGCTCATCAGTCTCAAACAGATGAACTATGCTAGGGCACCTGTATTGTACTCATTCCTCTCTGCATCCCTGGCCAATTCACTGGACACCAGCAATTCTTTTCCTTTGCAAAGAGCAGCCACCATCACTGCTTGCTTCTGTGCACGAAGCAAGAGCCCAGGAGTCTGACACATCTTCATTGCAGAGAGCAGTGACTCAAGAATTTTAAAAATACAGTACAGCCCACTTCTCAGTTCACAAATTTAATAGAGTCTAAATGGGAATTAAAGGCACTGCAGACTGCATGACTGAGGTGATGAGTGACTCCCTTGGGACATAAGCTGTATGTGTGTTAAGGCATATTGTGAGCTGCCCCCTCAGGGTGGTGTGGACCATGCAAGCTCATACTTTGTATATCCTTTCTTTTAATAGAGAGCTTTGTATGACAACCCTTCTTTCAGATAGCTCTGAGCCTAGGAAATCTTGGATAGCTGCAGAGGAGAAAGGAGAGGAAACTCAGCTGCGAACAATCACCCTTTCCCAAAGTCCTTCTCCCCAGGGACATGGAAATTCCTCTTGGATCACATGGCTCATTAGGATCTTACCTAGGCTCCCAGAAAGCCATCCAGAATCTAAAAATACAGATGCAGCACTTGAGCTCTGCAAAGTCTGTATTTTAAAATGAAGTAGGAGTCATCAGGCCATAAATTTGCTTCTGAAATGATGGCAATGCTAATCTCTCATCTAGTGTAGGTAGAAGCTATTTTTCCACACACACTTCACTGTGATAAAGTAGCCAGATGAATGCAGTCTTGGGGCTTTGCCTCAACCCACTCTGTGAAGTTTTCTATGATTGCTCTGATGTGTTGTAGATATGCCTTTGCTCAGTAATCAAAGAAGTCACTCTTATGGGCTTGTATTATCTTTTAGGGAACCTTCAGTTATGGAGATAGGTTCTGTGTGTCCAGTTTGAGGTCCATATTTCATGCTTTATGCTTCAGCAGTAGCCTTATTTAGCTCTTTCTAACCAGGAGTCTTGCAATGGTTCACAGTTACTAGTCATGTGGAGCTACTGGAGAGAGCCCAGTGAAAGGCCACTGATATGATTAAGGGACTGGAACATTTCTCCAGTGAGGAGAGTCTGAGGAAGCTGGGACTGTTCAGCGTAGAGAACAGAAAGATTAGGGGAGAGCACATCAAGGTGTACAAATACCTGAAGTGGGGTTGTAAAGAGGATGGAGCCAGGCTCTTTTCAGTAGTGCCTAATGGCAGGGCAAGAGGCAGTGGGCACAAACTGAAACACAGGAGGTTTCTCCTGAGCATCAGGAAAGACTTTTTTAACTGTGAGGGTGACTGAGCATTGGCAGAGATTGCCCAAAGTGCATGTGGACCCTCCATTCTTGGATATATTTAAAAACCCTGCCTGGACATGGTCCTGGTCAACTGGCTGTAGATGGCCTTGTTTGAAGTAGGTGCAAACTGGACTAAATTACCTTCAGATGTCTTTTCCAACATCAGCTACTCTGTGTTTCTGTAACCAGTCCTCTAGGAAACTCCTGCGACCTTCCTTGCTTCGATGGGGAGGGGGAAACTATGCTGCTTTGAAAGTATGTCCTTAGAGGAAAGCATGGGCAGCTTTTGTTTTCAGCTAGTTGAGACCTGCCAGGAAATACTATGGATTCATAGATGTGCTGAATTTTATCATTCCTATTCACTTTGGACCATGGCAACCTCCTCAGAGCCTCCACTGGCTAAATAAGGCTTGGTTGCAAATTTTGAAAAGCCCGTTCTATGTTCCAGTTGCATGAGAATTTCTACTATAATTCCAGAAGTATAAACATCCTCCAAGGCCTTAAGGAATATATTTATCCCAGCATCCTTTATACACATTTTCTCCATATATTCATACATTTTTACATCCCTTAATTGAAACAGGATGAACACATCTGCTGCAGTAACTGACACAAACACTGAGCAGCTCATTGAAAGAATTCTGTGCTCTTTTTAGAGAAAGCCCAAATGTAGTTGCAAAAAAATGTACAAACATTGGGAAGAGCATAAATTATGAGTGCATTTTTCCCCTTAAAAAAATCCCCTGTTTCTGTATTGTTCTGCTAGTAAGTTACATTAGATGTCAAGCATGCTGTCAACAGTGATGTATTTTCAGCCCTTTTTCTTAAAGACTTATCTGAAGGTGATTTCTGCAGAGCACCCTAGAAAATATTTATATTATATATAATATATGTAGTTTACCACTGATTCAGGATGATGCTATTGTATTTTTTGTAGCAGCTTTTCATTGTTGTTTCTACCAAAAGTAACTTAGTCCTTTTCTTTGCCAGTAGACAGGCCTTTAGTAGCTTCCAATCTGAAGCAGAGCTTTCAAACGTGTAAGAGCTTCCTGAGGATTGCTTCAAGTTACTAGTTATCATTTATCACGAAGATGCCTCTCCTTCCTGAAAAAAGCCCTGTAATGAAATTCTCACTCCTCTTTCTCAAATCTTCCTTACACTGAAAATCTGTATATGTTCTCACACTCTTGTACTATATAAAGACCCTGTACATCTGCACCCACCTCTTCCTTTTTTTATGTTCTAAATATTTTTAGAACTTCGGTGCTCCATGTTTGAGTTCTTCTAGGACACAGTCTTGGACCCATGCAACTGACACACAGCTTCTGCAGGTTTTATGGATGTAGGAATGATCTGAATAACTGCCAGCTATAGATGTATAGTTGAGTGAGAAAAACATATATAAATATATAGCCAGCTGAGAAGCATTCACTTTCTTTACTGGGGAGGAAAAAGTGAGATGAAGGAGCTAAGCAAGATGTCACTGTGCATCAGCACAAAGACCTAGCTTTGTGGTATAGCTGCTTTCTCAGAAACAGGTACCTAAATTCTCAATGTGATAGCCAGTTTTGTAATTCATTATGTGTTTGCTACTTTTATTCACAAATACTGTTTCAGAAACTTGCCCACTGTAACACCTACACTAATGTAAAGAATGGAGATCTGAAGCAAGGTGGGGGTTTCTCTGTGGTTTGGGAATGTGCACAAGGAATTGTACAAGTGTTCTGATGGTGCCTTTGTCAGTTGGGCCTGAAAGAAAACTTGCAGAGGATGCAGCTATGTTTATGTCAGGAAACTTTCTTTAAGCATGCAAGTTGTGGTTGGCACATTGCTAAATATTACCCTGGTAGGTCTTTTACTCTGATTTTAGTGATTTCATTGGGAAATCTGTTGAATTTTATGTAACTGTTTTCTTTGAAGGAAGTGGGGAATAACTATCACTTTCTACTAAAAAAGAGGAAGACCTGAGTTCATGCTATGCCACAAAGAATTTAGCAGTCTTGCTGCTATTGTTCTTAAGTGGACAATGGCCAGCTTCCTTGCAACCTTTGAGCTAAGAACTTCACAACAGGCATACAGCTCAAAGAAAAGGATCTTGGAATTATATGTAGAAGTCCTAATGAGCAGTGCCAGACATGACCCTTGCTTAACAAAAATAGTGAATACTGTATGATTATGATGAACATGAAACTTCCAGCTATATTAAGTCTTTCCAGCACAAAGAGTATTTCCAGTCATGGCAAAACTGTAGGAGAGCAAATAACAATAAAAACAAACAGAAAGAAAACAACCTCAAACACCTAAGACTTTGCCACATCCGGCTCTTATAAGTCTCTTTTTTTTGTGACTTCTGCTCTGCTCTTCCACACCAGCGAGTGGATCAACAAAACCCGTAGTAGGACGATGTTCTATATAATTTTAGGAGAGGGAGGAACAGGCAATTTTTGGTCTCATTGTGAAAGGCAAGCAAATTTTGTGTGGAACTATATTTAAACTCAGGTCAGATCTGGCCAGATGTTGGAAATGTTGCCTGTACAACAGGGTAAAAGGGGACTCTCCATGAAAAGCTTCAGTTGAAAGGGCTATATGCTCCCCCATACCTTTGGTAGGCTGCATACTTGGCCATTCACATGTTGTCCTTTCTGCATAGGTATTAGGTCATATTTACAGCTGTGCTAATATGGTAAATTATGCCTGAATTGTCCTAAATTGGTCTTCATCTCAATTCTGTGTCCTAAAACATGGTTTGGAATAAACTGTCAACTAATTAAGAAATACCACATTTTCAATTTGAACCTCAGTCTGAGAAAGTTCACTTCTTTCCCACTGTGACTTAATTACCAAATAATAATAGCTACTGAAAGAGAGGGTGTGTATTAAAAAGTTTGTGGCAGAGGTTCTTGCATGAAAGCAGGAATGCTTCTAAATGAAGATACATAGTATTATTTAAGCAACCAACTATGGGTTTACATCATAATGTACTTCAATTAGTAGAAACAATCGCCTGTCAGTTTAAGATTAAGGGACTTGGAAACCCCAGGAGGTTTTGGCTTTGTGGCTTAATGTGTGAATAGCAGTTTGTGTTCAGCTCAGGGCTGACTCTACTTCTCCTTAATGTATTCTCTAAAGGATGTTTAGTACTTCATCAGAATAAGATAGTTTTTCAGTTGGTCTGTGGGTGGGTTTTTTCCACTTGTAATTCAATACAAAATTGAAGAAACGTCTGAATTTAATTTTTTTTGTCTATCTGGCTTACAGGATTTACATAATTGGTTGCTCATGCAGCATTTATCTATTATTCTTTATGATAGTTCTGTGCTGTGTGAAATGTCTTAGTCATTTTCCAGGGGCTGTCTTAGCAGTAGTGCTGTGCATGGTCTTTAAACTCACAGCCCTTGCACATGAGTTATTGTAGTGTTATCAGGATGTGGATGGAAGGAAGGCAGAGCTTCTGTAACTAACTGGTGCTCTAACAACTCAAACTTCTCTGTGACTCTACCTGTTCATTTTAAAATCAGCTCAAAGAGATGATCATGATGTAAGAGGGATTTAAAAATAACTGTTTAAGATATGTGGATATTAAAGTCCAGAAGCATGACCATAGCTCTTCCAGACATAGCACGGCTAACTTGGCACTACCTACTCTGTGTTGTGGCAGAAGGGACCTTGAGGTGCTCAGGCTCACCTGGGACCAAAGATGCCTGCTTTCTTATGGCAGCTTATACTGCTGCAAACCAGTCAGTGCAAGTGTTCACCAGTTGGCTGTTCAGCTGGCAGGAACTGAATTCATGTGACTGCTACACAGGCACACGTTGAGCAGAAACAAGTTGCAAACCATAGACGGTATCAAATAGTATCTTGGTCCAAAAATCCTTATTCAAGCATAATTCCCCTTAAAGTAAGCTGAAAATAGCCTTTGAGGACAGGAAGTGTTACTTGCTTAATAGTGAAGAACACGTTCAGAACAGTTGTTTGTTTGTTCGGCCTTTTCTTTTACAGAACTAGCCATTATTTTTGCCATACTTCTTGCTCACATGACAATCACATGCCCATAAAAAGGGATTATGAACCTCTCTGCTGTTGGATAGGTTCACATAACCACAGCTATTTTTTATGGACTTGAAATCCCATGTGTGTGCAATTTTCTGTGATTAAAAGAAAAGCAAAAAAACAGGTTAGGGGGAAAAGCAGGCTCTTAAATTAAAACATCTCTGTCCTACTGTGTTTCTGTCACCCATTAACATGCTGTTGAAGTAAACAGAACATTACGATGTATTGGTGTGTTCAACAGCACAGCGGGTGCATCCTGCTTGGAGTATTCAGCAGCCATCAAACACTTAGAGTGCTACCTAAATTACCTCCTTTCTTCATTCCACAGAAGATAAGCTTAGAATGACCCGGCGCGCAAAGCGTCTCTGAGTAGGTTAAGACCGTCTTCCCATTTATGATCAGGCTAAGCTTGACATACAGTTCCTTGATGTCGTGTCCTACACACAAAGCAGAAAGAGAGACCAGAGAAAGTGCAAGGGTAAACAGGTGTATTACTTTATTTTAAAAAAAGATTACATTTTTCCCACTGCTGTTTGAGCTATTAAATGTTTCCTCCTCACTGAGAACTCCTAACACATAGAAATCCATGCTTAAGCAACAGGTCTCTAAGCCCTTCAAGATGTATAACAAAGGACATAATAGCATATATCTTTATTGTACTCAGACTTGTGGGAAAAATATTTACAAATGCCTGTAATGTGATTTTTGCAGGTTCATTTAACTTTGCAGCCACATAAAAACTCATGCTTCCTTGGCAAGTGGGTAACATTATCACAGAATGGAGACCTTTTGCATACAAGGAAGCATTCCCAAGTATTAAAAGGCACTTGGCACACAAATTTATTTTCAGCATCAGGAATGTACAGAAGCACTTTCTTATTTATGCTCTGGCAGTAGAGGTTCTAGGTGAGCTTGGGGCCAACAGGTTTGCAAGAAGATGGCTTTTCTGTACAAGGATCACAAAGCAAGCTATGACTAATGTTAACTTGCTCACGCAGTGTTGAACTTTTACTGCGGATCAGTCAGGTGCTGAAGGGTATAATTTCAGCTACTGCAGGTGGTAAACTGATGGCATGACTGTGTCCTTAGGCTAGTACTTCCCCAGCATGTTTCTCTGTATGCTCAGGAGGGGCAGAGGGCTGTCCCCACCTTGCTCTGTGGGAGTCCATTCAGTCCCCTACCTGCAAGGGTCACAGCCTTGGCAATCTGGTGAGCACTGCTGGTGCTGATGGAAGAGTGTAGGTGCTGCAGCTCTCTCATTCAACAAGACTTTCCCTAGAAGTCTTAGCTATGAAAATAAGCTCTAGAGCAGCACCCGCCCATCATGGCTATCCATGCGTATAAATGAAGGGTAGGAGAGGAATAGGAGTTGGGGGCTGATATGACCTGCTTAGAGTGACATATATTGTCTGAGGCCGAGCTGATAACAGAACTGACATTTCTGTAGCCCTACATACATTTTAAATTTCCAAGAAATTAAGCTCATTCATATTCTGTGGGAGGTTTTCACTCTGGCTTACTTCTTAATACCAGCACTCACACATGAATTACCTATTAATGGTGTGAGAAGATAGCAATTCACTTACCTAGGACCATTGAAGCTTTGATGTTAAAGGTGTGGGTTGCGACATCAGAACACTTGTCAATGCTGAAAACAAAATCTTGCTGGGGATCTGTTTGAAGACACAAAGCAGTGGGTAACAAGTTTTATCTTTAATGAAATGTAATGACTGTATAGGAGAAAGCAATAGAAGTGTAATAAAAAACAAATTCCTTAAAAATTCTCCAAGAAGTGCTCAAAGCTCCCATACCCTGTGTTCAATAGCTACTTAGCTACTTCTGTCCTTCCTGCCACTTCAGTCTGAAGCACACTCAGGTGAGACTGAAACCTACTGTGTAGGAAAATGAGCCAAGTTCAAAGAAAGCAAGTTCCCCTCAGTAGTGGGTAGTGAATACTTATTCAATAATGAATTCTCAGTATAGCTGCTCTTCCCAGACACTGTACACTATCATTCCTTCCCCAATACTGATGGGCAATTGGTTATGAAGATTTTTAATTAATTTGTATCACAAGATGGCTTGGTGATGCTAATTAGGAAACTGAATCCTGAAGTAGAATGGAAGGTCCAAAATTGAAAATAAAATTGTGTAACTGATATACTGCAATACTTCATGCTGGGTCCACCATCCCATGATATTTCTAACCCAGGAAATATTCTATATTTCTCCTTTTCTGGGAGACTTTAGCAGAGCTGGGGTTAAAGGGAGCCCCTTGACTGATGATTGTCATGAGTGTGGTTTTTTCCAGTTCCTACAGTATTTCTTCTTCTGCATCAAGCTCTAAAACGCTTGTATAAACATAATTGTTTTCCCACCACTTCCACTTTCTTCCTTGCTGGCCTCCAAGAGACTTCATGCTGTGCCTGAAGGCTTGTCGTTGTGTCACTCTCTGGTGACAGGCAGCAGCAACAACTGAGAGCTCAGCTGCCACAACCAACAGAATGTGCAAGTGTTTTCCAAAACTGTGGCTGGAGGTGAAAGATTTGGCCAGTTTGGAAATATATCATGAGCCTCAAGGCTTGCTTTAGGCATAGTTCTGTCCCTCAACATGGCTTTCCAGCCAGCCTGTGCATCCAACTTCCTTCTCTGTGGAAAAAAGTGAAGCAACTGTGACATGTGCAGAAGCAGCCACAGGCTTCTTGGTTTACATAGAGCTGGTAGCGACAAATATAGACTTGGGAACTGAGTTCTGTTTTATAAGTTATTGTTGCTTGAGCTAGTCTTCTTGCTGAATTGAAAATAACATGTTGGGAGAATTCCTTTGATGCTGTGGTGAAACTTGAGTCACAAGTGTCCTCTGTGAGGCTGAGTTAGCATCCCCATAGCTTAGCTCTGTTTTTGCAGCAATGCCCCACAGCTCTAGTAGCTGGAAGCAAGCAAGCCTATGTGACCGAAACCTGATTGCTTAGAGGGGATCATGAAATGAATGAAAGTGTTGGGAGGACCTGGGGGGCTCTAACTAAGCCAGGTTCTGTGAGCCTGCAAATCATCAGTGTGGTCTAAGAGGAGTACCCGAGCCCTAAGTTCTGGTAAATTAAAATAACAGTTTAAAAGAGAGACATAAAAGGCACTTGTATTTCAAATAGTTTTTTGTGTCTCTGTGCTGGATTTTGTCCTCCACACCACTAAAGCAGTCTCTGCAGTTGCATAATCTGCTTGGGACAAATAGCTAGTGCCTGGAGTTGTTTATCAAGTGAGATCCGAGTCAGAGGATTGTCTTTCCTCCCTTTCCATACTCCTGTTAATTCTCACTTTGGGTTTTTTCAGCTTCAGAGGCTGTTGGAATCGGTTAGAACAGTTTCCTGCTCCAGCCAGAAAGCATATCAAACTTCTCTTTTCTCCAGGACCGTTACTCCTGCTTCCCCTCTGTTCTTTACCATCTCTCAGGGCTTGGTTTCCGCTTTCCTCTGGAGTTCTGCAAGAGCCCCTCTCGTTTATGTTTTGTGTGTGTAGTGTGATGATAAGGTTCAGGAAGCAGCTGCTCAGATTCAGAGCAACTCGAGCATTGAGGCCTACAAATAGTGGTGGTAATCAGATTACTAAAATTGTTCCATAATTTCCAGAAGAAGTTACAGTCAAACATGCCACTACAACATATACAATGCTCTTCTCTTTTAAAAGTGAATAGGCTGTGCTTCAATTAACAAATTACATCATGGTGTTAGGGTTAGAAATTGAATTTTTAATTGAAAATTTCTCATCAATAACTGGGTAGAAAGGGGATGTTCATGAAATCAAGCTTCTCTGGAAAGCATGGACTTCTTACAATGACCCTGACCTCAGGGTTAATTTAATTTGGGTGTCTTAGGTCTGTTTTATTTCTATGGGTTTAGCTCCTTTAACAGATGACATATTTCATGGTGCATTGTAGCCATGGATGTTTTTTAGTGCACTGCTAGTGTTGCAGCATAGGACCCTGATATCAGAGAAGTGTTGCCTCGTCCCCAGAGAGGAAGAGAGTGTGGAAGCTCTCACATGAGAAATTCCAGAAAAATTTGTGAATTAGAGCACTTGGATTTTGTGTTGTTACTCTGTTGCTGAGAAATGTCACATTTTCCCCTGTCAAAAGAAACCCAATTAATTTTTTGGCCATCTCACTGTGGAAATTCATGCTAAGACTTTGCAATCTAACATCTTAGATGCTGTGGTGTACTGAGGTGGGGGCCTCCTGCTGAAATCAATTGAAAGAATGGCTGTGTTGCTAAAGTTCAGTGCCAGGGCATCTGTATTCCAAAACACGTAGGCAGAGAGGTTGCTGCTAAAAAGGAAATTAATGAAAATAGTGGTTTTTAGCCATTTGGTCAGTGAAGATGTCTGTAAATTCAGCTGTGCATTATGCACTAAGGGAGTGTGCCATACCCCTCTTTGTTTAAATGGTGAGGAGTCCCTCCTGTGGCAAAGGCAATTAGAGGCAATTGCCATTTTCATGTTTCATCTCAGATGCACAACTGTGAGTCACTGTGAGTCTCTTATGGAGGTTTAATACTTATTCTTCTGTGTTTGCCTCAATCTGAATTGAGCTAGTTAGACTGAAAAAAATACATGTTATGTCTTTCACATGTTCAGAGCAATAACATTTACTGTTAAATCTCTAAAATATGTGGGGCTGCCCTTCAGCCTTCCCCTTCTCTGCAACGTTTCATGGTGCACAGTACTGTATGTTCCCAGACTTCCCTCCACCCACTCCCTTCAATCTGCTCCCTCTTCCATAATTAAAGCTAGAAACTCTTCAACTGGTTGCGGAGTTTTGCTTTTCCAGTTCAGCTTTGATATATTACCAACACTTAAAACATTGTTGGAAATTTTGCAAACACATTGAGGTTTATCAGTGAAAATCTGCTTACTGATGGGAAAAAGGGCATTCTTTGTGTATCTAGTGTGAAGGACTCACGCTGCAACGTGTTTACAGCTAACAGTAAGGTGCCTGGGAGCAGCATTTGGATTTAAGTTTCTGTCTATGTGGTTCTAAATCTTTCATGCAACCTCTCTGAGAAAGGGACAAGTCCTTGACTTTTGTAGACAATCAATGCACTCTAAGATCTGTCAGATGTGTTGTTTGAATCTGATGCTGTGACTGATGCTGAGCTGTACTGAATGTACAGCTCTTGCTGAAGACTAGTACTATCCTGCTTTGTGAGAGATAAGTTTGGGATGTACCTAGCATCTTGCCACTGATCACACCTTATTAGTGTTAGAATTAGTATTAGTGATTAGTATTAGTGATGCATCCCACCTCCCATTTCACCCTACCTGGTGGTACCCTGGTGGAGATTTGTTGCTATATTGACTTGGGATGTGGTTTTCCTTGCATACCACCTGCACTGGCAGCACAGTGCAAGATTTCAGCCTCTTTCGAGGTGCTCACAGTGATGGATTTGCCTGGGTTTTTCTTAGAAGACTGAGCAGATGTGTGTAGGACAGCCTAGAGGCCCAGATAAGTTCCGGATCTTTTCTTCCTGGAGTTTTTTTTCCCCCTGCCTTTTTTTTTGGCAGAAGGTTCATAGGTGAATTATCTCAGACGTATTTACAGTGGTGTAACCCCAGTGACGGGGACAACAGATGGAAACTCACTTTCATGCCCCAGTTACTGCAGCTGTGGGGCCAGCAGCTCGTACCGCCGCCGAACATGGGTGTGCACAAAGCCACAGGGCTGTGAGCTGGAACTGCCCTTATAGCCTCCTGTGCTCTGGGAGGTGATCTCCAGAGCATAGGATGAAGCAGACAGCTGGGAATGATAATGTGCTAACCCACTGTGGCTATGTCACTCTGAGCCTGAGCTCCTAGATGACTAATTGAGAATTACAGAAACTGTGTGCCCAGATGGAAAGCACCTGTTATAGGAATTTTGCTGGGCTAGTGTACAACAGCCTCTCTCTTTTATTCTTCTCCCCTCTCCCCCCATTTTGTTAACTATGCTCTACTGGCTTCACTCTCATCTGAATCTGCTCTAAAATCACCTTGTTTCCATATGAGCATGAAAATCAGCAGTATGACTGAATAGCAGCAGCAAGCAGATGAGCTGTGCTTGTGAGAGTCCATATCTGTAAGCCCTGGAGTGGTGGAAAGACTCTCTAAATGGGTAAGCTTTGGGTATTTCAAAATAACGCTTCTAGGAGCAGATAAGCCACAGAGTTGAATGAAATCACATAGCTGCACTTGGCTAGGGTCGAATAAGGACAGACTGGTGCTAGAGGAGCTGGAAATTAGCACAAGGAAGAAATGTATTTAGCAATTACCCAACACTCCTCACCTTCAAAGCTGTTAATAAAATTAAATCATTAGTCTTTATAGCATTCAAGGTGATGAAAGGAGAGGGAAAAATGAGGAACTGTTTGGGATTTCAGACTTTATGTATTAGTTCAACAATTTCCCTTTAATGTCTATTTAAATAAATTAACCTGAATGCTCAAGGTTATATTTGACACTGGAATCTACTTATAAGGAACTGAGGAAGAAGCATCAGGTGAATTAGCAGCTCTCCGATTATGCATCTAGATTTCCCTGAGCACCTTCAATTTAATGAACTTCCCTCTGGGCCTGCCTTCACTGCGTGCCACTGCCACTTTCAGGCGTGTCTGGGAGGGGCAGAGTGACCCTCTGCTCAGAGGAGAGCACAGTAAATTGTGGGACTCATGTTGTCTGTGTCTGCCTTATGAGAATGCTTCATTCCAAGACACTTGCTTTAGCCATGACCAGCTCCAGGCTTTTGCCTAGTTCAAACAGGCACTCTGGCCTCCTTTGCAGAAGTCACTGTATGTTTTATCACCTGAATTTTTCTGGCTAAGCAAGCCTAAGCAAGCCTAGGAAAAGAAATAGGGAAAATGAAAGTTTGCATATCCTATATGTCCCAGGGTTACAAACTGTATGAGTTCCCCTTTGCAAACAGCGGTATCAACTTGTGGTCTGCTAAACCCAAAGCTCTTAGAGATGCCTAATGGAGTGAATGCTTCCTTTCTGATAAAACTTACATGGCTGTAGGGAGAAGCCTAAAGATTTGGTTTCAGTACAATCTCTAAGCTAAAAAAGCCCAGAGAACTAGCAAAAGAAACTTAAAATATGGCTTAGAAAATAAATGTTTATGCAAGTTAAGTAATTTCCACTCCTCTCTCACGGGTAATGCAAAGAGCAATTATATACTACTTGGCTAGATTAAGGCACAAGCATTACTGGCTGGTGCTTATGGCTTTACTTTTGTAGCCAGGTGATTCCAGTGTCTTAGAAAATTAGTTTAAATAAAGGACCAAGACGTTGTCTCTTGCTACTTCAAATCAAACTCATTGCTGAGCATATGATGTCCAAATATGCAAATATTCAGAAACAGTAACTCAGAGGGCTTCTCCAAATGTCAGGTGGGGTAGAGATTTGCTGGTACCAGACTGATGTGATGAGTTGGAGAGAAGCGCCTGCAATGACAGCAGGTGTGAGGGGCTCTCTGCAGCTGGAGGGCTGTGTTTGGGGATGGGGCTGTCCCTAGCACGCATAAAGCAGTGTTACCAAAGACATGCCCCTAGACTCCCTGTTTTTCCTGCTTGAACCACCTTTCTTTGAGAGCAGCCTTATTAAAGATGTTTGCAGAGGCTCAAGGGGAGGACTAGTGTCTGAAGGTTCTTGTAGTCTTTCCTTGCTTTTGCCAGAGGTAGTATTTGGAAAGGGGGATTTCTGTGCTTTGTGTGGTATAACAAAGCTTTAACCAAGCCTGTTTAAGAGGACAAAACTGAAAGATGCTGGCTTTGAGAGATAGCACATACATATCTGTATTTGATAATCCCGATTTGTCCTAGTTAGCTTCAGAGGGAAAGGCAGACAGGGCAGGCTTCAGCTACAGCAGTGTAACAAGAAAATACTGCATTAATTTGGGCCCAGCAGGGAACGTATTAGAGAGAGAAAGTCTTTGTTCTTCTGTTGGTAAGAAAACACCATGCACTGCACGAATAAGATGCATACAGTAACTGCCTGTATTCCTAATCAGATGCCTCTTCCCTCCTCATATGTTTTTTTTTTTCAATAATTTTTTTGTATTGCCCTACTTGAGCTGAAGTTCTCTGGACATCAGTGCTTGCCAGTATGACTAGGGATTCGCAACAGACTTTCAGGCTTGTGTCAGAAATAGAACCAAACATTACTAGAAACTGTCCTGCTGTTAGACACATGCCATGCTCTGGGATAGCAGGGTATACTGCTGATTATACAGAACAGTAATCAGCAGCATATAAATGGGCTAAATGTTCCCATTTTCCCAGGATAGGTTGAAATCTGCCACAGGAGCATGGCAGTAAGCTGTAGCTGAAATGGCATGCTCCCTCTGCTGAGGAAACTAGCTGGGTTCCCACCTGCCTGATCACTGCTGGATCATTTGACAGGAGCCATCCATCTCCAGGTGAAGAGGAAACTGAAGCATTGAATTAATTTGTGGTAGTTTTCAAGTTGCTAGCTTTTGGCAAGTGGAAGCTCTCATGAGTCTAAAAGCAGCATCTGTAACAGATCAAAGGTTTTGGATCGGCATGTGATTAATCTGTATAAGGCATTTGGACATCTTGTCCCCAATGGCCACTGTTTCTCCCTATATTTAGGTTGCCATAGGCCCACTGAATTTGGTACAATGACACCACTACACAATAATGCTGAAGCAGTTTTTTTGCATTTTTGAGGTGTGTTAATTTTATTCAGATTATTTTGGATATTTTTGCTCTGATGAATGTTTAATCGCTGTAAGAACATGATCCCCTGACTTAATTTTCTTTGGTAAACTGTAAGCATAGTAGGGGACAGAGATGTTCTGAGGCTCTGCTGGTAGCTCTAAGTGAGATGATGTGGCAGTGTTAAGAAACTGCAGTGCCTCATAGGCTTATGGAGAAAGATTTACACTGGAACACTTATCATCAGCTGTGGTTTGTTCTTGCTCCTGACTTAATGCGGTGAATGTGCCTCGACAATTTTTGCTTTGTGTGATATAGGAGCTAATCTCAAATTTTTATCAAACTGTTAAAATAGCTGTGACTAACCTGTTTAGTATGTTAGAGTGCTCCCTCCACAGAGACTCAAATTCAGTATCCATAAGGAAATGGCAGTACTGCCTTGCCCACACTACTTCTTGACTGTAATGCAATATACTACTTTTTAGGTGTGTCTCTCCTATTTTTTTCCAAAGGGGAGAATACATTTTCCTATGGCTTGCCTTGTGACCTGTTACTCCTCCTGCTTATGACTGCTTTAGTGATTTAGTGGCTATGACAAATGAAGACATGTCAAAAGACAATGGGTGAAAAACATGCCAACTAGTTTGGATTTATAAGCTAGAAATAAGCAGGAGAGGGTGTCACACATAAACAATCCCCTTTTGCATTGAGTGATGCAGGACCTTAATTGATTTGGTGAAGAATTTGGCACTGTGAGAAAACCACTGAGAACCAAATTAGATGGGAAAATTTAAAGCCTGGTGGGAAAAGTTCAGCTGAGGTTAATTCTCTCCACTACTAGTCTCACTGAAAGCATTAATATTGATTTTACTAAATGGTTTAAAGTCTAGATGCTAAATCTAACATTTTTGCCGGAGTACCTTGGAGGTATGAAATTGTCTCCTGCTCCTTTATGCCATTTACATTTTAAAACTTTACTTAGTAAGTTTCCTCTCTCTGAAAGATGGGGTAAAATAACATTCAGAACCACCTCAAGAGTTCACATAGGAAAGAAAGTTTAAATCCTCTCTAATGAAGTGGAGAATGAAATAGATGAGGCAGGTTTAATTCATGAAGGGACCAAAATCTTATAAGAAAATTTGCATGTGCACTCATAACTATGCTACCTTGATTCTGTTGATAGCTTCAGTTTGTTAGGATCTGGTGCCAGAAATACGCAGGTCAACCTCTGGTCTTCTCCTCGGAAAAAGTAAGTTATACCAGATGAGTACAGCAGGAAAGCTACGACATTAAGATGGCTTGGGCAGAGTAAACAAACTAAAAAATTGTTTTCAAGTGAAATTCTTAAGTTCTTTGATTGTTTGCCCATCAGCAATCTATGCAACAAAGGATCAGAGGGGAGTTGGTGCTGTGTGGCTTTAAATAATTTAGAAGCAGAAGCAATTGCTGGAGACTGTTTGAGGGAAATAAATAAATAAGTCCAAGAGAAGCATCTGGCTCAATCTGCCTGCCAAAAACCCAAAAAATAATGGAAAAGAACCCCTTTTATGAAGTGTCTAGAAGAATCTTTGCCCTAAAGAGGCATGAGGTGAGAATTTTTTTGCAGACTTTTCTTTGCTATCAAGAGCTATCAGATTACTTATGTCCTTTAACTAAAGGACATAAGTGTGTGGTCAGGGAGGAAAAAGGACTAGTTAAAGTGACTGACACAGAGAATGGAAAGTGATGTGCTGTAAATTTAGTGCTGCAATGATGACAATTTAACATTTCACTGAGATCCAAATCCAAGCTCACAAATTTAAAGAAAAGCCATAAAAATGAGAGTTTCTCTAACTGCAAATGTAATCCAATGCAAGCGTGTGTGGAAGTGGGCAGTGCTGCTCTCTCCTACTGTACCACCGCAGGGCAGGAAAAGGGTTTGTAGAAATAATTCTGCTTGAACTGTGTCATAGAACCAGGCAGACATCGAGCTTATTGGACATCAGTTCAGTCGGACTTTCCTTTGTTTCTGAAGAGACATTGTCACTAAAAACAATTCTTTGGATGTCCAGAGTCTTTGTCTAGCAGAAGACATTAATTAAAGTAAATGGTTAACCGTATCTGGAAATATGTTTTATTATTTTTAATCTGTAGGTATACAAATATAAAACTTGTAAAGGGTGAAGCCAGTTTCATATTTAGGTTCTGGAGGTTGAAATGAATACTGATTGATTGCTCCTCCTGAAACTTCAGCTACTGGCCATTAACCTCGCTTCAGATGAAATAACAAAATTAAAGTAAGCAAAATCACAATGGGGAAATGTGTTTGTCTATGATATTTAAAAATCCTATGTGGTCTAAACAGTGTTTTATAGAGCATTGGGAATATTTCTGAAGATGTCATCTTCAAATACTAGCACTTTGACCAGAAATTCCCTCTTATTTACTCCCATGCACAGAAAACAAAGCCCTTAATGGTCCATGGTGTCCAGACCCTGTCTAAGAACCTTATACTTTATCAGTTTCCTTTGCTCCACTGTCAAGAAATCTACAGTTTCAGGCACTGGGCAGCTCTGAAATCTCCTGGGTATTAATCTAAACATAGAAGTTTAATAATCACCGAGCACAGTGTGGGGGTTTCTGGTTGAAACAAAAACTGACATTCTGTAATTTATTGATATATACCCAACTAACATTTCAAGAAAGAGCTGTAAAAATAGTTGGAAAATGGTTTTCTTGTGTCTGCAGGAGGAATCACCTGCTTCCCCTGTGAAAGGGATCCTATTTGAATACTATGTAGTGGGAATGTGCTCGTGGCTAATTAAGACAATTCAGCTTACATGAGTGATCTAGAAGGAGGTGCTTGTAGACATGTTGAGGAATTGTGTTTTGTAATCTCTGACTGCATTGCACTTTGCACTTCCAAGTGGGTGCCTATTACTCAAATAACACCAGAATCTGCTTGGGGTACTTTGTTACCATTGCCTACCTGCCCCTCCCTTCCCGGACAATTGCCTTTTAAAATGTAGCTGGGAATATCAAAGGCATTATTACGGTAAAAATCACTGTGAAATTAAGAACGATAGGAACTGGTCATTTGTGTAGCAGGTTCTTTTCATGTCTGTGCATAGACTTGCCAATTAAGGTTCTCTTTTCTCAGTCAGAGATGTTAACCTGTGCTGCTTTTATCTCAGGATCTCTGCCCAGGTTTCTAAAGTGATTTGTGGTCATTTGAGATCTTCCTTTATTTTTGTCACTTATTCCTGGGAGGAAGAGTGGCCCCGATAGGAAATGTCTTGCTATTTAAAGACTGTCTCGGTGTTATGTCTCCTGTGGTTATACAGTGGACGCAGCACACTGTCTATTTACTTTACTTTTAGACCACCCATCTCTCAGCCTGACGTTCTCACCATGGACTTGCTGCTGAGAATTGTTGTCTGATTTCTTTTAGATTGCTCTTTTACAACTGCATTATATTGATCACTAGAATCTTGTCTAGCCCTTTCTTTTGATGCATGTGTTGGGGTCCTGGTTATAGAACATTTAGTCTGATGTGGCTTAGTGGGAACGGGAATCCTTTCTATAGGATCCAGAGCATGGACTGAGGCTGGGGGCTTGATACACTCCTGTGTCTTAGGTGTTATAGGGGCAGGATGCAGCTAGAACAATTGCTTGTGACAGGCCCCTGGGATTTGCTTCTGGCTACAGGAGATGGCTACATTTTCTCTATTTTCAGTTATCCACCTAAACGTCTCTGCTGCATTAATCACAGTTATATTAGGTCATATTTTTGGCTTTAGTCAGATTTTTACTGCATTATAGGAGAGGTTCTGATAAACTGCAAGGCAAAAATGAGCACTTGACTCCTTTTTAAATGCTCGGACTGAACTCTATTAATTTGTTGATAGAGGGCATTCAGCTCCAGAAATAAAGTTGTGAAGTACTTCTCTCAACTTCCTTACATTTCACTTGATTCAACCCTAATTCACTGATAACTTCCTCGAGTCTGTAGTAACAACAATAGAGGTGAAATCCTGACCCTCTCGATGGCAACAGGGAATACTTTACCCAAGATTTCATACTAGTTACCTCACTGTGGCTCCTGTATCCCAAAAATGGGTCATCTGCTGATACCTTCAGTGGAGCAGGAAATATCAAAGGAATTTCTCAGACTGGAGGGACGTGTGGGGCAGTATTCCCCTGAAATAGCTGAAGAGTAGGGGCACTTGCCTAGAATTGACTCTGTGTTTGCTGATATTATAAATTTGTCATGAGAAGGTTTGTTGGGAAAGGATCTTCTCAAACCTAGGTACCAACAAGTCTGTTTCTTCCTGGGTAAGAACAATTGGCAGGACACAGATGAAAAATTAAGCTGTGTTTTGCCCGTCTAGTTACAGTTTACAGTAAAATGAAGTAGGGACAAAGCTTCCCATTTGCTGAAAGGGTGATCAGCACCTCTGGCACCATTGAGAGCTTGCCAGAGAGCTCAGTAAGAACAGTGTCTTCTCTGAAGGGGATGTAGACTAGTTTATTCAGTTTATCCTCCTCACCTGTAGATTTTTGGGCTCAACCCAAAACATCTTATATTTTTCTCCTTTATGAAAACTACCAGACTACTAACTGGGTCAGCAGAGATGCAAATGGTGCATTCTTGTCTGATTCTACAGGTGTGGTAGCCTCTGCAAAAAGGCAGAGCAGAACATTGTGATGGCAGTTCTGAGTTGCAACAACTTGAATGTTGATAGAGCTGTAAGAGAGCAAGGAATCTGATTTCAAACAAGGAATCTGATTTAATTCTTGCATTGTTTCCATGTCTGTGTAATCTCTTCATCTCCCATAGCTGTGACCAGGAGAACAGAAAACCACTCTCAGTGGCAGGACCTGACCTTTATGATCTCTGGCTCGTGCTTCTCAAGCTGTGAATTCCCCCTGAATGAATGCTCCTCTTATCTTTCTGTTCGTAGCAAACCCAAATAAGTGACAGAAACAAATGACTCTAAACAAATGCATATTGTTAGCCAGGCCAGTGGTGTGCATAGTAAGAGGCAATCCTTAACTGGCACATGCCAGCAGACAAATTCATCATCATTTGAATTGGCTCAAACTGAGCATGTGCCTCATTGTCAAAGCATCTCATGCTAACTGAGACCTGTTGACGGAACAGAATTCATTTATGCAATAAATTCTTACTGAAATAAAGGTAATGCCAAAGCTTGTATTCAATATTTAATTAAATATTTTCTTAATGCATGATACCCATTTATAGCATGTGAAGCTTGACTTTAGTCTCCTGGGAGCAGGCCAATAAAGAATAGCATTACAAATATTTATTTACTTCTGTTGTCCCTCACCGGCTTTATTCTAATGGGTGTGCAAAAATGCATGAAAGCCACAGGGAAGAAAGAGCCCCCGGGAAAACCCTTTGTATCAGGATGAATTGGAAAAACAAACTCTAGGGTGCTCATTTGCCATGAATCGCTTTTCACATCACGTGCGGAAAATGAATGAGGCGTCTGTGAATCTAATTCCCTTTGTCCCAGTTGTAAAGCAGATCAGCACAATAGGAGAGGCACAAGGCCAGCAAAGCAAGAGGTGGAAAGCGGGCACCATTCAGTGAATTCATTTTCAGTCAATTTCAGTGTCGCTTCTTTTCTTCTCTACAGATTTAAAGAGCAAACAAAACCCTATGATCTTTGGGAAATGCCTCTGGTAGGGGCTTCTGCTGAAGTCTTGCTAAGCACGGTGGCAGTGGCAGAGAATATGAATCCTTCCCACTGACACGCTGGGTCCCTTGTCACTCCAAGTGGGAGGACAGAAAGCACATCACCACAGCCTCATCTCATATTAGGAAAACAGCAGATCATTGAAGAGCCTGTTTTGTCCCAGGGGTAACAAAGATAAAGATCTAGGGTCTACCTTTTTTTTTTTTTTTTTTTTTTTTTTTTAACCAAACTTCTAGATAAAAATCCTGCTCATACCTTTCATGCTGACTTGGGGTTTTGACAGCTGTTTATTATTCTGAACTAAGTTACATTATTCCTCCTTATTATCTTCTATCTAAATACAGTTAGATTTGTGTGTGTGTGTGAATCAAAACCAGCTTGAAAGATTAAAAATATTCTAGATGAGAAACCCGGTGCTGGCTTGGGAATATAACCCTTCAGTTAATTGCCTGGCTTATAAGTGTCTCTCACTGCATAAGAACAACTTTGTTGAGAAGCTAAAAAGAAAATGGAAATGGTAAAAAAATCTCACCACAGCTTTTGTAATATATTTCCAAGTTGTCCTCTTTGCAGACTGTGTGCGTAGGCCATTCTGTGCTGGCATTGATGTAAAGCAGGACCAAGATGAAAATAAGAACATTTGATGTCTTCATGGTGGTGGTGATGGTAGTTTGCAGGATCACTTCTCTGTCTCTTGCTAACACTCTTGGAGGGAGGTGTTCGTTTCTCCAAGGGACAAAGGTCTTACAGTGTTTGTGCCTGCAGAAGGGTTAAGTGAGTCAGTGCAGGCTTAGCTTGCCACAATGTGGTATAAACAAGAGGCTAATCAGAATTGGAGGGTGCTATTTCCGTGTGCTTAGACTTCTGCTTTCTGTTCTTCGTGTTAAACTAATGACAAATGAGCTAATCACACCTACTCACTGCACGGCATAGCCCTGCCTCAGTGCCTGCTGGAATAATGCAGTGAACTGTTTATTTCGTCTCTTGCTGCCAGTTTCTCTTGAAGTCAAAGCATTTGGGGCAAGACTTGAGACAGGTTTATTTTGCAGCCTTTCTGGCTGCAAAACGTTTCAATCCAAATTGCCCCATCTTATTCACACCAAGTCAACATGTAGGATGGACAATTCGGTTTCTGTGTTTTTCCTAGTAACAAATCTGCCTGCTGGAGGGAAGGGAGGTATGTCTGACAAAGCTGACACCAAATAAGCAAGTCTTGAAACTGTCAGGAATGAATCCTTTCTGCTTGACTAGGCTAAGCACTGCATTTACGTTCTTTTTTTTTTTTCAGTGTTTCTTAGGAATGTACTATTTAATAACAGTACATGTAGGTCCTATATTACTATATACATATATATAGTAAATGCACATAATAGTACTTGTAAGTATATCCTCGGTAAACCTAGACTTATTTTTTTCCTTCTGTCTTTCTGGTTATTTAACTGCCCACTAATGAAACTGTGCATTAGTGATATGCACTAGCTCTTTAAAGCTGTGCTTTATGCAGAAATTAGTGGATGTTGCAGATGGCAGGAAACGATCAGTAAGGAAGGGAGGGAGAGTTTCTTCATCTGCAGTAAAATTCTCTGATTCAGTTTAAGATCCAGAGTTGGAGTAGAATTTCAAACTGCAGTTGCCAAAAAGGACTTTCCTGGACAGAGCATCAGCTGGAAAAATGCTACAAGCTAAATTCAACCCTGAAGAAAATGTCTGCAACAGTCTTCTCTGAGCTGGACACAAGGAGAAATTGGCTTTATAGCATGACAGAGTTGGATAAAACATCACTTTGGCTGTCTCAGTCTTTCTTGCTCTGAAGGCTGCAAGTGTCATTTTCTCTGCGATTGTGTAAAGTTGCAGAAGGGAAAACCTATGTGCTTTAGCAAACAGGAGAGCTCCTAACAAGTTATTTAGAAATACTGCTAAACAGTAGAGATGTTCTTCAAGCAAAACCCTGGCCTGAACAAGGATAATAAAAGTAATCCCACAGATTAAAGAGGGAGCCAAGATTTAACCATGATGTATTAAATTTAAAATCCAATTCAGTGCAGTCCAAGAGACCTTGCTTTAAATAATGAGGCTCAGGCCTACCTCATATTTTTGGACACTCTTGTAATGGTAAATTATATGTCCAGGACCAGAGTAAGAATCCAGGCAACTGTCTTTAGTCATGGAACATGTACGAGTCACATAATGAGATTTGAGTTACAGATCTATCTGATTTGACTGGACTTTGGTTGTACCTGGCTGATAGTTGACAAAAGCAAGAGCAATTTAAAAGGGAATAGTAAGGAGAGAAAATGTCTAGGATTACTATAATACATTTAAACTAGAATCACATAAAATAAAAGTCCCCACTAAGGTCTACAAAGACAGTGAAAAATTGGACATAGCAATTTATTACAAAATGCAAAGTACCTCAGATCAGGACCTCGAGAACATAACCTCCATATTTTTTTTTTTTTTAGGAATGACATCATCATGGTTCTTCAATTAAAATGTCAGCTTAATGCTCAATGGCAATGAACAAAGTAAATGAAACAGTAGGGCAAATACTTCAAAGAGAGACCTACTGGGGATCATTCCATAAAGAAACCAAATCAGGATCAGGACCTGTCCTGAGATGAAAATCATTGGAAGCTGTGAAAATACTTGGGAGAAATACCATGCATGCTTGTCTTGCTTTTTGTCTCCTCTGTATGCCTTCTTGTCCACACTGCTGGGCACAGGTTAGTGGGTTAAATGGAGCTTTGGTCTGGACTAGAATGGTTTACCTGGACAATGGGCTTTTTCTTTACCTTCCTTCCCACTGCCTACTCCATCCTGTTGGAATAGTGTTGCCACTAAAAGTGGTAGTGGCTTTCCAAGTCTGACTCAAAGCAGTCTGTCGTCTTTGCAGAAGGTAGCTTCTCTGCAAATATCCACGATTCTGTGCCTTGCCTTGCAGATATAAGTCTAAGCATAGGCAGACAGCCCGGGAACACGGAACAACACTGGACTACTGGGATACAAGTCTTCCTGCATCACTGAAAGCAAGATGCCTGGCGTAGATCTAGTGGAAACCAAGTAAGATTTTGTAGCTCAGCTTAGGAGCTCTGATATACACAGGCACTGTTTCCCCGTCTGGTGCACAGACTCTCTCTTGCTCTTTTAAGACAGCTATTTCATCCTTTTTTTTTTTTTTGGCAGTTCTTCTGACACTGACTCAAAATGACAAGTCACAACATTTTTTTTTGTGAGTGCAAGGTTGGAACATGTGTCTCAAGTAGGTTTTGGGTAGCCAATGTTCTAAGGGGAAACAGCCATGATACATCTAATGTTTTGGAAAGCCACACTGTCGCTTCCACTTTGTCCTATCATGTTGTTCTCAGTGGGAAGGGAATTTTACTTGGAGTGGTTGAAGTTTTGCAATATGTACTGCAGACACTATTTCGCCATTTCATTCCCTGTGTAATCCTTGTATCTCCTAGAAGGAGCTATATTACCAACTCCATCTGTTCTGAGAACTACTTTCCCTTCAAACAGCCAAAGCATGTGGGATGAGAAACTACATATAAATGAAGTGGTATCAGTGCTGGCAGTGGGAATTCTGTTTTGGCATGTTGCTTAGCTGGCCAACAAGCATGTTTCTTTATCTGCCTGATTGAAGGCTTTGACGATGGAGATAAATAGCTCAAAAATGTCTGTAAAAAAAGTTATTTACCTAGAGGGGTAGTGGCTTCATATATCTAGAGCACTCTTCACCTTTTTCGGATGTTTCTGTGGTATTAAAGAGTGAAAAAAACCCTCTTGTTCCTTATCAAGCAGATTATTCTATCTGTAATGTAATTGGGAAGAGTAAAAAGATTCAAGGCAGACTGGTAAGCAGATAAATCTTACAATAATGTCTGTGACTTCTTGGCTTGTCTGATACAAAGTTGCTGATATAACTGCTTATATAAGCAAATCACCCCCCTCCTCCCCCAAATAGCTGTTTTGTGCTCACATAGCATCCTTGCCCTTGAATTGGTTTAATTACTCTCTGGGTTCCCTGCAGAGGCTTAGCTAGTCATGAGGCTTGTTGGTCCAGAGGAACCTCTTGCTTGCATTCAGACAGCTGCACTGCACTTTGACTTTTGCCAAAATAGTTACGGTTATGTTGTTTTTCCTATGCTCCTAGCCAAGGACCTGTGTTTACAAAACTTTTTAAAACATAGACCTGGATAAAGCTTCACCTCAGTAGTGTGGTTTCCTCTTAAGAGCTTGTTTTATTTACAGATTTTTTTTTCCCACTATTGGAGCAAGTCCAGTATAAGGTGAGTCTTATCCATTAAGTTTAAGTACTTTCTTTTAAACCAAAATGTTTTTTTTTCTTACCTTTGGCATCTTTGTATACCTGTATCATACAAGGAAATGTTGACAGAGGGAAAACTTCACTTTAAAAGCTTCACTGATTTATCTTCCTTTTTCTTGCAATTTGCTCTGAACAAAAGCTTTCTGCTTCATATTTCTCAGCATGGATCTCCTGCTAGTTAAAGACAGCGAGCAAAAATTTATCTTTTCACCACTTTTCAGAGTTGATACCTTTTCTCTCCATAGAAGTCAACTTTTCCTACTGTGCTTGTAATACTATATTTAATATTTTATAGCTGAAAAAGAACAAGGCCTAGAAATGCAATGCAACCTAATGTGCCATCCCCCCACCCCCTTTCCAGCTGCACCTGTGAGAAGGTGAGTTTTGTTTTCTGAGCTTGCCACAGTGTCGGGGGTGTTTGAGGTGCTATGCTCTCAGCAGCGTGCCTGATGGGGCTTATGCACTGTGTAAGCCCTGCAGGAGAAGAGACCAGCAGAGCCTCAGACCCCCAGAGCTTCTTCTTTCCATGGGCTGGGAAAGTTTCTAGGATCCACCTGCTCTGTTGGCTGCTAACCCTGCACCTGGGGTGGGCACCTAGCTCTTCCAATCACTTCTTGTCCCTCCAAGTACTCCAGGACCAAACCAAGATGTGGGGTTGAGGTCGCTGCAGAGTGACCAAATTTGATGCAAGCAGGACTTGCAGGTGGGGCTGCTGTGTAGTGCTTTTCCTAAGCACTGTAAAGCTGGGCTTTGTTGAGCCCTGGCATGCTCTCTGCACAAGCCCTTAGTGGCTGCCTGGGGTTGGACTGCTGTGCAGGAGTAGGTGCTGCTCGTGGAACACTGATGCTGTTTGTATTATATAGCAGGAGTCTGTGTGGTTTTATACAGGTCAGGTGTTTATTTCACTTTGGCACTTTAAATTGTTGCAGACTCCCATGCTAGCTACCTTGTTAATTTAACTGCTCTTTTTAAAAATAAAGCTTCAGGGAAAAGGGAGTAGACAGTGGTATGGAGAAAAGGGAAGAACTTTCTCCTCTTTAGAATTTTTACTAAATATTCAGAAAACTAAGTTGTGTGTTGTTACAACTTTTCAGAACTCTGTCTGGATTCTACAGTCTATGAGATAGGATGAAGTTTCCTGAGTCGTCAGCTACCAAGTGAGAGAGTGTAGATTTGCACCAACATACACACCTTAGGCCATGCAGCTGTAATAGATGTAATAGAGTGAAGCCTTTCCCTCTTATTACAAACTAGTAAACTGGTAGACTGCCATGGAAAAAGGGTGAAATTGAGCTGCTGTCATGAAGCAACCATGTTCCTCAGGTTCAGAGGAGGGCCACAGAAATGATCAGAGGGATGGAACACCTCTCCAATGAGGAAAGGCTGAGAGAGTTAGGGTTGTTCAGCCTGGAGAAGAGAAGGCTCTAGGGACACCTTACTGCACCTTTTCAGTACTTAAAGGAGGGTTCTAGGAAATATGGAGACAAACTTTTAATGAAGTCTGTAGCAATAAGACAAGGGGTATTGCTTTGAAACTAAAAGAAGATAGGTTTAGATTAGACATAAGGAATAAATTTTTTATGGTTCCAGAAACACTGGAACAGGTTGCCCAGAGAGCCTGGAAACATTCAAGGTCAGGTTAAATTGGGCTCTGGGCAACCTGATCCAGTTGAAGATGTACCTGGTTATTGCAGAGGGGTTGGACCTTTAAAGTTCCCCCAAACCATTCTATGACTGTAGAGCAGGAAGGTGAGTTTTATATACTATCCCTCTGCATGGAAGAAGAAAGTGTAGGACGAGTTTGTTCTGGTGGTCTCCGAAGAGGGAAGCCATACTTGTGATGCAGCTAAGGTGACATATGTCCATGTACAGAGTGAGTGACTGGGAGTTCAGGATGTTATTCTTGGATGAGTGTTGCCATAGTTGTCAAGTAATTCACAGCGTGCACCATTGAATAGGAAAAATGGGAAGAAGGAAAGCAGACTTAGCACTACTCAGAGCAGCGACAGCGATACATACATACATTTATTTGTGATTTGCATTGCATGTTCATGGTACAAATGTACATGACCTAAGGCTGAAAAGAAATTGTGGTCTTGGGAGTCATGTGATCTCTAAAATCATAGTAGGGGTAGAAGAGACAAAACAAGCTTTGGTGCAATTGAAAAAAAGCATTCATCTGCTTCTGCATCTCCCCTCCTCAGTTCCACCAACCAGTCTAAGTAGCTGTGTGGAGTTATTACTGCGGCAGTTAGATTTTGAGGTGGGTGGGAATTTTCTAGTGAATACTGTTCTCCTCAGAAAATACCATTTCACTTCACAAGCTTCTTATGAAAGTACTGGTAGAATGTTGTAGGAATGTGCATTACTGGCAGAGGAATTTTTTCAGCACCAGGACCAAGCACTGCAGTTAGAAGAAAGTTCCATTTCCAGAATAGCCTGTGTAGGTTAAGGAACTCTTTTACTTCTTTTAAGTCTGGAGTTCAAAATAGGAACTTATATGGGAACTTCTCCTGGGCTAAGAGACTCCAACCTGCCATGGAGGTGACCTCCTATTCACATGAAGCTCAGAATGGGAGAAGCTTTGAAACTTCAAGCTTCAAAAGAGTGAGAAAAGGTGTTTCAGGCTGCTATGCTCTCCCTTCGGTGGACTGCCTCTCAGTGCATGGCTTTGGTGAGGCAACTTTAATTAGCCGTGGACCTAGCCTTTTGTTTAGCATGAACTTGGTTGGTCTCACTCTGTCAGAAGCCAATCTCTCCTGTGTTACTTCATGACTGTGCTTGTGAGCAGGTCTTTGCCCAGGCAATATGTTTAAATTGGTGTTGAGTCAGGATCACAGTGGATCAATGGCCTCTGTTAAAACCCAGTTGCCCTCCTGGATGAAATTAATTTGTTTGCCTACATTGTGGTGCTGGAGTGTAATTTTGGATCAATGCAGATCAGTGCATGTTAGGCAGTAAGGAACAGCACACCAGGGCGGTTGAATTGAGGCATGTGAAGGTGTTGTAACCGGTGAAAATATTTCTCCATATCTGGTGGAAGCGTTTCTCCATCCTGGCTAATTCTGCTTCCTCTGTGCTTATGGGAAAGTGAATTTTTTTGTAGAATAAGCTCAGTTTGCTGCCTAGGAAATGTTCAGCAGTGTCCAGGCACTCCTTTGATAATACGCCCTGGGACCTTGTGACAGAGCAGACTCAGCCAAGGACTAGTCAATGCTGATGTAAGGAACAGAGTTTCTGGCTCTGCAGACAAATTTGGTTTACAGGTGAACTTAACAGAGCAGCAAGTGATATCTATAGATATCACATCTCTACAGCCAAATGCACACAGTGCAACAGTGTGAAATTTTGTTGTCAATACTGCATACAAATATTGTGCTGGGGAACTTTGCAGCTCTTCGGGGTTTTGGACTGAACAATCATCTGCAAGCAGGGATAAATGTCCAGAATAGCTGCCCTTGTGCTTCTGGATCATAGTCTTTCTCCTGTAAAATGATTTAACTGATTTCCACAGAGGCCTGACATGAAATCTTTAAAAATGGTCTCACAGTCATGTGCTGGGAGGAATGTAAAGACGTGCCTGTTGAATGAGAACACTGTAAAAAGGGAGACAATTGAAAGTGTAAGTCTCTTACCAGCTACACATATTATGAATTAGCAGCTTGGCCCTTCCAGGCAAGAAAGCTAGGCTTAAATTAGGATAGGATTTTGGATTTCATTAACTTACTATGCCATTTGTTCCGTTTTGGTACCTGAGTGATCCCTAACCTATGTTTTTCCTCTCCTTTCTGACTTATGGGTGGTAAGGTTAGACTTGTTTGAATGTATGGAAACAAGGAGGCAGAGGAACTACAGCAGAAGCTAGACTAAGTTTAAACTGGATTCTGATGGATTTTAGGAGTGAATTTCAGACTGGTCAGCCTACTGCCAGAAAGTTGTGAGTGTGATGCAAATGAATTTCGTAGCTGCCGCTGACATTCTCCCAGCTATGTTTTTCCAGGACCGTGCTAGGGGAGTTTGCAGTTGCTCTTGGTGAAGTTATTCCTGAGTTTATCCTGCTGTTCTTCGACTGTAGAAGCAGAGAGTTTTCGAGTGTCTCCTAGTCATCAGCATGATGCCAACAGCAAGAATGCAGGGAGGTTGCTTTCTGAGTGACTTGTGCTATTTCAAATGCTGCTTCAGTGGAAGACATCACTCCCTCCGTGTAGAGCATTATTGTGCTTGGCTGCTGCAACTGAATCTAAGCTGGACAGAAGGGAGGAGAGCTTGGTAAAGGCTTCTCCTTCCTCTGTGGGGGAGAAGGATGTACTACATCCATCACTTCCTCAGGCCCTCAGGGGACAGAGCTGATACGGGGATGGCTTCAGCCGAGGTAGAGGGTTCAGACTTGCTGAAATCTGAGTTGTTTGCTCTGTCTTCCAAGAGTGCCAGTGCAGTGAGCTGTTCTTCATCCCACTACCACAGCCAGGCGCTCCAGCAGGCACAGGTTGGTGTGGATTGCATCTGATGTGAGGGTGGGATAGAACTGGGTGCAATCTGTGACAGGAATTTGCCAACAAGGCAACAATTATAGATATGGGATTATATGTGTGATGGGCCATTGCCATCTCTCTAACATTTATAGAGAGAATGGCAGGAGCCATTTCAGGATGATTCTGCTACTCCCTGCTCTGTGTCAGGGGTGGGACAGTAGGGATCCTTCCTTAGCAGTACGAGAAGATTAAGAAGTTCAGAACCAGACAGCTGTAATCTGTGCATTACACCTGGTTCCTTCTGAGACAAAACAGCGAGAAAAGCAGCTTCTCTCAGTGGTGCCAAGCAATAGGACAAGATGCAATGGGCAGAAACAGATGCATAGGAACTTCCATATGAACATGAGTAAGAACTTCTTTACCACTCAAGTGACAAAGCACTGGAACAGACTGCCCAGAGAGAGTGAGGAGTCTCTTTCTCTGGAGATATTAAAGAGCTGTCTGGACCCAATCCAGAGTAATGTCCTATAGGGAACCCTGCTTGAGCAGGGGAGGTTGGACTAAATGACCCTTAGTGCTGCCTTCCAACCTTAACCATTCTGTAACTCTGTCATATTTGGTCCATTACAATGCTGACAGAACTATTGTGCCTCTTCAGGAAGCCTAATTTACTTCCTTTAATAAGACTTTTGTGGAGATTGGGCAAGTAACATGTTAGAGTAGGCTGCTTTTTCTCAATGGATATTCAGAGAGCATCATCTGGGAGAGCTTCCAGCTCATTCTAGCTTTTGTGTTCGTAATAGAAGTCAGTATGGATCAGAGCCATAACGTATTTCTACTATTATTATTGCCAGAGATCTAAAGTTAATGTATGGACCTTCTTGTCCTAAGAGACCAGAGTGGCAATGGAAGCTTTCTTCAGAACAGCCTGTCTATCTGCCTTTGCATGATAGCTTTCCCTCCCAAATAGGCAAATACAGGCTTTCTGAGTTAGCAAGGACACGGCAGTTTGGACTAGCTAAGCCCAATTTGGATGTTGCAGACATGAAAAAGTGGGATTTTTTTTTTTTAGAGTTTCCTCTGGCAGAGAAAAGTTTAACTAGCATTCTTGGTCAAAGCCTGTCTGAATTTGTGACAGAAGTGGGAGGAAAGATGAGCACGTTTCTGCTAGGAAACAGTCTCTTCCAGAGGATTGTGGTGGTGGTGGGAAGGAGCAATTGCATTGGTTTTGAGGACTCAGTTTGCTGTGAGCATCGCAGCCCGCTCTCCATGCCGTCTGGAAAGAATGATGCGAGGAAATAGGATATCAGAGCCTGGGGAGAAGCTTTGCAGACCACCTGGCCTTCATATTCCTGGCACTGCTCAAACTTGTCTCTATAGGAAATCCATGTTCTAAGTCAAGCTCAGGTCACATGAGAAAATGAATTTGGCAGGAATATTATGATTCCCTTCTGATCTGCCAACAAATCCACCCCAAGCATCTTGCTCCATGGCTCTGCACTTAGAATAGAGCAGCACAACTGACAACCCAGTGCAGAAAAGAAGTACTTATAGAAGTGCCTGGAGGTGGCTTGTGCAGACTTTCCCATGATCCAATGCTTCTGCAAGCTGATTTCCCTTAGCACTGTGTTCTCCTTTTACATGAAGATAAAAGGCAAGGGCTGACTAAGAGCTTGAAAGCAAAGAGAATTAAGGTGGCAGGAAAGAAGACATTTCTTCTTCTTAGTGTCCTATGTTCCCACTGTCCTAGGAAGACTTTAGTTCTCCTGGGTGCTCTTTAGCCATTCAAAAAGTGTACAAATATAGGGACAATTCATACTTCTATGCCCACCTGACCTCCTCTGACATCATTAGTAGCAACTGGTGAGATGCTGTTGTTGCATTAAGTGCTGTCTTGTGCATTGTTTTTCCCAAAATATGTCAGCTTCAGAGCAAGGTGCATAAAGAAAATGAAATTCAAAATGACTTTGGCACAATTATAGCAGAAATAAGTAGCTATTGAGCTTAATGCAGATGTCATGATGGGAAATATAACCTTATTTCCTCTTCTTCTTTTGTCTGTTGTGTTAGGTGCTCTGTTATTGTCTTCATGTGGGATGTTCAGAAATTTTATTGCATTGAGCATATCTGGGAATTGGGAGGTCTCTTTATTACAGAAGGCAGAGATTTTTGAGATGGGCTGTCAACAACTTGCAGTGCTTTGACATCCCTTCAAGGTGACTGGATGATGCGCTTTGTAGAGAAGTGCCCCTTGGGGCAGTAAAACTGGAAACATGGGATTGTCGGTTCAGGCCACAAATTTTTGAAAATTAGAGACCTGAAATTAGGTATGTAAATCAATCCTTCTGTATGCATAAGCATAAACACAGCAACAGAAAGTCTTGTTTTTCAGGATTGTTGCTATAAGGTCTAACCATGGGCACTCAAAGCTGAAACTGTGAAATGAGGTGTTTCCTAGAGGAGCTGGGTAACCACACTTTTGAATAGTTTTCCTTTAAGTTTGTAAATGTGACTGTGTATGTGTTTATTTGCTATATATTTCTGTATCCTATTAAATGTATCTTAATACATGTATATGTATACATATATTTACTTATAGAAATATATACATATATAGAAATAAGAATACAAACAACTGAACATATTATTTATATACATTTCTATTTAAATTACCTTAGTTCCACTAGGAGACAATTAGAAATGCCTAATTATTCACAGAAGTGCAGAATACCATAAAGAAAAATCTTTTAAAATCCGGGTATGAGAAAACCAATTTAGGCTTATGGCATAGGTCCCTTCCCCAGTAATCGTGGAAATAGTGTGGGTATGGCTGCAGTCACTGTAGCATTGTGAGTACAACAGCACTTTGCTTTCCTTCAGATTGTCTTATCCAGTGCTCCCCTATCTTTACAGGGACAGGTAAAGGTGGTAAGCAGGAGCCTGAGGGCAGAGGTTGTGAAATGCCTGAAGTCTGGAGTCTAGAAGCTGAAATCTCATCTTTTATCACGTATGTTGGGACTTTATGTGTTCTGTGACTCTCAGGGGATTGAAGCAGCTTTGACTTGTTAGTGGGAAATGCTTCTGCTCCCAGTTTGCACTGAGCAAATATATGAGTGGCAAGAGAAGACAGAAAAAATGCTGAAGGAGCCAAGTTATTTCAAAGGCAGTCTTTGGAGAAAGGGCACCTGCCTGAAGCTGAATGAGGCATTCTCCTCCTTCCTTATGCAGGCAGGGGGAGGCAGATGCCAGCAGTGTCTCAGAGGGGGTTTGTACTCTGAAATTACTTTTCAAGGGGAAAACATCAATTTTCCAGTGCCCCCAAATTTGAAGAGGTTGAGGGAGGGAATCAAGGCTTGTACTTCACTCAGATCCAGCACTTCACTCATCTGGCACTCTGGATGTCTGGTAGCCTGTTATGGAGTCACTTAAACTGTGTAGGTTAAAGCTGAGATCCATACAGCTGTCAGCAATAGAAAGGACAGGACGTAAAATAATGGCATGACAGAGGGGAAGGAAGCACACTGGAAGTTTTCCCTTGAAGACTTTTCCTGGATATGACTTGCTGCCACTGAAGCTTTCTCTAACAATTTTGGACTCAGATTTTTCCAGGAGGGGCTGTGGGTCGTCCCTGCTGGGAGAGTTGGAAGAGGAGAGCAGAGGGATGGCCAGGTGCGGCTGGAGATGTCCTGTGTGGTTCCGCACATCTATTTCCCGGAGAGCCACCTGATGGTGCTGTTTGTTCAAGTTCCCGGCCGCCGAGGGCCCTCCGAGCCTGCAGAGCTGTGTGTGGACCTGCCTGTAGATCTGCCTTATCATAGGGCGTTTAATTAATAAATAAATGATTAAAAAAAGGGCTGCATCGCCCACCTGGCGCTGGCGGTGGGAGCTCACCTCTCTGCGAGGCCCTGGGGCAACGACAGATGGGTTTTTAAGCTCAGTTTCAAGCAACTGCCTCAGAAAAGGTCCGGGGGAGGCCAGGCCTGGGTGCCTCTGTGTTTTGCGGAGGCTGATGATGGCTTGCTAGGTTTTTCTAATTTATTTTGCATTCTCCTCACAGTTTCCATTGTGGAGCTTTCCCGTACAAGGATTAACCATCACAAGCGGTGCAGTGCAGCTCTGGCAACCTCCCTGGAAATCATGCATCCTGAATAATGATGAGAGCTGAAAGCAGGACAGAAAATCCACCCTTTTGCTCCTTAAATCAGCACTGACTAACACCACCCCAGACAAAGAGCAGTGCTTGGTGACGCCCACATTCCCACAGCCTGCCCCCCTTGCAAATCTCGCTCACCTTCTATAGGGGCTCAAATCTAAACCTGCAGGCAAGGTAAGAAACACAAACTGTGGGGATGCTCCTGCCTAGCACCAGGTGCCTTTTGGGAGGGCCAGGCTCCCCATTTGCTCTGAAGGGTGCAGGCTTGTGTTTTGCATTTCGGGGACCAAGACCCACAGTTAAGGACTAGTGGTGCTTTGCGGTGTAGGTGCAAGGGATAGAGGTGATGAACAACCAGGGCCAGCATGTGGGGAGAACAAAGCAGCTCACCCTCATGCCTTGCCTGGTTCACCTTCTGCTTGTCACAGAGGACAGGATGTAATATTTCACCCAGGTTGTCCCACTCCTGCCACACACAGCTCCTCCAGTGGGTCCCACTGAAGTGAACAGGCTGGCTTCTCATTTGTTTCTCACTGTCAGGATGACGAGTCTAACTAGGTTTTTTTCTGTTTGTGTTTGCTGCTTGTTTGTGCTGACAAAACACATGCGTAGTTTGTAGTTCCCTCATTTCAGCTGGTTGTTGTTCCATTTTAATGCGAGGCACTTCGTTGGAGGTCATTTACTCAGTATGTTGCTGGGCCTTTTACAAATATGAACTGATGAATATTTCATCATCATTCACCAGGAATTCTGTCGAAGTGTAGGGCTTCATGGCAGTGAGTCAGTATGTGATGCACTCAACCTGAAATTGTTTCCTTGCTGCATCTCTCATCAGGCATGCTAACTGCTGACGTTGGAAGAGGGAAGAATACATATATATATATTAATACAATAATCCTCTTTATTTCACTTTGATTCTACTAAATATCTCTGAAATCAGTGCTGCTCGAGGAAGGGGCTCTGTTGATGAAATAGCAAGAGCAGCTATCTCTTCCCACTCATTCTAAGAGCAGTACCAAGGCTGGCTTTCCTTCCTGCAGTGCCATACCTTCGGGAGGGAGGCTCTGCTGGAATCAGAGACTCCCTCTTAAGAATAAGTACTCACAGCACAGTAGGCGGTGAGACCAATTTATCTTGATGCAAAACATCCTAATGGAAGCAGGGCACAGTGTGCAGGGGACACATGCCGGTGTTAATGCCTGCTTGAGACTGCAAAGAGCCTGGAGCAATAGTTCTGCAGAGGGAGAATCAAGCTATTTGTCTCAGAGTCTGATGATGATTCAGGCACCAGCATCATTAAGTATTTTATTGCTGAACCAACTGAAAAAGCAGAGGGTAAGATAGAGTACTGAGGTTGACAGCAGAGGTCCATAAAGGTAGTTTACCCAGCAGCTGCCAGCTGAGAGGGAGGACGTTGCTCTCTTGGCAGTGGAGTGGCAGCAGAATGTCTCAGCTGCATGATGCAGATGTGCTGGTGGCGGTGCCTCCCTCCTCACCTGCTGAGTGAGGAAAAGCTGATGGGAAGGTGTCACCTATTATGGTGTTGTTTATACCGCTGTAAAACAGCTTGCATTGCACTCCTGGATTTTCTGGACTGTGCAGCTTTCATGGTGAATGAAGTCTCACACTGCTAACTAGTGCTGTGTTTGATTAGTGAGAAAATAATCCAACCAAAGAAGTCCTGTAACTATCCAAACTTCTTCAGCCCTCTCAGTGGGTGGTGCTGGTAGTGACTTGGGCAGTTTGACAGTAACAAAAGTTATTGTGTGTCAGACACAGCACAAGGAAAGGAGGCCATGTGTACCTGAAAGCTGTCTCCATCCCTGTATGCTCAGAAACTTCTCTCTGCTGCCCAGACCACAGAGATGCCTGCTCTTCATTTTCTGCTAGCTTCTTCTGCTGCCTCTGAGCTAGAGTGAAGGGGAGAAGCTGTGAATAGACCAAATCTGGTAGCTGTGTGGGAAGTAGGGGGTCATCTTGGCAGAATGCAGAGGAAAAAGGTTGGTAGTTTGGAACTAGGCTCCACAACTCCTCTGAGAATGAAAAATGACATAGGCTGCTCATCTTTTCACTTTTCCATCTCAGCTTGTCTATCTTAATATGTCAGTATTGATGGTAATATGTCAATATTGCAGTTTGTCTGGCACAGTATGTGCCTATGCAACAGGCCATCCAGTGCTGCACTGTAGGTAAGGTCCTGCAAATGTGGTTTGATGCTCTGCTTCATGTGAAGCTCTTGCCATACACTGTGCAGCACAGAGGTAGGATCTGGAAAATGGGAAGATGTGGACATAGCATTGCATTCCCCAGTCTGCTGGCTTTTTTGAGACTGAGCAAGAGTTTTCATGTTGGTGACACTACCTAGACTCTGCTATTCAAAGGAGTCTGTACTCTTGGTATATGAACTAGCCCTCAGCACAAACTACCTGGAACAAGCTTTAATTTTACAGATCTAAAGGGTTTTTACTTTGGGGTATTTTTTGTTGTTTTTTTTAGTATTTTGTGAAGCCTATAGAAACTGGAAGTCTATAGAGCATGGACAGCCTACCACAGTGCTATTCAAGTCTGCCTGTGTCTATAGACATATGGTATGTTTTCTCCTATTGCATGTTTTGACATAGTTTCTGCAAGACTCCCAGAGAGGTTTGGCTGTCCTAGGTACAATGTCATAGCTGTCCTTTGATTCCTGGGACTGGCTTCCCCCCAGAAGGGCCAAAACCCAGTGGGGACAGTGGGAACATTTGTTAAACAAGTAGTGTTTGGCTGTTTGTACTTTTAATGACTGGGAACTTTAATCACCATCCTGCCAGAAGCTTCACTAATATTTCTGCGGATATCAAACTTTTTGACTCATTTAAACCTCTCCACGCTTTATCTCTACTTCTCTACTTTTTTTTTTTTTTTTTTTTTTTTTTTTCAGGAGGATTTGGAAGGTCTTTATTTCTGTTTTATTCTCTCTAAACTTGACTTATACCTTTTTGCGGGCTCGTACCCTATGATAAAAAGTGCTCACCAAAAACCGCTACAGGGCAAGCCAGCTTGTAAAAAGAGGATATCATCTGGAAATTAGATATATGAGAAGTTGATGCCAATATTCATGATATGCAATGAAAGCAGGCAATGTGAGGGTGTCCTGGTCTCCATCATAGTCTTTAGTGGGCTTCTTAGTAGATTTTTAAAAGGTATAATTGGATTTTTAATTTGACCAAGTGTAATGACAGAATGAAACTGATTCTGTAACCATTTTTTCCAAAACAGCTTGATTAATAGTTCTGTAAAATACAATTATTAACTTTTTGTAGAATGAGACTTCTTTTCTGTGGGGGTGCAGGCATCTGCACATCCAAATGCTGTTTAGTCCATACCAGCATTTCTAAGTAAGACACAGGGCAAATGGGAATTTTTTTTTAATATAAGTTTTGAAAAAAAAAAAATCATCTCTTACTCTATGGGAGAAAAAAAATTACATAAGACTGTTTATCCACAGTTTTTTCCATGTTTCCACAGAATCATAGGAGAACATGGATCTTGGGAAGTTTGTAGTCGTACCTCTTGCTGCAAATAGGATAGACAATGAGGTTAGAGGAGGTTACTCAGGATTTTACTCAGTTGGGTCATTAAAACCTCCAAGGACAAAAACTGCCAAACCTCTTTGGGTTATGACTCTTCCAAAGAGGTCAGCAGTTCCAAACTTTCCAGAAAAATGTTGGTAAGCTGAAGCCCTAGTTCCAAGGACTACGTTGCGTTGTCAGCAGAGAACCATGAGCAACGTGACTACGGCCTGAATAAGTCATTAAAGTGCCCTCCATCCTTCCCTTTGTAAAGTGGATTCTGTAGCACTGGAGGTGCCAGAAAGACTGTATCCTAGTTTGAATTGCAGCTGAGCTTTAGTGCGATCACGAGTACTGGCACTCTCCTTGTCTTCAGTGCTGGAACTCATCCAGTTCTGGACAAAGTCACACTGGCCTTAAAATCCAGAGCTGAACTCTGGAAGAAACACAGGGGTTTTTTGTTAATTTGGTGTGAATTAAACAATTGCTGAAGGGTACTCCTTTGTTAGCTGCTAGTAAAGTAAGACAGTTCAGGATTTCTGTTTGAGATCTCATGCAAAGATATATTTATTTTGAATCTTTTTTGCTGAAGCTTCTGCAAGCTGGGTGCATGGCAGAGTATGCCAGCGGAGCAGAAAGATGCCATGGGTTACTGAGTGTGACCTAGGAATTCCTGGCTGAGACATTATGGCCTGGTTATGTGTTTCCTGTGGGAAGACACACAATTGGCGGGCATAGGATCAGCAAAGTTCCTGAGCACTGCATAAGCACTTGCATAAGTCCTCTTTGCCAAATATTGTGATCTCAATATTATTTCATGAGTTTTCATGGGTGATCTATGATGGGTAAGATTGAAAAGTTTCTTGCTTCATTGTCCCTGTCTCTTTTTCCATGGACTTGAACTTGATGAAGCACCTTTTCTGGGTCAGTTTCAACAGGACAGATGAATTTCTGGCATTTATCTTGATACCTAATGCCAGAAAAAAAATAAATCAATATTTAATAATTCCTTCTTAATGCAGCCTTCCCATGTCCCTGCTCAGAATACTTAAGGTCACCAAGTGCTGTAGGAAGGCATGGGAACAGTAAAAGCTGTGCTCTGAATGCTATCATATGCTGTGTGTTGTTAAGGGCATAGCTTGCTTTCAAGGACTTCCCATGACAGCGTGTAATAGTAATCTTAATCTGACATACTCAAATGTCTTCCCTGTTAATCAAGCAAGTACAAGAAAAAGCTTGTTTGGAGCGTGTTTCCTTTTGATAATGATGCCCTCCATCAGCCTATTAATAGTGGAAGCAGTGTTTAATTAACAGCTTTCCTATGGCCCCTGTTCCCCTCTGGTCTTGCTCAGAGCTCAGTCATGGTGGCTTTCTCACATTTATGCTTTGCCATAGAGGCCTCTCTCTTGGTTCTTCTAGCGAAGGATGGCAAGTTATTGCTTGTATTTTGGAATCATTGTGGACAAAAACATGTAAGACAGTGCCCAGCCTGCTGAGTTTGCTGAAAGGGGGTGAAGGAGTAAAATTGATCTGAAGTGTGTAAGTGACACAAGCTCCAAATTTAAGGACGTTAGGGTACCAAGAAGCTTAAATTTCAGTGGTAGTTAATTAGATCTAGACTTTCAGATTTTTTTTCAGGATACTGTACCCAAATATAGACATTTCCTTAGCACTCTAGTAACAGGACAATTCAGACAAGTTCAGACTTGTTTTTCACAAGGCATAAAGCACTTTTCAGCAATCTTTATTTTAGTAGTGTATACTAGACATTCTGTTTGTTTTTTGTTTGTTTGGTTGGTTGGTTTTTTGTTTCTTTTTTTTTTTTTTTTTTTTTTTTTTTTTTTGTTTTGTTTTTTGTTTTGTTTTGTTCTGGTTTTTTTTTCCTTTTTTTTCCTGATTTTCCCCTTTCAAAATGTACTGTCAAATATCTTCTACAGATCTGCATATTGTTCTGTGTAGGGGCTGAATCCCTGTAGGAGGATCCCCTCTGCAGTCCTCGAATAGCTCTCTGTAAGATTCATGCAACTTAGTGCATACGTGGTCATATTTTGCCTCCTGTTTTAATCAGCTCTCCCGCTTTTTAATTTCTACGTTGTGCCTTAAGTTTCAGGGTATGTTTGCTATTTGTATCTGTGCTAGCCCTAGTTTAAGCTTAGTTTTGTATTGCTTTTTTCATTACCTTTTGCAGCTGATCTGCTAGCAAAGCTGCACTTGATAATGAGCAGGTAAAACCATAGGTCTTTATTAGTGGTTGCAGATGCAGAGGGCTTTGTTTTAGTAGCAGCAGTTTCCATCATGGGCAGCTTTTTCCATGTTGACACTGCAGGTAACAATTGACAAAGTCTGAAGACCTTGTCTTTGCCTATAAATACCCTAAATGAATCTTTCTTGGCCTCTTCTAAGGTCTTGTAACTTAAACTGTGTGGTAAAATCCAACCACTGAGGATTTATGAAGCTTGGGTAATGGCAATTTATTGACCTCAGAGTTCTTGCTCATTTGCAAAGACAGTCAGCTGAAGGAGAAGCATTCACACTTTATTACTCTTCCTTGAACAATGACATTTTTATTCCTTGAGAATTGTTTTTCTTTTTAATTTAAAGGCAAAACACATTTTCCCTAAATTTTGGCACATAACAGGAGATTGGCCTGAGCTGCTGTGAGTTCCTTTTCTAATAATTACAAATTTTGCTGTCCAATCTTACTTTCTAGTTACTGCAGGATTAAAAATTGAAAAACAGACTTTTCAAGAAGAATAAAAGTAATTTCTGAGATGTCATAATCACTTTTTTTTTTCTATAATAAAATAGATAATTTTGGCTGCTCCTTCACAAATCATCCTGATTTCAATTGATGCTCTGCTATTACCAATACCTTGAGAAAATGATAGAATCTGTCATGAGAATAGCAGGACTAATTAAATCTGGACACTTATGAGTTTTTGTCCTAAACTATACACTACTGCAAAACTACCAGCTCTGGCAAGAGCAAAAGCCAGTGATGCCAGTCTGGTGCCAAATGTGTACGGGTTTGTTGCCTGTCTCAGGCTTGATAGAATATATAGTGACTGAGTTTTGCCTGCTTTCCCTTAATGGAAAGCACTAATTTTGGTCTCTATTCTCTCTCCAGCAGTCAGATCCCTGAAACTTATAAAAACATAATAATCTGTGAGACTCCAGCCCTTCTTTCAAATTTGGTTAAAATTAGCTAAGGAGAAAATTCACTAAAGGGAGCTGACAGACAGAAAGCGGGCCAAAAATACACCAGCCATCATGTCAGCTCTGCGTGTCATGGGTAGCTGTTAATTGAGTACTGTGTTTCTCCCAGACCAGCCTCTGGTGTCCAGAAGGTGTGATTCTTCAGTCCTGGTCTCAGTAAAGGGCTACTTGGAAATGCTGGGGATTGTCCCCTCCAAGCACCACTTGGCACTGACTGTTGTTGCAGACTGTGGAGGGGTCTTGGCAGGCACAGGTTTTTATTACCTGTGGATTTGGGGGCATACGGGATGTTTGTGCACAAGGCAGATGGGGCTGCCCCTATGGGCTTCTGTATGGCCAAAGGCTTTAGGTAAAACCAGCAACAAGGCTGTAACAACGTGGGAATCCTTCTGGAGAAAGACCTCGACCCTTAGCGAGTGCCAACCTCTGTGCACAACTTAGTATTGCTCTGTTGTTATGGGCAATGGGCAGGAAGAGTTTTAACTACTGATCAGAGTTAAAGCAGTAATTCCCTCTCTTCCAGCTGCACTTTTGACTGTGCAAGACACAGTCCAGCTGTTGTGTTTTAAGCCTGTGCAGAGTAAGGTGCATTCAAGTGTATGGTAGGAGCTGTAACCAAGGTACAACACCCATTTTTGTTTGTCACTGTCACCTCAATAGCATAGTACAGGCTCTGCTGAAGAGCTGATGTTTATTGCATAGTGGGGGGGTTACAGGTCTTGGGCCCTACTGCTGCAGAAGACCCATATGCGTGGATTTAACTTTGTGCCTGAGAGCACTTCTGTTGAAATTTGTAAGCATAGTCCTCTATGCACAGTGAAGCTCATACTTTGTCCTGGCTTGGGTCTTTCTGCAAGATATATTTAAGACTCTAAGTCTGCAAGGGTAGCACAGACAATATTGTACTGGGTTAAGGAGATAGTAGAATGATACCTGCTTTTCAAGGTGCCCTGCAGTGCTGAAGGAAAAAAAAAAATAGGTATTTCTCCATTTCACAATGCAGTTTGGTAAAGAGATTTTGGAGAGCCCTAAACTAGTTATCTGTAAGTACTGTAAGCAATATAGCTGCATTAGCACAGAGCTCAGCTGGATAAATTAGCATTGTGCAGCACAGATATATCCTAAATTTCTAGTATGGTTTCCTCAGTGACACTTTTTCAAGCCACAGCTTGAAAATAAAATATGAGTTTTTTTCACCCCTCAAAAACACTGTGTTAGGAAAGCTTTCATACATTTTTCTTTTTAATTATCTCACTAAAATAAATTCTAAGCTGACTTCCTAATTTTATTTAATTTTATTTTTTTTTTCTTTTATTGGTGGCATCCTCTCATTCATCTGAGCCTGGATCTCCTGTAACCCAAAGCTGTTTCAGCTGGGGCACAGAAGATGCTGCCTCTGTATTATAAAAGGTATCATTTCAGTTCCCTGATGACATCATGACAGAAGGCTAGGCATGATCAGAAGAGGAATGGAGATCTAACATTACTACATCCCTATATAAATCTATGCAGTTCTGATCACGCTGTCTCAAATAGGATGCAGTAGGACTGGAAAATGCTCAGGAATGGGCAAGGATGATTGATGCTGTGGCTTATATAGCGTGAGAGTAAGTCACATTCTCCAGTTTATGGAAAAAGTGACTGTGGGGAGACAGTTGAGGGTTGCCATGGAGGTCTACTGTGTACAGCATGGAGAAAGAGAGTAAGGAACTGCTATGGGCTGCTATAATATAAAAATACCTGGTGAAATTCTCCTCTCAGTGATTGATTAGAAGGGGAACTCACTGTCACAGTATGTGAGCAAGTCCAAATATTTAAAAGGAATTAAAATGATGACATGGATTACCTTAATAGTAGTTCAGCAATGATTTAGGAGTTTCGTAGTTGGAAGTCAGGAGGGTAAGGACAGGTTATTCCTCTCAAAGCAAGAATAAGAGATTAGTATCATTTTTGCTTCTAGGAGTGGTTATGGCATCACTGCCATAGATTATTCTGAAGTACTAAGATGTCTCTACCTGTGACAGAACAGTAGCAAAACTACCGTTCTACATAGTGTAAATTCTTAAGCTAAAACTTTGAAGAGCAAGAGAGAAAGACACAAACTACTACTGTTTGAGGTATATTTTCTCACTCAGTCTCCCAGAGGAAGAGTACCATCCTAATTCTACCAGTTTAAAAAATCTGTGGGAAAATAAAAATTGTGATGGTGTGTCAGACGCTGATGTCTACCCCAACACACTTCCTCTGTATTCCTTAAGTTAGGTGCTTTGGGAAATCCTGAGATTAAAGTTACACCAGGATTACTCTGCTTAATCAAGTATAGTGGCTATTTTAGACCCCTGTAAATTGGAAATAAGAGCAGGAGAAAAATGAGATACAGTCAAGATTGTAAGAACATATCAGATCTCAGTTCAACAACTATTTAGAGATCCTGGCATGCTGAGGAGAAGATGTTTTTGCACAGGGAGTCTTGGTTCAGTATTGAATGAATTACATTCAATATTTGTTGAAGTCTTATGTAGCTAGCTTTTCTTACCAGGTTGTAGTTTTCAGTGACATTTGTTTAATGTCTGCATGGTAATTTTCTTTCTCCTGGATCCACCATCACAGGAATTTGATGAATGAATGGAGTGAAAATCACGGACAGTTGACTGTTTTCCATTCTCCAAAGTAGTATGAGACAAAACTTTAGGCTTACAATTACTGTATGGATTTTGGAGTTGGTTTAATGTTTTGGGGAGTAAATACAAAGTGTCAGGGTTCATATCACCTTTGCCCATTTTGGGGCAGAACGATTACCAGAATCTGGACTGCAAGGAACAGTGACACAGGTTTCAATATGCAGAGTCTAGATCTGGCAAAGATATCATGGCCAGTCTCTCATCTTGGTTTTGTGTGAAAAATCAAAATTAGCGATATTTTTACTAGAAGAGTTTCTTCTGTCTCTGCCTTTATACCTGGCAGGGAGGTACAAGTCATGAACTCCCACACACAGCCCTTGATTTCTTCTTTTTCAACTCACTATGTAATTGCCATATGTGAATCCAGCAAATGACACTTCCTAATGTAAAGCACTATCACTTTCCTAAAAGTACAAGCTTAAATAAAACCGTATGTACTTGAATGTCTGTGCAAATTAAATCAATATGAAGCCTAGAATGTGAAGAAAGCTGGACTTCTAATAGGACAAGTGCTCCTTGCTAATAACAAATAATAGTTGTTGATACTGGTGGCAAAACACCAAGAATTTTGATGTCGTGGAAACCTGGATTCCTGTGTGCATATAATAATAATAATAATAATATTAAAATTATTAATAATAATAAAACCAAGCGATTGTAAAGTATATTGAAACTCTGCTATGGTGGTCGAATTGTCCCCATCATTTTCTGTTTTCCTCCTCTGCCTGTTCTTCTACTGAGATAATCATCATATATATCAGGGCAACCAATCGAGCAATCACATTTCATCCTTCATTAAGTTCAACTTCTCCAATATTTTAAGACCCATCTTCCACAGATATTCTGAACATCCCAGCAATATGCAAACACCCATAGAGGCTGTTTGCAGAGAGTAGAGGAAAAAAAAAGAAGAGACAACCTCGGGAATGTCTGTCTTAGTCTCCTCTATTTTGAAACAACAGTGCTTCTGTAGAAAAGATTCAGAGCCAGCATGTGCAGGCACTGTGGGAGTAAGTAAGATAGATTTGGGTCTGGATCTCCAAAGCACCGACAGGTAAATTACAAAGGGCAGAATCTTCATTACTGGTGATTTAGGAGGCATAAAGAGACACAGCTTGATTTGTGGATCCCAAGTGGAGTTTTCAAGGCTGACAATTAATAAATATGAAATCAACTTGTAAACTGAATGAATCTGACACGGGGTCATGGAGAGAAAATTAGATTTGGAAGCTCTAGTGCCATTTTTCTAGTTACTTGTGAGAATAATGTAGAATTGTGTTTGCAGATACTTTTTGACTTTTCTCCTTCTGTGCTTTTCTTGTGCCCCACCATCCCCAAAAATTCAAGCCTTTCTTTGGGGATTTAAGTATTTAGATACTTAATCTTGTAATTTTAAGTAACAAGACAGTTTGGTGACATTTTACAAGATGAAAACCATTGAGTCAACCTCTCATAACCACATAACTGTTAAGATCCCCATATGACTAATCTCTAATTCCCAGCAGTCTACTGCAAATAAAATCATCCTTTGAATTGTGCTACTTTAATATCCCAAATAAAGCTCCCACACGACTTCCAGTTCAGCTCAGAGTTTGGTTAGCCTAATACCATGGTGATGTTTATACAGATCACAGACTGTATTAAATAAAACTCTCCCCATAAACGTTTGTGAAAGATTATATTAAGATCAACAGTCTATGAAATCTCCTTAAAAATGCAGGGTGCCTGGCCTTCTGTGAAATGGTATTTAGGAAGATTAAGTCACAACAGTAGTTCCTAAAGTGTATCCTTACTCCTCCACAACTGACGGACTGTTCCGAAAAAAAAGAAAAATTCCTTTGCTTATGCTGATTTTCAACCTTTCCTTTCAAACTTGCATGCAAGGTGCCCCTTGGGAAGATGCTTGCTTGGATGCAGGTTTCCTGGCCCAGAAGATCTCTTTTGCTCTAATTTCCAACTAGCTGGTCATAGGTAATATAAGAGTTGTATGACATTTGCACTCTTTCGCTATTTCTCTGTTAGCTTTCAAAGTGATGTGATAATTTTTAAGTTGGAGGCAAATGAAAAGATGACAAGACTCAAACATGTGCATTTACCAAGAAAAGATGGTATGAGCCTATTTTTAATGCCATCCAACCCAGAGGTGGACAAAAAGCTGCTTCCTGGGGATTGAAAAACATTGAGGTATAGCTCTTCTGCCCAGCACAGGATCTGTCTTCTGTGTGAGAGAGCAAATTGTGGCTCCTGCCTGCTTTCAGAGGAGCAGGCAGCACCTCTGGTAAATGCTATAGCAGGGGTGGGGTCCTCCAGGCCCTCAGATACAGAGAAGTTTGGGGACAGATCCAGGCTTTCAGTCATGGAGGTGTTTGATAATAATCCCTGTCTGAGGGAGGCAGATCAAGCATTAGGAGATTGGTATATGGCAAATGAAGATTTTGCTATGTGTCTAGATTTGGAAGTCTGACCCTCTCCTTAAACCGTGTTTCAAAGATGGGTGGTACAGTCTGGATTCGTAACATATACTCAGTTTTCAAAAACGGCTTACATCTTTGCTAGCAGATGTGTTTCACTTAAACCGAAGTTTCAACGCTTCGTAAAGAACCTCGAGTGTTACCAGTTACTGTGCTGAGGAAGCTTCCAACATTCAGTCAGATGATACAATATTAGGCCTTGAATGTTTCTCTTCACTTAGGAAATACTGTGACTTGGAGGATGACCTGCGCCTCTGTGGATTTTCATACTAATTTGATTGTGAAACACACAAAAGGAGATTTCGGAAGTGCTGTGTGATGTACCGCCTGTGTGATTGCCGTCAGCGATATGTTCCTAGTACCCGACGTGGGAAAGGGAAATGCAAATGAAACATTTGTCTTCTCGAAAAAAGGCTCTGAACTGCTTAAATTGGAGGGACGGGATGAGGCTGCGTTGCAGATCAGAGCTGTCCTCTACCCATGCAGTGAAGAGCAGAATCTGCCTTTGCACTTCTTGACTGTTGGTACAAATTTGCGGTGCCTGCTCACCAGCTGGTGACATGAGGTGGTGGCTCCTGTCCCTGCCCGGGGTAGAGACCCTGAATAAAATAAGTTGATGACTGCAAGCTTGGCATCTTTCAGCAGAGAAACTAAAACACTGCCTCGAAGTCTGACTCCCCCCTGCTGTGGTCAGTTTGCATCTGGCTGGCGCAGAGGGGACACACAGCACTGCCCACTGTGCCACAGCTGCTCCAACCTGCAGCAGCGTGCTGCTCCAGGGTTGTCAGTCCAGGAGCTGTCAGGATCCCTGCGTGGATGCAGACTTTTAAAAGGGGCTGCGAAATGTCAGGGATTTTATCTGTGTGACCTGCCCCTGCTGGGCCGACCTGAGTTGATGCACAGCACAGAAATGTGGGTAAGATTATGTAAATGAGTACAGAGACACACAGGGGAACTTCTACTGAGTTTAATTTTGACAGGGGATTTAGTTTGAAGACATATATTCATTTCTGATGGCTATGCACACGCTTGCACAGAATTGGTTTTCACCTCCTTCTGTCAGAGAAGGCCCCCTGACCTACCCAGGGTAACAGCAGGTCTTTCATTCACTCTCCTACTTTGATCTCCTGTTTTATCTTAACACCCCATCTGGTTACAGTGCCCAGCTGGAATTGCACTGTGTTGTGAGCTGTCTTGCCACCACTGTTCTGTAGATAAACAAGGCAAGTAGTAGGACTACAGCCTGGTCCCCATTAGACCTGGAGAACAACAACTTTTCTCACATCAGATGTAAAAGGCTTAGGAATAATTTTTGCCATGACACCATTCTCCTACAGAACAGATCCCAGCTTCATGGTAATTGTAGTTAAATGCTTAGAAAAATGAAAATGTACCTGCAGAAAGACAGGGAAAACTTTGAAGGCTGAAGTGACATATGCTTTTTTAATTTAGTCCTCTGTCTTTTCAGGTTTTTCCTTTGTTTTTATCAGTCTCATGTTTTTCTGAGATCATTTATGCTGTCAGTGAAAATCTAACATGATCTTTTTCTTGGAAGTAAATAGAGCCTAGTTTGAGCAACACTGGTCAAATGTTTCTAGTTAGAAGTGGAATGGAAAAGGAAAATTCCTTTTTGTTATATAAGACAAGTTTTGGTGTCCCCTACCCTCTGGCTTTTTAGCAGCTAAAATGGTTTAGAGCAGGAATAAGTTATTTGGTGTAAATATATTCCTGGAAGAATAATACCCTGAGGTTTTCCCACATCTGAAGTTAGTTTTGATGTTGTACAATTTTACTACCTGTGCATCTGGTCTGTTTTGTGAGACATCAAGACTGAGGTCTGAGTGTGCATTTTCACTCAAAGAAGACAATTGAAATTTGGTCCCTTGGAGGTTTCTGGCTATTGCTTTTTGTTTCATTGCAATTGAAATTTAAGGAGCTTCTGTTTTGCTTATTACTTAATGCCATTGTTGCAAGAGGTTCAGCTCATCCCCTGCACCTCCATGGGGTGTTCATGTGAAGAATCACGGTTCTTCTCTTGCTGTTTTCTCTACTCCTGAGGGCAGGGATCTCTCACCCCGCTGCTGCCTCTTTTCCCTCAAAAAAACAAGGACTGCCTTTTTCTAGTCCTGACTCTTTGCTCTAGACTGTATACAAAGTTTGGGAAGCTAACAAATAAAAAAGCTATCAAGCTTCATGCATTTATTTTGATTATATAGCATGAACTTCTGGAGCCATGTTATTTCACGTGACCTTCATGTGTCTGTTTTTAAAAAGTAAGATTACTATCTTGGTGACTACCTAGAAGAGTTTTAGAAGCAAAAATCATCAGCATCAAAAATCTGAAGACAAATAAATCTTAGAATTCATAATTGTTAAAAAACCCCCTTCTATTTCTAAAGCAGTCTGGTGAGAAACTGAGTCATTAATTTTGAATGCTTATGGATGGCGAGTACTGATGAGAAGCCTGGATATGCACTCCGATGAATCAGACATGGTTGAATTTAGTACTGATCAGATGATCTCTAAACGTTAAGGAAAGCAGGTGAACATTTGAATTTTATTGTAGGAAACCCTGCCATTGCACTGCTGAGAAGCTTTTCATCTAATGATGGTGCATGGGACACCTTCATGGTGTCTAGCCAAATGTAAAATACTGTATGAAGGAGTAGGGTAAAGATAGGTAAAGACTGAGAAGTTATTAGTCTTGTATATTTCCTGGACCAACTGAAAGGTAGGTGGGAGATCCCTTTTTTCCTTTCCTGTGACCAAGTTAATGCATATGCCTAAATCTGTCTCAGTTTCTGCTATTTTTGAGAATTGCTTTTTTAAATTCTTTTTAGTTTGTACATGCTTTTACCAGATTCTTTGCAAACACATGGGGCCTCAAAGAATTGCAAACAAAAGCACATTCAAGTTCTTTATGTTTTTAATATTTTTTTCTTTGAAATAACAATATGAAATACCAGAAAAAAATCCCATTTTTGATGTCTTTGCTTTAACCCATGTGCTCTTTTCCGATTCATTTGGTGAGGAACTACTGCAAGGGATCAAATCCATCAAAGTGTGTTTTCCAGCAATGTTCATGCAAAGGATCCTGAGCAGAGAGATATGTGTGCTTGATTTTCTGTGCTAAGATTAACAGTGTGGAATAGCAGCCACTCCAAAGTAAAAGATTCTTTTGCATTTTTCCCACATTATCCCACATGTCTGAAATGTAGAAAGTCATACTTTTGAACATGGTGAGAGCCAATAGATGTTGTAACTGAGATATCAGAGCTCAGTGCTATTAGAAGCAGTAACCTACCTGGGTGTGCATGAAGTATTTGCTGTGCACAGGTTCCACAAAGTAGTTTATCCTAAATTTAGGTAAATTTTGTAATAAGGATATGTAATATGGAGAACAGAGTCTTCAGATTGATGCACTTAATACTACCTTTATCCTACTCTCTGGACTAAGGTTTCAGTTAAGGGCCTCCAAAATCTTCCGTCATGCAAAGACTGGGTTAAGTACGGTGCACAGAGATGGAAACCCTGGAGGGAGATTCACTGTGGTAGGTCTGGCAGAATAAAACCAGAAAAAAAGTGGCTTTTTAGGAGATTGGGTGCTCGTTAGGAGCACTGAGCATTCTATAGATGTTATCTCCTACCTAAGTTCCCAGGCAGAAGGCTGAACATGTGGTACTTTTTGCAATCTGTTCCTCCGCTCAAGAATGGTCTTGGCGGAGGTGACATATGAACAGCATTGTATTACAAGTGGGTTTGATTATTTCTCATGGTAATAGTAGAGGAGTAGATGTGGCAGTAGGAAGAGAAACAGTAAAATGAGTGCAAATGGAAGCTTATTTCAGTGGATGCTCGCATTCCGCTACTGCTTCTGTGGCTGGAAGAGAGGTGGCTGAGAGATAACACAGACAGTGCAGCAGCCTGGCGGTTACCTTTCTTCATTAACTTAGACTGCAATAAAACACAGTCTTTTTAAAACAAAGTTCAAGTAGCCAGGACTTCTCTCTGGAAATTAATTTCCTCTGTAAGCTATTTCCATGTAACTCATCACCTACTTCACTGAACATTAGTCAGCCCTATCACTGGTGACAGAAGTTCTTGACTGAGCTGCTGGAAACTGGGTCATGTGGTGGATAAAACGTAGCCTACTTCCCCGTGCTGCTTTTAGCATGGACATCCTGAGACTGCAGTAAATAATAAATACCTGCAGGCCACCATGGGCACTTTGTGTGCTGCTGCATAGCTTGCCTTTGGTCCTTGACAGGAGGAAATGATACAATGACATAAATCCATGTGGTAGGTATGCAGAAAGAAATTTTTGGCTACCCATCTATGTTTCTGACCTGCTACTGTGATGATCTTTTTCCTGAGTATAGGGAGGTGTATACTGTTAGGCAATGCAATTTCTACCCTCATAGGCCTGATTCCCAGCTTGGGGATGACTTTTGAGGACTTTACTGATGTGGTGGTAGCTGCAGTTGGTCATTGATGCCTCACCTGTTGCACTGACAAGGAGAGCCCTGTGGGCACTGCTACTGGGTAAACACCCAGCTATGCCTGGTTACAGGGAAAGGTGTTGGCTGTGAGACCAGAGAACAGCCATTTCACGTCTCCCCCGAAAGGCAAAGGCTATGAGCCACGTGGAAGTTAATGACTTCTGGGAGTCTTTATGAAAAGTGAAAAGCAGTGCTGTTGCAAGCTTTTTAAAAGTCACATCTTTTACTTGAAAAGGAACCTGCAAAGAACTAAAAAAGAAAGAAGTTTGTGATCTATTTTTGTTCTGTAGAATGATGTATTCCTTTCTCTTTCCTTTCCCTTACCCTTTCTCTTTTCTATTCCTTACTAGAAAGGTTAGGAGTTTTCCTAGTTAGTGTTTAACAAGTTGTTACCCAAACTGTAAATGCTGAATTTCAGTGCTTTCCAACACTGGAAGAACTAAGGCACTAAATCATTAACAAGGCAATTATTTGTGCCAAATTTTTGCTTGTGATTAATGTTAAGCAGATTAAAAAAAAAAAAAAAAACCAAAACACAACAAACAAGAAACCCCAAAACAAAAAGGATTAAAATATCCTCTTTACTAAAATACTCACTCTGCAATTTTCTTCCACAAAAATGTATGTTTGGACAACTCCATTCACACACATTTATTTTTTTTCTGTCAGAGTACTCCAAAGAATTTTTACTCATCCTCACCCCTCTGCTTGGATGACTTCATAGTGATGGGAGACAACATGTGATCCTAAAGGTAAAGTTCTATGTAATGTCTGAATCTTAATATCTGTTAATATCTGTTGAGGGGGAGAGATCTTCCTCTTTGTTCTCCCTGCTCCTGCTCTAGCTTGCAGCTGTGCAGTTCTTGTGCTGACCCTGCAGCGAACTTTTTACTGAACCAGCTTTGCCCCTATCCTGGAAGAAAATTCAATTGCTTTTTCTGAGATAATTTGCTGCTGGATTACCGGATTGTATCAATTCTCAGAAGCTCCCAGCAAGCATCAGAGCTGGTGGAAGGTAAGCATGACAGCATGTCTAAGAGTGATGTAGGTGGTGTAGTACTTCCCTCTTTCAACTGTGGCAGCGAAATTTTGGATGGGCTCAGTTGTCCTGTGCTGCTTCTGCACTAAGACAGAGTCACTCATCACCTGAGTCATGCTAACTCACAATAAGGAAACTCTCAGCCTGCCTCCAGAATGAAAGGTGGATGTGCTCACATAGAAATACTCTCCTGAATGTTCATCTGAGATGAATGTTCCCGCTGTCTCTCAAGCCACATTTCGCCAGAATGAGGGCTGCTCTTACAGCAACTGCTCTCTAGTAGAAGTGTATCCCATTGCTGGGGGTGGAAGTATTCCTTCAGGGGATTCTCAGGGTAAAGAAGGATGTGGGTTTTGTCCTTCCAGTGAAGTTCCTTCATAGTGGTTGGTCCATAGCCTAGAGGGGATGCTAGTCAGAGGAAAAACTGAAGTGGAGAGCTGCCCACATTGAAAGCGGAAAGTTGGAATAGCATATACAAATTACAAAGGACTGAAGAGTTATGAAAGAAAATGCCAGCGGATCAGCTCCCATTAATCATGCCATGCTGCCAGCATTTCATCCCCATTACCTAGTGGTCACATCTGGGTGTCTCCCAGTTCCCTCCGTACAGGTGAGCAAGAAAGTAGGGATCCCTCCTGGGAAACAACACCTTTGTTAGGCTTCCATCTCAGTTGGCGTTACACAAAAGAAAAAAAGCAGAAAGGACTTTAATAGCAAAATAGAGAGGCCCAACAGTCTGAGCAGAGTGAACATTACATTGTTAGATGAGCACTCTTGCCTTTAATAGGTTATCTTTTTCCATTAGTGGACTGTTTAAATTTTTAAGTGGTGCACAAGCTCATAGGGGCTTTTACTGCATGGGTTCCGATTTTCATGTGGGTTTTGAATGTGTGGGAAAAGCTGATGCATTAAGAACTGCTCATGAATCTCCTCTGTTTCCAGTCTTCCCCTTGGGAACTATTGATGGTCATTTCATCTTTCTTACATGACTTTTAAGATCCTCAAAAAGGAAAAAAAAAAAAAAAAAAGGAAATGGTTTTCTGGTTAGTTCCCAGTGGGAAATCTTACAAAGAAATACCAGAGCTGAAACTGTGAAGTAGAACATAAATTTCAAACACCTTGGATTCAACTAAACCCACAATCAGGATCCTCAAAATTTATTTTGACATAAGTTCCAAATGAAGTTAAAACTCTGGAAAGGTAAAGAAAAAAAAAAAGGCAGAAATAAATGAGAATTTTTCTATCATGGTTTGAATTAAGAATGCTTAAAGAGTTGTGCTGATGTACAATATAGCTAGCAGTAGGACTGGCTTACAGATGGGAGGTGGGAAAATAAATTAATGAATTATGGGTCTGATGAAAGGTCATCTTTCTTCTGTCACATAGACTTCAAATCAGTCAGTGTATTTCCCTTGCTCTTTCCTCTAATCAGAATGCTGCTCCATAATCCAAAATGTCTTTTCCCTGGTGTTTTGCAGATAAAGTGATTTGTAATTTGCTTTAAAACTTGTTATAGGTATGGAGAGAAGCTTAGTTGTATAGAGAAAATGCTCCTCACTTTGAAGATGTCGTTTGAAGGGCCAATGGAGAAAAGCTCTGAAATAAAAGATATTTCAGAGAACAAAGAGGGGAAGCACACAGACCTGAGAAAGAAAGGTAAGCATCTTGTCTATTGGAGAAATTGCCTTGAAGTAAGTGAAATTATTTCCCCAGAGATAATTTGGTCTTAGGAGTCAAATTGTCACTAAACAAAAAGCCAAATCAAGAGCAGCAAATTGATTTTGCTTCCAGTGTCTTTCCTCAATTTTTCCCTAATTAAAAAGAGAGGAAGGATGTGATAAATCCTGCTATTTGTTTTTCTCACTGTTGTATCTGTCCCTGAAGAACCTCTTCACTGTATCCATTTTATTGGTGGGGGGTGGAATGAAAACCCCTAGGTTAAATTTTCAGAGATGAACAACTACATTCAGTTTAATTGGAAAAGCAGTGGTTTCATGGATAATGAACATCCTCTGCCTAATGTTAGGGAAAGTTGTATTCCCACCATCTATGAGAAAAGGGTTACAAACATAAATGTGAGGTGTAAGCACGTGGGTCTGTGGTTTTGGACTGAGTGTTCCAGTCAAGCATATAGAGAAACACATGGTGGGGAGGGAAATGAAAAGTTATAAAAAGAAAATAAAATTAAAGAGTTCAAGTTGTTCTTTTTGACAAATGTTTGTGTGTCTTTTGCGATCATCTGTTTCCTCTCCCAATACATGCACACAGCAGCCCTACATGTTTCTTCCTGCTTTTTCGTCTTGCTCAACTTTCCTTCGCTGCTCCTAGGCACTCAAAGCACTTTGCACAATACTTCCCTTTTGGTTTCTCATTTTCCTATATCTGACGATCAGCATTTCTCAGCTGGTTCCTTCTCTCTGTTGTTCATTTGTTAAATGAACTTCTTCTGCCTCGAGTTATTTTTTTTCTTCCTGGAGAATGGATGACAGCAGTGCACCAAACACATCCCAGCAGTGCTTGCATGTTTGGTAACAAGAAAAGCAAGGTGCCAACTCTAGGGGAAAGCTCGGGGTTTGTGCTGTGTAATTTATGTCTGATGCTGCAGCAGAGTATGTTTTTTGTTTCTGGCTCTTCAAAGATGTAACTTCTGTGACATGTTTTGCAGCTCCTCTTGTGTGTGAGAGTAAACGACATTTTGACTCACTTGAGATCCCTAGAAATGTTAAAAAAAGAAAGGGAAGAAAATAGTACAAGAAAAGACACTTATGGAACTGCTGAGGTGATATAACCAGGTGTCTTTTCATGTGTCTCCTTTGTTTTTCCTTCTATTTCATCAAATTTAAACAACCTAATGATATGAAGGATTAAAGCTGTACTGTCTCCATGCCATGTTTCTGCATTCTGGGCTTTTCTCATGGGTTAGCACTTAAGCTCTAATAAACTTGGAGGTTTAATGAAAGCAGAGGTGGCAACTATTTGAACATAAAAGGTAGTGCCTTCTCCTTGGTGAAGGGATGTGATTCTTACTTTCAGGCTCAGTGAAATCCCTTCAATCATAGGGCTTCTGAAAACACCCGGGAACTGGAATTTTTGGTTTGGGTTCACTGAGACCTCACTTGCTCTTTCTGGATGAGAGTAAGTAGAGCTGATGCTGGAGGAGAAGTGGCCCAGACACAGTCCTGTTCAGGGTGCCAGTTCTGCTCTGCAGAGGCAACCTATGCACCTCTCTGTGATGGCATGCTCCATGGCTACTTCTTCGGGAATGTAGAGTGGTTGGTACAGCTAGGGGCTTAGGCTGCAACAGTTGGGGCCTGCTGCTACTCCTGCTATCAAATAGGGTGGGTTTTGAGTTCAGTGGGAGCAAAAAACAGCCTGAAGAGAATAGGAGAGTTACACAGAAAATTAGTGGATGATTAGAGATGTAGAGAACATCACGCAGAGATCTACTTTGGGAGAGTGCAGGAGAAATTTGTACGGGTGGAAGAACCAGGAGAGCTGCCTCCTCGTGATGATAAAAGAAAGTTAGAACAGCATTGGGCAGGCAAGTAATTGCACCTCTGTTTTCTGGAGATGTGAAGTAGTTTGCTGCAGGACCTGTTGGCTTGATTTTTATCCAGCCAGGAAAGCGAGTATCTTTTGGTGACATCAGGGTTGGGAAGCTCTGTGTTGTAGCCTTCCTGTTATTACCTGATGAGTTTCATGGTGTTTGCTAAACAAAACAGATGGGAAATCTCCATGTGGAAGATCTGGGGCTTTTTAGTAGCCCTGACATACTGTTCATCTAACCTTTATCCCAGTGGGTTGCCCAGCTGCTTCTTGGTCCAGCAGTGCTGAGTGTCTGTACAGGATGCACAGAACAGCCCTGATTCTCCAGGCTTATACCAAGGTGGTGACTACAGCTGGCTCCCTGCTGCCAAAGCCAGTGCATCTGGCCAAATGCATCTGAGTTGCTTCTAGGTCCATCATGCCAATAGGAGAAGAAATCAGGAAATGTATGTGCTTGTGTATTGTAGGTTCATGTCTTTTATAAGCACCTTGGCCTCCATCCAAATCATGCTGAAGCCTAAAGAGTTCTTTTGAGTATGAGGAGTTGGATCCAGTCTATTTGTAGTCAAAAAAACCCACAAAACCCAAAAAGCAACAAATAGCCAAATTCAGGGCAAATCTCCCTTTTACTCTAATACTTATTCCCATTAAGAGTTTAATTCAGTGTGTCTCTGCTCACAGCCATGATTTGGCCCATGGTCCCTGCATGAAGCCCTTTGCAATTCAATATTGACTTAGTGATTTCCTCCTGTTGACTAATACTTCAAAGAAAACACCTGGGGCCTTAACCCCTTCTCTGCTCCACACTCTGTTGGGTTTACTCTAGGTTGAGATTGTCCTGAATGTAAAACGTAGTTGATCATGAAGAGTCTGAACAATTCTCCGTAGTGAGAGACAGTTGATTACCTCCTGCTCCATATGTTAGATGTTCACATAGGAAACTGCTGGAATTGAAATCATGTCTATCTGCAAGTGCATAGAAAAGACTCTCTGTTCATTCCTTGTTCACGGCCATTGTAGAAATAACTTGCAAGAAGTGTTCTAACTGTAATGTACTCACATGTCTGCTGTGGGAAGGACTGGTTCCTGCAACTGGCTTTTTAAAAAGGTCTGTCCCTATTGGATCTGACCTTCCTAGTTATTTGCAGCACAGCTTGACATTTGGATAATTAAGCAAGTAATTTATGACTGAAAAGAGAGAGCATTTTTTTTTCACTGGGATCTGACCTAAGATGTGGATAGGTCATGCTAGGAGGAATCGTTATATCTCTTTTCTGACTTCAGTAAACTCACACTATATAAGATTATAAAACTTATATTGATAAGTCTTGCCTCTGAGAGATAGCATGTATGGACAATCTCTACTGAAGTGAGTTGATACTGCCATAGTTAATGTGCTTCATAATAATCTCACAGGGGTCCCTGCTATCCTTCCTTCTACATGAAGAAAATGCTTGTATTAAATATTTATGTGGGCGGAAATATTTTCTTTGTGGTTGGCACTGTGGTTACACTCAAGCAAGATAACCCATGCAGTTCCTGTGAAACCACTGGACTATCTAACAGACACAATATCCGCAGGGCTGAATAATAAGGATAGTCTGAATCTGAAATGGCCTGACAGAAGCCTTATTTTATCGGTCACAACATGACTACACAGCTGGGATGGGGTAGGATCATTTGAGAATGTGATGGAAGCACAACAGCACAGGCAAACAATCACCTCTGTTGTCATGATGTCTGTTTTCTGAAGAGAACTTTCCACTTACAGAAAGCCGCCTTTTGCTGTATTTCATGTTTTCGCATTTTCCGTAAGTTCAACAAGTGTACACATGTGAAGTCAAAATCAGCTCCTGCTGTTGCATTATGGAGACAGAGAAAGCTTTCATGAACAATGAGTTGCCTTGTACATGACTCACACAAAAGCAGTGGCTGTGTGTGCACTTAATATTGTGTGCCAGCACAGTGGTCAGTAATTGCTGTGTGGTGCTTGGCTGTGAGTGACATGGGCAGGACTTTTTTCTCCTAGCAATCTAGGTGGGTGCAAGGAGTTGGTAGCTGTTCTCCTGCTGGAGTTGGACCTAGCATGTTTAAAAAGAATATAGCTACATTACACTTGTCCAGAAAAAGCCTTCTTCCTTATGACTTTTTTTTTTTTTTTGTTGAACCCTATTCATATTAGTTTAGATCCAGTTGTACTCCTTGCCCATTGTAAAGGTACATCTCTGTTGGTATAGGAAGAGGTGAGTGATTAGGGGTTGGTCCTAAACTGGACCTTTGGATCCAAATCCCATGAAACCTTGAAGAAAAAAGCTTTAGACCTCTGGGTTGTGGGTGATGGGCAGCTCCAATGCTGGCCACAGGATAGATGCACAAAACCAGTTATGCTATACGACAGTAGCTAATGCCTAACACAGAGACCTTGCATCTCTATAATGTGCTCCAACCTGCTTATGAAAGGCAACTTGAAACTAGTTCTTGCATTGGAAATGTGTTATGGAGCTAGAGATACCTGATGCTGCTTGGGTATGACCTTGCGCTTTTCAGAGCTGTTTTCCAAACCTCATGTCTGTTTTGAAAAAGATGTGGATGTACTTGGACACCTAATGGTTCACTCTGTGCCCACAGCTCAGCAGCATATTTCTCTCACCATTTTAAATACAGTAGCTCTGTTTTTCCTGAGATCCTGTAAACTTCCTGCAAGGGGAAATTTCATGGTTTTCTTCAGATGGTATAAATAGCCCCATAATGTCCAATGTTCTGCTTTGTGATAAAGTTTTAGTTTGCTGTCATTTTGCATGTTCCATGGTGCAGCCAGTTCCCCTTTCTGTGCATGACAAGTCTTGTAACATCTGCGAATATGGCTTCTGCTTTCTCACTAGGATCATTTCAATTGAAGGAAAAATGGGCCAGTCTAAGAGTATGGGGTATTCTCTGCCACACTAAAGGCAGAAAAATTCCTGCCTTTCATGAGTGATTTTTTGGGCAACCAGTTCGAAGTCTCCTCTTTCTTGACCTGTTGGTGCAGAAGGGTTAAAATGGACAGAGAAAGTGATGAGAATGAACCTTCTTGGCAGTACCAACTAAAGCCTGGCATTGTTGCTGCTTTGTTCTTTGCTTTGTGGAACCCGAGCCTTTACTGACCTGTCAAACAAAGATGACCTGGTCAAATGAAGATCAGGCTACAGCTCTTCAAAGAGCCATTTGTTTTGCAGGGGCACTTGATATCTAGGCTGTTTTGCAGTAAGTTGGTCTGGAAAGAGCACAATAGTTTCTCTTTCTCTTTTTTTCTTTTTTTTTTTTTTTTTAATTTTTTTTCACTTATTCGTTTTCTCATCACCCAAAAATCTTGCAAACAGTCTGGAGGGAGCACAATAGTTTCTCCTTTTTTTTTTTTTAATTAATTTAATTTTATTTTTTAAAATTTTATTTTATTTTTAAAATTTTATTTTATTTTATTTTTTTTATATATATTTTTTTCTCTTCCTGGTTTTCTCGTCATTCCAAAATCATGCAACCATTTGAATGGTTTGGAATGGTTTTTGGTGTCTAGAAGAGAAAACACTCTCTGTAACTGATGTTTTGTTTTACAGCTGCAGGAAACTACTTGTCACTATCCATTAATGACCACTATTTGCCATCTTAAGAAAAATAGATGATGAAGTCTACCATCCACAGTCTGCTGTTTTATCCCTCCATCAAACTAATACTGGCCTAACTTTGCACAAAACGCCATTTTCATTGTCTGTGCTCAATATTTTTTCCCATCCTCTTGCCAGAATAAAAAAAAATTAGCGAAATCCACAATGAGCTCATTCTGTCTTGGGAGCAGGGAGGCTATTGCTCCTCCTGATGGTGGTCAAATCAAGGCTGGACCATAGTCAGTGCAAGGGGGGAAATAACTGCCCTGGAACACCAGTAGGTGCAGGATGGGCTATTCATCCTGCTTTATATGGGAAAAAGTGTTGGAGAAGACAAGGAGACCAAGACACTGACCCACGTTTGCAAACTGAGCACTGAGCCAGCACGGCAGCAATCTCATCCCCACCTAATAGGCATGTCTGGCTGCAACAGCTATGTAAATAACAGTGAGATTTATGGGCTTCTTTCTCACTGTGGTGTCTTAGATTGCATTTAGTCACATTCACCAGGATAATTGTCCTGAACTCGTGTGTTAATGGCATGATAATGTGTAAGCATGGAGCTGACATCTTCAGGTCACTCATTAAAAAAGGAAAATGTCTTTTCTCCTCTCAAAACAAAGTATAAAACACTATTTTTCTCCTTTTTTTTTTTTAAAATTTTATATTTTGGGAAAGTTTTAAAGACACAACAGAATATCTCTCTACAGGTTGAACTGGCATCTGTTTGAATTCAAGGCTCTTTGGCTGTAAAAGCTCATTGTATTGCCCATTCTCACAGTAATCAAACCAATGTGTCAGACTTGATACTTATATTTTATACAGAAAAAGATATGGCAATTGTTTTGTGAGAGGGGAAAATTGAGTCATTGCTTGCAGATAACCTATTTATTTTTAAAAATAGGAAACATTTCCTTTTTGTTTATTTGCTGCTCTGCATAGTTGAAGTTTTTCTGTTTTCCACAGCCATTTTCTGACATGCAAATAACAATTTATTTTTATGTGGGATATATTCTTCCTGTGTGCTTTCCACTCTGTGAGATGAGGTTGAGGGAAATACGCCTTTTTCCATGAAAATACTAATGACTGAATTAAAGCATGACTCAAGTGGGCACTGTTCTAAGCAATAATATCAAAGTTGTCACAATTGTGTGTGGGCTTTAATGTTCCTGGATGGTACTTGCATTTAGTCTGCAGATCCATGAGTCAAGACAACTGTTAAAATCTCTCCAAACCTTCAGTGGGGCCCAAATGACTTATTTTGAGGTGCTAATAGAGTCATTTGAAGAGAACTGACTGCAAAACAGGGCCAGCTGGGAGCATAGGTGATGTGGGCTGTTGCCTTGGGCAGCAGCAGCCTGCCAAGGGCACAGCAAAGTGGTCATGTCTTCATTGCTTGCTTTGCCTCTGCCAATGCCCGGGGAAATCAGGTTTGCCGCTGCTGCCAGGGCAGAGATCAGGGTGTGTGCAGATCAGGGCCAGCTGCTTTCAGCAGTCACTGTTCCTGCCTGGCCATTTACCTTCTGACAGCCCCAGCTGCCTGAGATGAGCTGTATGGGATCGTGATTAAAGGGTGTTTCCCTGGTGAACATGTGCCAGCTGAGGAAGCTTTTCAAATCCTGCAAGTTTTATAGCTTGTGTGAGTATGGGTAGAGTCTCTGCTATGTCCCTGCTACCAGTCTGTGGTGCATCCCAGCTAGAGGCCATAACCCCCTTCCCCAGCCTCCTCTGTCTTCTCAGATGGATTTTGATCAGGTACCTGGTGTTCCCACGGGTGGAATGTGGTGATGGAGTTTGGAGCTCTGATAGCTCTGCCGTGCATGCAGCGAGGTTATATTTTCTAGCCCAGGATGTTGCTTGAACATTTGATAGTGCATTTCAGTGTAAAAGTAAAGTAATTTTTGCTACGGTACGTGGAATTTATGCCATTTTAAAAAACATGTATTAAAAGTTCAGGTTCCCAGAGACGTAAGCCTCATGCTCTGGAGTCTGTGTTGCTTGTGGCTGACAGGCTCCTTATTGCTTGGACCCTCCCTATCCATGCTGATGAATCTTGATTATTAACTATTTGACTCCCCTTTATAAAATGGTTGTGTCTTCCATGATCTTCCACAATGCTGAAACTGCAAAGCAAACTAGAGTTAGGGAAACCTCTGGAGGCAGAACCCTCTGCATAGTATAAACATCGGTGCAGAGTGGCTTTCTAAAGGATGTGTTCAACTTTCACCATCTCATGTAATGACTTCTTTCTTCAGTAAGGACTCCTGCTGAAACAGAAGTCCAGTCCCAGAAGAGTACTCTAAGACTGAAGCAGAGAACTAAACAGAACTGGGCAAAAAAATGTTATGTTCCAGCTAGAAAGGTGTCATTTTCCAGTAATCCTTGCCCAATGCCTACACATACTCTTCAGGCAATTGTATTAGAAACAGTTGTGGATACTGCAGTATTGACCGGTTTCAGGAACAGAATGGAAAGCATTTCCTTTGAGAATTTGAAAGCCAGAAATCATTTTGCAGTTGGCTGTAGGACGGATATCATTATTTCTGAAAGCAGTATCACAACGCAGTGTGACTGGGTTGGAACAAACATCCCAAAAAACGCTTGCTTAGATGGAGATCTTTCTAAGCACTTCATCCCCTTTTTTTACATTATTATAGAAGCCTTTGTATAGGGTAATATGATGACCATATTTGACCTGGATTCCACTAATTAATGTCATAACAGTTATCCAACACTGACAGAAAGTGGTGGCAGGGTACCAGAGATTAGCAAACACAGGGTTATAAGTGATTTTCTTCTAGTAGCTATAAAAGGTAAAGATGTCCCATTTGTTGTTTTAAAAGACAGCATTCAAGCCAGCACTGACCCTATGCATCTGTTTTTGCAGATAATTCTGTACAAATGCAAATTCCTGGTTTACTGTGGCTGACCAAGTGAGCTCTCATCAGTCAGCTGAGCTGTGGCTACAGAACAAGTCTTCTTGTAACCTATCCAAGCCCTAAGGAAAACACATTGGTATGAACTGCTCCCTGACTGTCTTCTGTATGATAGCCCATGTATGGGGTATAACTTCAGGTAAGGCAGAAATCCAGGTCACTGGAGCTCTGTTGTTTGTCGTGAGATTTCAGATGTAACTACTTCAAGTTGCTTGTATTTAAGCAACTGAAGTAAGACCTTGTCCAGTTTTTAACTGAAATAAAACTCCTTAGTTTTGTGTATGATTGAGCAAGCACCACAGGAAAAAAAAAAAAAAAAGCTGCGGAAAATATATCTCTGTAGAATAACTGAAACTTGGCAGGAATGTTTCCAGGCTTTCCAGCTGCATGGTTAGCTCTATGTCCAGTACAAAAAGCAGTATCTCCCACTGAGACACTGAAATGTGTATCCATTTACTGGTACTTCAGTGCTGAGTGAGGCAGTATATGTTTTTAGCTACAAACATCTCAGTTTTTACATAAAAAGGAGCATATTTGATCTCTTCAACATTTGGGATTATGGTATGCCAGGTGAGTTCATTCTTATTTTTAAATATACAACTGTTTTATGGTAGAGAGTATCTGGCTCTTCAGGAGGGGGGATGCCTCCTTTGAAGAAGTCTGTAACCTCTGATGGATGCAGTCAAGACCTGAAAACTCTTTGTAGTGCTGCAGGTTTAAACATAGAATCATAGAAAATGATATTTATTAGGTTGGAAAAGGCTTCTAAGATCATTCGGTCCAAATGTTAACCCAGCACTGCCATGTTCACGACTAAACCATCCAAGTGCTACATGCACATGTTTTTTGAACACTTCCAGGGTTGGTGATTCCACCACTGCCCTAGCCAGACTGTTCCAATGCTGGACCACGTTTCCAGTGAGGAATATTTTCCCAGTGTCTAATCTAAGCCTCCCTGTCATGAATTGAGGCCATCTCCTCTTGTCACTTGTTACCTGGGAGAAGGGACCAACCCCCAGCTGGCTATAACCTCCTTTCAGGTAGTTATAGAGAGTGATAGAGCCTCCTTTTCTCCAGGCTAAACAACCCCAACTCCCCCAACTGCTTCTCATAAGACCTGTGTTCTGGACCCTTCACCAGCTTCGTTGCCTTCTCTGGACACGCTCCAGCACTTCAGCGTAGTCTGTGCCCCAATTTCTTCTAATGAGGGGCCCAAAACTGAACACAGGACTCGAGGTGCAGCCTCACTAGTGCCAGGTACAGTGGGACAATCGCTGCCCTCATCCTGCTGGCCACACTATTGCTGATGGATGTCACGATGCTGTTGGCCCTCTTGGCCACATGGGCACACTGCTGGCTTACGTTCAGGTGGCTGTCAACCAGCACTCCCAGGTACTTTTCCATCGGGCGGCTTTCCAGCTGCTATTCCCCAAGCCTGTACCCTTGAATGGGATTGCTGTGACCTAAATGCAGGACTCAGCATTTCACCTTGTTAAATGTCATAAAACTGACCTCAGCCAATCTACCCATTGAACTTGACCAATCCTAGGAAGACTGCAGCATCAAAGAGGCTTCAGTACATGACGATGAACTTTAGGTCAAAGTGCTGGATAAAACGAAAAATCAAGTGATTTTCAAAATACATATTCCTGCCAATTAAGTTGCAATTTATTGCCTTATTGCAGGGAAGGTACTGCTCCCAGTAATTCTAAGGCAGTTGTTGCTGTTATCTAAGCACTGGTACTGCCACTGCATTGCCTTATGGCAGCAGGAGCAAACCACTGAATGATGAATATTTAATGAAAAGGTTGACGTATATTTACACTGAATCATTTGTTACAGAATTGTAAATAAAACAGTATTTTTAATTTGCTGCCTAGGGCTGTTTAAGTATACCATGTATGAGTTATATCCACAGGGGAGAGAAGCTTAGGTTAGAGCAAACCTGGCTGAAAATTTGCTAACATGTAAATACATATTTTTATGGCAGTAGGAGTTGTCTGGATGAATTTTCAATTTGGGCATTTGTATATGATTGTACGTCTGTGCACCTAAAGCTAAATATTTAGATGTGCCTGATCTAAATTCAGCCATCCAAACCCCTGATTTGTCCCACCATCCTTTTCCTCTGCTCTGTGCTTGGGTTTGAATTAAACTAGTCTTCGAGTAGGCGGTCACACTGTATTTTCTTACTTTGGACTTCTCACCTTGGTAAAGATAGGTGGTGTTTTTCATTTCCTTTTATTCTCCTTTACATTATTTCACACACATCCTCTGAACCCTGCACTGAATACAGTCCTTCCCAGGGACTGCAAATGCTCTGATCATAGTTTGTAAGCTGTTCCTGAACACAAGTGGATTTCTGCCCACAGCTAGCACTCCAGTGAGGTGAGATGGTCTTAGCCCTACCTTGTATGTGAGCCTCTGAGATGCAGGTGTTAAAGCTGTTACTGCCTGATGTGCCCACTAAATTTTGATTCTGTATCTGGGATACTGGGTACCAAGGTACTTATAATTTTATTCTCTTCTTGTATTTAAAGCACAGCCCACATTGACCATCAGTGGGAGGTGGGAATTCTTATGCATTATCATGTACCAAATGCCCCAAAATGGGTACCTGGAAAATGGAACATGAGTACATTGAGGATGCTGGATTAGAAAGGCTTTTGGGCAACTTGGTGATGTAGGAAAGCTGTGCCCAGAAAAGGGTGAAAATGTTGTTTTCTAGGGTGGCACAGAATTGCCACTGCTACAAACCTAACCTTTCAAGGAAATCTGGGAAGCTGCTTAATCTCTTTGTTAAACTCACTGTTAGAATCACAGCTCACCTCTGAGTCAGGTGTTTTGGCTGTGCCAATCTTTGGTATTGACCATGTGGGCACTTTTTACTGTCAGCTCCTCTCTCCACTGCTCAGCTTGAGGGCGAGGACCTCTGGGACTGAACAGGAGCAGTTTCTCTGCAAAACCTAAAACATCTCCATATCTTCCCTAGGACTTCTTTCACAGCCCCAGAGGTTCCCATATACAAGACTTAGCATACAGATGTTTTTTCCTTTATTCTGCCACACTCTCCTAATGACCTAGCAGAATGTGATTTAGGGCAAGAAGAGGGTCTCTTGCTCTGTCCTATGAAGCTTGCAGGTCCTGTGTGGGTGTGCAGGAAAGCAGTCCATGATACCTTTCGTTTGGAGGGCTATCTTATCTCCAGGTTTATCATCAAAGGGAAACATCACACATCTCCCAGCTTCTGCAACTGTGAGCCCTATCAGACCAGAGTCCACTTGAACATGCCCCCTTTGTGTCTAAAGTTGAACTTATTCTATATTCTGAAGAGTGTGGGAAAACACTATATAACTAAACATTGGATCCTGGAATATACAATCCATGGGAAATAATTAGGGTTTGCACAAGCATCTACCGACTTTTGGAGGCTAGAAATGTAACACTGTATTTCTTTGAACTGAGGGTTATGGACCTTGCACTTGGTCTCTCTGAAGGGAAGGAACTAGCTTCTTCAAGTTGCCTGAAAATGGAATGTTTTGTTCAGTCTTTTGCTCTCTGTGGTTATGTGATTTCTTAAGACTGACTTTATTCCTGAACTTGAGCACATTCCCTGACAAGTAGCCTCATAAATTCAAAGCACTGTGCTACAAAATAGCACTAGTATGGAGATCAGTATCTGGCAAGACTGGCTGTTTTAAGTGCTGTAGAAAAATAGCAAGAAAATAAGTGTTATGTGAGACCAGAAGGCCATTTATCCTACTAGGAAGTCTCATATGTGCTCACTCAAACTTATAGTGACATATGCTGAGGACCCAGCCTAATGGCAGAAACATTAACCTTTGGCATGAAGGGAGTGGACTGTGTAAGTTGGTTGGAAGGGTACCCAAGAGGTTTTATTATTTTTGCCTATAGTATTTATGGAGAAGCAGCTTCAGTTTTCTAGGAATACATCTTGTTTTGTTTCCTTCTGAATCTTCTCTGTTACAAGAAGTTTTGATTTAAAACTATGCAGAAGTAAGCAAACAGTAATTTTCTCAGAAATGTTTCCATTCTGTTTCTTCCAAATGTTGCAGGCATCTGAAAATCTCATATTGTTCTGTGTAACAGCAAAGCAGAGCTGAAGATCATTTTGGGGTTTTGGCAAACAGTACATTTTCATGGGGCCAAAGAGAGTGAGAATAACTTACTATCATAGCAGCCAGGGAACAGACACCTCCAGTTTGCTAGGAGAAGAGAAACCAGGGGAGATTCAAATTTTTTTTTTAGTTTTTGACTTCAAAGTAGTCTAGCAGGTGAGAAATTCCTTTAAGAAGATCAAGTCCTGCTCCCGTTTCATTAGAAAGGAGTACCCTGGTCTTCAGTGTCCTAGATGAATGCCTTAGTTGCTGGAACTTGTGGAAAACAGTAAGAGACTTTCCGATCCCACGCCCCCACCAACTCAGTGTGAAGCACAGATGTGGAGAGTTCCCTTTCCTCATTCCCTCCTGCTTGGATTCACACATTAGGTCTGATCCCAGACTGATTTAGTTTTCTTTTCTCCTGAATGTCAATCTTCTTGAGGGGGGTCCATCCCAGTGCAAGCAACTATCACTTCCTCAAGCTGCTGACACCAGCCATGGCAGTGCAGTTCCTGCAGGGCTTGCTGAATCCTGAGGGTGTGGCAGTGAGGGAGTCAGCCAGAGCTGCCTCAGACAGCGCTGCCTTTGAGCTTCAGTTCTCAGCCTGACAGAGAAACAAAATGGAAATTATTCAAGATCATGAACCAAAGTAGAGGTGCTCCTGGTACTGGTGGTGGAGGCATCCCAGAGGCCTTTGGCAGAGATTTATAGATGTCAGCTTTTGAGTTTCCTTGGTGAATGAGTCACTGTGGCTGTGCTCATATGTTTAAAATGCCTTTTAAGCATTCACAACAGCATTTTCCCCTGTTCATTTGGCTATTTTCAAATACCAACTTCAGTTACACCCATGTAGGCTTTTGCAAATCTGTATGAACTCTCTCTCCTCTGCTGGGTAGAAGCCAGGTTTGACCCAGCAGCCCTTTAACCATGTTAGCACAGCCCGAAACTTGGTCTGATCTCTTTGGCAGGGTTTAAAAGCTCAAGCTCAGGTTTTTCTAATTGGCTTTCCATTATATGGAATGGGTTCTTGTGCAGATGGATCAAAATAGAGGCAGACTGAGCTTGCAGTTACTTGCAAAATAAGGCTGACTTTCTCCTATGAATTTGCAGTATAAGAAACAACAAACCTAAATAGCATGTCAGTTGCTGACTCCATTTTTCATTGCTTCTCCTGTTCTGGGGGAGCTGCTACCTTGTCAAAATATGATGTGTGCAGGAGAAAATACCAAAAAGAAAAATCAAGTAACATATGGAACATTTTTATTATATTGAATTTTGTGGTGAAAGGCGGGACTGTTTCATGTTCCCATGTACTAGAGATCATGGCATGGTATGTAACTTTAATTTGAACTTTCTCAGTGCCGGTTTTGTTGTGTCAATGTTTGAGAGTTCTGCTGAGTTGGCACAGCCGGATGCAGGTTGTTCCTTATCAAGTACTGTCAGGAAATGTTGCACCAGAAGGGAGGGCACAGGCTCCCTGGCTGCTGGACACTTGCAATAGGAGATAATTTCCTGAGTGGCATGAGACAGTGTGGTTTGTATATCATGTAAAAAGCCCAGCTCCTGTGGCATTTTCCTCTGATTGCTAAGTCCACTGCAGAAGAGTAAAAACATATGACACTTAAAAATAGGATATATCCTCAACCATTGCAAACGCCATCTGTTCTCAAAGAAACAACTGGTAGAAAAAAATAACCTTGGGTTGAAACCCTGCATGAAGTTGCCATTTAAGATAAGTGGGGTTGGCTTTGTTATTTTTATTTTTTTTGGAGGTGTGGAGAAAGGGCTGTTTGATGGCAACTGAAAGAAAACAGAAATGTGGAACTGGAACGTATGTGTTACAGACGTGTAGAGAAGTCGTGTCTTGGAGACCTGTTAAATAGCAGACTCTGGGACCAAGTATTGTAGTGACAGTGGAAGATACCCATGCACTGTTTTAAATCAGTTCATGCAGATGACTGCAGTAAGGTGTTTGCCTACCACCAGAAGGCAGTTTCTAGGGAAAATGTCCCAGTTCTGTGGTGAATGGTGTGGCTTCCTCACCCATTCAAACTCAATCCAGGCTGGCAATGAGGAGTGGATCAGTAGCTTAGGGAATACTGACTCCATCTCTATATGCTGCTCCCACAAACAACACCCAGAGCCGTGGCCTGTGGGAACATAAGCAAACTCTCTGAGCTTTGGCCATTCCTAGCAGTTAGTACTGCTTCTTCTGACTCATGTGATTACATGACCAAAAAGAATTTTGTTTTCACACAGGGGCAAGTTGCTGACCACCATGGAACTTCAGTAACTAGCCATACCACCTTGCACCAAGTCTGATGAAAAATCTTAAAAGCTCACCAGTGGGCTTGGTCACTTGTGGTGTTTTGAATACCATTCTGAGGAGTCAAGAGGGATACCTTTAGCATATACCTGTGATTTCCTTCAGTACTGGAACAGTACGAAGGCAAACAGCCAATTACTGAGCTGAGAAGCAACTCACTTGCCTCTTTTTACATGAGCTGATGGCTTCAGAGCATCTGTGGGCTACATGCAGGTGCAGTAGCATATGAAATCAGCAAGCCACAGTAGCAACATAGAACCTGTGTCTTGAAAGTCTTATATGGATTAGGGATCTGAAAACGGGGTGGCTGCGTTTCAATGTCTACACTTCTGCGAAGAGCGGCAGACTTGTACTTGAGATACATGCCAAGAAGCTGTGCTTGAGGTAAAGGGAACGAACACTGCGTGGTGTTTGCTCAAACAAAGTAGTCATGTTCCAAGGCAGTGACCTAATCCTGTCAACCTCACTGTTTTTGTGAGTTCCAAGTGGGACAACATGGTGAGGTAAGAAAAGGGCATTTTAATGAATAGGTTTGATAGCGATATTTCTGCCTCTTATCTTTTTTTACATCTCACAGCCCAGGAATAGCTGCAGTGATGTAATGTTACTATTTAGAATTGTTTTCAAAGCATGTTTTGAGTTCGGTGTCTGCAGTATTGAAAATTTTGCTTTGGAAATGAGAGCACCTAAGGTAAAGGCTGCGTGCATGCATTTTCAGACTCTGCCTATCTGAATTTTGTCTGCCATGCTTCAGATTCTCTTATCTCCAGTCTGAACATCAGAAGATTTGAAGGGTAATAGCTTGTGCTCAGCTTTTGTGACAAGCAGATGAGGGATGGGACAAATCTACTAAAGACATTCTCTGCTTTGTGAGGGAATAAAACAATAACCTGCTTGCCAGTGTTTGGTCCTAGTAGACCTAACTCCTGAGATAAAGACCTGTCAGTACTTGCCCCACAGAATGAGTAATTCTTTTGTGATGTGCTGCCACAGCACATTTCTATGTTCTTGAGATGTGCCTTAACTGTGTAGGAGCAAAAACCTTGTGGCATTGCCCTCCCAGAAGAGCAAAAAACCACTGTGACCTTGAGGATAAAACCTTGAGGAGTGATGTGGCTGGCATAGTTCACAGTGGGTGGGAGAGCAAGTTTCTGATTTCACAAGTGACAACAAGACCAAACCCTCAGTTTTGCAAGAACTTTTTTTTTTTTTTTTTAATCAGCCCACAGAGAGGGGTAACATTGAGCCCTGTTTAAAGCAAAGTATACTGCTATTGTAACACAGATCATAATTCTAGGTTTGAGCCTTGCATATAGGTCAACTATTGTTAACATTTTAATACTCAAACAATTTTTCAAAAACACTCTGCTTTTGTCTACCACCTTTTCCATTCTTAATCTCTCACAGATGAAGTTCAATATCTCTCTAAAGTTGAAGTAAAATCTCTTGTATTCTGAAATGTTAGATCAGCCTCATTAATATTATTTTTTCCCAGCTGTCAAGCTTAATGCATTTTTAAAGCATCCTACTACTTTAGGGTACAGCTTAAATTGTCAAAAGTGAATATGTAACACTGCATAAGTATTTACTGTACATGTCTGTGTGAGAGACCTGGACTAAAAACTAAATTCTGTTTCCCCCTAAATCTGGTGGAAGTTCATCCCTTCTCACAACTGTAGATCTAGCTGTGATTTATGCATTTATGCATCTTTCTAATGGGTTAAATAAAAACTCTGTTTTTAGGTAATACTAAATTTTGGCCTAAAGTGTATGAGTTGGCTCGTAGTACATTCCCACCATGGGCTTCTATGTCTGTATCCTATCACGTTTTCTTCTGTGACTTCCAACTCATGTTTGCTGTTCTGCCTAATATTTAAACAAGTTCATTAGATACGTCCATGTTTTAAAAATATAAGCTGCATTTTTCAGGCTATGGACCAACATGTTAAAAACCATCTGTGATATCAATTGCTCAACTTCTGCTCTCAGAAGAGCCTGCTTTACTTACGGCAAATGCTCGACACTAACAGAAAATAAAGATGGTCATTAAGTACCTCAATTCACTTTTGAATATTTCAGCCAAGTTTTATCATTACAATTTTTATTGTATCTAACCCTGTGGGCTCTTTTGTAAATGTGGAGGGGTTAAGTGTTTCTGTCATTCATCCCAGTTATTTGTGAGCCCAAATGTGGGAGTTAGGTAACTGGTTTCAAATACATATCCTTGAAAACAGGTGATGAGAGTGGTGAGCAAAAACTAAATGAAATTTCACAGCCTGAGGCTTAGGCAAAATGTCCCTTTGGCTGTTCAGGTTAATGTCATTACCAGGGAAGGCTTCTTTTTCCTGAAGCAATTATTCCAGATGTGTTTTTTTACCTTCTGCTCTGCTTGGCTGACTGTTTGCAGTCTATCTTTGCTCTTTTGTACATAAATAAGTTGAATTTTTAGATATCAAATTAGAAATTATCTTTTCCTATCAAAATGTCTTTAAGGAAGGTAAGAATACTTCTGAGAAGAAAAAAAAAAATATATATTTCTAGCTTGGATTTTGTAAGCCATGCTGGTGTGGCTAAGCTGAGGGTTGCCTAAAAGTGTAGCTGTGTAAAATGCAGTGAAGCTGACATGAAAGTGAAAAGGGAAATGCATGTCGCACAAAAATTCTGTGTTTACAAAGTCACCTGCACTGCAGGGACACTTTAAGATGAACATTAAGGGTGATAAACCTTAGCTGTAGAGCTCTTCTGAATTTTAGTCCTTTTAAACATATTTGCTTATTGGTACCTTACACTATATGAGGTCAACAAAGGACTCCTCAAAGCAGCAATACCAAATACTGCCAACTTGACATCAAAAGGCTCTAAGACTTTCTCGTTTCTTGCTTATTATGTGGTGTTTCTGCCCTCAGCCACTACAGGTGGTGGAAACCTTGATTTTACCATTGAAGCAGATGGGCTTCCTGCAACTCACTGGGGATTTCTACTCTATTCATTAGTTCATTAAAAAAAAACAAAACAACAACTTCCCTCTCTGGGCTCTTGGCTTTTTAGACTAATGCTTAGATGTAGTCTTTGACAAATGGAACTCTACATTCAGGTTTGTCAGTTGTGTCTTTTTTTTTCTGCCAGAATTTCATAGAATCATAGAATCAGACGGGTTGGAAAGGACCTCTGAGATCAAGGCCAACCCTTGATCCACTACCACCACAGTTACTAGACTATGGCACTAAGTGCCATATCCAGTCTCTTCTTAAATACCTTCAGGGATGGAGAATCCACCACTTCCCTGAGCAGCCCATTCCAATGCCTGATCACCCTCTCTGTAAAGAATTTCTTCCTGATATCTAACCTCAACCTCCCCTGGCAGAGCTTGAGACCATGTCCTCTTGTCTTACTGATAGTTGCCTGGGAAAAGAGACCAACCCCCACCTGGCTACAACCTCCTTTCAGGGAGTTGTAGAGAGTGATGAGGTCTCACCTGAGCCTTCTCTTCTCCAGGCTAAACAACCCCAGGTCCCTCAGCCTCTCCTCATAGAGATTGTGTTCAAGTCCCTTCATCAGCCAGGTTGCTCTTCTCTGAATTTGAGGACTTCAGACTTCTTCAAGGATTCCTGGTTGGACCAAAAATAATTGCAGCAGCAAACAGAGCTAGAATAGTTTCAACCACTCTGTGGACTACATAGGAACCTGGTGTGTGTTTCCTGCAGATGTGCAGACTCGTTGCAGAGCACCAGTGCAGCTGCTCTCATTTCTGGCTGGGTGCATCTCTGCATCCTGGAAGTGATGGACTTACAATACATGCCCCATACTTCTGCCTGGGGAAGCTTTACCCTCTGCCCAAGCTTCTGAGTGCATGGCTGTGAACAGTCATAATCACTTATTATAAATCCATATTCTTGTATTTCAACTGCTGTAATAAAAAGTAGTGATTCACCACTGGTCAGGAACCAAGACTGACCTTAAAAGGCTGTAGAGTCAATTCTTATTTGTACACAGACCCTTTTTTATGCACTTCTGTCATCAGCAACAGAAAAGGTCCTTCACCCTTTCAAGAATGCCACAATGGGTTTTGACATATGTAAGAATCAGGACCCAAGTACCTGAGTGCTGAATGATTTATGAACACACATTTAGTTTAAAGGACAGATAACCACAGCATTCCCTGTTTCTCTAATGCATTTTTTTTTTTTACATTCAGAGAGTAAAATGCTGAATGAAGCAGGATGTCTGAGGGCATGCCTAAATAAATTAGGGCTGAAAGCCCCACCTTCTCTACCCAAACTCTGGGACTTATGTATATTCCCCACTGCTCCAAGTCCAGCCAACATGGGGCATGGGCAGTGAAAAGTTTGAGTCTGTGACAGTCCGTATATGTCTGCCCTTCTACTTTTCTGAGTTAACATCTTGTCTTGGGTCTCTCATGCAGAGCTGCTGTCAGCCACTCAAAGTGTCCCATTCTTCCAGTAAAGATATCAGGTGTCCATAATATATGTGTTTTGTTGTTAGCTGTGCCTTCTTGCAATTCTGGAAAATCCCAATATCTTCATGCAAGACTGTATCAACCATCACAGTCTGACTAAGACATTTCGAATCATACTGTACAAACTGTCTTTGGCCATGCACATGCTTGGCAGTTCACTGAGCTTTGCTTAGCTACTTGTTTCCACCACTTTTTTCCTCAGAACTCACAGGTTATCACCCTGGTCAAGCAAGGCTCCAGGCTCACTCTGTACTTCTAGCTTTTCCTACAAATAGCTGTTTTCATGTCTGATTACTTTGGGGTCAGAATTCCCCAGTTAGTTGTTAGCATCTTGTCATGTGAGAGACCAGCATTATTTGTCTCAGCTTGGTTCGTTAGTGATATAATACAGAAATTAGCACACTAATGTAAAACATCAGTTAGCTCAGGGAGTGGGATGGTCCTCACATTTCAAGTTCGTATGGTTGATTTGTATTTTTATAGAAAGTTGAAAATTTTCTTGCAACTTACTTGTTTTAGTTCTTTCTGGATGTTGTTTTTTGGAAAATTTTTTTTTTGTTTGGATCACCTTAAAAATTCACTTTTCATACTAGGTTCCCAACTCACCTCATGAGTATGTTGGCATCCATAATAAAAAACAAAGACCTCATTAAAACACCTTTCTTTTTAAAATAGTTGGGATTGTGAAATTCTGATGGTATAGTTGCTGGCTGAATTACCAAGACAGCAAAGTTTCTTCAGAGCAGAGGTCTGCTGGTGTGCTTGGGTAATTAGCTCTTCCATTTTATGACTGCGTGGTCATAGATGAAATTAAGAAGCTAAAGTAAAATCTCCTTCTTCACTTAGCAAGAGTTTGTGGCCAAGTTAATTCGCAGCATGGAGTTGCTACATGACACACAGAAGGCACATCTTCTCGTTGTCACATTTCACACCATAGAGGCACAAAACATTAATGCTGATAATGCTCTCAAATGCGTTGCCATTATCACATTAGCTGATCACGTAAGCATGGCTTGTTTTGTGAGGTAATATTATGCTTAATAAGAGAAATATCTGAACAGAAACACAAACTAACCTTGTATTAGCTGATGAAGTTGTCCAAGGTTCCTAGAAGCAAATGGGAATCTAAAATTGTTACCTTAATAAATAGAAGAAAAAAGCATAGTCCTAGACTCAATTCATATTTAGCTATGCTTTACTTAAGCAGATAGTTCTGTTCCTAGTTTTAGTGCATGCTAGTAAAGCAGACTCTTCATTAAATTTTTTTTTTCTAGCTTCTAACCAGGAAATAATGTCCTTTTCGGAGAACCTTCTTTCTTTCCTACCTGTAGTCTACAGTCTCAGCTGGTAATAATGATTCTAATATTTCTGGCTAAGAAATGGAGACATTAATATTCTCACCGAGAACTCACAGCAGTCATTGTAAATTACACGGTACTCTGGAAATGCAGCAGGAGGTGTTTTCTTCTGTGGACAGTTTATTACAAGGCCTTCATCCCATAGCGTATTACCCATATTTAACTTGCACATTGAGTAATATCATTGTGTCAAATAAGAGCATTGTGGAAGCTGTGGCACATCTCCTCCTGGATAAAGGGCTAGCAGGAGCGCCTGTCCATGACAGTGAGCTATCCCTCATGGTCTGTGGCTTATCCTGTGTGAGAGCAACAAGATGTAAGGTCTGGGCTAAAATTTTCAAGCTCCTCCTGGGGATTTGCCTACTGGTTTTAACACGACTTATGAGGATTAACTCTTCCTCGGGCTTGAAAAGATCTACTCTAATGTCTTAGTAAAATGTTAAAGGTTTTGAGAAGTTTAATTTGCTTTATCTGTGGCCATTTTTGGGGGGTGTGAGATTTTATCGTTGGCGGTATGGGATTTTTTATAAATAATCATAGTATCAGGTGAAACAGTGGACAATAAAGAAGGACCCTGTCTGAACATCCTGGGTTCAATCTGAGAGGTGTGTGTTCAGCGTGGATGACTGTTTACTGAGGACCCTTCTAGGAGTTGTTTCAAATAACAGCAGCAAAGAGCAATGACTGTTGCTTAATCAGAACAAATTAAGACACATTTGCCTAATGAGGATATATTCAGCTGGAGCCAACTCATTAAGTGGTGCTTAAATTCCTATTACAGTCTAAATTTTAGAAGTTTTGAAGTAAGTGTTAAATGAAGATGTAAAGCAACAAATGTAATTTTTAATTGTTTATTTTTTGTGCCATATTTTACACTTCTACAAAACTACTTAGCCTAAGGCTTTTAATACCTTTTTTTTTTTTACAGTTGTTAAAATACAACGATTTACTGTTTATCAAGGTACTTTGATTCAGAAGATTTTAGTGCATTGTTATTAGCAGGTAAAAGTACAATTTTTCATGTGCTCCAAGTTCAGGGTTTTCCTCCATGGGCAGTTTTTCTGCACGTCCTTGCAAAAGCTGTGACACAGTTGTGTGTCCTGATGTCAGTCACCTGGTGGAGCAGCAGGTGCCGGAGAAGATGTTCTCAAGTGTTGCCCTGTGCTCAGCGTGGGGTTCCAGAAACAGTACCCAGTCTTTTGCTAGCTCAGCATTCATCTCTGAGGTGGATGGGGAGGTAACTCAATACATACGGAAATAAAGGCAACCAGAGTGCTGGATTGGAGGGGAAAATCCCTCAGAGAAATGGAGGAGTTGGTGGAGCTGCCACAGGAGTGGGGACGTGGGACTTTCCCCTCTCTTTCTTGTGTATTTGCAAGACACCAGCAACATGCCATCCACATAGGGACAAGGAGGAGGCCTGGATAATGAAGTTGCTCAGCACTGATTTGATTCCCACCTGAACACTGCCTGTGAAAAACTACAACTTCCTGACAATAAATCAGGTTCTGTCTATAGGCTTTGACTCTGAGGCAAAGAGAAACCCAGCAGCTGTGTACCAGAACAGGTAAGAGAAGAGCTGATGGCTCATCACAGTCTGTGTGACAATATATGATCAAAGACAGATTGACGCAAAAAACTCTGATCTCGAACAGACCTGTTATGTCTGTCAAGGGAGATGTTCAAGTGTCAGGTAAGTTTTGGCCACAGATATTTTCTGACTGGTATTTTGGATCAGGTGCATTGGTTAATCATGAAAGAGAACTCAGAAAACACTGTTTAGAAGATCATACATGTACCGAGAGGAGAAGATCCTGACTCTCTGTCACCTTAGATCAACAGCTTTATTTTAAAGTAGTACAGCTCTGTGCTACCCTGAAACATCAGTCTCATTTAGCTAATCTTCCTGAGGTATATGGCCTTTATTTTGCCCTCAGAAGGTATTTGTTTTGGTTTTACAATGGAAAATTCGGTAGTTTTGACAGATGGATAAGCTTGCTACATCCCTACTTGTATGTCAGTGCAGGCTTGAAAGCACTTTGACTTGGTCCTGAGACGAGGGAAGATTTCCACCAAGCATCTTCATGGCTCTCAGATCTGAGGTCAGTAGTGTCCTTGTTTTTTCACTGTGACATAATGCTATAAAGCTATCCCAGCTTCAAGTGTAAAAATGAGTAGGCTGAGACCCGTGCTTTGCCATTTGTCCCCCCAGCAGGGTAGGGCTGGGTTTCCCTGTGGACTGGAAGGCTGCACACAGGGTGATTTCCCCAGCCTTGCAGCAATGTGGTGTCTCAGCTGGCAGAGCAACATGTTACCACAGGGCAGCAAGCCAGGTCTGAGGATTTCCATGTACGCCTTCCTTCTCTGCCTGGGCATTCATTTGTGCCTGCAGAGGAACTGTGGCCAACTGCTGCACACCGGGTGGATGCAGTGGCTCTCTGAGAGGCCAGGGAGGAAAGGGAGCAAGAGCCCAGACATGGCTCTGGCTGTATGCCAAAAAGTTGAGCTTCTCAGAGCACGAGGATTTAGACCTGAGCTTAATAGAGGAATAAGGCCTGGGCAACAGCTCTGTGGAAGGGGACCTGGGGGTCCTGGTGGACAAACAGCTCAATATGAGGGAGCAGTTTGCTGTGGCAAAGAAAGCCAGTGGGATGTTGGGCTGCATCAACAGGGGCATCACCAGCAGATATAGAGCTGGTCGTTGTCACACTCTGTTTAGTGCTTGTCAGGCTGTATGTGGAATATTGTGTTCAGTTTTGGTTCCTACTCTGCAAAAGAGACGTGAACAGGCTGGAAACGATCCAGAGAAGGGCCACAAAGATGATCAAAGGCTTGGGCAAACTGACATGTCAGGAAAGGCTGGGAGAGAACTGGTTTTGTTCAGCCTTGAGAAAAGAAGGCTTAGGGAGACCTCATCACCATATTCTAGTATTTACAGCGTGGCTCCAAAGAAGATGGGGACTCCCATTTACAAGGAATCACATGGAAAAGACAAGGGGTAGAAGTTACTCCCAGGAAGATTCTGATTAAACTCAAGAGGAAAATTTTTCCCAATGAGAATAAAGAGCCCTTGGAATATTCTCACAGGGAGGTGGTGCATTCCCCAGAGTTGGACACTTCTAAGATTCAGCTGGACAGGGTGCTGGGCCGTCTTGCCTAAACTGTGCTTTTGGTAAGAAAAATTGGACCAGATGACCCTTGAGATATGCTATGGTTGGTAATCTGTGATTCTATGAAACAAATTACTTTCAGCATGGCTGTTTCAGCTACCCTGTGACATGTAGTGTCTAGTTTCCTACACTACTTTGATTTTCCACCTTTCAGTCTCTCTACTGTGCTGGGTGCTATTGATATCAAGAACAACGAGCAGAGTGGAGGTCAGTGTCTCAGCTAGTTGTGTTTTAAATGCAGCATGGAGAGAGGATTTTATCCATTGAAATATCTTAACTGCTTCTTAGACAGGCTCCCTGAAATCCATGAATTTGCCTCGCTTAACACATGTGGAATGTGGCACTTAGCTTAAATGGAGACTCCTCTTTCTCCTAGACTGGAAACCTCTTTAAAATCTCAGCACACTCACACACTAAGGGTCGGGCTCATTTGATGTGTACCCAAGATCTCCCTGGGTGGTACAACGCATTGCTGTCTCTGCACAGCTTTCCTTTTAATCTACTGTGCTGGGGTTTTCAGCAGTTGGACTATTGCAGTATCTCAGAAACAACACTATTTTTGTGAGAAAAGGGGTGAATTTTAAGAAAGGACTTCCAGTAACTCTAAACAAACATGTGGTTTGAGTCTTAATGTGGATCTGTAGCTTTTGCTGAGGTATATTGATATGATAGATGTATGAAGAGAGAGATTTTCCTTTATGAAATTTATACCATCTTCTAATTCTCTCTGTTATGGTAAGCCTCAGGTCCTGTTCAAATTCCGATTTTGGTTATCCAATCTCCTTTCCCAAAATGGCATGATGCTGAAATGGAGTGGCAAATTATTTTGTAACTGTCACAATGGAGCACATAACTATCACAGTAATAATGTGTGGATTCCTAGTTAGTGGAGTCCATACCTTCAGGGCTGAATTACAACCTCTTTTGATAATATCTTCAAAAAGTTGATGTAGGAACAGGAAATGCCTTTCTTTGGGGCGATTTCTGGCTAATGATCTCTGCTGGAGAAGAATGACCTTAGCACCCACCTGCTGTTTTGACTCAGTTTCATGACTCGCTTCTCCACAGTGCTCTCTCTCTTGGTATCTGTTTTAGCAGTATCAGCTGAGGTAAATACATTACAGAAGAGAGAAGAGAAAAATGTAGCTGACAGGGAACTTAGAAAGTGCATCAAGTCTTTAAGGCAAGTAAACTATGGAGAAAAAAGAATCACAGAAGATAGAAATGAGTTGAATGGAAAGAGGTGATTCATTAATTTAGAAGTTTTATGTTACAGGGCTGGCTAACTCTGACCACATTAGTTTGTCTCCCTTGGTCTTTCACAAGTCAGAATGAAGTTCAGCCAACAACTTAAAGGCTTAAGAAGAGCTTAAAAAAATGAAGCCTAAACGACAGAAGTCATACAAGAGGGATTTTTGTCCTTCAGTGTATCAAGATTTACTTCTTTTGTATCCAGATCTTCTTCAGGTCACATCACTCACAAAACAAGGTCTCATTCTCAAGGTGTCTGATTACTAGGAGTCAGTGATGTAAATTTCCTGTCTGAAGCTTTCTTGAAACCTGAGGCCTCTGCTAGATATTCCAAGGTCTTTGCTTTAACCTCTCTCAAGAAACTTTTTATATTGGCAGTCTTTGAGTCATGTATGTAATTATACTGATCAAATATTTAAATATGTTATTGCTGGATGAAAAATTGTTTTTCATTCCAGTGCTACTTTTCAGTTCACTTGCAATGATGATACTTCTCATGGTGGCAAGGAAGAAACCAACATCCTTTATCCTCTTCAGATAAAGAATGGCTTGTTAGACTGAAGTACTCATGAGGGAGACCCATGGTAAAGTTCCTATTCTGCTGTTCTCTTGTGTCTTGGGTGAATTCTTTAAAAAATCAGCATATAACTTCTGCCCTAGAAGTCACAAAGTCTCATGTAAGCAACCTTTCGCTAATCTCTCCTACAAATTGCTTGTGTTAACAGTCCATAACTGCAATGCAAGCTATAGTTCCAGGGGATGAGAGGTGCAAGGATGGACTGCAGTGCTTTAAGAAGAAGTTAGAAGCAAATGCCCTGTACTCATTCCAAAGCATACCTTTGCAATCATCACATTTACTCACCTCTTAAGCAAAACAACCATTACTGTCCTTCTCAAATTCTTGTTCCAGCATGGTAGTGTGTGTCTAAGTAATGGAAACCATGAAAGGTCTGAGTGTATCTTCAGACAATATCATGCAGCATTGCCCTATGGAATAGCCATGATCCAATGGTGGCTGGTTTGTTATTCAAGTCTCAAATCTTTTAAAGATCTTGGCTTTCATTGAAGATGAAGGTTATACATCATTTTGAGAGGAGCAGATTTAAAGTAGAGTTATTTTCTCTGAGGAGACAAATTTAAAAACACATTTATTGCTGTTTTTCAATTTTAAATCTGAAATGTCTGATTATATCCCATTCAATTTACTTTTCCTGTATGAAGTATTTATTATTTTTTCAGAAAGTTGTAGCTAGGTTAGAAAACACCACTAAGTCAATTAGTCTGATAATAACGTAACAGCCTGAAGTCCCAATGCTGACCACTGAAGTGCTTCTTCGAACACCTCTTTCAAACACTGCTGCCTGTAATGACAACAACAATCATACCTGGAGGTGCACATGAGGAAGATATGTTTATGTAATAGGTCAAATTGAAGCTCTCTTTCTCATATCTCTTGTAAATACACATTACAACAATAGTTACAGGATAAATTTATTATTGTGATCTGCTACAGACTCCAGATTATTCATACAAATGGTACTAGTTAAGGCTACCTTTATAGGGCTAGGTCTCTGGTTGACCAAGTGATATTGTGTTAATGGAAAACATTTGTCTTTAAAGAAATTGCATCTCTTGGCCCTTTAATGAAGAAAATAACAGGCTTCAAAGATGAGGCAAAAAAATTCAACCATCACAATGTGCAAGACTGCATTGCTTAATATTACAGTGTTACATAGCTGGAGAAAAATATCTGTGATGGTTTGCTGGAATTAAAAAAAAACAAACTACCCAGGCCTCTTCTGACCAACAGTCATTTTCATAAAATTTCAGTCTGGCAGAAAAGTTCTTTGGCTCTAAAAGCTAAAAGAAAATAAGTGGCTGGTTGAAATAGGGTGGCTTACATTTTCTGGAATTCTGTAGAAACAGTCTAAAGTGTCAATTTTTAAGCACCATTTGCCAGGTCTCCTTGGGCAGCACCCCATTATTGGCTCAATAAATGTATTATTAGTGGTGTTGTGCCTCTCCTGAAGGAAGGCACCTCTGCACTCTTCACATCTGTTTCAAGTGGTGACTGTGCAACACTAAGTACAGCTGCAGCCACAACAGGCTTCCCGTTACCCATAACACCACGCTAATCAAAAGGCGCCTTGGTCTTTTTTCAGAAGCCAATGCACTTATAAGAGCAGATGTAACCCTTATCTTAAAGGTTTTGCTCAGCCAAGTTACACGTTGGACTGGGTGTTTCTGGTGCTAGCATAAGCAAAAACTCTTCATACCTTCTCACGTCCCTCCTCTTGACATGTCACACTGTGTGCTGCCTGGCTTCTGACCAGGTAGCTTCCCGAGTGTCTCTGTTTTCTTAACTTACACTCTTTTATTTTTGGCATATTCCAGGCATTACCCTAAAATGCTTTTCTTAATATGGTATGTCAGTGCTTTCCTTCATGTCAATCCATATTCTCAGCTCTAATGTGCCACGTGTCAGAGCCCTCTTACCTTTCTGCTGCAGCTGAAGCTGAGTAGTGTGTATGCCATAGCCTTAAAATTCTTGTTCACACTGGGTAGAACTTTCGCTTGGCATAGCCCATCTTACATCAGGGAGCCATTCTCAGTAATGGCCTACATAGGGAATCTTACAAAGAATTTAAAAAACCGTTTGACAGGGTGAAGTGAAAACATTTCACGCTCTTTCTTGTCGGACTATAGCTTTTTTTAATAAAAAACATAAGAGGTTATTTTTAAAAGTTTTACATTATATATCTTCAGGTATTTGTATTGGGAATCAGCTAAAAAATTACCTCACTCTTAAAATAAAAAAGAATTTTAAAAACTCTTTTAAATCCCATTTTCCCTTGCCTTTCCTCACTCCTCTTTATACATACATACATACATACATATATATATATTTGAAAATGAGGAAGGGAAAAATAAGCTTCAACCTTTTCTTTTTCAATTTGAAGGAATGATGACCATTTGAAAGGATCCTTATTAAAATAGGAACAGTTAAAAAGGAGTATTTCACATTATTAATTCAAGTTCTGCTCGTGAAAATGTGAAAGGAAATACTTTTATAATGAGATTTTTGCAAAAGCTTATTTTTACTAATTCTGAAGAACTAAGTAGTGTTAATTTGGCCATATTTCTTGAAAATTGAACAGTTGAAGGGATAAAAATGGGTTTATTTTATCTTTGGGTTTTTGGTATCTTTGCTTAGATGTTAGTATATAAAATTCAGTTTCCTTCAGAAGGCCTCACAATGATTATAAATTGCTCTATTCTTGTTGTATTAACTATTTATTTCAGAAAAAGTTACTTATGCTAAATATAGTAAGTATCTTATTAGAAAACAAAACAAAACAGAAATCCAAAACTTAAACCCCACAATTCTTAGGAACTGAAATATCAATTCCATGGGGAATTCTATTATTTCTAATACATTTTTCCGAATTTCAAGAGAAAAAAACAAAAATTGCTTGCTTTTCAAGCAACAGGAATTAAGGTATGACAGTGCCAAATACTCTTTTTATTTTACAGTGCTTTTATTCACTCTTTAGACATTTACTTCTAAATTATAGCAAGATATCAATAACATTAGATGTATGGTAATGGAATGTTCTGAGTTAGGCTCTTTAAAATGAAGAGTGGAAACCCACTTCCCCAGTGCACTTCTTTTCAGGATGAGGGTCTGTCAAAGCAACCTGATTTGGGACTTGATCTCATGGGGATGGAAGAAGGATCTTCCACAGACAAATGACATCTGGGACAAATCTGTGGCTTGTACCAGAGTGGCAATCAGGTAGCCACAGCCAGGGAGATCAGAAAGGAATTTATGACATACACACAGATGCATAACTCAGTATTTAAAATTGCATACTCATCCTGAGGTAAAAGAGACACATTTCAGTAGTGTGCTAAAGAAATACTCCCACTTCTTCTGCTGTGAAGTACCTGTGAATCAGCACTTTCTTATTTCTATGTGTCTTTTGAAATTTCTCTGTTCAGAACATCCTGCGGTTGGAAAATCACAGGTGTGTCTGCAACCCTCTGGCGGAGAAGGAATGATTCAAAGGCCCTTAGACTGGGATGGAAAATGGAGAACCAGACTTCAGGTGTAAACTGTAGAGAACTTTGCTGCCAGTGAGGTGTCCTTTGAGGTAGCTGCAGCTCAAGAGAGTGTTGAAATGAGCAGAGGCAGAGTTTGACTAGAAGCCCAGAAAAAGAGTAGTTCAGATCAGTTAATCTACCACTTTGCATGCAGGGGACCTCTGATACTGCACTGTTTCTGCCTGCTCTGAAATAGTGTAATTGAAGGGATACACTCTTCAAACATACCCTTGCTTGAATGGCAGCTCTTAGGGCTTGCTAGGCACCACTGATGTAGGAGTCAGGAAAGTTGCACAGAAAAACACAGGGACTGGTGAGAGAAATACTCGTATAGCAAAGAGTAGAGTTCACACAGGGAGTCATTGGGGAGAAATAGAAAAAGTACAGAGAGGGAGACCCAGCTGTTCAAAGGTAGGAAAGCAGCAGCTGAATAGAGTGGGACTCTTCATCCTGTCAGTGATGGATTGCCATAACAGAGACATTAAAATCATGAGCATAAGCTGCTTTGTGACTTGAAGGCGACTTCCAATTTTGTTATTATTCTTAGTCAACTTTTAGACACCCAAAAACCTGACCAAGCCTCCTGTACTTTACACATCACTTTCTTGATATGTCTCAGACACAGCTGGAGATACTTATTTTGCAGACACTTATAAAATCAAGTCAGGAGGAGACAGAGAAAGCAGAAATATTCAGAACTAAATGGATAATGGATGCTTGAAATAATAAGCATTCAAAGGGATGAACTGAAATCATAGGCAATACATTCACCGTCACCTCTCCATTCTGAAGAGAATGTCCATGCCAAAGTGGTGATATTTCAGTACTCTTGTGATAACAAAAACAGGCAGAGAGAAATCTAGCTATTGGAAGAGAAAATTTTATGTGATTTAAGAAAAATTACGTCTTTCACTTTCTTGGAAATGATCCCCTCTGTCTTCTCCTCACTTTCATCACACATAGACACTCATACCTACCCACAATTTCCTTCCCCCAAATCCTAAAGGACAAAGCACTTAATGGGTGATAAAGAAATTGCAAGATTTTAGCCTATCTGCACAAGAAGATAGTATCTGATGTCAAAATTCTTGTTTGGCATCCCAGCAAGGGTACTTTCTGGTATATCTTTCTGGAAGATACTGCCGTGTTTTTCCTTTAACCTCCACTGACTTCTGAGAATTCTTGTATAATCGCTCATTTTGCAAATGTCTAGCTGTACCATAAAAATTTGTTGCCCTGAGGTCAAGATGCAGTTGAGCTGTGTCATTGCTGAAGCCTGCTCTCAATTCTGGTTCTGGCAAGCTAGCTACTTGGATTTAACAAAGGTGATCTGTGAGAACTCCAGATCTGAAGACGTAAGCAGAAAATTCACAGTGCTGAAACTAGATCATCTGAAGGGAAATATATCGTTGTAAATACATGTCAGGAGCTTCTTCCACAGATTTTGGAAATTAGATAGACATTTCCACTGAAAATTTCACTGCTTCATAATGGTTACTGCTGTGACTAAACAGGTTTGGAGTGGATCTACTGACTGGATTGGTCGATCCCTTGAGCAATAAGCCTTGCAGTAGAAAGAAGCAGAAAGCAGAAGGTTTCTAATAGAATTTCCCTCTAGAAAATTTCATTTGAGACATGCACAACTATGGAGAGCCTGATCTTACAAACAGCCTACTCCCTGATTACTTTCATCATATTTTATGGCACCCAGTACTTTGTGTGGTCACATAGTCACAGCACCAGCCAAAATTTTCCTCTAGAAGCAGCCATGTAACTCAGAGGCCAAAATTAATCTCTTAATAACTGATGACCCAAATGTTGGTACTGGTCCTATGTTAGTGAAGCAACGTTATTTCTCTGAAGAAAATGACACAACTCCTTCCAGAGAGAAAACCTGAGCTCTGATGCTGAACTCTGCCTGCCCTGGACATACTAAGTTTTTCATCATGTCTCAAAGGACCCAGGGAGTGGTAGGGAGAACTCCTAAATAATTTGGCAGTAAGGAAAATGCCCTCTTATTGTAAGGCTTTCCTGAGTTCTGTAGAGCAAGCTCTATCTGTCTGACAAATAGTTAACTTCTAGTTTAAGAGTTAAAGGAAAGTTTGTATTTATTAAACTTCTTTTAAATATAAAGCAGTTTATATTTCCAGTGCATAGATAGTCGGAGAAGGTGTGTTGCTTGTTAGACACATTTGACCCAAATCACACCCTTGTAGCATGATAATCAGATCCAGATTAAATACATTTGGACTTTTCTGGGAGTACTGGACCACATCACACTGAAATGGCAACAGATGGAATTATATTTTATTTTCATCAAGTATATTTAAAAGATCTTTTTAACCTTGGCAACAGTATTGATGGTCCTTGCCCATCCTTCCAAAAGCGGTTTCTCCTCTGTCTGGAAGGAGTATTGCTGGGTGAGTATTTTTGTCCTGTGGGTGTATGCTCATGCAAACGGGCTCAGTCACTTAGGGACTGCAGGGTGCTGTGGTTGGTGAGGGATTATACATATTATTTTGGCTGTGGCTTTGCCAGTTGTATGGCTTATAAACTATGTGGATTTTGCAAAACATAACTCAGTAGAAGTAATTGATCACTATTTTAGACAGATTTGGAAAATATCTTGGAACTGTTTTTATTTGTTCATAACAACAAGGGCTTTAATTAGAAGTTCTAACTTTTAGAGTTAAAAAGTTACCACAAAATCACAAAAAAATTTACATAACCTCAGAAGACCAGATGTAAGCCTCAGAACTTTCCAGGGCTTTGACTAAGTCCTTTCTGCCTCCTGGAAAAACTGAAATTCCCCCCGTATTCTTTGTCAAAGAGTTCTTATTTCAATGCTTTCAGGCTAGGAGAAGAAACTATGAAAAAGTCATATTTCCTGGGCTCATTTAGAGCAAGTAGAAAAGCAGCTTTACCAGGTTGATTTATAACCTGCTCCTATTTGGAGTTGCATGTAGAATTGGGATGTGTTATCCCGTTAATCACAGAGAGGTAGATGACTGGAGAGAGGACAGGGGGATATGCAGGACATATTAATTTACTGAAATTCTCTATGATTTATTGTGTAGTGATACCAGCTAACCTGATGGACATCACCTTCACATAGTAGCTAGGGTCCTGCAGTATACAACTAAAAGGTTCCTGAAAATCTGTGAGTGACTGTTACTGTTACAGTTTCCTCTCTGACTTACAAACATTTGCTGAAGAAAAGGAAGTAAAGCTCTAGTAAATGCAAAAAAGTTCTATTTAGGCTTTTATTTGTGGCAAAATATTTTAAGAAAAAGTATTTTGGACAAATAGCTCTTTGGGTTCTTTTCTGTCTTCTTTTGTGAGACGACTTTGTTATCTTCCTGGGGTTTTTATCATTATAATGGTTGTGGTTGGTGTGAGGGAGGGGTCTTATGATTAATATTTTATTCTGGCAAAGATCAGATCAATACATTATGCTCTCCTTTTTAAATTTAATTTCATATAGGCTGCCTCTTTTCCAGGGTTGGCCACTTCCTGCATAACTTTTCTGTCTTCAGGTCTTTGAATGATGTGAATTTGTTTCACAACTTTTGACTTCATAATGATGTTGTGACTTGAAAGAAGAGCTCCAGGAAGGGGCAAGATGAGGTGTCTAGACTTTGTTCAGCTTTTTTGGAACTACGAATATTAGCTTTCGTAAGTTATGCGAACTCAGGCTTGAGTCCAACTTCTCAGGAAAGCTATAACCTTCCTGCACTGCCTCATCACCTCAAGGAATACTCAAGAGGAGACACAAATAGGGAAATGCTCATGGTCTTCCAGGTCAAGTGGGATCCCACTGTTCTCATGCATGTGGCCAGCCTCTGCCCTTTGTTTTGGTGCTACCTTCCACAGCACAGCAGTGAGGTGCACAAGGTGCCTTTCTTTTGTTCACTTTATGAGTGATTGCCTGATTTTGGTAACAACTGAATGCAGTAACTCTGCCTGCCACTGGTTCATTATTTCAGTCCTTACTCTTTCCCTGGTAGCATAAATAGTCTGACAACATATTTGGTGGTGTCAGACTCTTTTTAATGTTTCCCTAGCAGGCGAGGCATTTATTGATTTGCTTGGGGGTTGTTATTATTATTTTGAGCAGTATTTTGGACAATGTTTGCCTGTACAAATTGGCAAGGGGAATTAAGAGACCTGAAATAACTTTTAACTCCGTTTTCAGGATATATCCTAAACTGAAGGGATACCCATTTGCACAGACTTGTGAAACCAGGAGAAGAGATTGTATAATTTTGTGTTTATAAGTAGGACTCACTGTCAGTAAGGATATGCAGCCCCTGAATTGACCGTGCATTGCTTAGGTTGGACTCAGAAGTAAGGTCATAAAGGAAAAATGGGACCATAGTTGTGGGCACCAGTAAAGGCTTCAAGATTTCCATTAACATGCCTGGGAAGAATAGGACTCCTAATGATAATAAGCACAGAGAGAAGAATCCAGGTGAGGAGGAAAGTTTGTATGAGACTACTAAGGAGAAGCTGGATTGAGAAAAGGTGAATTTGTTGATTTACAAAGGAGACGATCTTTTCACTGAATGAAGATACTATAAAATTTTTATTTAGTTGTTTTGAAGATTGGGGTGGGGAAATTGAGGATCAGTCTAGATTTATCTCTTTTTATTAATGTTATGTTTTGTAAGGATATACAGAGATTTCTTTCTTATAGCAGGCATTCTCTATTAGTTGGAAAATTATCAAGCAAGGATTCCCTGCATACGGAAATCATTTACTTTCCATACTCAAGGTTCACTAGGCAAGGAGGGAGAATCAGCTGGTACTATAATGAGTTCCTGATTCTGAAAAAAAATTAGAAGGCCACGGTGAACAAAGAAATTCAAGGTGTCCTTGAGAAAAACAAGGCTTCTAAGGCTTAGAAGATAAAGCAGGAAGCTCTGAGACTCACGGGGGCAGAAATTAATGGCAAACAGGAAAAGAATTAAAAGCTTCAATCGTTAGTAGTTTCAAAGGAACAGTTTCCTTTGCTTTCTTTTCCTTAAATGGAGGGTAATGTGGATCCTGGTGAACTAGGCTTAACCTTGATGCAGAGTCTGAAAAGAAGTTTGAAAGAAACATTTGTGGCTGTTGACCCAAATGATAACCTAACACTTACCATGGTGTTGCACAGAACTGATGTCAGCCCCACAGACCCGTGTTGAATATGCCCTTAAGATCTTCACAGTCTGACAATACCAGAAGACACCATCCCCACCCCTCAACTTGAAAGTGATAATGGGACAGAGAGGGCATCTGGGCTTCCAGGGGAATGAAGCTCTCAATCAGTCAGTTAGTCTGATCTTTGTGTTCTAAGGTCGGCACTGCTGAACTGCAGCCATGTGAATATTGAGTTTGCTGCCTGATCTCCCACTCTGTAAAAGGCAGTGCATTCCCTCCCTCCCTGGCATACCTGAATACAGTGGGATGAACAGCCCCCTTGAGCTGTCTCTCTCCATTAACTGCAGAGAAATCATAAACAACTGATTTAATTTAGGCTATACCAAACTCCTACCTGGCTATGGTGAGAGGAGAAGAATCCAACCCTAGCTCACTGGAGCTAGGTCTGAATATGACAAAGGAAAAATCAGTGATACAGTGAAGGTGGGTGAGAAGAAGCTAAGTGGAGATAAAGCTGGCAAATCCTTACTGCAGACTCTGTAATGTAAAATGTGATCTGTGGATGTGACTGGGTTAATGGCATTTGCTGTGACACCATTGCCTGCTTAAGCCTGTCTATCCTAGAGGACAGGGATACAACTGGTGCAAAAGTTACTCAAGGGGCTAGCAGAGGGTTGTATAAATGACCAACAGCCTCGTGAGCTCCAGGATGGGTCTCTGAGAGAAACGAGAGTTGCAGGCAAACAGGAAACAGAGGCTTATGCTGACCAGGAGGGTGGATATGATGAGAGATAGCAGAGTGAGGAAGTCATGGAATGAAAAGAGTCCAGACTTCCTGAAGAAGCCTTCTTCCAGTAGGGAAATGTAGGCATGTCCACCTGAAGGGAACCATGTTTATGCCTTAAACAATACCCCCAAAGTGACTTCATGAATGAGAGAGACAAGATACCAAAGATAATTTCAGAATTATGCGGTGTCCAGGTCATTAGGCTGAGCACCAAAGAACTGAGCAGCCCCAGCAGAAGGCAGGAGGTCCCTGGGCTTTGAGTTCCTGCTTTCTTCACAAGGGTTGTGATATAAATGGAGGACAGTAGTTCTCCCTGGAAGAAGCAAAATTTGGCTGTCCAAGTACCTTAATGTTCTGTTAATTTCTGTCCTTTTTTTTTTTTTTTTTGCCTGTGACCTCTTCAGACCCTTACCACCTAAACCATGTTGTACTACCATTTTTTTCGTTTTTTTCTGTAGAAGTGGAAGATGTGCAAATCTGTTGAAGAATTCATGCATTCTAGACGTTTGGGTAACACTTGAGAGGCTTTTTATAATTTTAATTTCTGAATATATGTTCCTTTGCAACCATTCTAAAAACTGAGAGAAGTGTTTGTAATGCTCGACCAGGGGGAATTTTGGACTGGATGACTCACTGTGGTCCCTTCCAGCCTTACTCATTCTGAGAGGGGAGGGGAGGGGAGGTGAGGTGAGGTAGCCACAAGATTTTTGGAAGTCACACCATATTGAAATAGCCCAGTGTGAAGCTATGCTGGGGATACCTAGCAGTCTCCACTCTAATTTGGAAACAGGCTCTCAGTATATCTGATTGCCCTGCTCCTAAACTATTACCTTGGACCAGAACCGAGATGGCTGGTAATCCAACATCAGCTGCATTGATGTGAGCGGAAAAAGTAGATGAGGTTGGTTTGACCATAGTGATCCCTGAGTGCCAATGAAAAGAGAAAGATGTTTGGCACCATTACAAGTCAAGCACACTGAGGATTTCAAAATAGTGTCCTTTTTTATAACAATAATAAATTTGTCAGTTACGTGGGGAAACATTGTGAAAAATGAATGTCTTTTACTGCATTCAGAGCCGCTGTTCCAAATCCAGCGAGAAAATGCCCAATAAAACTTTGAGATGGGAGGATGAGTTCTGCATTGCTAAAGCTTCATTATGTGTGGTTTTAGAAAATGTACACATGTGCCAGGATGTCTTGTTGTTCTTTTGCTATTTTATTGTTTTGTCAGTATGAAGGGGCTCTGATTTCAGCTGTGAAATGCAAGTGCAGCTTATACTGATCCTGCTGTCCGTGTATAGGTCCTTAGCAGCTTTGCAGGATGCTGTTAAGAGCAGTTAGTTTTATTTGCAGCTGAACCATACTATTCTCTGCCATAGCAGCCTAGCATTCTCTTGGTGTTATAGTATAGGCCAGATTCTTCGTTACATGTGAGGTGGAAACTCTCCATTAGATTACCTGTTGCAGCTTCTAGGATAACTCCAGCTCTCTTTGTGTCTTTGTCAAATCCAGTAACTCCTTGTTTGACAAAGGTTTATATTTGGTCAGACTGGAATACAATTAGGAGCTCTTCTGTAACCACATTCAGTTTTCAGCACTCCATGAAAGTGCTTCATTTCATGAGAAGTTAGCATCTAAATCTAAGTACATCACATTGCCAGTCCATTCAGTTCTTTAAGTGTCATAAATCCAATTCACAACAAGGACACTTCATGTGTAGTGTCTTTTTTTTCCCTAACTGGTGTACAATTTGGAAAATAATGCAGAAACTACTATCCATTAGCAGATCCTTGGAGGCATTACAGACACAATGGCAATAAAGACTTCAAACATCCTTAAAATTCTGCAGCCTTTAGGATGGGATAGGTGAGGTTATTTTGTAGGGTGACCAATGTTATGCTAGGAAAAACCTAACACCTCACACTGGAACAAAACCAATAGACCGGGGCATGAGCTTGCATTTGAACCTTGCCCTGACAAATCACAGAATATTTTCCAATAGAAGAACGATGCGGTACCTAAGAAATTAACTGAGAGATTGTTGTCTTAGTGTAAACAAGGCAGTGCTCCAGCAACACCAAGGGTCTTATGGAAGACTGTGAGGACTGTGTATTAGTGCAGTATCATTGGTATATCTCATCAGATCAAAACTGAACTCCTTAAGGGGCTGTGGCATGTGTTTTCTCAGCATAGATGGACAAATGTTTGATGAAATGATGCTCATGAATAGTATCGAGGTCTTTACAAGAGAGACTGGGCACAAAGCACATTAAGGCCTTACCAGTTAAAAAAGCTATGCTGCAGGAGGATGGCAGGAGAGTTGGGAATGGGTTGTTTCCCACCATGCTCTGCTCCAAAGGACAAGTTTGTAGGAGAGCAGCCCTGTTTTGGTTGTAGATCCCCTCTTGGGTAAGGAAAGCTCAGTCCTGACAGTATGTCTGCAATAGGGTCGGAAAAGGGAAAGTTTTATTCTTCACTACTTCTTTCCTATCTCTGACACCTCTGTAGTATGTGGTTTCAGCACAGTGCTATCGCATGCACCTGTCCGAGGCTGCGTAATGTATGTGGTGTACCAAAAGAGTGAAGAGATATTTACTGTTCCTCCTAGCAGGTTACAGCACAGATCTACCACTAGGAAACCTCCTTCAGAAGTTACACAACCAGATTTTGTTGCTGTTCATATATATTTGGAGAAATGCCATACTCTTAAGTATTGTCCCTTGGACTGTGTACAGGAAATGGTGGGGGATCAGACTCTTCATATTATCTAAAGACTCAAAGGCAGTTAAGGACTCAGAGGATTTTAAGGGAGCGAACTGAAATCAGATGACTACTTTTGTTTTGTTTTAGAGGCAGGTTTTGAATCTGTTATATCTGGCCTTCAGATACTCTCAGGTTCACCATAGTTAATTTTAGAGAACTAAAATATAAACCATAATCACTTAAAACCATCACCAACTTTTATCCTTTCTCAGTCAGTGTGTTTGTAAATAAAACAGCATTAAGAAACATACTTCTAATTGTGTGTTACTATTTTCCCTGTAAGGATCAGTAAACAGGGATCAGCATTCCACTAAATATTTGGAGATTAGCTGCAAAACTCAGAAAGAGGTCCAGATGGTTCCCTGAGATGCTTTTGGTAACCCAGTGCTCATCCTTTTCTGTAGCTGAGGAACTCCTTCCCAAAGCTTCTGCTCCTTCTCCCACTAATGGTCAGCAAGTTACAAGCCAAGTGTCCCCTTCCAGTTCAGTCTGTTTTAGCTGAAACTCTGGTAACTCCACTCAGGCCAGGTACTCTCTGCCCTCTCTCATGCCTGTACTCCTTTTTGGGGACAAACACTGGCACTTGAAGCACTTTAGTTGCCTTCTAACATGGCTTGCCACACTGCACAGCCCTGCTCAGGAAACAGGGTCTGTAAAAGAGCACCACTGCAGTCCTGTCAGATGTTTTTGGCAAAGAAGCAAAGGGAAACACTCAGTTTGAGCGTAGGAGGTTTAAAGCTTCTGTGCTGGTCTCCAAAGTCTCTCCAGGGCCAGAGTGATTGAGTGGGAGTCTTACATGGCAGTGGGTAGTCTTGAGTCTGCACCAAATTGCAGGACCAAGTGAAGGGAAGATGGGGGGTCCCAGCTCAGGGTGCATATCCTCGGTTGCTCACTTTGGTTGCATTGTTGTCTGATGGAAGGTGAAATGTTCATCACCTCTTCTTTTCTTTTTATGGAATTGCTTTGCCAGTTTAAATCTCAGACATTAAAGAAATCTTTGTGTTCAAATAAAAAGCATAAAACTTCACTCTAGAGGCAATTAAAAATGAACAGACAAAATATTATAATATACTTAACAATATTCAAATGCTTTTTAACTTTTTCCAGAAAAATACAACTGCAGATCTGTATGCCATTTCAGAGGCATACAGATAGTCTAGAGGGATTTGATCCATCAAACAGAACAATATACTGACTTTTTGATCTTTAGTGAGGTGGGGAGTGAATGGAAATAAGGGAAAAAAAAAAAAAAAGGAAGAGGAAAACAGCATAGAAGGTGGAAATTGCAGAGAATACTCTGGGAATTTCTGGAACGTTTTATGCTTCAAAAATATGCATTTGTGGGTTGTGAACTGCTTCATAATTTTTATGGGACTTGCCTTAAAAAGTCTGTCAGAAATGTCAGGAGGCCAAGGCTCACATTTGTTTAGATCGGTCTCTGGCAGTAGAGCAAACCCAACAGGAAGGTCCTCAGGAGCCTCTTACATATACAGTGGGCACACTGCAGAGCACTGGTGTCATAAATATCATTCACAGGTCTCCATGTATGGTTCGGATGTCTGAAGACTGTCTGAGGTTGGAAATAGCAATGACAAATTTTTGCACTGGAGCAAATGTTACCAGTATCTCAGGTACTGCGACTAACCTGATAGAAATGCAGTGTGCTACCCAGGTCAGACTTCTACTGCCAAGCTGTCTGCTGGTGGAGAAAGCCAGAGCCTGTGACTATGAAACTCCGGTGAGAGACTCTGTGTTACCTCTCTTGTCACAGTATTGAATTTCCTCATTTTGTGTCACATACAACTGATGCTACAATAGAAAGACAAAGCTGATGGTTCTCTATCCGCCATCTGTCTGTTTGGCCTAGGGGTAGTTTCTCAAAGATATGCTTCCTACTTTTTCAAACTACTCTACAGAGAAAGGATTTATTAAAGCAGAAATGGAAAAGAAGCTGGAGAAGGCAGCAGAGAGCCATTGTGATGAGGTAACCTCTTCAATTAGTGCAATTAGGCTGTGTTATGATTGGACTCTGTCATGAAAATTAGCCCTGGAGAGGATCTTTAGAAGTCTTTCCTTCTGAAGGCAAGTGCAACTATATCAACATCATCCCTAACAGATAAGTGTCGAACTTCTCCTGAAAAGTACCCAGAGATGGAGACTTGAAGTTGGGGTCTCAAAAGTTAAATACGCTTTAACAAGACATAGCACTGAGCAGCTGTGGGTACTAGAATTTAGCCTATATTCTAAGGAGATGGAAAAATTAATCATGATTTTAAAATACCAGTGTGTAGACTAAGAAGCCAAGCTGCAAAGCTAATTGAAAATTAAACTCTGGAGATAAGTGAGAGAGTAAACACCTGGGTCTTGCTGACCTTTTTGATTTTGGGTTTTTTTTCCCTTTCTTTAAAAATTGAGTGCTTTTTCTGTCATTTATGATATGAATTTTACTAAAGATACATAAACATCTTAATACCTTTTGGTAGTGAGGAGGAGGGGAGAGTGCAGTCAGTTTGATTTTAACTGAGAGTTACTTTCTGCCTTCACTTCACATGGGGTCAGGTGAGTGGGTGGTGTGTGGCGATGCAGTAATGAGTTAAGACTCTCCAACTTCTTACCTGCTTCGAGTTTGGAGCTGCTAAGTTCCCTTCTATGGGTTTGCAAAAACTTCTGCTGAAAATATGTATTCAGTACTAGAGCTTACCTGGTTTAAATATCTGGTTAACTGGTTTTGTCTTTTGTCCTTACTATAGCCTTCTTTTAGCATCTTTTCTCTCCAAAATTGTTGAGGGATGTATGGGCAAAATTATCTGTGAACTGTAGTCTTGACTTCAGAATTAGGTCATGAGTTATTGTCTGATAATTTGGTCCTTAAAGCTAAACTGTCAGCAGGAATCATTGAAATTGCTAGGAAATACACTGTTAAAAAAATCAGCTAGTTTTTGCCTGTGCAACTTCTTATCAAACTCTCTGGGGATTTTATTCCAAGTCCAGTACAAAAAAGGAGACTGCTGCTTGTACTTCAGCAAGGCTGGGATTAGGTCATAAATTAAGCTTGTTTTATAGCAGAGGCTTAATTCTGTCACATACCTCCATCTCTCTTTGATGTTTCTCTCCAGAGCCAAAGTAGTTAAGGCTACAGGCTTTTGAGCTGAGTGCATCCTTTACAGATATGAATCCCTTTTCTGAAATGGGAAAAAGAGAAGTGTATTGTGACTGAGAGTTCAATCTCAGCTTTGCATCTAAGCAAAACCATGGTCCACGTGCAAGGCAGGAAGTGAATTACAGAGCTTCAAAAATAGCACAGAAACCTACATTCTGCTTGCAAATGCACCATTCATAGCTTCTGCAGGGGCTGTAGCTCAGCCCCTTGCAACAGAGGCAGCAATCCATGTGTGGAACAACACATAGAAAGCTATGTTGTGATATATACTCAAAATAAGCCTGCAGGTAGAAAATCTTCTAGTTACTTGGAGTATGAGGTGGAAGGTTGCCTTAATGCAAAGACTTTGCCTTGGAAATGAAGCTGAGTGTGGCAGAGTGGGACTTTGGAGATTCAGTCTGGTCCTGTGAAGCTGCAGTTAGGTCACGCTTGGTGCACATTAAGGAGAAGTGGGCCAAAATCCAGCACCTTTAGCTGAGCACAGGAAGCAGAACCTGGCATTTATGGTTCATGAAAGGTGTCAAAGTAGCTCTAGGCAGGCAGGGTTCCATCCAGTTTGCTTGGCTTTAATTTTATTTCTCTTACAGTGGGACTAGGTTTAAATTACAGTGGGTCTGTGGAGTGAAATCTCTTAAAATGACCCAGAAGAGAGGTTCAGCTGACCCCGCTTGCCCAGCTCCCAAGCCTGTCCCTTCCTTTCTCTGCAGATTTCTTTCATTCCTAAGGCATAGTGTGGGCAAGAATACACATGTACGCAATACATGTGCCCGCAGATTACTCTGGTAGTGGTGACACCACAGTGTGGGACAGGGCATTAAATGGGCCAAGGTGAAAGCAAAACAGCTGTCGACTCCTGCCCTTCCCATGCCAACACATGATTAATATGCCGAGCTGTATCGTGCCCTGTGTGGTCTGGTGAGGGAATTGGCAAGGAGCATCACAATGCTGACTGCAGGTGTGGGAGGCCTGATGGCATCGCACGGGTGGACACAAACACAGCATCACTGGCAGCCCCTGCCTGGGATCCAGAGTGTCCACAAAATGTCATCCAGTGTACAATCTAGCCACATGCATGACATCTGTGTGTCATGAGATCTGCAGGGAAGTGCCCTCACTAGGCTGGTGATGGTGGGAAAAGTACTGGAGGGGTGGTAGGAAGCAGTTCCTAATTCCACCAGTGCGACACAGGTTGTTTTTTTGCACCTCTGATGTAACTTTCTGCATCAATAGGCTGCTGAATCTACCAGTCTATCCAAGGAGTGTTACGATCCCAGAGGATTGAATTGCTCTTTTGGAAGGAACAACTTGCAGATGGAGTCCTAAAAATCTTTAAATTTCTAGAGGAGCAGAGAAAAGCAAAGACACAGGCAAATTCACACCGTGGTATTTTGTCATCATGTTTAAAGCAGTTCATAATAAATGTATGTCTGTGCATGTGTAAATAAGTATAATTTCATCTGTTTGTTAAATAGTTTCTCTGCTTATTACTCTAGAAAATTTTCATATTAAAATGAAGAAAAAATATGGTTTTCTATCACCTAGATTTGCAATCCCATCATAGAAAAAAGTTTTGTGGTAGCTTCTGTTGGTGCATTTCAAGAACAAATATTTGAATTTGGTTTATTCAGATACACCAAGCACATTTAGTTGCAATGATGGAAGCTATATGATCTTTTGGAATGTCACTTTTTATTTGCCTGAATGGGAAATCAACAGCCCCTTTTTTTTCCCTGCCTCAAAAAATAATAATCCAAAAATTGTTTTAAATGCTGGAAAACACACATAGGAGATAGAAAATGGAGAAATAGAGTTGTCAACCTTCCCGAATGATTAATCCTGGATTTTAAATGACAAACAAAATTTCATCTTAAATGATAATTTTCAGAAGACTACAACTAAATGAGAAGACAGTTTCCATTGGCCCAGTTGAGTTTATTGTCATCTGTATTGCATGGCATCAATTTCTGTGATTAATCCCATGTGATAACTCAATGTGAAACAGGAAAGCAGAAAACGAAAGTAATTCTGCAACTTAAAAAGCACAGCCATTCCCAAGACATTTGGGTTTGCTTTTTGGAATGAAGCAGACTAGGAGACAATGCTTGAAGGGTGGCCCCCCATTTCACCTCCTTGTGTGCTGTGCACTGCTGCCATGCAGTGGCAGGGCTGTAGGTTTGGGAGGGGTGGTGCTACCACCCTTACTTTGGTAGACCCCTGCAGGGATATGTCTACAGTCCACGCTACAAATGGGAATAACATCAGACATTTTCATCATAGGAGAAGGTTTGTGCTTCTTCTCTCACAATGTGTAACAGTTTTCTCTGCCAACAGCTTCATTGATCAAGGTATAAATGAAGGTAGGGAACTGACATTTGCTGTCCTCTCAGCATAGAGAGGAATGCTGGCTCTGCAGCCTCTTGAGTGAAAACAAGAAAAGAAATTGCCTTGCTCCCCTTCTGCAGAGCAGTTGTTAACCTCACTAACAGGGAAGGAGGTAGCTTTTTTAAGCCCCGTGCCTGTGGGGGATTACACATGCAACTACTCTTAATGTCAGCATTGATATTTCTGAGTACGTACCCTCCTGCAAACATAACCCGGGTGAGCAGAGGTTCTGACTGTGCAGCTTTAGTCTGAGTGGACGGAGGAGAAAGGGGGTTACAAAAGAAAAACCCAGAACAGGCCTGCTTATGCTAAAGGAATATCTACATGTTTACATTTGTAAACATGAATTTCAAGGAATATATATATATATAATATTCAGTGTGAAAAAGAAAAGGCTATCCACCAATGTTTTGGTATTGTGCCTTAATAAAATGACACTTTCCGGAGCCAGTCATGATTTTAAGCCAGATTATGGCTAAAAATATTAAAGGGAAGGATCACCACAACAACAATCACATTGCTCCCCTTCTGCAGAGGAAGTGGAAAAACACTCAAACTTTGCCAACCTGAATAAATTACCCAGATTATCAGAACTGTAAGGAAAGCCATATGTAAGCAACTCTGTGTGTGTTGTGTGTGTGCCTGTGAGCGTGCACAAATGTATTAACTGGGTCGCAGCCCATTACTTAAGTCAAAAGGGGACAACTCTGAAAATATGCTCAAGAGAAAAAAAATTACCAGGCTTGTACCTTAATTGGCCAGCTCACTGCAGCACTGGGGCACTCCAGTCCAGCTGCTGAGCTCCTGCCAGTGATGGCCTGGAGATAGAGGACATTCAATGCTTACTTTGTCTGGCGTCGGTGTGAAGCTGAGAAATGATTGCTTTGCTCACCTTGATTTGGGCACACAGATGCACTTGTACTCCAGTTTGGTAGTTGTTTGTATGTGTTTGGTGTAGGTAGCTCTGCCAAAGAAAATCATCTTGTTAGCCAAGAAGGGAAGAACAGGTGTGGAAGGGTGGGGAAGAGGAGCAATAATGTCATTGCTTGACTTGAAGCAGCTTGTGCAGGAGTCTCACTGGAAGCCTCCGCTTACCAGGCTGCCCAAATGAGAAGTGAGGACAGGCTGACATTTTTAGAGGCAGACCAAGGACACAACTTAGAACAGTGGTAATGATGTCACGCTCTTTGGTGAATTCGTAACACATTAAAGACTCTAAAATCATGTTAGGGAAGCCCAAAAGCACGAGGATTTTGAGGAGTGGAAGATAAGATATAGAGTGCAAAGGCTGTGTGTTCCCATTCTCTTGCCATTAGGATAAGCACTTGTTTAGCTGTTTATCAGTCCAGTAATAAACTTTGGATCGTTGGCTGGCCAGTGGGCTGTTATTGTTTTCTATCTTGGATTTTGAGCTAGAAAGGATCCTCAGTTTTTCTGTGATCACACATTTTAAATAAATGGTGCTTGACTGCTTGTCTCTTTAGCCTTTTCCAGATTCACAGATGTTTTGCAAAGGAGGTATCTACTCCTGCTGAACAAATTCAAGCCTACTGGTAACAGATTTGCTTTTCCTTTTTTTAATGCAGGCCAGTCCAGATTTGGGCTCAGCCAGGTGATCTAAGCGATGCCAGAGCATCCTGGCCCCATCTGAAGTATCTACCAAATGCTGGGCTCAGTAGATATTGCAATGTTGATGCAGACTGAATTCCAGTAATTACCCGTACCTGATGGTAACATGGGTGTAAAATGGTTTAGATGGCTGCTGTCAGAGCATATGGGGCTCTCTCATAACTTGTAGTCCATGCCATTCAGGGCCCTCATGTGCCAGTGGCAGAGAGGTACATGAGCAGGAGGTCTCAGTTTGATCAGGGCTGCAGAGCCCCTCTGGCTGAAACCTCCTGCTGTTACCTCCAGCTTGTAAAGAGCAATTTATGGCAAAATTGGTTGCTCTGAGGTATTCTGCTTTTTGTTTTTTAAAGTGCAAATTTTAAAATTTGGTTGCCAACTCATTTGAAGAGCCCTATGGGCCCATCCACCTTGCTTTATTTTCTGTCCTTTGATATCTGCCACCTTGCTGTGCCCACTGTGACTCCAAGGCTGGCAGCCTGCTGAAGTACAGAACCTTGCCACATGGCATGGATTTTGTGATAGCTGACAGTGACAGTCTCCATTGCAGTGGGTAATAGCTAACAGCAGCAGCTGGAGTTAATGAATCCTACATCACCCAGGATCAAGGACAGGAATCCCAGAGCTCAGAGGGTTTTCCTAAAGTTCTGCTGCAATCTTGATGTGTAAGTGAATGGAGGAGATGAAAGCACATCTGGGTGGGCTAAGGAATATATAAACACAGGAAAACTAGTACTTATTTCAGTGCTTGTGCATTTTTTTTTTTTTTTTTTTTACATATCTTTTTAAGATTTTCTTGTTTTTCAAGGTAAGGAAAGATGAGTGGTGCATATGGTTAGATGCAAGTCTACTATGATACTGTTATTGTGTGTGAGACCTTTGAAAACAAAGTGTTCCCCAGGCTGTAGTCTAGGAGGGATGGCAATGCATCAATGCAAGATGGCCCTTACAGTGAGTTACACTCGTGTTTGTCTCTTGTGCAGTTGTTATTTCTCTCCTTGCCTTTTTGATTTAATTTGAAACAAAAGCTATTTTAGTCATAGGCAATTTTGATTCAGGCATTCAGGAGATGGAACAGGATTAGATCTGTATAAAACATCACTGAGAAAATCCTACAAGAACAACATATTTCTTCACCCACCAACATCAAACTCAGGTCTGGTCATGGTATCTCCTCTGTACCACCTTGACTTACCTCTTAGGAGGACAGATTCTGAACTGGATGATAACAGACACTGATTTTCTTGCTCCTTCAAAATCAGTCTCTCCAAACTCAGGTCTATAAATTATAACCAGCACTCCAATCTAGAAAGCTAAAGTGATTCCCAGCTACAAAACTCATATCTGTGTTCCTGACAATGAGATAATATGTAAGAATTCACCAATTTCTTTAATCCAGATCTGCTGCATGAAAGCCTCAAGTATGAGGGATATATTTGAACCAGCTGTGGGTCAGATGCTTCTACTGCATATATATTTTTATCATATAATTGGCTTGCATTATAGTTTGGGAATAAGAGGCTCAGCAGCCTGAAAGCTGAACTTGACCTCCCAGAGTGTCTTTCTAGGGGGCTAGTTTATTCTCTGTGTTGTACCTTCCTGTCAAGTGTGATGGAAAATCAATGATAAACAGGAGGTCCCTAATCTCCATGGATACTTGTCTCTGGATGGTGTCAAGATCTGAGTTGGCTGCTTATTTTCTCATATTTTACATATGACTAATTTACTTAGGAAGGCAGGGGAAAGAAGAAGGTTATTTGGGATTAAAGTAAAAAATGAGAGAGAGGAAATGTGGCAGTGGTACTCAACTGGAGCTGCTGGGGGGCTTCTAGAAGCTTATCCCATACCTGCATCCCCCAAGCTTGTTGTCAGCTTTCGTGCTTTGTTCCGTGCTCAGATCAGGGTCTTGAGGGAACACAGCTGCTGCAGCTGCTCATAGACCAAAAGGTGACCTTTTAAATAGCTGAGGAATGATGCATTATTTAGTGCATTCCTGGCTAAAATGGAAATGAAATGTTTCCATGGGCAAAATGATTTGTTTGTCCTTTCACTTGGGTGCATCCTTTTCGCATCACACAGTAATGTGGAGTGCACACCACTCCTCAGGGTTTCTTCTGAGTAAAGCTTTTGATAAGAGAGGTATTGCGCTTGAAAAGCACACCAAATGTTAACTAGAAAGACCCTACAAATCACATGTAATAGACTTCAGTTTAGAGGTACTAAGTCTGCAAAAAACAACTTCTATTTAAATAATGTGTAGGAGTAAAGGCTTCCTGGTGAAGACTATCAGCTGATCCTGGTGAATACCATAACCAGCTGTTATTTCAACTTGAAGTATTTTACTTCTTTCAATTAATCGAGAGTCTCTTGGAAGGTGCCATAGAAAGGTATTCATTACAGGGATGTTTAATGAGTAGAATATTTGTCGTCTGCACAGACAGAGGCTTTTGCAACTGCCTACCAGTGATCTGTGATAGTCAGGTTCTTGGGCATTCTTTATATCTACTGGGTAAGGGAGGGGAGGCAGATGGGACCAATCTTTCACAATGCCTAACATTAAATTTCCTGCATAGTCTTCTAAACAGATTCAAAGAGGTTGGAACCTACCTCTCCTGCTGACTGTGAATGAAGACTGTTGTATACTCTGCTACAAGTCCATCTGCTCTTTAACTTTATAAATACCTTTAAAAAAAAATCAAAGAGTGTTTTTCCTTTGAAGTTTCCAACACCATTTATGAAGGCTTAAAAGTGGTATTGTTCATGTGTTTCAGATGAAGAGAGCTGAACTGTCAAGGTAACAACTGACTTGAGAATAGCCGGTATTTTCCAAAATATCAGCATGTAGAAGGACCTGGGGAAAGATCCTGTGCTTACCAGGCAATTTCACAGAGTTCACCAAGCCCCAAAACACAGGAAGGAGAAGAAATCTATACAAATGAAAAGATGCCCAGCAGACCATGCTATCTCATTGGAGAAGCCAGTGTTAAAAAATTTCTGTAAAATGATAGGTATCTGCTTCTGTGGGATTACTTTTATTAGTAAAAGAATACATAGCTAAAGCAAATGAAGAGGGATTCAGTAAATAACTGCAAATATTTCAGTTGCCTGTTTGGCATCGTCTTAATTGTTACAACAAACAGCACAAGATGGTAAAAAATCTTTTACTCAGGAGATAAACATTTCTACTTGGGAGATAAACTGCCTTTAAAAAGAAAGGAATGAAACCCAGATATGATTTCTATAATCCAAGTTAATTAAAATGGACATGACTGGAAAAGAATAAACACCTGAGCAGCTTTCAAGACATTTCTCTGGCATGCTCTTACTGACTCTGAGCCCTTATTTTCAACCACAGCGTCTGCTCACCCTATTGCAGTGCCTTCCAACCAACCTTCCCTGAAGGATCCAGCAGACATGGTCCGAGAGAAGAGCTGAGCACAAGATGATAAGCACTCTCTGCAGGCTCACACAGTTCCAAGCGATGTGGGATTTAGTCAAACAGCAAAGTACAAGCTTCTGCTGTGACTCATCTGGTGTAAAACCAGTGCTAAGTATTGTACATAATTAAGACAGCATTATTACAGTGAGATACCACTTCTTTTTTTGGTATGGTTAAAGTTTTGAAAAGGTGTAATGTTTTCAGCCTTCAAAGCTGTGAAGATGAGGAGTTTTGATAGGAGTTCACTCTAAAAGATATCATGGCTACAGTGAGTTTAGATCGTAATTTGCACTCTTGCTGGAGCTCTGCATGTATATTTCAATTCCCTTTGTGAAAAGCTGTAGTTTTTCTGAGAATAAACACAACCTTAAAGTCATGTTCATTTGCAACACTTGCAACACTGGCCTCTTTAGAGTTCATAATTTTTGCATCCAAAAGTCTTATTTTTTATTTTGAGCCACATTTCTTAAAGAGGTCCCACTGGCTTTTCAAGTAACAGACAAAAAATTGTATTTGCCATTGAATGCAGCAGAAAATGCTAGTGTCAGTGAGCTGTAGATTCAACATTTGGACACTGACTCTCAGCAGTGAGTGGCCCTACCAACGGGAAAGGTTAAACAAGTAGGTTATTACAATTTGTGTACTTGCCCCAACTTTGCTTTTAATGTATGCATGTTCTTTGTTAAAATTTATTGTGGTATAATGCAAACAAATTCATCTTGTTGGTCATTCAAAGGCCATTTGTTCAGGTTACTTGATTCTCACTACTTAGTTATTTGACTAGTTTTCTGCTCGTTGATTAGCTGTCTGACTTGTAAGGAAGAGGTGGGAAATCGGACTGCAAGATGGTGACACGGACCATTTTAGGGGACAGGACTTTGAATGAACCCATTTCCACCTGTGTATTCCAGTGGATGTCTTTGAAGTAGGTTTATGCACTTACTTGAAAATCCATTAGCTACTTCTTCAACCTGACTTTACTACCAATTTTCTTTTAATTTCCTAACATGCTGTTTGTAGCATGTTTTATGCACATCTCTAAGGAATTATCCATGTTAGTTATAGGAAGTACAGAGTATCAGGAGGAATGCCAGGCAAACAAGTCAGTTGGGTCAAGATATCAGTATGAGTTAAAAAAACCGTAATTTTTTACAAGTCTGAAGATTAAGAATTCCAAGGGCTTTTCTGAAAAAATGATCATGTAATATAAAACATGGATCAAATCCCATTTTGTGTGTGCTGCTGTTTTCCGGACGAGTTTCCAATCTATTAGTGAAGCAGTAAATGCTCCCCCAGCAACCAACCACTGATGTTTTGAGTGGAAATCAAAAGCAGTGTAAGGTTGTTGAAGAAAATGACTTGAAAGAGAAAGAGTGAAAGATCATACCCTTCCTATGAAAGCTGCAAAAGTTTGTGAAGATTACAGCTCAGAGAGAGATGGACCACCGAGAGATCAAGGGGTCAAGGAGAAGATACCTGCCTGCAGAGCTTTGTGCTAGCATAGCTTCTTGCAGGCTCACAGCCCAAAACTTTCTAGGTTTGAACTGTTAGGGGCACACAAACAGAGGTGGAATTGTGTGAGAGAATGGATCGGCCCGAAATGGAGGGAGCCCCAGCTGTGGTTATTACTTGGATTTTGTACATCTTTGACAGGATTTACACAGCTTCTGGACATGTAAGAGAAATACTGTGCATGCCTATTCTTTGTGTAATAGGGTTTTAATATCATCCAAGGAGCAAGGGACCTTGCTGTGGGTGCATACTGAAGTTTCCCTCCTCATACACTCTCTCAGATGATATGACTTTTATCTTTATTCCAACCATGAGCTCACCACAAGCCTAAAGGGAAAAGTATTTGTATTCCACTGCGCACACTGACAGTAATTTTGTGGATGCAGCACAACACTGTAGAAAAAGACAGGTATATGGAGCATTTAGAAGGCAATCATTTCTTCTTACTTTTTTTTTTTTTTTTTTTTTTTTAGCCACACTACAAAGGTTATAGTGGGAATAGCAAATGAAAGAACCTGCAGACTTCACAGAAGTCAAAGCCTACAGCTTGCGTTGGATGGGTTTATTTGGCATACATTTGTGATTATGAAATGAATTTTAAATTGCTATTGAACTTCATCCTGGATAATGATGCATCTATTCAATTTCCCTTCTCCCTCCAGAACATCCACCATTAACAAAACAACCAGTTGTGATGCTTTATAATCCACGTTTGAACCTACTTCTCAAAACATTGCACACTTCCTTAAATAGGCAATGACTCAGCTCATTTGCACAGAGATAAGGTCAGTATTGGGACTGAAAGATGGGTCAACAACCCACTTTGGCAATCATCTTTGAAATGAATCAAGAAACAATTGCACTAAAGACTTGTTAAACTGCGACTTCATCTTGCAGAAATGCAACATCAACAGTCAGCCTAAGTGTTTCTGTACAAACAGATATTGTACAGCCTTGATTTTTTTTTTTTTTTTAAGTTGAGCCCATGACAGGGTTTAGGCATATGCCTAAAGATGGAATTAAACGACTGAAGTTTAGATGTGCTTAAGTATCTTGTTGTGTAGGGGCCTACACACTACATCTGTGTTTGTACTAAGAAGAAAAGCTGTTCTACAAGACATTCAGGCATTTTAAAAATTATTTTTGTTCTGAACTGAAACAGGAAGTTTTACCCTGTAATGAAATTTAGGCAATTTTTAATTCCAAAAATCTTGTTATTGAGAATACTTGAAACATTGTGTGTCAGTAATGTTGAAACGCTTTGTGACATTAAAATTGAAATATTGCATGTCCACATATGTTACTAAATTAATTAGAACCAACTGTTAACTAAGCATGCTGGGATTGACTGTCTTGTATATTGCCACCCCCCGGATACAGAAAAGAGCTATGATCTGGTCTAGCTTCTTGGCTGAGGTGCAAATGTTCCATGAACACTGTTTTTCAGCCTAGCAGTAAAACAAGGACATTCGTTTGTGCCCAAAGTAGTGTTGGACCTTCTAAACCCTGCTCAGTCCAAGCAAGTGTCTTGTACCAAGTCTTTGTTGTGAGTGCTTCAGAAAAGCAGGGCAATAGACCCTGTGCTTGTGCTTGTAGTTGGTTTGGGTCTTATTAGTTCTGGCTTGGATGTGTCCAAGATGACTCCACACTGTCCAGGAGCCGTGGTAATTTGGGCACTGAACCCTCATCTGCATGTGATGCTGCACATGACAGCTGAGTCCCTCTGGAGCTGAAGGCTGCAGCTCTGCAGAAGCCAGTCTGGTTGCAGAACTGAGCTGCAGCTACTTCAGCTCAAGCTGGGTCTTTACAAAAACCTTAAGGTTCCCTTCCCTGAGCTCCCCAAGCCTGTCCTGCCTGTCCTGTCCGTCCCAGTACCTGTGGATTGCAGCCTGGCTTTAAACTTGAAAGCTAAAATGACCAAAGCAAAGCTAAACATGTTTTGGTAACTTCTTACTGACTCTTACCATAATCAATTGTCATTTTCTTGAAAAAGTTTCAGTATTGTGGAATCAGCCTTCACTTTAAGAAGACTGATGGATTGGAAAAAATTCAAGCAGCTCTGTGAGTATATATCAAGAATGATAGACAAAGTCTTACCAGACTAAATATATTGTTTTTCTGTCTGTCTCTAGATACAGTGGCTGTTCAAAAGGTAGATAACTATGAATAGTCTCTGAAAAAGAATTAAACAAATCCTCTGTTTCCCCTGCTCTTCAAGTTAGTCTCTCAGTCTCATTGCCTGATGGATTAAGTAGAGTTGATCTCCAGGCCAAGAGCTTATTTGGGTTTGTGAGCTTAAGACTGAAGCAATTGCTTTAGAAGGGATTATTTCCATGACCAAAGCACATAGTACCTGTGGTGAAATTTTTTCAGACAAATGTTTTATCTAAAATGGCCTTTTGTGTGTAAGTCTCTAGGTAGTTATGGCTTTGCTTTTATGTCCTCTCCTTTTCTTTTGGGGTTGAAATAAATATCTGAGGTCCACAGCCTTTGTGTCCCTATCAGCTTCTGGGTCAGCTGGCCAGCAGAGAAGTTGTCCAATCCCATTTTTGAGAGATGTTCTTTCATCCTTTAAGGTCTCAACTCCAGCAAAAGATAAACTAGTAAATTTATCTGCAACCTGCGAATATTGCCTCTTGGACAGACCCCTTTGCCCTTGCTTGGCTTCTCTCTTACTCTTTCTGTGAGAAACTAGGGCAACCCCTAGTATCCAACCAACAGAATTCTTTGGATTCAAATATGAGTAAGAATGTGAGGAGTGGGAACCTGGATCGTATGTTCATAACAATCATTATGATTATTTTCTTACTTTGCTGTAGTTACTACATATACAGTCATATTTCTGTCTTAAGAAACAACGCCTTCACAGACGAGTACAAAAAGATGCATGTGCTTTCCCAAGCCTGAACTTACGAGCTTGTATGTACTTTACTGTCATCTGATGCCTATTGTAAGAAATATATTTTACATAATTGACAGTGGCAGCCACATATTCTGAGAGAAAAAAGACTGTATTGAGCTATATACTGTGTATCACTGAGAATGACTTGCAGCAGTATTTCCATAAAAGTAAAGGCTAATTTAGCACTTGAAAGTCAGGCCTCAAAACAAAAATAAAATGCTTTTTCTGTACCTAGCCTAGGATTTATCTCACCTCACTGTAGACATCGACAGTGTATACACATATGGTAGAACCCATCACCCCAAGCTCCTTTTGCAGGCAATACAGGGAGCAGGCACTTTTAGGCCATGATTCATCTGACCTATTTACATGTCTGCTGTAGGAGGAGATGAATCACTGCCTAGACTAGATCTGTGCGGAGGATAAAGGGAGCCTAAGATGGCCAGCACAGATGTAGATGCTTGTAAAGATCTACAGTTTGAATTTAAGCTTGCAATTGGGAAAAACAATTTTCAGAGAAGAGTAAAATTTCCTAAGCCGTGTTTTCCTAGCAGAATGTGTGTATGAATATATACATATATGGTATTTTTCTTTCTGCAACAGAAACATTTGCAATAATATCTTTTGAACACTGGCCCTATACCCCCATCTCCAAATGTTCTACCATCTGAAGAGCTTCCATTTTATTTCTCTCTGCCTCTGCCCTTCTTTCACACATACAGACATGTGTGCACGTACTGTGTTTTAGAGCTGGACCTCCTGAATTTTCAGCATTAACACAAAATATATTCCTCTGTATGTGGTAGCCTGTAACAGAGCTGCTGTTACACACAGACAGATATATTAACTGGGGTTTCTTTAAAAAAAAAAAACAACCGCAAAGCAAAATATGCAAACAAAATCACCAAATGAAGATTTCTCAAATGTGCTTCTGTTTAAAAATAGCAATTTTTTTTTTAGTTTTTTTTAGTGGTTTTTTTTTTTTTTTTTTTTTTTAGGGTTGTTTTTTTTTTTTCTTCAAGAATCTGCTCTACTCTACCTGCAGCCTTGGTGAGGCAGGGCATCCTAGGAAGAGAAACATCAATTTTTTGGGCAACAAGTACTGATTCAGAGGAAGGGGGAAGATAAGACTTGATCATTTAAGAAAGGGTGGAAGTTTCCAAGTGAAGCTTTGAGAAGACAAGAGAGAGCTAATGTTGTGTTTTTATGTATAGAAGATCAGAGCTGAGAGGGTCTGGTTTCTGGAGAGTAAGGAATGATGTCCTCCCAGGTACTCCTGTGCACATGTTGTAGTATAATGTTCCAGTGCATCTGAACATCCATCTAGACTGCAAATGGCAAGAGGGTAATATTTTAAAAACAGAGGAAGAAATGAAACAACCCTGTTGCAGAGCTTTACAATGCTCATCTGTTTCCAAGGAGTGCTTGGTGTAGCTACAGCAGACAAAACATCCCTCCCATCTAAGGCTCTGGCACACAGCATGGCAATCCATTTATGTGAGCACCTGGTTGATCAGTTTGCTTGTGACAGATCTTGGCACACCCTCTCCTCTGGCTGTAAAGCTTTACTGACTTGTGCATTTTGTAGGAATTTTTTTCCCCACAAACTCTTGTCTGGCATGGGAGGACTTGGAACAGAGTGACACTAGCTCTGGCAACAACAGGAAAGTGCATTTTAGATAACCCTTTTGAGTGCAAGCTTTGTAGCTATTTAAGGGCTTTTCTGTGGGGATCAGGAGGAAGGGCTATCCATCATCCAAAGTCTTTTGCTGTGGGAAGGGTGCCCATGCCTGCAAAGGTCTTTGGCAAAGGCCACGAGCATCTGAGGGCTGCGTCTGAGAAATGGGTATGGGCTCCCATTTCCCCACAGGGTGCAGTGCAGAAACAGCTTCAGGAAGAGAGAGTGCTCTTTCACCGGTCATCCCAGTGCATCATTCATTAAATATAATGCCCTACAGGAAAATCAGGGTTTTGTGTTTTTCATACCCCCTCCTGCATCAGACCTGACGTCAGTAGTTCGGAACCAAGGAAGTTAAATTAAGGCCAGTGCAGTCTAATAGGCAAGGGGTAGCAAATGCTAAGAAGCCAAGGTAATGAGAAAATACCTGCCATCTGGAGCTGTCATAAGCATAAATTTACATCACTCCCCACAAAATAAATAAATTACAGCCTGCAGAACACTGCTCTTACTGGATGCAAAGCCCTGCTCCTGCCACTGCCACGAAAAATTTTGGCCTCCTCAGTTTCTGCATGATCATCGCTTCTGCCGAAAGCCCCAGGGAGATGTGCTTGGGTGCAGAGAGACACCTGCAACCGCTGGCTCTGCAGCACAGTGGGATCTGTTCTGCTGCATCCGCATGCTCCAGGCCTTGCTCTGACGGAAAGTTTTCCTCCTGGCTCTGACAGCTCCACAGCCGCTTGGGAAAGCACATGACTTCCTTGGGAGACGGTGTTTCTTATTTGTGTTGCAGGCCTCCAGCAGGCATGGCACCGAGGCAATATTTATATCAGTTTTTGTAACATCATCGCAGCAGCTGCAGTTTTGGGAACTGAAGTGCTGGCTGGAAGTGGGAGACAGAGGCACAAAGCACAGCACGCCACATAGAAATGTGGATGGAAAAGGAAAAAAAAAAAAAAAGGAAAGAAAATGGGCAACCAGCCTCCTCCCTAGAAAGCTCATTGTGTTCCTGGGTGCCAAGGGTGCCACTTGCCCTTCAGATGGTTACCGCAGGGCCCATCTGTGTAAAAGTGAGTCAATGGAAATTGAAGCTCAGGATGCCTGTGATGGGAGCAGATCTGTGCCCACAGGGCGCTTGCACTCCTTGGGGAGCAGGACAGGGGAAGGGGAGTCCCTCAGCCAGGCTTGTGCTATGCTCAACAGTCTTAAGCAGTCACCTCTTACCCTTTGGCCATGAGAAAACGCAGTGCAATGCTTGTGTCCAGATTCTCAGGCTGCCCCCAAAACTGCTGCACCTGGTGCTGCACCTTGGCAATCAGCCCTAGCAGGCTCCTTAGCCCAGCTGCAAGGCCAAGCTGGTGCAGCTTGATTTCAGGTGTGTTCAGCCAATAGAGTTTTGAGGCTTCATTGATGTTTTGAAGCTGGGAGTCATAGCTGCCTGAGAGTAGAGTCCTCTTCACTATGTCTCCTGTTCCCTCATCTTCTCTACAACCAAGGCAACTAAGCGACCTTGGCAGTTCCCGTGTAGGTAAGAGGGCCTCTTCACTGCCCATGTATGCACTTAGTAGGTGGTTTCTACCTCTGCTGCCAAACCACAGTGGCTGGCAGAACAGTAGCTGTTCTGCCCCAAACATAGCTATTTGGTGCAAAATACTTTCACTCTCCTGGACTGCACAGGGTTTCTAGAGAAAGCTGCTCTCCAGTGGACCACCAATAAGCTCTTCATATCCATGTGTCCCACAGTCCTCTGCAAGGGGAACCATCACTGTGTCTGCCTGAGAGTACTCTGAAATCCAGCACCTGAAGTTGCATCACAGGCACCCTGAGGAAGAGATACCATTAAGACTGGCAACATGGTAAGTGTAGTTTCTTGGACTGTGTCTCAGAAAATGCCTTTCAGTCTCCCCCTTCATATGTCCTTGTGCCATGAGCAGTCCTATTTTGTCTCACAAAGTACTGAAATTTCAGGGTCCAAGTTTTTCCTTAGCCCAAGCACCCTGAAATGCTCCTGGTGACCAGAACTAGGGTATGACAGGCAAGGAGAGGGAGAGAGGAAGAAAAGACATGCCAGCAGTGGTGGCGGATCCTTGGAGGTGGCGTGGGGAGGGCTTGGCAACCCTTTCAGCACTGTCCTATTGCAACAGGAAGGAGGAGGATATACAGAGGTTACTTAAAAGCCCCAAACTTTTCCCCTGATTCTATTGCACTGCAGAAATTCTGCAAGGGAGAAGAAAAAAAAAAGACTATCTGAAAATAAGGTATCCTTGCTAACTAAAAAAAATCCCTTCCTTTAAGAGCTTACTGCTATTAAATAATTGCTATGTTTTAAATTGCTGTTTTCAGGGGCTTGGGGAAGAAGTTGTCTTCTCAGTCATTAATATTTTCTTAGAAGGGTGGCATGGCTTTTTCATTGCTATATCCTTACACTGAAATAGATGTGAAAGCAGTTTTGAGTAGCTCAAAGAAAAGTCTCTGATCAGCCTACATCTAAGGTTTCCCTTAAGGACATTAGTGGGAGAGAAATAAGTGGATAAGTGCTTTTTTCTTTTCCCTTTTTTCCCTTTACCCTTCCTCTCTTCCCCCCCACGCACCTATTTTTCTCAAAAGTAGATTGTCTGGGTGCAGGAGTTAGCCCATTAGATATTGGGTGTTTGTGTGCATAGGGACAAAAATACAATTCTTCACTGATCATCCACAGACTGTTGTAGGCTGTAGTATTTGGCTTGATTGCAGTATAACTTATAATGTCATTTTTATTAGGGAAAGGTAGTGTGTGATGCACTTTCTGGAAATATAATTTGCTGGTTTGGATTCAATAATGCTGTTATGGAGGGTGGGAGACTGAATGATTTTCCATTTCTTTTACCTGAAACTTCCTAATGTTTTTAGTGTCCTGCTTCTCCTAGGCAAATTCTTCTGTGTTAGACTTCCCTCTCCTTCTCCCACCAGCCCTTCTTCTTTATTCATGTGTTTTCACAAACACAAAATGCCTTCCAGTCCTTAGAGAGTTGTATCCATCATTAGACTGATGTTTCTTGCCTCTCAGGTTTTATTTATGCGAGTCTAAAAATGTGTAGCTCACTGGCACCCCACACTGCTTTTGGTTTCTCCCATCTTACATGTGCCCTGCTGATTCATATTTGTTTTTTCCTTGCACTGTTTCTTTCTTTCATGGTATTACAACATTTTTAAAACAGGATGTCTGAAACAACGAGTACCAGAGAGGAGAAGAAACCTCCTCTGAATGGGAGAAGAGCCCTTCCACCAAACAACTCCAATGATGAAGAAAATGAGGTCCCTGAGGTGGATCCTTTTGGGTTGATACCTAGAGGATTTAATCCTAAAGGTACAGTGTACAATTAAGCCATAAGTCTATTTTTGTATCTTCCATACTCACTTTAGCTCAGGTCTGTGAACTAAATCCAAACCACTTTTTTCCTTATGTGTTTCCATCTCAGATAGCTTTTCTTGCTGCTCATGAAAAACTTAACTAAAAACACCCATGTGCATGAGAATGTTTCCACAGGTTATGGGTAGGAAACGTGAGGAGTGGAGAAGCTGAGTGATCAGTTTTCTGCTTGAACTGTGGGATTGGTTAAAAAAAGGCAAGAATGGGGTTTCCCGGTTTGATCACAATCACAGAATCACTTTAGGACCTGCCAGCTTCAGGCATGGCTTCAGGCATGGTGGTGGCTACATTAGGGTGAAGGGACAGGAGTGTCTCCTCTTAATGGCCCTTCTTATCTATACGGCTCTAAACTGGTCGTGAAACTGCTGCAGAATGTTGTCTGGCTGGGAAAACTTCCACTAGATGTTCCGCTCATTCATAAAAAAAGAACATGAAACTAAAAGGCATACCCATATTTTTATTTGTTCTCCTGTGAAATGCTTTATAATTGTTAGGCAGGGGAAACAAAACAAAATCAGAGGATGGACAAATCAAAGTACATTCTCAGTGCCAACACTTTGGAGTAAACCAGAAATAAAAAGTAGGTAAGATAAAAGAAACTAGGATTAACTCCTGAATGAATCAGTAATGAAATGATGTTAAATTGTTTGCCTATTTGAAATGAACAGCAGAACTTGTTGAATGTTGCAGCTCAGGGTGGCCAGATGTAATAATACTTAATGCTCAGAGGGCACTCCTGATCCAGGGTTGAAAGAGTGCTTAACAAATGTGTACAAGCATTAATTACTGCATTTTACAAATAGGGAAGCAGGCAAAGAGATTTTAAGTGACAAGTTGAAAAGCATTATTTCTGTAATCCTAATCATGTGCCTTAACCACACATTCTTCTCCCTCCTCCCCCTTTTAATAAACACACATTTCTTTAAAAAGCTTTTTTTTTTTTTTTTTTTTTTTTTTTAATGCCTAAGCAAACCAGTGGTCATGTTAAGACTGCAGAAATTTTGCTTGAACCTATTCAAACAATCTCGTAGCTCTGGGGCAAGTCTGTGTATTTAAATTATCAAATGCAGTACAGGTCCTGGCCAGACATTTTTTCAAACCAAATATGCTCACAGAAGCTGGAGAAGTGTAAGAGTGGGATACCTTAGAAGGAGTGCAGCCCTTAGCTAAAGCCCACCAGTACCAGGAGAAAAATTCCTATTGCTTTTTGATGTTTCACATCAGGCTTTGAATGAAGTATGGTGCTGGTGGGCGGCAGCCTCCTGCTTTTCCAAAATGCATTGGAAACTTAGGAATGTCGGGTCAAGTGAGTTGAGGCAGGAACCCAACATGTGCTTAAGGTGATGCTGCTGTTGAGAAAAACATCCCTTGTCCAAAGTGAGAGTTTGTGTGGCCATTGGGTAAATCTGGCTATGGGACTGGTACAGCTGAGAAATAAATCTGTGCATAACAGGCGAACTCTTGTTGTACAGCCAAATCAGCTTTGCTGTGCAGTTCTCTCCAGTACTTGTAGCAACAATATGCAAGGCGGTACCCGAAGGGAGGGGACTACAGTAGCATTCCTGTTTTGGTGCATGCCAGCGACCTAAGCCTGTGATACCAGCTGATGTAAGTGTGGTCCCTGGACATACTGTTTGGAGTAGGATGCTTAAGTCACCTGCCAGACCACATTAAAGGTTTATAGCCCAATGGAACTCAGCCTTACATTCAGAAGCCTGGCCCAGAGCACTGTCAGTGTTGTGTTTGGGGGACAAAGTGAGTGTCTGTGGCAGAGTGCAGCAGGGCTCTAGAGCTGTGGGCATATCCTTGGAGAGGACTGCTTGTGATCCCTCCTTCCCCTTCTCCTGCACCCCTCTAGACTTCTGGGTTGTCAAAATTTTTCTGTAGCGGTTTCCAGATTTCATTGCCATAACACACTGAAAAAAGTTTGTAAATTATTTTATCTCTTTTATTACAACTGAGGTGTTTTCTAGCCTTTGGATACCTGCTATAAACATCTAAACGTCTGTGTCTTCACCTGTGTCACCTTCATGGATTGTAGTCAACACAGAGCCATCCAGTGAGTGGAGGTGAGGGTGCAGGCAGTCCAGAGACTCGGTGGATGTCAGTTCCAGGGTGATCTGTACTCTTCCCAGCTACACTGGCTGCAGCAACCAGCCACCAACTGGCCATAATAAGAGGTTACATACCAGGCTCACATCATTTAGATGCCTAAATTTAACTGAATTCTGCCCTTGATCTGTGCAGTGTAGGAGTCTACAGCTGAGCTAGTCACCCTCGTTTCCCTTGACAGCCAACAGAGAGAAACAGGCATTTTTAGGGTGTGATTCATTTGACCTATTTTAACTACTACTCTAGGATGAGGTAAAACCCTGTGCTTGCCTAGCTCTCTGCTGACACCCACTTCTACTCCGCTGAATCACAGCCGGAGCGAGCACGGAGGCTGCCGGGGCCGGCTGCCTGCCCAGCCCGGTCAGTGGGCTGCCTGCTGTCGGAGCCGGCTTGCTTGCGGGAGGAGATGCTCGGAGAGGAGGACGCTCAGCCCCCGAGCGCTTCTTCAGCTAGAAGCCTGAGTCGCCGTGAACAGGCTTCTGCCGTGTCCTCCCCCTGGCTCGTCCTAGCCAGCTCATCTCACGGCAATGTGTTATGAGGGCGCCCGGTGGGAGGACACAGCCCTGCGGCCCCACGGTCTGCAAGCTCCCCACGCACCCTCCTTTGCCAAGTCCGGTGACTCGCCAGGCAGTCGTGCTTCCCCTGTTAGGAGCACGATGGGCACCTCCTTTGGAAATTCACGCTTTTTTTTTTTTTTTTTTTGATTTAGAGCCCTTCCTCTCTGGTCCTTCAGGGAAACCTGATGTTTGAAGGCTATTCTTGTTATTTGAAAAACAGCTCAAGCTTATGCTCGTTTATTTTCTTGCAAACTTAACATTACAAAAGCTTTAAGAAAGCATCACATTGCTTCCCTCCGTGCAGCAAACCTGCTTGCACTAAACAGTAGATCAGGCTGCAGGCAAACCCTCACATGGACCTGACTTCAAAATAGGCCTCAATGGCCACTTGTCCCTCACAAACAGATGAGCATCACCTGGAGCCTTCCTTTGGATCACACCCTGGGGATGGTGCTAGCACATCCCATTACCCTGCTCATGTTTTGTCCTCCTTAATTTCCCTTACTGTAATTAGCACAGGCTCACTCACAGGTTATCTTTAGCTGGCAAGCTCAACACGTATTTTAACACTGAGACTGAAAATGAAAAGTGTTTTTTGCAGATGTGTATGGCTGTGTTCTGACAGGAGCCATGTAAAGCCCTGAGATAAAATAAAGCACATGCTGAACTGACAGCCCAGGGTGGCTTAGCTTTGCCATTCCCTGAAGGGACAGTTCCTTAAAGGGGCTAGTATAAGAGGGAAGGGCAGGGTTACTGTTGCCATTTTGTTTCCAAACACAAGATGAAAATACAACAAACACTCAGCTCCATTTTTATGCCTCCTCAGAAGGAGGGAGAAGCTGAGCCAAATTTTTATTGATAGCCTCACCCCTCACAGAACCCCACAATACACAGCTTTTACGTGCAGTGCTTTCAGCCTGGAAGAAACTGGGAGATGTAAGAGGAGAGACTCTCCCCGTCCCTGCTTTATTGCTGCCTGGGAAATTCCTGCCTCATGTAATTTAATTGTGAGCTTTGTCAGCATTTTTGTCAGTGAGCATTGCTAAGTTTTGCAGGGAGGGAGGCAAAGACATGCCCTACTTCATGGGGGGCAATGAGAGAATGATTTCTGAGCAAAATACATTTAATGTTTCACAGAGGCATCTCTGTAACTACATCCAGTGCTAAAGCCAGAGGGGTTTTACAGAAGTTACTCCAGAAGCCTCATGAATTGAAAAGAGAATAATAATGATATTGCCATGGGACTTTAAGCCTGGTTCATGATTGAACAGGGTATTCCAGCCTTTCAGCAGATTAGGGTTAGCAGAAGGCAGATGGTTTTGGGTTCAGCTATCCAGGGCTTTTCCACGAAAGGTTCCTTATCTTGCTGTGTCCTCATATTCCTTTCCTTCTGTTTCCTGAAGGACAAGACTAGGGACCTGACAGTGATAATGCCATCGGGAATGGAATCTATTCCTATTGCTCTTACTCCTGTCTCCAATTAGCTGCTGCCCAGAGCCCAGGCTGGGTGTCTTGGCTGGGGCAGGAGAAGGACAATGCTGGTGTCCAGGGAAGGTGCTGCCTGCAGGCTCTGCCATTTGTCCTCAGCTGGCTGCTCTGCATTGTCTCTCTGCCTTAAAAGAAAGGCAATATGCAAAGCTGTTGTCTGAGCTTCTGTGAAAGGGGCCATATTCAGCCCTCAATGACTTGAATATTCGACTCATTCACTGAGCACATCATTCCTGATCACAGTGTACTTAGTAGCAGGCCAAATTAACCACCATCAAAAGTGTACACAGCTCCACCAGCTGCTGTAAATGTGCACCTCTTTTTGCCAGGCATGAGTTTGTCTCTGTTGTTGTCAGTATAAAATGCAGAAATTAGCTAGTTTCTAACTGTCAGCACCTGGAAAGACAAGTTGAGAGCTGCAAATCTAGCTTCACTCTTGTGTCTCTCTCTTGCTGGTGAGTAGTAATGGTCCTCCTCCTGGCAGAGCTTTCATGATTATGTGCCCAAGCATGTAGGCAAAAGGACAACGTCCAGTTCATTTTCATGTGGTTTCTTGTTATGTGAGAGGATTCCCACTGTGAAGATTCATGATATGATACAGTCACGTAACTTATAGTGACTACAAGTGCCTTTGGCTATCCCAGTGCCACCCCACACTGGTCATTAGCTGAGCAAACTACTCCTAGCAGTGTTACGCTATAACCCTTTAGACAGCCCTAATTTGAAGGGAGCGAAGCTTTGCCCGTGCATGTTACAGATACCTACTGCTGCTTGCCTGTAACTCTATGCTGTAATTATATACGATAATGGTATATATAGTTTTCATAAGAAGACACTAATAGCAGTGGAGGTGTACTGAGAAGCTGAGTCTAGACACACACAGTACACCCAAACCTTATTTAATACAGGAAATCCAAGCTCTCAGCTGAATGCAAGATCATTAACTGCCTCTCAGGCTCCTCAGCACTCAATACTGGTAGCATTTTGCAGACATTAATGTATTTAAGTGTCACAAAACCCCTGTGAATTTGCGTTTTAAAAATGGAAGGCTGCAAGAAGGGAGACATGAAGCCGCAGCTCTCACAGGCCTACTGATTCTACTGGTAAACTTGTGACAGCAAGGCCTAGACTTGCAGAAAGGCGATTCCAAAAGACAGATGGAGCAAAACTCTCCTTGGGGAAACTCAGCTTTCTACCCCTATCAACTAGTTCTTACTGAGATGGCTTTTGCTGTGCACTGGAAGACCTCTAGCCCTTGTGAAAATGGCAGGTGGACGGAGAAGTGTCAGTCCATAAGTCTCTGCTCAGCCAGGGGGATGTATGCCCCAAACAGATCCAGCATGCTCTTGTTGTGTGGTGTTCATTACCCAGAGATGAGGAGGACATGGCCTCTAATGATGTTGATACCAGTACTGACTTTCTAACATATTGAATCCTTCCCCCCTTTGTTTATTTACATGTCTCTGCAGATTACCTGCGTGTTGTGGATATTTATATGTTCAAGGAGCCCCAGGAGATCAACAAGCAGCAGCACCACACTGACAAGTACTACAACCCCAAGCTGATAGTGCGTCGGGGACAGCCTTTCCAAATCCAGATTGACTTCAACCGACCTTACAGGCCAGAGACAGACCAATTCTGGCTGGAGTTTTTAATGGGTAAGTGCCTGGCAAAGGCTGTGTCTTATCAGCAAAGGAAGGTTGGAGAGTCTGTCATAAACAGGAACACAGCAGTACTTAGTGGCTGGGTCTTTTCCTGTTATGACTGATAAACCATAAAAACAGGCTTAACCATAGGCAAGGAAATGTTTTTCCAAACAGGGTTTGAATCCTTTCTTGCAAAAGTCAGCAGAATTTCATGTAAGAGAAGAAGTCATATTTGGGAGTTTCTGTTTAGTAAGAAGCTGTACTTTATTGATCTTTCGAAGTTATATCTGGCTAATGACGTATAGTGATGCTGAAAGGTGAGTGGAACAGGACACATCTCTAACTAGGATTTAGGAGATGCAGGGAGGAGGATTCTGATGTTTGAGGTGGGAAAGGTATGAACTGATTACAAAAAGAAGGGAAATTATACAGCGTGGAAGAATCTTGCAACTTTGCAGCCTGCATTTACAACCAACTTGGTAACAAGAGAGAGGGTTCAGAGACTTCAGCTTTGGACCAGAATCATAGAATCATTGAATCACTAAGATTGTAAAAGACCTCTAAGATCATTCAGTCCAAGCGTTAACCCAGCACCATCAAGTTCACCACTAAAGTATGTCCCCAAGTTCCACATCCACATATGTGTTGAATTCTTCTAGGGGTGGTGATTCCACCACTTTCCTATTCCAATGCCTGACAATCCTTTCAGTGAAGGTATTTTCCTTAATATCCAATCTAAACCTCCCCTTGTACAACGTGAGACCATTTCCTCTTGTCCTATTTCTTGTTACCTGGGAGAAGAGACTAACCACCACCCCAGCTTTTGGGTAGTTGTCGAGAGTGATAAGCTCAGCTCCCCGATGAGCCCCCCTTTCTCCAGGCTAAACAATACCAGCTCACTCAGCCACTCCTCATCAGACTTATGCTCCAGCCCCTTCACAAGCTCTGTTGCTCCTCTCTGGACACACCCCAGCAACAAAATGTCTTTGTTGTAGTGAGGGGCCCAAAACTGAACATAGGATTTGAGGTGCATCCTCACCAGTGGTGAGAGGCTTATTCAGGACGGTATCAGAAACTTTCTTCATTTGTTGCACAAAGAGCAAGAAAGGTTTTTCTTATCACTGAGAGGTTTTCATCAGATACCCATATCCTAATACACTTGTTGACTCATTGAAGTTACAGGACTAGAGGAGGGCATGACCTTATTAGAGAAGTGGAAAAACAAGTGACAGAGTAGGGCTTCCTGCTATGCTCCAAAGATGGCCCCACCAAATGCTTGTCCCTACAACACAACTCTGGGAAACTCCCAGCTTCATCTAGAATGAACTGGTAGTTTCTGTGTTAAGATATCAATGTTTTCCTTATAAACTCTTTAAAGTAGGTTATAATTGATGTTTTAATTTACTTTCCTGTGAGAAGCAGCTCTGAAATTTGTAATGTTGATTCTTTTCCATCGTTGAATTATGATGATTTGGCCATTTATTAGATTTGTTGCTTTTTAAAGCTAGATGGGCGTTTATCTCTTAAACATATGTGCAGTGAAAATGTTACTGTCTGCACATTTTTTTTCATAGGTCTCTTTTTTCTAATTTAAATTAGGGTTGGGAGGCATGTTATGACAGTCCAATGAATGATTGGCTGAACAGCCACAAGTGCCTTTAAAAATTTAATATGCATAAATATCATTAGTTCTTTTGGGATTTAATTAAATTCAGGACTGTTCCCTTACTCTTTATATGTTTAAAACAAACAGCTGTATCAAGAAAAAGTGGAAAATAGAACATTTGTTTTTATTGCACTTCGTGCAGTTTGCATTTGTTTTAATCAGATATTCTATATTGGAAGAAGAAAATTAACACTTATTTTGACACTGCACAGTCCACTTAAGAGAACACACTCATTTATTTTTCTGCTGCTCTTTCATAACACATTCATCCACTGTTTGTACCTTGAATCTCTAAGCATGGATAAAAGTCCCCACATCCAAGACACGGTAGGAGAAAGGTTAAATGCAGCCTGAGCCAGGGGAGATTCTGCAACAAACTCAGCTCTGAATGATTCCTTTTGGTCAGCCCTGAGTCTGTGATGGGATTCCCCTCCCTGTTCTTCACTGTTACTGTCCTTCCTGTGAAATGGGACCAGTGTCCATGTGTGATAGCTGACAACAAGCCGCAGGAAAGGGTTGCATATACAGGATAGTGTACAATGCTACTTCCCTCCCATGCTTTTTAAGTGTTCACTTCCGTGAGCACCACTGCCCTCTTGCTACAAGGACTTGAGCTCACAAAGATTCAACTGGGAGATGTTCAGGCTCCTCTTCTAGGAACTGGTCAACACTCAGTGCTCCACAAATGTTTCTCTGTGAACATGTGGTGAACACGCATTATATTTGTTCTCAGAGGCTAGCAACAGAAAGCAAAACAGAAACAGTCTACAATGGGGAAGGAAAATCTAGATATTACGTGCTTGACTCTTGCTACTTCTCTTTTTAGTGGCAAGTCCGATGTTTCATGCTGAGAAGGAGATTTGTCATACTCAGCAAAGAGCATTGAGTGCTGAAGGTCTCAGTGCTGTGCTCTCAAACCTTTTGTCATGGGAACATCCATTTTTTTTCTGTTTGTCTTACTAAAGAGTAAGCCTTCATCTCTCCTACTGCCAGCAGCCTAAACACCAGAGCCCAGTCTAAAAGCTTTTACCCAGGCTGTCCGTGAGCGGGGAAGAGAAGCAGGCACCTCCAAGTGGAGTTAAACCCTGCTGTCTTAAAATGGGATGAACTCTCTTCTGGATTTTTTTTGCTTCCTCTGTTGACTCTCTCCCATAGACTAGGCTCTGACTTTAAGAACACTAAAGGCAAGGGAGGTGAATCCTGCCATTTAGTATTGTCAGGCAGAAGCTACCCCTAGGGAGCGGCTCAGACAACAGCTGTACAGCAGAGGCAGCCTGAGCTCAGAGAAGGTTTTTGTGCTGAAAGGAGTATACCTCCTAGGAGAGTGCTGAGTTTAAGAGATTAAAGTGATGGACACACAGAAATATTGCCAGGTTGTTGTAAAATGACCTTTCCAAGGAGCTCTCTGTGTGTCTGAGCAGTAGATTTCAAATGGTGCAGCAGAACTGTAGAATAGAATAACCTACATTGGAGTGGCCTCTACAGGTCTCATCTCCAGACCTTTCTCAAAGTAGGTCAAGCTTGATCCAGTGTTTTTAGGCCTTGCCCTAGGGTCAGGTTTTCAGCATCTCCAAGGATGAGGATGTTACCCCAGAAAATGTGGACCAGGCTGTCCAGAACTGCAGAATATTATGAGTGATTCAAGGTTCTATTCTCATAAGGTACAAAGGTACTCTTGGGGGGTGGCTGGCCTTGGTTCCCAGGGAATTCAGTTGGATCTGGGAAAATCCAAAGTCCATTTTTGCAGGGCTTTTCCTACAGTGGGGTCTGTTTATACAACAGTGTTGTATAAAGCTATTCAGAAATGATTAGTTCCCAGCCCTGGGAAATTTCCTAACATTGACATTAATCCATCACAGAATTTTTATCCATTAAATACTAATTTTGCTCCTGAAAAATGTGACAGTGGTAATGAATTGATCCTCTGTGTGTGGGCAGAACTATTTTATTTCCATTATATCCTAAAATTTACTTTTCCCTCGGTTTTTTTTGCTCCTATTTTTGCTTCTTTTGCATCATTAAGAAGATGATTAATGAAGCAAGCGAAGCAAGCAAAGCAAGCAGAGACTGTTTAATTCTTCTAATTGATAATGAATCGAGGGTACCTGGGACAAATGCTTCTTGAATCATGTGAAACTAGGTCTGAAACACTCACAGAACAACCTTTAATAACAATCTTTTTTAATCCACAGTCCATTTAAACACCATTCACACAGAGGTTAGAATTCATGGGTTAAATTGTATAAGCAAATATATATATGTATGCAAATATATAAATCACTCACCCCAGTCTCTTGAAAGTCACTTTTACAGATATTCTTCTGTGATGGTGCCTTATGACTAAAGTTGTTCTTGCTTTCACAGACTGTTTTGTGTAGAGTCATCATTGGTGCAATTGACTGAAATGCTAACATGTGAATTATTATAATTCAGTTTTGCACATAATCCTTCATTAAATTAGGACCATACTTGCCTGCCAAAGTATGGAAAACAGTAAATGTGCCAAAAAATCCACATGGAAAAATATCCTCTTATGAAGAGTAATTGGATGTTGTTCCAGTTCTTGCGCTGGACCACAGCTCTGCTGCAGTACCTATGGTTTTAGATCTGCTCCATCACCACATATTTCCTTCCTTGCAGCCCACTTCCTGGCTTTTACAAGAGGAAAGGTGAACATCACCACTTGGGTGATACTCGTTTTATTGGTCTGGGGTTGAGAGGAAAGAGCCACAAGAGAAGTGTAGTTGCTGTGCTTACATCTGGTTCCCCCCAGTGGGAACAATTTCAGTTTACGTGGAACCCCAGTGAGCCCTGAGGAGCCCATGGACCCCTTCACCAATTTTGGTCTGTCCTGACTACTGCCTTCATGGTGATGGGAACACTTTGTGCTCCTCTTAGCTTTCCCCAGTGCAGGCTTAGCCTGGCTGAGCATGACTCCTGCACCTGGGGCAGTTTGTCATGAGTGCTGCAGAGTTTCCACCAGCACTGCTGCACTGGCAGGGATTTCTCTGAAAAGCAGGCATATTATTAGATGGGCTTATACAGCCTTCACTCTTAGTAGTAGTTTCCAGTACGTGGCTGTAAATCTTTGAGGGGCTGATGAGTTTATAGAGTGCATCCTGACTGTAATGATATATTTCCCCACATCCTCATAAATTGTTGTCTATTTGGATTTCCCTTAAATGGCTTCATAAATCTGTATATATTGTTCTAGCCCTTAATATTATTATGGGCATTTTATTCATTGACATGCTTCTGGAACGATCATAAATTCCAGTCCCCCAGGCTACTATCACCTTTCTACATGTGTGCATGTGTGGACACCCACACACCCATCCATATGCTCTCATCAGGCTTCTATAAATCATTGGCTTTTGGCCTGAGATGAGAGGAGAGACTTACTGCTCCTTTTTCCGAAGTCTTCTTAGGCCTGCTCCAGAATGATAGTTATAAACACATAAAAGCAGCTAAGAACACAAAGATTTTAGAATGGTCTTGGAGCATGGCTTATTTAGGTGACACCAAATTCCCACTTGTGGTCAGAAGGATAGCTGAGTTCAACTAAATAACCAGGGGTCACATTCAAGATACACATACCACAATCAATGGAACTCTTCATACTGTCCTACAGTGTCCACAGCCTCTCCCTGTTTTCACAGCAGAGTTGGGCCAAGTGTTATTCCAAGGTCACTGAGGTTTTAATGATTTTTGTCAGGCAGTAATTCCGCCTTAGTGGAAAGTATTGCTACCCCTGCTGTCACCTGTCCTCCTCAGCAGCTCTGTGGCAGGGTATGTGGTAGTGGAGGGGCTGGAACATGAGAGGACCCCCAGCACCTGGGATGGGATGTCGAGATGAGTTCTGCCTCTGGGTAAAAGTTACTCTTTGGAAAATTTTGTATCCTGACTTTTTTAGGAACCTTCTTAGCGCCACACAGGACCAACTAACTGGTGCAGGAGTGGGTACTTAACGCTGAGAGTTTAATAAATCATTAGATCTCTGTTTCACAAAGAACTACAAAAAAATTGAACAGAGATACAGAAACACCTGATGGTCTAAACTTGATGTCCTGTTCTGTGGGAGAAAAAAATAATTCATTACCAGTGGAATACATTTCCTAGAGATTGACTCTAGGCAGATAAGAGACCTGTTTGCCAGCTCTTAGCAAGTAACAAACCTAAACACTTTCTGAACAAAGGCATTGGGGTATTTTTTTCCTCCTCTCTGGAATTTCCATTCGGGCCCCAGAGGAACAGAGAGGAGGGAGTCCCTCAGTGCTCTATGAATGCAGTATTTCATGCCAAGCAATCTTTATCTTTATTATACTCCCTTTTGCACTGCTGCAGCAGCATCAAGTGGCACATAAAATCTAGCTGTATTTTTTAATTGTTTTAATAGCCAAGGTGCGTGACTCCAATGTCTGTTCTACAACTGTAAAGTACTAGAAATATCCATTCCTGGGACAGAATGACCAGATGTTAAGGATTTCTAACTGGAGCTGTGAGCAAAACTTATTTCAAGATATTTGGGTTTCCTACATTTCCAAGTTTTTATATAGCACTTCTGAAGGCAATAGAATTTGAGAGTGGGAGGAACCCAGCCGGGATATTAAAACAGTGACTTAGACACTACTGTTTTTTACAAAAAGATTGTTTCTTCTTGTTTGTTTTGATTGTTTGGAATTTTATTAGAGCATCTCTCCTGTTTCTTTTTTCTTTATTTCACTTTTTTGTTTCCTGTCATGGTTCCCATATACTAACACCCATCTACAGGCTCCTTGCTACAATGAGTCTTACCTCTTCTACACAGCTATTGTACTGCTGGCTTCCAGCTCAAACTTATGTATCAAGCTGTCATAATTATTATAAATTTCAGGGCTGGCATTGAAATAGATTCTTTACCCTTTATATAAAAGACTATATTGAAACAAAACAAACAAATGTACAGGAAATTTGTTAATTATTGTGTGCAATATATGTCCTAAAGGGAGACAGATTCCTTGACTCCTTGAAAAGCTAATCTTCTAAGGAGGGTTCTTAAAAAGACTACTGAGAAATAGTTTTGTTCATCTCCCTCTCTTCTGAGGTATCTCACTTCCATCAGAGAGAAGTGCTTGTGTTTTGATGGCTGAAGTTGCTGCACCTGTCTCACCGTCTCTCTATTGATGTAAATCCTTCTCTGGTGTGGCAATTTTACCCAGTTTTGATGGGCCCAGCTCTGACATGCTAGGGGAGCTAAGGCATATGTTGAAAATAACTTACTTTGAATGCATATATGTGACCACAGTTCTGTGTTTTAGACAGCACATTATTTTGCTGCTACATAAATAGACTGGCAAATTTAACAAACACGGCATTTTGTTCTTTGCCTCTGTAAAGTGTCTGTCTGTGGTAGAGGACATCCCATACATGCCCACATACACACAGGCTTCACTCATGGTCCCTTTTGCCATGTAGACCTTTACTCATGTTTTTTATTTATTTTATGAGCCTCTTTAATAGTAACAGCAGCTATTTTGCTCCTCTTTCCCTGGGTGCCTGGAAACCCCAGGAAGTGTAGAGCTGAGCTGAGCTGCAAGTGAAGTGAGAAGGAGCTTTAGGAGACCAACTTGGATAGCTACAGAAACCAAGGTGGGATAAGAAAGGATAAGAAAGAAGTATCAAAAGAATTGCAGACCCTGTGCACTGTGCATCAGGGGAAATAGATTTGGTTGTGCTGTTAAACCTTCTGTACAAGAGAGGTTTCTGTAAAAATAATATCTTTTGGCGGTGTTGTGGCTCAGTACTTAGCACTGAAATGCAGAGAGTTGTAGGCCCAAGAAAGAGGGTCACTGTGGGTTCTCTCCTGTCCTCTTCTGCTTTGAAGATAGGACAGTCAGCAGCCCCCATATCAGCATGCTATCTTCTAAGCTGCAATAGGAGCCTATAAAAAAATTCAAGCAGCACAGCAATCTCCATACTTTCTGAGTTCTCGGGCTAGATTTTCCCATTTCCATGTGCTGTTACAGTGAGCAGACAGGGGCATCCCAACAGCGTGATGTCACATAACGACTTTGTCTGTCACAGAGCAATTGGCTGTGAAATGTCCTCATGTGAGGGCCAGGGCCTCCTACACCCAAAGTAACGTGAGTACTGGGAAGTGAGGCAACCACAAAGAACTGGCTGTGGAACATAGTTCAGGCTGCCAACTCCTGGAGCAAACCAGAGCCGGAGAGATCCTGAGCCAGCTGATGCTGCTGGCAGAATGTCAGCACCCTCCTGTCAGCATAAAAAGAGTTTATCTTGTCTACAAGGCTCCTGGACCTGACATGCACCCAAACACCCTCCAACCTCTCTGTAGGTTGGGTTAGCACCAGATACCCTGCAGAGAGTAGTCTGTCAGGCATTCACAGGCTTTTGGTAATGAGTCTTAGTATAACATCAGATCTTCTTCCCTAGAGACTAAACCAGAGAATGACATCACCACTGCATGTTATTCCTTCAGAGAAAAGGCCAACACTATGGATATCCCAACTATGAGCCAAAGTTGGCTCTACTTCTCCAGTTCAGCCAGAAATGTGTGCTCAAGTTGTAGATAAAAGTCAAATGGCCAAGCCATCCTGAGAGGACTTGACTACAAAGTTGATAAATATAGTGCTGAACCTACATAAGGATTATTTTGCCAGCAACCTTAGCTTGTAATGCCAAAGTTACTCAGCTTTATAGCACTCTAGTGTCAAGACAGCAGATGTGTGTGTATGAGACTAGTGTGGCTGATGCTGTCAGATGTCTAGATGTGAGTTTACAATTCAGCTCTGAGAGCTCATGTCAGAAGTAACAATTCCCTTACTCTTCCATTTGCAACCCTTATTCTTCCATTTACCCTCTGGTTTTTGTTTCAGAAGAGGGGAACCTGTCCTCTCTTCAAAGAAAACACTGGAAATTGCTCACTGTGCTCTTGAAGGCTCTGCCCATGTTTCCAAGCTTCCTTGTGAGTTCAGGATTTATGCAACCATTAGCAAGCACCCAATTCTGATCATCTCTCAGAAGCAAACGGTGTTCTCTTGTATTTACTATTTACAATATCTGCAAAGTATCCTAACTTCTAGGATATCCCTGCCCTGGCATCTCTCCTACGCTTGTAGAGATGCACGCAATACCCCAGAGCACCTTCTCCTCATGGGTGAGTGAGAGAGTACAATGACCTCTTACTGTGTGGGAGCAGCTGTGTGAGGCTCTGGGCTGAAAGCACCTTGCATACTCCTCAACAGCAACTATAGGTGCTTCCTTGTCAAGCAACAGCTGTATGAGGGTGTCTTGTGGCTTTGCTTGCAAGAAGGACTTCTATTTGGAAGGGAAAATGTTGGTTTGCATATTGAGGTTTCAGAAAAAGTGAGAATACCAGAGGCTCAGTATTTTGCTGAACCGGCTTATGAAGTGACAGTGCTTCCGTAAGGATGTCTTGAAAAGGTTTCATGGCCTCTTTGAGATCCTATCATATATGTAGATTTAATGGGAAGTGATTCTGAAGCCTCCCCACGTACATGTGGTGTACACGGACATGGTGGTGCCAAGCCACCACCACAGCGTGGCTTCTTCTGTCCCCAGTAGATTGCTACACTGACATGGAACTTCCAGTGAAGATAACAATGTCAGTTCCTAACCATGTTAAAATAGTCATCTCTTCCCCCTCCCACCCTTTCGAAGGAGATAAGGGAGGTATGTTTAAAAGTAGCACTTGTTAATGGTTTTCGAGGATATCAGCTCTACTACTTGGTTTGCTCTGCTGCTTTGTTTGCCTGGACTGTTTTTTTAAGAAAAAGATTATGTCAAAACTAGAAGCAAAATATCAACTGCAGAGGCAAGATGGGTCATACCCAGATGCACTACAAAGAAAAAGAATGTGTTCAGCTCTCAGATCACAATTGTTAGCAGGCATAAGACTCTCATCTCTGTTACCTCTGTAGGCTCTTCTCTCTATACTGGCATTCCTTTGATGGCTTCTGTTTGAAGTGTCCACTGCTCTATCTTCTAATGTACGTGCTCTCTTATTCTAGTCCTTTATTCTCCTGTAGGTCTTTTCCTTCCATCGCGTCTCTCACTGATCTGAATGAGTTTCATGTGTTACAGCATCCCTGGCCAGCAGGGCTATTTATGTGCACTGAATATCTGCAAAATGGAAATTCATATGCTCTGAATAATCTCTTGGATGAAGCACAGTAGCCCCAGATTTCTCAGAAACACAAATGTCGTGGCAGCTTGTGAGCTTCAGATTCAAAGCTGGAGTTGTCCTTTCCCAAATGTAGCAGTGTTCAGATATGGGATTGTCTCTACAGCAGCAGTATAAAAATAAGCAAGCAAGAAAATCAACGCCCTTGTAAGTTTAATTTTGAAGTTTTTAAATAGTAGGAATGAAAAATATAGAAGTCTATCCCTCTGTTTGCCATCATTGCTTTTCGTTACCCTATTTTTGAGTGAGATAGTCTTACTTTCAGCCTAAAATATGAAATGAAGAATAGATTTGAGAATGAGATAAGGAACTCAGCCTTCTCACAAGTGTCTGTCTATGCTGTTGGTTGGCTTCCAGACACAGTTTGGCTCTACCTCAGTCTCGAAGGGTGGAGCCTCACACAACTTTGAATCCTGGCAGTGTACATGTTTACATGTAGCCTATCCATCTAGCTACTTTTTATAATTGGCAGAATAAAATAGGCTTCTCTGGGGTGTGTGTTGTCTTACTGTGAGGTAGACTATCACATGTCTTACTTTGAAGGTCAGTCATACTTTGGGACCTATTTGTAGCAGAGAAACTTTGGCAATAAAGCATGGATGTGGTGATTTATATTCTGGGCATCCAGAGCTGATTTCCACTATGTCCATGAGGAGTGGGTGGTTGGGGAGAACTGAGTGCTGGGTGTCTGCAGGTGGACTCGTTTGTGTTTCCTCTGTTTGTATGAACTTCATGAAAGAGTGCTTGGTCTCTGCTTGTCAGCGCAGTAATGCAGTGAGAATGAGATTTTACTCTGCTAAAGAGCCCCAAAGTGGATGTCTGTGCCCCAGAGGGCACTTGCATGCTAGTGACAAGGGTGGTGGGTGCATCTCACCTGGGCAAGAGGCTCATACCTAAACTCTTAAACTTACCAACATTCTAGCTGACACCAAGCTGCTGGAGGGCAGTTTGCTGCACTAGTATAAACAGTGGTGAGCAAGAAAAGCCTGGGATAGCCCCAGCTCATGCTGCCAGGGCTACACTCCTGGCAGTGCTTGAACCAGTAAGAGTGAAGCTTGCTGGAGTGAGATGGGTGGGTGTGTCTGCACAGGCTGCCTGTGGGGAGTTGTTGTGGTGCACATGTGGCTCTACTGCCAAGTGACCAAGCACTGTGTTAGGCGATGAGGGAGGCAGATGACTTCTGCCCACACAAACTTGCCAATTCCACTGAAAATAAGACAAAGGGACAAATGACCGCTAGGAAGTTTCGAAAAACTGTTAAAACAAGGCGAACCTCTTCACTTCTCTCTCCAGGTCGCTACCCACAACAAAACAAAGGCACCTACATCCCAATCATAGTAGGTAATGTGCTGAAACCGGGGGAGTGGGGAGCCAAGATTACTCACAGGGAGAACAACTCCATTCGCCTGTCCATCATGTCCTCTGCCACCTGCATCATTGGGAAGTTCCGCCTGTACCTTGCTGTCTGGACTCCCTTTGCCATCCTTCGGACACGCAGAAACCCAGCAACCGACACATACATCCTGTTCAATCCCTGGTGCCAGAGTAAGTACCTTGCCAAAAGTTCACACTTTCTGCTGCTGAGCTCATCAGGTTTTGGGAGGGGCTGGTCCAGGAAGGACAGCTTGGTACTAAGGAGTTTGGAGACATGCCAGTTTGGGTCTGGAAATTTTACATAAACTCTGCCAAGAGTCAAGTCTTTCAGGCTGGAGAATAGCCCTGTGTGAGCAGGGCTCCATGCTGGAGACCAAAGCCTGTGCTGTATTTGCACTCTGCAGTTTTACGAGGCCAAGCCTGTGTTTACCAGTTTGGGCTCTGTTTCTCATAGCAAACATACCACAAGGCTTCACTCTCACTTGAATAGGCAACAGCATGAGCCTCCTGCCTGCCCGTGTGTGCTTTAAACTGACAAGTCAATAGGGGCACGTCTTTTTTTAGGATTTGGTGTAGGGCAAGATGTGGCAGCCTCCCGTACTTTGTTGACTTACATCATAGACTGCCAACCTTAGGACTGAACATCTGCAGCCAAATTGCAGGAATTCAATGGGAGCTGCTGCTCCTGCACAGGCTGGGTGGAGTCTGCTTGTTGTGGCATCACTGGTAGTACCTTCCTGCTGCTACATGACATTTGCCCTTATAACTTCCCCTTTTCTGGTGACTAATTAGCAACCATGGCCTCTGTGAGGAACAGAACATTTTTCAAATGAGCCATTTTTTATAGTACAGTGGGTTGAAGAACAATTTATTTCTTTGAAATCTCCCAGGATCATGGGGAAAACATCAGGCCTTATGCTGACAGGATTGTATTTTACCCAATGAACTCCATGTGTGGCTCTAAGGAGAGGGGAAGAGGGACCAGAGTGGTTTGACTCAGCCTTCTTACAGGCTGTAGCACTGTGTCTCAGCTTTTGACACCTGTAAGGCTCCAAGCCATATGTACTGCGATATATTTAGGTCACCAGCTAACTTTAATATTCTTCTGCCACCCTTCCTTCATCTTTCAATTTTTTACCAGAATATTTGCATCAAATAATCCCATACCAAACAAGAGCCATCCTACCAAGTGACAAGTAAATTTAGCATTATTAATAGAGTCCATTATTCAGCTGCACTACTGTCATTACATCGAATGATTTGTGCTGAATTCATTACTTGCCCCTAGTCCAAGGGAATATAAGCAATGATTAGCTTATGCATTATTTAAGAACATATATGTTAATGCTGAATAAAGAGGAGTTAGTTAAGTGGGAACAGGAGGGAAGGGCAGGACCCAGTGCGCTGTGACACTGTGAGATACTCCTGAAAGCAGTGTAGAGGTAAGGTACCTTAGAGCAGCATGCTAACAGTTTGTTCTGGGAGAGCAGGGAGAGTGTGCAACAGAAAGAGAGGAATCACTGCCAGATTAAAATCCGCTGTGAGCAGACAAAACTGCTCAAAGTTTGTGTTGGCATCAGCAGCATCTCACAGCTTCAGCCAGGGAGGTGCAGTTTTCCACTTCAAGGTAGATCATCACTTGGTTGTAGTCCTGGGTGTTGTAACAGTCAGTTTGTTAGCCTGTACTGTGACTGCAGTGGTTCAGCACCTCTTTGGAAAGGGATAAACCCCAAAGAAAAAGCTTCTTAAATTGCCTCAGTTTGCCTCATGATTCGCAGACAACCAGCTAGGGCTGCATGCAGCCTTATATGGAGAAAAGATGTGGTGTGTGGGGGTTGGCTACCCCACTGTGGTGTGACAGACTGCACAGGCTGATTTGAGGTGTTAGTCAGAGGGAAAAAAAGGGAAAATCAATCCCTTCATCTCTTCACATCTCCTTCCCTACGAGCTCTGTGTGCTGAGTGATCCACCTCTGTCCATGGCACACAGGCACTTTGCTCTCCTATGCCCTCCCTCCTTCACCTGAGGTGAATGGGGCCAGAAGCCAACAAGGTTAAAACTACAACAAAGGAGCAAACCCAAAGGGAGCAAGAAATGTAGCAGTTGCATCCAGTGGCAGGCATTGCCAAGGCCTATGGAAAAACTCTGCTATAGGAAAGCAAAACAGTCTCCGGACAACAAGGACTGCTGTGTGACCCCAGATCAGGGGGAGGCAAGTCAGGGACCATATTTTCATCTGCAGCTTGCATTTTAAGGTGTGTCTCAATGGCTTCAGATTCTCTCCCTTGTTGACTATTGTAGTTTTCATTTCCCGCATGTTTCATTTCGATTTGGATTTATTCTCATTTCTTGTTCCTACTTTTACTCCTAGGTAGTTTGGGCTAATTAGCTCCTATATCTGCCTTTTTCCCCTTTCCTTGTGTTAGAAAATCAAGGACTGTTTCTCCACTCTTTATCCCCTGGCTGGAAAAGATTTTTCAGTCTAATGACAAAAGGGTAAAAAAATTCAGGCAGTTAAAGTGCAGAGAAAACAATAGTTTGAAAATCTTCTAGACTTGTTTGCTGGGTTAATAGCTAAGCAGAAAAGTCTGAGTGAAAAGCCTCATTAAAAAAGAGAGAAGTGATTCATTTGTGATGCCAGAAATGAATGGGGATTGTTATAGCAGGGAGCAGAGTACAGGCTCAACTGCCTAGTGCAGCTTTCCGACTCATCATTTTGGAGAAACATCAATACGTTGGTATGAGCTTTTCTTTAAGACAGAAGCATTTGTGCCCTTTCCTATTACTTCTTTTCTCACTGTAGTGCAGTTTTGACATATCTTCCCAGAGAGGGATGTTGTTTTTTTCCCTGCTGTTTCAGAATAAGCTTGAATACCAAGTCAAGCTACAGAGTACTTTACTTCCAAAATCATCAGATGCTTTTATATATGTTAATCCCCTTAGCTATATTTAAGGTTGATCACCAAGAATACTTTAACAATGCAGGACCTGATCCTGAAAAATTAAATACACTGGCCCCAAACCTCAGGCGAAATTTTCATTACTTAATAAACAAGGTAAAGTCTGTGAGGAAAGGGGAAAGGCAGCATTCTTTCTTCAGCCAGCTGACATGGATAAAACAGATGTGCTTTTGGGCATGCAGAGCCCTCTTCAGTTGGGGAACAGAAGATACAAATGGCAAGTAGTTAAGAATAACTTCTTCGAGTTTAACTAAACTCTTGGCAATATCAGACTACATGAAAGCAGAGAAGAACTCCTTTGATCTGGAAACTGCAAGCTCTTTCCAAGGAAATACTGAGTCCCAGCAACTTTCTGCAGGGGAACATTTAGTGCTTATCAGGAAAAGACCTTGTGTTGACTTCTGTGGCTCTCTCACAGATGGAGATGTATAGTGTAGCTGAGTAAGTTGCAGACCAAGCCTCATGCAAAGTGTATTGTATTTCAGCAATTAAATATATTGCAACTTTATTGAGTCAGTTGCACATTTCTTGTGCTTAAATGTCCTAATACAGTTTAAGGATTAGTATCATAGAATCATAGAGTCAGCTGGGTTGGAAAGGACCTCTGAGATCAAGTCTAACCCTTGATCCACTACCACTGCAGTTAATAGACTATGGCACTAAATGCCACATCCAGTCTCAACTTAAAAGCCTCCAGGGACTCCAAAGAATCCACCATTTCCCTGGGCAGCCCATTCCAATGCCTGATTACCCTCTCTGTAAAGAATTTCTTCCTGATATCTAACCTAAACCTCCCCTGGCAGACCATCCCTGGCAGAGCACGTGGTTGACTTTGGACTCCTCTCCCATGTTACTGGTCATCCAAATTTGGCTTAATATTTTCTTGCATTTATAGCTAAATCTTAAATTCGATCTCTTGTGTCATAGATTCCACATGGGCAAAATTCACACAGAGCTTCATTCTTTTGCAACATTAACACAGGCAAGCACTAATCAAGGCAGCAAACTAATCTTGTTCCTGGGTAGAGTGGTTTTTGTAGATAACTATATTTAGCTCTTGCAGCTCTGGGTTTGTCACAGCACTATCCTTGGCAGTTTTGTGTTTCCGATGAGGCCCAGCCTTGCAATCCTGGATTCCTATGGAAGCAGGTTGAAGGGAGACTGGGAGCTCAGGGCAAGGCTGCTGCTTCCACCTCTACCCGTCTGCTGGTGCTGCTGTGCTCAGCCATCACTGTCTGCATGAAGAAATGGCTTTTCCAACTCCAGAGGGTTGCCATGCTAGGACTGGTGTCCCCCCATACTGGGTAGAATCCTCTCATGCTCATTCACCTTCCCAAAGGATTGCTCTGCAGTCCTCATCTCTTTTACAAGGAGCCAGTGTTCAGTAGGATTCCTCATGTGCAGTGCTGTCTTCATGTGAAGTGTATTTTCACCTTACCTGAGTTCAAATAGAGAAGCATAGAAGCTAATTTGCTTCTTTGTAGCATTGCTAGTGTCTTACTAAATTCCCAGGATAAAAGAAGTGAGTAAAAAAACTCTTAAACTGATAAAGAAGAACAACAAACAAGCCTAGCACTTTTCCGTGGAATTATTCTATTTGTCAGATGTGAGCCTCCTCTTGCACAAAATAATTAGGAGTTGTACTATGTAGAGCATACTTAGCATCAAAGTAGTCACAAATGCCTCATATTTTCTTCTAAACAGTCTCAAGGGTAGTGAAAGCTGTCAAAAATCAAAGCAGCTGGCATCTCTGTGAAACACAGAAGACCTTTTTACCTTATCAAAAACACAAATATTTAAAATAATCGACAGAGAAGTTAATCAATTTTCATCTGATTTAGCAAAGATCATGCAGTCTCAAAATAACAAAAGCATCTCAATTGATACCAACGAGATCAATGTTGATATTTTTAATCCCCTAAAGAAAACAACAGCTGTCAAGAAGGCATATGCACACACTGCACTGAATGTGGAACTGCACAGAAGAAGGTGTGAGCTCTGTTCTTTAAATGCATTCTCTGTGCTATTTGTATGGAAAAGTTTTAATAAAATCCAAAGCTCAGTGAGAGAATGCAAATAATCATTCAATGAACAAATCAGGCAGATCCAGCCTAGTGAAACAGAGCCTACATGATCTATAATACCTGCAATATTTTTTAGTGGGATGGTATGCAGAACTTGTTGGACCACAAAAAAGGCCATGCTTGCATAAATGACTGCAGCTGTCAAGTTTTAACACTCTCTTTCACCTCATAGACTCTGAATATAATATACCCTCGATCATCCACAGGGTACCTGGGCGCAGATTGACTAGGTCATGGGTAGTGACAAACCCATAAAGAAACTTCTTAATGGCCTAGCCTTCAGAAATGAGGTGAATACCACTACCCTGCCAAATATAAGAGTGGGTCTCAGACCGCTTGCCTCAGGTAAAGCTCCAGAAAACTTGCCACTCCTCTGCTTGCTTGGAGTCAGTCAGAGCCTGTACAGCAATTGTCAAAAGCATATAGCAAGCTGTGATCTCCTTAAATGCCCTAAAGGCTTCTTGTATTTAATACCTGCTTTTCTATCATTCTTTGCCCATCAGTGTAGAGATCTTTATGTTACATATCTATGCATACTTCCTTATGTATGTATAAACAGAGAAATATAAGTATACCTTCAGAGAAAACAAAACTTCCAGCAGGGTCAGGTGTGTAGACTGGCAAAGCCCTTCACCTAGCTGAAGTCAATGTGAGTTTTGCCACTGATTTTTTTGGAGGGCTCAGATTTTAGCTTATTTTCAGTCAAATTGCAGTTTTATGGGTAAACAAAGACGCTTTTGAGAATGCCGTTTAAAAGGAAGTACAAATCTGATTTGCATTTCAACAAAATACAACAAATCAATAGGCTTTTAAAAGTTAAATGATCCTCTAGTAATTTGTAGTGGGATGCTGAAGAAATCTTCTATGGCAGTAGTGAGTGTTAGTTTTGTACTTGCTCATATCAAACTGTCAGATGTTATTGCTTCCCTTTAATTTGCTATCTGGTACCACATTACTGATTTCCTCAAATTAATTAATTCCCATGCTGTTAAATGTTAAGCTGAATCTCTTAGTCTCAAAATGCAAGCATTGGCATAGGAAAGAAACCTTCAAATATCCTAGCATCACAGAACCATGACCTGCGTGATACTTACCTGTGAATGCCTGAATAGTTTCACATCATTCAGGGTTCATTATGAATGTTAATAACGAGTTATTTATGTATTTGAATCATGTTTGCAGGTGGAGGGTCCATGCATATTCTCTTGGCTTTTGATATAAGTCCAGTCTAGAATATACCCTTTGTATATGTGTTGATAAAGATCTCTTTCAATTACTTCCAGTTTTCATTTGAACACTTGAATTTCTCCTCATATTAGCTGGTCAGTCAAGATACATGGGGGAGGGATACCAAAAAAAAAGCAACCAAACCAAACCCTTCTGTTAATATGATATAAAAACTTTATTCCTTTTTTTTTTTTAGTGCACTACAGATTTTTCTTTAGAACTCTTGACTTGAGCTGTTTTCCATTAACATTAATAGGTTTGAAATTGTTCTTTGATCTGTTTTGTATAGTGCAGAATTGCGTCATGGTGCTCCAACTCTTAAATTAGTTGTACACAGTAATCAAAATTCTTGATAAGATGTGACATTTTAACCACACTTTACAGATCCTTAGAAAACAGGCAGGAGTTGTCAGCATTTTTTCATCTTGCATGCTTTTAAGTTGTGTATCATATTGCTAACTAGGGTCACTACCTCCTTATTTTTACTCTCTTGAAGCAAGTAATGTTTTGTTTGATGGAGCAGGGGTACTTTTTGTCAAAGATGACTGTATTATATGCTAAGATATTTTATCTCTCCTATGTGAAAATTAAGGACCTGTGCTAACATTTATTTTTGGTAAACTGATGTAGAGGATGCCGTGTATCTGGATGATGACAAAGAAAGGGAAGAATATGTCCTGAATGATGTTGGTATTGTTTTCCATGGAAACGTCGAAGATGTGAAATCAAGAAGCTGGAGTTACGGTCAGGTAAGCTATTTAGACCTTCTCTGGCTGCTCCCAGTAGGGCAGCAAGTGAGTTTAATTGACACCAGACAGTGGTTGAGACTGTGGGCTCTGGAGTGCATTATTGGTCTCTACTTCAGAAAGATAAGGGTTATAATTTTAAAATTGTATGAAGTGGGCATATGTCTAATCCAGAAAAACAATACTATTATTGCTGATATTTAAAGACCTTGTTTTAGGGGCTTATTTCAGATACTAAGAGGCTGCCTGTTGAAAGTTATAATCATTAGCTGAGGTTTCCACAGTGCAGCAGTATTTCTGCTGCTGCATTATTGCTGCTTCAGGATCAAATAGATTTGTGAAAAGTAGAGTTGTTTGGGTTTGGCATTTGATTTTTTTTTTTAATTTTATTTTTTTTATTTTTCAACAATAGGTTGTATTGTTTTTTACTTTTCGTTTTAGTTTTAGCAGCTTGGTGGAAATAATTTTGATCTTCTTGAAGGTCAGTTAGTTACAGGATTCCTGTGACAAACTAGGAACCTCTCCCTCTGCTGCCTGGACTTGACAACATCAGTGTGCAATGGCCTCTTTCAGTCTGGGGGAAACATCCCCTACTAGGCTAGTATGGGGTATTGATGTGCCTTCAATAGCATAGAATCATGGAACAATTTGAGTCAGAGAGGATTTTAAAGGTCATCTAGTTCCACTGTGCTGCCATGGACAGGGACACCTTTCACTAGATCAGGTGCTCAGAGTCCTGTCCTACCTGGCCTGGAACATTTCCAGGGATGTGGCAACCACAGCTTCTCTGGGCAACTTGTTCCAGCATTTTACCACCCTCGTTGTTAGGACTTGTTTCCTGATATCTAATTTAAATCATCCCTCTTTTAGTTCAGAAACACCTACTCCTTGTCTCAGACTTATCTATTTTACCTCAACTTTCTTGTAAGAACTAACCAGCCTGAAAATCCCTGCGGGATGAAAGAATGAAGTTATTGTGTGAGAATGGGAAAAAAGGCATTACCAAGCAGAATCAAAACTAGAGCAAAGATAACCCTAACTGTCACTCAGAGGGGCTCCAGTGGACAGATATTGGACATGGTAAACTCTGCTCACCTCACTTCCTGGATTTTCCCAACAGCACAATTAAGAAAGTATTTAAATATTAAGACCTTAATATTCCTTAACACTGTCATGATGGATCCATTGAGGTTTTGTGGCACCTCCTTAGCACAGCTTTGCACAGGGGGCCTTACCCCTTGCTTTCTTTCCCTCAGCTAAACACAGTCTCAGAGCTTGAGCTGGATGGATTGCCAGCGTGCTTGCCCTGGAGAGCTCTTTGAACTCACATCTCTCTTGTTTCCTTATTTAAGGGTACAATTTCATCTTTTTTCCTGCGGCAGCACAGCCCTAGGGAGTTCCTGCCTTTGCACCATTCCTTTAGCTGTGTCAGTGCTGTTGTTTGCAGAGTTTGTCTTCCTGACTGAGATAAAAGCAACCCTTAAATAAGGAGTGGGGAAGAAGTTCCATAAGCTGATGGTGCCTCTGTTGTAAGACATGTGGAACCAGATCCTGAGGCCAAAGCTGGGCATGCATTTAAGTTGACCAAAAATGCCCCCTCCTGGCCCTTCCTTCCCCCTGCAAGCACTTGTGCAGCAGTGCAGTGACTCAGACTGGAGAGCTGATCTGGCTGAATAAGCATCTGATTGATTTTTTTCCCCGAGTTATTTCTTGGTCTCTCTCTTCCCTTAGATTTAAGAACCACTCCTTGAAAAAATGTAAGGGAGAGGGAGAGAGGGGAATGAGTGGCTGGAGGAGGAAAGTGCTGCTTAAACTGGATACTGGATTTATGTCCTAAGATGCTAAATTTATGGCCTATGGTGGCTTGGCCCAAGGCTCTTATATTCTGCAAATCTGGCACCTTTCTGACACAAACACTGGCCTCTCTTGAGAAACTGCATTATTTATTTGGTTTTGCTACGAGGTTAGGGCTATTCCTCTGCCTGGGAGGTTAGGGCTGTTCCACAGTCCTTTGTCATGTACTTTCATTCCTGTGCTGGCTAAAGTTAGAGGATGTGATGGTTTTGGTCCAAACTATCACAGAGGACCTGATTTCCAGCCTATGCTGTGGTGCACCTTTTGCTATTGCTATTGCTTGCCCATGTGAAAGCTGAGTGTGGCAGATGCATCTCAGCAAGCCCAAGCCAAGAGCTTCAATTAGATCTTTTGTATGGGTGTAACAGACATCAGTCTGCAAAGCAACTGAGAAATATTCTTCTGCTCACCTTACTTTCAGTGAAATGAAGATCACGATGTTCCCAATCTTACCCTGCAGATTTCCAGCCATTAAAACCATGTACCTCCCTCATTTTTGGCAATCCTAGATGTTAAGAATAAGAGCATTGCTGGGAGTGAGTAAAAGTACTAGCAGCAAGGCCTGTATTATGGATATATCGTACAAATATGCTTTTTATATTTGTGATATATAGCCCTTTACATGTATAATAAAATGCATAAGACCACATTAAGGTGAAAGGTATATGGTCGTATATAAAAATACAGATAGACTTGTGCATGGTAATGGCCTTAGACTAAAAAATTGCTTTGAACAATGACAGCTGGAAGCTTTAACTCAGCTTGTAAATTAAAAAGGAACATACAGTTCAAAACTGGGTTGCTAGTGGGAGATGATTCTCACAGCTGCTTTCTGCAATGAGCAGCATCAACATGAAAGGAGGAAAGGGAAGAAAAATGGACCTAGGAAGAAAAAACAACAGAACAGTTGAAATATGGCTGTAATGAATGAGTATGGAGGTGTTCCTTGTAACATGGTTGTGATCCTTTCTAAGAAACTGTAAATAGCCAGTCACTCAGAAAATTCCACAGAGGATTCAGCGGAAATATGGCTTTGGAAGAAATCTAGACACATAGCTCTAGACACATTTCTCTAGCTGAAAAACTTCAGAAGTTGGATTTCTGTACTGATCATTTAATGTTGATTTTTTTTTTTTTTTTTTTTTTTTTTTTTTTTTTTTTTTGTGTGAAGAATAACATAAAGCAGGTGGGCATAGAGTTCTGTTTATGTTGTGCCTTCTCTCATGTTCACACATTGATCTGCTTTAGCTTTGAAACCCTCTGTGCCAATGTAATTCTATGGCACACGCATTTGTCCAGGTCAGACCACAGGCAACATGAGATCACATCTGCCTGAAACTGACTGGGAGAAACACAGCCCTAAATCAACTAGTGCAGAAGGTGATACAGCCCCTCTAACTTTGATTTAAATGGAAAGCCATCTATTAGGTTAGCATGAAGGAGGCCAGCATGACTAAGTGTATTGCTCTGTAACACAAGGCACTTCTGTGTGAAGACAGAATCCCTTTGCTTGTGTGTTTTCTCATGCCTTGTTGTCCATCTGCAGTCTTTCCCAAGTGGCTCTGCCAAAGTTCTTTGGTTCTGATATTGATTTATTTTCATTTCAGCTTGTGTGGCCCAGTTTCACTCCTCTGTCTTGTCTTCCTGCTGCTGCTCTGGTTCCTCTGACATTTCAGAGGTGTTCAGCCTTACAGTTCCTATGTTTCTATTCCACTCTCCTCTAGATAGCACTTTCATGCTAAGAGTGAGAGCAGGAAACTGATTTAGTTTGATTTAATGTTTTTAAATCTCTGAATAGTCAAAAAGGGCAAAACTGGCTTTAGTGTTAAGGCTACTCTGCATCCTAAGCTACTGCAACAGTGTAAAAGGCAGCTAGACTTTGCAGCTTTTCCTCTTCTGTTAATCCAGTTATTTCACAAGTATTCATGCTGTTTTGTAAATGCTAAGGTGGAAGGCAGCAACCCTGATAGCAATTTATTTCCTCTTTATTCTTTCTGTATATGCTGGCAAGATTGACAGTGTCTCATAAACTGTACATGAGAAAGGTTTAATTTGCAGGGTAAACTTCTTATTGATTTAACTCAGGTCTGATGACTTGAAGTGCAGAAAGTAGATTTTGATCTTGGTAAAAGTGATGAATCATTGGGCCAGACCTGAAGAAAAGTGAGCTTGAAGCAGGAAAAATGGTTATGAGGGTCCAGACTTTCAATTATCTGTTGTTCCCTTGGGAAGGAGGGTCTCCAAAGCATGGTCATTCAACCAAGATTATTTACATCACATCCAGTGGAGTGGACTGGAAAGTCTACCATGCAATTATTCAGTTTCCCAGTAATGATTAGGAGTAGATCTCTGAGAAACACTAATCCTTCTTCCCCTATTCCCAAACACCATGAATTCAGTTTTGCTTAGACTTTATAGTCACTAGTGAATGCCTGCTTCAGAGAAAGAATGGCTGCTTCAGCGCCAGTATGTGTGATGATGAGACAGATGTGCTGCCTTGGGGGACATTTGCTGAAAATGATCCATACAGCAGTGGTTCCTTGAGCAATAAGACCCAGGTAGGCTCAAGGTAGAGGCAAAGAAAAGGACTTCCTTTGGCCAGGAAATGGCTGAAGGTGGCGAAACACGATGGTGCTTTCTCTTTCTTGGCTTATGCCAGAGTTCAGCTGCTGCCTGGAATGTCACCACTGTCCCTCCCATCTTCCCTGCAGTATCAGCAGCAGTCTTTATTCCTTGGAGCTTCCTTTTCAGCTGTCTGACCTCGCTCTTCATTCTCCTCTGCCTTTCCTCAGGCTGCTAAAGTAGCAGCTTGGTCTGGTCTCTTGCTCACTTTTTTCAGGAGGCAAAACTCAGATCGGCTTCATCTGCCAAGGAGCCCTAAGCCAGGCAGGAGACAGTTACAAAATCTGTCCAGCTCTAGTAGTATCGTGAGAGCAAAAATCATATTAGTATGAATCATCTCTTTCAGGATGCAAGCATAGAACATAAAATCTAACATGGCAAGAGGACAAGCTCCATGGAGTTCCTGTCACAGCCTTGAATGTTAATATAAGTCTGTGTATCTAGAAGATAGTTGTTTTATTAATGTGCATTTCCCTGTATCCTACCGTTTACCAGGGGACAGAAGTATTTTCCTTGGCTATGCAGTTTCTTCCAAGGAAAATGAAATACAATGCAGGGCAAGTCCTGTGACAAATGGTTTCTGGTCTATTTAGGCACCTCTGCCCTCAATTCCTTCTTGTGCTTGTTCATGCTGGATTGAAAAAAACCTGTACCTTTTCACTCTATTTTTGAAGAAGACTACTTTAGGTCACTTGGTGGTTTTGACGTCTAAGTTTTGTAGAGCAGGATTAATCTATATAATCAGATTTTGCCTTGTTAATTTTAAACAGATTTTAAAAGTAACTTTAAAATGTGTCTTCCAGATAACACTGGCAAACCGTTTATTGTTAAACTTCTCAGCAATGCTCTGGCTGTGTCAGAGAAGTCCTGAAATTAACAGGTCTGGAATCTGTGAAGGACTTGAAGTCCTTCACAAGTCGACTAGCTTCTTGTAGTTATTATTATAATATCCTCCTATTATATACTTGTTAGCACTTAAAATTTTATGTCCTGTCAGAAAGGTTGTGTTGTCATTTCAACCTTCTGGAAACTGGACTGAGATTGAATTGAAAATTACACTTCAGTTACAGCCTCTTAACTTTTTTTTTTATATATTTATTTATTTATTTATTTATTTTGCTGCACATGGGCAATTATTCCAGAAGAAAACTTCTATTGTAAACACAGAACTTTGACTTGATAAGCTAATTTTGAAGCTGATTAGCTATTACAACAACAACCTGTGCTTTCCAGAATTTTACCTCTGTTTCCCATTTTATTTTCTTTTATCTAGTTTGAAGAAAACGTTCTGGATGCTTGCCTGTTCCTGATGGATAAGGCAGAACTGGAGCTCTCTGGGCGTGGAAATCCAATCAAAATCTGCCGTGTTGCCTCTGCAGTGGTATGTAATAGATGCATAATATGTGTCAGAAGTGACTCATAAATCAAAGCCAGTCTGATTTAACTGGCCCTCATGCCCTGATGTGCTCACTCCAATGTACAGCAGATCAGTTGTCCATTCTGGCAATTGTCCATTCCCCGGTCTGGCATTTTATTTTGCTCCACTAAAGTTGAAGCAACTTCTGTTGGTGAATTGCCTTTCCCTGAGAATGGTGCCTCAGTGTGGGAAAAACACTTTTAGAACTTTCACTCCAGGCTTAAGTATTTCTTGTGACACTGTGCTCATTTTCCAGTAGCTGATATAACTGAGAAAGCTATTTCTGCTATGGAAAATAAGATGGCCTGATGGCTGGAATTTTGAATGGGGAATTGTGAAGCTTTATGTGGACTCCAGTGCTAACCTCAATAGCGTCTTTCAACACTGCAGGGGTGGGTGTTGCTGTGTCTGACTTAAGCCCCAAGTGACCTAATCAGGCTGAGAACAAACATATACTTTGGCCCCAGAAGAAAACACTGTGAGAACTGTCCTCTTAAATATGGGGTCCACAAAACATGCCACATTCAGAACAAAAGTAGCTGAAATAATCAAGCAGACGACAGAAGACTTTCCGAAACTCCATTCTTTCCAGTTGCTAGGCATTAGAAATCACGCTGTGGGTGCAAGAACAGTCCTATCCCTAATATTCAAGATGCTAGGCTCATCCAGAATGTGGAAGACAAAAGGCTGAGTCTTCTCCTCTGTCTTATTCGAGGTCAGAACTGATGCTTTCTGCTTCCCAGAATAATATTCTAGTCATTGAGCTAGTTAATTAGATGTTCTATCAAGCCAGCTACTAAAATAGACTGTCCACAAAACATGGTTGCTGGAGATAGATGATCCTTTAACTCATTTGTTATAGCATTTGTGCAGGCTTAATGAAAATGAGCTCTTTGTCTTTTATGACATTGAAGGGGGATCTCCAGCCTCTCAATCTTGCAGAGCATCATGTTAAATACAATAGCTTCATCAAAAAGTATTGAGAACACCTCCACTTCTCTTTCTCTTTTAACATTTTAGTTAATTTATTTCACCCCAGACACTAGAAATATGGTTTCAGACCTCTGGATAGAGCTAAGAATTGAATGCAGTTCCCTCATCTCTGGGCTAGTAGATGTAAAAGGTCCCTCATGTAGGGATCATGGAGGCACTCAGGACAGAATAGCACAAAGTTTAGGAACCCAAAGAGGGCTTGGATATTACGTAAATTTTATTGGAAGTCCAGAAGCCTATGTACTTTAGGTCTATACTGCAGAATTAGGCCATAGCTGGGTAGGCAGTTTGGTCATCTGGAATCTGGACTTGAGTAAGAAGCTGTCAAGAGTTGCTGAAGTTCAGCCTGTGTTCCTTACCCTCATTCTTGCTCAAGCTGAAATGTGGTACAGCTGAGCTAGTCTGAGGACATTCTACCATGCTGGATTCCTTCTGAGGCTTCCTGGTGTTGCAAAGCAGGTAGAGTCTTTCTCTTCTTCCATCCTTTACAGCCATAGGAGAGCCAGAAGATCAGCATGTTGCCCTGTCCTTCAAGACTTCTTTTCTTGGCATGTTTCCCATGCCAGTGAGATGGGCACAACCTCTTAATCCTTTGGTTATGACTCTGAATACTTATCTTTATTCAGTCCTAGAGTTCATAGGAAGTCGATTTTCTAATTATAAAACAGTAGTTAATGCAGCCAAAAGCTTTCAAATGAGAATTGTGATTTATTTGGCTGGTGTGTAGCTGTTCTGCATTTGCATAATTAAAAGGTACAGAGCGAATGAGCTTTTTGCACAGCCTCAACTGGTTTGGTTCAAATTGCAGCTAGGAGATGTATTGCTCGTTAATGCCTATCAGTATAGCCATTAGTCAGCAAAACTCTCTGCTTTGTATAATCTTACCAGAGGAAAACTTACACAGCAAATTCCTTCTTGTTTTAGTGTTTTTGTAGTTTCTACTGTAAAAATAACAGTGAACTGCTTTTCCTCCCAATCTGCTGTAAATCAGGAATGATTTTATTAAAATCTGGACTGATATGGACAGAAAACTAAATAATGTTAGGAAAGAATACAGCTTAATATTTCTTAGGCTTGCTTATCAGTATAAAACTGATTGCATTTATTTAAAATACGTTTAAAAAATAAAATAAAATAATAATAATAAAAAAATAAAAACTTAAGCACGTTTCATGTTAATAAAACTTACTAAACAGGTAACATGATACTCAGTGTGGTGATTTAATTTCAACATTCTTTTTAAGTGTCTGACGTTCCTTCAAAATTGTTCAGTGATGGAGAATCCATGGTCTTTAGCTAGAATATTTTATTTATCCCCTACCTTCATAATGAAATGTTATTATCTTACTTCTAGCATAAACTGGCTACATTCTGTCTCTCCCATCTTATCTGTCTGCTGAGTTAAGGAGCTTTTTATTATTCAGCCTCTGACATCCTTAATGCTCATTTTCTTTGACTTTAGATCAACTCCAGGGACGATAATGGTGTGATTGCTGGATCCTGGAACAATTCATATGATTATGGTGTTGCCCCTTCAGCCTGGACAGGAAGTGTGGACATTCTCTTGGAGTATTACAGTTCTAAGCAACCTGTGAGATACGGCCAGTGCTGGGTCTTTGCTGGTGTCTTCAACACATGTAGGTATCAGTGAGAAAACCTCCATGCTGCCATGTAATTCTTGCTTAACAAAGTTTTTAGATAAAATGAACTAAAATATTTCCTGGCTCTGTGTTGTTCAGGAGTAAATAGTACAGAGATTTAAAAATACATGGCTAAAATAGATGGTCTTCAAATAAAACTTTGGTGTGTACTTCAGTTCAGCTGCTCTTCCACACAAACTTCTGTTAACTATTTCTGGCTTCGGTAAAATGTATTCAGTGGCTCACAAGGGTTTGTGAGAGAGGAAGTTCAGTCTTTTGGCATGGTCCACATTTGTGTCAGGAAATCCTAAATGAACAGGGTGCTTGTCATCTGGACCTAAAACATTAAATTACTATCCAATATGGGATGTGCGATCATGTTTCTGCTGCAGAAAGGCCAAATCTCACCTACTGAGGATTGTTCCTATAGAAATTGAGGTGAACTGTCCCTGCACCTGTCTACTGAGCACTGTTAACATTTTCTACAGAGTTTGTGAACCAGAAGAATTAAGAAAATGCTGGCCTAGTTTATGAATTGTCTAGCACTATGAGGTTATGTCTAAACACAGTTGGTCAAATTAGAGTTCTAGTGTTACTGCATAGTGTTGCAGGTCATAAAACCCAGTTAGGAAAGCAGCATTGGATTGGTTACTATCTAGCACTTTCTAACGACATCATCTGCTAATACACAGGAACACACTGCAGCATATTAGCAGTCAATAAAGACTCTCAGAGTGTATCAAATGTGCTTTATACAAATAATAGGGACCAGACATTAAAAGCAATGCTTATGTCCAGCATATGTCAATATAGAGCCAGTTAAGCCATTCCTATGCCTATGGCACTGGCCAACAGAAGCAGCTTAACAGGGACTAAAATTAAATGTCTTAAGCTGAGATGATCTTCCTGAGAAGCACTTACAACATAAGCATTTAAGCATCAGACTGTGGGGAAGACCAGATCAGTGTGTTGCAGGGACACACAGTGTGTATTTCTTCAGGCTTAGAGCCCACTTTGCATCAAGTACTTTTCAGCCACAGCTGAAGGTCCAAGATTTGGTCCTTGTCTTTAAGATGTGAAAAGGAAATTACAGAAAATTTGACAGTGAAACCTTTCTCAAGGAATCGCATTATACTTCTCTTCACATTATACTTTCATAAAAAATGAAGGCCATTAATCACCCATCTTCCACAGGAAATATGAAAATTGAATAATGAATGATAAGTTGAAAGAGTGGTTCTTCACCCCCAGGCAGCTTTGGTCATCTCTGTGTTTTCACTTTATTTTTGCCTGTTCTGTATGTGTTTCATTTTGTACATAATTTTCCTCCTGTCTGGATAACAGACTTTCATTACTTATTCTGGCTACCTGAGGTAGTTCAAAAACTGTTCAAAAGAGTAAGGACCTCAGAAATAAAGCTGTATTCTGACCACCTAGCCTTCTGCTGGCACACACTTCTCACAGCTGCAGTGGGGGATGGAATTTCAGTTTTCTCTGCTTCTCATAGAATCATAGAATGGTCTGGGTTGGAAGGAACCTTAAAGATCATCTAGTTCCAACTCCCCTGCTGTTAGCAGGGGCACCTTCCACTAGATCAGGTTGCTCAAAGCCCCATCCATCCTAGGCTTGAACACTTTCAGGGATGAGGCATCCACAACTTCCCTGGGCAACCTGTTCCAGTGCCTCACCACTCTCACAGTGAAGAGTTTCATTCTAATATCCAATCTAAACCCAACCTATCTCAGTTTAAAGCCATTCCCCCTTGTCCTATCACTACATGATCTTGTGAAAAGTTCCTCTCCAGCTCTCTTGCAGGCCCCCTTTAGATGCTATAAGGTCTCCCCAGAGCCTTCTCTTCTCCAGGAAGAACAGCCCAACTCTCTCAGTCTCGTCTTCATAGGATGGGTACTCCAGTCCTCTGATCATCTTCGTGGCCCTGCTCTGGACTTACTTCACCAAGTCCATGTCCATTTTATGTTGAGGACTTCAGAGATGGATGCAATACTCTGTTTCTAATGGGTTCAAAAACTCTCATGCAAGTGTTCCCTCTGGAGGAATTCTTCACAGTGGCTTCCATGGCCTACTTTGTCTTCTCTGCCTGTTGCCTTATCTGGATTTCTCTAGATCACAGACAGACAGACACACACACACACACCAGTTCTCCCACCTTCCCCCTGCACTGGCCCTGAATCACCACTACGCAATATTTTGCCTGCAGGCCACTGTGAAACTGGGGCGATGCAGCAGAGGCCCGGAGCCTGCTGTGTTAAACGGAGAGGCGTAATTATCTGGGGCAAAACTAGACTCAGTTTGCTGACTAAGTTAGTCAAGTCAGAGACCTGGCACTTTGTACTGCTGCAAGGATTGCCGAAGTACAAAAGTTTGTTGAGCATTATGAAACAGAAATGTTGTCCAGTGGCTGATAGCCACTAATACATCCAGCTGCTGATCACTACAGAGAGGACAGCGAAGGTCCAAACGGTCATGTACAACTAACAGTGTTGTTTTGAGGTGATTTTGAGTCTCTCTCAGCTGCCAATGTTTTATCATTGTGACCAGTCCAGCGTTCCAAGGTTACTGTAATGTACACTCTGGATATTCATCTGTTAAAAATGCTAAAACATTCGAGAAATGGTCATTAATCTTGAAATTGTCAGACAAATTATTTGCAATGAGCCCTGATGGCTCATACGCTGGAAGCCTTGGAGGGCACTTGAATTAAGTTTAATCAATAGGTACATATGGTATTGGATGCATCCAGGTAATTTGTCATCCAGGAACTTGAAACGAATGTGCAGTGTTACACTTTATTGGGAGTCACAGTAGTGACACTAATGAATATACAAAACCCAGCAGTAGCAGGAAGAGCTGTTCAACACTGCCGCATTGGAACTATTTTTAAATAGGATTTTCAATAAAAATCTTTCCTCTTAAAGGAAAAAAAAAAAAAAAAAAGAAGGGGGAGAAGAACACAACAACAAACACCCTCTGTTTTCTGCAGAACCATGTTGGCTCCTAACTTGGAAAAAAAGGAACTTTTTTTGGCTGAGAAACAAAATATGTCATCTGGAGATGTTGAGATGATGTGTCACCCTGCAACCCTTCTTCTCTCTCAGGACTGTGCTCCATGCCTATTTATCAGCCAGGGTGCACACAGACACAGAAATCTACTGATGCACTACTGCAGACTACAGATATTGCTCTAGCATTACCACACTTCCCAAATCTACCACTTGTCAAATGGTGAGAAGAGTCACCAGCACTACATTGTGATTGTCTGAAATTTAGGGACAGGGGCTTTTTTTTTTTGGTCCTCCCTTTAAGGTCTTTCATGGGGAGGGACTGTTGACTCTCAAATACTGTCACTTCGTATTCAATACGAATTATGTAATGCATTTTATTCAGACTCTCAAGCTCTGTCATTTCGGTTGCAAATAATGTAGCTTTTTACTATTGTTAGCAATAATTTTCTGCTTTATTTTTTGTGTTGTCCTAATCCCTCCTGACAGCAGATGTAACACAGGAAAACTCCAAATCAACCCAAAGGAGATACTTTCTATTAATTCTCTTTTCAGCATAATCTCATGATTCTCCTGAGTTACTCATACTAAGAGACCTAATATATTTTGCATTTTTTGCAAGTTCAAACGTGTTTTTCTTTGTACTACATTTGGTCATGCAGTTGACCCATTGCACCAGATTTGCCCTAAAAGGCTGCAGTGTGGTTGCTATGGAAGGCTGCTTTAAAACTATTGGCAATTAGCTGCTTAGGTTATAACCATTGTACCACTACATACCCCGGATACTCAACATTTCAGGACCGAAAAAAAAAATATTTACCAAGTGCTATGTAAAGACATATAGGAGGAATTATTTGGGTGGTTTTAACCAAATTTTCCCATTTTATTCTAGTTATTAGTAGTTTCTGTCCTCTCATCCTGTCATCCATGAACACAATCTTCATATTTGTCCTCATCATCACACTTTTGTCTTTGCCACAGTCCTGAGATGCTTGGGGATACCTGCAAGACTCATCACCAACTACTCTTCTGCCCATGATAACAATGCCAATTTACGGTTGGACTTCTTTCTAGATGATGAAGGAAAAGTGGACACCAGACTTACAAAAGACTCTGTCTGGTGAGTCTTCCTGGAAAATGCCTTTAATGTGTCAGTGATATAAGTAGTAAAAAACATGATGGCAGTGCCTATGTATTATTTATTTCTTTGTGCATCTCTGCTAGCTTATGTGAAAGAGAATGAATGGATTGTTAGTAGGCTGACTAATATGAAGTGCTTGTTGAGTAAACAAACCCTAAGGGATCCTGCTAGTACTGTTATCATACAGTGTCCATTTAAGCACACGGGAGGAGAGCTGGAATGGGCTGGTGCTCCTTAGGGCCAAGCCATTTCTAAAAATGGAAAGGGGTACAATGGGCACTTCCGTCCTTCTGGAGCCAGGCTCAAAGGTGTACCTCAATCTATATGAAAAAAACACACTTCTTGTTTTGCCTGTTCTCAGTTTCCACGTTTATAGACTGGTTTTACATTGTGTACATGCAGTCATTGTTGCAAAGGTACCTTCCAAAATCTAGTTCAGCTGAAAAAGTAAAACAAATCAAGGTATCACACAAGATACTGAAATTCTATCACCAGATTTATAAGAAGAAAACTCCCTAAGACCAATATATAGAGTTTTCACATTCTTTTGGAGAAGGCAGTCCTTTAACTGGCTCTTCAAATTCTTACTGTCTGTTGTCTGACAGGAGAAGTGTAGCATTTATTGATTATATGCTCTGTGTGGGTTATTGGCCTTCAAGCCCCTCCTCCTCAGAGTGGAACAGTGAATATGACCTCTATATTCCTATATTCAGGAGGTAATCATCCTATTCAGTGTTAATATACTTGATTTGTGTCTATGATATCTTCAATCATTAGCACAGCTGCTCATCAGCATGTTTCATTAATGACTTAATCTATGGAAGTCTTTATATTAGAACTGTAGTAAACCCATTATGTGGTGGAGGAAATGACTGAACCTGTTGTTTTAAGCTCTTTTATGTGATTTCCATAATCAAGAGGAAATCTAAGGAAAACAATTAGGTTCATTTATATCTGAAGCTTGTATCACAGCATCATAGAGTAGTTGAGACTGGAAGGGACCCATGAAAGTCATCCAATCCTCCTCCTCACGGCAGGGTTCCCTAGAGCTGGTTGCTCAGGGCCATATCCAGTTGGGCTTTGAGTATCTCCAAGGATGGATACTCCACAACTTCTCTGGGAAACTCATGCCAGGGCTCAACCATTCGCACAGTAATGAAATGTTTTCTGATCTTCAGAGAGAATTTTCTGTGTTTCAATATGTGCCTGTTGCATCTTGTCCTGTCACTGGGCTACTGAGAAGAGTCTGACTCTGTCTTCTTTCTCTCAGCTCCCTAACTCAGCATTTATACACATGGACAAGGTCTTATTGAGCATTCCCATCTTCAGACTGAGCAGTTCCAGCTGCCTTAGCTTCTCCTTGTGTGCAGTCTCTTGTACCAGCTATTCCTTCCAGTTTTCTATATCAGCAAACCTGTTGAGGGTGCAGTGGGTCTCATAATCCAAGTCATTAATGAAGCTGTTAAAAAGTATTGGACCCTGTGTCAACCTCTGGGGTACACCACTAATCACAACCTTCTGATCCCAGCAGTTCAGCCAGTTTTCAATATATCTTACTGTCCACTTGTCCAGTCAATAGTTCAGTGGTTGGTCTATGAGGATGTTCTAGGAGATGGTGTTAAAGTCAGTAGGACCAATCTCATGCACTCTTCTCCTCTTGTCCTTTCAGTCATTCATTTCATTGGTGAAGGTTATCAGATTTGTCAGGCACAGCTGGCTGCTTGTAAATCCATGCTGACTACTGCCCATCACCTAGTCCTTAATATGTTTGGAAATGTTTGCAGAACTTGCTCTATAACCTTGACAGGGCTCAAGGTGAGGCTTACAAGTCTGTAGCTCACTGGATACTCCTTCTTCCCTTTCTTGAAGAATGGAGTGATATTTGTTTCCTTCCAGTCCTCAGGAGCCTCCTCCAATTGGAATGATCTTTCAAAGATAGATATGAGTTGTCTTACAGTGACACTGGCCTGGTCCCTCAGCATTTTTGGGTCCATTCTATCAGATGCATTGGACTTGTGTGTATCCAGTGCATTTAGCTAGTTCTAACTTGTTACTCATCTACAGATGGTAAGTTTTCGTTGCTCCAAACTTTCACACTGGTTGTGGGGGCTGCGACTACTGAAGGTAAATCTTGGCAGTAAAAAACAAGGTAAAGAAGACATTGAATACTTTGGTCTTCTCTTATTCCTTTGTCACCAAGTCACCTGCCCTCTTCAGCAGCAGTCCCGCATTTTCTATAGTCTCCCTTTGGATACTGATGTACTTGTCTCTCTTACTGCTGTTCACGTTCCTTGACATATTCTGTTTGATCTGTGTTTTGGCTTTCCTAAACCTGTCCCTGCATGCTCAGACAGTCACATTCCTTCTGGTCACTTGTCCCTGCTTCCCCCTCTTTCTTGGCACCTTTTTTAAAAATGTTTAACTGGGACCACTTTGTGGACTTGTACCACTTTTGGTTGATTTCCTGTACACATGGATGGATGATTCCTAAGCTTGGATGAGGTGACCCTTGAAAAACAACCAGCTCTCCTGGATCCATCTTCTACCTAGAATTGCCTCCTATGCGATTCTTTCAAGCAAGACTTTAAACAGGTCTTAGCCTATTCTCCTGAAATCCAGAGCTGTGGTCCTGCTATTTGCCTCGTTTTCTCCTGTTAGGATCCTTTACATCTGGTCTATGAGACAGCAGGACCTCAGTACATGTCATGGGGCTGGTCCTCCTCTAGCTCAGAGAGTTGTAAAGGAACAGTCTTCTGAAACCTCCTCTGCCTATAAATGATGTGAAACAAGACCTAGTGACTGGCTGCCTCACTGCTCACTCCATACACACCCAGTAATGGATCGCTGCTGTGCTTCAGAGTTTTCACTGTCTCATCTCTTTTTCTTTCCTTCTCCTAACCTGGTCTATGTAACACCTCTCACTTTACTTTTGACATTTCCTTTTGCTTCCTTTCATCTCTTTTCCCCAGTTGTTTCCCAAGACTTCTTAATTCCATCCTGTTTTTTTCCATTCTTTTGGGACAGGGTCAGATCATCCACAATCATCCTAGCTCCACTGAAATCCATACACACCTTTACACTAGCATTTCATCCTCTCATCCCACATTTGGTTTTATTTGGCTTGAATACTTTTTGAACCACCTTGTTCATCCTTTTATCCACCTGGTGCATTTATTAGTACATGGTGCACATAACCCTTTGGGCATGACTTAATATATATACCTCTTTTCATTTCTCCTCTGTGTCCTTTCTTTTCATTACTCTGTTACACTCCATGGTAGCTCACATGCTGACTTTTATTGGCCTGTGTCTTAACCTTGATTTTATTTTTAATGTGTATTTTATTTCTTTTTTTTTTTTAAGAGGACAAGCTCAAGGTGTTTATAATGTTGGGTTTTTTTTAATGCATTTCTCAGTTTTATTTATAATCTCCTGAAAACTGGAAGAAAAGCACTTTTTCTCTATTAATATATCATTTCTATTATACTTGTACTCCAGCCTTGTACTGCTGAAGCTGATCTATCTTCAGGTTTTAAATACTGTCAGACTTCAGGGATATTTGGAGCCAGAATTTTTAGTTCAATCAATCTCAGTGTGGGGCTCCCTCTGAATGTTATTTGACATTTATTTATTTTTATTAAAGATCATCTTCTCCCTCAGGATAGGAAACAACAACACCACCAAGAAAACACATATACAAAATTACACAGACTTTGCAAAAATTATTTTTATAAAGCTGGCCGGATTTGGGCCCATCAGTGCTGTCTCTGTCCCCTTACTTTGTTCTCCTTGTCTTTCTTAATGATGATATAAAGACACTTACAGAATATTTCTCTTGGATTGGAATCAAGACTCACTCCTACCTTGAGGTCCAAGCAGATCAACATCAGTACCTCAACAGAAACTTGTTTGATGTCACCCCACACCATGGGGATTCACCCATACCCAGGCCTGTGGAGAAAGCCTTTCTGAGACCTCTGTTTTCCCATTCACTTCTAGATCCCTTTGCTCTAATTTCCCAACAATGTTATCAGTGCCACTCTTGACCTCAATGCCTGAACCTGTTAGCTAATAAAAGGACAGCAGCTGTTTCCAGCATGTGCCTGTCCCATAAACAGTACAAACTGCCCTTCTTGAACTGTCTTACAGGCATAAAATCCACCTGGTCATCTTTTATTAATTTCCCCATTGCTTTGTTTAGTCTATTCGTAATTATCTCTGTAAATATTTAATGGTCACTACATTGATCTGTATTGCCATTCTTGCTTTCCCTAATGTCTCAAGCTTGCTGTAGAATACAAGAATTATAGAATCAGTTTAACAAATTATGGTTGTGGAGCCACCTCTTCAGCTATGGTCCCTTCTAAAAAGAAGTGCTACATTTTGGAGAGGCAGATTTTCCCCTCACCCCTTCTCTCCTTAATGTTCACTGTTTTACAAGCAATATCTTTCTATCCACTCACATTCGATATCCTAAAGTTTATTTGTTATTTGCATGGCAGCAGACCTAAAGAAATTCCCATCCTATTGTGTCCAACACTACACCAACAGAAACGAGAAAGACAGGTTCTATCCCTAAGATGAATACAGAAAAAAATACAGAAAAAGCTGCATTGCCTAATTACAGAATTGAATTAGATCTGCCATTTTCCATGCTGTTAAACCCAACCCCTTGCTTTTATCATCCTTCTCTTTTGCTCTTCAGGTTCTTCTTTTGGAGAACACAAAGCCAAAGACACATCTGACTTTGATTCAAAGTGAACCAGTAAAGGCTTCAGGGCGGGGATTGGCTTTCTCACATGTTGGCATAGCAATATTCAAATACTCACCTACCATGAAGTGCTATCCCATCGTCTGGTAGCCCTCAGCAAAGTTCTGTGAGCATGATTCAGCATTGCGTACTCTCAGCAGCATCAAAAATTCTCTGCATGTGTGTCATTTTCCTTGAATAATTCCTTTTTCTGTAGTGCTGCTTCATTAACTCTCCTAACTGACAAGTTTTACCCTGATCCAAGCTTTCATTTCCACTTTGAAATGTCTTGTTAGACAAGCCTCAGATCCTTCTCACTCTGCTCCATGGCTGGTTTTCACCTATTATTAATGACATGGTCAGAGTTTAACAATCCCCATTTTGGTTGCTAATATCATTGCGTGTACTAGGGGCTATATCAGCGGCTATACAGATGTAATTTTATTCAGAACTGCTGTAGGATATACATAATTTGCAAGCAAAATTGCCCCTTTCTCTATTCCTTCCTTCTTTTATTTTTTTTACAGTAATAAAATTCAAAACCTTTCCTGGCTTTACTGCAAGACCTTTTTCCTAGATTATCTGTTCTTCTTGCTTGTTTTCTCCATTGAGCACCAGTGCCATTGCAGAAAGTTACAAGATCTGTCTTTCTTTTCTGCTCATCTTTGAAGCATCCTGGGTAGACTGTGATGGTTCTGTGGTGCTTTTTTTTTTTTCTTTTCCTGAGCACCCAGCCAAGGGAGAGCATTTCAAGCCTGAGCACCTAGATGAACTACTCTCAGAATTTCACCTTTCAGCACACTGTTCTGGGCCCTAAAGGCAAGACTTGGCCCACAGTGGTTCTAAGTGGGTTTTATGAAAAGCTGTGTGTTTTAGGACAATGCCCTCATTGTCAAGACACACTGGGAAAACCTTGTAAGGAATACACAGTGAGAATAGTCTTAGAAAGGCTATGCATGGTCTTTTTCTCAACCAACACAGAACAGCTAAGCATGTTTGTTTTGAGCCATGAAAAGTGCACACTGCATGTCATGGAGTTGATCCTGAAATCTCTTCAGAAGAGCCACCCAAGCTTCTGTCTTCAAAGTTTGCAGGCAGATTGAAGTGGAGGTGTCTGGCTGGAAAGGGATTCTGGTTTGTGTAGCTCTACATCTACCACAACAGACTCCAAACACTGGTATATTTTCTGAGATGTTTACATTCAGAACACATTAGAAGAATCAAAAAAGCTTCTTCAACTTGCAGTCAAGAAACTACAATGAAGTATTGTGAATTTCAGATTTTTACCAATAGGTAACAATCTCTTAGACCTAAAAACCTGTTCTCTTACAAGAGTCAACTATTTTATACTTGAATTGGCAAACTTTGTTATTGAAGAAATGGCAGGGCATAAATACGCAGGTTTGTTTTGGTCTGTATGCTTCTTTCCAAGAATTTAATGTTTTGGTCCCATCTCTTGACTAAGGAATTATCACTGCTGGAATGAAGCTTGGATGACCAGACCTGATCTTCCAGTTGGTTTTGGAGGATGGCAGGTTGTTGATGGGACACCTCAAGAAACCAGTGATGGTAATGTTGCTTGAAGTCCTCCTTATAGCTCACTTTCTTATGTTTGGGTTCTTTATGGCAAACAATGAGCTGATGATAGCTGAGCCAGTGGCACCACATGGCCAGTGACAACATCTTGAACCAGATTAACCACAGTCACCTGTACTCAGAGCCTTCTACTGATTTGTTTTGAGTTCTAAAATAAATCTGTCCTTATTCTAACACTGGTCATGATGCATGGGCACAAAATCCTGCATGAGAAAGGCCCTGCTTGCTACAGAAGAGATGTAATCCTGGTGCCAAAGATGGCTTCTAAAATTTTAGAGCATCTATACAAGATCCTGATCAAATAAGTTCTCCTTCATTTTATGCAACCCTTGCTAAACTTCCTGAGCAGACAGTAGGCAGGAAAAAAAAGTGAAAAGTCAATGCAATTTCTTCCCAGTCCTTAATTTTCCAGCCCTTAAAATACACGCTTCGCAAATTTGCAGTGAGATATTTCTCAGCCTGTGATGTAACTGAGTCCTCCCAAAATTATCTGCTTTAACCAAAATCAGCTATAAGTGTGTTTCAAGCACTTGAGACTTAGAGTGGATTTTATGGTGCCATTAAACGTACTGAACCCTCAGGTTGTTCCAGACTTGAGTCTGTGCTGTCTAGAGGGTTTATAACAGAAATAAAGCTTCTTGTTTCTTGGTCAGAGTTCCTGTAAACCATTAAAAGAGTAAGCCAAACCCCAAGAATTCATTTTCTTTCAGAAAATATAGCATTTTGACATGTTTTTAAATTATTTAGTATCTGATATTATCTCTTTTCTGCCCATAGGTATGTACAGGTGTGGTCCAGCCTCAGTTCAAGCCATTAAACACGGTCATGTTTGCTTCCAATTTGATGCTCCTTTTGTCTATGCTGAGGTATATACATGAAAATTTTTATTGTAATGAGTGATATCAGTGAGACCAAAGTGAGATAGAAGATAGGGTTTCATCGCCATTTATGGACTGAAAAGCTACTTCATGTATACTTCATGTCACAGAACAATCCCATCATTATATTTTGACGTCCAGATCAATAGGTGTGATATGGCTCTAATGAATGACAGAGATTTCTCTGATCTCTGCTCACCAATGTAATAAGCAGAAAAAGCTACTCTGGCACAACTGGAACTGCAGACTATGGTCATTTTTGCTTCTGAGATTCAGATATGCTGGCAAATGGGTTATTTGCTCTAGCTGCTTATCTTTGTTCACCACATTCCTTTTGGCTGCTATGGGTAATGGAGAGCTTACATGGGTGGTTTGACTCACAGATCTGAGAGGGAAATATCTCAGTAAGGAGCTAGAGAGCCTAATATGGACTTTTAACCTCTTGCCTCACCAGAAGTGGTGTGCCTAGAATTGCAGTAGCTGCAGGACAAGCTTCTCTCTAATTGAATTGTATATAGCTTATGACAGAATAGAATAAAGTTATTTTACGTATTAAGCCCTCCCCTCTTTATTTCCAAAGCTTTTTCATGCAAGAAATGTGTAATCATGCTCCCCAAAATTGACTTATATCTCTCTAGCCCACTCAAGTTTACACTCTCTGCTGTGGATAGTAAAATGTGTCTTAGCATAGGACTATTTTAAACATGAAACTTCGATGTGGGTAACCAACAGACCAACGTGTGTAACCAACGTCAAGTCAACGTGTCATTGTTTTGAGGTGAGATGGGCTGACTTCTCTACTTCCATGTATCTCGATCTTTTTTCATTTAATTTCTTAGGTGAATAGTGACATTATTTTCTCAAGAATGGAGAAAAATGGAACCCAAGTGATAGAAAAAATTGACACAACCCATATTGGGCAGTTGATTGTGACCAAGGAGGTTGGAGGTGATGGAATGGTGGATATTACTGAGGAGTACAAGTTCCGAGAAGGTAACCTGAAATGGCGTGGGACCATACCAATGTACATGTACAGTGGTCAGACCTTGCATGATGGATTTGCAAACCTCTGGCACTGAGGGTTCTTCATGAGAAGGTGCCAAAGTGCCCTCTGCAACTGTTTATTTGTAAGTCCATCCCAGAAACACTGTAGATGCCTTGATCACAAGGCACAAAGAGAGCACAAACTTTGCCACTCAGAAATGCTTTGGACTGAATAAGATGTAGTCATGGAGCAACTCAAAGCATTCAAAACAATTCAAGGTTTTCTTTTCTGTGCAGCTGTTTAGACACTTCTTACTCAGGCCAGATGTTTGCAAAGAGTAAATCAATGTAGCCATATTGATAGGAATTCAGCTACATCAATTTGTTCCATATGGCTTAAATACCAACTCACTTGGAAGCTGTGAATAATAACATTACCCCAGGAAGGTTCCCTGTCCTCACCTAGTCATTTCAGCTACGACAAACTATGGAAGAGGCAACCTTGTGATCAGTAGGTGGACTAATGAAATATTCCTCTATCTTTTCTAAATCTGATTTTCATTTCTTTCTAGGCTCAGATGAGGAGAGACTGGCTCTTGAGACTGCTGTGATGTATGGCGTTAAAAAGCAAACTACCCGAGACACCACCTATCAGCCACAAACAGATATTGACATGGACTTCCAAGTGCAAAAGGCAGTCCTTGGCAATGACTTTAAAGTGACTATAACTTTCAGGAACAGAAGTCGCAACTCCTATACTGCTACTACCTACCTTTCGGGCAACATAGTGTTTTATACAGGAGTCCCAAAAAGTGAATTCAAGAAACACTCTTTCAGTGCAAAACTGGAACCCTCTTCATGTAAGGCTTGCGTATTTGTTTTCAAAACTGCTAACTTTTTTTCTGTCTTGTTAACTGTCACCAGTGTTTTTACCTATGGGTAGAGGTAACTCTAGTGGCTAGGGGTAGGATATTCCATCTGGTATCGGAAGGTCCCACTCCCTGTTCTGGTCCATATATCATGGTCATTCAGGGCTGAGGCTGTTTTCTTCAGGCTGTTGCTCCCTGCATAATGCTCTCTTACACCAAGCCTCTTGTCTGGGAATTGTTTATTTTTCTTATTTAGTACAAAAGAAAGCAAAGGAGCACAGATATTAAGCTGCAAAGTGTTGTTTTTCATACCTTTATTCCCCTAGCAGCATCTTAGCTGGTGGAGGAGAAGGTCTTGTTCCACAGAGTTTCATATACAGAGGCAAAGAGGTGAACGTTTCATCCTACCTGGTAGAAGCTGACAAGTTCTCTGAGTAGATTCAAGTGGGTATCTGGCTTTGGAGGACTGGGTAGTTCAGGATTTTGTATTTCAAGAGATCTATAAAGTTTATATATAACTAGAATGTGTCATTATTGAGGAGGGATATCTGTCACCTGGGCAGAAAGAACCTCAAAGGTGAGTTATCTGTACAGAGACAGCATTTACTTTTCTTAGTGCCCTCTAGACTGCAGGAGGGAGGTCCTGCCTCCCACTTCTCATCAGAAAAGTGGTTCCTGGCAGAGTAGCTCAGGAGGCTGAAGGCAGTATTTTGCACTCTTCAAAGTAGGGGAGAGGGATGTTCTCCTTTTTTAATTTGGACATAACCAATCTATTTCCTGTCAGCTATCAGAGCTCAGTCAGAAAACAGCAGGGATTGAGGGACATGCTGTACTCCGAAGTGCTACCAAGCAGGCTGGTTGTAGATCCTTGGCTTCTCTAGTGACAAGTGACTGCCAATCACTTGTTCTCCTGACAGGCCTGTGTCCTTGGTCAGTGCCTCCAGATGAGCAGAAGTGATGAAAATGTCCTCTTATGAGTCTAAGTCAGAGGATCCTCTACTTGAGTTTGCTGCTGAGACGATCGGGAGCAATGATTCTTCCCTCTTAACACTGCTACTGGGCAAAAGCAATCTTTCTGAGCACAGCAGGAGTTGGTGGGACTTTGGAAGCCCGAAGGATGGACCTCCTCATCTGGGTCTGCTGCTGGATCACAGCAACCCTAGCTGACCTCTGACCTTTCTCATCTGTCTTACTGACCTCATCCCAGCTCAAACGACACTATGAGCACTCTTTCCTCAGTTTTCCTCAGAGTTTTATCTCATTTAGAAGCCTCCATGGGACCACAGTTCCTGTCATGCCATGAAAAAAATATTCTCTTTCTTACTCACTTTGAGGAACATATTATTTGGAGCCAATTAATCTCCATAAAGTAGAAGTCCACTTTATAGGGATCTACAGGTAAAGCTTATTAAAACATCTACCTCCGGTCTGTAACAAAACCCAGACAGCTGCTCACTGGTTCTTTCTAACTCCCTGAATCACTTGCAGGGGCTCTGGAAATGGTCATTGGGTTGTTCCAACATAGCCTATCAAAACACAGTTTGAAGGCTTATAGTGGCTTACATCAGTTACTAAATATTTGATCTAAAATACTTCAAAACTTTGGGAGACTTGACCAGGTACGGTAAGAAAATAATTTTCAATGGTCCTGGTCTAAATTCTATGCCACTTCTTTGATGAGGAAAAATTCAGTCATCTTGTAGGAGAGGTGCAAACTACACTTTCTGGCTGTGATTTGTGCTTAGTTCCAGGACTTATTTATGTCTGTTCCTGCGTCAAAGGTCTGTGTAAGGTATTATTATCTAAAATACAGCTTCTGCAGTGCTTTGAGGCTCACCTATCTCCTCTTCGCAAGAAATTAAATGAATAGATGTTTAAGCATCACTGAGCCCCATAATTCATTTTTTCTAAGTTAAGCAAATGGTTTGTAAAAAGCTTCTTGAAATTATACTGTAAACTCTGAATTGAATGATGGTGAGTGAACCCAGACTGGGGAGAGGCACCTGAGAAAATGGAACATGGATTTTTATGCATATGTACCAAGAGTATGTCCCCATCACTGCTTATGGCCAGTGAGACACTTTTTAAGGTATTCCCACCTTTCAAGTTGGAAATTAGCTTATACGTGAGCTACAGTCATTGACTTGTGGGGCACTTTGTCCTGCAATGGGACAAAAACCCCTCACAAATTACACCATCTCTAAAGGTGATACATGAAACTCAAGCAGGAATTCTTTCACCTTTGCCTCAGAAAGGAGTTTACACCTTCAGTCAGGAATAGTGTCTGGCCAGATGGGCAGTATGAAGGGAGGCAGCATGATTATTTCTAAGTGCATGAGAACATTCTGTCAGGGGTGTAATGGGAGAATACCTTCTGAGGCACTCAGTCAGGATTTGTAGGCTTTGTTCACGGCAAGAAGCGTGAGTGTGTGTATATATATATGCTTTATATATATATATATATAACAAAAACATTACAGTACAATAAAGATGTGTCAAAGGCATTTTTCCAGCACATGCTGCTGAAAGAATGAAGCAAACTAAGTTTTCAAACAGGAAATGAATAAATGGTTTTCAGAATAATGATTAAAGGAATGGTGTGGGTTGAAAATCTCTTTGAGGATTTGAATAGCTTAAACCTTTCAGTGCCTTCAAAGGTGCTCTCACGTCTACTCAGTTATATTTAGTTTTCTCTGTTTTTTTTGAAAGGCTGTAAGGCTCAGTGTTGTGTTTCCCTTGGCTTTCCCAGGTGCAGTAAGTGGTACTGGCAACTTACCAGCACAACCAGTGCTGAGGAAATGAAAGTCTATTCTTTTTTTTTCCTGTGGTGATTAAATTTAAACAGAAAAGTTTGTCTTTTCTTCCACTATAAAGTAAACCTCTCTTAGATTGTAACTAATTTGTTTACTTATTTATTTCTCAGATGAGAAATACCTTGCCTGATTTATAATGTACAGTTAAGGGCATTATGGGAAATTCTTTTACACAAGATACAGAGTGAGAGGGAGGGAGCAGGAGCACATCAAGTAAATTTAAGGATGGCCTAGTAAATCCAGGTCAGGTGGTCACCAAGGGAATAGCTTTGAAACCAAATCAAGGAACTGGTTTTGATGTGAGCGGATCAGAAGAGTGAAAATGGGTGAATGTCATTTACCCAACTGAGTTCAATTATCTCAGTGTTTACAGTGTATGTCACAAATACAATACAAATAACAGGCAACAGTAATCATCATAGGTAACAGATGGAAGATCTTGATGTGTTTACTAGGGTTATAATGAATATTTACAGAGAAAAGAGCTCCGGGTCTATATATTCTGCCTGGTCACTTCGTTAGCAGGTTTGCTTCTCTGCATCACATTCTCACACCATTGTTGGCCTGGGAATTGCAGTTCAATATAGTTAAAATTAATGATTCCCTGCATATCAACTGTCTAGCCTACAGGGACTTGTTTCTTCCAATAATTATTGTCAGGCAGCACGTGAAAGCTCTCTGGAGGGCATGCTGGTGACAGGAAGATCATCTTGCTAAATTTTGCAGACAAGTCCAGTGTAGAACAAAGGCAGATATCCAGACATGCCCTGGAGAGCAAGTGGTCTCTCATCTAGCCTGCATGGGCTCACACCCCCCAGTTGCTGTTCTGGTGGCATGCCTGTTCCAGGAAGAGAGGCAAAAGAAGCACAGGAATAAAGTGAAAAAGCAAACATTTACAGGAATGACATTTAAAACCTCTTTTGGACCTTTATGCCCAGTAGATATGTATTGCCAATCTTCCTCCTCACTTATTTTGCAGTAGTGCCTAGAAACTTTCAACAGGGACCTGAGAACATGCTGAGGGTACCAGGCAGAGGCTGTGTATAAACTCTGCCCTTGCCCCTAGGAGCTCACAACCTAAATGGAAAGAGTTAAAAATTAGAGGGGAAATGGTGAAGTGAAGAAATGAAATTAGTTTTGGGGGAAAAAATCAAAGCCATTCTTTCGGTCACAAACCACCTCTCTTCCAAGGGATTTACATAACCAGCACTGGCCATGATGGGAGGAGCAATTAGTGATTGCACTGCTTTAGATGCCTTTTTTCTCTCCTGTTTCTCCCCTCAGCTAGCTCTTTCGATGTTGTGATCAAATCCAGTGAGTACATGAGTGATCTGCTGGAGCAAGCCTCCTTTCATTTCTTTGTGACTGCACGGATCAATGAAACGGGGAAGATTCTGGCCATGCAGAAGGCGACCATCCTGGAAATTCCCACCCTGCGGATCAAGGTAGCTCAAGGTTGTGGTGGAAGTGAGAGACCACCATGCTGCACACAGGCTATTCTCTACAAGGCTGTCACGTTGACTTCTAGGATGGGGGAGTGGATGTGTGTGTGTGCACATTAGACTGTCAGTCTAGCATGAACCTTACAAAACAGTGTCTGCCTGGAGTATATGAGGGTTTATAGGTTTGTTGTATGCTGTATTGAGTATCCCTACATTGAAGACGGAGGCTGACAGCAGCAATGGTAGTAAAGAGCTGAAATGATCTCAGTGGAGGAAGGAGGGGAAAAGATCTGAAAAAGCTGGAGAAACTCGAAGACTAAGAGAGATAACTCACTCAAGTCACTCAAATCTTTAACTACTTCAAAAGTCTATTGTATTTAAAGCAACATAGAACAGAGGCCTCTTGCTGAAGAATGAAGAACACTGCAGTTGAGGTTATTTTGCTTGGAGAGCTTTTGCAGGTATTGTAAAAAGTTTCTCCAAACTAGGATGGGCAGCATTGATTTGGGACAATCTTTTAGGATTTCTGTGCTTTGCTGCTGCTCTGTGAATGTACTGTTGGTGGTGTTCCCTGAAAGCTGAAGGATTTCTGCATGGTACCTATGAAAATGTAGAAGTGTAATGATTGTGATAGGATAAGGAGCCTATATTGCACAGCAAAGACAGGGCTGAGACTTCGACTTCTCAATGTATAAATGAGCATCAAAACAAATTGCCTTATTTTCAAAAGCACCAAGTGTTCATCTGCTTTGAATGCTGGAAACTCTATCTGCTTTTTTCAAATACTAAAACAAAAAATCAAAACACCTGTTCAGGAAGCATGAAGAGTGATCTTGAAAGAAATCTAAGTTTATGTACCTTTCCCCTTTACATATTTATTTGAACCAATGTTCAGGTTTCCATGTAATAATGTATGTAGCAACTGCAGCCTCCTGCAGAAAAAGGTTTTTAAAAACATAGATCAAAATTACAGTTAAGTTTGCAAAAAAATCCATTCCATTTCATGGTCTTCAGAAATGTCACAATGTTCTGATCAGATATTTTCAAACAAAATATTTTTGGTCTACTGAACATTCTAGAGAGAGGAGGTAAAGAAGACAGATAAATGATACTTCAAATAACTGTCTTCAATAGCCAAATTTTAAACGTAGAGAATCTTTTAAACTCAGTATTTAAACAGAACATCTTATACAGCATTTCAAATTTCAGCTTTCAAATAGTTTATCTTCCCTGCTGATATGAAGGAAGGATATTTAGTATATAAGCTAGGCTGTTGTCCAATAACCCTGTTTTCTAGTAAAAGTCAGTTCGTCTCTTCACTGTTTGTTTGTGATGTGTGAAGATATGCTGAAATTTTAATAGCTGTATTTTTTTTTAATTGTGTGTATGCATGTGTATATACCTATGTATTGATAGAGGAAACTTAGCTTTATTGCTTTCTAAAGAAATCTGAGAAAGTTTATCTCCCAAGTTTTCTTGTCAGATTTCTTCATTGAATGTGACTGACAGACCAGATTTCTTAATGTGACAGTGAGAGAGAAGAATGAAAAAACACATTTCCCCTCACATCTTCGAATAAACCTTTGATCTTTCTTTATTGGTCTAAGGAGATTGTCAGACTTAACAGCTGAGGAAATTACACCACATTCTAATATAGCTTGAGATCAGATTACAAAAATAAGCTCATCAAATACATACCATGGTTCCAGTTGCATGTGTGGGACTTCAAGATGATTTTGAATACCCTCCAAGTAACAGTGCTCTTAAATGGTCAGTTGAAACAAGGAGGATGTAAGATTTCTAATAGGACTAGGACTGATGCCACTGATGTCACTTGCAAATTCAGGTGCCCAAATGCTGTTGAGAGCTTAGCTGTATCCCCCTCCTTTACTCCAGTCAATGTATTGGTATTAGGTGCACAGCAATCCCTTAGAAAAGAGTCTTTGCAGTTTTTTGCAACTGTCATACTCCTATAAAAGAGCACTTTAAATTTATTGACAAGATATTTGTTCTTCTTAGTTACCTTTCTCAAGGCCCTTCAAATCATGGGCCATGAACTGGGCTGGCAGATCTGCCGGCCACAAGTTGAAAACTCATGCTTGAGCAAAACAAGCACACATATTCTGTGAGAAATGCTGTATTTCCATGGGAAGAAAACCCCAATCGCTATGCATGTAGCCTTTGTTTAAAACCACATTCATTTGGAGATGTTTTCCAGGCAGCTGTACCACTGGCACTGATCCAAAGGGACAGACAGATCCCTTCAGCTGTGTACTGTAATACACAAGGAAGTCAATGTGATCACTGTTCATTAGTCTCACAGTTTAGTATTTTCCAATGCAAAATGTGTTGCTTTTTTGCTTCCATAGGCGTTTGGAGGAAAACTGGCCCTCATGTCTCTGTAGAGAACATGTGCAGGGTTAGAAACCCTTCAGAGCATGAGAAGAGGTTGCAAAGCAAGGGGAAGATGGGCACAACACTTTTGAGAGGTGCAGGCAATGTAGCCTGGTGTTTCTAATTTAGGGTAGTAAGACCTGCCTTTCTCTTCTGGAACTTATGTCCTGAGCAGATCATACTCTTCAGTGCTGGTGGGGAGTCTGAGCAGACCATGCACTTCAGTGCTTCAGGTCTCTCCACTTCAGTGGGGAGCCTGAGGAGTGGGACAGAGTTTGAGGGAGAGGTCCCCTCAGCTGGACTCACCCTCTGTTGGACCTCAGCTCCAGAACTGTCACCATGCAGACTTCTGGTTTTCTATGGAAATAAGGGACTGCCTCCTGACCTGACATGTAGCTTTAGGGAAAATTGCAGTGGGTGGAAAAATGTGCAATGGTACCTGTGAGCCCATGCAACAATTTTCTTCTGACTAGTCTTTTTTGCCTCGTGCTGTTTTGCTGGGTGCTCCACTGCGCTTCCTCTGCTGCCTTGCAAGTACTGCATATATGACCCTACAGATTTCACTATGGGACATTTTATTATTATCAGTTTCTGGAGAATTGTCCTTTCCTTGTCTTGCAGACCAAAGGTGAGCTGGTAGCTGGTAAAGAAATGTCCGTGATTGTGGAATTCACCAATCCTCTGAAACAAACCTTGGAGAACGTCACGCTCCGCCTCGAGGGACCTGGTGTTCTGAGAACGATAAAAAAGGAGTTCAGGTAGGGAAGAAAGTGCAACTAGCTGGGAATTCATCCCCTGCTTACTCACTGGAGGAAGATGTCTCACACGAGACATCTAACTAATGCTGTGCTGAGTAATTTAATTCAAACACACTCTCTGTACTTTAAAATTCAATGCACAGGGGAGCTATAGGTCTCAACAGTCGAAAGAAGTCAGGCTGTCCAGAGAAACAGCATTTCTTCTGTTCAATACCAGGGTTTGAGGAAAGGTAGTGGTTGTGGGTAGTTGCTAGTGCAGCTGAAGTTTACTTTTTCACTGTATTACACTATTTTTAGCACTTGACAATAGCACCTACAAGCCGCTATCACAGCAAGAAAGATTTATCCTACACATGAAGTGTTTACTGCCACTCAGTATGTGCAAATCGAGTCCTGTGCTGTTTTTCAAAAAGGGCTTTTCTCTGCTCATGTTAATCATGATTATACAAGATGTTCAGGTACCTCAGATGATCTTTTCAAGCTTATGTCAAGACACAAAATGTGCACCAGATGCAAAGCCTGCTGGAATAGCTGTGGCGTGTATGTGAGCCCACAGCTCCCCCCCAGTAGCACCACTGCACAGGGCTACCCTGGCACAGAGGAGCATTTCCAGCACAGGGTGCTCCCAGGCCTGAGGAAAAGGAAAACCACCTCTATTTTTCTCAGTCACACCTCATGCTGACACCATGGTATATGTATACAAAGCAAGTTGTTTCCTAAATCCTCTCTCCATTTGAGTTGAGTGTTATAAGCTTAGCATTAGCCAGTTCCAGGGTATATAATGGGGATCCTTGGAAAATTTTGCGGCCATTGCTTAGTCTTGGGCAGCCAAAGCAGTGTTATCTATCACTACCTGAGCTGATGGTCCCCAGGTGTGTGCAAAATGAGTTTGAAAAATCGCCTGTGTTCAGCAGCTGCATAAATTGTCAGTATCCTCTGCAGCTGGGAGGGGAGGTTTGGGCCTGACTGCACGTGGGACAGGGATAAAAAGATCAAAACCAGTCTCCAGAGTGTAGCTGATAGAAAAATTACTGCGAAAGGACATCGTAATGTGCTTGCTTTGTGCACGTGGTATGTCACAGGCACTGCTGAACATGACTCAGCAAGGTCCACAGGAGTTATACAGGTTGCAGCAGTAGCCTTCACTGCTGCCCAGCCGTGCCAGCCTCCCCTGTTGTACGGCATCCTTCACAATCCAACACCTGACGTGGGCTGCTCTCATCTTCAAGGATGCAAAAATTGTCAGGTGCATCAAAGGCACAGGAGTTAGGAAGAAAAATGACTCATGGAACAGACGTCATTTTCCTTTAAGTCACCATGTTTTCCTCTTTTCAGTAATGCCCTTGGCATCATTTAAAATGGAAATGGATCAGCTTAGTCATTTTAAGGTTCCCAGATGAATGTAGGATGCAGGTGATACACACAGAGGACAGAGCAGGGGGCAGTTGTAGTTTATTTAAATAATAATCACATTTGTCTCCATGCATTCAAAGTGATAAATGGCTCTGGTGTGGCGATGGCTCAGCATATTATGCAGAACCATTCATCACTGAGTTCTCTCCCAGGAAGAATCAGATCAGGGTGGCTTTACTCCATTTGCAAGGAGAATTAAACACATTCTAGGCTTTCCCCATGTTTCCTCCACTTCCCTGTTTATCAGGGACTGTCACATATGGGATATGGCTTATTCTAGTTCTTTGAAGGGATAAGATTTTGACCTCTCTGTATTTTTAAGGTAACTTTTCTGTATCACTTGTGTGACTCCACAAAACATGTTTTGTGTGATCCAGCAGATACAACATAATTCTGGGAATGTAGTGGCTGGGGGCTTCAGTTTTGGCCATTCATAAAATCTAAATATAGACATAGATATTAATATTTAGTTATTAGCCTCAGACAGATGAGGAGCATGACTTATGAAAAAGCCTTTGGCAGCAGCAATTCCTACACGGGGTATAGTCTTTGCATGACAAATGCAAACTAACCAGGCTGTGATGGATAGTGGTAAAAGGATTATAGCCAAGCATGCTTTCACACAAGCAGGTAAGTCAGTTTGGGTGTTTCTACACACCAAAGCTCAGCTAGTATTAACATTTGTAGAGAGAAGCAAGTTTTTTTAGAAATAGGACAGTAGAGAGACAGGAAAAGGTGGGTTTGGTCTCCCCGCACAGCTGTTATCTTCCTGCACACAAACACACACACACACACACACACACACATATATATAATATATATAAGTGTATATATACATAGAGATGATAGCACCATAAAACAAGGATGGAAGTGCTACCTCTCTCACTGAAGCACTGTAAAGATGCAGCCCAAAAACCTTCATCCATAGAAAATCTGGCCCCCCACAACTGCTCAAGAAGTGCAGTCAGCACAGTAGATCTGTGTAATATCCTCTTCACTTTCCATACAGATAATCCCTTGCAAATACTTCCCATAAACTCTACACTTTAAAAGGTATTTAATTTTCTGCAGCAGTTGAAGTCACTGCATTATCATGCTACCATTTTACTCAGCATCTGGTGGATGCAGGCAGGCCAGCCAAGGGAAACACAATCTCTCTCATTAATAAAAAAGATAGAAAGAGGGAAAACACCTTCTGGAAGCAGTCTGCACATGCTCTTACCAAAAATATGATCTTCTTCTGCTTTTTTCTCCTAAAACTGGGTACATACCCCAAGGTGCCTATGAGCAGATATGTAAAATGCAGTGCACTGCCATGCAGAGATACCTAAGCTAACCTCCAAGGAGCTAGAATGCCACTTGTTTCACCAGGGGCAGACTTGCACTGAGACAAATATTCAGGTGGAAGGATTCCAGGATAGCTCATTTAGAGCTAATTAAGGTTTCTTGTCTTGTGGCAGCTTGAGCTAAGACTGGGAAGATATTTCTGTCCTGACCCTGGCATAGGACATGGAACCTGAGAATCAAATCCTATCAGATGAGAATTTTAAACAGTGACTGAAGTATGCACTTACTTTTCTCTTACTGTTTTCAGTTGTTTGCAGAATACTATAGCCGTATAACATGAGAACACTGCCTAAATTTATAATCCTCTTATTTAATGATGAGGAAAAGAACATTCATTTTAATAAATAGCTCCCCACTACTCTACCTTCTGCACTGGTTCCTTTGGAGCAGTTGTATCCTGACACCTCCCAAACACAATCAATCAGTCAATCAATCAATATCAGCCTTCAAAATCCTCACACAGAACGTAGTGAAGGCACTGAGAACACACAAAACCGCAGTCCTTGAGGCTCTCCGTACATCTTAAATGTAGCAAAAACTTGAAAATCAAGAGCAGTGCAGAATACAGTTGCTTTAAAGTATGAATTATCAAGAGTCATACATAAAGTAAAATGTAAAATGCAAGAGCAACTGTGAAGAGCAGGACTCCCAAGAACACTTTTACTTACTTGTATGGACATGAAGGAGTCGTCTGAAGTGGCCAGTAAGGAGATCTGCTGATGTTACAACTGGGGCAGGGTGGTTCAGAGTAGAAACTGGCAGAGAGGTTCAGCATCTCATCAGCACCGCATCAGGCTTGCATGGGAATGCCCTAGACACTTCATAAAAGGACTTGTTTAACCATATAAGGAATCAGCAACAGGTTATAGGCTATAATAGACAGGACAAATGGAATTATAAAGTAGAAAAAATATATGCTAGATATAAAGAAGGTCATTCTGAAGGTGAAGAGACAGGAAGTGACAGGAGGCAGAAGAAAATGGATTAATTTTTGAAATTTAAAATTAGCCTGGAGGAAAGGCCAGAAAAGGCTTTGACAGAGTCAGTTATTAGAGGAATAGAATATAGAGGGAGTAATTTATAGAACATTTATGAGACTGAGTGAAACATAAAAAATTTGAGACCTTATACTATCCACCTTCAGCTTCTCTGTTGTATAGTGTTTTGAGAGCACTGGCCGACTGATCACAATATTTTAACTTTTCTTTTTTTTCTACAGGAGTATCCCAATGAATTCTACATTGACCTGGGAAGTAAAATGCATCCCAATGCGACCAGGGTTACGAAAACTGATTGCAAGCCTGAACTGTGATGCTTTGAGGCATGTGTATGGTGAGCTGAATGTCCAGATTCAGAAACCATGAACCAAGGTGCTGCCTTCTTCTCCCATTTAGCTGTATCTCAAAAATATCATGGTAGGGGCGTGACAGAGGAAGAGGTGTAGATTAGATTAGTGTTCTTTTGGTCATCCTTGCGCTGAAAAAAAATTGATATAGAAAACTAATTGGCAAGACTGGGGAGAACATGAAAAAAGCACCCGGATAATGAATGATTTAAAATTAGATACATGTAATTGAAGGCAATTCTAGGCCATGTTATCCCTATAGTTCACTTGTATTTATGGTCTTTTGCATTAGTGCTTCAAGGAAATTTGAGAAGCTCCATTCAGCTCCATTCAGGTTTTAATTAAGGCCTGATATTTCACTGAAAAGGGAATAAAAGAAAAAAAAAAAACCAGTATTATAAATTCTTAGGCTGAATTACACAACATTATGTAGATCATTCAGGCTGCAATAGAAACAGGTATTTCTAGCTAAACGGTCTGCTTTATCTTACAATGTAATAATGTTCTGGTTCATGGAGAGCTGACTTTGTTGGAAGCATCTCAGGATGTGTTATCTCCAGAATATTCTCAGCCTCTTGTTTCCTCTTGAAGCTTCCCTATGCTTTTTCTCCTACTCTTTCATGTGTACAGGCACCCACACATACTCATTTCTGTATTCCATACCCTCATCCCACCCTGTGTGCTGTTGATATGCTGTTTCTCTTCTTTGCTTGGTGAAAATCCCTGTTCAGAATTCATCACACCAAACTTGCATTTCCTGGTGTATCACATCTCTTGTGTATGATGTGTTCTCCCTTCTTCACCTTTTTCTGTCTTTTTCCCTCTCCTGAACCCACCCTGTAAACCCATTTTCCACATGTGTGTGTATTGGGAGTGTTCATCACCCCAGAGGAATTCAGGCTGGTAAATGGGGTAAAGATGAGAGGAGTGGAGGGGGAAGCCTAAGAGTCTTTTCCTGGTAGTCCCACAGTCCTGACAAATATCTTGCACTGGAGCTGGGGGCGAGTTTAGAATAAAAATCTGGAGATGAGTTTAGATTAAAAGTGCCTGAAAGTTCCCAGGAATCATGGCTACTTCAGGGTGAAGTCCTTTTACCACATTATAAACTTTGCAATGTCGAAGCCTCCCATATAAGTCATCTGGGGTAGAAGGGACTGTTGTAAGTGCAAGGTGACAATCTACATTAAATAATTAAGCAGTTTTACCAGGGTCTACATTTTCTAATAAAATTATCCATTTACTCTTGCATATAAACCTGCTTTCCATTCCAGACATTTCATAAATACAGTGTAATAAGAATTTAAAATAAAGTGTGTCTGATTGCACTTGTGTCTTTGGTTCTGTATTTTGATCAAATAATTCTTCTACCTAGTAACACTATAGACACCAGCTGCTGCATTTTAATTGTAAAAGTTAGAAAAATCACTTCTGATCCATGCTAAGAAAATGCCCTTTTTGCTGCCCATGAGAAAAACCTATATTTATTTAAATTTAAAAAAAAAAATTACAGGCTCTGTTTAACTATTTTCTCTTGGTTTTCTTTCTGTTTCAACAACTGCACTGGAGAAGGTGACAGTTTCCAGAGCACATTACTAGTGCCAGCAAAGAGAATCCCCAGATTTCTCTGGAAATTGCTTTAACAGGTCAGAGCCCATTAAGAGGCCAGTTTGCCCCACAGAAACCTTACCTGAATCCCAATTCTAAGGTCTGCTTCTCCCAGCTAAATATTTCAAGGCACTTTACTAACAGACATTAAGCTGAAAGACATTTGCCAAGAGATGGGAAGTATTTTTATTTATAGTTTATAGAGGGGTATATTGAAACAAAAAGAAGTGATGGCTGGGAATGGAGACCAGGGATGTCAATAGAGCTTGGCATCACCAGCCCACTCACTCTGTACAGAGTAGCTCACAAAAACCTAAGGACAAAATAAGGATAGCCTCTAAGATTTCAGCCACTCATCAGCATGGGCTGTCACATGAATCACGAGCAAAACGTGACTGAAGAATCAGTGAGTGCTGTAATTGCACTTTATGTACACACAGGACATAATCAATCAGTAATAAGGTCAGATTGGCAACCTCAGATCTGGAAGAACTCTGAACATGAAAAAGTTTCTGATTTCAAACTCTTCAGCTGAGGGGGTTTTTTTTGGGTGGGCTGAACTTGTGTCCTCAGCGCAACCATCACATTTCAGAGATGCACTGGGGAGGAAACAGAACAAAACCAACCTCCCTTCCTCCACTGATCCCACAGTCCAGCAGCTCAGAGAAGCCAAATACAAACAAAAGTCTGTGTGCATTCCTGAAAGCACACTTCATTTGTTACCAGCTTGTTATATTCAAGCTGCGGGGCAGGTTGCTTCAGAACCCATCAGTTTCTGACATTCAAAATCTTGATATGATCAAAAGGAAGCACACCTTAAAAGCACAGTAGGAAGAATATATTGTTACCTTTGCTAAAAATAATCTAATCAAAGAATTTTTGATAGCTGAAATAATTAGGATAGAACTATATTTTTATTACAATTATTCTAACATACAATTGAAATTATATCAAATAAAACTGGTACACATAAACTTTCTAGCATACTCCTCTTTCTCTGCCTTTTTGCACATCACTACACTGCCCCTGTGATGTGCTCTGGGTTGGGGCCTGTGTAACAGCAAGTCACCAGAGTCCCAGGTCCTCCACCAAGCAGAGTCTGATGTCAGTGAGGAGAGTTTGTCTTCCTCTTCACTGGAGTAAGCACAACAGACAATTTCTTCCTTCTCACCCTATGATACACCAGAGGTCATTTTTACATGCTTTCTACTACACTCCACATCTTGTTCTTTTTTTATTGATTCAGCTCCACAGTAGTTCCAAATTTGCTGGATGTGATGCAATTTACATATGTTGTGTATACATTGTTTGCTCTCCTTTGTTACATCTAGGATTTGTCCTATCTACCTGCTAATGTTGCACCCTTTGACAACTAATAATTAACCGCTGGTGAGCTATTTGTAGCCTGAAGCCTCCAGCATCATTCAACACCTGCACTGCCTGTTATCACACCATCCTAGTGAACCTTCATGCTGCATTTTATTTTGGGGTCATAAATAGTTCGGTCTACACAGAATAACTGCTTGTTATTACTGTCTACTAGTTACAAAAAGGACGTACAACAACAAACATGGATAAAGCAATGTAAAAATTAAAACAAAGTCAGTAGTAGATACCAGGTGATTAGATAATTGCTCTTACAGCTAAAAAGCCTAACAAGTCCCAGTGTCTGTGATGGTAGCTTATCACCAAGCTGTGACCTTTCACAAGCAATGGCAGCATCTGATTTGTGGACCAAAATAAGAGAATGTGACTGAGAATTGGCTTTTCTAGTGACTGATACTACCAGCGATAATTGGTTTGAACTGAAACTAATCAATAAATGCTCTGCCAAATGGGTGACATGCTTGGCCCCTCCCAGTTTTCTGCTGCTGGGGACCTTAGTTCCTGCTATACCCTTTCCTCAGCATATTGCTTTCATGTTTGTCCTTGTTTCTCCCCAGGAGGAGGCTGTGGCTGCTGGTGCTACCCTCTGAATTTGAGTAATGGCACAATAGAGGAAGATGACCAGATCAGAGGGTGTGGGAACAGTCTCAGAGCTTGTTCAAACCAAAATGAATAGCCCTGTTATGAAGGAGGAAAGTAAAAAGTATACTGTGAGTGTTGATGGAAAGAGAGGGATTGTTTTGTGTATTGGAGTTGGCATGATAGCTGGTAATGAGTAAGGATGAGATATACATTTTAGAGAAATGTATATTGGAGTTATATCTGTAATGCAAGACAGTGACTGAGAGAAGCTGAGGGGTGAAAGGGATTTACTCAGTGCTTAAAGGCAAAGTTTAAAAGCTCGAGCTGAGTACTGAAGAAAGAAAACAAAGACTGCAAGCTAAAGAGGGAAAAGATGGCCAAAATGAGGCAAAGGAAAGATTCCTGGTGGAGAAAGGTGGAAGGCAGGGAAAGCTGTAAGAGATGAAGGCCTCAAGGCTGTTTTGCCTAGTGTAGAGAACTGACAGGAGACACTGGCAGTGGTGGCAAAAGGCAGACCCTCTGGCCATCGCTGAGGCTGGACCTGTGCTGGCAGGACAGGCATTCACCCCCTCCACAGATTGGTCAGCAAGCCCATGCTGAGGGCCACAGATAGGCTCAGGAGCAAGCTTCATCTGCAAGGCTGGCAAATCACGGAGAAGGGAAAGTCACAAGGTGGATTGGTTGATGGAAAACTTGGCACTGTGAGGCAGTCAGCAGTTGAAAAACAACTGCACACATGGGTGTGCGCTATGAGGAGATGCAGGCTGGGCTCAGCCTTTTCCTCAAGTCACCTGCAGCCCAACTCAAACCTGGTTTTGCTCATGGGATCTCTGCAATATTAGTTTAACATCCTGCTTTGCAGAGGCTGCTGAGCTTTTTGGTCTGGAAGTCAGCTTGAAGAAAACAGAAGTTTTATATCAGCCTGCACCTCAGGAAGTCTCCCATCATCCCCATATCACCACTGGTGAAACAGAGCTCAAATCAGTCCAGCAGTTTAATTACCTGGGAAGCATCATCTCCTCAGATGGTGAGACTGATGCAGAAATAGACAACAGGTTAGCAAAGGCATACAGAGCTTTTGGTAAACTCCATAAAAGAGTGTGGCAAAACAAACACCTGAAGAAAAGTACAAAGATCAGCGTTTACAGAGCCATTGTACTGTCTACTCTTTTATATGGGTCTGAATCATGGGTCATTTACCGCCACCACTTGCGTCTCTTAGAACGCTTCCATCAGCTCTGCCTCCGCACAATTCTAAACCTCCACTGGACTGACTTTGTGACCAACATGTCTGTCCTTGAGCAGGCAGGAGTCACGAGCACTGAGGCCATGCTGCTGAGAACACAGCTGCACTGGGCAGGGCACGTCTCCAGGATGCAGGACCACCGCTTCCCTAAGACCGTGCTCTATGGGGAACTTGCCACTGGCTGCCACAAGAGAGGAGCCCCGAAGAGGAGATACAAGGACTGCCTGAAACAATCCCTCAGCCTTGGCCATATTGATCACCACCATTGGTCTACCCTGGCCTCCAATCAGGAGGCCTGGAGACACACCATCTATAACGCTGCTGCTGCTTTTGAGAATACACGCAGGGTCACTCTCAAGGAGAAAAGACAATGCAGAAAGAATCGCGTCTCGTCGATATCACCTGGGGAGTCTTTCTGCTGTACCTTCTGCAACCGGACTTGTCTATCTCGCATTGGCCTTTTTAGCCATCAGCGTGCTTGTAGCAAGCGTGGGTAGAGCCCTTCTCAAATCTTCATTCGCGAAGCCTAGCCACGATGATGATGAGTATAGGAATTATTATCCAGGGACTCTCTGTTACTGCTCCTTGTCACTGAAATCCTACTTAGGTTTTGGCTAACACAGAATTGACACTAGGGCCTGATACAGCACCATTAGGTCAAAGCTAGGGCTACATGCAGGCAGAACATGATGGATGGGAAGGGGTAGAGGTCATTATGCAGCTGCTATCACCTGCAGCTTGCTGTGTCCTACAGCCATAATCCTGGCCTATTGATTTTATGACAGTTTCTTCAGAATCTGCTAACTTACAGGAAAGGTGTAGATCAAACATCCAAGCTGTAAGTTATAAACACATCAGCTTACTCAAAATTCTTTTGAGGGGGATCTAACAGCAGCCAGACTGCTGAGGCTTTTGGTCTGAGAGATGTGATACAGGGGACATCCACGTGGTGATGGAGGAGGAAGAATGAGCACTCTCACTGTCAGCTAGGTAACTATTTTGCTTATGGCTGCGTGAGTTGTGAGTTATGAATTAGAGAACTGTGAGTTGGAAACATCATGAATTACATGATGAATCAGTGAATCATGCCACAGGATCATCTTGGCTGGGCACAAATGCAATGTAGACTCTCTGTTTGGCAGCTTTGATGGCTTTTTCTTTTGTGACCTTTGACAGGTTTGTCAGATTTTAACATCTATCACGTGCTTTGCAAGGAGCTCCCTTGGTGTGCTAGCAAGAGATATAATGAAACATCTTATATTTGTTTTGAAACTCATTCTCCTACTGACCTCCTTTGACATCATGTACCTCTGCTACTGGGAGAAACATCAAGAACTTCACTTTATAACCTCTGATCTACAATTTCATAGACTTCGGTACTGTATTTCCTCCAAATCACATATTTTTCAGATCTAGAATTCCTAGCTCAGCCACAGAAACTCTTCCATGCTTGTTTCTCTCCTCTGAATACCTCCCAATATTATGTAACTGCAAGTATCATTTAAAGCCAGTGCAGCTGTTTTAAGCATCTGTATTTTGAAAGGACAGTGCTGTGCAGGGCGAATGTTGGTCTCTTGGGATCCAGATTCATTAGGTTAAACCTGCACTCAACTGCAGCTGAAATAGATTCAAAACCTGCCCTGTTTACAAGTTCTGTACAGTAAAAGTTGAACACTTTTTGTGCTTTTGCATGCATTGTTTCATGAAATCCTTCACTCTGTCATACAACCACCACTGTGACTGCCCTTGAAAAGACCACGGATCATCTTTCCACAACAGCTTACTGATAATAAGTAGGGCATTAACATTTGAAAACCAACTAATTTTTTCATCACTGTGTAGATTCATAGGGTTCTGAGATGCTCTTTAATGTCATCTGCATGCTGCTTGTCTTCAAAGTACATATGTCTCAGAGTCTCAGTGGTTATGTTGTTTTATCTGACTACAGAATTCCTCTGTTCAGAAATAGCCTTCAAAATAATAGTGAAATTCTGCTGTGAACTTCAGACAACTGAACAGAAAAAACCTCACAAAGTAAGGGGTACATCTAAGGAACTGTAGCTCAGCTTTAATATTCTTTAGCTACATTTGCATTAGTCGGTTTTAGAGGAGCAGATCTGTAGAGTGAAGAGGCTGGTGTTGAGTACCCAATAGCTACACTGTATTTTGGAAGGTTTATAGTAGACTTGTCCATCTCTGGTCTGAATGGCTACAAGCACTTGGAGAGCCCTTGATGCACTCTTCGATTCCCTCTCAGATAAAAGTGAGTTGAAAAAAAGTGTACTCCGAGATCTCTGTGGCATGAACTAAAACACTGTAAGCTGCTTTTCATAAGCATGTTCCTAGTCAGAAGATGTAAGGGATGGTCAAGATCTCAGCATCTGTGAGAGCTGCGTGGCAAAGATCTGCTTGGGCAATGCAATCTGAAAGCACTCAGGCATTCAGTTTTTCCCTATGTGGGTGTAATGGTACAAAAGTACTGTTACTGTGGTGGGCACTCCTATAGGAGGCACAAGTCATCTGTCCACTGTAAGCAACTGTCGAAGTGCACCTCCAGAAGTATGAATTCTTGATAGTCCAGCTTGAAGGAAAAGATTCTCTAGTCTCTCATGGGTCTGATTTCTTATCAGCAGGAAATGCTGGTGCTCTATATAGAGTGGTACACTGATCCCATGTGAACCCCAGAAGTATTTTTATGCTAATTCAGCTGTATCCGTGCTTGTACCAAGATGCATGCTTTGGGAACTGGTCTCCTTATAACCAAATGCAGTGTACTTCACTAGTGATGCACATGGGCTCCAAATTCCCTTTGCAGCTGTAAAGATTGCCCTGCTGTTTGCTTAGAAGTTTGTTGGGTTTGTTGTTCTTTAAAAAACAAACAACTTGAGCTAATTTAGGGACTGTTATAAAGATTATATTCCAAAGTCTCTGCTGCCTAAACATTTTAATTTGTAGGAAGACATTTTCCCTACTATGTTAAGCTTTGCACAGGGCCATTATAAACCCCACTGCAACATGCTGATGAATTATTTTCTGCATTGCAACTGGTTAAGTTAGGTAGCCACTGTTTTTGCAAATGAAACAATACTTTGTGCTCCAATCAGCTGGTTCTGGAAGAGCTTTTAAGTAATAAAACCTATTCCCAAAGCTCTGTTGACCTCACCAGCATTACTGGTGCCTAAGAAAAAAAATACCTTTGCATTCAGAGACACTGAGCATCAGGGAAGTGTCATCATGAATCTGCAAACTAATTTGCATTGGTTACAACTGAGGGTGAGACGTTAGGTGAATGGAAAAAGCCATCATTTTGAGGAAAAGGGGAAAAAGAAGCAGACTTCGGACTGCAGTGTGTTAGAAATATAAGGAAGTAGAATAAATCTTAAGTGTCTTATTGCTGTCTTTCTAGTGAAGTTACATAACATCAGGATGTTCTTGTAAGACTTTTAGTTTTAAATGGCATTTATTTTGTTCAGTTTTTTGTTAGCTGAACTTCTAAAACCACAAATGGACCAGATCATGACATTGCATTCATTTTTGCAGCTCTTCAACTCCTTGCTACTGCAGACAAAGATGCCAGCTGCTTGTCTTTCCATCATCATGTTTTTCACAGCTTCTGCCATGTGTAGTTTGCCACTTCAGTGTGGCCCTGAGGCCACTCCAGTATTACACACCCTGTGCCATGTTTACCCTGGAGCACAGTAGGTTGAGGGCATCCTGTGTGATATTGCACCTACCTACACCACCTTACATGTTTTACAGCTATTGTTAGAGAAGCATAGCCTCAGTGCTTCTTAGAAGATCTTTCTCAGTGCCTTTTTATCAGAGATCCATTTCTGACTGTCACCATAAGGTAATGTATAGTCCCAACCAGATCATTCTGTGATCAGCCAATTTTTAAAGTTTCAAAAAACAGTTGCTGACATGTCTGTTTCTTATACCTGGCAGTTTGGCTGTCACAACCTCTAAGGCACAATGTTGAGAATCTCTACATGTGATTTTTACATATTAGACATTGATTGCCGGAGAACAAATATAACAACTAGGGACGATAGTGAGGGAGAGGGGCAGGAGAGGCTGTATCTAGAATAACACAGATATACCAGCAGGCAAACTGGTCATGTCACTTTCTTTCTGGCATCTGTAATTCCTGTCACCAAATAGATCTTGGTTCCTTTATGTCACCACTCAAAGAAACAGCAGTTAAATGTCTCTCTTCTTGGAGCAGGAAAGGGACTTTATGGCTCACAGCCCTGCTTGTGTAACAAGAACATCTCTGTTACCTTCTGTGCTGTTCGGTCCATCCTTTCATCAAAATGCTGTAGTAAGTGCTTCAACATTACACATTTGGACCAGGGAATGATGAAAAACTCTGTCTTTCTCTCCAATATTATGGAAATCCCTGGAAAGTTACCCATCCTGGCATTATTGTTCTCCTTGGTCAGAGCTGGGGCTCCCAGTATTCAGGAGAGTTGCAGCTGACAGGACAAAAACTTTGATATCAGAAATTTATTGGATATTCCACTATTCCAGTATTTCTGGATATTGGTGTGGGGATTAACTTCAATGGCTCTACAGTCATTGGAGGTGCCCAGATTCCTATAGAGAGGTATTTCCCTCTGCTGGGAAGGGCTGATTTGGGATCATTGCAGCCAGTAGTGAGCTAGCTTATTAGAGCAGTGTGAATTAATTCTATCACATCTTTTGTATTGAACACAGAAGGGATACTACTCAACCTCTAAGCAAAAACTGCCAAAAGAGATCATCCTGGCTTTTAGAGCAAGAGCAGCACTATGCAATTAATGAGAAGCACACGCAGCACTACCAATGGTATCACGTCTCAGTGGGCCAATCTAGATTGAAAAGTAAGGGGGAGTTATTATTCTTCTTTTGTCTATGTGAATGCCTCTCCTTGACAAAAAAAAAATTTACACAGCTTTTCTTTACCTAGTTTTCATGATTCTTATAAGGTCTTTGTTTGGGAACTCCTGCAACAGATTGTGTAATTTCTGCTTCTGATATTTTTTCTGGGTTTTCTGCTTCTTATCTGGTTTTGCCACCATGTCAAAGAAACTGATGAGAGCCCGATTTGCGCCTGCTGATCAGGGTGTCACGCCACAATTTACTCAGTGGGTTGATTTGTCAAATAAGGTGCTGCTTGATCAATTATGAAGTTATGAAAAGCAGCTTTTAATGGTATTGGAAGAAAGGGTGAGCTAAGACCTCATAGAATAAAAATGAGTGCGGGGAAGAAAAGTGCTGCATTTCACTTATCTGCTTTGGTGGCACTGCACTCTGTGGTGTTGTGCCCATCTGTATATCTGCTGCTGTCCCAAAGGGTCTGATGCTATGAACACTCGACAGAAGCACAGTTAACAGTGTTTTTCCAAGCTGGGCTGCAAGCTTGAAAATAAAATAATACACATGGGGAAACACCAAATAATTAAAAGGCAACAGTGTTTTTCCTCTTCCTTTTTGTTTTCCATACTTCATTAATTTTGAGGTATATTGTTGATGTCTGGCTGGGTTACAGTAGATCCATTTACTATTGCAATCCACCCTAATAGATTCCTGGTAAAGGACATGGACAATGAAGTCTACTCCAGGAGCAGCACTAGTCTTCCCAGAGTACACCAGAAAAGATAAACAATAACACAAACCGGAGCTGGTAAATCTTCTTCAGAAGTCTGGCTATTGCTTCTCTTGTTTTCACATATATTGACTTTATGGAATTTCCAAAAATTAACCAGAAAATCAAGGGGAATAGTGGGAATAAAATCAGAGAACCTGAACAGGAACCATAGCTCCATACTGTAGGAAGTAACTAAACCCACTCTTGAAGCCAGAGAAAAGGGGAAACATTTCTGATGATTGGTCATTTGCCTAGGGAGGCAGTGATGCCAACCAGACAGAGCTGAAAGGTGATTCAGGATAAATAAGCTCTGCAGCTGATTTTTGAGTATTCTTGTGCAAGTCTGCTCTCTATTTTGTGTCCCGGAGTTACAGCTGGGAAGGGTTCATACTGCTTGCAAGCCCTGACTGAAGCCAAGGACCAATGCTGAGCCACAAACTCCAGAAAGTGATCCTCAGAATGACCACTGCTGTCTTTGTTTTTACAAAAACTTCACACTTGCAAGGAAAAAAAAGATGGGGAGAAATAATAAGCAAACTTTCATAGTATAGGCTAATTCTTACTTGGCTTCAAATGAAAAACCACATGATGATCAGAAAGTTATATATTGGGGTTTTTTTCCCAAAGACTTAACATCAACAGTGGATTAAAAAAAAAAATTAGAAACATGGTATTATTACTCCAGATTGTTATAAATCCTATATGTAATACAGAAGTAGATGGAGGAGTTAAAGTTATTCCACATGTAACAGCTTCAGCAACAAATGTCCCAGATGGTTGCTTTTGGTGAAGGCTGATTTGCAGCGAGGTACAGGGCTGTTTTTAAAGGTACTGAGTAAAAAGTACTTGGCTCCTGCTGTCTTCTGTGAAAGCACATGGTCCCTCCCAGGAAGAGATGTGTCTTACCAGAACATATCCAAGAGCATTGATAATGTGCCAACTTCTAAAAGAATCAATATTAACTATGTTTTGCTGTGTTGTAAAGACAGGTTAAAGTAATACCAAAAGCAGCTGTTATGTCAGAGTTGGACTGGCTTACATCAGGTCTTAGTTTGGCTTTGTGCTTTTTATTGACTAAGAGGTTTTTTGATTGCAATGAGATCTACTTTTAATTAGCCCAGTTTGGAGGCTTGTACCCTGAGTCTTTGATAAGTTTACTTGATACTAGTGCAAACACTGAATATGCCATAGCTATGTCATCTTTGACTCAGAAATTTCTCTTGAGAAATACATCAATTGAGAATTTCTGTATGACAAGTACAGTAAAACAACATACCCATACTCCAGCCAGGTTTTCTCATTTTACCAGAGACCAACATTTTACTGCGTCAGCCTTGAAAACGCTTTTCCCCTGTTTCCTCTCTTAAATTTGTAAGTCATTTTAAGTGTCTCATTACACTGAAGGCTGGTCCAGAGTGGCTCAGAGTGATAGGGAGCAGCACAGTAATACAATTTTTGGCACCTTAGAAGAACACCCAGTCGTTTTTTGAAGCCTTTCATTCAAAATTAGCTCTATCTCCATAAAAGCTTGTTTCATTCTATTGCTACAGTCTTGATGGTTTTCTACTGCCTTTGAGTCAGTCACTTCAGTTCATATTGATTCTAAAACATTACTAATTGTTTTCCCTTTAAACTGACCCACTGATTTTTGAAATATTAGCATGTATACAGGCTGCTGATGTGAAAATGAATCAACTTTGTGGTAAAGTATATTATATATCCTGTAGCTTGAATGTTAGCCTGGTTCCCTGGAGGTTCGACAGAAAGATTTGTGGTCCATGCTTGGACTTTGGCACATCAACCAGAGTGTCCTCCAGGTCTCCACACACAAGCAGTACACACATACACATGCACGCTCATATTCAGGCATCTTTGAAGCACTCAGATGTGAATGTGTAAAGGTCTATTCAAAAGCTACTGTTAAGAAATAATCTATTTAGCCCATGGCAGTAATCAGGCTATGTGCTTATAAAAGCAGTAACAGGATCTTACCTCTTACTACAAGGGTTACTTTTTTTCTGGTAACTCCAGTCTATACCATGACCTTTGCTGATCATTCTTCCTCTTTCTCTGCAGTGCACTTGCTGCAGTCTCTCCCTGCCCAGTCTCTCCCTGTGGCCCCAAGGGTATGTTTAAACACCCCTTGCATGAGAATTATCAACTGGGATGGAGCCCTTTGGGTTTGGTTCTTATTTGCTGAATTCCCTCTGCTAATGAATGAAATATGCAGCATTCTTGCCTGTGTTTTAAAGAGCTGCTTAGATCTTAAAAATAACTTTTTAGAAAACAATTCTCCTTTACCTTCTCCCCTAAGCCAGACAACTCACTCATGTCCTGAGTTATATATATCTTTTTTCTCATGCTTTCCTAATAATGGCAGTGGTGTTTTTTTGGGAAAAGCTTCTTGCTTGTCAACAATTCCTCCTCTCCTGCAGCTAATTTCCTCACTGGGATCACAATTCTCTGCAATATCTTCATGGATTTCTTCTAGAACTGTTAATAAAACTTAGTTCTTTATACATAAGGATCTCTAAATGTAAACTGTCAGGATTTAGGAAAGTGACTAGCGATTTTTGCAAGTTCAAACTGAGATGCTGCAAGAAAGCTTATTTTTCTAGAGAATGTTCCTCTGCCTTCTGAAACTAAGTTTTGCTCAGTAAAGTGGTTCAGGTTGGATGCCCATAATGAAGCAACCAGAAAAGTGGATGCCTGCTACCCAGTAACCACCCCTCACTATGTGGCCTAGGAGCCCGAGCTGGAGCTTCATGTCCATCTCAGCACGCTGGAAAAACCACAGCAATCTCTACCAAGGCTGTGCCCCCAGTCCCCTCTGCTGCTTACACAATTGCTGTATGAGTCTTTCCAAGGCTACCACCCCAACCTGCCCCCCACACACACACATACACCTGCTCATCCTCCCATACAAAGCCTTCAGCACTTAACTTTCAGCTGGTGAACCTGCTAGCAAGGTTCCCAAACAGATGGCAAGTCTCGCGCATGAGACAAATTTCTATTTCTAGCCCCATTTTGCAGAACACAAGAGCTCTGGAAGAGACTTGCTCACAGCCTTGCAGTGAAATCACCGAGCTGTGATGAACAGCCGGATGCTTGGACCTCCCCAAGCACCTTCCTCCAGTCTTAAGGCCTGGGTGGGACTTGCCTTCCTGACAAGAGCTCTGCTTCTCTTTCAACCACTGCTGGCAAGACACCCCAGGAGTTCAGGCCTTCAGGCAAGCCAGTGGTCATGCCTTTAAAAACCAAGTGACCACAGACCATGAGAGATTAATTTTCAGGCTGTGTCTGACCGTCAGCCATGAGTTTCGTATCCCTCCATTAGACTGCAAATGTGCAGCACAAAGGAATAAAGAGTGATTGGAGAGTACAAGTACGCATGGGCCAAAGTGGAGAGCTGGTGAAAAGCAGATTTTTTTGGCTTTTCTTCTGTTTTATTCTGGCTGTTTGATACACTGAGAGGGTCTTACTGTGAGGAACAGTGGTCTCCTTCTCTCTCAGAAAGGGAAAGGTCACAGGTACTGCTCAGCAAAATGCCAGCTTCATGCTATCTCCAGTACCTGGAAAGTTGTTTTGCTCGTGAAGTTGGGCAGGTGATGGTCAGCTTTGACAGCCAGGCTGGAAACCAGTAAGAGGAGGTCCTTGCTCCAAGATATCACGGAGAAGTGGATGTCCCTACCCTCTCTGTACAGCCTTAGTGGAGTGAGAGAAAGGGAAATGCCACACCAGAGCTGGGAGAGACTGTCATACAGACCAACCGAGACAACTTCCAATTCTTCAGGCAGAGAACACAGTAATGTCAATTTGGAAAGGAGGGTGGATTTAGAGTTGCAGGTGCAAGAAGCTGTTGAGAAAGCTTAGAACTGAGCTGTTAGATCTCCTGAGTTGGCAAGAAACATACCCTGTTGACTGCTCTGGCCACCACAGGTGGTCTACTGGTTAGATAACTGAGTGTGGCCAAACTGTTCCTCTGCGTGCAAAAGCAGCACACCTGTATTATGGTGGTTTTGAAGCAGGTGTCTCGTGGGAGTGAATCCTTCACAAACGAGTTTTTTGTAGGCTGTTTTAATAAATCAAGAAAGAAAGCATATTCTGACCAGCAATTCCTTGTTATTATTTCAGCTAACTGCGAACTCTGCTACTATTTTGGCTCAGCCACCTGCTCACAAAGCTTAGTTTGTTGCTAAGTGTCAAAATACCCTAAATCAGAACTGATGTCTCAGCTAGCAACCAAGCAGCAGTAACACTAATGAGTCTGCAACATGATTTACATGCAGGATCTCAGTGCCTGCTACTATAAGAAGAGCTATAGAGACTAGTAGGTCTGTATGAGCTTAGACATAAAAATTTATCACAATTGAGATCACTTCTTAAAAAAAAGGAAAATCATATTGAAATGTATTCAAGGGATTTAGAACATTTTAGTATCATATACTCCCTTCCTGAATTACTGAAAATTTAAATTTATGCTATATAAGAAGCCTTAAGTAAATATTTTTCAGACATGATACAGATGTAGTTTTTGGATGTTGTAGGGCTTTTTGTTTTTCTGGTTTTGACCAGAAATCAGTATTTTTATGTAGGACAAATAAAAGCTACATTTCATTTTGAAGTACTTGACTCTAGAAGCAATATGGTCAGCAGGTCAGAATTTGGCTATCAGGATGTTTGGATTACGGCAGCATGCTACTTTGTTTCTACTTTGTTTGCTCTGGTTGACTCTGAGTATGCTCTAGTCAGCAATGATTGGTTGCAAAGCTCATTAACATTGCTGAAAAATGTTCCTGTGTGCAAGTGATGAGGCTCCAAACATCCGAATATTCATCAGTGGTGACTCAGAGACCAGAAGACATTAACTCATAACAACACAAACCGTGATGCTGATACTCCCAAACATTTTGAAGTCTGGGATGGCTGGGGTAATTAATTACATAAAATAGTCTTGGTGGGCAACAACTGATGACAGTTGAGCAGTGGGACCGGCAGGGAGCATGGGACATCTGCAGACCCTCACCTGGGGTTCCTTTTTCTGGTGATAGTTGATAAATGCACAGGAAACATCAGCATTCAGTTTTGACCTTCATTCTTTGAAAGCATACAGGGAAAATCAAGGGGGAAAAAGTGGGTAATAATCTCTTCCCCTTTCTTTCCCTCGTTAAACCAGCAGGCTTGACCCAGAGGTCTGCCAAACAGTATAGCCCTGCTTTTCCTCTTCTCTCTCTGCCCCAGTTGGAACCATCAGTACCTCAAACTGTGCTATGGTGGGAGACTCGCCTGGCAAGTCAGCTGCTCAGCAGCTGGGAGGTTGCAGACATTTGCAACCAAGAGGCCCAATTCAGAGATGCTGGTAGAACGGCTGGAGACTGGCAGGATCAGGGCAGAAGGGTCAGAGGGTCTTAGTTTGGGAAAGAGGAATAACAGATCAGAGCAGAGGAGAGTAATTTGCAGCACCCAGAATTAGCTTACTCAAGCAGAGGTAAAGCTAGATCTCATAGGTACACTTGATACTTCAGTTTTAAAACTACATCCAGTTCAGCAAAGCACGAGAGCACGTGATGATGTGCACGTATGAAGTAATCACAGACATGCCAACAGATGAAGCACGTTCATCCTGGACACTCTGCAGAAACACACCTAAGTACATTTTTGGCATGGTGCACAGAAAGATAGCTTTATATATAGCCATCGGTGAAATGAAGAATATTAGTAATGCCAACTATCTTATTCATAAAAAACCTTACTATAAGAACAGGAAACTAAATAAAATGCATATACTGCCTCCTTTCTCCATCACTACACGATGTACAGTAAAAAGGTATTTAAAGCAGCTATAATTGGGTAGAGACTAGCTTGAAAGTGTTCAGAAAGGACATAATTACAGTAATCAATGCAATAATGTGAGATAGGACCTTGTATTATGACTAGACTTGCACCTTGATTCAACAGCTTTTTCCCTAAAGCTGTGCCCTGAAATTTAGGTTGTTTTGCTTTCTCAGGTTGTGGCTGAGAAGACATGAAGCAGCATTTCCTCCATCACTGCTCCATTTCAGATGATGAAGTCTGACCCTGTCAGACCCACCCACAGCCTCACATGTTCTGTTGAGGAGCTGGAGAAGAACATCGACTTACTCACCAGACCACCGTTCACTTATAACAAAGTCAGTGCTACCCTATACATCCATTAGCCAGAGTTTTAAACATCACACAGAAAAACAACTGCCTAAAATTTTCATGAACTGAGATATTGGTCCCTGACACATAAATGGAATTCTATCTCCAGCACAACAACTTGTCTTGCTGCACCTGTAAAAATCTGCAGGGCTAGACCCCTGCCTGGCAAATGCCAACCGAGCAGCCCAAGCCACCATTCCCTGTTTCACTGTTTTAAAACAGGCAGCAGAGCCTCTTTGTTGCTCTTCATCAGGCCCTGGCCCAGTCAGATTGGCGAGCCACAGTGAGTCACCAGTCACCTGGTGTCACAGGACAGTGTTCGAGCTCTGGGGAATGAGGAAGGTGAGGCACTCACTGTACAAACCTAAATGGTCACACCAGGATTGAGACCACAACGCTGCCTTTAATGTAAAGGATACTGAAGCATCAGTCAACAGGTATTCAGGTTTTCTGGCTAGGCATGCCATAAACCTGTTTCCTGTGGTGGCAGAAGGGTACCCACCTACCAGGAGTTTCTCCAAAGACTGGAGAACATGTAGACATTATGGCCCATAAGAATCCATTTTAAGAAGGGACTTCTACATCGAAGCATGGGGTGGCCCTGCAAACACTCTTCTCATGGCCTGAGCTTGTAGTAAAGCAAGGAATACTTCAACAAAGGTCTGAGAGACTGAATTAGATGTAAAGCTACCTAGGTTTCCAGGAATGTCTGTATGAAACATAGACAGATATTCCTACAATTGTCTAATCAGCTACACACCAATGATGGAGTCTGTATAAAGTAGCCAAACTTCCTGGTTTTGTGCTCACTCTTATGATGGACCATCTACATGAAAAGAACCAAAACTACATTTGTAAGTGTTGGGTGGGGAGAGGCATCTTTGGATGTCTCAGTCAGTCAACAGTAAGAACTTTCTAAAGATGAGGTGATGTGAGATCCCCTAGCCCCAGAGCAATGAGAGTGCCAGCAAAACAGTTGCAGCTAGCGTTTTCTTTGTGCCCTGCAACTGCTGGAGGGACCTTCCTACCACTACAAGTGCACAGATCTTTAGAAATATCTCATGGCATCCATGCAGGCCTTGATAATGAACAAACTTTATTTGGAGTTCTGTGATAATTCAAAGTAAAATACTTTATCACATCCTTTGCTCGAGTCCCAGCACCATTGTATTCCTCAAAACCTTGTGCTTATCTACGTGAAGGTCCAGCTGTGTCCAGTTCAACAATCCATTGAACAGCATCACCTGTGTGCCAGGCACCACCAACATTTTGTAGCACAAAAGCCTGAGTGCCTCGATCATGATCAAGGAATTCTGAGGCACTTTTCAGCAGTCAGGCTGTAGATGACAGGGGAACATGAGATTTACAAGGCTGCTACTTGAGTTAAACTGTGAGGACTCTGCTACAATTTGCACAGGTCTTCAGATGCTACTCAGAAGATGGTAGTATGTAGAAAAGCACATTATCTAGGGCTGCTGGATGTGTCTTCAAATCTAGGAGGTATGTGAGAGAGGAATTTCTATTCTGTTATACTGGTGCTTGGCTAGTTCTTGCACTCACCACATTCAGCTTTGACTGATACAAGACAGTTGGTTGAGACAGAAGGTCAGATCACATTTGATTGTTTGGATGATTCAAGCAGATTCTGTCCCTCTTAACAGAGGTACTTTCATGTGGCAGGGAAATATGTCCAGATCATGGCAAACTCATGTGTGTCCTCCAAGATGACACTGGAGCATTTTTTGAGGGAGTGTGAGTGAGAGGAGAGCAGCTCATCATCACAGCTGAGAGATACACCTCTTGCTTCAGATAATGAAGAGTGCAAAAGAAAACTAACACTTTTTCTCATAGAGAGAGAATTTCAGTGAGAGAGGCTGGCAAATCCAGCCTGGTTGGTGGAGCAGGGACAGAAGAGTCTGCCATGTGAAAAGAGAGGTGATAGAGAAAGGGAAAGTATTAGAAAGGTTGGAATTGGAAGTGAAGGAAACAGAAAGAGGCATCTCAAGAGCAGGCAGTAGCATAGGTGTTACTAGTCATGGTGCAGAGTGATACAGAAGGTTATGGAGACAGAGGACTCTTCTGATGTATGCAAAGATAGCATGTGCTTCTTGACCCTTGTGGGGATCACAGTCACGTGAGTTTTCAGGCTCATGACTAACTTGGCACAATTTGGGTGAAGGACCAGGATGGCCTCAGGCAGACTACTGATCTTCTCCATGCTGGCGTCAAGTTTATCATCAAGTAGCTAAAGACACTTAATCTGTCCAGACTGGAGAAGAAGGGACTGAGGGGAGACTCATTGCAGTCTAAAGCTTCCTCACAAGGGGAAGCAGAGGGGCAGGCACTGATCTCTTCTCTCTGGTGACCAGTGCCAGGACCCAAGAGAATGGCATGAGCTTTGTCAGGGGAGGTTTAAGGTGGATGTGAAGTAAAGCTTCTTCACCTTGGGTGGTTGGGCACTGCAACAGGGGAAGTGGTCACAGCACCAAGCCTATCTGCGTTCAAGAAATGTTTGGACAACACTCTCGGGCACATGGTGTGTTTCTTGGGGCTGTTCGGAGCAGGGCTAAGAGCTGGACTTCGGTGATTCTTATGGATCCCTTCCAACTCAGGATATTCTATGATTCTGATTCTTTGATCTTTCCAGAGGTGGTGCAGCATAGGGCAGATGCCTCCTCAGCAGGTGTATCTTATGATGTGCAGTGTGGGTGCACTTGGGACAGACAGCTCATGAGGGGTGAGGACACTGACAGAGCGGTGTCAGTGAGCAGCCCTGTGTAAAACAGTGACAAGATGGTTATGCTGACCCCATAGTCATTTAGTTCACTGTTCCCTGCCTGCCAACGGCCATATATTATTTTTCAACCAGCTGGTTCCTGGGCTTGGGACCCTCTTTCATGAAATGTGTTTCGTTCAATATCCAGCGCTGCCATGTTGTGGTCCTTGACTTCTTGCTGGAAGATGAGTGGAGTTGAAAGGCTCCACCACTGAATGGTACTTCAGCATAGATTAGGGGTAGGGGGGAAGGAGGAATCATTTGAAAATGTTGATGTCACAGCCCTTCCCTCTTCCCTTTTACCTCTAGCTCTCTAATAAAAACATTAATCTAAAAAAAAATAATAGAGAAGACTTCCACATTGACTTATGAAACCATCTTTGCTCAAGAGCTGCAAGATATCATCAGCTTGGGCAGCCTGTCAGCAGGTCAGCTCTGTGACAGAGGTTTATTAACAGGGCTGACAAGGTTGTGCCGGTCTGTCTGTGCCAGCAGCAAATCACAAGGTTTCTAATTCAAAGTTCCTTATTAACAGCAGTTCCTGTTCCTTGTTTTTATTTGTAGGACTGATTGAGGGCACTGTAAATCTGTAAGTGAGCAGTCCAAGGACTTGAGTTGGAGTCTGGGGGCAGTCTCAGAGGGGAACAGCTTTATAAGTATGTGATGCTGCCTGTGATTCCCCTGGTTTGCTGAGATAGTAGCTCCAAAAAAAGGAGCATGCAAGGTAATACACAAGAGAAGAAGGTTACCCATGAGTTACCCGTATTCTTAAGCTCTCTTGCCTCTAGAGAATGGCACTCTTGGAAATACACAGCTGTCATGCAGACCTCATCAGATAAAAGGCAGTTTGCCTGAAAAAAAAAATTGCTTTATTTACTGAATTCTGATGCTTTGTACCAGATGACTCATTGTCACACTTCTTTTCCCTCTTCTCACTGAACTAGAATCATGTAGCAAGTTACTTTCATCCATTGTGGCTTGCTGATAAGATGAAAGGACAAATTTTAAACTTTTAAACTAGATTTTTCCTATCCTGTCAGAGATTGGGATTATTAAATTTTTCTCTCTGGTCATCTGGTTGGCGTTTGGAGCCGTTTAGCATTAGTGACCCCAGACCTAAAATTCAAATATTTTATAGACTTCTATGCATTGTTTTTGGGGCCTCAGGGTGGGGGGATGAAGGTCGTTTGAAGTCACCAACTCTGCTTGTTGGATTTTAGCCAAGGACATTTGCATAAATATCCTCTTTGGGTATGATATTTAAAAATCACCCAAATTACAGTTTTCCTTGTTGTTTCCCAGAGTCTGATCTAGCTCTCTACAAAGCTGGCAAGAGAATTATTTGATTTTAATTAGAATTGGATAAATACTCAGAATACAATGGACGAGCTATTCATTTTGCATGAAGTCATGAGAGTACAACTGGCTTCAATAAAGATGTGCCAATTTACAGCATGTGAAGAACAGACAACATACTGTTTCTTAACAGCTAAAAAAGTGCACTAACTTTACAATCACGGGTTGATCCTAGAATTTAGGTGTCAAAACATTTTGATTTGAGCCATTTGAGGCAACAGGTGGGGTGAATAATGAAAAGCAAATATTTTCTCCTACTAGTAGTTCCACCTCTGTTATTCTTTCATGTAATGTGTTAAAATCCCAAATTTTTGCATATGAGACATTTTGGTGTGCGCTAAGGGGAAAGCAACACAGTCTAGAACAGACCTTCTAGTAGAGCACATCCCCCAGCTTTTAGACCAGAAGCAGCAATATGAGTATATTTGGCAGATTATGAAAGCTAGGCAGACAAATAGACCAAGCCCTTAATTACGTGTCCTGGAGAATTTCTAGATCCTGTTAAATTGCTTTATTCTATTTTTACTAAATGAGAAAAAGGTCCACATGTGGGAGGCTCAATTTGTAGAGGAATAAGAGAAGATTAAGACAAGAGCACTACTTTATTACATATATCTGTTTTCCTTATAAAAAAGGTAATTAGTTAAATTAATTACTTTAATTAAACAGACCTATTATACTAGCTTTTGATCACTTTAAATAATGACACAACACTTGTGAGGTAAAGTTCACCTAAGAAAAGTCATCAGAGTGGCCATTTGGGCTCAAAGGGGTGGCTGTAGTTGATGCATAGCAGGATTTTATGTAGATAGAATTAGGATAAAGAAAATTGATTTTAACCAACCATGAGGACCACAGAAAGAAATTATCACACTCCTTAAGGGAACAGAAGTGCAGTCACCCCCCATGGGAAGAGAATTAGACTTTGTTTCTCAATGAAGCTGAATTTCAGCAAGATTCAGTAATTAAACTGCTTGCTTTAACAGTCAGGATATTTGCAGCCAAATGAATGTTTCTTCCTGCTTAATTGATAGGAAGGCACATTTGCATTCGGGGCTTGCCTAAATCACAGCCGCATCAGGCATTTTTTTTTACTTAGAGGCCAAAGACTGGAGATGAATCTGAACACTCAGTAGAAGCTAGAGGTCAAACCCCACCACCTGCACTAGTGTTGAACTCCAGTGCCTGCTCCTCCAACCACCACAGTGAGCCCTCCTTGTCACTAGCTATTCTCATCCACCGATGGGAAATTTTGAGATAGAAATGGCAACTCCTTCAAAGTTATGCGTTTCACAGGCAGCTTATCTGTTTTAAGTTGCACTGGTATATGTTGAAGAAAACATTTGCCTTGGGCTCTGAGCCAGTTTGATTGCAGTTATTAGTGCTTGGACAAGCTGTCACAGGGAATGGGCCACCGTCACATGAGAGCTGTGTGTCACCAGCATGTTATGAGGAGTTACACAGAATAAGGGGTTAGAGGCATTTGAGATTGCTTGGGATTCCCCCTGAATTTATAGCATTTTGCTAGTGATCCGAAGGCAATTTCTGTGATGCTCCTTTTCTCCAGGTTTTATGAATTAAAAATAGAGCTGGCCATTTGCACTGGCCTCTGCCTCCTCCCCGCCCCCTTCCCCTATCATCATCAAATCTGTGAGCTGTCACCCACTGTTTTTTTCTGGAATACAAAGAAGTTGGTCCCAAAGGGTACACCGAGTGCAATGCCAAACATTGTCTCTGGGGCTGGCTGACATCCCTGGCCACTGCCTGCAGCACCCCAAGCTCCCAGAGCCTCTGGTTCAAGCCCTTCCTGCACCACACAACAAAGCTGATCATCCCACTGCTGTCTGCAAAGCAGGTGTGACAAGCCAGAAGGAGACGAGGGAGGAGAGATGAAACAGCAAAGGCTGGGAAAAGAAGTGAATCTGAGGAGAGAGAAAGAGAAGAGGAAGGAGCCAATTATTATGGCATTTCAGTGGATTGGTAAGGAGGAGAATAACTATGTCCGGGAAGAATTACATTTGCTCACTCCTTTCTAAATCAAGACTTGTAAACTAAAGTGAAGAAAATAATTGGGGAAAACAAGACGCAGGTGCAAAGCAGGAGACAATGCGTGGCTGGTAATGAGGAAGAGGGTTTTTCTTTGTCGCATGGAGGAAATGCCAGGGTAACAAGGGAAGCAGATGATGCTTTCTGGTAGCTTGAGTGAAAGGTAATGTCAGGGAAGTCAGGAGGGGACAAGACTTGCCACTTCTTGTTTTTTTCAGTCCCCATAATGGCCCTTTTTATCAGATTACAAGATTATTTGAACTGGAGAAAAGAGTGAAAATGAATGTCTTGCTGCTTATACATGAAGGACAGCTGGGCAACAGCCAAGTGGAGCGACTCTGATGGATCCCAACTGGAGACAGAAACACACCAGTGGGAAGAGAAATACCAAAGGTTCTCCCACAGCTTGTGTACAAGCAAATTTCCCCCTCACCTTCTCAAGATCCCTGGAAAATTTGAAGCACTGGAAAACTATTTTCTGTAAGATAACCAACGAGGCCAGTTACTAAATGGGAATCTTTATGGAAACAGACTATAGACAGCTGCTTAAGGGATTGTTTTCCTTAAAACTTCAAATTTGTTATAAGATTATATGAAGGAATTTTAAGTTGGATATTACCAAAAGAAGGCTGCTCTGCAGCCCCTGAGGGAACAAAGGACTAGATACTGGCCAAGCTGCTGCTGCAAAGCACCACCATGATGCCTACTTAGACCCATGTCTGGAAAAGCCACCAACTGCTCTTGACAGTGACAGCTAATTCATAGCTGCAAATGCAGACTGATGTTGTCATGTTGGTCCACAGATCAGACAATACACTCCTGGGCTTGCCAACATCAGGGCTTGACATGAGTCATAAACTTTGAATGTATGGATTGATTACATTAACAGGAGGAAGCCACAATACTTCTTAGAGGAACATTATTTACTTCGAGGCCACTGAAAGGTACAGTGTGGCCTACTCCAAGAAGTAAATATCACCACCCCAACTGCATCTTCCACCAGTCATCAAGACATTACTACAACAGGTTGGCAACACCACCTGCAGCAGCAGCGAGAACATGACTCAATGATTCCTGCAGTAACTCTCTCCCTCCTACGTAATTTTCATTCACTGCCTTATTTCTCTTCTTCTATATGTTGCTTTTTGTGGTTGTTAGCTAATAACCAGGTAAGCCAAAGTCACCTTTTATCATGTGTAATCCAAAAAGCATCCTAAAAGTAATACCCATGGCAGTGAAACATAGTTAGAAGCTTGCCAGTTCCTGATGCAGCTGCAATGACTCTGTGTTTCTCCAGACAGGTTGCTAGGAAAAAAATCAGTTCGGAAGACAGTAATCTTTGACAAGGGATTTGGTCTGGTTTTTTTGTTTGTTTTTTTTTTTCACTTTGTATGTGGTTTGCATGTTGTCTCTTTCAATAAGCAACCAGAATGAATAGCCACTCCCATAGGTCAGGAAGGATTCCCAACTCTTCCTCTATCACAATGTAGGACAGTGTAAAATCAACCCTACATTCACCGACAATATAGTAACATTTAAATTATTCCCTCTAATTGGTAAGGGAGAAGAAAAAAAAAGATGTTCATACAACAAAATTTACTGTCTTATATATCAAGTGCTTTAGCTGCTTGCCCCTCCCTTTTTGTGTCTTCAATAAGAAACTGAAAAATTCTTTAATGCTGGCTATTAATACAAATACAAGCCAACAATTACTTGCTATAAACCCCTGATTTAAAACTGATTGTTTAATCTTGCAGCAGTAAACTTTACATGAGATGTAAACCTGATTCTTTCTTTAGCCCAGGACACTCCTTTATCATCAAAATGTACATCAAAAGGCAAAATTTAGCCTGGAGTAGCTCTTCTTTTATGATCTTCCACGCAAATATTACTTTTCTATCTCCTGAGGCCATCCAGATATCCTGAAGAAATTAGGGACAAAGATAGAGCAATTCTCAGCTTGAGTGATTAAATCAGCTTGATGGAAATCCAGGATCAGTTAAGAACATTTCTTCCCAACTCCCTGAGCTCCTGGTGGGCTCAGCTCTGGGGCAGGAATGAGCCACTACCCACGTCCTTAATCACAACTCCTGAGAGATGGCATGTGTGTTGTCTGCTGCACTGTATAGGGTATGTCTCCCAGTTAGAAAAGTCCAGAATAGTTTTCTCCTAAGTTTATCAGGCTTATTCAGATCACACTAATTTAGATCTCACTTCAAAGAAAAAAAGAATGCACCCCATGTGTGCCATGACTTTACACTATTTTCTTGCCTTTAAGAAAAAACAGTATGTTAACAATTCAGCTGGTGCAAATTTCACTTAGTGTCTGAAATAACCAGAATGTATTTCAAAATAAATTCTTTACTTCTGCTGTAATTTTCCCCAGACCTGAAGAATAATGAACAGTTTTATGTCCCCCATCAGCTCTGTGGGTCCTCAGTGGAATTCTTCTCTCCAGCTTTCCAAGTTCAGTCACTTTCTCAAGATGTAATTTCAAGCTAATAAGACTAATAGTTCTGTGCCTAGCAGTCCTCCACAGTCAAGGACCTGGAACAGGATACACAGGAGAGATGTTTGTTTTGGGTTTGTTGGGGAGGCGGGTTTTGCCTCTTGTGACAAGTGTCATCATAGAATTTTCTCAAGTTACTGAAACTGCTCCTGGAGTTTGTTACACTGCTGACTTCTAAGTCAGTGCATCGATGGAATCTGCACCCTTATACACTTTGTGGAGCTCATTACATTAATTGTTTGACCTTTCCTATAATGAAGTGAACATACTGCTGCTCTCACTACTGTCCTTTCTGTGTGACGCTTCCAGATCTATGGTGGGAAAACAGATTCTCTCGGGCGAACAACTGGCTGACAAGTCAGGTAAAAAGGTTTCTAGTGGATGGGGTAACATCAGGCTGGTGATTGATCACTAGTGGGGTTCTGTAGCACTCCATGTAGAGCAAGTGCTCCTCAACGTTTTCATAAAGAACTTGCATATAGAACTTGAAAGTATAATAAGTTTGTTGATGATACTAAGCTGGGAGGAGCTGTTGACTCCCTTGAAGGCAGAGAGGGCCCCTCATAGAGACCTTGACAAATTAGAAGGCTGAGCAATCACCAACCATATGAAGTTTAACAAGAGAAAGTGCTGGATTCTGCACCTGGGATGGGGCAACCCAGGACGTACGTACAGACTGGGGAATGAGGTGATGGAAAGTTGTACTACAGAAAGGGACCTGGGAGTCCTGGTCAATGGCAAGCGTAATGTGAGTCAGCAGTGCCCTGGCAGCCAGGAGGGCCAACCATGCCCTGGGGGGCATCAGGCAAAGCATCACCAGCCAGTCGAGGGAGGGGATTGTCCTGCTCTGCTCTGAACTGGTGTGGCCTCACCTTGAGTATTTTGTGGCAGTTCTGGGTACCACAATATAAGATATAAAGCTACTAGGGAGTGTCCAAAGGAGGACTATGAAGATGCTGGAGGGCCTTGAGGGGAAGCTTTATGAGGAGTGGCTGAGGTCACTTGGTCTGTTTAGCCTGGAGAAGAGCAGACTGAGGGGAGAACTCATTGCAGTCTACAACTTCCTCATGAGGAGAAACAGAGGGGCAGGCACTGATCTCTTCTCTGTGGTGACCGGTGGTAGGACACAAGGGAACAGCATGAAGTTGTGTCAGAGGAGGTTTAGGGTGGATGTAAAGAAAAGGTTCTTCACCAGAGGGTGGTTGGGCACTGGAATGGGCTCTCTAGGGAAGTGGCCACAGTACCAACCTGACAGATTTCAAAAAGTGTTTGGACAATACTCTCAGGTACATGGTGTGAGTCTTGGGGCTGGTCCTGTGCAGAGTCAGGAGCTGGACTTTGATGATCCTTGTGAGTCTCTTCTAACGCAGGATCACAGAGTCATATCATGAATACTTCACTGTTTTTTTTTCTTCTCTGTCCAGTTGCAGAGGAAAGTGAGACAGCAGCTGTAGTGAGTACCTGGACTCTAGCCAGGGTCAGCCCACTACATAGTCCAATATGGAGAGAAATACCGCGTGGATCCTTGTTAATGGTAGCAGATGCCCTGTTCAGTTCCAGGCAACTCACACATGAAAGGACATGAGGGACCTCTGACAGGTGCTGCTCAGGCAGCTGCTGCCATACGGAAGAATGATACAGTGAGTGAACCTGAAGATGGTTCCTTAAAAACCTGTAAATGTTAAAAAACCTAATCAATAAATCATAACTATGGTCACAGTTTTCAACTCTACCAATTTAAATAGCATTGCTAGGATGGATGTGAGATTAGAACCTCTTGGCCTGAAAATAACACTAGTTTTAGCTATCTTGAAGAGAGAGAGCTGAAACAACCTGGACCATCACCCAAAATAGAGGCTGCACATTGTGGCCAGTGAAAAGTCACATGGTGTGACTGCCTATGCTTTATAAACTGAATTATGATGAAGTACATGGCTCTGAACAGAACAGCAAGAAAAGAGGAGGAAAGGAAGAGAATGTCATAAATATTGGAAGAAAAACACACGAGAGAAAGGGGCATAAGTAAACAAAAACTACTATATTAAAGTAAATTTCTAGGTGGGAAAAAACCAAACAAATAACATGGAGAAGAAAACCAGAAATATTATTTCTTGATGGTGGATTCTTACTGTACAAGGGAAAACAAGACATATTCCCACAATGGATCACACGAAGGAAAGAACCAGCTCCATCAACCATTCTTCCAGCAGTCTAAAATTGAGGATGAAGAAAGTAAAAGAAACAACCAGGATGATATCCAGAGAGATCCTTTTTTTTAAGCCCACGAGCTGCAAAGCCAAGAAATACAAGGTTAAATGTAGGCCAGCTGCAGAGCTGGATGTGTCCCCAGTGAGCAGAACATGAGCTAGGATTTGAGAAATCTGATAGCACTTCAGATTTATCTTCCACTTCACAGTGCTGCATTTTAGTCTCACTGATGTGAAATAGAAATCTTTCCTACCTACCAAAACAAGCAGTAAGAGAGAAAGTAATTTAGCACTCCGGAGATGCTGGTGTGGTTTGCTGCCAGTAAGACAACTGAACAACAAGAAGGAAAGGCCAGCTAGGTTTTCATTTTATCTGGGATTTCTCTGCTTGAATAGAGCCAGCAAAGCTCCTACAACTTACAGCTCTTTAGCCCAAATATACTTTCAATGCCAGACCTGAGTCGCATCAAAGCTGTGGGAGTGTGGTCACCTGAGCAGACACTGAGAGGAAATAAGCCATAAGGTGATGCTGGTGTTAATGGTACCCAGCTGCCTGCAACCCGGCACTGCGCCTGCATCAAAGGCTTCTAGCAAAAGGCATGCTAATCAATAAAATTTACAACTAAATTATTTGGAAAAGTAATAGATAAACTATATACCTTACTACATAAAATATAAAATTTAATTCTATTTTTGAACTAGGAAGTCCAGCATGAAGATTATTTTGACTGTCCAAAGGAGCAGGGCAAGTCAACTCCCCTTCTCCCCCAGTGGAGACTGGGGGTTGTCTTGGCCACAGTGACCACAAAGGGATAAAGTTTAAAATCTGTTGACAGGAGAAAAAATGCCAGCAAAACCTCAGCTATGGACATGAGGAGAGCAGAATTCAGGCTGCTCAGGGAATTAGTAAACAAGGTCCCCTGGGTGCTGAAGTCCATCAGTGCTGATCACTTTTTAAACATCACCTCCTTAGGCACAGGAGCAGGCAATTCCCAAATGTTGGGAGTCAAGCAGGTGAGGCAGAAAGCCAGCTTGGCTGAGCAGGGATTTTCTCTTGGAAATAAGGCAAAAAAGGAAGTTGTATGCCCAATGGAAGCAAGGTTAAGTGACATGGGAAGAATTCAGAGATGCTGTTTGCACTGTAGGGAGAAAATTAGTGAAGTCAAAGCTCAGGTGGAGTTGAATCTGCCAGAAATGTGGGGGGGACAATAAAAAGAGCTTTTACAAATACATTGATGGCAATAGGCAGTATAGAAATATCATCATCCTATTCCAGGATAAGGATGGTCACATCACAAACAGGGACAGAGACAAGGCAGAGGTGTTTAATGCTTTCTTTGCCTCTGTCTTCAACACAGATGACAGATCAAGGGGGTCTCAGTGCCCTGAGCTGGAGGACCATGAGTGCAGGAATTATCAACTCCCAGTGGACCCTGAAATTGTCTGAGGTCTGCTGCTTCAGCTGGATCCCTGCAAATCCATGGGGCCTGATGGGATTCATCCCAAAATTCTCAAAGAGCTGGCTTATGTCATTTCAAAACCTCTCTTGATGATTTTTGACCTGTCTTGGGAATCCAGCTGACTGGAAGGTGGCAAATATTGTCCTGATTTTCAAGAAGGGCAAGAAGGACTCCAGAAACTACAGGCCTGTCAGTCTTGCTTCAGTGCCTGGTAAAGTTATGGAGAAGATTATTCTGGGAAGTACTGAAAAACAATGAAAGACAACACTGTCATCAGTCACAGCCAGCATGGCTTCATGAGAGGAAAGTCCTGCTTATCAAACCTGATTTCCTTTTATGACAAGGTAAGGCACCTAGGTGACCAAGGGAAGCCAGTTGATGTAATCTGTGTGGATTTCAGTAAAGCTTTTGAGCCCTCCAGGGCTCCATCTTGGGTCCTGTGCTCTTCAACACCTTCAGAAATGACTTGGGTGCAGAACTGGAAGGGATAGTAAGCATGTCTGACACAAAACTGGGAGGAGCTGTTGACTCCCTCAAAGGCAGGGAGGCCCTGCAGAGAGACCTCAGTAAATCAGAGGACTGAGCAACCAGCAACCATATGAAGTTCAACAAGGTAAAGTGCTGGATTCTGCACCTGGGATGTGGTAACCCTGGATGTAAGTGCAGACTGGGGAATGAGGTGATGGAAAGTTGTACCACAGAAAGGGACCTGGGAGTCCTGGTCAATGGCAAGCGTAATGTGAGTCAGCAGTGCCCTGGCAGCCAGGAGGGCCAACCATGTCCTAGGGGGCATCAGGCAAAGCATTACCAGCTGGATGAGGGAGGGGATTGTCCCGCTCTACTCTGCACTGGGGCAGCTTCACCTTGAATATTGTGACAGTTTTGGGCACCACAATATAAGAAATGTATTAAGTTATTAGAGAGTGTCCACGATGATGAAGGGCCTTGAGGGGAAGCCGTATGAGGAGCAGCTGAGGTCACTTGGTCTGTTCAGCCTGGAGAAGAGCAGATTGAGGGGAGAACTCATTGCAGTCTACAACTTCCTCACGAGGAGTAACAGAGGGGCAGGCACTGATCTCTTCTCTCTGGTGACCAGTGACAGAACCTGAGGGAATGGTCTGAAGTTGTGTCAGTGGGGGTTTAGGTTGGATATTAGAAAAAGATTCTTCCTCCAGAGGGTTGTTGAGCACCCAGGCTCCCGAGGGAAGTGGTCACAGCACCAAGCCTGACAGAGTTCAAGCAGCATTTGGATGATACCCTCAGGCTTATGGCATGACTCTTGGGGATGGTTCTGTGCAGGGCTAAGAACTGGACTCGATGATCCTTGTGGGTTCCTTTCAACTTGCCATGTTCTCTAATTCTGTTTTAAGCTGCTTGCCCAGTTTTCTCTAATTTTCCTAAGTTTGTCTTTTCATTCACAAATTTCTTGTATAGACAGAAGAGGGTTTCCCATTCTGTTTTTCATGTAAAAGCACAGCAATTTAGTAGGTAGACAGACTTTTCCTTTAAATAAGAGCATAGGTTGCTGCTGACACGAAGCAGATTAAAAGTAGAGGTATGTGTTAAAATAATTGCACTGCAGAATTCTTCAAATTTAACAATGTCCTTGTCAAAATATTTATAGAAGAATAATTTTTCTGAGAAGAAAGTTAAATAATCACATTACATGCTTCCATATCTTGAGTTTTGAGATAGGGTGTTTTAAAATAAAATTTAAAAAAACAAAACCAAAAACAAACAAACAAACCAAAATACCACCTTAAAATCCTGTACCAACAAGAAATCCCAGTTTCAATGTAAAGACTCATTTCTTTAAGATGCCTTGTCAGATTAACCACAGACTTTATACACACAAAAATTCTGCTCTGGCTAGAGAAAATAATTGAAAATTTGCAAATAGAAAGCAGCTCTTTCTTTCAGAAAGTCAGAAAAAGGAGACTCAGCATGTAAAGCTAGGTGTAATCTTCACAATGGAATCACTGGAATATTCTTCACATATGAAATATTTTAGGTTTTAAACTCTACAGCTTGTAGTCTCACTGTATTGCATTTATAGAGTATCAGACTGCTAGGCTTCCTATTGTTTTTCCTGACACTTCTTTTTCTGTTTCAAGACCTTCTATTGGAAAATGGTAGAATCCAAACCCAGATGTAGTAATTGAACAGCTGCCCCACTTTTGAGATGAATGGTGTTTCATCCTCTAATGCACTCAGTGCCAACTGATGTAATACACTCTTCAGGTGCTCACAACCAACCTCCAGCCTCTCACCAGCTTCATCGTGGGAAGACAAGGGCATTAGGTGTGGGAATGGGCTGGTGGGCCTGCAATAGCCTTTACTGGCTGGCATGAAGGTCTTGCTTGCAAAAGATATGCCCAGCCAAAACCACTGCTATGAGCTGTGGCAAATGGCTCTGCTCTTGTTTTCACAGAGAGAAGCACAGTCCCACCCAGATCTTCCCAACACTTTGCATTGCCTTGGTGCTTCTGGTCTTGGCTGGCTTCTTCAATCTAACTCAGCTGGTTAGAGACTTCCCTTTACCAGGAGGGCAGAAATACCACCTGTTCCCCCACAATGTGAAAACCAGTTTCTTGTTACTTTGGTGGAAGCTTGGAGGAGGTGAAATCCATGGACTTCTCTGCTGAGGTTGAAGGTAAGTTTTCAAAGTGTGGATGTTTAGCAGGAGCAGGAGAGGTCTGATGAAGGCTTGCCCAAAAGGTTCACAGGCATGTGAACCCAAAATATTGCCATTTCCTTGAGTATCATTTCTTAGGCTGCTCAGTGTAGCCCCTCCTTTTGGTAACAGCAATTCTTGGTTGCATTTTTTCCCATTAGACAGAGTGCTTGGATGTCAGTAACTTCATTAAATGTATCATATTGCAACACAACACACTGCTTCAGTTCTTGCACAATGTTCAGCACTTTCATGAATTATATCAACTCTAGAAGAGTCTGATCTTGCTCTTATTGAAGTCAATGACAGGACTTTTCCATGAAACCCGATACATGCTCACTATCTATTTAATCATTCCTCAGAAAGCATTGAAAATATCAAGTGGCAGGAGGCAGGCGAGAGGAAGGTGTTGTGCTGACTCTGCAGTGGCCAGTTCTTGAGATCAGCCCCAGCATTAAAGCTGAACGCAGCTGGAATCGACAGTGTGGTGGGGTTTGTCCTCCCCTCCCATTTCCAACACAAGATCTAATTGATCTGCTGTCCAGTGCCTGCTATTGGGGATACATGTTCATTAAGGGTAGAACTGATCTCACTGTGATATATGGCATGTACTGCTCTACCTAGTGCTGTGCAGCTAAATTTCCCTTACACATTCTAACCTCCCCTGCTCAGTCTGGTAATCTCGGCTGAAGAACTCCCTGCAAGAACAAAACAAACTGTGAATTGCAGGCAACCCAATTATGATACCAGAGCAGGAATTTGCTAGTGAGTTTCCCAGATACTTTTTTTTTTTTTTTTTTTTTTTTTTTTTTTTTTTTTTGACATTTTGGTGAAATCAGTGGGAGACACGCTGGAAAATTTGCACACACCTCATACACTTCTAAATAAAAGTAAAACCCTGGATATGTTCACTGCTATGCTAAAGAGTTTATGTAGCAAATCACTAGCTGTTTGAACATGTAATTACGTGATAACATGCCTAATAGGGCAAAAAATAGCATTGATTCAATAATTGGAGTATGGAATGCTTTCCTTCCTTGTTTCCCTGTAGATTGAAGACAGCTTATGCACCTTTATCTGTCAAAGTTAAAAAAGTAAAATAAAGTGACCTTTTAGGAGCCCTTCAGCAGCTTGGCTCTTGTGTTGTTCTAGTTTTTCCAACAATCACATAGTCTCACAAACATTATTTCCTGGCCAGAGGACTATAGAGCAAGCCACAGTTTCTCACACAACCAGCTTCCTTGGACTCCTGAAACTCATACTGCACCAGCAATGCTTTCCCCTGATGACAATTCAAAGCCTGGAGAGCTTCATTTTTTTACCCTATTTAAAAATAAATACATGTTAGTTTTAGGACAAAAGTAAAAAAATCTCCATTCTACTGTGCTGTGCAATTCTGCTGCTTGGCATGGGCAGAGGGCTCAATGCACTGTTGCTGTGAGCAATGGGGAGGGCTGAAAAGGAAAAATCAATGCCATTTCTTGTTCAATTAAGTTCATTGTGATTCAGAACCACCTCCTCACACTGCAGAGCCTGCAAGAGATCAGTGCTGCAATCACTACCTTTTAACAACTTGCTTTCTCCGTCTGGACTGCACAAGCCACTCACTGGCCGGGCATCACACTTTGCTCTGAGAAAAAGAAAAAATGGGGGAAAGAAAATAACGTCCTTATGGGACCCTCTGAAATACATTGTCATGAATCATGGGTCTTCAGGTGGGCATGTCACGGGGGGGAGAGAGGGCAGTTTTCTCAATGAGTCATTTTATTTAGATGTCAGAACTACTTCTGCCTTTTTTAACCTTCAGCAAAAAGTTTTCTCTCCTTGCTGCCTCAACGAGAAATATCTGCAATACATATCTTACTGCTTGGTCTTGCTCAGGTTAAGCAGTGTGATAGTCTGTCTCAAAGACTTTTGGAAGTCAATAGAAAGATTCTGGGGACTCTGCTGGACTACAGATAGGATCAGCCCAGGAATCATGGGTTAGTAATCACAGCTATCAAGAGGTCATGACAAAGGATTTTTAGGGGCCCTCCCACCCTCTTCCCCACTTTCACTATTCTAAGGCATCTGTAAAAAAAATATATGTCTTTGCAGTAGAATGGAGTAATCTAGAGAGTTCCTAATCCCAAGGCTCAGCCTGCTGAAGATACCAAGGTGTATCTTCATGGTGCAGGATGCCCCCTCAATGCCAACGTGGGCACCAGCACCCTACAGGCCTGCTCAGCACCTCCAGAAAGAGGAGACCAGGATGCTTGTGAGCATGTCTCACTCTAGTGACAGGACAGACAAACTACAGCAGCCTGCCACTTCCCAGTCTCCCTTTAATGGCTACTGCCTATTCCCCAGCTGGAGGGGGCTTGCCCAAAGCCCTTGGGGTTCAGTTCCCAAATTACCAGGGTTTAGCAGAGCAAACACTTCAATACAAAAAAACCCAAAGATGAGAATGATCAGGGTGGCACAGGCAAAGAAAACATGAGAAAGAGAAGTAATGTTACTAGGCCTTTGATGCTCTCAAAGGTGGTTTTAGATCCTGGATGCATGTAAGCTAATGGCAATGGATAAGTGATGCATAAAATGTCTTAGTTCACAGCTATCCACATCCCTTTCCAGCTTTTTTATTGCACTGCTAGATCATGCTCAGGAGCAACACAAATCCTCAAGGAGGCTGCTGGCTGCTTGGTTGCTCCATGCACTTATGAACAGCCACCATGGAATTGCTCTTGACTTTTCCAGCTGCAATCACCTGCACGGCAGCTGACACATAAAAGTGATATTTGAGTTAACTGTGCCAATTGTGGCACGCACAAAACAAATGCGGCCCAAATGCAGGCTCTGAACAAGGATGGGTTTTAGTGAATATATATTTCTCTGCTCAAGTCACGATTTTTTGAAACCAGTTCCCAGTTCACACCAGGAAGAAGCTTCCTACTCAGACTCATAGGACTTACCTCTGATCTTTGCCAGTTTTCAGTGTCAGAAATGTGTTCCTAAAGCTAATAGTGGAGAAGGAGGGGGACGAAGAAGTTTCATGTCCCTCAGTGTCTTTGCAAATCAGACTGCAGCTGCATGTACAAGTACATCCTGCATTTCCTTGTCACAGAGCCCTTTTCACCTTTGTATACATTCTTCCTCTCAGATTTCATCCTTCCTAGGAAAGTGAGATCTCGCTTGAAGTTCTTGCAATGCCCGTGTGAGTGGCAGAACATCTGTCCTGGCAATGTTCTAATCAGCCCACAATTAATTAACACATTGGTTTCCTGCTCCCTAAATCACCAAGTTCCCCTGAAACTTTGGTTCTCATGACTAAGGACTGGTGAAGAAAAATTTGAAATGTAGAAGCAGTATCTTCCTATGACAGCTGGAAATCTGATATGGTTTGTTCTTTAAATATATGTTTATGCTTTTTTTTTTTCTAGAACAAATCATATTGACTGTTATAAAGAAAACTCAGAGTGGTATTTCAGTTATTGAAGTCCTACTGTAACTGAAGGTTAATAGCTGCTGTGGCAGTAGATACTCTATAAATCAATGGCAGAAACACGTGAATCAGAATATCACCCCACTGAGGTACATCCCATCTCACTGTGGTCAATAGAAATTGTGCTGCCAATGTCCATGGAAGCAGGAAATGTTCACAAGTCAGCAACTTTTAATACTAGTTATTGATACATATTGAGGATATAGGGTTTATGCACCCAGCTTGTGTTCTGAGAATTGCACTGTTACTCTGGCATCAAAGCTTGGTTCTGAACCAAGATCCAGAACTTGGTTACTGGCATTTGCAATCAGAGAGAAGCCAAAATTATCATAATGCCATGGGAGTGCATTCAAGGTTATTATCGTGCACTCAGGATGACAAGTATCCTGGCCAAGGTATCTATTAAGGATGTCGGAGAGTGATCAGCAGCTCTGGCATAAGACATGCAGCTCATCACAAGCCTTCCAATTCCTTATGGGGTGTGCATTTCACCATAATGAAGCAATCACCGGAACAACCTCCAGCACTGGAGGTTTCCAAGACATGATTGGACAGAGTGCTAGATAATCTAGATTCCCTTTTCTATGTAAGGTTGGACCAGATGATCTCTGGAGGTCCCTTCTAACACATGTTGTCCTATGGTTCTGTGTTCTATGACAATAGTAATTCTGGATGCCAGGAAATCCACTAATACAAGCCTTTTCACAGCCGTTTTCTAAGTCAGTATACTTCCCTCGAGCCTATGATGAAAAGTGTACAACGCTTCCCATCAAAGTAAAAGAAAAACCTAAGACTGGCCTTAGGCTTCTGCTTCTTGAAGGAAAATTTCAGTGGTAAAGAGCCAAGGACTGATACTGCTTTCTTCTGAGACTGCTTTACTGAAACCATGCTACTCTTTTGAAACATTCACAGGCGCTTTAAGCAAATCATGTGTTGCAAACATACTTGTAGTGGGTGTGAACTCCATCTGGCTAGAACAGCTCAGGCTCGCATACCCCCCTCAGCTTGCCTGGGCTCAGCAGCAATGCCAGTGCCACAATCCAATATAAAGGGGTCATGCTCATAAGATGCAGCTTTGAGTGAACACACAGGCAATCCTCCTAAAAATATATCCCTGGGGAGTGCAGTTAAATGCAAACACTACTCTTTCTGTAATAGCGCTTTCCTTACTGGATTGGCTGGCACAAGCTGCTCACGGTCAAGTGATGTCTTGGTTTTTGAAGACTGCTTTTTAAAAGAATAAAGTACTGAAGAATGAACAGAGAGACTGAGTTTTTCAAATGAACATAGAGAAGTCTGGTGTGCTGGTATTTCCCTTTGAAAATCCCAGAAGCTGGGTCTGAAGATTACATTATTCTAATACTTTCCTGAGTTAATATCAGATCATTTTTTTCTGTGTCAAATACCTTAGCCAGCATTTTCTTTTTTTTTTCTTTTTTCTTTTTTTTTTCTTTTTTTTTTTCTTTTTTTTTTTTTTTTTAGAGATTCGGTATCAAGCAATAATATCCCTATTGCATCCACTCAGCTACATACTTTTTTCTTTCACAATTTTGTATTTGGAACCAGAGCACCACTTTTTATTTTAAAAATACATTTTCACAGACATCAAATGACAATGATTTTCATGGTCAATGTGAAGTGCCATTTGAGCACTAATTTATAGACAGATGTGGGACAAATTCTGGTCTTGGATGCAAACCCTTAATTTTTTCTGCTTCGCTAAAGTCAGACACATCCAGCCAGTAATGAAACCAGATATCTTATGAGCAAGACCACCCAAAAAAAGCTTTAGAAGTCTGGGTGTTATCGAAAGGTATTTCTTTAATCCTACCTGTCACATTTTCAGTGTGTTCTCATCATTTTTTGTGCTTATATATAATCTTGGAGGATCATACTTCGAATAGCTATTCATTTATCAGCTAGGTTTTATATTTGCATGTATTTTTCTGTCTGGCCACCTTCCTCTGGGGAAGGTAGCAGCTGAAGACTGGGAGCCACAGCACAAACAAGGAAAGCCACCTCTGCAGAACTGTAAAAATCTGTCAGTCTGTCCCTCCTTCTCGGGAGACCTCTGAGACAGGAGGGTGTGGAGACACAAGTCACTGGCTCCAGTTTCCCATCAGTTTCACCAGGGCCAGGTCTCCGGCTGACGGTGAGGGAGAGAAAAAAGCAAACGGTCACCTCCTGGTAGAGGCGGTGTTACTGCAGGATGAGCTAAGAGCGAATACATTTCTCAACACCCATGGGAGGGACTTTTAAATATCACCGTGATCACTGGACCCTCCCCTCCAACCTGAGCCGATGCTTAGAATAAATCAGTCTCTGACTGACAGCACGGCAGATTTCGGTTTTTATCCCTATTACTAGCCTGTAAACATGAAGTAAGAAGCCCATGGTGTGAGCTGTTTGAAGAGATATTTTGTATTATTTAACACACACACACACACACACACACAAAAAAAAACCACGATGAAGGGAAAAATAATTGCTGAGATGCAAACAGCCTTGCCAGGGAAAGCAGCTCTCTGTTACCTTGAGCCGGCTGCCTCTTTTGAGGTTCAGCCATGACAGTCAGCCAGCCGAAAGCTAAATGAGAAAACACATCCTCTAAACGCGGTGGGTCCCCTTGTGGTAGATGATTTCGGTGGAGCTGAGCTGGCTTTAAATCAGCTGCCCAGCACACTGCTCTGTGCCCGCCAGCAACAGCGCAGGGCTGCCTACCCAAAAATTCACCGAGCCCCTCGGGCACACAGTGCAGCCCACACTGCGCTCGTCGCTATCTCTGGCAGAGCTATATCTGGCCAGCAGCCGTGGGCTCTGTCCGTCTGCCTCCGCCACGGCAGCGATCACACACAGCCACGGGACGACACGGCCGCCAACCCTAACAAGCGGAGCATGAGGCTGCTGCCAGGATGGAGCCTTTTTTTCTTAAAAACAAGGGCAAAATCGTGCTGATGAGCAAATTGTCCCAAGAGGGACTGAGCAGGGCCCCGTCAGACACTCCTCTCCTTAAATAGAGACAGATGTCTCTGAGAGATGGACTGATATTCAAGTGCCTTCTAAAACATTACACTGTCTAATACCATGCTGGGAAAAAAATAAAGAAAAAAATAAAGAAAACAAAAGGACATTTTGATAAACAACTGTCCCCACTTCATTCTGCTCCCCAGCTCCCAGTAGAGCTGAGAGTGCTGCTATTTGAGATGGGCTGAAACCGCTGGCTTTTGTTCAGAATCTATAGTGCAATGGGCCCCTTCCTGGGGCAGGCAAGGTGGTAAGGCTGGAGCCAGGCTTGAATTTCAGACAGAGCTGGACTGCCCCAATAGTCAAGAACATTTAGAGGAATTTGGCCAGGCCCTTTTCTTCTCTGTAATTGATGCCTCTAGCTGTGAGATCTCTTTTTGTTGTGTCTTGGCCAGAAATCCCCCAGAAATGCCCATTCTTATGAGATTTGTGGCCAGATTGCCAGAGGCTCCAGTCATTTCGGCAGTGATGTACATATCAAAAGCCAGATATTAAACTCTTCCTGACTGTGCATTGGAAACTGCCCCAAAGTTCATTCCAAAGCAGATTTGCAGAGTGTAATGTTCAACACAAGCTTCTTGGAGCCAGCCCAACCTTTAACCTGATGTTATAGCTTGTCTGCCCTCAGAAAAAAAAAGAAGCAGACAAAACGTAGCAGATATGAATGTACAAATAATCCAATAGAGTTATCAATAGGGAAGAGGAGTGAAATGAGAAATTCCTCTTGCTGCAACCTCCACAACCTCGTGCTCCTGCAAAGGTGCCTTGTCTGTCTTAACAGCAAATGCAGCCACAAATGGTCAAGCTGCCAAAAATTGGTAACTTCAGCATTTATATCCATGTACACCCACACTCCTTTCACCCTCTTCCTTTTTTATGCTGATAATGCACCAATTATGAGAAATAAAAGATGTTTTGGGCTATCTAACCCAACCCTCCTGGGAAAAGAATAGGGCTCCACATTTTGATATCTGCTTCATTCTCTCTGTCGCATTAGAAAATCACCCATCACAGCAGCAAACAGCTGGGTAAAAGTGTTTTGCCTTAGCTCCAGCTAAACTCAAAACTTTTCTTACTTTGAAAGAGAATTTTATGCACACTGCAAAGCTTAGCCTTAGCCTCCTTGCCACTGCCAATGTCTTCAGGAGCACGTGAAAGACAACCCTACTCTGGGCTGCAGCTTTATGTTGGAGTCAATGGAAGGGCAAGCTGCCAGGGGACACGGACCCACAGCCTGTGCCTTGCACTTTGTTCACTACTACATGCCCAGGTGCTGAGAGGGCTCTGGGAGCTGGCTGAAAATGAGCCTTTTTTATATTTTAATTCGTCAGGTTAGTTTTCATCCAGCTCTGTCCTCCAATTTGTCTCTCTTTCCATAGTGGAGATCTATAAATAGGAAGAAAAGGTGGAACAAAAAATGAGAAGGTGCAGAGGAGACAAGCCAGCGTTTTCATCTGTGGGCCCAAGCTGGCAGCCAGTTTAATTACCCAAGATTATCCCTGCTTTTGAGTTGGAGAAACAGTGGTTGGAGTTTCATGGTAGCTTTGAAAGGATGCACTTGCAGGCTGCCACTGAACACATTAGGTAGACCCAAAGAGGCAGTGGCATTCACCAGGACTATTTTGTGAATGGAGCTCTCAGCAAGGAAGCTTTCCCTCTTGCCCTCCGGTTTCCCTACTTTCAGTTGCACTGCCATTTAACTCCATGCAATCGCTGTCCTTGCCGGGGGGGCTTCAGGCATTTGCAGCCCATGGGGATCATGGGGACCCAGCCTGGCAGCTGCTATCCCTCTGCCGTTCAGGTCTGAGTATTGACACGTGGTTTGTAAAAGAGAGGGACCAACCAGCAGCCCAACAGGTCCAGGGCCCTGTAGCACTGTTGACATGGTGGGACTGCAGAGAAGGGGGGACCTGGGACTGGGAGGAGAGGAGGCCAACAGTATTTCTCGGTCCAACCAGCTCCACACGGCTCCTGGAGATGCTACAGATAGCTAGTGAAGGTCAGTGCTGAGCTGGGGGCAAAAACTCCACGGTGGGGGAGCCACAGGAGAAGGCTGTAGGATGGGGGTTTGTCTGGTGATGTAGCACTGGGAGAAACCCATGCCAGCACCTTGAGGCCATTCTCACGCTGATGGAGGGGATGGCCTTGAGAAAGGTTCCGTGAGGGTGCCAGGCTGACAGAGAAATCCCAGCACAAGCCTTGTCCCTGGAAGAGCTCATTGGAGCCTCGGCCGCCCCTATCCCTTCCACCCAGCCCCACACACCTGTAGCCTATCCCCAGAGGACAGGATACGATGGCGGGGTGTGATGGCCCCACCTGCAGACCAGCCCCACCGCGACTCCCCAGGGCTGCCCCGTGTGTAACCCCTTTCCCCACGCCACCCTCTGCGGTGCCACAGCCGCGCTGCTGCCGCCGGGATCGAGCACCGGCAGTGAGGCCGGGAGAGACCATCCCCCCTCCTCCACACCCCCCAGACCTCAGCCTGGGGGTGACGTCATGGTGGGGGAGGGGCGGGCAGGAGGAGGGGACCCCCGCACCTTCCTTTCCCACTCCGCGCTGCGCAGCGCGGGGGCTGGGCCGGCCAGCCCCGACGAGGCGGCCCCGGGGGCGGAGGGGGTTCTGCCGTGCTATCCCCACCCCCGGGGGGGGTGGCTTCTCCGTCTGCGTGTGTATGTGTGTGCGTGTGTGTATGTGTGTGCGTGTGTCCCCCCTCCCGACCCCGCATCTCTCCCGCCCCGGGGGGACGGTCCCGGCTGCCGCCCCCGTCTCCACCACATGGGGCAGGAGGAACGCGGGGAGGGGAGTTTCTCGGCGATTAATGGGGCGGGGGGACACGGGGAGAGCGGGTAAATCCAGCCTGTGATGCCTATAAATGGCGCTTCTCTTCCAAGGTGCACATTTATATTAAAAAAAAAAAAAAAAAAAAAAAAAAAAAAAAAGAGGAAGAGGGGAAAAAACCCGGCCGGTGTCATCCCCCCACGTCAGGGCCGGTGGTGGGCGTGAGGCTGTACTTCCTCCGCCCCCTCCTAATGGAGCGAACCATTCCCAGCCAGCCTTCCTCGCCCTCTCCCGCTGCCTCCCTCTTCCTCTCCTTCTCCTCTTGTCTCCCCCCCTTGTCTGCAAAGTCCTCCGCTGCTCGGAACTTGTTGGCAATGTCTATTTTTCAGCTTTCCCCCACGTTCTCCAAAGTAACTATTTAAAGATCTGCAGCCGCAAATGGTTTTACTAAATGTAGGATGGGACTTAAGTTGAACGGCAGTTATATTTCTCTGATCCTTGCTGTACAGATAGGTAAGTGGACTGCCAAATTCCGTGTCAAGTTGTGCGCACCCAAGCCCGGCTGATGCATGCAGGAGCGAAATGTCGGGATAACCTGCGCGGGGGGCCGCGATGCGGGGCGGCGGCGCCGGGACCCCCGCTCCGCGCTCTCCGCTGCCCGCGTTCGCTTCGCGGTGGCAGCCTCGCCGTTCGGCACGCTGTCAAGGCAGGGAAGTCCGCAGGAACCGATTTCTGATTCCTCTGAAATCACTTTTGTTGTTCGTTTTCCTGAATCGGTGCATGCTCGCTCATACTTTGCTTTTTATTCCCCTCCCTTCCTCATTTTTTTCCCTCCTATTCTCTCCGTCCCCACGAACGGTTGTATTTGTATCGTGGGTTTCGGATATCCCCTGCATTCCTTTCCACTTACAATTTGATAACTCCAGTGCTAAGAAATTGCCCCCCTCCTCGAGGGACAGAAAAATAAGAACCGGCATAAAATGACTTGAGAGAGATATAAGTGTAAAGGTTTTTTTGCAGAAAATCAGGGGACAAGCGCAAGGCTCTCTTTGGCAACTTGAAGGTCTTCCCATTTGCGGAAGCCTAAAATCAAACAAAACCCGTCATTAACTTTAGAAAAAAAAAAAATCCTTCCAAATGCGTGAATTAAACAAATACAAATACAAAATATTTTTTAAAAATCGAGGAGTCCCACTGCCCAATCGTTAATTTTGTGCTTGGGGAGGCACTGTCAAAAACCGAACGGTTCCAAAAAATTTCTATATATGCTGTTACTTAAAATAGAACAGATTTCCTTCCATGCCGGTATGTGTTTTTGTGTGTTCGTTGCTGGTTTTGTTTAATATCTCGGGGGTTTCGATGGTTGCTTTTGTTGGTTTGCTCTCTGGTTTATTTTATACATTTCTTTGCTGAAAATTTTTTGAGTTATGGACATTAAACAATATCCAAGTTTATGACTACTTTCATCCTATGCAGGCAGATTTTAAAGATTATATATTGAATATGCAAATTCCCGAACATGACCCAAAACTGGGCTTTAAGGAAAGGGGTATTATAGCGTATCTTTTATTATCTAGACTGCGAGGTGTGAAGAGCCCTTTGAAAATATTTGCCTGCAAAGGAATTCTGATACAACTAAAAAAAAAAAAAAAATGCTCGGCATTTTTATTTAGAGATCCTTTTGCTCGGTCACCCTCCTCTCCATAAAACCTCTGCAGCATTTTGTGGGTACCAAAGAGAGAAGAGGGGGAAAAAAAAAAAAAAACGGAGGGGGAGGGGAGAGAATTTAAAAAGGGAGGCAAAATCCCTTGGACATTTCCTCATGTGGAAAAGGAAAAAAAATATTGCAATGAAATGTTGACCTCTGGGAAATATGGTTAAATGATGCAAACCCCTCCATTTGTATTGCCATTCCATTTTAAATGAGGCTGAACTCTTCAGAAGGCCATTTTTTTTACTGTCAGAGAAAGAAGGGGAAAGGCTTTATTTCCTTATGTTATTCTTAATTTCAGTCCTTGCATTTTTTGTTTGTGTGTGGATTCATTCGTTTGGAGGAGGAGGAGGAGGATTTTCTTTCTTGTGTGTTTATTTGGTTTAAATGAGGAAGGATTTCAAAAGGCAGCTAGAGTCGCTGGGAAACGCCGTTCCCGGGCTGGCGTGAGCATGAGCAGTCATTCGGAAAGTTACCCCCAAATACTGCTGCACACCGCGGGGATGGTGGCGGTGCGGTGGCTTTGCGGTGCCCTGGGAGGGGACGGCTTTGAAGCTCGTGGAGGGCTTTTCTCCTCTCTGCTCCTCCTTCGGTATTTCGGGTAACCTTCCCCCTCCCTCCTCTCCATACACCTCTCCCCCCTCCCCGAAATCAGCTTCTGGTTGTCGGTGTGGGGTTTGCAAAGAGCCGTTTGCCTTTGCCCCGTCCTCGGTAGCGGCTCGTGTGAAATGGATGTTCGGCTCGTTCCCAAAATGTCTGTGCATTGGAGCTTATTTAAAAAAAAAAAAAAAAAAAAAAAAATAATTAAGGAGAGAGGAGGATTGGAGCTGTCCGAAATCCCCAACATTTTGGGAGGTGACCAGGGTGGGGGGGTGGGAGGGCGCGGGAGATTGAGTCTCGGCGAAAGGGACAGGAGGGATGGACCAGTCGCGGGACGGGGGACCGGCTTTTGGGAAGGGGCCCGGTCCGTCACAGAGGGCTCCTGCGGTCCTTCTGCATTGCACATTACTGCACACTCTTATCTCGGAATTGGGGCGGGGGGTGTGGAAGGTCGTAGCCACTGCAAGGCACAAAAGACCTAGTTCAAGAGAAGTCCCGCTGTCTTTTAACCAGACAGGACCCTTGTCTATCCGCTTTTGCTTTTTTTTTTAAAAAAAATTATTTGTAGCGCGGCTTTGGACCAGGGGTATCCTCTGCGGAGGGAGCGGCGCGGGCAGACAGGGCCAGGCTGCCCCTAGGGAGAGAGGGATGCTCGGCTCGCCACTGGTCCCAAACCTGATCCTCTTCCACACCCCGCCCCGGTCTGGGGCAAGGCTCCTTTTCGAACCCCGTATTTTCAACGAAGCCCGACACGTTTTTGGAGGAATTCGCTGCAACTTCCCTTCCCCTTTCCCGCTGTAGCTGCCGGAGCGGGATGGCGCGGGTTTTATAGGACATGGTTTTACCCTCGGGATGGTCCTCGGTTCTTCTCTATTTGTTTGCCTGGCTTTTTTTTCCTATCGTAGCCAATGTCTGGAGCCTGCTGGGGGTTTGATATGACGGCTGATGCTGGTGTGTGTGTGTGTAGAGGGGAGTGGCTACCAAGTCATGTTAGCGATGAATCAAACAGCAAGAGGGGGATTTGGGTTGAAACAGTCTCTTTTGGAGTCAGTCATTTAGCTTGTAGCTGGTACCCGGCAAGGAAACACACACACATCCCGTCACAGCCATGCCGTGGGGACACGGGGCTGGGGGATACCCCCACCCCAGTACCCGACGATGTCGCGTGGGCGGCAGGGAGCTCCTCCGCAAGGGAGGGGGCAGCCCCCTCCCGCCCCTGCTGGCCGCAGCGGCATCCCCCAGGCCTAGGGACACCACGGCGTCCCCAGCTCCTGTCACGGGCAGGAGAGCTGTTGTGGATCAGCCCCCTCGCCGTGCCCTGGTAGCCCAGCTCGCTGGGCTGCTGCCGGCGTGTGCGCGATGCTGTGCGCGACACAGGCCGGGCCGTGGGTCCTGCGTCCCGTCCCGTGCCCCCTCGAGGCACACGGCAGGAGTCATCTCACGCACCCTGTAACTCATTTTTTTTCCCCGTTTGCAGGCTGTTGTTCTTGTGTTGGTTACTGTTGTATTGAACCGAGCGCCCTTTCCTAGAGCCATCCCCAGGGATGCCTGGGGATTGAGGCTTGGGGGACAGGGGCTCACCCTGGCCCTGTCCCGCACAGGCATGGCCAGGCTGACGCCTCTGCAGCTGCCTGCGTGAGTTCGCGGTCCCTTCTTTGAGTGTCTCCATTGGAGCTCTTTCTAGTATTTTTTTTTTTTTAATTTATTTTCTTTTTTTCCCGCTGCGCCTTGCTCGGTATTGCCCTGCGACCTGGGAGGCGACGGGGAGCGTGTCCCTGTGCTTGTGCCTGCTGCTTCAAGGCGGAATTTTCTAACAAAGGACCAAGTCCGTGGAGAAGCAGGCAGCGCATCTTCACCTCCCCTTCTTCTCGTCATTCAAATTAAAAAAAAAAAAAAAAAAAAAAAAAAAAAAAAAAAAGGGGGTGAGAATTAAAAATTGCTGAATTCAACCCTGCTAAGCCACGGGCACCGAACCCTTCGGTACTAAAAAAGCAAAGGGCGAAAAGCCCCTGTCTCACCTGGTCGACTGCCCGATGGCGACCCTGGCTCGGTCCCACCGCCCCCCTCCTGCCCCAGGTCGCGCCTTTAGCAGTGCAATAGGGGGCGGGAAGGGAGAGCGGAATGAAGGGGGGGGAAGAGGCGAGTGGGGGGCGGGGGAGCGGAGGGCCGGGGCGGGCGAGGGGCCGGCGGTGCTGACCTGTGCCACTGCCCCCCCAGCGTACCTGGTGCAGGCGGTGAGAGCGGCGGGGCGGTGCGATGCGGTCTTTAGGGGCTTCTCGGACTGTTTGCTGCGGCTGGGCGATAACATGGCCAACTACCCGCAGGACCTGGACGACAAGAGAAATCTCCAAACGATCTGCGCGTAGGTCTTTCCTCTCTCCTTCGGGGCCACGGGGGGAGAATGGGACTAGGGGGTCACGCTGGGCTGGGCAAGGGGGGGCGAGGCTGAATGGTGGAGGGAGGGAAGGAACAGAAGTAACGCGGGGTTTACGCTTTGGGCTGGAACAGAAGTAACGCGGGGTTTACGCTTTGGGGCTGGATTCTGTGCCCCCAGGGTTCCTCCAAGCGCACTGCCGTGGGGACAGGCCGGGCTAGGGGAATAGTGAAGTCTGGAGGGAATTTTTACAATGTCTTTTTTATTTTTTTCGTCTCCGTGAATCTGGGGTGGTTTGTTTGGGGCTTCACGCCCCTCCCCTCCTTCGTGTATTTTTTTCTTCCCCTGCTTTGCACTGTGGCGCTGACATTAGGTGCTCGGGGATGGTTATCCCTTTCCTTATTGCTGCCCTCGGGATACACGGTCACTGGCAGGCTCCAGGGTTCCCCCGAGCGCGGAAGGCAGAGGCAGGCCCGGGGGAGGCAACCTACCCTGGCTGGGGACAGCCGGCGCTGGGGAGGCGATTCCTCGGAAAGCAAAATGTAATTAAAAGGAAGAGCCCAGCCATGATATGAATCACCTAGCGGCAGAGGGGTACCGTCCCAGCGGCGTCTCTCCTCCGCCACCTCCGTGGCCCCGGGAAAGCCCATTTTCTCCCCAGTTTCGCCCCGCTCCCGGCACAGAGAGCAACAGGAGGAAGGGGCAAGATAAAGGGCAATAATAAGAACAACAACAATACTGCTAATAATAATATAGTGATGATGATGAAAACAACAATAAAAAAAATAATAAAGGGAGAAAAAGAGCTCGCCTTGCAAAATTGGCAGGAGCATCTTTCCAATTCCTCTCTGAAGCTGGAGGAACCAGGACAGCTGGAGGAGCCCTTACACTTGGGGTAATTTTCCCCGGATCTTGGGGCAACAGTGGGAGGGAAACCTAGGACAGTTGCCGGGGGCCATGGAGCTGCTAGCTTCGGCCTCGCCTGCTGCTCTGCGGGTCGACAGGGAGGCAGAAACGGGCATTTTCGATACGTCTGGCTGGGGTGAAAATCACAAAAAAAAAAAAAAAAATTAAAACACACACACACAAAACCACACAAAAAAAACCAACAGAAAAAACCCAAACCCAGCCCACCAACCAAAAAAGCCCCACTAAAACAAAACAAACACCCCAAAACCAAAAAAAAAAAAAAAAAATAGAAAAAGAAAAAAGAAAAAAAAAAAAAGAGGCTGCAGCATAGGGTATTCTCCCATCTTCCCCCTGTTGCTGTTCTCCAGCACAGACTCCCTCGTCAAAAAAAAACCGAACAAAATAAAGAAAAAAAAGAACTACGTTTGAAATATTTTTCTCCTGATTTTGCTGCACAAAGAAAAAAAAATCAAAAACCGAAATACATGAAATGGGAAAAAGGAAAGGAAAGGAAAGGGAAAGGAAAGGAAAGGAAAGGAAAGGAAAGGAAAGGAAAGGAAAGGAAAGGAAAGGAAAGGAAAGGAAAGGAAAGGAAAGGAAAGGAAAAAGGAAAAGGGAAAAAAAGGGAAAAAGGGAAAAGTGAGAAGAGACTCTGTAACACTCCTCTCTTCCTACCTAGAGATTTCTGAGTCAAACACCTACTAAGGCTGGCACCTCACTATAAATGCTGGGCTGCGGTTTACCTTGTGTCCTACATCAGAAATAAATACCCAGAGGCAGCAGCGTCCTGATATGATGTTCCTTTACCCTGCAGTGCCAGACCAGAGGTGGTCCTGACCTGTAAAAAGTACCTATTTTCCAAGAACGACCCTTTTCCCGACCACATCCCACCACCCAATTGTCTTCGCCCTGTGCTGGGATGTGTATTGAAAGAAGATGGTGAAAGATTTAATTTTCCTTTGGGAGATGCAATTACAGCAGAAATACTGCAGGAGAGGCACACTCTCAGACTCTGGCTTCTCAGTATCTCATTATTTATTACAAATGTAGCAAACATTGGGAGTCTACAACCAGTTTAAGAGTGCTCATAAATTAGAGGCTGTAGGACTACTTTGGGGGGAGGAGGGGAAAGGAAAAGAAAGAAAATCGAGATCCAGAGTTGCAGACGTCTGCCTGGAGGCATGGGGGAAATAGGAGGCGGAGGGGAGATTCGGGGTGGGTTTCGATAATTCAGACGTGGAGAGGAAACCTCCTCCCGCCCCCTCCTCAGGTGGGGCCATGGGAAGGGTTCTGCCCTGGCGACAAACCCCGGTCCAGTCCCCGTGAAGAAGGGAATTGAAAGGAAAAGGGAAAACGTGAGGTAACTGCTGGAGAATATCCTTCAGGGAAGAGAATCCCTTCTCTGCCTCGAGACCCCTGGCCATGGATAGGGGTCCCTCCCACCGCCCCGCTGCGGGTCGGTGCGAGGCGCCTAGGAGGGACGGAGAGGGGAGGATGCTCCTTCCTCCTTCTCTTATTCCTTCTCATTCTCCTCCCTTCCTGCCCCTGCAGTTAAGGACTCGCTCCCGCCTCGGAGGATCCCTCCAGAGGGTTTCTAACGCCACACTGGGACCCTCCAGGATACCTCCTCCTGCCTGGGAAAAGCGGTGCCTTTCCCACCCCCTCCTGCACGCTCCCACCGGTGACGAAAAACCCTCGGGACGAGCCGGTGGGCTCCTAAGCTGGCTTCTGCCAGCCGAGGGGTCCATGTCCTCTCCCCGCTTCAGCCAAAGACCCCTCCGCCAGGGACCCAGCAAAGCAGTTCTTGCACCAGCCAGCCTGGGCTGGTGCCGAAGGCGGGGTTGGGAAGGGGGGACACCCGAAACCACAGCCAGCGGCTCCTCCCCGCCTGGCGCCAGCCTCCCTCCAAGGCTGCGCCGTCGGGAGGTGGGGGCGGCGGCCCGAGGGGGCGGCCCGCTCCCTGGAAAGGTGGGCGCGTGCCTGTTCTGATGCCGGCTGCTCTCCCCTCCTGCAGGTACTGGGATGATTTCCACGCCTGCACCCTCACAGCGCTCACCGACTGCCAGGAAGGAGCGACAGACCTCTGGGAGAAACTGAGACGGGAATCCAAAAACCTCGATTTCCAAGGCAGCTTATTTGAACTGTGCGGAGGCGGCAGCGGCGCGGCACCGTCCCTCCTCCCGCCGGCCTTGCCCCTGCTCCTGGCGGCTCTGTGGGCCGCCCTAGTGACCTGGCTGCCTTTCTAGGGGGGCGAGCACACTCACACCCACACCCTCTCCATGTGCTGGATCTATAGAGGAAGTGTCCATCCGTTGCTTTGGGGACGTTGTGCTTTTCTGTGGTTGATGATGATGATGGTGGTGGTGGTGGCTGATGATGGTGAAACACCCATGTAGGACTGTGGAAGCGTTCTCCCTTTATTTTTTTGTGTTTTATTTGCCAAATGTTACCAAACAGGCAGCGGCGCGCAGCCCAAATCGGACCTCAGCTTTACTAACGCTTCGAATCAAAAATAGAAAAAAAAAAATATAAAGAAACAAACTCGAGCCCTCGTTGCGCAAAAGCAATCTCAGGAACGGCTCTGGGCCACCTACTGCTAAGGCTGTAACCGGCCGGGTACCTCCCGGCGAGCCACGGGCTCCGCTAAAAATGTGGCAGTGTGCGAGGCGAGAACCAAAACCGCAGACAGAAAAAGGCACTGGCGAGAAATCCAAGGTAGATGTCCACGTGTGAAGCATATGGTGAATAATTCACAATCTCTCATCTTTCCTCCACAGTCGCTTGTTTTTTTTTGGTCATTCCACTGCAAAAAATTTTAAAAATTAAATAAAAAAGAACATTTTTCCTCAAGGGGAAAAGAAAGCGAGAGAGGGAGAGAAAGAGAGGGAAACGAACAGTTAAGAAAGGAAGGAAGGAGCAAGAGAAAGAAAGACGTGTCTAAATGCCCAGAGGAGTGAAGGAATGCTGCTAACATCTCTGAGAGTTTACCTTTACTTGCTGTTCGAAGGCATCTTTCCGAATTCACTGCCTTTAATTTTTTCCTCCTCTTTGTTTTAGATGTTACACATACCAGTAAAATACCTGAATATCCAACCGTAGAGATCACAAAAAGGGGGCTTAAATGTAAACCTAAAGGAAAAAAAAAACAAAACAAACAACCAAACAAAAAAACCAACAACAGCAGCAAAATGATTTTGAAAAAAAAAAAGAGCCTTGATTTTAAAAGAGATGAAAAATGTAATTTAAACAAAAGTTTATTATAAAGTCAATTCAGCAAAAAAATAACAAAAAAAGATTTGCTACAAAGTATAGACAGAAGTATAAAATAAAAATTATTGTTTGAAATGAGGGTGTCGTCCTTTTTATAAAATATGCCTAGAATATCTTGGAAAGGACAGGGCTTTTAAGACAAGGAAGTCTCAGTCCTGAACCCACCCCTTGACGAACATGGCAATTTCAGTTCAAACAAGGACAGGGTGGCTGAGTCGCTTAGTCGGAGCTTTTCTGCCTTTTTTTTTTTTCCTTCCTTTCTTCCCCCCCCCCCCTTCATTTATTTGTTAAAAATACGCTATAATTCCTCCCACTCTCCTCCTCTCGAAGCCGCGAAGCGCAGCACCCCCGTTTCCCAGCCGCCCGGGACTGGCGAAGGGAGCCCCCCGCAGAGGAGGGGGCGGGCGGCGCGGCTCTCCCGCGGGCGCGGAGCCGTGCGGAGCTCCGACGGAGGGAAGGCAGCAACCACCATTAAAGAGGAGGCTGCGGAGCCGGAGCCGGGGCGCAGAGGAGCCCTTTCATAATTAATAAGGCAGCTCAGCCGAAGGAGCAAGGGGAAGGGGGGGACGGGGTATTGATTTCGCAGCAGAAGCTGCTCTAACCTCGGCTATTTATAGGCGCCTGATGCCTTTATAAAGAAATACACATCAAAGAGTAAACACGTCCTTTTTACTTATAAAGCAAGAGCCCAGCTGGCGACCGGGGGTGGGTGGTGGGTGAGTGGGTGATGGGGAGGTAGGGGCCACGAATTGGTGTGAGGTGATTTATTCCAGTGGGGAGCAGTTGCCTGTGCAGTAGCTCTCTTTGCCGATGTGTAGGGTGGCAGGGTCTCTCCTTCGCCCCCTCTCCCTGCTCCCCTCCCTTCCCAAGGTCCGCAATGTAATGTGTAAGCAATAGCAAATGTAACAGTTCATAAATCAAACAGTGGGTCGCAAGCCAATCTGCATTTCCCAAACGGATTGAATCCCAGCAACGAATGTGCTCAAGAACTGGAGCCAGGCGCCTTTACCACTGGAAGCAATGTTGATTTTTTAATGATAAAATACATTATGCGCGTGTTAGGGGGGCTTTGCAGAGCTCAGCCTCGCTTCGGCAGACACAGGTCTGCTTGAATTTCGTTTTCCTTTGGCCTCCCTCTAGACTCAGTCCCCACCACCACCAAAGAAAAAGGAAAACCCTGGAGAGCAGAGCTTTGTTTAAATGGTTTGGGTTATTTTCCCTCCCCACAGAGGATCTAGACCTAAATTGATTTTTCTGTGCACATCTCTGTATTCATGAGGTCAGGCGCTGCTGTTATGGTTTCCCTGTAGCACGAAATGCCAGATGCCGAGAAAAGAGGGAAGAGAGAGCCCTTGCTGGGGTACGGTGGGCTCCGCAGCCTGCTGTCTACGCCGGCTTGGGCCCCGGGGATCCCCGCCGGCTGCAGCCTCTCTCCGTCCCGGGGTTCCTGGGCGCAGGTCCCGCCCGCTGCCGGCATTCCCTCCGCCGCCCCCGCCTTCCCGGCTGCTGGACGGTGCCCATCCGTCGGAGAAAGGTGGAAGGGAATCTCCCAGCTTTCCATCTCACCCCTCACAAGAAAGCTGAGGGGGCGTAATAAGGGGGCGATTTCCAGCTCGTTAGAGGACTCGGGTTATCTTCGCGTGAGGTTCTATTACTAATGGATAATCTCTCCGTAATTAGCACATCCCCCAATTAGCCCTCCATCGAGGAGGATAATAAACGGCGGCAAACCGGGGAAAAATAGCCCAGCGGGTTGAGAAGAAGCCCTGTGGCCTTGCCCGGGCCCCTTCCCTCCCCTCCTGCCTCCCCCTGGACTCTCCTGTCTGGGGCTTCTAATTGTCGGCTGCTCAACCCCGGGGCGCAGACCGGCCACCGGGCCTCCCATACTAAGCTAGCAGCACACCGGGATTTCCCGCACAGGCGGCAGGGAGTGTAGAAATCCCGGTCCCGCCGGCTCCGCTCCTCCTGGGCAACCGGCAAGAGAGGCACTCACCGCCGGCACCTCCGTGTTTTCTTTCGGGGAACACAAGCAATCAACAAACTCCCCCTCACCTTCCCCCCATTCCTTCTATAGAGTCCCTCAATGCGCAAGGCATTGGTTGTTCCCTTTTCTGTCCCTTTCAGGGTTATTTCTGAAGCCTATGAGCAATGGTCGATTTTATATATTTTATCTTTTTTTTTTTTTTTTTTTCTTTTTTTTTTTTTTTTTGACCCCAGGAGCGGTTGCTCTGCCTTGCCTTGTTGTGTGGCCAAGGAAACATGAGCCGTCCGCCAAGTCCCAGAAAGGGACTGAGTGTACTGGATTTGCCTCCTGCTGCCTTGCACCTGTAGGGTTTGTAAGGGCTGAGGGGGAAGGCTGGGGTATCGCTTGCCAGGCTGGTCCCACTGCCCCAGGCAGCAGCTGCTGTAGCAAGAGCTGGAAGAGGTTCAAACTTCTGAACATCCCTTCTTAACTCCTGGGCAAACGTGAGCTGGTGAACTGGAGAGGGGAAAAAAATTCAATAGAAAAGCGTTTAAATGTTGACAGAGACCACAGTAAAATTATCCCCTGCTTAAAAAAAAAAATAAATCACACACACACACACACACACACAAAAGGCATAAATGCAGATCAACAGGGGAAAAAAAATCACAGCTAGAACAAAAACCAAGACAGAGCATTTCTAGCTGGCTGGATAATCGGAAGGCTTGCAGCCATTGCGGCTCTGCCTGCCCTAATTCCTGTCCCCAGCTCCGACTGAGCAACCGCAGCCCCGCAGTCCCCGGAGGGCCGCGGGGAGCTGGCTCCTTCCCTGGCAGCGCTGGATGCACCCGTGCTTGGCAGGCGGCTGCTCTCCTCCTGCCTCCCCCTTTTAGCAGCCTGGATGAGCCCTGAAGGCAGGTCTGAGCCTTGCCCCTGCCTGGGCTGCCCTCCGCCACGGCTAGACTATGCCAGCACTGGGCTGAGGTGGTGGCGGTCGATTCTTTTTGCTTTAAAGGGAGGGGAAAAAAAAAAAAAAGGTCCTTTCCCATCTGTTCAAAGGCTGTAACAGGGAGATGGAGTGGGCCTGTGCTGGGAGAAAAAGCTTGAGTACAAACACACAAAATTGAGGAAAACCTAGATATGAATGTTAGTGAAGGCAGAGTGATTGGTGCTTACAGAGGGAGCAGGGAGGTATGGTATAAAAGTAAGCTGCAGTATTCTCTTCACAGGACTTTCTGGTGGCTATGTCTATGTTTTGGAAGCAGCAGCCAGATACTCTTGGTCCCTGGCTCATTTGCACAGTCTGAGGATGAATAGATTGGTGACTCTTCAAGCCTGCTTCCTCCCCTTTTAAAATCTGTGCAGTTGCTGTCCTGCCCAGTGAAACCCAGTAGATTCTGTGAAGGGCTGACAACCTAAGGAGAGAGATGCCAGTTCAGCCTTCCTATTCATCAGGGCTGATTCATTAATGATTAGTGCCATTAGGTCTACTACAGCAGTGCCTGAGGGCCCCAATTAAAGGAAAGTGAGCTTGTTAAATCCAGAAAGTCAGATTCTCCCTCTGTTACTCCTGCCTGATGCAGAGGTAGTGCCTCCAGGGTGGGCAGCAAGAATAACCCTGGCTTTCTAGGTATGCAGCCTCTGTGCCTTTCCCCCTCCCTCCTCCCGCTTTTCCCTCTCTTTCACCTTTGCTGCAGATCCTGCTTCCAGGGTGCTGTAGAGTGAGGCTAGTGCAGGAGTTGGCTAGCAGGACTTGCAGGAAGAGGTGGCAAATCAGGTTATTTTTCTGAGCCACTTCTTTTTTCATCACAAGTGGGTTTGGGTGGGGTTTTTTTTGGCTTATTGGGGTTTTTTTTGTAGCTTTTTTTTTTTGGCAGGGTTGGGGGCAGGCAAAGTGATGGGGACTGCAGAGGAGTCTGTTACAAAACCAGATACGATTTTAGCTTTCTGAAAGGGTTCCTTTAGGCTACAGGCAGCTGATGATCAATGGTGCTGTTGGCAAATGTGCTTCCAGCTGGCTGCTGCCTCTCTTGAGGGACAGTTTCAACCCAAGGCTCATTGCAATGGTGATACAGCAAGGGGCTTTCATTTACTTTGGGCTAAGGATCTTCTGCTGCCCAGTTCCACCAGTGAGAAGAAAAGCTGGAGGTGATGTGGGAGAGTGGCAACAGCATTGTTATTGGTGAGTTACTGGCTGTTCCTTTCCCCTCAAATTCCCGTGGTGGGTCTGTATTAAAAGTTTTTTCTCAAAGCCCCATACTCCTTAAACTGTGGGTTTGCTAACAGATGGATGGACTGTGCTAGCAAAGAGCTTTGCCTTTCAGGAGGTACTGAAGAAACAGGTTTAAGTGGATCGAATTATCAGAAACCCAGCCTGTGGCCTGTGCCCTAGCTTTTTAGGCTTTATTGTTTGTTTTATTTTGTTTGTTTGTTTGCTTATCTCCAAAGCTGATATGAAAGAAAGACGGAAACAGCCTCCTGAAGGTCAAGGTGAGACTGACCATCATCTGAGTGCTGGTATTCACCAACAGCAATAAATCCCTGTCCCCAGGTGCTGGAAGTCTCTTCAGCAAAAAAACACAACATTACTGCAGGGGCAAACAACTCATCCTGACCTTTACACAGCCATTCTTTGGGAAAAAGTATCACCTGAAGTCAATATGCATTCTGCCTAGGTAAGGATTTTGTATGCTCAGTTTTACCTCAAACAGGAATGTTATTCAAATATGAACTCCAGGTTCATGCCACCAAAATACGAAGTGCTTGTGTGTGTATCATGCTTTGAACCTTCAGGTTTCTTGCCTGTGGTATCAATTTATTAAGGACTGTGAAAAACTTACTAAATCTCTGAAGCATCAAATATCAAATCTGTAGGCACTTTTTTTGCTGTGAAGCAGCCTCAAGAGTGGATGGGCAGTGCATCCTTTAATATCATTGGAATACCACCAATTTTTTTAACACTTTGGAAACTATTGGATATTCAAATTAATGGAGGGAACAAAAAAACCAAACCTCAATCAACCACACTAGGAAAAAAAAAAAAAAAGAAAAGAGACATAAGAAAGCATAAGAAAGATTATATTGATATATATTGATAGGAGTTATATTGATAGGAGTTGTTTTAATCAGATTTATACCACCTTAAACCATCTATTTTGCTGCAGACACTGTCAGTAAGTTTCCTTTAGGTACATGCATGGTCTAATTCTGCCAAATGCACCTCTTCAAGAGGCAAACCATGTGTCTCTCTTTGTCAGAATTTCTATTAGTAGTATCTTAAGTACAAGAAGTTTTGAAGTAAATTGCCAGTTTGGTATTTATACTTCTTTTAATGCATTGTGTTTTGACTGGATAGTGTAGGAGGTTTTTTCCATTCCTGTGCTCCCTTGGGGCACTTTCAATTTTCCAGTCCTCTGGCACAAGCTGCCTTTTGCAAAGGAACAATTCCTGTAAAGCCACTGCCTTGTTTTGTTTCGCATATTCTAAGAAATTCTTAAATTATGTTGTCAAATAAAAAATCCAGAACATATTTTGTTGGCATGGAACATTGGTCACATTAGTTTCACAACGCCTCATTGAAAGATCCAATATGTCAGAAAATTGTCCTAAGCTTTGCTTTTCATTGAGGCTTAATAGGTGCCCTTGTCCCTTTTACTAGACCTGTGATGTAAGACTTGGTTTTATTCTGTTGCCAAGACATTTCATTTGATCTCTTTTACCTTTACTTCTAGTGTCTATTAAATGGGAGTAGCACTTTGAGACATTTGGTGAGTGAAAAATGCTACATGAGGAGGTGGGCATTATTAATTAGAACAATCATTTTATCTTTTAGCTTTCATCAGAAGAAAAATGCCTGGATTGAAGTGACAACAACAAATAATAGGTAAAGAATGCTCCCCTGTGGCTTCATAGATCTGCTATGTAACAGAAAACATTCAGCCCTGGGTGCCCAAGAGTTGTGGTTCACATCTCCCTCTGAAGAAGCCTCATCTTAAAGGATATTGTAGCACACCACACTAATGCAGATGCTGCTCTGCAGGCATTTCTGGCTGTGAATTTCAGGCTGTGCCCTTGGCTAAGCTGTCGAGGACAAGTTGCAATACCTGTCCTTCTTGAAGAGATTCCAGTCCATTTTCAGCCATGTCTCTCACTGCTTGCAAGCTCCCTGTTTTGCTGTGCATCAAAGGTTCATTTAATTACTTTCCCTCTCTTTTCTTTAGGTGTTGGTGATTTGCACTCTCTCCAACTAAATCAGATATCTGGCACATCAATACTTAGAAGGCTTAGGAGAAGAAGAAAACATCAATATTTCACTGAACACATGAAGTCACACAGCTCCACAGAACTCCCAGTCTCCATTTTAATGTCCACCGTGGCTAGTTTTTTTGTTGTTTGTTTTTTTTTTTTTTTCTGTCAGATGACTGATTTCAGTTTCTCTTTGAATCCCGCCTGTGTGAATAGCTTGTTTTTCTCCCTAGCAAGTGTTAACAAGGCACTGCAAGGGTTTTGTTCAGGCTCACCAGTCAGGCAGCCCTGAGGTGGCTGACTTCTAGGAAAAGCCACAGCAGGAACAAGCGAGAGCCAGCCTACGCACCAGACACAGCTTTTGCTGGTCTTTAGTTTATGTTCCAGCTCGTGCTCGTGTTAAATGGATCGCCGTTAGCAACTGTAATACAGACAAACACAAGGAAGAAGAAGCTGGACGCTTCATCACGGAGCTGCGCTTGGAAGGGATGGCCCATTGTAATGCAGACTCACCCGCCTCAGTGGAGCTGTGCCAGCTCACGGCAATTTAGGACTTGCTCTGCTCTCTTTAGTCCATGCTCTGAAGCTCCCGGTCTCATCCTTTGTGTGAACTGGATCATGCAAAAGGGGGCACTGAAGTCACAGGGAAGTTGAGTAGAGTTCTGCATGAGCACTGGCATGAGAAGGAGCAGCAATTAGCTCTAAACTCACTCTTGCTGGTCTGTCGTTTCTGAGCTCTACCCCTGCTGCTCTGTAGCTGGAAGACTTTCGCTCTAGAAGATGGGGAGAAGAACATTTTGCTCATGCTCATATTAATCAAGTCATCTTATGAGCTACTGAATCTGTGAAATTGTATCTCCTGTGGAGTTCAGTGGTAATGACTGTCTCTGATGTGGACTCTCTGGTGTCTAATAATACAGTTTTGTTTCTGCAGTGGATGCACTCCCAGCATTTTTTCTCCTCTGCCTGCCTACTTCCACAGCACATGTAGGCTGCTGAAACCTTTGAGACTTCTATCCCCTGTCAAGTTTGATCAAACTCAGCTCACAGGCTCAAAAAATTATTTAGGAGGGACCGACTGGCACTTGCACAAGACAGTGTGATCTCATAAGCTTCTTTTGCTTGGGAAACTAGGCTACCAGCCTAGCAACAGGGGGAAAAAATGCCATCCTGCTAGAAAAAAGGACCTAAACACTGGGAGGAAAGAGGGGAGGTGGGAAAGTGAAGCTGTTTTTAAGGGAAAAAAATAACTGCCTTTTGGCTGCAGAGTTCTCATACACTTAAAGGGCCAACACTTGGAGACACATGCTGGAGAAAATATTCTCTAGGAGATGATTAGCTCTCTTGTGAAAATTGGTAAGGGAGAGAAATCACATGGACTCATCTCACCACCAGGCATGCTAAATGGATATCTGTATGGTAAAGATTGTCCCCAGTGGTACCTGTTTCCCTCTGTGGACTAGAGGAAGCCACAGACACAATTAGCATGCAGCTCATGTGCCTGCAGTATCTAAAACAAGGTGGGTCCTATCCCAAAGGGAATGGTCTTCTTACCGCTATGTCCTTCAGACCAAAGTTTTCCATGGTGCTGCTGCAGGTTTTGTTACTTCATGTACTACATTTGTATGTTAGAAAAGCTGCTGTGTGTCTTAATAGCTGCAGATGTATGCATGGTTTTACTGGGCATTTATTAGCACTTATCTTCTTTGCACTAAAACCTTTCTTGTCCTTGTACCTTATGGAATAAAATTCTTTAAGTGAGCTTTAATGATTCTATGATTCTACTTCTTTACAAATTAGGAGCTGTCATCCTGCTTTTATTTGCTATCACATAATGCTTGAAGCTGTCAAAAGTATTATGGTGCATACTCATATAAATTGATATTTAATTTCAGTAATTATAATGTCACTAATTGTATTTTTGCACCTGTTGCAATTACTGACATTCAGCTCTTTAGCTCTACTTTGTTCTTTCTAGATTTAGGCACTCCTTACTCTTTAATCTTCCCTGCCTATGGTAAATCGTATGCACAATGAGACTTGGAAATGAAAGCTCAGCCATTCCCATCAATTGCTGTGTGCCAAATGCATGGGATAGTTTAAAACTATGTGTGTACCTACTGCAGGATATGCTTAAAACACCATTGCCTATTTATATGTCTTTTTTATGAGGCTTAAAGGGGATTGTGTTATCCAAATATTGCACAGTTCTTAACTACTTGTACTGGCCCATTGCTAAAGGTTTTGTAATTTTTAGGGGCCTTTTTTGGCTTGTAGCCTTTCACTTAAAATTGCTCCAGGGCTGCTCTGGCAGCCCCTTGCACCTGTTTTTTTCTCAGTACTCTCTTCCTCACAGCCTTACACTGGTGCATTTGTTACTTTGTATTCCCTGGAAAAGGGTTTGCTTCCTACACCTCAGCCATCCTCTTGTCCTCTCATCCTCTATCTCATTGCATTGCTCCTGAGTTAGATATAATTCATAGTCTGCACTGAAGTTCCCACACGGCCTCCACTTGGTGCCTTCATACCAGTGACTTCATATTAGAACAAATATATTACATATAATGAGTAAATAATAGTAATTTTCATGTAGGATAAGCAATACCTAATTACAGACGGGTACAAGGCTTATCAGCCAATTAACGTGCAACTTTTGTACTTAATTAAGTATAATCCAGTCAGTGCCAGTGTTGTCATCAGACAAAGATCACTGAAAGGCAACTTGAGCAGGCTTTAATGAAGGGTGTAATTTTACTAGGGAGTGGTTGTTGGTAGGACTGCGATCCCCTGCTGCACTGGAGCAGACACCCAGGAGAGGATGGTCACCTGAGGACTCCTGACTTCATCTCGTCTTGGTTTGCTACAGTTTTCCTTTTAATGTTGAACTTGATGTATGCCATCAGCTACAAAACCCATGAATAAAGTATGTGCTTTGTGTCTTTCAACCTGCCTCAACTTTCCTTGCGTTATAGCACAAAATAAAAAAATCATTTGGGCCATGGAATTCCTGCTCTGCACCAGCAGAGTTTGAGGACAGTGATCCCTCTTCTTAAAGATGCCATTGGTCTCTAGGTTATAGTCCACATAGAAACTTGTTTTGGTTCAATTTCATTAACAGAAAACCTTTAGTGGGCACTACATCTCTATTATTATTGCCACATGTCAATATTATTGCCATCCATTATTTCACTTTAGGAGTGGCTTTTATTATTCTAGCTTTGAAAACTGTCCCCAACTGCCTTAAATTAAACCAACATAAATTTAATTTAACCTGAAGGGAATGACTACTGCCCAGACATTTGCCATGTTTCTCTGCTGCTAGCACTACATGGTGCTGCAAGATTTCACTTCCTATGACAGAGCCATGGCTGCATCCAGGCTGGACTGTCCATGTGGTAAGGAGGACTGACTTCACTCAGTTTTGCTGTTTGGGCTCATCTGTAAAAACAAGCCCTTTGGTTGAGTGACCAAATTCACTGCTTGCTACAAATGTGTGTACTTTATAGACCATAACATAGTGGTGGGGCCTGAGCAGGGTACGCAGTGGGTGATGAGGTACTATGACAGTAGACAGGTATAATGAAAACTGCTGCTTGTACAGTTTGTTGCATAAACCTTTATGTTACAGCTTTTTTGGAGCAAAGACCTGGAGGTCTGCAGAGATGCTATCTTGAAAAAAAATTTGCCTAAGACAACAACAGAAGTTAATTTGCACTGAAGTGTCTGGAGAACTCAACCTTAACAAGTTAAGGAACCTAAAATAGGACCTACAGCCCTTAAATCAATCATATCTGAACAAAAAAATTACATCAAGACACTCTCTACCCAAGTATCCCAAGCAGTGTCTCCATAACAGGTATCCATGTGGCCATGAGAAACATGGCTTATATCTAGTGATTTAAAAATCACCAGCCAGGGTGATTCTATAAGTCCTCAGCCTTTGTTGCTGCACTTTCTTCTTCACTGTTAAAGATATCTTTCTCCTAATCTCAAACTGAATTTTCCAGCTTTAGAAACGACTATGAAGAGGTTGGCTGAAAGTCTATCAGGAATGACACAGATCACACATGGGCATCATGTGGACCTCTCCAACCCCTTTTTGTGGCTTTCTAGAATTCCAATGTGATAAATGAACAGCCTCAGGAAATACTTGCTCTTTTAAAATATTTTCTTTTTGCAGAACATGTTCTTTTGATTAAAAAAACCAACAGTATTTGGTCATCAATCATTACCATGTTTGCTGACCAGCTTTTCTGAAGTCTCACTAGGGCAAAGACTTGCTAACAAATACATGATGTTACTCTTGCCTCTTTTTAGCTCCTGGCCTGGGCAGAAGGAAAGCCCTCTCAGTTAAATCCACCATGTCCTCAACTGGTTACCCTCCTTTACCATGGCCTTTTTGCAGAACCTTTCCTCAGCAGCTTTGTAAACTATAATCCCCTCACCAACTATGACTGTGGTCAGCTGAGACCTCCAAAAGTCAAACCCAGTAATAAGAGTAGTGTCCCTTCACAGCACCTCCTGGAGAGCTGATGGACTACCAGCAAAAGGAGCAGATTAAAAGGCAGTGGAGCTTTAGTATTTTTACACTGTGACAAGGAAACTTTTGTATTTTAGGTTACTTATAGAAGCTGCTTCAGAGGACAAAGGTGTAGGAGGAAACATAGTCAAGAGGAAAAGGCTTACCCTGAATATTTCCATTCAGTGTACAGGAAAGCTGCTTGGTGATGTGCAGAGGTTTGCCTCAGTTTTCTGTGTAAACAGCACTTGGCTTTAGCATGTGGACATAGCACCTTGTTTGGAGGAGCTGAGGTCAAAATTGACCTGCATGTACTCTGCCTTTGGCACTGAGAAAATTTGGCACCTCCCTGGGGGCTGTGGAGCCCTGAGATAGAGCTTTAAAAGTGTATTTAAAGGTCAGACAGCAGCTTTGGCTACTCATTTTAGCTTTTTTCCTCTGACATGTTCCTAAAATGGGCTTAGACTGTGAAGGCACCTCTTAAAGAGTATAGTGTGAACAAAATCTTTTATGATCATAAAAGCAGAGTTTCAAGTCTTGTATTTTTTGAGAAATATAGCTCTGGAAGAGAAATTTAGAGCAAACTGCAGCTGGGACTGTTGCAATTGGTAATGGAGATGATCATGTGGAACCTGCCTGAGTAATATGGAGAATATGCCCCAAGTATTATTTTCCAGGTCAGTGAAGCTCCAAATACTAGATGCAACCATCAGAAAGTTTTCTTCAGTCTATGCCTTCAGTCTGGCAACTCTGAGTGCCTCTAGACTTGATTTTCAGAAGTTCCAGATTGTCTCAGTTTCCAGTGTAATCAAGTGGAACTGTGGCTGCTGATCTTCAAGCTTAAGCACAGCTTGAGTTATAGATTTCAAGACTCTAATGAAATATTTTGTTCTTAGCCTGCTGTGCAGGTATGGGTTAGCTGTAGCTTTGGGTCCCCTGCCTCAGGGTTGGACTGATGGGAAGGTTGTTTCTGAAAGAAAACAAAAATGATTGGTTATGTGGAAAAGTGTGGAAACAGGCCATTTTCAGTGTGTTTTTTGATATATCCCACCACTTTTACCTGTCCTCCCTGAAAGGCAGGCTTGGTTGTATGCACTTGTATTGTCTGAAACTAGTTTTTGTTCACAGACATAGCCAGAGTCCTTTAGGTAATATTAATTCACTTGTATCACCAGGCAAATTCTGACACAGCTCATCAGCAGGAGGAGGGGCTTGTCCTGAATCTCCTGTGAGATCAGCTGATGGAGCAGTGTTAGATAATGTAAATCCCCAGGTAAGATGCAGGGTTGCAGATTATTTCTCAAAAACTTCATATTATCCCTGCACTTCTCATTCCACGTGCCAAAACTGTTGTGCCAGCCTGCCTCCGGAGCCCCCCTTCTGTGCCCTCTCTTGCATGCTCAGGTCCCAAGGACAGGCTGAACCCAAGTGACAGATCCAGTGGGGCATCATGTGAACTGCAGGGCAGGAACAACCCTCACACAGTTGCCTTCAGCCAGCTGCCCTCTGGAAGCAGCTTCCGTGCTGGATCCCACCCCACAGCACATGGGAAAGAGAGACTCACCGGTGCTGCGGGGTAGGAGCTGGCCATAAGGACAATCCCAGACCCACGCCCAGCTGACACCGGCCAGGGTGGGACAAGCCTGTGTGTCCCCAACAAGCACAGAGCCCAACCTGGCACTACCTTCTGGAAGCATCCGCTTTTCTCTCACCACTGACCAGGAAGTCTCTGTAAGCATCTCTGTAGATACCTGCGATGGCCCAGGAACAAAGCGGCCTGAGATGGCCTGCAAGCATGAATAGTTCCCACAGGTGCTGTAATCTTGTCAAGGGTATGGTGTTTTTCCAGTCCTGCATAGAAATTGAGAGAGCAGAGACCTAATTACCTCACAACATTCCTTAGAATGTTAGTAGTTATTTATTTTTAAGTGTTTTGGATTAGGCTAAGGGCATGAAAAAATAGAGAGGAAAGCCAAATCTTGAGCTTTTGTGGCTTTTCTTTCCCCCCCCCCCCCCCCAGGACTACCTTGCTGAAGGATGCTTGAGGAATGCCTGGAGCCCTTGGCTGCAGGAAGGGGGCAAAAAGAGGTGAACTGCTTTGCCTATTGAGTATGAGGTTATGCAATGATAAATCCTCCCAGATGACTTGTCAAGTGCCTCTGCTGAGCAGGGACAAGTACAGAATAAGGGCAGCATCACTCAATAAAATTTGCAAAACCAAAAGACGAGAAGAGAGCATTTGCAACCCACTAAATGTCCCTTCATAGCTTTGTTGCCTGACAACTTGGCCGAGCAGCAATAACGTCACCTGTCACAGGCTCTTGTGGACAAGTCTCATCTAGCTGTGGGCTTTCATTTGCAGCTGGAACATTTTGTCAGATGTCTTTTAATTTACTTGGCTGCTCAACAGGCAAACACACCAGACTGTATTCTTACCCATCCTTTGGCAAAGCAGATAGCTCAACTAATATTAATGTTTTAAGGTAACTGCTGCTTCCTTATTGCATACCATGGTAGAGACTTCAACATGTACAGTATTAATTGAAATTATCCTTAGGAGCTTCTGCAGAGCTTGCCTGAAATGCTCTCCAGCCACTGGCAAGAGCAGCCAGAGCCCTCGGGGAGAGGTTCAAGTGAGTGTGGCTGATTCACCTACGTCATGCCTCTATGTTGTTTCCAGTCATCTATTCCTGATAAATACCCTGTGTGAATGCTGTTTCTGCAAAATCAGAGTGCATTGTTCCTGCTTAATTCAACCTTCGAGCTGCTCTTAAGAAATGGCAACGACACTTTATATTTGCATCTCACCTTAATCAGTGCTAACTTGCAAGTGTGGGCAAGTCCTGGGGTACATGATTCATTATCTTAGAGGAGCAAGAGCAATGTAATGAATATGTTGAGTGATCTAAGGCAGGATCTTTTATCCAGCCATCTCATGGAGGGGATATGAAATGAATTTTGCCTTGGAGATTTTTGGGAAAGAAATGGAATCGTTTTCTTCACTTGATCAGTAAAACTAAAAAAAAAAAAAAAGGAAAGAAACCAAAGAAAATCAAACCAGCGTTTTGATGGGATACACTCTTTGCATTGCTCTTGCAGAATAAACTGGGGAAAATACCTTTTCATTCTCATATAGATTGCCACCTACAGATGTTGCTTACTGCAGAGGGCTGCCTGTTTTCATGGCATCCGTATCAATGGCAGGAGCGCTCATGGACAGCAGACATCCCTCAGATGTAGGAGGAAGAATATTGCCAAGTTACCTGGGCTCTCATCAGTCACACTGAAGATGGGCAGTTAGTCATTCACTCATGTGAAGTAGATTGTCCTACACCAAATCTCTTATTTGTCCATTGACAGACAAGCACCCAGATGAAACTGGCATTTTTGGGAAGACAGAAGGAGCTGTTCCTTACCAATTGTGTATGTGTGTGACTTGGCATCCTGAGAATATCTACGAAAGCCAGGCTTCCCTTCTAAGTAAGCCACACTGCTTATCCTTGTACCTTCATAGCCATCAGAAAGCATCACCTGGTGTTTGCCCCTCATTTTCTTCTCCACACAGATAGGCCAGAAAAGCCAGTGATATTCCTGTGAGAGCTGTAGAGTATTTTAGAGGTGAGATCCTCTGTGCAGATGGAAAAAAAAAAAACATGGGTTGTGTGATCTGGGGAAGGTCTGCTTCTCTTCAGAGCACAAGAGCAGGGTGAACAATACAGAATCACTGGTATTTTGCACAGGTGTGTTTTGCTTTGTCCAAAAAAGGAGACAAGGAATCTCACAGTAGTTGAGATGAATTATTTTCCTCTCTTGCTTTTTTTGAGCCATGAGTGTCCATTTTTATGGTCGGACTGGTTTCTGAGAGCTGATTCACATCTGGACTATTTTCTGATCTCCATGGCAAACTCCACACTCTTATACAGCTAATGGCTATATGTCCTTCTGCTATTGTGGCTGGGATCTTCTTTCCCCTACCCCAAAAAGCCCTTGTGCTGCAGTAGATTTCTCTTCTGGATATCTCTGTTCTGCTGATGTAGTCTGAAAACTTGAAGAGAGAGCTCTCTTCCTTGTTCTTAGAGTAAGGCTCAGTGTCCTAACTCATTCATCAATGCACTTAAAATCAGCCTGCCAGTCTGCAAGGTGAGTTTGGAAGGCCCTGTGAAGGAAAGGACCTTGATTTGTGCTCAGTCTGCAAATCCTAAACCCTGGTGTTTGAAAGGACTTTGGCCCTGAGAGCTCGGGAGCAAACCGTAGGCTCAGTAATATGGGTCAAGGCACAATAAATGAGTTGATCATTGACCTTGTCTCATTTTCCTGTTTGTGAATTACTCAGGAATGCACTTGCTGTTTGCAAAGGGTAGGTCAACCAGTTCTAAATAAAATTTGTACTTCTTAGCTTTGCTCTTTTTAATGCCTGGAAGGAAGAAACAGAGCCATGGGAATAATAAAACAGCATGACCACGAACACCATATAAAGCTCTAGTGAGGAATCACAGCAAAAGACATAGCAAAGGTCAGACTCTATTGCATTTTTTTTATTCTAAAATGGGATTTTGTGTGTGGGTTTGCGTTTTTAAATGACCTTTGTTTTTGTCGTGATCCCTCTTAAAAAAAAATCCCTGAATGCACAGTGGGCTCAGAAACTCTGCCACCCTTCACTCTTGTATGCCAGAGAACCAAAGGAAGTGGCCACTGCAAAACAGGAATGGTGGGTACGATGGGAAATGGGATGGTGAGTGCAGACAGGCATAACAACAACAGCATCACACGTTGCCAGATCCTGATATATCCATTCCGATACCCCATGTGTGCTGAGTGCATGGGCTGGTGACATCCAACTCTGTAGGTGTGATGTCACTACCTTGATTTACGTCACAGCGTTGTATAACAAACAGTTTTTCAGCTCGACAAGGAGGTGGACATGCATGGCAAAGGGTGGAAATGGTTTGGTACTGTCATTGGTACTGTCACATGGGACATCTCAACAAGCACAGCTTTAACCACAGGGACTTTGCTTGCAGATGAGCCCATAGCTCCATCTGTAGATACTCTTTGATGGGATGTGAAGTCTTGTTCCTTTTCCAAATACTACTCCCTCCCACACATGCATACACGCCATAGAAATCCTGGCAGGACTTCCAGGTCACCTACATCCACGTGCTTTGGGCTGCACTGTTAGAATCAACAATTCAGAGGGGGCACCATGAACTAGAAATGTTTCCCTAGCAGAACAACAAGGAAATTTATAATGTCAAAAACAACTCACTAACCTTTTCTTCTAATGAAATGTCCTGGCTCCACATATGATATCTATAATCTAGCAGAAGTCAGATCTCTGCCACATGTCAAAATTTAGTTTGGTTGTTCTTAGCTAGTTGGCGTGAAGTAAATTAATACTGGTTATTTAATAGTATGATGATGAAATATGGGTTACACCACACTTGACTCTGTGTCCTAGATAGTAACGCATGAATTTTTTAATAGGATCCACTTTCCTTATATTCAGAATCAGTCATGAGAGTGATAAATGAGGCTAATAATAAACAAACCTTGCAAAGGCCTTTGGGATCTCACAGAAACAAGGTTCAGATGGCTGCACAGTGATGGAGATTCCCCACAGCTCACATAGAGGAATGACTGCCAAGTGTTAGCAGTCACACAGTGGCAGCTCCCAGAGGGCATTTCTTCACAATGGCAAAACAACCTCAGCCAAGGGAAAGGTATGTAACATCCAGGTTAGGAAGTTCCATGGCTTCTCATTGTTTTATATGAACATGTTTTCTCATGAGAAAAATTGCACTGCACGTGCCTGATTTTCATAATTTCCCTCCCATGACACTTCAATTGTCCCCAGTTGAAGATAGTCTACTGGGATTATTAGCCAGAGAAGCTGCTGCAGCTACAACTATCAAATGAAATAAAGGAGGCAGAGGAGCAGTCTCCTCATTTTTAAGGTAATTAGCGATGGAGAAGATTTATGGTCATTGCATTTATCGACTGTTTAATTTATTGAGCAAATAGCCCTGTGACAGAAACAAATGTAAGCTGAGTAGAAGTATTCCAGTGAAAGATCAGGCTGGAAAGCATCTTTCAAATAGTAACTGGCAAATGTTGCATGGGGACACAAGACTCTATCTTGCAAATGTATTGTTCACCACTTCTCTGGCATCTGATGGCATCCTGCATGTCATAGGTTTTAAGACTTTAATGCATGCAAAAGACTAAACTTTCTCCTCAGAAGTGACTAGGCAGCTCAGAGGGCAAAATTACAGATTCCCAATCATTAGAAATGCAGAGAAAATAAGGATAATAAGGATCTAGAACTATAATGGTCATTGATAATTATTATCAAGATGCCTTACAAAATATAGGTGCAGAGAAATCTCATTCCCCAATCTACAGAGCTGCAATGCAACATCCCTCCATTTCAGGCTTAGGGGAAGGAATGGCAGGCCACCAGCTCCAGCCCTTCAGGCTGTAGCCTGGCATGGTGTGACAGATGGAAACAGAGGGCAGATGTCTCCTCCCATGGCATTTCCTGTGTCCCTTTCTACCAGCCCCTAAGGCTAAAATGGAGGGAGCATCATAGGAAGCTTGCTCAGCAGCTGGTGCCTACTTGTGAGGAAAATATGACATTTTGAAGCCAGGCATTTGGCAGGCTGGGATTTAAAAACATGAAGGGGTTATTGCTGGAAGTTCACAGGCACATATACAATGTGGAAAAGATGTCACAAGATTATCGATGAGGCTAGGTCATTAGCCAAGGGTGACATGTATTTTGGTGGATGATTGCCAACTGAAATGACCATCTGTGTCAAATCAAATTAAACTGGCCATCAGTACACTTGTCAGCTTAAAATAAAAAAAAAAAATCAAGGAAGCAAGACTTTATTTTCTGAACTGTCAGTTCACTTCTACAGCACTGAAAAACTGGGCTCACCACTAAATAGATGGTGAGCATGTACTTAACTTGCAGCATTCAGGCTAACTCTATGAGAAAAAAAGGCATTACTCTCAATGCAAAATATCCTACCTCATTAATGAAAAAAACCCCAAACCAAAACAAAAAAAGCAAAGCATTATTTTAGCAAAAGAAAAATCTGTTTCTGAGAGGTTTCTAATTTTCTTTAACAAAGATGAACATAGTTTTATGTCTATCCTTAATGAATAAAAGACATCTCCCACCTGCTCCTTCTTTGACTGGAGTTATTTCAACCCTCTTTACCTGAAAACATATTTTTCTGTGAGGAATGAAACTAGAGGATGAGATGTGCCAGCCTAGTCCCTGTGCCAGCCTAGTCCCTCAAGCCTCATAGTGTTGTTTATTGGTTTGGTTAAGAAGAGGTGCTGTGGAAAGGGAAAGATTGCATAGTTTGTTTTTCCACCTGAAAGACAGGATTTCCCTATTGTGCCTTGGCCTGAATAGCTGTGTGTGGTGCTCTCTCTCCTCTCATGCAGTGAGGACTCCCCATCCTATTTCAGTCTGCTGAAATCACCGCCTTTTCCTAGAGTGCCACAATTAAAGCAGCTTAATGAGTTTGCATACGTCAGCCAAATTTCCTTCGGTGATATTTAAACTAATGTGATTTATTTCACAGTTGCTGTGGATTAATGCACAGGATCAACTCCTGCTGTTCACCTTATGCCTGGTAATAGGCATTAAGTTGCTCCCATACGATGCTTTGTCTGAGCCCTCGAGCCCCGAGGAAGCAGCCCCAGATGCTGCACTGAAGCCAGTGTGTTGCCTAACTTGTCCAATGTTATCTGGCTAAGAGTGGGCAGGTTGGACAGCTCTGTGGAAAAAAAACCAAACCTTAGCTATGACACAGACTGCCTTTCCTACTGATTGTATCCTATTCTACCAAAGTTTCAGTCCTGAAACTTATGATTATCTTCTTTTTAGTCTTCATCTTTCATTTTTCAGGATTAAATTTTCTCAGTCGGTATATCCTTTTCCATCCTCGAAATATCTTCCTCATTAATATCTCCAACCAAAGGAGAATATATATACGACACCACTGAGAAATGTGAGCCATCTGATCTTGGCCACCAGCTGTTTGGGTGCTGTTTGGGCACTAGTTAGCTATTCACAGGCTTTCCAGGGGTTTACTGAAGTCTCAATTAGAGCTTAGACCAAAATAATAATAAAAAAAGGTGATCAACAGGTATGAATAGAAACTGAGGATCAAGGTCACACTGAACCCCTGATATTCTCCTCTCTATCTTAAGTGAGCACATTTATTGACTCCTTTGATTGTCTTGGCCTTGAAGGTCTATCATTTTGGTGGCCTATGTGGGAAATTGATGGGATTCTGATAATACAGATCCCATCAATGGAATGAACAGCGATGAACTCCCTGTCACAAATCAGATCCTTAATAGCAACCAGCTTTTTACATCTGTAAGTATTTGCTTTTGGGCTAAAACATTTCACACTTGGTGCAAGCCCACATGTAGTTAGAAAAGTATAGGTAGCATTTCCTCAAATATCCAATGGCAGTGTTAGATTTGTGCCAGCTCTGAGGATGAAAGCCTCTCCTCTGCAGAAGAGCAGTGCAACAGCAGCAAACCTTTTAACCTAGGAGGATTTAGGGAATGTGAGAATCACAAAAGTAGCTCTCTGAAACAATACAGAAATATACTTCTGGAGGAGTACAGTGAAATGTATTTTCACATAATGTCCATGAATATTTGCTGAAGTTGGATTTTGAACTGACTACCACAAAGAGTCAGATAAGATGTCAGACAAACACAAATGTATCATTGAACTAGTGTTGGTTCACGCAGTTTAAACTACAAATATTCTTAAATACTTGCAAAATAATTAACAGAAAAATACTCCTGGGTTGGATGAGGGAGTTTCATTTACAATAAACTATTCATATGACAAATGATTAATAAAAAATGAGTCTACACCGTCCAATCATGAAGTCTGGGGGGTTTTTAGGGAGTCAAAAAAGAAGAGAAAGGGAAAAATTCTCATTACACTTACGGCAAGAAGACTGTGAATGATGATGCACTCAAAAACTTTCCATGTTTCTGTACAGTAAAAATTAGTCTCACCTTTTCCCCCTGCTCTTTCATAATTTTAAACTCGCTTTTAAAAGTTCAAGCCTGTCATGTAGTTAATCCTCACTGAGAGCTAGTGTAGATGACATGTTTGAAAATAATTGGTCATAGGAATAAGAAAGTTATCAGTGCTGAAATTCACTGGCTTCTTTTAGAGAAGACATTCTCTAGAAGACATTCCCTACAAGACAGGAAATTCATTTACTTATCCTACTCTTGTGAGTGGATTTAGTAAAACACAGCTCAAAACAGCTCAGTTATAATTTGACTTGAAAATGAGCTTTGTTTTCTTTGCCAGCTTTATTATCTACCACTATTCAAGCTTTCTACTGTCTTAGTGGCACAGGACCAGTGATGAAAATCTGTGTCAACTGACCATTCTTGCCACCTCAGCATTACTAGTCAAACTTCCCTAAATTAAAAGAAGGATAAGATTGAATATTCAAGCACTCAAAAGTTTGAAAAGTTGAGGAAAAATTCTAAACTATAACTTTATGTTAAAACACAGGCTTAATTTATGTGGTGGCATGTAATATTTCAAAAAAAGTGTTGTCCATACACACCATTATTCAATAATTTTTTGACAGAAAATAAAATACACAGCACACATGACAAAACACCAAACAGAAGATTATTTAATTTTCTCTTCAATGTTTCTAACACACTCCTGCCAAGGAGCCAACTCTGACCCCAGCTGAGGGGAAGGGATGAAATCTCCGCTTTCCCCTTGTTGTCTTGGTTCTTCTGTGTAAAGTCAGTGGGTCTGTGGATCTGGGTGAGGGAGCTGCTGCATTTTGGGGCCTTTTTCTGTTACCTGCATAGGTTTCCTAACAGAGGAGATGTGCAGGATCACATATATGGCACAGGAAATGAAAAATTATCTGCTGGAGAGAAGTGTTCCTAGACGTTACAGTCCTCTGGCCAGTCCTGTGTCTTTTCAGCACCATCTATATCTTGAGTCAGTTCTATAAGTAAGTAAATGCTTTACTCTCTCTAACTGTGTTTCTGTCCCTTTCTACACTGCTTTTGTAATGTTGTCAAAAAAAGCAGTCAAGCTTTGGGGTTGTTGGGAAAGCAGGGCAACACAGGCACAGATGCATCTGCTGCCACTATCCCTGTGAGGCTCCAGAAGCTTTTACAGCTCAGACAATTATCACAAGTTTGCCTGTTACCAAAGCTTCTCTGTTCATCATCTACAGTATTTCAAATGAGAAATACATCCAAAACCTCATACTATCCTCCAGGATATAGGTACACAAGGATCGAAGATCAGTGACTTATTGGTAGCCATGAAAGCAAACCTTTCCAGAGATGCTGCTATGCAGAGCAGCACATAAACTCAGTTGAAACATCTGACACATATAAAAGTTTGCAGGAGAGAGTCCCAGGCGCTGATAGAAATGCTACAGCCAAATCCCTTCTCTGAACATCTATTCATTAAAGTAGGTCCCCAGCTGCAGGAATCATTGCCCCAGGAAGTGAAAAATGCATTGCTGAGATTTTGATCTGAGTAGGCTGTTGCTCACTCTCTCAGTTTCATTCAGTGCTGTTAAAAATGCCCTACTGTATCCCAGAGGTAGTGGATGAAAGAAAACCTGTGCCTATCATTTCCACATTAGTTGCTTATGAGTTTGAAACATATACAGAGATTCTTCTGAGTTTATGTGTATGGGCATAAATATATATAGAGAGAGATCTGAGATTAGCATAGGTGGTTAGAGCACAGTGCTAACAATGCCAAGGTCGTGGGTTCGATCCCCTTAGGGGCCATTCACTTAAAATTTGGACGTGGTGATCTTTGTGTGTCTCTTCCAACTCAGAATATTCAGTGATACTGTGATCTCTATATGTCTATTTGAATGTATACACACATAGACATACATAGTATGCATTATAGACATGGACCAAGTTTGTTATAAAAATTATAAGCAACAATCAAAGAGGGTCATGAGACATTGAAACAGATTGCCCAGAAAAGCTGTGTATGCTCCATCCCTAGGAACTGTTGAAGGCCGGGTTGGGGGGAATTTTGAGCAACCTGGTCTAGTGGAAGGTGTCCTTGCTCACAGCAGGGGGATTGAAACTGGATGATCTTTAAGGTCCCTTCCAAAGCCAACCATTCTATGACTCTGTGATATGACCCCATGAACTATGGGACTCTATATGAGCATGAGTAATGCCAAGCAAATGTCAGCAGTGACAGTGCTGACATGTTGATGAAAATAAAGGTTTCTGTCACTGAGCTGGACTTTCAAGTATCTACCTGGCTATCTGTCTAGTTGTCTATCTAGATAGACACAAATTAAATAGGTCAACAAGTTTCTTGCAAACCCTAATAGCTTTGACACGGCAAGCATGCACTAGACAAATGCATGTCAGGACAGTTGCTGATGGAAACCATGTGTTTTGTAGTCATTTGGTTAGAACACAATGCAATGGATTAAAAAGTGTACTCTGTGCATCCTGTACATGTGTATCAAATGTAAGTCTTCTACAAGGTGTGACTCATAATGTTAGAATTGTTCTTGCTAGACAGTTAGACCTCACTGGTAGCTTTTTGTCTAGCGATATAGCATGGTTCAACAGTTTTGATGCTTGCTACACTGACACCTCTGATGGTGAGCTGAATCTCTAGTCAGACAGGTCAGAAGGAGAGGTAGACCTTGGAAAAAAAGCCAGACACAAACCTGATCCCTTTAGGTGGGTGTTTGTAGGCCACTGCTCTAGCCCATACACTAATTATCCTGCTGCTCCTTACTTAGAGATGCAGGTTATGGAGATGGGGAGAGGGACAGAAGGATTTCACCTCCTATTCTTTTGAGTTTGTTATTCCTGTTACTCACTGAATTCCCTTAGAGGATAGCTAATAGTGATCTTCTCCTGCAAACAATGCAAGATGTATACTGGGCCTCAAAGTCCATCAGGATAGACTTTGGTCCTCAGAAAAGAGATCTCCTACGACCATGGCACCTCAGGACAGCCCCTCCAATCATTTCCACTTCCTTGAGATATTTTGTCTTTCTGCAAGAGTAGCCACAATATTTGTAGTTGGTGAAAGACAGTGTAAAGGGCTGCTGACACCTGAGATGGCTACATGAGTTATGGCACAGAGCAAACTAACCAGAGTGATATGCACAGCAGATTTTTATTTTCCCATCTGTGAGATGCATATTGGGCTCCACATTCCTGTAAAAGAAAATATTAGAACCGTTCACTGTCTCTGGAAAATTGCTGAATGACGGCATGGGTAATATGGTGTTTCTCATTGACAGGGCTGTCTACTAAATAGGAACTAGCTCCAGTCAGTGTTACCTGTGCTAAACAAAAGTAGACGAGTTGACTGTGTATGTGTTCACATCTCCATGGTGAGATATAACTCATAGACCCTGGTGCAAGGAAAGAAATGAGATTCTCCACTCCAGTTGTACACTTATACCCTTCCACCTTCAGCCCAGCACTTGAGTCTCCCCAGTCCTGAGGCTGCTGTGCAGCTGAATATCTTACACCTGAGAGACGTGCAGCCATGGTGGACACATTATGTTAATCTGGTAAAAATCAAGAGTTCCTCAAAGTAACTGTGGTGCTTCAGTTCCTTACTACCCAACTATCTTGCCAGCATGACTGCAATGTGCTAGAGCTGCTCTTCAAGGGCCTCTTTGCTCGGAACAGCAGAGTAGAGAGTGCAAAGACTTTGTTGTCCCAAAGTATGTGAACTCATCTTCCACAAGTGAGTCCTCTGAAAAGAACCAGACCATGTTACCTCAGATCCTCAGATTAAATTACCATTTTGTGGAAGCCCTGACAACTTCAGTCCTCTCTCGAGCAGCAGCACCTGCACGTGTGAGCACACACACACACACCAGCCAATTCTGCACAGGACCGTGTGTCCACATGCATGTGTACATACAGCTGGTGCATACACCTACACACTGGCACACTATGAATAGCTTACATCTACATGTCGTCTCATAGTTAAATGAGCAGCTTTTAGTACACAGACATAGGTGTGGGTAGGATGTGTGTCTCCCTCCCACGGGCATTTGTAACTGCGTGTCTCTCTTCGCACGCATGCACAGCCCTTATCTGCATAAAAAGGCTAGGAGCTGGCATTGGCAGCATTCTGCTCTTCCTGAAGGAAGAGCTGATGTGTGTAATAGCTCCAACAGAAGCAGGAGTGGGCAGCTCGTCCCAGCAGCACACTGCAGTTTCCTAGGTAACTGAACTTGAAATAAGGTGATGTCTGGAGCTGGGTTTTATCAAATCAGTTTGCTGAAGGTGCATACATTGGGGGAAAAAACCTTCATGTAGGATCCTACTCACTGTAAAAGCCAACAATATACCACTTATTTATTTTGGTAGTTGAGGAGTTTGTTGCCTTTTAATGATCGGCAATGACATTTTCCCATTGAAGCCATCTGTGCGGGTAGGGACGTGTAGAAAATATGACTGTGCATGTTATGCATTATTTACACAAGGCCACAGCTATGTGCTTTGCAGACAAATGAAGAAAAGACAGATCCTTGCCCTGAGGAGGCTGCATGATGGGCTCAAGTCCCACCTTGCCTGTTTCTGGTAACTCACTTTACCCATATGAGCAGACTGAGTACAGCAGCCAGACTGACACAGGGTAAGTCTCCTCTTCTGTCGTAGAGTTCCTAAATGATGGTGGGCCACATGGTTGGGGCAAGGTCTACAAAAATATCTGTGGGCTTACCTAGAATGTCTGGGTGAATCTGAGATCAGTGGGAGGGAAAGCAATATCTGTAGGAAAACAAGACATAGCTTTTCTGGGTATACCTCTGTCCAGGAAACTAAAATGAGATGAGGGCATGTGCCTAGGATCCAGAGCACACTTGCCTCTGCTGTTGAATTACATCCATCATGATCTCGGCTTGTGCCAGGTAGCGCTCAGTCAAGCAATACTTAAGCACTGCCTGGGCATGGCATGGGCCAAACAACGTAGGAAGTGATACGGAGTGTGCCATTTTGGTATGTCCTCCTACACTGTCCCCCAGAAGAATTTCTCCTTGTGCAGTCCTCTCACACTAGTCCTCAAATCACTCTGAACTCAGCATAATCCAGGTAAAAAGGCCCTGATTAGCAGGATCTGATTTCTGCCAGGTTTTAACTAGACAAGAGAATTACACTTGTCATCTCAGGATCATAGAAGTAAACAACACAGCCTCACAGTGATGGCGTTGAGCAAGAGTGGTGGACTCGCTCACTACCTGCTTTTAGACTGTAGGAAATGGATGTGAGGCTTCCACAAGCCTATTTGGCCAAGGAGGGACAAACTAACACAGCTAAACATTGTTTACAAGCAAATGTCCAGCCAGACTGACCCATCCATTGGAAGTCTTGATAGTAAACTGTTCTGGCTCTGTGAGGGAGGGACTGCCACTGTGCCCCTTAGGAAACCTGGCTAAAGACCAGAGATCCTGCCCATCTGGCTTCAAGCACCCCTCTTTGTAACCCTTGTGAGGAATGAGAGGCTCAACATCATGGGTGTGGAGGCAGAGGATGCTGAACACATCCCACCATTTCCTCAACCAAGGGTCTTCCATAGAAATTGCATCAAACAAAGCAGCAGTAGCCTGGAACCACATCTGTCCAGCAATCCACTGTGTCACAAGCTGGGAACAACCTCCTTTCCATACCCTGCATGTACCTGGGGTAAACAGCATGACTTTTCCTGGGTGGACAATGGAAGAGTTTACCCTTTTCTTCCCTCTCCCTCTCCCTTCCCCCTCTCCCTTCCCCCTTTCCCTTTCCCTTTCCCTCTCCCTTCCCCCTTCCCCCTCTCCCTTCCCCCTTTCCCTTTCCCTTTCCCTTTCCCTTTCCCTTTCCCTTTCCCTTTCCCTTTCCCTTTCCCTTTCCCTTTCCCTTTCTCTTTCCCTTTCCCTTTCCCTTTCCCTTCCTCTCCCCCTTGCCCTATGTTTTTCCCTTTCCCTTCCTCTCCCTTTTGCCCTTTCCCTTCCTCTCCCTTCCCCCCTTTCCCTTTCCCTTTCCCTTTCCTTTTCCCTTTCTCTTTCCCTTTTCTCTTATTTTTATTTTCCCCAAAAAGTAAATTTCACAATGAGAATTGACATATCCCATCAGCTATGGTCTAAAACATCTTTTTGTGCATGTAAACGTCTCAACATCATTTATTGTAAGACCTGGGACACTGGGTTTCTGCCAGTGCATAATGTTTAAGGCTATCCAATGGAGACACACTTTACCCGTCAGGCAATAACCTACCCACATAGGTAGCCAGTAAAGAGCAGGGCAACCCAGCACTTTTCAGTGTGGTCAGTCAGCAGCCTTGGCAGAGCAATCTGTGCTCCTCTGAAAGCATGCTTTGCTTGCTGGCTGGGTGCTGAAAGCAGCAGTAGGCACTACATCCCCTGCCTGTACAGCACAGGCAGCAAACAGCAAGAACACAGTGACCTGTTCCAGGAAAGACAGTATGACTCCTTCCCAACCTCATCCTGAGACCATTTAAGCTCTACTGAGGAAGAAGGAAGAAAACCCAGAGCCTTGTAGAAGGTATGAGTCTGAGGTGACCATGGCCAGGTAAGGAGAGGACCAATTTTGGGAGGATGCCCCACAGAGCAGTTGTGAGGATGGCAGTTTGTCCAACAGCCTCCAACCCCCCACCCCAATCCAAGCTAACTGCTGATCCCATGCTGCTTGTACCTGACCAGAAGGGATCAGAGACTGGTAGTCTCCAGAGGCGGCATCTCACTTCTGTGCTGGAATGGGATTGATCTGACATGGCCAGCCATGCTTCTGCCAGCCCCAGCCCAAAGGAGGCAGCTGTCCCCTTCCTCCTGGGCCTGGGGAAACAGCAAAAGCCCCAAAGCATCGTCCCTGCTACTGGCTGCAAAAGCAGCAGTACTCGCTTAACCAGAAACTGCTAACTTGGGGGTGAAGCCTGCAGATCCCAGTTCTCAGAGCTTGAGCATGTCTTGGTGCATCAAGCATGTGGCAGGGCAGAGGAGACTGGAGGATGTGCAAGAGGCATGTGGCCTCCCCTATGGACACAGTTCATGCCACAGCCTGTGCCTACTAAATTGTGGTCCCATTAAGAGGGGTGACACTGTAAGCCACCACAGCCCACGTGGTGCTTCTGGCCTTGGGGGCACCAGACAGCTCTGGGAATGTTTGTCACTATTATTAACACAGACATGGTGTCTGTGCCCATCTGCAGCTCCTCCCTTCTCTCACCAGGGTGTTTTGAGGACATGTACCTTAAAAGACTGAGTCAAATGGGGCATCAGAGAAATGGAGATCATAACAGCACTGGTTATAACAGCAGAAGATGATGACACATCAGTGCCCGTCCTTCCATCATGTTTTTTTTTAGTCTGATGTTTCTAATACCCGTGACAGACCTGTGTCTAGGACAAAGGCCCCCAAGGAGGCTGGTACAGCAGGTCCAGGAATGTTTTATGCCATTGCCAGTGCTGCATTCAAAGGGACACACACACAAGATTTCAGTAATCTGAACATCCCAATTTGGCTTGAATGAACTCTGCATTTAGTTTCTGCCTTTTTCTTAGTGTGTTTGGCAGTGATTTGGGGTGCACAGCAGTGCTGCACTTTGGGCTTTGGTAGCTGCAGGATAGAGAAACCACCAGAGCACCCCAGAGCATGGCCTACCCCATATCTTCTGCACTGTGTGTCCCACAACTGCCTGGCAAACAAATTGTTGGCATGCTCTGATATAGGATTCCTGGCTCCTCTGGGGTGCTTGACCATCACGTCTGCAGGTTCTGTATCCCTACAGGTATTAAGGACAGCTGACCTCAGAGCTTTTCTTAGCTTGCAGCATTCTCCAAAGCTGCTCAGCACCCCAGCATGTTAGGAGTCTTTAAAAGACAGGATACTATCCGAATTTATCCTGTGGCAAAGCAGGCTGGAGCAGCTTAGCAATCTGCAATACCCATTAACAGAGATGCTCTGTGATTTCCAGGGAGGAATCCATGTTCCAACAGCTTCTTCCAAACTAAATTATCTTCTCAATACTTGATTGCAAAACCACAGCAATTAGCAGATGGCTTAGGATCAAGTCTGGGACCCGATGTGACCGCAGTCAAATGTGGAGAGCAACTTCATCTTCCAATTCAGTCCTCTGTCATCTTAATGCAAATGAGGGTTTGGTTTTGCTCTTAACTGATGTCTAAAACGAAAAAGGAGGTATCTATTTTTATTTAGCAAGATATGCAGAAGCATTATCAGCAAAAATATTGCCTGCAGTGTAGAGATGTTACATTTCATCTCAGGCGAATGCTGTTAGGGCTGCCTGGGTTGTGACAAAACATCTGACTGATTGTTCTCCGAGTGCTGCTCTGTAGCCCTTGGAAAATCAACACATTAAGTTTTCACTATGAGCAAGCAATTAGGCATAGAAACATTCAAATGAAATCAAAATCAAATCTGGAGAGAAAACTGCAGAACATTTGCTTGTCATTTTACCTCAGAAAGTTTCATTACTGCTGTGCTTGGCACCAGCAAGACCAGCCCTGGGACAGTGCATCTGGAGATGCGGTTCACAGGGGGAGGCTGAAATCCTAGAGAGGGTTCAGTGGTGAGCCTGAGAAATTGTTCACAGGTTGCTGAGCACTGTTAAACTGGGATGTTCTGTGCATCCACCTAGCCCAAACCTGTACATGACACATCCTTTGGTACATCACCAGGTCCCCATACCTTTCCTGCCTCCCTTGGGGAGCAGATGAAGATGCTTTCTCTCCATTCAGTTCACCTGGGCTCTTCTGGTGTGCAGAAGCAGAGCATAGTGAGTGGTAGCAGGGGCAGGCTATGTGCACAACCATGCAAAACCAGGTCACAGCCCAGGCAATCACCCAGAATTAGGAGTTAGAGAGAGCTCAGGGGCATCCTGGTTAACCCACAGGTTTAGGGCTCAAGGGAGTGAGTTAACTTACTAAATGGAAAATCTATGCAAGGCCTTTAGTGATGCTCAGAGTTCCATGCCCAGGAGACAGAGTTAAGAAAGGAGTGTGCCCCTCTAGCCAGTATACTAACATGAAATAAGTCTGACTGTTGCAAGCCATACAAAGAAGACAAATAAGAACAAGTAATGTATATTTATTAGAGAAGGAACAACTTACCGAGGGCAGCGGTGGATTCTCCTATTCCATTCTCCATCTAAGATCAAGCTGGTCTGTTTCTCCTGAAATATGTTCTCTAGTTCAATAACAGCTCTTACTCTGCAGCAGGACTTCAGTTCAGTGAAGTCCTGAAGTCTGTGCTATGGGTGAAGTCTTACTGAATTGCCGTAACGGCCTCTTCTGTCCATAAAAAGTGGGTGGATCACTAAGTTGTTAGTTCCTTTTCATCTAGTCTCATGTTTCACATTTGTTGCTTTTCAAAGTCATTTTATGGCACTCACATGAAATATCCGAGTATCTCACAAGCTATGAATCACTTCTGATTCAGACTCCCTTAATGAAGTCTACCATCCCTTTCTGTCACATGTGTACCAACTTGTACCAAAACTTTGGGTCAGAGCTAAGAAAATCTCATACCGTGCCATCTGCTCCCGCACCACAACCCCACCAGTATGCCTCCAAACCAGCATATCTGTGTTTCCCCTTCTACAAAGAAATTGCATAACATAGTGAACAATGTTTTTATCCACAGATTTTAATTGGGCAGTGTCTCCTGCTGCCTCTTTTCACAACCTGTTGGCCCGATTAGAGGCTGCCCAGATGCCCATTTACCTCAGATAGGAATCAGAGAGGGAAGGTAGCTCTGCATTTCTTTGCTTATCTTATTCCTGGGTCTAGACAAAGTTTTAAAGGAATAACAGGGTGAGCACTGGGCAGTTGTGTGAAACATGCAGCTCAAAGGAAGCTATTGCAAAGCAAGCAGAGAACTAGCTATGTGGAGTCATCATCCAGTAGGCTGGTGCAGAAACCATGCCATATTCACAGTCCAGCAAAGCCATTAAGTCTGAAGAAGGAACCCCTATCTTGCAAGCCTGGGGAGGAGGGGGAGGATGTAAATGACAGGTGTGGACTGAAGTCTACTGGACTTCCACTGGAGTAAAGATTTGTTTGCCTTCATCACATTCAGCTTCACCCTTGTGCTCCATGTTTGTTTATATCTACCTTATCAGCTGCAGCGGTGCTCCGAGAGAGAGAGAGAGGTTTTCTATTTATAGGCACCAGCAGTACATCCCTTGACTGCAGGGCAATCTGAACATTCTAGCTTCTCCTGCTGCTGGCAATCGCTTCTCTATCTGGGCCAGAGTCACAGGTGTCCATGTGAGTTAAAAAGAAAGGAATTTTGTTACCAAGCCCCAGTCTCTATTGTACTCCACAGGAGGATAGCCATAATGGTTATTTCTATGTTCCTCTCTTCATGTAATTATAATTAATCCAGCAAATAAACAATGATGGTTGATATGCTGAAATGCACTAGTAGCTAATACTTAGCTAAGATGCTTAAAGCATAGAGGAATAGTTCATGTCTGAACAAAAAGAAAAGTCTCCTGTAGAGCAAGGGGTCTAAGCTTAAACTCCTGACACCCAAGTGATGTCAATGTGGGCTGAGGTACACCTCAGGGTGTACATCTGCACTAAAGTGAAACTGTTTTTCCATTTCTTTATCCCTCTCCCACTTCCTGAGCAGTCCCTGCGAGCATTCAGCCAGTCAAGTTCCACTTAACTCATTCTGAGGAAAAATACACACAGCTGATGCTTCTGAAAATGTTCTTAAGGATCAAAGAAAAAAAGTCTGGAGATAATCTTACTAGATCATCTATTCCAGCTACCATCTCCTCACAAAACCTATCCCAGTGCTTCACTGTCACAAATGTTGGAGAGCTCTTTTATTTTGCCTAATATTAATCTCTCTTGCTGCAATTTGACTTCTACCCACTACAGAGCTGACAAATAGATTATATGAAGAACAACTGGTAAAGTTCAGGCTAGAGAAGTGGTCAATGAGATGAACTGAAAACTGGTTGAACTGCTAGGCTGAAAGGATTGCAATCAGTGGAATGAAGTACAACTGGAAGCTACTCAGCAGCAGTGAGCCCCAGGGGCTGATGCAAGGGCCTTTACTGCTTAACATCTTCATTAATCACCTCAATGCTGAGACTGAGTGTACCCTCAGCAAGTCTGCAGAGGACACAAAATTCAAGGAAGCAGCTGATGCACCAGAAGGTTGTGGAGGCCTCCAGAGGGACTGCAAGAGGCTGGAGAAATGGGCTGATGGGAATCTCACAAAGTTCAACCAAAGGAAGAGCAAAATCCTGCCCCTGGGAAGTAATACCCCCATGCTCCAGTAGGTGCTGGGGGATGACTGGATGGAAAGCAGCTTTGCAGAAAAGGACATGGGGTTTCTAGTGGACACCAAATTGATCTTGGGTTAGCCAAGTGACTTTGTATAAAAGAATGGCAATAGCAAAAGTCAAGGGAGGTGATCCTTCACCTCTTCTCAGACCTGGTGAGACATATCTGGAGTGCTCTGTCCATGCTTGGGCTTCCCAGTGAAAAAGAGATGTGCACATCCTGGAGTGAGTCCAGTGGTGGGCCACAAAGATGATTAAGGGATGGGAGCATCTGACATACAAGGACAGGCTGAGAGAAATGAAACTGTTCAACCTGGAGAAGGAAAAGCTCAGAAGGATCTTCTCCATGTGTATAAAAACCTGATGGGAGAAATACAGAAGACAGAGCCAGACTCTATCATGCCATGTGACAGGATGAGAAGAAATGTGAATAGATCAAGATAGGTGAAATTCCATTTAAATATAGGAACCAAACTTTTCTTAGGTTTATTGAACACTGGCACAGGTTTTCCTGAGAGGTTGTGGCTTCTTTGTCTTTGGAGATATTCAAAATGCAAAAGTAATAGCCTTGAGCAACCTTACTTAGCTGACCCTACTCCTAAGATGTTCTTAGATTAGAGGATCTTCAGAGGTTGCTGCCAATCTCATGAATTCTCTGGTTCTGTGGCTGTATTTCTTTCCTCTCTCACAGGAGCTTCTTACATTCTTGAAGGTGATTATCACATTTCTCACTCAATTAAAGTTAGTTCAGTATTTCTTCAGAAGACTTAGCTCTTGGACTCCTGTACCTTCTTCAGTCAGTCTATGCTCTGCTCAAAGTGCAGTGTGCCACACAGGATGCAGCCAGTCCGTAACTGAACCTGAATGACAACATTAAGTTGTTAACAGGCCTCAGGGAGAATCAGGTGAGAAGACAGACCTGAAAGAGAGAAAAGACCAACAAGCAGACAACAGCTGCTACCTACCCACTGAGTGCCAGCAGACAGTTAAAAAATTTCTGTTCTAGGTGTTATATGTGAGATATCTTTAGAAATTTTCCAGAACTTTATGTTACACCTGTTTGGGAAAGAATATGTTTGGTTTGGCTTCTGTCCATTTATATTAAATTGTTAAATTGTTCCTTTTTAAAAAGCAAGGGATTGAGCATCAGCCTTGGCTTTCCATATCTATTTTGTGCCATTCACTCCCTGGAACTCCCAGTGGGAGTTGGCAGCCTTGCCACCTCACCTGAGACCCAACTCCCCCCATGTGCCCAGCAGAGGACTAGCTTTTCAGAGGGCAGATGATGCTGGTGACCTCAACTGTGCTGTGCCTACAAGCCTGGCAGGAGGTGGACTCTTCCCAGTACTCCAGAAGCCAGGACAGGAGCCAAGAACCAGGAGCAAGAGCAGCCAAAGCAATCAACTTCAATGTGCTGTATTATAAAATAAATGAGCATGTGTCAAAGTAGGAAAGCTCACAAGAAGGGGTTGTCTTGGACTGGCTTGTTTATGGTTTCATTCCCTCAACCTTGCCTTCTCCCTCATCTCTGTTGCCAAACGCAGGTACATAGCCCGTTTCAAAATACAGTAGAAACCAAGGGAATAAAAATTCTTAAAGTCATACAAATATGAATTCCTCTCTCATAAAGAAAGCCATCATCTTAGTACCCTCTCAGCCTAGGCACTGACAGTTGTCACCCCTGCAGAGCAGGCACCAGATGGGTAAAGGAGGGAAGAAGCTGTGCTTTTCCTTGACTAATAGCTGTATTCTGAAAACCTAAGGAGGGTGTTTTGAGCAGCTTGATGGTTTATGCCTGCTATATTACTTGAGCAAAACACAGTGAACAGCACAAGAAATGCTTCAAAATGAAGTTATACACTGGGAGAAAGCAAGAGAGGGTGCTATGAGCCGAAAGTAACAGTAACCAGTGACCCCCAAACACCTTAAGGTGTTTATGTGAATAAATCTGTACATTTCAGTATACTCCCAAATCCTACTGCCCTATTTATCTCAGGAAAGGTTTTCAAACATTTTCGCCTGCTTCAGCAATATCCCTACAAACTAAATAGGCCATTCCCTGAGCCAAGCTGCAGCAAAGTCACTCTTTGGTTTTTGAGCAGAATTTTTGTTTGTTTGTGGTTTTGTTGGCGGTGGTGTTGTGGGGGTTTTAGTTGGTTGGTTGTTATTTTGTTGTGGGTTTCCACACACACCCCTCAACCCCCACCCCCCCTCAGGAATAGACGAAATCAGGTATCTTATTGTTTGGAAATGATTTAGCAATATGTTTAGAAAATTAGGAAGGGTGAAACCTTAACTGAAGTCTGATATGTCTACTCTGATATTGCATGTATCTTTGTTTCTTTGTTTCTTGGCTGGTTTTCACTGCAGTTTTTCTCTGTGTGTTTATTCTGAATATAAATATCTGGGAGTAGTACCAATGTGTATTTGTATAATACAGTGAGATCTAAACATAATGTGAATCTAGGAATCAACTAAAAACGTCATTATTTTGAGTGAAGCACAATAACAAAGTCAGAATTTAAACCCTGTTGTCTTGTCCAAAATTTGAAATGAAGAAGTAAATTTAAATTTCTCCCCCGCCATTCCTGATTTTGCAGACATATTAGTGAGCAAGGAGGTATCTGCTAATCTTTCATTAGAAGAGCTCTTAGCTCTTTGTCTGCTTGTTTGGAGACAGTGACAGCTGTTCAAGGGACAGTGGGCTGGCTGCACTCATTGCTGTGGATCTGAGGTGCTGGTGGAGACCTCTTGAGGTCTGTCCCGCAGAGCAGACCATCAGGCATGTCAGCCTCACTCTTTGACATGTAAACTGACTTATGGACCTTTCTTTACATTCTGGTTCAAGCTTCCTTTGCACTTCACTAAGAAGATCACAGGGACCAATGATGATGATGATGATTATGATGATGATGATGATTATTATTATTATTGTGCTGCAGAAGACAGCACCACCTCCTTGGCTTCTCCTCTAGGTGAGATGATCTCTGTAGAGGTGTCTGTAACATCCCTAGGTGACATCGCGAGTCTTCAGCTTCCCTAAGAGCACTGGTGATACTGCACCTTTTTTTCTTTTTTTTTTTTAATCTACTAAACTTTCCCATCTTTATTGAGAGCTGAACTCATGAGAGATGGTGATAAATGTTAAGTCTGTCCTCCTCGCTATCCTTCCCTTTTTACAAATTGCAGGCTTGGTACTCCTGAATTAGGATATCTATTTCCAGAATAGCAACAGTGGATTTCAATCTCTGATGTATTTAATGAGAAATTATAAATTAATAGGCCTTCTTCATAGAAGATCTATGCTAAATCCATATGGGATCCTTAAGAAATGAGCAGTCAAAATAATTGACTGTCTGTACAGCTGTAGTAAACACAATCTAATCTTGAAATATCAGAACAGTCTAAAATATAACAAACACCCACAAAAATCACAAGGCAAAAGGGTTTAATTTGTCCTTGGTAGACCTGGTTATGCCAAATTTAATTAAGGAGTTCTATTTGTGTCAATAAATTATCATCCAAGGTAAAATAAAAGTCATTCAATTTGTTAAAACTCAACTTTATTTAGATGCACAATTACTGGGTTTATCCTATTGCAAAATAATTCAGCCAAGGAGTCAATGTTAGCACCAAGTACAACTGAGTTTACAAATAGTCTTCTGACACTAACTGGCTACAGCTACAGACAGAATGTTTTATATAAATGGCATACTTCTTTCTCATACACACACAGAGACAAATATCTCTGTAACCATTTTCTAAAAATCATTAGCTCAATGCTACTGTAATACTACTAAAACTAATAAATGTTTTCCTACAGAAATTGCTGAAGGCAGCTTCAGGAATGAGACAAATAAAAAAAAAATAAATAAAGCATTTATAGTCTGGTCAGTCTGCATTTTCTGAAAGGCTATGCCTTAGTCCTGTCTTTGTTTTGTACCATTTTCCAGTAAAATATGTGTGAAATCAGGTCAAGGAAATGGTACCAAGAGCAAGCCTAATGGACTCTTAAAAGTAAGCTCTCTCCCATCACGTTTCTGCAGCAAGGATGGAAAAAATTTCCAGTGCTGCCAACTATGCCAAGATGCCTGCTAACCTGTTGGTAGAAGCCTAGTTGTGGAGAATGGGCAATATGTGCTCATGCATATTTTATCTAGGAGGCCTTGATAAGCCCACCAAAAACTGAATTGCAGCCTAGAAAATTGTAATCACTGGGAAATTGTCACATCACCTAACCTGAGACACCCAATAGCTAATTAGGGCAGTAGCTGCCTAATATGTCTGCACTGGCAAATTGGGCCACTCCTCATTTTACCCAGCTCCACTGATTACGCATCCTGTATGCCTGTTAGCTCCCTTTGGGAGTGAACATCCAGGAGGAAACTCAGGCTCCTTGAGGGAACAGCATCTCCAAGGGTCTGCAAAAAGAGGGCACTTGGAAAGCAAAAGGCACACTCCTTCAATTCTATCTCAGAAGACTTTGCTCAAACCTTTCTTTTTAGAGACAGGGAATGACATGCCCTTCCTGTTAAAAACAAAAAACAAAAAACAAAAAACAACAAACCCCCACTTCTCTAAAGGCTGGAAGAAAAGCTGTAATTAATATATGTATTTTGAACAGAGAAAACACCATATATATCACAGAATATGCTGAGTTGGAAGGGACTCGCAAGGATCATCGAGCCCAACTCTTAGCCATGCACAGGACCATCCTCAAGAGTCACACCATATGCCTGAGAATATCATTCAAACGCTGCTTGAACTCTGGCAGGTTGGGGCTGTGATCGCTTCCATGGGGAGCCTGTTCCAGTGCCCAACCACCCTCTGGGTGGAGAACCTTTTCTAATATCCAGCCTAAACTTCCCCTGACACAAATTCAAGCCATTCCCTCAGGTTCCATCAGTTGTCACCACAGAGAAGAGATCAGTGTCTGCCCCTCCTCTTCCCCTCACGAGGAAGTTATAACTGCAGTGAGGTCTCCCCTCAGTCTCCTCCAGAGAACTCATCACTCTCCTCCAGGCTGAACAGACCAAGTGACCTCAGCCATTCCTCATAAAGCTTCCCCTCAAGGCCCTTCACCATCCTCTTTGCCCTCCTTTGGACACTCTCTAATAGCTTAAAGTCTTTCTTATGTTGTGGTGCCCCAAACTGCCACAATATTCAAGGTGAGGTCGCACCAGTTCAGAGCAGAGCAGGACAATCCCCTCCCTCGACTGGCTGGTGATGCTTTGCCTGATGCCCCCCAGGGCATGGTTGGCCCTCCTGGCTGCCAGGGCACTGCTGACTCCTATTACACTTGCCAACGACTAGGACACCCAGGTTGGTCCCTTTCTTTGGTTCTGTCACTACTTCTTTTAATCCCCAGATTTAATCCCCAGAACAGCCATTTGACATCCACAGAATCGCTATGCCCAGAACTGCCACGAGAGCTCCACAAGTTCAGAAGTTCAAGTGGGCAGAACCTATTTTGGATACAGCCTTTCCTGCTTGGAACATCTGATTCCATGTGAGGAGCTGGATGCTGAGCAGTCCTGAAAGCCCTCATTTTCTAGACAAGAGCTCAACTTCAGCAGATCACAGGGCAGACCTAAAGCGCCTTTGACTCTGAGCTGACAGAACCCTGTTCTTCTTGTCCACACTTGCCTTTCCATAGAATGGAGAGCAGGAAAAAACTCTCCAGGGTGAGGCCAGCGGCGCCAAGTTTATGGCAGAGGTGCAGAAATTGCCCTATTATTGCCTCCAGGATGACATGCTTGCTCCAGGACCCTTCCATCAGGGAGCTTTTGTTGGATTGTTTGGTTTTTGATCAATTTATATCGCTTTCAGCAATGTCAGCTTCCAGTGGTGAGAAGTCATGAGATCAGTCCCCAGAATCAGGTGATCTTGGTAACAAGAACTTTTCTTTAAATGGCAAAATCTCCAGTTCCAGCATCTCACAGCACGGAGAGACCTTTGCATTATTTTCTTCAGATTAGCAATATTCTTTAATTCATTAGAAACTACCACATATTTGCAAGATATTAAAGATGCCTTGGGATGAAATTCCAGCCATGGGTAAGGGTCTTCTGCAGCCTGTCGCTGCCTCAGGATTTCACTATATTCACTATTTCACAGACACAAAATCATGACACAATAGTTCTGAGTGTAGCAGATAATGCAGTGTTTAATATACATTTAGATTAAATAATGAGGTAACTTGCCAAAACTCATGAAGGAAGCTTTTAGCACATCAATTGATTAACTCTGACACTTTCATTTTGTTCTTCTAGACCCCAAACCATCTTTCTTATTTCTTATAGATAGCTGTCTTCATCCATATGGCAAAGAATATATGAGTTAAGGTTTATTTTGTTTATGAACCAGTTCAGTCATCTTTGGTATTTCTGACACTGGTGAAGAGAAGTTGTCTTTGAAAACTAAGGTAGCTTTGTGCATGGAAATATTCATGATCCTGAGCATTGGTTGAAAAAGAAAAGCGTAAGAACATACTAGATTATTTCTGCTTAAAATAGCTATATTTCCACCCTAGAACATAAATCAACATTCAGGAAAAGACATTTACTAAGGTTTCAATTCAACCAAGCTTTGTGTAATAGGTAGCTCCAGTCTATTAGACCTTACACAGCTTTCCCAAATGCTGCTGGGCAGGACGGGTCAGTGCAACAATTCAGCAGTGGTGCAGCTGAAACAAGAACCTTTTATCTCTTCATCTCCATAGGCAAATGTTGCTTTGAAATGTAGAGAAGTTATGTGACTCTCACATTCAGTTGCATTTAAAATCATTTCAAAAGGACATTGGCATCTGGAAGAGGCTTTTTGGTCATAAATGCAAGGAGCACAGATGTATTTTTATTTCTCTTTTAAACCCTGATTACCAGGAAGCAGAAGTGTTTCTCAAATACCTTGGTTCCAGTGTCCTGAGGTTTTTAATGGAAAGGGAAAATTATGAAGGTCATGTATTAATATTTCATTGAACACCAGTCAAAAATGGTTGCCTGGCAAATGTTTTATGCCTTCCCACCTGCACAGAATTGTCACTGCCCTCCATTAAGGACCTTATTCCCATTAGTTTCTTCCAGTGGGTGGGGGAAGGGAAATATGTTGTGTGTGCAGTGCTGGAATAGGGAATGAGATTTTTGCAATCTTTCATTTAAAAGGAAATCCTCGGGGGCCTGTGAATGGCAGGTTGTACTAGTGATCACTCAGAGGTGTTCAGACCTAATGGCACGATGACACCAAAGCTAACCTTTCTTCACCAGCCTCCTTTGTGTCAAGGACTGACATTGCTGATTTCAGAAAGAAATGATTGCTTCTCCCCTTGCATTACCCTGCTGAGGAAAAGTCTGGTTGGAAATCACTGTTTTCTGTTTTGATTGAATGCATCAGGGCTCTGGATATTTCTTCTTTCTTTAAAGACTTGCATTAGAATGCTGGGTATCTGGAGCTCACTGTAGAAAATATTCTAGTTGGGTTGAACTGCCTGCCAGAAAAGACTGATGGTTTGCTTCAGTAAAGAAAATTAAACTAAAATAAGATCTGAAGCTCTGGCCACAGCCCGCATTGAGGTGTATTTGTGTTTCTAGAGGATTCCTAAAGAAACTTAATTTAATCCTAAAACCAAAAGAAAACATTTTGTATTTGTGCTTATTTTTTTCTGATGCTGGCTGAAGTCAGTACAAACGATATCTACAAAATAGATAGTCAAAGATTTTTGTCTTAAAGGAAAGTTGGAAAAGATAATAGGTCTCTCCAAAATAATTGTTCTTATGAGGCTGTTATGAGGCTAATTTTGCAGACATGAGAGCTGCAACTAATCACAGTGAAATCAGACTGCTTGATGCTACCTAAGACACATGTTGAGTCCTTGAAACCATTAAGGTGGGCTCTTACACAACTAGCAGTGTTCTCGGAAAGAGTCAAGCACCTATGTGAAAATCATATCTTTTTCTGGATCTGAGTTGCAGGAGTTTGACCAAGGTTTGCTCCACTCAGCCCTTTTGTAACACTCTCTGGGTACCTTCCCTTGTCTTTGCAGTCTTGCTCATGTTCTTGCAACCTTTCAGAACTTTCCAGGAGTTCATCAGTTTGCTGTGACTCCATTCTCTCTGTTCATCTTGTCCACATGCACTACCAAACAGCTTTTCCTTCTGTGAATATCCCTGGGCAGAGATCTCTGGAAAAATACTTCTTTCTGCAACAATAACTTCTGGGGTTGATCCACACCATAAAGGGACAGATGACAGTAAATGACAGACAGGAGCTACCTTTACATGGCTCTTTGGGAGATTGGGACACAGAGAAAAGATGTGCTACAAAGAGAGACATTTTCATAAGGATGTCCCCAAAATTACCACATACTGTATTATGAATCTTTGCAGCAGGATAGTCCCTACCATCTCCAAATTTTAAACAAGCAGTACTTGAGATGAGGAGTGCAGGCAGAGGACATTTTGCCTTAGCATTGTCCCACAGGTTTTCTGCAAAATATACATGAGCAATAACACTTGTGCAACAGGGCACAAGAGTATTAGCAGAAGGGTTTGGACAAAAATGGAAATTATGAAAAAAAATCTATAAAAGCGTACTTTTTATCGTTGTTCTAAGCTCATTTGCAGTAGTCTCCCCATTACCTGCTCTACGCAAAGAATCATTCTGCTTTTTTTAAGATGTTTTTCCCCATGTTAGTTTGCATCATATATTTTTATTAAACCAATTGCCAAGTAATTTACATCACATTGCCTAATTAAAGGGAAATTGTTTTGCTGAGGAGTCTGTTGGAGGATGAATGAATCAATCAACTTCAATCAGATAGCCTTTTCATAAAGCCATTAATTTCCAAGTTTAGGCCTTGGGAAACAATAAATGGAATGCTATTACACTGCTCAGAAAATATGACACTGTGGTATACCTTAAATGTTTATGACAAGTCCACTACACTATGCAGGAACACTTTTTTTATAACTCAGGTAAAAATATAAAACACAAAAGGGCCTATTCTAACAAGGGCTGGGATGCTAATAGGTGGCCATTAATTGTCCACAGATGATTAAGGGAAAAATGAGGCAGAATAAAAATTTTCCAGGCCATCACTTTCACTGGGAACACCAGGATTTCAAACACTAGTAAGAGTTAGAAGAGTGTATTGGTGAAATAAAAAGATATTGTACCTATTTTCCTGCACTAACATGTCAGCTCTGCCATACTTATTGCAGTACAGCAGTCATGCTGAAAAACTGATAATTAGAATTCTAGCAGTTCTCAGTATTTTACCAGTACTAGTTATAATTTGTTCCTGTGGCACCATGCCATGCTAGGCCCTTGTATATAGATGGATAGAGTGCTGCAGTCCTAATATGCTCTGGGTTACCCCGATGACAATTGCTTCCAGAAGATGTATCCTGCCTAATATTGCTAATTTACAAAGTGATAGGATAGCATTTCTAAATATGTTTTGGACAGGAAGCTCCTCAAATCTTTGCGTATTCCTCCCTTGTTTCTCCAAAAGTCCTGTGTCCTCCTCTCTGCCCTTCTCTATCATGTACTCTATAATAAAATCCTTGAAAGACCATTCCTTCTTACATTTAGAAACATTGGGGGGGGGGGGTGAAAAGGGTGTTTTTCTGCTATCTGCCTTCAGCCTCTGCTCTGAAAGCTGAAGAGAGAATACAGTTTGGATATCTAGTTTGGCTCCACACTCCTGCGTATGAATTTTCTTAATGCTGTCGGAAGTGAAACTCATGATAAATAGCACAATACTGTGGCCCTCTGTTGTTCTGGAGGCAATGGAAAGTGACACCACACATGGCTAAAGGAAGCCATGGTTCCAACTTTGGTGTGAGCAGATGTTTGGGTCCATGCAAGCAACAGCAATGGCTGTTGGACCTGGCGCTGGGACACTGAATCAGGAACAGCCTTTGTCATCATCCTTCACACCATGGTTTTCACTCAGGGGTTTCACTTTTCCTGCAAAACCCTTCTTATATATTGCTTTTCTTTTTTTTTTTTTTCTTTCTTCTTTTTCACCTTCACTCACCTTCATGGTATTTTTTTTTTTTGTCTTTTTTTGTTTAATGACAAACAGCAATTGGTCTTCATTATGCAGGCAATAAAGAAAGGAAAAGTGAGTGAAGCCTCAGTAGCTGCTAATATCTCATAACCATTTTTTTACTCTGATAAATTAGCTTCAACAGCACTTAACTAAAACAGCCTGAAATATGATTTTGTAGCTTTGGCCTGGTACTTTGAGTAAGCACTAACAGCAGAGCAAAGCACAGGCTACACTGAAACCAGACATTCCTTAATTAATCTCAGATGTGTATTGATAGAAACAGTAATGTGGAGTTTGGGTTTACTTCCAGTTTGCTTGATGACATTAACTCTTTAGGGCTTTATTTCTGAAAAGGAGACCTTCCTGATTTTATGTGATTTGTATTTCAGTACACTTTTTTTTTTTGGCAGACAAAAAATGGGAGTACTGAGGATTTTTCCTTGCCACAGCTAAACATCTTGATTTCAGTATCTTGATCAGTTCTAGACACATTTTTTTAATGTTTATTAGTCATGAAGCAGAGGTTATATTTATCACAATCCCTATAGGCAGTATATAAAATCCATACTAATCATATTTGCCTGCATTCCCTAAGAAGGAAAAATAAATTAGCTTCCCAGAGTATCTGTTTTTCTCCTTCCTGGGACTCCACTTTTTGGCATAGGATGGGTTAGTAGAAACTCCAGGACAGCCTGGAGTGTCAGACTGTGTAATTTTTTTTGAGAAGTTTGTGAGTACTGCCACACATGCTTTAGCTCTGGCAGGAAAGAGAATAGCAACAATAGTTTTGCAACCAACCCAGCAAAGGGTTGCCTTTTACAATCCTGAAGTTTTCCACCCAGCTAGCTAAGAGATGCCGGAGACAACAGTAATTCGAAATTATTAGATCAGGACCCAAAATGGTAGAAATGCTGTTTCTTACCACCAGAAAACTTGGGCACAACCAATGAAAAGACCAGACTGTGAGTTTTAGAAAACAAAGAGAAGAAAATAACTTTTCTCATGGGATAACGTTCATCCATGGATCTCATTGTCATTAGTGGCAGCAGAGTAAGTGCACTGAGACAGGGACTAGACAAAACTCATGTGAAAATTGGTCTGTGAGTGGCTCCAGTCACAAGGAGCAGGGACTAAGACTATCACGTGCTGGTTGATGGAGTCAGCCTTGGGCATCCTGGAATGAGACACTGTGTATGCAGTATTTCATGGTGGCAATTGCTCGCCACTTTTGTGAGAGAGACACACACAGAACACAGAAAGTCAGGTAGATGCTGTAAATGTTGTTAGCTCTGAGTTTCTGGGTTTCCCAGCTTGGGAGAATTGGTTTGAGCTGACCTGTGCCTGTGGATGACACTCTTCAAAGCCAATTCTTCAGCTGGGAAGGGTAGTCACTTCCCCAGTTGGCCTGCCAGGTATTGTGTGACAAGATATATAGGGTGGTGAAATGTTCTCTCTTAAACCCTTATAATGATCCTGCAGCAATGCCAGATTCCACATTTTTGATGAGCACGGTCTTCCTGGTGATGGATGAATTCAGAGGGAAAGCAAAGGCTTTCCCCTCTGGGGAAATATCTGAGTGAGATTTTGGAACACACCATGAGATACTGAACCCAGAGCTAGTCTGCCCTAATCTAATACTGCATTGAGTCAGGGGCAGCAGCTCCTCCCTGCTCCCACAGCAAGTGTGCCCATTTTTAATGTCTCATTTTATTTCCAACAGGGATTTAGGCAGGGAAAAGGAAGGGAAAAAAAGGGGAGAAAAGGAGGAAAAACTCCCAATGCTAGGGGACTCTGGAGTCACTTGTCTTAAAGGGGGAAAATGCCATTAAGGACTTCAAGTGAGTTGCAGGCAGTGAAACAGCAAAGGGAAGCATCTATCCAATGCTTCCAGTCAAAATAGGCAATGTTGAAGAGATTTTAATCTGGTTATAGGTGAGAGAGGAGGTGTTGAAGACAGGAAGAACTCTTGCACTGATCAGGGAAAGGGGTAGCAGAAACTGTGTTATTTGGGACTTTCCCAAATTTCACCTCCAGGCATGGAAATTCCTTCCCCTTACTATCACTGTGCCAGAGTTTTTCTGAAGAGTTTGAGTTCCCCAGCTCTTTTGAACTGCACAGGATAGGCAAGGCATAGATTTGGACACCTCTCCTAAGCCTGAAAAGCTGTGTGAAGAAAATTTTGAAGAGTCAGATTTTGGAGCAGCTACAATAATTTTCTACTGCCAGTAAGTGCTGGGAAGCTGTGTGTTACTGGGCCAGCAGTTGTTTAGATATTGGCCCCGTAAAACTTATTCAAAACAGAGTAGACTTTGCAAAGACTAAATCTGGGGCTAAAGACATAACACCTTCTCCTTATCTAGGCAATCTGTTTAGGCTCTGAATTTACAAAGGCTGAGGAACATGTTAGCAGAATCATACAGTAACTCAAGTAGAAAGGGATCTCTGGATGTTCTTGGATCCAACCCTCCTGCTCACAGCTAAGCCAGCTTTAAATTTAGGTCAGGCTACTCAGAGCTTCAGAAAGCTGAGTTTTTAACATCTCTGAGGATACACATCCTGCAGTGTCTCTGGGCACCTGTCCCAAATTTTGACCAACCTTGTTGAGAACTTTTTTCCTTTAAGATCTATCTGGAATTTTCCAAGTCCCAGACTGTGTCTTGTGGCCTTTCACTGTGTGCCTCTGGGAACAGCCTGGCTCCATCTTCTCTAACCTTCTCAAGAGGTAGTTGAAAACAGTAATAAAGTTCCCCTTCTGCCTTTTCTTCATAAGGCTGAATAAAAGTCACCACCTCAGAGCTACAGCTAGAACAGGCCTAAAGGCCTGAGCTTCAGCTTACAGTAGCCTGGGCTGCATTAGGAGGGGTGTTTCATCAGATCAAGGGAGATGACCTTTCTCTGCTCAGCACTGATGAGGCCACACCTGGAGTGCTACATCTGGTTCTGGGCTATCCAGTACAAGAGAAAGCTGGAATGACTTAGCATGGGTTCACTAAAGGACCACAAAGAGGACTGAGAGCATCTCTTATATAAGGAGAGGCTGTGTCTGTTCATCTTGGAGATGAAGAGGCTGTGGGGAATCTCATCAGTGTGTATAAACACTGAAGTAAGGGCACAAAGACCGGGGAGCCCCATCCGGCGATGCCCGATGACAGGACCAGAGGCAGTGGGCACACACTGAAATTCCCTCTGAATATCAAGAAACACTTTCTTGCCATGAGGGTGACTGAATGCTGGGCAGAGGTCTCCCAGAAAGGCTGTGGTGTCTCCAGCTTTGGAAATACTCAAAAGCCTCGGCAATCAGCTCTAGGTGTCCCTGCTTGGACCAGACGGCTTGCAGACACCCCTTCCTGCCTCAACCATTGCGTTTTTATGAAATGTTCTCTGAGAAAACTGAGGCTCTGGGTAGAGCAGAGTGTCCAGAAGCAGCATGAGTGGGGCTGCTTCCCTATAGGACAGAAGTGAAAGCCCAGAGCTATGGTTATATGGGGGCTGGGAGAAGGACACAAAAAGAGAATGGAAGCTGGAAAAAGCAACATCTGCTGGGAAATGCTTAGTCTGTGGGAGGACGGGGATGTTGTTTAAAGGGCTTAAACTAGGGTGAGGGTCAATGTAAAGGAAAAGCAGAAGCCTGCAGCCCCACTGGACACGTGTCAGTGAGGCTTAAAGAAACTGAAAGCTAATAGCAGAATCCATTTCTGAGGAATACCAAGTATCCAGACAGTGGGGACCCTGTCTTAAAGGTAAGTCAGTGGCTAGGATTGAGAAGTTAATGGTTAGGGTTGAAGGAGAGAAGGAAAAAGCTCAGATCTACCTTTGGTGTGGTGCTGGACAGGGACTGTCACAACATGAGGGCAGCAAAAATGCTTATCCAAAAGGATCTTTTAATTGTTGAGAGGTCGAGGTGCCTACCTGGAGACTCAGAACAGGGTCAGTATAATTGTTAGAGGGTTGAGAGAAAGGAAAAAATTTACTCTGAGTAGGGCTGGAAAATTATGCCCTGAGTAAAACAGAGGGCTGACACTGTTTAGATGCCTATTGTCATTGCGATTTACCAGTGATATTTTTGCTGTATGCACGAGGACCTAGTCAGTACAATCTTGCTTGAGATTTCTTACTAAAAATATAGAATACTCCTGCTTCTACTCTCCAGGCAAAACTCACCTTCTCAGCCACCTGCTGCTGCAGGGAGGGGTGTGTCATGGTGACGCTGGGACCATTCAATCTTCCTGGAGTCTGCATTAGGCTCTCAGCTGCTCCGTTTGATATACAGAATAAAAAGAGAACAACATAAAGGAATCAAAACACTTTAAAATACCCCCTTAGGGCAGTGGTAGAGCATTTATGCAATAATGTCTTAAGTCAGAACAAAACATTGAAATATATATCAGGGGTGGGAACTGGAGGCTCAAACCATGTTTTTCTCCTATCACGTACAGTGGGCTGCTGCTGTCACCAGCCATGTGCCTGGGGGAACACAGGTCCCTGACAGGCCTAAACAGGCAGGCCTCAGCATCAAGGGACTGAGGCATCAGCACCCTGCAGGTGAAAGATAATTTTGAAGAGTTTTCACAGATTTATAGACCAAAATTTTAAAGTGTGGATCCCTCTAATAAGAACCTGAATTTAAATTGGGTGCTTCTATATCCTGCAAATGCTTGCACACAAGAGTAGCTTTAGGCTCAGCAAACTCAGCAGGAATGCCCTGGAGGGTCTGGAACCAGATGATTCACAGAATCACAGAATATTCTGAGTTGGAGGGGACCCACAAAGATTATCAAGTCCAGCTTTTAAGCGAATGGCTCATACAGGGATCAAACCCAGAACCTTGGAGATAATAGCACCATTCTCTAACCAGCTGAGCCCATCTCAGACTCTTGCAGCAGGGATATGGTGGCACCAGATGTTCCTGGCCTTCCGATGTTTGTCAGCACTCCAAGGACTCTCTGATGCTGTGCAACAGTGGCTGTGGCATGGCAGGTTGTAGGTCTGGGTGTTTTCCTGTAAAGCAGATCATTTCAGTGACCGAGATTCCAGCCTGGCTGGAGAGAAGTGCTGGGACACTGGGAACTGCAGGACACACACCAGCAGGAAGGAAATATCCTGAACTGCTTTTCCTGCCAGAAAAATCTGTCATGTCTCTACCACCTCAGCTCTCACCTCTTCCATTGCAGGCTTTTATGCCTTACCTTACTTTCTTCTGCCCTGTGGATGCCATCCAAGCAACAAGGAACATTACAGTGACTTATTCTGGAATTTAATCCTAATGACTCCTGAACCACCCAGATGGGTCAAATCCACATATAATATTAATATGTAGTACAGATTAGCTCGATACTTGTCACACTGACTGAGCTATAATGCTCTGTCAAGTACCTGTATCTCACTAACCAGCCTGCGGCCCTTGGGATGGAAACAAGAGTGATGTCTAGGCAGACAACTGCATTTCTGTGGGAGATGCTACAGCTGTAAGTGCTCTGTCCTGTTCTGCAGAGGGGATGCATTTGTCCATCGCTGCTCCCAGCCACAACAGTGATAGACTGTTCCTAGCTCAGCTAACAAAACTCAGTTGGGAGGCTCCTTCCTATCTGAGATGACCTTTGTGAAAGTTGGCTCCAGATTAGGATTTTCCAAAGTGTGTAAATCACAGGAGAGCAAATATCTGACTAGTGTTCAATAGGACCAGCAGTCCTTTGAGAGCTGTTTCTGAGTCTCACCCTCTCCCTTCTGTTTCCCACATATCCCTTACATTGGATCCAGAAACTCTGCAATTGCATGGGGGAAAACACCACTGGAAAATTAATCTTGCCAAGGGCATGGGGGTGTGTTTGCAATCACTCCATCTCATTACTGGTTGTATCATGGTTCAATCAATGCAAGGGAGCTGGCAGAAAAGCAGCAGTGAGCCAAGGGGGAAGGAGAAGGACACAGCTGTCCTCTCCACAGCAGTCAGCAACTTTGTCAGATTAGGTATGCCACCAAGCAGGAGACCCTAATTCACCTAAAAGTCTCCCCTATTTCTCCAAGCACCTGGTCTTCAAAGGAAAAGGGACAGCTGGCCTCTGCTAGCAGGATAGCCAAGACTGAGGAGACTTCTTGGCCTCCCAGATGTGAAGAAAATATGTGGCTGAGATTCCCTCTGATGGGTTGGGGGCTGAATGCACTGGGCTGGAACCAGGGTTCCCAGCAGGGCTAAGCCTGGAGCTGCTGGTCAAGTTGCACCAGTGAGGGAAGACAGGGAGCACAGGGACCAAGTGGGCTTCCCCAGAATTGCTCCAGGGATACAGCATAGCCCTGGGCCACCCAACCTTTTCAAGGATGTCTAGTATAACTTATCTGGGGCCAAGTACCAGGAAGGGAATACAGGTAAAGTGGATTACCTGAAATGGTGAAGTCATGCCATGCAGAATATCCCATCAAAAGCAGCTTCAGGAGAATATAAGGCAATTTCATTTTCTGTTATGCTACTAGAGAATGTTATCCTCTAAGTTAATACTTAGAGTACATCTGAGGTACAAAAGTACATCTGAGGTGACAAAATACAAAGTTTCTCAAGAGATAGAACTTTCTTAGAGCCCCAAAGAGAGAATCAAAATGACTGACATTTCCTCATACTCTCTATCATGCATTTGACAAAAGCAGCATAATACAATCCCCTTTACCTGGTATCAGGAGAGATGGAATAGCCTGTATAATAGGAAGATAAAGAAAAATTGAAGGATTTGCAAAGGACATTGGTGAATCCTGAAAACCAGAAGGTGTTCATTATCAGTGCATCAAGCGCTCTTGAGATATGTGCCTTCAAAGGGGCCCATTATGAACGCTGTTGGGAACGATGAAGTTCAGAGCTCTAACTCACCCTAATTTAAAAATACCTTTGCAAGGGTTTGGGGAGGTCGTGTCTTTTACTGCATTTTGATTTGCAAGAAGAGACCGATGAAGTTACAAATCAAAAGTGGCAAGGCTTACCTTGATTAAGTAATGTCGAGTATTTGTGTGCCCCGATATGCTTAGCTGATGTTTGCAGCTCTCTCAGCCGTGACAGCTCCAAAATCACAGAAAAATCACATCTCCTCTACTTGACTGTGTGAGTTCACCTGGAGGAACGTGGCAGTAACTGCAAAAGTCTCTTTCAGGCATGAACAGAAAAAGATGCTATGCTCTCACTCTGTGCCTTTGTGGATGGATCATGTTATCTAAAGATACTTCTTGCAAACCGATTTTGTCCATAGTATGATACTGCCTGGATGAAACTGTGAGAACCCCTATTCCAACACAAATTAGCCACCTCCTTGTTTTCAAAGGAAAATTCCAACATACCTTGTCACTAACTACTTCATACTATCCTAAATGAAATGAAATAAAATAAAAAACAAATCATCCTGACTGCACACTTGCACAGATGAACCATAAGTATCAGATTTGGAAATTTTACCTATAGAAACAAAGTTATTTTCATTTGATATCTAAGGAAATCATACTAGACTCAATTCCTAAACCTGTCCTGACTAAGGTCAGTGGGGATTTTTCTGTGTCATTTAAAGAGCCTTTAATTACTCTTCCATTCCATAGGACTTCCCTGAAAGCATAAGGAGGTTAATTACTTCCTCAGTAGTATGTGCTTCTTCTTATTATTAATTATTTAGCGATTAATTATAAAGCATTGCCTCTCAGGGATGTGTGTGAGCTATAATAGGCACTGATATAGACAGTCTCTCCCCTGAGGAGTTTCCAATCTCATTTTTTTAAATTTGTATGACCAACAAGATGTAGATTCAATAGGTTGACCAAAACAAATGGAAAAGATAGACATCTGTCTAAGGCTGAGGGACCAGAGGTTTATGGGATGGGTTTTTACATCCAAGTGACATGCTCACACCCCAGAGAGTGAGAGCAACTACAAATATTCAGCCTCAGATGGCTGGTCTCTCAGAACTACACACTTGGCACTTGTTCACAAAATCTGCCTCCCCAGGTGGCTGCCCTTAGGGAATGCCCATACAGCACAAGTGGGACTGAACATAGGGATAAAAATCCAGCCCTCTACAGACCAAGACCAAAAGATTCTAGTGGGAAAAATTGCTGTCCATCCAACATCCCTGCTGTGGTTCTGGATGTGAGCTCTGGCTGCTGAAAAGCTGTTAAAAATACACCTCGTTCTGAGGAGATACAACAGAAATAGCTCCCAACTATTCCTCAGCTCTTGCCAGTCTGTGCTGCAGTCATATGGGGAGCTTCCGAGCAGGGGCTCTGCTCCACCGCCTATGAACGCCTCTCCAGTGCCCCCACCCTGATAAATGCAGAGGGTAAGTAGTGTTCCCGCTATCAGGCCACACCCCCAGTTACAGCGAAGAGGCATCCCAAGGGCCATTCTTCTGCCTCTGGAACTGGTAGTGAGGGGAGTTCAGATGTATCAGAGCAAGACAGTATGCAGCAGGCTGTCAGACTTGACACCAGCTAGGGATTTCACTGTTTAAATCCTAACTTCAGATTCAATCTGTGCAGCAACAGGCTGAGAATGAAGCAGCAGGCAGTTTTTTCCAGTATTTCCTAAGTCCAGGTACCCAGCTGTTACACCCACTTGCTGGTCTTCCCTACTTTTTCTTCTGTGCAGCAGACAAGCAATTGAAAACAGCATCACAGCTTAAAAGCCTCTGTGTAAAAACAAATCTGCTCTTCTACACAATTAGGAATTCACTAAATCAAAGTCACACCATCGTGAGTCGGGTGCCCTTTTAGAGGGTCTAGAGATGCTGCTCCCTGGTTCAGCGCCTCTGTGAAGCAGAAGCAGACTTTTCCTTGGCATCACGATGTATGCAAAGCAGCAAGCAGCCTTCTGTGCAAACGCGAGGCTGCCCTACTTTCTGCAAATGACTGCCCCTCAACCACCCTCACCAGACAGTCTGATTATCTCTCTCATATTGCAACACAGATGTTCATAACTTGTCGTCTGCACCAAGAAAACCAGCCAAGTATTCCAGCTGTATAATAGCTTTTTATTGTTGATTGAAGAGTCTCAGTACAAATTACTTTCCCTTATATCCCTGGAAATCACACAAGCATCGCACAAGGCAGAGAATGATGCATTTAGAACCACCTCTGCAAAGTGCCACAGCAATGTTTTAACGAGGGTTGTCCTATTCCAAATGCTTAGCAGCTCCCATTTGCCAGGGCTCCTTCTCCTAAGAACATACATGAGAGATGCTGTTGAAGCATCATTGCTAGGCACACTTTTGGATTTCAAGGATCCTGCTCTGCTGTTTGGGAATCCATGACAAAAGACAAGATATCTTGTGATGACTTGATGCCTTTAATTCTAAAATCAGCAATGCTGAGTATAAGGAGATCGGTGGGAAAACAGAAAAACCTGGAAAACCAGCAATGGAAGAAATGAATGACTTTGTAAGGGGTAGGGGTTGATTAGTTCCTCCCAGGATAAGAAGCAGGGGATATAAAGCACAGCTGTCAGGTTCATAACAAACACATGGGAATAGTTTTCACCATGTATGTAAAGGGGCTGTGGAACTCCTTAACACAGGACGCTGTCCACATTAATTTTTACATGGCTCAGAAAGGACTTGGAAGCTAAAACTGTTGGGGACTGTTAAATACACAGACAATACATCTGACCTAGGAAATGTTTGACCTGCAATTTTTTGCAGCCTGGGGTTGCACCCCTGTATGTTTTCCCTGTTCATCCATTATTTTCACATTATCCTCTGCTGGCCAATGTCAGAAATGGGATATCCTAAAAGGCAATAGTTTTTGTTCTTAATGTGGATATATCTAGTGAACATTAAAAAAACCCCAAACAAACAAACAAACAAAAAAACCAACCCCAACAACAAACAACAAAAAACCCCAAACAACAAAAACACAAACACAAACCCAAAACCAACAAAGAAACAAAAACCCCAAAACACAACACCCCCCCCCCAACAAACAAAAAACCCCCTACACCAACCAATCAACTAGAAAAAACAAAACAAAACAAAACAACTACCCAAAAAACAAACCAACCAAAAAACCCATTCTTTCCTCATTGAAGTCTATGGTACTTACAATGATGACAGGATCCAAAGTGCATTTCTTCTTAAAAACTATAGCCACCAAGAAATAAAGTACAGTTGCTGGGACTGGCTCTGATGCTGTTTGCTGAACTCCTGGCAGGTCACATTACCAGCAATATGATTATGTCCATCACCAGGGACTGAAGAGTTTGCTTTGCAGTTCTGCTCTGTGAAAGTGATACCTGTGGAAATACAGGAGTTTGCCCAGAAATGTCTGTAGTGCAACTGCTCCCAACTTTTCTCAAAAAAATCCCCGTGGGATTTGAACACTTCCTAGGAATATGCCAGATAGCTGCTTGGGCACATTAAAGATATTTTGCTAATTATGTTTTACATAGTTCACAAGGATGGGGCAAAATGTGTTGCTGCCCAATTTTTTTGTTGGCAGGCCAAGCTGGGATGGAGGAAACCAAGATCTGTTCCATTTCACTCTTCTTTAATAGCTTTACCACCACTAAAAACTGAAGGCTTATTTCTCTGATAAGATTAAGACAAGAGTATACACTGTTACCCAGTGTACTAACAATTAACACCCTGTATGTCCTACCACCTCCCTGTTTGAGCAAGCGAAACCCCACATTTTTACTGCAAAATTTTAAACTTCTTTCCCAAGGAAACTAGGTTCACTACTAAGCTTTCTGACCATACATCTGTGTTTCTGCTACAACCAGTCCCCTCCACAGTCACTTTTGAGGCTGCTGTCAATTTGTAAGAGTGGGAAAGATTCAGAAAACCTGAAGTTTCTATATAATTAATAGATAAAAGTCACTGAGTAATGAAAACAAGCATTATTGATCACCTCACTGTGGGAATAACTGCAGTGCCAATACAGCCCATACTAGACAGCAGAGTTCAATCTCTAGAAAGGTCCTTAGGAAACTACATCTCATTGCTTCTGCTGCTTATGGACACACCTTTTATGACTTAAAGATAGTGCACTTCACCACCTGCAATCCAAATGATTACAGGCCCTGATTAATATTCCCCACTGGCTGTATGATGAAATGAGAAGGTAGCAGCAAGGCTAGATCAAGTGCAGAGAAGGGTTCTCACTGCTGTAGAGAAGGTAGAAAAGGATTTTGCCCTGAAAAGCATAATAACACCTTAAGCGAAACACTGGAGGGGCATCTCATAAAAAAAGAAGTCTGACAGAGTGGGACTGATTGAAAAAGCCCATTTTACCAGGGCAGAGTAGGACAACTGGGATAAGATAATTAACAATAGCTCTACCATTTCTATTGAAAGTCTAGAGTAACCAGAGTTATATGTGGTGTTGCTGAGACATACACATGTTGTATATGACCTTGTCTACTTTTTGACAGTTTATCCGGGGCACAGCATGCACCAGAGACTCTGATGCTTTGGCTCTGATATGGATCATGACATAAGACCTCCCCTCTAGCCCTCTGTCAGTGCTTACCTCTGCAAGTCCTGCATGCCTGCCTTTCCAGCCTGTGGGCCCCCATTCAGCTGCAAGCTGGCACACTCAGTTGCCTGGTCACTTGTGGATGACAGCAGAAACGGGGCTTTCATCACCTACAGTGCTATTTCTTACCCCTCTCTCTGTGAAATGGATGTCTGGCAAAATAAAAAGAGGCCATCAGTTATGTGAAGCCTGCCAAAAGGAAACTGCTTGAGAATGCCAACATTTAGCTCCTGGATTTGCACCTCCTCAGGCAGGAGGACTCACTGTAACCACCCTGGGGAGGGAGGTGCATGCTTGGGTAGGACTTCTTGGTGACACACATCAGTGCAGCAATGCCACCCTCCTCCAGCTGCAAACAAAGAGGTATCCCTCTTCTGTTCCTACAGGACGCTTGGTACAAGTATGGCATGATCTTTATTCCCCATTTCTGTGGCTTCAGTTAAAATCAGTCTTTTCAGATTTTCTAATCTCTATGCCCTATAATAAATTCTGGTTTATCTGCAGTTAAAAAAAAAACAACAAAAAAAAACAAACAAAAAAAAAAAAAAAACCAAAAAAAAACCCCCAAACCACCAACAAACAAAAAACCTAAAGGTAATTCAACTAATAGGTTTGGTGCTATCTCCTGAGAGACTCAGAATTTTTTTAACAATAAAATTTCTTCTTCCTCAGGCCAGTAGTACTGGGATAAAGACTCAACAAAACTGTTCAGCAATCACACACCAGCTATAATATCCTCTCCACTCAAAAGGTACAGTCTTCCCCTTGTTTTAACTCCCTCATGGATATAAAACATAAACTTCCTCATGATGAAAGTAGACACATGCTGGCTGCACCATGGTTAGTATTATACTGGATTAATCCTTTCAACAGGGATGATCAAATTCTGATTACATTGGTGGAAGACCTAGAATATCCTGAGTTGGAAGGGAGCCACAAGGATCATCAAAATCCAGCTCTTAGCCCTGCACAGGACCACCCTAGGAGTCCCACCATGTGCCTGAGAGCACTGTCCAAATGCTTCTTGAATTCTGGCAGGCTTGCTGCCATGAAAACTTCCCTGGGGAGGCTGTTCCAGTGCCCACCCACCCTCTGGGGGAAGAACCTTCTCCTAATATCCAACCTAAACCTCCCCTGGCTCAGCTTCATGCCATGAACCAAAGTCTTTCATCCTGTATACTTCAATGCAGAAGATTTGAGCACCCTTACCTCCTCTTTTATGCAGTGTGATGCAGTCCTGAGATTCCTTCACTAGAGTCGTTTGGAGCCAGCCACAGCCCCAAGCCTCAGTTGATAAGACTTGCCTCTCAGGTGAGCTAGTTTGTATTCGGCTGCCACAAACAGATAACCTTCAGTTCCTGAGGTACCTTGAGGGGGTTTTCCCCCTCACTTTGCTGACTCTGGGGGTTTTATTGGCTGTGCAAGGAGTCCCTGGCAATTCTAGGGACACCATTTATTTATGGCTGAATGTCTCAGTGATTAGGTTGTCCAGGTGTAAGGGGGGAAAATGAAGCTGAAACTTAAAAGAATTCCTGGGCAGACACAACAGATGGATGGAAGGAGAAAAGGGTACATCCAGGGCCATTTACCCCAGGGAACAGAATTGATAATCAGGGCTGAATTAATGGAAAAAAATTTTCTGTTCGTCAGCCAGTTGAGTCTTTGGAAAAGGTATTGCTGTCAGAGGAAAACAGAGGACTTCAGGTGCAGGTGAACCTATTTGTACAGAATTCATGAGTCCTAAAGTTCAGTCAAGCTTAGAAGGGGTATCATGAAGCCATTAGGGAGCCTTCTCAAACAAAAATCCATCTCTCTGCTTTCCCTAGCTCCATGGGTTTCTGGACACACATTTATTACCTTTCACTGACAAATATTTTCACCCAAACTCGTGTCACATTTGTATTTTCAATCCTCTCCTGATTTCAGTGTTTAATCTGCATCCCCTATCTGCTTCATGAAAAACTTTATTTACATGGTCCCTGGAAGTATCTCTTTTGTGATCAAATCAGACCCTTTGCACAGAAGCTGTGCAGGTACCTCTGTGTAGCTGCATTTGTAGTCCCAGGCTTTGACTGGTTGGCATAAAGTCATTTGTAAAAGGACAATAACAAGCATGATGAATTCTAATGCTCTGTGTGTCATGGTACTTAGGGATCTCATAGATAACTCCATCACCAATATTTCACAACTCTCTTTAAAAAAAAAAAAGATAACCTCACAAAACCAACACTTTATCATAATATTCGTGGACAGGTACAAAAAAAAAATCAATGGCGGAGGATCTACATCTATCACATCTTGCAGAAAACCCTCTGCTAATATAGGGTCAAGAGAAGCTGCTCTAATTGCCTGGTTTCCTATGTCAGCTCATATTCACCTGACACCACTCACTGGCATTAAAATAGATTTTCATCCCCTTGATTCATGCATCATAGAAAGCACAGAAAATAAATCAGCTCTTTTAGAGATAGTGTTCATGACAATGAAGCTGCTGCCACAGAGAGGTTCCCTCATTAGCTGTGTCTCTCGCACTCATTGCATTTCAAGTCCTTCAGGGATCATTGAAATCCCAAAAGGACCAAGGCACCCAGAGAGTTCGGCAGGACCTGGTAACACACCCTGATATCACTGACATCCCAATCTTCATTCATGCATTCCCTTCCATCCAGGAAAGTAGCATGTCCTACTTTTGAAGCATTGAGGTTTTGAACTGTGCTGTAACTTTGCCAACATAGTCCACCACAGGAAAGTCATTGAGCGACACAGAAACCTAACACTTAAACAAGAACTTCTCTAATCATTGTTACAACTAAAGCTTAATAGCAATGTAATCACGGAACAGATCCTCCTAGAAGCTATGCTAAGGCACATGGAGGACAGGGAGGTGATTTGAGACAGCCAGCACAGCCTCACCAACCTCATGGCCTTCTGTGATGGAGTGACTGCATCAATGGACAAGGGAAAGGCTACAGATGCCATTTATCTGGCTTTCTGTAAAGCCTTTGACACAGTCCCTCACAACATCCTTCTTTCTAAATTGGAGAGAGAAGGATTCGATGGATGGACTGTTAGGATGATAAAGAATTAGTAAGACAGCCACGTCCAGAGGGGAGTGGTTAGCAGCTCAGAGTCACAGTGGACATCAGTAACAAGTTTTGTCCCTTAGAGGTCCATACAGGGACCAGTGTTATCACTGGCATGGACAATGGAATCGAGTGCACCCTCAGCAAGTTTGCAAATGACACCAAGCTGAGTGATGTGGTTGACACACTTGAAGGACTGAATGCCATCCAGAGGGATCTGGAGAAGCTTGAGAAGTGGTTGCATGGGAATCTCATGCAGTTTAAGACCAAGTGCAAGGTGCTGCACCTGGTTGAGGGCAACCCCTGGTATCAACATAGATGGGGGATGAACAGGTGGAGAGCAGTTCTGCAGAGAAGGACTTGGGGGTGCTGGTGGATGAGAGGCTGGACATGACCCAGCAACGTGCACTCACAGCCCAGAAAGCCAAACGTATCCTGGGCTGCATCAAAAGCCCTGTGGCCAGCAGGTCTAGGGAGGGGATTCTGCACCTCTACTTTGCCCTGGTGAGACCCCACCTGAAATGCTGCCTGAACCAGGTCTGGAGTCCTGAGCACAGGAAGGACATGTTTGAGCTATGCTCCAGAGGAGCAGCTTGCAGTCCACTTGCAGCTCAGAGACTTCTTGAACTCGAGGAAAAATCCTTGTATGCAATAACTCTCAATGGATTTATCTTCTGTGGGCATGTTTCATGATCCCTTGATACCACAGAAATTTACAGCACCTCCACCTGTGGCAAGGATTTCCCACAGCCTGATTCTGTGTGGGTTTTGAGCCTGCCATGTTCTAGATTAAGTACACTGTCTGCAGTATGAAGGAAGGAGAGAGGAACTGTCTGAAGTGGTTGCAGCTCTCCCCTCCACTCCATTCCGGCTCTAACAAGCCTCCACCTCTTTTCAGTCTCAGAGGTTGAAGACTATCAGTCTATTTATTTGCTCCTGTTGAGGAAGCTGGTTCATATCTCTGATCATCCTTGTCATTTGTTCACAGTGTCTGGAGCCAGGACTGTCCTCTGGGAAGGAAAATGGAGACGAAAATGAGCTAGGACACAATTTGGATAAAGGGATGTTTCACAAACTGTCAGAGACCATCTCACACTGAAGGCAAAAGCAGAACAAAGACCATGGCAAACACAGCCTTCATCCCCGGGGATGGACATAGGGGAAAAATCCACATCTGAATTTGAAAGGAAGTGCAGGAGACTGACGGAGGAGAATTAAAAAGTGCATTAGGCCTCTCAAACATGTCACCACGAGTACTCCATTGACAAGTGCTGTCATGCTCCACTCAAACAATGCTTCAGGGAAGCCAGGGCAACACTTCTGAGGGCGGGCATGAGAGCCCTGTTGAGATCCCTCTGTTTAATACATTACAATGAACAGTTAATGACAGAGCACTCACAATAAATGGCAATACCCACTTCACTGTGAAGCACCCCACAGAGCAGAGGGAATCCATTGTCTGCCCAGCGATCTCACCTGGCTCCCTGCTTTGTTCCTCCTGAGCAGAGAGACACCTCGTGCCGCAGAAGGTGCTGCTGGAAGACAGCACTCATTTCAATAGTCACGTAAAGGAAATTCCTCATGAAATATCTCATTTGCCTGTTGAAGAGCAGCAAGGCTCTAACCTCAGGTGGTTTCAATCCTGCAATCTGAAAGCTAATTTTAACCAAAAAAAGATTTTTATTTTTCCTCACAGAGAATCTACTTCTCTCTCGAGGCTCTGTCTGCTTAATAAATAGCTCTTTACAGAAAATGCTTAACATCTCAGCACATACTCTGGGTGAAGACTGTTTTAGCAGTGAATTGAGGGTATAATGTACTAGCAGCACCAGTATCTGCTGCCCCACAATGCAGTTGGTCTGGCTAACCTTTCCCTGATAGAATATACCATTAAGCAGGAGCAACTTTTACTAGGGCACACAAAAGCAAGAAAGGATTGAAATTCCAAAACTTCCTCAACTGATAAGATCCCCGCAAAAATATGTGTCCAGAGCTAATGGTATCTCAAGTCATTAAAGTGCCTTGCCATTTTTTAAGCCCCGTGGTGCTGCAGCTCACAGCTCGGCTGTTGATCATTTCTTGCCCGCTTTTGTGTTAAGTCTTCCAGGTTATTTAAATCACCATCAGACACATCTCACAAATCTTTGTGCTCGTGTATTAAGAGCACTCATAGCCTGCTAATGGACTGGAGCTGCTGGTTTAAGGTCTGCAAGCAGCTGTTGGTATGGGGGGCTACAGCCCTTGGCACACCCACATCTGCAATGTAATATCCCAAAGGTCTCAGCTTTCCCAGCTGACTTGCTAGTAATTACAGGTGTGTCATCTGATACTCCTCCAGCCACAGGACACTGAATAGGTCATTCTCACTCATTTTACCTCATCTGCATCTGACAGTCAAGAGTGGTAGGTAGGTAAGGCTTTGGCTCTCTGGTCTGACCCCTAAGCCAGGGGGAAAACTGGCAGCAGAGTAGAAAGCTGTGAGCAGCTTTATGGGCAACACCATCTACCTTAGGGATCTGCTTTTTCTACTCTTTCTTTTATTGCTGCTCAGCCTTGATTTCGGTTCTGTCACCATGAATTTTCCTAGGCAGGAAAACTCCTCTGCAGCTTCTCTTTGTCTTGTAGCAGTGTGTCAACTAATTAAAAGTGCAGAGAGCCGAGTCAAGTCCTTGTTCAGCTGGGCCCCGAGTTAGAGAGTTGCCTAAAATTGCCTGGAGTCAATCCTGAAGTTGCTGTAGTGAAACTTTGAAGGATGGCACCACAGGGCTTTGTAAGTGTCCCTGAGTTATGTGATGCTCCTTGCCCATGAATCAGAGGATCATAAAGGACATTGCTCCAAAGTACCCAGATGATGACTTGTAGCCTCTCTCACTTAGCGGGCTACGCTCCAGGTATCAGGGGCTCCCATCACTCATCCAGGCAGCCTTCTCCCAGCAAATGTGAATTGGCCCAGCCTGGTTGCTGAGTCTCAAATTAAGCTCGTGCTCTTTAAGAAAAGGCTGATATCACTCATCTGAATGTTTGCTAAGCAATGCAGAGCCCTCTCAGCTTAGCAAGTGCTTCTCGCTCTGTGGGGTGCATCCAGACCCACACACACACATTCCACCTGGCAGCTGTGGGGAGCACCATAAGTGCAAGAGGGCCAAGGATGAGCTGAGGGAAAAACAAACTGGCTTTCCTTCCTTCCTTCCTTCCCTGATGGTCAAAGTCACCTTATGTATTGTAACTTTACAATATTTTTTGAAAGAGGGGTACAGTGTTCTCTGACGTGTCAGCTCTGGTTGTCACTTGTAGAGCCAAACCAAAACCCGTGCCTTGGCTCCATCCTCACTTGGCATTCAAAGGTCAGGACTTACCTGCTTCTGGAAGAAGGAAAGAAGTGAATTTCCAGAGGCAGAACTGCAGCCTTAGCTTTATACCTCCTCCCACAGGAGCTGATATAAAATTATTCCAGGTTTGCTGAAAGAGGGCACAGAGTGTCTGGTTGACTTGGGGCTGTGGAGGGAGGGTGTCACAGCTGCACTGCTCATTTGGAAGCAGGAGAGACCAGAACCTCTGCCCTCCTCCCACCCACTGACACTGCCTGCATATTGATCAGAAAGGATTTGCAATCAAGTGGATGTAAACTGCTGGTGTAAATCCCCCTTCAGCCTGATGAGAATAAATCCTTCTCTACTCCCCTCCTCTTTTACAGCCAGGAATGATATTAAGACTGTGGGACCAAGGATTTCCAGATTTCAAGCTTTAGATTATTTTAGTTGCACTTCAGGGTAATTCAGAACAGAGCAAATGAAACATTGCAGGCAGAGAAAATAGCTGCTCTGAAAAACATCTATAATTTTCAGGGATTCCTTTTATTGTTGACTGCATCCAAATATTTCTGCCTTTGACTAAGTGCTCTCTGTTCTACCATGCCTCTCAGCAGTCCCTGCAGTGACCAAACACAATAGCACGAGAAAGGATAAACAGTCAAAGTATGAACATAAAATCCCCCTGCTAATGAAGGGGGCTTTTCCTCCCACAGTTTTAATACAAACCTCCTGCTGCAGACTGGGCAGGGCTGGCCACCTGCATGTGCTGAATTGCAACAGGGACATGGAGTTTGGGGGAAGAAATGCCACCAATGCAGTTTAGGGCCTCCCACTCCAGAATTCCTCCCTTATGGTTTTCATGCCTCTGAGGAAAGCCCCTGCTCAGTCTGACTGCTGATATTCATTATTTATGGAGTGATGCAAACATGTCTAATGCAAGGATTTTTTTTTTCCCCTAGCACCTTAGAGACTGTCAGAAGCAGAAACAACCCGAAACTAATCCCCCTTCTGATTTACCTCCGTCCTCCTACTCAGTGGGCAGATGCAGGCACAGTTCCTTCGCTTGGTAAGGCTCATATCCTGCTTTTTCAAGTGATGTTTGGAGGTTGATTTCTCAAGCTTGGTGACAGGCTTCTCACTTCAGCAGCATAAAATGTCCATAAATACCAATCTGTGCTCTTTCTAAATGTTTGTGTTATAGACATTTGACATTTATTTTAGACTGACCCCAAGTTTGGTGCAAATCTTTGTAGCACAGTAGTTTTCAACTCCATCCTCTTTGAGACAACAAGGATGGCTTTTGACACAGGTTGGCTCATGGGTTAATCCTTGTGTAGATGGGGTAATTTATACTGTAGCTGGCAGCAGGTGGATAAAGCAAACCCAGAGGGCCAGGCAAGGCTTACCTGAGCTGGCTGATGCATCTTAGGAACACAGTTTGTCTTTTCCACACAAAGTTGTACAAATCTGCTAATGATGCCTTCCATCCTAGAGAAAATAAGTTTACGTGGTCACCAGATTACTCCTGCCAAGAGCCTGATGGCCCTAAGTATGTGACAATTAATGAATCAAAATTTACACATGTGCACATGCACACACACGTGCACACTCTCACAACTGCCAACCAATAACCATTCAGAAGAGAAAAAGGGGACATCTCAGCTCAGCCTCTTGCCGCAATGTGCCCACAGACATCAGCAAATACTCAGAGGTGTAGGTGGTGCCCTCTAGTTAGCAAAAGGAATTATTTGTGGCACAATTCCCTTTACACTAAAATTAGCCCTGGGACTAATGATTTTCACTCAGAACTCAAGGCCCTCCCCATTCTCTGTCCCAAATGGCATGGGTCTGAATGCTGCTGCTGGGTTTCCCTGAAGTCTGTCCATGACCCTTACCAACAGTCATCCTTCTGCAATGCACCTGAATGCAGAGCTCACAACATAGGGGAGAGTTAGGGGGGATGCCCAGCCATCCCTGCATGCCAGGGCAGCTTTAATACATCTGACCTGTTCTCTGGCAGACATTGTTTTTAAGGACTATTATCATATTTCCCATGCCCACAGCTACTTCTTGCCCTTTTCCACACCAAACACAGTTATCAAAACCTATTCTTATCTGTCAAGTTTCTGAAACTGTTAAACCAATACAACCTGCTCTTCTTTCCCATACCTAACAGGCTTGTCCTTCCCCACACTGTTTGTAAGTAAGTGAGTGTAGTCTGAGCTATTTATTGGATGCCTCTAGCCTTGGAGCCAAGGAGAGGAAAGCTCACATCCATATCGGTCCTCTGGGGCAGCTCTCATCACAGTGAAAACAGAGCCCTTGCTGTCCCTGCCGGCTTCCCACAGCCATTCATCGCCTGGATTACGTTACTCCATTGTTTATTGCTCAGTGTTCACATCATTCTCACAGTGCTGTGCTTTGGTTTGTGGGTTGCTTTTTTAAAAACAAAAACAAAAAAACCCAAACAAAAAAACCACAAAACAACAAAAAAGTACAGGCTACTAAATGACACAGAGGATTCCCAGCTCCTGTCTTGAGCCATGTCAAGGCAGGTGATTTCTGCAAGCGGAAATGAATGGCCATCAGAAATCAGAACGGCAATAAGGCATCCAAGCATACAGGAGCTGAGAGCTCTGAACTGCGATGAAGGGAAGACAGGAATGTTTGCAGTAATAAACAAATAACAAATGAACTTCTCTCCATATTCAGCGAGCTCAACATGAAGAAAATCAGGCAAAATTCTTTCTCTCTAAGCCAATGTTTAACACTGTGCACAGTCCATTGAATTCAATGCCTATAAAACATGTTTATATATACATGAGTGAACGCACACATATGTGCATGAACATACACCCACACATAAGAAATTATGTCCTTCAATGGCACCTCCTATTAGGTGGTGATACAGAAATCCTATTGCTACGACCATTTTTGACTTGCTGTTCATCCAGTCACATTTAGATGAAAAGGGCCAAGATGCCTACTTCTGGCTTGTTTCATCATGTAAGACTGGGAAATGTATAACAGAAAATATCTCATCCAGCTACTTGCAAGAAAGCGCTCTCACTGCATGTTTCCAGGCATTTTCCCTTCCTACCTTTGCCACGCCCTCCCTCCTAGTAGAGCTGAGTATCAGGAGTTCGTTGCACTCCGTGGAAGAAGGTCCTGAAGCTGAAACTAAATTTAGCTTGTGTTCTTCCCTCTGCTGCTGATAACCTGTATCACCTTAGGCCAGGCATTTAATGGATCTGAAGCATTCTTTCCCCACTTGGAAAGGAGCTACAGTAGGAGCATCTGTAGAGCCCTTTGATAACAATTGATGAAATGTGCTGCAAATCCTAAAATAAGAAGCTAAAAATATAGGCAATGTCTGACTGACCTGGAGCAATGGTCCATGCAGAGGAGGGCTCTGCCTCTTAGAGCAACAGTAGCAAATTTTCCCTAATGAGAGCCAGTCAGTCAGTCCATTTTCCCCATCCATCCCCAGCATCTACAGTCATCAGATCAAACGGGTTGGAGGACACTCCTCTGCCCATTTCATTCATTTATTGCTACATTGTTCACAAATGTTTGCCACATGCAGAATTGTCAGAGGTGCTTTAACAGGACACCTTGATAGGGACCTGAGACATGTTTCAGCCCATGTCCTTCTTCCTCATCATGGTCTATACCTTGCTTTCCTCATGTCCACTGCACCAGGGAGAGGTGAGGGCAGGAAAAAACATGACTGTGATGATGATAAGTGGAAATCTCAAAGAAGGTCATGGGTTTAAGAAACCAAGTAAGTAGTAATTAAAAATAAGTGGGCAGAGGTTGTACAGTCCCTTGCCCCATCTGGAAATGCAGCGGTGGATTTAGTATGCCAATATTGACATTTTAATTAATCACTGCTTCTAAAATGCTTTGTGGGTGAAAGCCTGACACAGTCGAAATTATTATTAATAATAATACTTCTAGCAGCATTTCGGTTTTATTATTACATTATCATGCATTAATATTATATAAGAATATTAATAATTACAGTAGTATGCCCCTTAATATAAAAAGGGGCATCTTTAACTCCTTCCAGAATAAAAAGTCCAGTACTACTTATTAGAGGCTGCCTATGTTTTAGCCAATAGTCACTTTATAATTTTATCATTAAATTGATTGCCTAGTCACAGGCTGGGACAGTCTTAATTAACAACAACAACAACAAAAGAAATACAATGCACTCCAGTAAATAGAAGCAGCCCCCTCTTTCTTCCCCCCTCGCCCTAATGGTGCAAAATACATAGGGGACCCTGTTGTCATAGTAACTGGCATTACAGCTTGCTTTCGATAATTAATGGAGGGCTTTGCTATTACAGTATTCTTGAAATTTCACTTTCCCCTGTGCTGCACTGCAGAATGCAGTATCATTTCCCCATTCATAAATATTTCATTACCACAGTCTGCTGTGTTTCATCATCACTGATAACACTCAGCCTAATCCACCCATTGCTGAATTTGTGTCGCCCCGTCTGTAGAGCAACTTTCATTTCCTCCTTCCACTTCTGCAGTCTTCATTTTTCTTATTCAGTGTTCTCCTGCTGCAAAACTGTCATTGTAGGCTAAGTACAGAGACCTTTATTTTTCTTACTGTGAAAAAATAAACGAGTGGTAAAAGCTCTGCCCAAGCAAATAGCATGCAGGCACACGCACGCGCAATGTTTGTATCACAGATATAATTTGTATGTATCACTAAAGGGAGATATTTAGGTCAGCAGTGGAGAGCAGAATTGTAATATGGCACTATAGCAGGAAACTCAGAGTCTGATTCAGCAAAATACAGGGGTATTTAGACACAGGCATTGTCCCTCTGATGACAGCCGTAAGGAGCAGAAGGGATGTTCTCATCCAGAGGACCCATTTGGGGCATAATATGTCTGGTAATTGGCATACCAGTAGAGAATACCCAAAGCCAGTGAGGCAAACAGCTGTGGTGATACACATGGCAAGAAGGAAGCAATAGAAAAATAGTTTAGTTTTTTGCCTTAGTATCAAAGCTCACAAACAAATTAATTCTGACATGCTTATATATATCGCTTTTACTCATATCCATGCACAGAGCACTTGAGTTTCCTTGTTGAGATTCACATGACTTATTTTTCTTCTTTTTTAAAATACTTTTCTCTTTTATGTTGCTGTCCCTTTGAAACAAGCTGGTAGTGAAAGACTGAGAGACCTTAAAGAGTGCTGCTGGCCTCTGTTGCCAATTGCAAGGTCTCTCTCCTGAAACTTATCTCCTGTGATAGACTTGCCTTAAATCGCCTTTCCAGAGGAGACTAAGGAGGCCAAAGGGAAGGAAAATGCCACATATAACCTGTTAGACAGACCACTGCACAAAATCTGGCTTGTTTTCTAATAAATATCACAGATGGGATGCAGTTTTCCTCTGGAAGGGGTTAAATCCTGGATAAGGAATCATGGTGTAAATGAGCATTAGTGGAGACCGTGGCATGCAACTCCTGACAGACACTATATAAATGTATAAATGTATATATAAATGTATGAGGAAAATTTGTTTCATCCATTCTGCACGTGGCAGAAATAGCTAGGTAAAAAATTGCACAGCCGATGCAATAAATAGCAGTTATTTGCCTATGCCATGCAATCTGCAAGACCTGCTAGGATGTCATTTATGTTGACACATTTAAAGAGAGAAGCTCTGCAAATCCATTTTCTTCCAAGCATCGTAAAAAAAAATCCCTACATTTTTTTCATGTATTTCCAATTCAGACTTGGCAGTCTCATATAGCGAGAAGGGAACACTGGAAGAGGATTGAGGGATTTTTGGGTATTATGTAGCCCTTTGCAAAATTAAATTAAATCAAATAAAAAAAAAATCAAACCTGCTTTTCAAAATTCCATTTCTTGACAGGAACCACAAAACTCTTCTGACCATCAACCACGAATGAATATACAGAATAGAGGAATTCACAACAACCCAGGGTTTCTTTTTCTCTCTGCATGGGACATGACTCTGATGAACAAAATTAATTCTAAATGAGCTGATGGAGTCTTTCACTCAAGCATGCTGTGATGGAGAGTCTCATGGAGTTGGACAAACACCAGTCAAAGCCAAGAGGGCCTGTGCCAATACTCAGAAGGGAAGTTTAGGGTATGAGTTAAATATAGGATTAAGACCTGACTTGCCTTCAGTCCTTTATGTGAATGTTAAGGGATCATTCCTGGAAAGGGGAGTATGAGCACATTTAGCATGAGCTCAAGCTTTTTCTCATGGAATCCAGGCAGATGACACCAGCCTTTTCTGAGCACATGATGGCCCCATCTCCCCAGAGACACCCAAAGCTCAGCCCTTCTGAGCAGAGTGTTAGTGCTGTCGCCAGCAGCCTGGGGGCACAGCACAAGTTTAAACCCAGCTGGCAGCCACCCATCTTCATCCTGCTGCGTAAAACCGCTGTGCAGCCTGTACAACCAAAAGGAATCACCTTGTGGGGCATCCTACTCCTGAGCAAGAGCTGCCAGCTGGTGATTTTCAACGATGCTTCTTGCAGGCTGGACATGAGGGGTGGGAAACCCTCCAGCTTGCAAGGCATTTCAGGAGTGAAATGCTAGTGAAGCTGCAGCCAGGTTCCCTGACAACCCCAAAGGCAAAGGGGCACTGGCTGAAAGCCATTCCAGCGAGGAAAGGTGAGCCCTGGTTCCCCATGCAATTACCCTGCTGCCTCCCTTGGCATTACTGGCATAAAAATAGTTGCATTTGGCCTTCATCCATCCAAGAGCTGTCAACATGTAGCTAGCTCTTCAACTCCACAGTTCACAGGGGCTTTTTTCCTTGTTTTGTTCGGGTTTAGAAGAAAAGAGCAGGCAGATGAGTTTTATGCAATATATATCTCCCTGCTCTGAGAATTTGCTGGTGGTGACATGTGAAGAGAAATTACTCTTGACAATAAAGGCTATGATATCTTTTCCCTACTATTTCGGACAGGTAGATATGCCTGAGTGCGTGGGTGTAAGAGAGAAAGCAGGAGAGTAAGTGCCTGCGTGGGCTTACATGCAATTGCCATTTTATCTTGTTTTTCTTGTAAGTTTCCCCATGCTTTCCCTAACTTTTAAAGAGACTTCCTAGGCCCCTGTCTTTTTCCCCTCATCTTCAGAAACTCAGTCATATTTTCACCAGCAAGTGTGGCCCACAAGGCACTTTTCATCATTTGCAGTATAAAATCTATGCTCCCTACCCTGCAACCATGTCCATTTGTATGATGCTTCATCAGCAGGAAAGTTCTTGCCAATTTTTCCTTCAAACTCTAAATTAGAAGCAGCAGAGAGCAAGGAAGTTCATGTCACTTAACGTTTCACCCTCTAACCACTTGGTCCTTTCCCCATTTCCAAGGTGACCTTTCTAACACCTTCCAGTTTTCCTTGAAACAGTTTTAAGTGTTTGCCTCCCACCAGCTCTCTCAATGCCAGCAGACCATTCAGTGCACTCTTCCAGGCAAGATCCCAGTCACACAGCTGGAGGCCACCAAGGAAAAATCTTCATGTGCTCATCAGGATGTGGCACCAAACGACTGCTGCATCCCCCCCAGCTGTTGCCGCTGCCTGGAGAACTGCTCCTGGTGACCAACTGCAGATGAGCTGAAAACCAGCAGAAATCACCCAGGAATGGGACCCACGTGCAAGATGCTGACCTGGCACCATGGACCAGGGAAGTCACACCTGATGGCATGGCAGAAACACCCAGCTGCAACGAGCTGCTGGGATGTGGAGGTTTTTCAGAGCCCCTCCAGCAGTGAGCATGCATTGTGCTAAGCACATGGGCTCTAGGCAGTGGGATTCCCACTTCACCATGATAGGAATGTTTAGTACAAAAGGGCAGCGACAGAAGTTAACCACACACCACCTTCCACGAGAGGAGCAGCTAAATTACCTGGACCCTTCAGCAAGTCAGTCTTCAGGCAGCAATTCATCTCGTTGAGCTGGTTCTAGCATGAAGTTTCCTTGGTTACTGCTGCATGTTTCAGCAGGCCTTTGGCAGCCAAGGCACCGCTGTTCCCAGTCCTTTATTTGGTGTGGAGGAACCCCATTGTGGCTCTGCATGGCCAACTTGGCTCTCCCCTCACTGCCTGTTTGTAACGCCCTGGCTAAATAAAGATGAGAAAACCTTTAATACACACAACACTGCAGACATCAGGGTACTGCCCCACTCACCTTGCCAAGCTTAGAGAAACAGGGACAACAGGAATGGACCCCTCTGGAGTGATATCAGCTCTCTCTTTTCCTCTCCTAAAGGACTTCTCCCCATTGCAGCAGGCGCTTGCAGAAAAACCCACCATGAGAGTCTGAGACCAAGTTCCCACAGGGCTTGACAACACCAGAGCCCACTGCAGGGTACAGACAAAATGCCTTTCTCCATCTGAAGAGCCTGAACAATCCTTCCCTGGTCTCTGCTCTAGGCTCTGGTATGACTGGTGCCTCTGGGGCTGGCTGGAGGAAGAGTCCCTGTGCTAGGAATGTAGCTGACTCAGGGATTAAAGGAATGCACAGCAGCAGCACATATGTAATGATGGGTAGAAAGCAGGTCAGCAAATGGTATTCACCAGCTTTTGACACCAAGCCCTTGCAGAAGGGCTTCAAAGATGCAGATTCCTCTCCCAGCTACCCTATCACCAAAAGCCAAGGAAAAGCTACCCTGCAGTCCTCTCTCCATCGTGTTTTCCATCTTTTGGCCTATATTTGTTCATTGTAGGTGAGCTGGAGAAGAGGAAATTCCAGGGTTCAGCAGTGTCTCCTGAAGCCCAGATGCAGAAAACCAGAGATATTTCAAAGCGTAGCCTTGATGCTGTAAGTTATCCTTAACAGAATATATAACTCTCCTCTTTCCTTGCTGTGCTAAGCTGTTCCGTTGCCATGGTGACCAGGGAAGTTCAGGGACAGTTTTGGAGAAGCCCTTCTCACTGTACTGCATCAGATACTGTGGATGGTCCCTGTACGCCCGGGATGTGCTGCGATGTAAACGCAAACATCATCTCAATAAAGATCCACGCTAATAAAGCAGACTGTGGCACTGTTACCTCTAGAAGTCTCAAAACATGTAGCAGAGGAAAACTGGCATCATCATTCCCATTTTACAGACTGGCAAACTGAGGGGATGTGACTTTTTTGCTGTCTGACTGGTCAGTGCCACTGCGGGAAATAAAAAGCTTCCAACTCCCTTTTCAGTCAAGCACACAATTTGTTATGGTACTTGGACCTTTCTGGAGAGTCAAGATTTGTCCTGTGCTTGGATTTCAGAATTACATCCCTCCTTTACCTAATAGGAGTTTAGTATTTAAGTGGGAAGCAATGCTCTCATTCATGCCATGGTTTTGCTGTTTGATCCCAGATCAGGTCTCTTACCATCCTTTTCCAGCCTCCTCATACCAGCAGCCAACAACCAGACAGAAGGGATCTACCACCTCTTGCCAGAGGCCATCCTTTTCCTACTGTAAGACAGTATATCCAGACTGAGTGTTGTATCAGGTAACAGCATCTGATGAACCACCCACAGCTTGAAAGATTTTCTCTCATGTTATTAAGAAAGGTAGCATTGGTAAGATGCCTAAATGAAAAGGGAATATAAGTCACATTCACAAAAAAAGAAATCTAGAAACATACATCCTACTAAAAGGCAAATACTAATCTACAGTCTATGTCTTGGGACTAGTTGAAAGTTATTAGTCTGAAAAGTCTCACATAAGAAGGTCCAGAAAAAACTGAGCCATTTCAGAGGAACCTTGCAATTCTGGCAGCTTACATGGTGGAAGCATTTTGTCAGCTGCCATAACACTACGAACCTGGAAGCTCTGGGAAACCCAGATCATGAAGGTTTACAGTGGCTTTCAAGTTAACTTCTCCCCAATACATAAAGAACATAAAGAAGTAGCAATTCCTCTAAGATCTCTGAATGCCTTATCAATTAAAAAAAAAAAAAAAAAAAAAAAAAGAAAAAAAAGACTGTCACGTCACTTGTTTTCAAATAAATATTCTTTTGGCTCTGATATTTTGGAAGCAGAAGAGTGGAAGGATTTAGTCTCAGGCCTAAATTTGTGGGCTTTTTCTGGTGAATAAAGTGAGAACTCTAGCTCAAACCAACTCCTATGAATAACATAAAAATTCAAAGGAAAATTTTGATTGATTTTTGCATGACTAGCTAAGAGCCAATAGGACTAAATCGGTAGGGACTAATGGAAAAAATCTTGAGTATTGGTAAATCTGTCTGAAAACTAGAGGTAGTCAAACTATACAGTACCTCAGCCATTCAGTAGTCAGTGGTACTTTGTACAGGAATGTTCTCCACCTTCATTAACAAACGGATAGCATTTGACTAATTGTGCAAATAAAAAATATTACATTAGACATAGTCTTGCAGATAGCGTAAATGAGAACAAACAATTTTAAAGCCATGTGAGTCAGTTCCACTGCGAGCATGTGGCTCCAGAAGGATGACAAGTTCAATACGCAAGTTCTCACCTCACTCATTTCCTTCCTCTTTCAACTGAGATGACTCTTCAAGGCTGTTGTCTAAGAAAGTCTAATTTCGTGGGTGATAAACAATACAGAACATCTGTGTTTGACCACTTCCTCTTTCTTTTAGACTTGTGACTGTTATTTAAAAAAAGAAAGGGAAAAGAGAGGTGTTCTCCATGTAAATGATAACCAATACATTTCACCAGTTAATAATATACATCCAGCTTTTCCAAACTGCATGTTCTGGTTCCATACAGAGACTTTTCATATTTCAAATTTTCATGCTTTTCTTTTCCAGTAGGCCTCCCTTGTTTGCTAAAAGAAATGAGAGTGCCTTTGTCCTCTAGGAATTCAGAGTCTGGAAGTCAGGACTCACAAAGGGAAGATAAAAAATACACGAGGCAGCTTTTGCATATGGTGGCCACACTCGGGTAGCAGGCCCAGATAATATGACAAGAGCAAGATATTATGATGTGAAACAAACTACTATGGCCAACAGTCTGGAAAATTCAGCATCTGCAAGAAACCTTTCTTGAAAAACCTTCAAGAGGCAAGAGTATGAGGGTGAAGTGGGACCAGTGATGTCATGACCAGTGAGAGTGACATCATTCCCACCCTTGATGCCAGTCCAATGTGTCTCAGCTCATGCTAGTTCAGCAGACTTCTACATGTCCACCCAAAAGCAACCAAGGAAGCCATGCCACTATTGCCAGACCCTGCTGCTTTAAAAGCAAAGACAAGGGAACAGGCAGTTGCAAAAGAAACTGCTGTCTAGATAATTCATCAATTAATGAAATCCTGTCAAACCACGACAATTCTTCTACAGTTTCAATTATAGAAGTTATACTCCCTCTTAAACTGCTGCCTGGTGGTGCTGTTCACCATTAAAACAGGTTGTTTCAGTCCAGTGGTTGCTGCATTTCAATGTCAGCTACACCAATTCCCCATTACATGAGTCACCTGTGCAGAGCCCCAGTCTGAAATGTGCTCTTGGATACTTAGGGACTACCAGGACTCTGTGAAAATAAATCATTACTATAATAATTAACAATTTAACTTTTTGCTTCCCCATTTGCAATGCTATTTTCAAATGGCACCACTGACCCAAGGAACTCTCACTCTGGCACTTTCCATAACTATTTAAAAAAAAAAATACAGTTATTTTCTTAGTTTTTGTTGTTAAATCTTTGTGCTCAGTTTTATCTTCCTGTTAACCTCTAAGCTTAAAACCAGTCAAAACTCATTACAGAGAATATCATATCATAGGAGCCAGAAATGGAAAGGACCTATTAGATCACCACTTTGTCCTCCTGCCAATTTACACTTGCTGTCTAGATTACCTTTCCTAATGCTTTGTCCAGTCTGGCTTTAAAAAAGACAAAGCAGTTGGGCTCCTGCCCTTTCCCTTGGGAAACTGTTTTACAGCAAAATACATCTCACTGTCAGGAAATTTTACCTTACATTCAGCCTGACTGTCACACTATTAGCCCTTGTTATATCCCTGCGTGTCACACTAAAAATTCTTCTCTCACGCTCAGGAGAGTGGGAGGGTGTTCGTGCTCATCAGAGCGCTACATGTCTCACAAACCACACATTTGTTAGTCATTCCTGAGCTAAGCTCTGCATCATTTTATATTTGAACTCATCTACCTGTACTTCCACCTCTCCTGATCAACTTTGTCATTCTCCTCCAAAGATTTTCCAGATTTGTCAGTACCTCTCTGGTTACTGAGGGCCCGGTGTTGACTGTACCAGTTATTTTGGGATATGGGACAGCAGGCGAAGCTGGATGGCAGGTTCAAACCAATTTCAAGCACACTCTCTTTTTAACACAGCTTAGTTAAACTGAGCTTCTTGCCACAGGACGTGAATGACAGAAGTTTGCATGGGTACAAAGAGAAACAGACTTGGTTAGTGCAAGAAAAATAGTGCATTGAGAGCTCCTGCATACATAGTCTTATATGTTAGAGCCTGCACTACCAATTTATGCTTATCACACTGAGATAGGGACAAAATTCTATTTGATAACTTGATGAAATGCTTACCAGACTTTCACAAGAAGAAGTGTGTTTCAGTCACCACCACGAGTCTTAGTTCTCATGGCACCTTATAAAGATGCACCTGAGTTAAGCTGCCCTAATTCAAGCACTGGGTTCAATACAGGGAAGGACCAGAGGAAGGAGAAGCACTGCTGTTCTCTGCACTGTCATGTCTGGAGTGATGCCCTGCAGGGCTAAGCCTTACCACTAAGCATTTCATCCCTCTCCTTACAGCAGATCCAAAGTGCCCAAGAGCTCCTGATGGGGAAAATTAAATCTTCTGGCAGACCAGGCACACTAAAGCCCCAGGCAGAAACTGTGTAGCTCCTGACATAATTTCAGAACACGCACCAGACTGAGATCCTTGCAGAAGACACATACACAGAGGATCAAGGTCCTGTGAATGTGTTGCCAGTTGCTCCCTTAGTCTCACTCAGTAAGTGCTTTGAAAAGAAGAGGGTGGGGAGGAGTGAGGAAAATTAGATGCCTGGTGACCCTCCTTGCCTCAGTTTCCTTCTTCAATCCTTTGTCTCTCAGTCATTGTAACAATTCTGATTTGATTTTGCAATTCAGGTGCAGAAAGCCATCAGTGTGATTTATTAAATGCCTCTGCAGTGCAGAGAAACAGAGTAGGAAAGTGGGGCGTAATCTTGTCCAGTGCTGCAAGGACCAGGAAAAGCACCAAGGTACTCTTTTCCTTCATTCCTGAGGGCCCACACTACCTACAGAATGGGATTCTGGATCAGAGAGGACTCTGGAACACCTGGATTCAGGACTGAATCTGTTGCACAAGGCAAACACCTCAGCCTCTCCAGTCATCAGTTCACGTGTCTGATAAATGTGTATCATTTGACCTTCATTGGAAGAATGTTTTAAGATCCTTAAGATCTTGTGGGAAAGCTCAGGGTTATTTTCACCATTAAGACAAAAATCTAACTATAATGATCAATTTTGTGCTCTCCTTTTTAGGTCTGCCACTAAGTGGAAGAGTTTCATAGTAAGCTTATTATTACCAATTAACAGGGTGTGCTTTTCCAGAGAGCTTTCTGGATGGAGTCCCACACATCATGTGCTGGATTTACTTAAAAATAACTTGAAGGCCATGTCAGAAAGGCCACTGGGATCATCATGGTCTATGATAGACCTCACAATCTTTAAGGATTTCACATAACCCTTAAACTTTAGTTTTTCCATATCAGGAGGACTGCAAGGAGGCTCTTGGTCTGGCTCAATGTCACCTTGGACTGTAGAGGTGGTTTCCAGGTGGAGATGGTCATGCATGATGCCCTCTACATCAGACAACTTGCCTCTTCCCCAGCAGCATGTTAACAGTTGCCATCTGAATGCAGGGCCAGCTGTCCATGTGGATCATTTCACCTCTACTCACCAGTGGGAAGTGTCAGTACTTCTGTTCCTAGTAATCATGTCTCCATTGAAAACATCTCCATTAAAATATCAGTGCTAGGAGAGGCACTCCTCCAGCTGATTTCCTTCACAGCCCAGAGGACGTGGCAGCAATCAATAGATCCTGTAAGTTATGAGCCCTTTTCTCATTTGTTGCCCCATCCTATGCAGAGCCTTTTCCTCTCCGCAGGTAACAAGGTACCTTTCAAGAATATAACTGATAAATCTTACAGTGGCTCTCCTGAAAGACACTAAAAAAGAGGTAGGAATTTCTTCTCCCTGTCCTTACCATGTGTTGTCATCCTTGGCCTTAAAATGGATCTCCTTCCAGGTATCACAGGAAGCCTGCTCAGCTATCAGGGCAGAAATGTGTTCACGCAGACACACTGGTTCCTGCTCAGCTTGGCAAACACTTGCCCATGCACAGGAGCCCTCCAGAAGTCTGTTTTCCTCCTGCAGAACAAGCTCTGAGCTGCAATGACATGGAAATGTTACCACTGCACAGACTTACTCTCTAGTAAAGATCAAAACTGACTTCTGTGCCTAATTTTTAAGAGGCTAGATTTTTTTTTTTTTGTCATTACAGCAGACTTTAAAGTAATTCAAATTCCTTTTATAAAGTTGGCATTTCTATTAAGTCACCTTTGAAGGTGGAAAAAGACCTGCATTGTCACCAGCAGCAGGTGTTGCACAGGAGCCTAAAACAGATGCCAGGAAGTCTTTCAGACTGGAAAAAATGTCTCAAGTGGGAAAGGGAGTTGGCTGCCCATAATTTGATCGCTCTTTGAAGGGAAAGTGCTCAGAAGACTGTTGGCTCTCTGACAGCAGGAGGCACCAGAAAGTATTGAATTTTTCTTGGAAAAAGGTGATTTCTGTGCATTGGAGCAAAGCAGAAGGAAAAAAAAGTCTCTAATCAGACAGAATACAGGGAACAACAACTCTGCTTTTGTATCCACAGCACAGAAGCAAGACTCACATCAACCACACCAACCGATTTCATATGTGTGTTACATACAAATAACATAATTTGGTAAGGTGCTCAAAATCTCCTTAGCAATGCTGGGCTTCCCTCCTTGATATAAGGGGTCATGCTGGAAGACCAGGAATATCAGAATATCATATAATTCTTAACCAAATTAAAACTTTTAATTTTCTGGCAAGTGGAAAGGAATGAAAAGTGATTACACCGCAGCTTGTAAACACACCCAGAAGGCTGCTGTTATGAGTTATCTAAAATATATTTGTAATCATTTTCTGGAAGTACATGCAAGGGACCATGCTGGGCGTCAGGTTATTACTAATATGCTGTCTCCCCTGTCTGAACTTTCAGTTAGGATACACTTATTTATACTGACAGCCTTCATTGCAACGCTGCTATTTCCCTGCCTCCTCTTCTTAAGGAAGCAAAGGTGTGTGCAATAGTGATGGGTGCTCACACTCTCACTGTCAGTGACCTTCGCTCACTTTTGAATCCAAACACATCCACCCTGGACTTCAAGTGGAGGGTCTCTGAGGTCTGACGTTCTGGCAAACTTTGTTAAAAACCAGCAGCTGAGAGGAGATACCCAAGCATTAAAGCATCTGCACAGGGATCATCCAACTGGTTTTCTTGGCCGCTTAGCCAGCCAGCATGAAAGCCTTCCAAGCAAGCTTCTGACAAGGCACCAGGCACTGAGTGGGGCATTTTGGTAGAAAGGGGAGAAGAGCTCAAGTCTGGGGAGGGAGAATAACTAGAATTTAGGAGATTTCAGATGAAAGGAAGTGGAGCAGGCAAGGGCCCAAGGAGGTAGGCTTATGTGTACTGGCTCCATTAGTGTTGCTGTGCAAGGTGTGACGTGTGCTCAGAGTCCCCAGCGCCCAGGCAAGGTCTTCCTGATGGACACTGGGCAGACATATCTATGGAGAGCTGTTTGGGGATCCCAGATGACCCCATTCCTCCTGAAATCACCACCAAGATGCTGAAGTCCCAACCAAAGGGGCCTTGGTGTGGGTACGAGATTAGGTGCTTGACTTGAGTTAAGCCTTTGCCAATCCCTACCCTCATGATCTGGAAGACACAAACCAACCTCGACCTACACTTCCACTCCCACATGTTTTATTCAATTCCTATACTGAGATCTGTCAATAACGATCCTGTGAATGATTATGAGTTTCTCTACCACCAGTGAGTAAAGATTTGGCATGAGAATCAATAATTTCTTAAATTAATTATCAGTTACAACAATAACTGATGACCAAAAAAGCCTGTTATTTACTATATGTCTATGCAAAGGCAAGCAGTCAAAATTACATCCATGCCTCCCTGTAGCATGATGGTAGGGAGGATAATTCAGAGCTTTGAGCCCAGGATGACAGTGCCTTGCTTCTCAGCTACCCTGTGGTTTCTCCCTAAACCTGTTCCCTTGTTCCAGAATGACACTGGTGTTACCACAGCCACTGAGTGCCGGGTTACAAAATGTTTCAAGTGACTAAACATTTGGACAGATCCCTCGCGGGACTTTCAAACCTGCACAGACAATGACAAAATCCCACAATCAGTTAAAATTGTACCTGTTGGGGGGCTAATAATTTTTTAATCCTGACCCTTGGTATCGATGTGCCTCACATCTGTAGATGGATACGGGAATAACCATTTACATGCACACAGTGATTCTGCAGACAAATGGCTGCACAAGCACCACATCACGAGATGCATCTAATTGATGCTTAGCTGCAGCAAATACCAACACAGCGCTTCTGGCTGTATCACACAGTGATACGAGGGAAGCTGCAGACACTAAAATAAAAAGAGAACAATCTACTGCCCATTTAAGTGGCAGCTGCTCTGGATGACTGCAGTGCTGCCCAGCAAATTACTGAGCAGGCAGAGGCACAATTCCCTGGACCGCATGTTAATCACCTGCATCCAGAGGCTGAGCACAGAGAGACCCTGCAGTAATGCGGCATGGGAGCACAGGCTGAAGGGTGTGGTATAATAAATCTCCCTGCCTGCAGCCTGACACTGTTTCCTCACCAAAGTTGCACCGAATTTCAATAGCAAGAACTGCACAAGAAGGTAAGCAAAACTGAATTGGGAAAGCTAGATCATGTCAGTAGTCCAAGTATAATAGGCAGACTAAAACACACTCTACTTAGTTAACAGTGAACATAAATAGAATAACAGAGGCCATATGAGAAAGGCACAAAAGCATAAAATCTGCCAAACATTTGAGTGCATCAGATGTTAATGATGATCAAAGCTTATACAACAGACTCTAGAGAAGTCAGTGCCTTCACCCAGCTCTGGGTTGAACTGCACTAACATTTAAAAGCAAGTAGTAAGTACCAAAGACTGGTTTCTTGTCCTCTAGAAATTTGTTCAAGGACCTCACAAGACTGCTTCAGTTTTGGTGGCCTTTCAGAGGCAATGCTCACAAACCTTAAAATTTGATCAGGATGTGTGTAATTAGTCGATATGGCCTGTTCTACACAGAAAGCAAATCTGTTTTACGGCAACAGTCTTCTCTCAGCAAAGATGAACAGCAGACAGCAGCTGAAGAGAGCTCTGAGCTTTAAAAGTATGGCTGCTTATTTCAGAGCTGAAGTACAAACTCATTTCCTCTCCCAGATGGTAACAATTCTATCTCTGATGGAGACAGTTCAGTGATACCAACCAGCAAGCCTCAAATACCCAGCACCACCATTTTATGTGCTCACATTGAATTTGACACAATGTCCTTGTGTCTGTGTTGTTTGGGGTGGTGGTGGCAAGACAGAGTGCTTTCTGACCTTGCTTTAACAAATCAGCACCAGCCAATCTTCAGTCAACCCACAGTGAAGACAAGGTTTTTTAGCTTTATCCAAATATGAACTCAATAAGATGGACACAATTCTGCTTTTCAGGGCAAGATTCCCTGTGTTAACTTCAATGAATCACCAAAGAATCCTCTCTTACCTGTGAGTTTATCCAGGACAGTTGAAATGCATTGTAGATAAAAATTACCAAACACACAAAAAGCCCACAACTCTTTTTTTTTTTTTTTTTCCCATTTAAAAAAAAAAAAAAAAAAAAAGCTAATCCCTACATGAAATTATTCAAAGCTTGAGACCAATTTGTTCATACTTGGGAACTCAATACAGGTGCACAGAGTAAGCAGGTAGTAAATTCAGTGCTGCAGTACGGCCACCAGCTGCAGAAGGGGCAGCAGTAACACCCTCAGTGGAAGGGAAACGACGGCCACCAGTGATTTACTAACATAGTTTGGATTCTCTGTACAAAACTGCTTCCAGGTTTGTGCAACTGTTTGATCGTGCCTGGCAATCCTATGGCAGAGGTCACTGCAGTCTCAAGGGTAAAGACACAGAGCCATTTACTGCCTATCTAGATCTCAGCACATTTCCATTGCAGCACCTTTAACAGGAACATCAACACCAGGTAAGACTTAGTGCACTGTAAATCTGCTGCCAGTTTACTGGGAAGATCCCAAACTGTGTGTTAAAGCTAAATCTTTAGTCTTTGAGGAATCACGGTTAGCTTGAAAACCAATGGCAGCTACAAACAAAACCAGCACCCAGAACATTTAAACCATATATACTGTTCAGTCACATAAATCCCCAGCTAGTATTCCTGGGAATGTGTAACTTCTTTTGCTACAATTGACTTTTTTCTCTTTTATTAAAGGATGCTGATATAAAACCCCGAGGCACACAAAAATAAACACAGGCAGCTGAGAAAAACAAGAAGCAGTGCATTGTGCCTGTCACTACACTAGTCAGTCAGCATGCACATTAATTACTCGAATGCTGATCCCCTTAATATTCCCATATGCCATGGCACCACTTCGATATTTAGCAGCTCATCCACCTTTACTAGACTTGTAGCCCATCCAAGGTTGAGGAACGTTCATGAGACAGATTGCAGGGTAGCAGAGACTAGCAAGGGATCTTATCTTGTTAGTTACGTTGTTCTTGGTCTTCAAGGTAGTTCAGCTACCTTTGTGCTAAACAAGTCTTGAGAAAAGCCAAGTGACAGCAGAGGGTAGCCCTTTCTTTGAGAAGAGTTGGTCAGCGACTGTACCAAGGACTTTCTCGGTCAAGTTTTCCACACTCCCCCCAAGGATCAGTCCAGCCTCTGAGATGCTGTAAGCATATTATGTCTCTGATCAGTGGTAAAATAAATAATGGCTATTATAACCTAAGACTCTTATGGGCTCTCTGTTGGTATCCACAAGGGATCATATAGTTTGAGAGTGAACTACTATCCATAGTGAATTTCCCCAGTAAAATTAAGGTCAGGCTTTAAAGGGAAAAACAGATTTTTCCAAAGGACAGCAGCAAAAATGCAACTCTGATGCCTTTTGATCTGAGGTCTGCTTTGCTAGTTGTGGTGTATCTTTGCTGGAACAATAGGTCTTTAGAGCAGATTAATCTAAGAATTAAACAAAGTTTTACCCCAATATTTATATTATGCTCACAGCCAGCCCATATGATTTTACAGGCATTCATGTGATTGAATTGTGATTGCTCCTGAAGAAGCTGCTTGTTTTTTTTTAATGTTAATAATTCACATTTTTGTGTGAAAGTTGCTGCTATGAAAACATCTACTCCGGAAGATGATTCCATGGTGTTAGGTCAGCTTCAGGGAAAGCTTTGCATTTCCCCCTTATCCTATTAGCCCATGAGATTAATCTTTCAGGTTTCAAAGAATAACATTACTCCACCAAGACCTGGCTGTTGCAGTGAGCCAGGATGTGCTGGCACACACAACAGAGTGCAGGCTCATAGAATCATAGAATTGTTTAGGCTGGAAAAGAGAGATCACTGAGTTGATGTTAGTGACTGGAGACTGGCTGATCCAAGAACATCCAAACTGCTTTGCAAAGCCAGATATGGCAGCCAGTGGTTGCAGTGACAAAGACTCATTATCCAGTTTTCTCCTTGCTTTCCCAAGATTTTTATGCTCCCAAAACTGGATGATCAGAATGAAAGAGGTACTGAAGGATTTAGGGACCAGAAAGGGGACACTTCCATAAATACTAAATTAAAAGGGAAATCTTGTCCTCTACTTCACCCCAGAGAGTGTCTTGCTTTCCGAAGAGACTTAGTTCTTTCATACAGCAGGCAGGTTATGGTACTTTTTCCATAAGCAATTCCATCAGTTAAGATCCACATAATCTGCTGCCCCATGTGGCAGCATCGATCAGGCCCTGTCTTGGAACAATTACTGCTCAGTGCAATTCAGGGAAGTGCTCCTGCTCTTCAGTGGTCCTCACTGAGAATCCTGAAAAGGCGAAGGATGAAGGAGACAGAGAAACATCAGATGGGCTAGGCTTTATTTAAGGATCTTAGTAGACGGTTTAAAAATACCCAAGTAGGTTTTTCTGGTGCCTAAATGGCACCCATTCTTTTTGCCTTGTAGAAAGTCTAGCATACTGTTTTCATAATCAAGTTACTTGGATAGCAAAACAATGATTTAGATTAGGATTTGTTTACACAGCTAAATATGTTGAGTAATGAAATTCAAATGAGCTCTCTGCTTCTGTCACATCTGCAATAGTGACTGGCTTCTTATGGTTGAGTACAAGCCTGCTGCACAGATGTTTCTTGATAAGGTATAAATCTGTGTTAGATGTTGTTTATTGCAGCATTTTTATTGTCTTCTTCCCTAAAGGAGGGAATGTTGCCTGCACAGCAACCAGATGTGACCTGCAAGACTGTATGAAACACCATTACAAGCAAAAACAGGTCCCATATTCCATATCAGCATCTGCAATGGCTCATCAAGTATTTATCAGATCATTTGAACACTTCTACAGGCCCTAGCATCATACCATCACCAGAATTTACTTATTATAACCTGCAATGAAAAAGGCAAACATCCTGTAAAGTGACTGGTGCCTCAAATAGCAGGAGATCCCATTTTAGCTTGGTTTCCTGCCTTAAAGGTCAAATTCCTGAGCAGAACTGCTACTAGAAAGTAAGATACTGTGATAGATCAAGGCAGCTACTTTTCAGGGCATTGTAGGGAAGAGTTTCTCTTTTCTGCCATCCTGCCCCAGGTGATATCACCCCTTTGATGGTGACAGGGGAAGAGACTTATCTTGTACTGGTGCCTATTCGAGAAGTGAGACAAGGGAGTTTCTTCCCTGGGGAAGGTGCCACAGCTTAGAGCACCTCACTAAGTGGCTCTGCTCCTGTGGGAGCAAGAGGATCTAAAAGGAAAAACTTGCCAATGACCCCAGCATTTGAAGACAGCCAAGCCCAGAACCAGATTGGCTCCTTCTCTGTAGCTGATGAAAGTAACACACATGGGCTCTGAAGGTAAGAGAGCCAAACCTTGCAAGATGTACTTCTTGGAAGGCTTCTTGAAGGAAAATCTGACATTTCTTATTTAAAAAAAAAAAAGGGGGGGGGGCAGGCAGTAGGATGGGTTATTCTTCCCTGAGCTAATCTATGTCTCTGATTTGCTTCACTTGTTACACAGACAGAAGATCCTGTCAACACAGAAATAATGCCAAGTATTTACGGTTTAATGGAACCCAGGGACCAATTAACAACACAGAAAACCACCGGGCAGTGTATTTCTTATCGTAACAGGAGGGAAATCTTACATTACTGCCGTTCCCCCATTTCTTAAAATAAAGCACCAGTGCTTTGTCAATGATTTCTCAGTAGTAATGTTTATTACCTGCTAGTTTTACCACTGCCCATTTATCAATCGCTTTCCATGTTCTACGTTCAGTCACAAAACCCCTCTCTTTACTTGCAACCTAAAACCCCAAAAAGAGAAATAAAAAAAAGAATAGCAAGCAAGAAAGAAAAAAGCAACCACCATTAGGGCTTCAGACCAGCAGTTCTAGAACCTGCCCTCAACCCCAAGTTCTCGAACTGCTGACTCTTCAATAGCTTGATGGATGCGATGCACCTCGTCCTGCGTCAAAGTCCTCTCCGGGTGGCGGTAAACGATCCGGTAGCAATGGCTGACCTTCTTTGTCCTACAAAACATAAACCAAAAGAGGACTCATAAATACATGTGCCTACAAATGCAAATACACGAGGCCAAACACTTACCCTCTGGATCATTTTTATTTGTGGTCTAATTTTGTTCCTGTTGCTTGAAAATCACCTTAATGCTAAAATACACAGTCCGGAGAGGAGGGACTGAGCTGAATTTTAATTTTTGCAGAGGCCTTTGCTGAAGTCCACCTTATATCTCAACTTTTATTGCACTCGGGTAGCTTCTTACCAGAGCAAACAATCCCAGGAGGAGGGCTGTGCTTACTAACACCACTGATCTGCTGCTGACACCACATCTATCTCACTGTCTCATTTCGGTGCTAATGGGGCTATTTGAGGGAGCACTGGGCACACATACCCCGCTCAGATCAGTGGGGCTGGTGGTGATGGGCATGAAGAAAACACCGTGCAACCTCTGTGCGCTGGAGAGCGGCGCTGCCAGCTGACGTGGGGCATCTCACAGCCTTACCATCCCGGCCTCAGCCTGGGGAAGGAGACTGAATGAACAGCTGCAAGACAGAGTAAAACATTTCTTTCTCATTTCTTTGCCTTCACTGGAGATTAGAAACAGGAATCAAATGTATCTGAAGTATTGTGATGACCAAGTATCCATTTGTGGGAGAAGGACAGGGATGGAGGAGGAAGGCAGTCATCACTCCCAAAGTGGAGCACCAAATAGCAGTGCAAGATTTCTTACCCTGTATACTATGGAAAGAAAAAGACAGAGGAGAACAGGGAAAAGGAAGAGAGAAGAGGGAATGATGGGGGCAAAAAGTATTTAAGAGTTGCTGGTTAGGCAGACAAGTTAATGAAAACACAGGACAAACTTGTAAGTTGAGTAAGAGCGAAAAAAAAATCTTGCTCTCCATCAAAGGCAGGCTGGAGTACCCAGCTCTTGCAAGGGCATCTCTGTAATTGGAGTGCTTGTGTTACTGAATTTAACTGGCAGTTCTGGCATACTTTTTAGTTTCAAATGGAGCCCACACAGCTTCTTCTTTCAAAGGTAAACACTCACTTCAGTGAAAGAGAGAAAATCTGAGGGGAAAAATAATAGGAAACCAGAGATCAAGTGCCAGGCAGAAGGAGCTCCCAGACTGGCAGAACTCTGCATTTAATGGCACACAAAGGCATTCAGCAAGCTTTGGGTCATCTCTGTCCTGAAATTGTTTCATGTTAGTAACCATGTTTATTATGACTATTTGACTAGAACTAAGATTGTAAGTGTTCATAGACAAAGACAATTTTCAAGATATTAATTTTAACCTCAAATCCTACTAAAACCAGGCACAGATAGTTTTTGCCTCACAATAGCTATTTGATACAATTAGTTTTTACCTCAGAATAGCTATTTGATATCAATTCTGTTCCACTTGACATGGGTGGGAAGCTTGCCCTGCTCCCACTGGCAGTTTACAACAAAAAAGGTTACTTCAAATTAAAGCATTCCTCCTTCTTTTGTGTGCTCTGAAGATAAAGCAACTTAAATCTGGCTGGCATTGGAAAGGGCAAACTGCATTTCATAAAGTGTTAAGCTGACTGCAGTTAACTGCTAAAAGCCAGCCAAGAGCTTTCCCTGTGTGCAGGTTAAATGCTGTAGAAAAGTGATCCTGGAGAAAAGAGGGGGAGGTGTAACTGCCGGGAAGGTGTAGCTCTGCTCTGCTCCACCTCAGCAAAGCAGTCGAGAGGGCAGACCTGGGGGAAGCAAGTAAATGGAATAACAAGGGATTGGCCAGATGCTACATTGTCAGTAAGAAATTTGAATGAGACAGGGGGATAATGAATCGGGGCTCAACAGAAACAATTTCCAAAACCAGGCTGGCAAACATCACTACAGCTGCCAGTATTTCAGTTTTTAAAGGTGTTACAGTAATACACCTCATAAAAAAAATCTGCAAGTTGCTTTGGCTGAAAATCTCTTTAGAAGGTGTACGGTCACAGGCTTGATCCTGAAGTCTGGTAAATATTGGGAATATATCCCATGATGGAATAGTTATTACTGCCATTTAATGTGATGTAAACACAAGTTTGCTTAATGTAGGTGTAAGCTGATATAGGGGTATCTACAACATTGTTTCTTCACTGGTCATGGTTAACTGAAGGTGACAGTTAATCCTGACTCACATGTTTCTGTATTCCCTCTCCATCCATCCCAGAGAGCCATTCACTCACGAGGCAAATGAAATATGTCAGAATGGGACGATAGTTTGTTGTGGGTGTTGTGGAAAACCAGCAGCTTTAGGAGGTATTTAAATTAGGAAAGTGTGGAGGTCTTACAGAACAACAGAGGACTAGAGTTCTGTTAGCTGCATTAGAAGTTAAGCATTGGTGCGGGAGAAATAAAATGGGGATTGCATTAAATGTAATTAATCTAAATTTAATTATAGACAAAAAATGAAGTTGTAACTACACATGGCTGGCTACACAAGAACTCACGTGGATGCAACGTTGGATGATACATTTTTCTCCCACCTTTTAGCTTGGTTTATTTGCATCTTTGTTACTAATTAGAAAGGAAAAGTATGATGTTCAATGCTATTTCAAGAAAAGGCACATTGTAAGTTTCAAAACCTTAAGCATTGCTTCCAGAGTTCTAATATTAACCTTTCAAAGGAGATGGGGAAGAATATTTGTCACTTCCCTCCCCTAATACTTCCACCCCTCCCACTCCCAAATAAAATACTAAGACACTGTGATTAATCCCTGCCATGAGCTGCAACTGAAAAAAATTATTGTCAGCAAATACTACCTTTGCTCATTCCCTTTCTTGCTTTTCTTTTGTTCTGCAGAGCCACAGAGTGTTTGCCTATCTTAAAGATGGCTCTGCTAATGCATAATAAACTCTCTGCTGCATGTCATGCTGCAGCCTGACAATACGGAAGCTGTAGCTCTCTATCCTGAGAAAGAGAATGTTGAGGCCAAACCCTAGAACAGCAGCTTCACTGGGTAAAAAAAAAAAAAACAAAACCATTTAGGAGCTTAGCAGTGAGCACACTGGGCTTTATTTACCTAAACTGCACTGCCAGACAAGTCCACGCGGTTTGCAGTCACGTGGACCCCTCTCCATTAGGCTTCAGCTGATCTTAGTGTCACAAGTCTCCCCTGCACCAGCCTGCGGCTTTCAGGTAATGAAACGCAGGGAATACAGTGAAGCACTGCTCAAAGGGAAAAGGAAGTCAGGGATTTATTCTGACGCCACGGGAGGAAACAAGATACGGGTCATGAACAAAGACTGGAGTGAAACAATGCCTAATGCTGTTTCGTATGATTTTGGGAGGAAACAGCTTTGCCTCACGTTTTTCAGGACTGTCACACAGCTGCCTCCACGTGCTAGGGAGCTGCTCCCTGCCAAGTCAGTCATGGCATGAGGTCAACCTGAAGGTCAGTGTATATGTTTGGATATTTCAGCTTGATATCTAAACATAACAAGAAATTAAGGGGCATTAGTCTGCCACTAGTCTCATAAAACCAACATGAAAGTAACATGAAACACTGGCACCAGGGCTATAATGAAAGAGTGTGTTAGGCAACAAAAATTAATACATGTGTGTTAGCTTTCCCTTCATGGAAAACCACAGAGGGATGCTTTTAAATGCTACTTGTCTAGAAAGCTGATCCCAGAAGCTACCAACAGCAAAGCACTTAAACATCCTTACAGAGGAACCTGTCTCAGTCATTACATAACACTAATCCCAGAGTCATTTGGTAACCAAAATGTTGCATACAGAATAAATGCCTGGCATTGGCATTTGTCTCTTCCACATGCAATACTGTAACAAGAATGAAAACTTCTCCATCCTGTACTGGAAGAGGGAGATAAAACAGGCACCAGTGAGTGGGGAAAATCCCTACTGTTTAACTGTGTTTTACTCTCCATCTGCCTTAAAGAAAGCACAGAGACTTCTGTAGGGAGGTTACCCCTGCTCTTTTGTGGTGAGAACAACACAGAACCACACACTTTTCTAGAAAGCTGGATTTACTTTGAGGAACAGAAAACTAGAGGTGACAATCACCCACAGCATGAAGGAGCAAAAAAGAGTACCATCTCTTTCATACGCTGAGCAGTTCACTAAGCAGTACTTCTCACCACCATACCTATTATTGCACCTTTCCCTACAGAATACAATTTAAAATGAAAGATCTACACGTAGAGTAGCACAAGTGTTTGAGATTATTTTCTCTCTGTTTAGTGAGTGGTGTTAATGAGGTTCTTTGAGGGTCTCCCAATTCCTGCCTTGGCAGCTTGTATCCTAAAAACCCCCCAAAAGATGAATCAAGTCATTCCCTTGCATAAACCTTCACACGGTACTCAGTGACCGCTACACCCTTCACAGAGATCACATCATGCTCTGAGCATGCATGGAATGACCTCAACAAAGAGAAAGGCTTGTTTTGTTTGCACCAGTGTCCTGAAAGCAGTGATGCTGGGAAGAAACGAAAACACTGATTTGTGTTAGTAGCATCCTAGTAGAGAATGCCATGCGGAGAGCACAGCTTTGGTTTTGCTTTGTGGCTCCAGCAGTTCCAGAATGGTTCACATTTTAAGTGGAAATAGGAAGGAATATCAAACTGCAAGAAGGAGATGTAATTAATTACCTGCTCCTTTTTGTTTCATGCTTTCAAACCACATCCATCTCTATGATAGTAGACATAACTGCTAAAATATCCTACTATAAATCTTAAATTGACAAGTGGCACTCTTTGCTAAGAAGTACATCATGGAAAATGGCAAAAGGCTTGTGCTGTATACCTTATGTCAGTAGCAAATAATTCAATTACCACAGTGATAGGCACATAGAATATAGCAGTAATTCTCTGAACAAAGGTCTTTCCTAAATATGCATTCTCATCAGTCCTTTCAAATGCTAATACTTCATCTCCCTGGAAAAGCATATTGTACACACATCATATTCTTTAAAAGGGACATGTTTTGTTTAAGGCGATTTTGATGCCAGTGAAAGCATCACCTCCAGAAGAACGAATTGTTTTAAACAGACAGAAAGCAGAAAATGGTCATTTCTATTGCACATCTCTTCCAGCTGATATCTGACAGAAGGATGGTTCAAAGATAGTTTAGATCAACATAAGCATGTTGAGACTGTCAACATTATTTGACCACTGTGGATTTTTTTGGTGGCCACTTTAAAAGAGATGCATATTCACCGACATACAGTTGGACTGAAATACTGTTCTTTTCTTTCTCAAGACCGAGGCAGTAGTGGACTTTTTGCTCTTTTCTAACTGGACTTGGTGAAATCTGTATCTGAATACCAAAGCCTGAACCTGCTTGACCTTTTCATTCTCTCTTTACTATTAATTCCATGTTAAGCTTCTCTCCTCATGTAGGAAAAAAAGTCAAAATTCTGTTAATAGCCAGATTACTGAGAGAGATAAAGAGCACGGTATGGGATAAAATGACAAAGAGCATAAATAACACCTTCTAGTTAAGATAGTGAAAGGTGGATGAAAAATGAAAGCACTTGGAAACTTTTCAGCTTCTCAGTCACTGAGACACTGTTAGATAGCCATATGTAGGATCTAAGCCATTGTCCAGTATTCCAAACACACTGGATTCATTAGAAAGCTTTGATCATGACTTTCCTTTTCTGCCTAAACCTATCAACTAATTTCTTGCATGCAGGAAGAGATACAAATAGATAAATACTGAAAAAAAATATTTCATAGGCAACACCTGAAAGAGGAAGTCACCTGGCTGTAAGATGTACTAACTAAACGTTTTGTGAAACAGTTCAAGCAGTTACCTGTGCTTTGGCCCAGCACTTTGGCCTCTAATGACCTTTTTTCATTCCAAAAGATTACCTTGGTTTGTTGACAGAGGCCAGCAAAATAACTAATGTGAGCAGTGCAGGGGTCTTTCTTGCTAAACTTTTGTAAACAGACTCAGTCACACAAGAAACTGAGAGAGTGTTTCCCTTGTGCACTGTTACAGTAGTGTCAGTAACCAGCCAAAGATAATGTCAACCCATCTCAGATCCAAGCACTTCCTATTAAAAAGCTCTTAAGCCTCACAGCACCAACAGTAATGGAATCCATTACATGCAGGCAACAATGAAATATCACTAGGGTGAAGAAGAAAAGTACCATTCTCCATTATACTAAAAGAAAATCCAGAGTACCCACAGGATCATAAGCTAATTGTGATACACACTTTTGCTGCCACTGAAGGGCAGAAAAAAACTGCTAAGTCACGGAATTTGGGATTGTGTTTTTTCTTTTCCTTTTAAAGACAATAACTCATTGATTCCTTGAAGAAAATGACCAGTGGTGGTAAAGCAGGTATGAAAACAGTTCTCAAGGGGATGGATTTCACCATCAGTGATGACTGCTTGTCCTCCTGTCTCTGTCTCTTTGGTAAAAATCATCTATCAAACACAGGTGATAGAAATTTCCATCATAACTGATCCATGCCAATACTAAGGAATCCATTTCATGTGGATTGAAAGTTGGGTGTGACTGAGAGTTACCCCTCTTGTAAGATGAACTTTGTGCATTCAGTTCACACTGGGTCTCCTCCAATTTTAGGGGCTTACCAGTCCATCGAGTGAGTCCGTTGCAAATCCCACTCTAAATCCAGGAAGACTCAAGAGTAGGCTAGAGGCTGAATATCTTCAAGACTTGCCTTGTCAGCATGGTAACCCTGGAGCACTCATCATGCCAGATAAATTCAACACCATGCCATGGGATGATCTCTCAATTTCCCAAGGCTGAGCCCTTCAGCCATGAAAGAAATCCATGCAGCAGTGGGCATGCACATAAAAACCAGAATGTGTGCAAACATGTGAGACTTGGAATGGGGTACAAAACCCTACATTTTCTTCAGCATTATCACTATGACAGGAATAAAGACAGAGAAAAGCAAACTTTCTGATACAAACACACATACACAAAATCGAGTGAAATAACTTCTACCCACTGCAGAGGCAAATAAGAGAAGGTTGCTTGGTAAAATATTTGAGACACTTAATTTTATGTACTAAACATAGAAAAATAATTGGATGCTGAAAGTAAGAGAGAAAAATAAACAGTCTCAGCATCAGACAGGACAGAATACAATACCTGTTTTGTGTACAGCACAGGGTTTTATTTTGCTTCACTTTCCCTAGGTTTGACTCAAAAGTTTCCATGCCAAAGGCTTTTCGAAGTCTAATCTTCTTTTCATCAAAAAAAAATACAAGGGGTAATACTTTTTGTTATTTGTTGTTAAAAAATTGACCATTAGAGACTTAAACATTCTCCAACTGAGCAAAAAAACGAACAAAATAACTCGATTTGATATTATGTCTCATGAGAACTGGCATCTAAGCTCCTTGACTTTCTCCTTCCCTGTTTAGTTCAGAAACCGTGGCAGGACTACATTTCCCATGAGAGATCAAGGCAAAAAATTCCTATGATGGATCATGTCCTCTCTCTGGAAAGAATCTTGGCTGACATAGCTGATACTGACATACTGAGAACAGAAGCAAGCACTACTTGGAAGTCCTGGTAGAACTGGCAGCTGAAGCATTTTGGCTACCAGCCAGAAAATTGTTAAGGAAAAATTCACATTTTAAGTGAGTAAAACAACAACAAATCAACATATTTTCTGTCACTGATGGCTCTCCCACTTTTTCCACCTTTTTCCTGACCTCCTAAATCCCTGGTAATTTAGTGGTACAAGAAGGTATTTCTAGCAGCAACAGGCTCTGTTGTACTGGCAGAACTTCATGACTTGGGTATCTCATTCACAACCCCTTGTGCCCTTCCAGGGCAACTGGCTAGTACTGGATCAGATAAGGGACACAACCTGTCTCTGTTTCGAGGACTCCGAAGACACACTGTTTGCAGAGTTGTTGTTGCTTCTTGTGCAAAGACATTATATTCATCTCCCTCTGAGCCACAGTGTGCAGGTAAGAGGATGGAGGAAACCCTGGTCATACTTCTTTCAAAAAGTAATATTAATGGTTCCACTACTGGTCATTAGGTGCCACAGTATCACTCGAAATTTTGCAACCATTGGCAGCTGAAATGCCACCTGTACTTATGAGTGACGACCCATCTCAATAATCTGAACGAATCCAAAAAGAGAGGTGAATCTGGACTCTTTCAAATGCTATCTACAATATTTATAATAAAAATGTTAAGTGTGATACCTTGTCAGTTCTTCTGAGTGAAAGATCAAAGACAAGAAGTATAAATATTTAGCATTTTTTTCCAACAACTAGATGTTAATACTAAGGGCTACAAAAAGTATTACTAAAAATAACATTGCTGTCAAATTAAAACATATTTAATAATCGAGTAAAAAGGGAATTTATAAGAGAATTTAAAACAATTCATTCTCCTAAGAAATGAAGATGGATGGGAGTGACAGCTGGTTCAGATGTATCTCCAGTGAGTACAAGCAGAAACCAGAGTCTGCAATGTTAGATAGCAGACAAGTGCATGGGAAGGTCTGAATGCTGTTTTGGACACTTGTATTAGTGGTTTTGTCCGCACCAGGCCTAGGAGCTAGATGTTTAAGTTCCCTCTACACTCGTTAAGAGTTGAAGTAGAGGAATGTGGCTCTGGACTCAGACCAAAAACCTAAATGACTTTGCCAAGGTCAAATAGCAAATTGACAGAGAGAGGGAACTTAGATAAGTGCACGCACAGACCCTCTGAGTTGCCCTTCTTTCAGGTTACTCTTCCCATGCACACACACTTCCAGTCACCTTTCTTTTCTGCAAGTTGTACAGCAGTTCTGGAAACAAAATAGTCCATGGCAGGAGACAGCAACTCATCCCATATAGAATGGGCTGGTCAGGAACGGTGAAGAGCCAACAACAGGATAACCAAATATGCTGCTTGTTTAGTGGCAAACTAAACCCAAGAGAAAATGGGATGGTGAGAAGAAGAATGGAGAAGGAAGAGATGAGTTAACCTGAGACTAGAAGACAAGAGGGACTTTAAAATTGAAAGCAGAGGTTAAGAGAAATCACTGGCCCTTTTTTTTTTTTTTTTTTTTTTTTTAGGAAAATCAATTTATTAAAAGCACCTGCCCCCCCTGGCCAGCCTGCAGCACTAGAAAGCAACTTAAAAATATTTGTAGCTGTGTGTGTGCAAATATAGGAAGATTCTCAATGGGACTGCTTACAGTCCACGTCAAAGCTGGTGAAAATTCTGCAGCCACTTGTGCAATCAAGTGTTGTTTAATATTTCCTTACAGTACGTATGATACTTTTCCTCTCAGAAATGTCAGGTTTTATGAGCCTTAATCTGGCTAACTGGATTTGTTTTGGAGATGCAGAAATTCCCCACTTTCCCTCCCTGAGGATAGAGTGGTTCCACACAGACGGTCACAAGAAACCTGTTCTCATAGTTTTTCTGACAGCTGCTGCCTTGGGAAGACAACTCAGAAAAAGTCCTCAAAGTAAGGATAACTATTGGTCAGCAGATTAAACTACTGTTAACACACAGGAAAACTGTCTGGCTGTTAAACATTTCTCTTGGTGGATCCCATTTATATAGGTAATACATTTGGACCATGATGACAGACAGAGAGTCCAGATCTTGTAGGTGAGGCTTGCCTCGTTATTTTGAATGTAATGATGGGGAAAAGGTCCCAGCACTACTGAAACTAGCCAAAAGATGACAACATATGCCCATGAGGTGCACTGGCCAGAGCTGTTACATGAACATTAGTTTGGAAAACTCTAGCCATGTTTGGTATGCTGCAGCCTTAATATTGTGGTTACTCTTCATGATGATAAAAATGTGAATGTGATCAGAAGCAGGCATAGTGAACACCTCTTACAGTAAAATAATAAGAGCATCATGCAATAAAACATCATGTGGACATGAAGACTAAAAAGTCAGGGCACAAAATTAGATGCATGATTCCATGAATACAATGAAATTATTGGTCTGCCACTCAAGAAAGGAAAGAAAGACATTGAGACATTACACTAGGAAGATCAAAATACCAGTTTTGCTATGACTCTACCAAAAAAAGCCAAGTGTTCCTCCCACTAGCAGGAATTATTATCAGCAAAAAAGGAATGAGATTTCAGCAGAGAATGGGGAATACACAGGGAGCACCAGAGTAAACCAAATGTTCTCAAATTGCCTAAGACATGAACTTTGCCCTAAGATATTTTAGGAATGAGTAGAACAAATATGAGAGCTGTTATCAGTTGTCTTTGAGAGCTAGTAGAGGACAAGTAAGGTAAAAAATGTTTGGAAAAGGTCACAGTGCTTATTTTTGAAAAAGTGAAAAAAACCCCTAGGAAGCCATAGAAACTACAGACCATTTGCTTCTACTTTAATTTCCCAGAAAGACTGGTGCAGCTAATGAAATTACTTGAAAGCACACAATCAAAACAAAAAATAAAAAAAAATTAGAAAACATGGATGTATTGAGCAAATCTAGTCAAAACAACCTAATTTCCATCTATAAAGGTCTAACAGGCTAATAAATCAATAAATAAAACAATAAATTGCAGGAATTAGCAAACACTGGGGGGGCAGGTGTTTGTGGGGGGGTATGTATGTGCATATGGCACATATTTTCAGAGTCAGCTAAACCAGATAAGAAAAAATGGTCTAAGATCAACATGCCACAAAACAAGGATCCATTGGCAGCTCCAAGCAATTTGTTTTTCAGACAAACCTGAAAAATCTTAGGAAAATAATTTAAAAATTATAATAAAAAAAGGAGAAAAATACTAAATCCAATTCATAAAATTAGGTAGTAAAAACCTGTCTCCCAAAATGTTTTATGTTGGAGGGAACTGCATAATGTAGATGAGAAAATTGGTGATCAATACTGGTGATTACGACAAAAAGGTGATATTGCAAATGGCTGCAGTAGTTGTCAACAATGAGTTGTTTCTGGGAGGATTCATCCACAGTTCAGCTAAATCTGAAGGATCATTCTTGCAGGGTTCTTCAACCTGACTCCTGGAGATGCAATATTTTCACTAATGGAATAGGTGATGCAGCAGAAGTGTTTGTTAACTGGCATATTACATTAAGCTGGGTAAAACAGTAAGCATAACTGGAGACAAGATTAGAATAATCCTGACAACCAGACCAAGTGAAAGCTGCTGTATATAGCCAAGAACAACAATCTGCATGCACAGAGGATGGCGAACTACTAGGCATCCAGTAGCACTACACAAAGCATCTAAGGACCACAGAGAATCATGAGCTGAAGGTGAACCTGTGATGTTGCTGTGCTGCTTCAACCTAAGCAAGCACCGCTCTGGGATGAACTGCTGAAATGCACATGGAATTACATCCTTCTGCCCTACTTGACACTGTTATGTTGGCTAGGTTGAAGTACCCTTTTCACATCTCAGGAAAGATGTGAGGCAACTGGAGATCACTGGGGAGCAATGAGAACAAGCAGATATCTAGGTAACGCAAATTATAAGAAAAGACAGAGAGAACATAGATTGCTCAGCCTAAGGAACAGAAAGCATGAAAACATGCTTCAAAAGACATAAAATGCTGCTGCACAGTTAGGTAATAATCTGTTCATCAACATTCGCAAGCAGCAAGAGATGAAAGTAATGATCTCATATTGCAGAAATGTTCAGCCTGAAAATTCGCTTGGAAAGGCAGTGAGGTCCCCATTGCTGGAAATCTTTAAGGACTGGTTATACAAGTGTCTGTCAGCAATGCTATAAGTAGAGCTGATCCTGTTTTGGAGTAGGAGCATGAACTAGGTGGCAGTACTCTTCAACTCTTTAGCATAACATAATGTAACGGCCTTTAAAATGCAGAAAGTTACTTGAGTAGCAGAGATAGCTCAGTGTAACTGCAACTTATCACACATCATGTATTTGTTTATCCCCTGAAAGTGATGTAACCTCTTCCGACCAGCAACCCTTTCATTAGCCCTATAGACAAATGTTGAAATACAGCAGATAAAAAAGCTGAGTGCTGCTCAGTTACTTTTCACTGCCTATGTCAATAAAAAAACCCCAACCAACCAAATAAAAAAACCCAGAAAAGTCCACTATATAAGACAGCATCCCAAAGGGAAACTGTCACTCAACTGCTTGTCCCATTTGCTTCAGGGCTGAGAAATGTCTTAGGAAAGCTCTAAGGAATAACCACAGAAGATGCTGCATATCCTTGATAGGCTGAACTGCATTTTTCTTTTCTAAGCTTTTCTGAGTTTATATCAAGAGGTTAACACTTCGTTTTCAGCTTTCCAACTTCACATTCAACTCCAGGCTAACTGAAAATAAGGGCAAAGTCCTCCTTCTAACAAAACAATGTTGCAAGCAAGGCAGTTGAAATTCTGCACCCCAAGGGAATTTGGGGAAGTCCAGGGACTAGGAGACATCTGAGATGCCAATCCTTAAATGAAGACGTGGCTGGTTGGCCCCAACTCTGGGGACTATGATGTTCTGACGTAGAAGCTAATTAACTTTATGCCCTGTTGCATATTTACTGTACCTGTTCCTTATCTATACAATAGCTGTGAGGAAGGAGCTGCCTTCATTTTACAGACCTATGCTGCCTTCTGCAGCACAGAATGAGAAGCCACCACAATAACCCCCATGTGCTTGTATAAGAGTATGTGTATGTAAGTGTATGTAAGTCTATCTGTACATTGCTGCAAGGGCTAGTTTTTTATTAAGTTTTGCAAGTTTGCTTGGACTGATAAGATCGCCAGTTTTTGGGAAACCTTGATATTTACTAAGTAATTTTCAGGGATTAAATGTTGATCTCAAACAAATTCCATTGCATATGTGTTCTTCTGTTCTTACGTGAAATGTGAAGTCGGCAAGGAACAAATAAACTATTTATGACTTACCCTGTACAGAATGGCTTAATGTGGACACATACTACTTTGAAAGTACTGCAGCCTGTTGTTCCCTGAACTGCAAACTCTCTTAGCCAAGTTTAGGATGTATACTCTCCTTTCTCCTCAAAAAAAGAGATCAAATTCTTGACATGACTGCCTGAATCAGAGCAGAAAGACTCACACATGCCACAGGTTCCTGCACCGCAGTCCCACAAACATGCCTTGCAGGTAATTCAATGTAGATCACAACTACTAATCCAGACTGCTAACTGAAATGAACTAAAGTTATCCTTACATTACTGACTTTCAGAGTTACAGAAGAGGTGAATGGTATTTATTTTTCATAAGATGTAGCAATTTGGTGGCATAACCTTAAACACCATCTTCTCTGTTTGTAGATCTTCTTTATTTGAACTACAGTAACATACAGGGAGATGTTCCTTCTAAGATTATAAGTAGCTACATATAAACAGTCACCTTGACAAGTGTCACAGGGAGGTTACACCACTAAGCTCAGCAGAGTTTGTTCTCTACTTTGCATAGTTTGACACACCAGGATGGCTGGTGTTCTAACATTATGTTTCAAAACATGCACAGTACCAAAGAATATGAAAGTTATTAGACATCTACTGTTGAGAGGTTGCAGTGCTATTCATGCTCCCTTCTGCATCCACCGTGTCTCTCCACCACACTCACAGGGACAAACCCTCTCCCCTGCCAGTGACACCATCTCTCTGCAGAGATGGCTGAACCAACACGGGTGCGGTGTGTGTGGTGGATTCAGTGAGACAACTCCTTAAAAGAGGGATGACAGAGGATACACTGTAGTCCTTAAAGAGGAAGAAGATGGAGACTATAATACCCCTGTGACAATTTGCACCCTGGTCTCTACCAAAAGAGGGACACAAGAGACACAGTTTGGACAACCCAGTAAGATCAGAGTGCTGAGCAGCATAAAGTAGATAAAGGGAGAGAGGTATCTGCAGATCCCATTTCTGAAATCCACACATGATACTGATTCACCGCATCATGATACTTGACACCACTGTTATTTTACTTTACCATCCACTTGGGGAAGGGTTAAAGTGATCTCACCCCCGACACAGTTAATCCATCACAGAAGCCAAAGCATCAGTCCAAAGCACAGTTTGCAAGGGACTTGGACAGTTTTAGGCCAGTCAAAACATTTATAAGCACTTCTAAGCTGGATGAAAGCTTTCTTTTTTTGCTGGCACATCTGCACTGGCAGGGACAAGCTTAGTCTTTTGTACTGCAACAGATCTCAGTTCTGTATATCCCGTAATACATCATAGAAACTCCACAGGGAAGCATGGAAAGGATCTGGATCAGGCCCAGCATTCGCCTACAAAGCCCATGGTTAGATCCATACTGCATTGAATCAATCTTTCAGTTTTGTTGTTGTTAGTTTTTGGCTTTATTTTTTAAAGGTTGAGCCTATACCTATTTTCTTTTCCACAAATATTGGGTGAGCATTTCAGTAGCACCTGTGTGAACCAATAAAACTGAGCAGCAGTGCCGTTTGCACAAATCCTTCTCCAATCTGGTCTCCAGTGCTTCTCCCTGCTCCTCAGATTTACCCTACTCCACTAAACCAGCACATCTGCCTGACTGGCTGCACGTATGATGAACCTCACCAGCAAGCTGATGTGGTTGAAAATGACTAAATTCCCAATCTGGTTCAGTGAATGGCCACACCAGTCGCTGTGCCAGCACAGTGCAGAGGTGAGAACAGCCCAAAGCAACACCTACACTGCCAGGAAAAACTCACATGGAAACAGACGCTAAAATCACAAGCTGGTAATTCACTGAATCCATGTAAGCACTAAAGCACATCCTCCTTTTTCCCCCCAAGTTATACATCAAAACAAGACTCAGATATAAGGGAGAGGGAAAAACTCCTGTCTGGCTATCCCCAAAAGTTGCTGAGTTCAAGCTCCTGACCTATTCCCACTGAAGGCAACGGGATGTCATCTCTTTCTGCCAACTGAGGATTCAGCTGACGTTTTACAAAACAAGAGGGACAGGTCCCTGGGTAGCAATGTTTTTAATGCTGATCAGCAGAAGCAGCCAGTTGGATCCTCTTCTTTAAAATGATGATACACCAGTTTAGTTAGGAAATGAATGAATGTGTTCAGGACAGCATGAGAAGAGGTAAGCGAAAACAGCGATGACAGCTGAACTCTGCAACACTGCAACACTTTTGCCATCAGATAAGCCTTAGGTCAGCAGTCTGATCAGACCTTAGGTGTGTAGGGTTCTTCGCAGGGTCTCTGAACTAGCACAAATTTCTTTCCATGCAAGTGAAGCTGTCCCTTCTCACAAACATAATACAGATCCTGGGAAGGAAGGCCTGTTTATAAGCTCACTGTTTCAGTATTTCATCAAATATAGCAACAGTGTTTAAGAAGTTACTGCCATTGGAGATTAGTTAGTCCCAAATCATTGCCTTTAACTACTCCTCTGTACTGTGGGACATCAGCCCAAGTTAACTGATGGCTTTTGGGCATTAAAAAGCAAGATTGGATAGAAGTAGGGTGTGGGAATCAAGAGATAGAAATACTAATGGTGAATCACTCATTTGCTGAAAGAAAGCATGGTTGCCTTTAATGAATAGTTACATGGAGGATGTGAGATAATGTAAGTGGGACTGTTATGAAACTTAACTATGAGATACTTTGAGTAATGATCTATAAAGCTGCTAACCAGATTCAGTAAGTTGTTGAGTCATTGCCATGTAAGACTGGGCTGCTCGGAATGGCATACAAAATCCATATGGCTAAAGACATCAAGTGGTTTGCTTTTGGTTAGAGGAGATGAAAATGAGCATACTTGAACAGGGATTTTCAAGAATAAAAAATTAATATTAAAAAAAATTAGCCACAATTATATACCATCCACACTAAAAACACTGTGTTGTTTATATTTTAATTAAAGCTGTTCTGAGATTGAGAATTATCAGGCATGAAATTAGCATGGATTTTTAATGTTCTGAGAAAAAAATACAGTATATTCTCTGCACTGAGAATGTGTTATGACATCAACTCAAAGCAAAATGAGGACTGGGCTGAAGGATGCTGGGTACTACATATAAATCACTGATCTTTCACCTCTTAGAATATTTTCACATTCAAACTGAGATGCTAAATGGGCTTAGTGCTCAACCAAAAAAAAAAAAAAAAAAAAAAAAAAAAAAAAAAAAAGAGAAGAACTTAATGCCACTGTGGATATAATTCATTCTGGAGTAACTACTCAAGCAAAAACCCAGGGCTGAGCTAGTCAGACAACTCTCTTATCTTTCAGCTGAAGAAAGTGTGATTAGTAGAGGAAATGTCACATTTACACTTAAGAATGGTTTCAAAGGCAACTTGTATCTTTTGGCACAATTCAGCCATTTTAAAAAATACTGTAAGAGAAAGAGGCAGATACAGCAAAGAGCACTTTTTTTTAATGATTTCTCACCCTTGTATTAAACCACCGAGTTTAGCTTGAATATCCAGTATCCCTGCAGTTGGCATTTCCCAGGCAGCAGGGCTGAATTGCTCTCTGCTGGTCCTCAGGGATGCAGCGCCAGGGCTCTTGGAGATGGAGGATCCCTGCACAGTACCTGCCCTGCACAGCATCAGCCTGTGGTGCAGCACAGAGAAGCAGGACACAGACCACGGGGGAGCTGCATCTTCTTCACTCCCTCTTCTGTGAAAGGGGAAAGGTGGTCTCTGTAGCTACTCTATAGCATGTGGGAAGGGGACAAAAGCGGTCAAACTGGATGGAGGAAGAACATTTGCTAACAAATGCGCTTCTCCAGAGAATCTTCCTCAAAGGTCACATTGACAGCACTGCATATGAAATGAGCATCTCTTCTGAAGATGTTTGTGCACACTCACCACTAAAAGAATCGAAGCATTACTCCCAGCTGCAGTGCTCTGTGGAGCAGTGCAACATTCATGACCACTACACATGGACATTCTGCAGCCCTTATGGGTTTTGTATGGTTGGTTTGTTTTTTTCCTTTAAATGGCAACTACTCTCTGTCTTCTTTTTCTGCCTCTTCACTCTCTTTTTTCTCCTCTACTTTTCATTTTTGACTTGGCATTTGCTGGCATTGAGCTGCAAAGCTTGTACATGGAGTCAGTTAAAGTTATTGGGGAAATTCAAAGGAAATGAGCCACAAAACTAACCAAAAACTACTTTCAGCACAGAGGTATCAGCTTCATGGTCACCCCCACTCATAACCCCCTGGAAACATCACACAAACCAAGAAGCATAGAATAGACTTGGAGAGGATGCACAATTCCTTCTCTCTGCTGTGTTTGTACTTGGAAGTTTTCAGTTTCATATCAATAGTACCTTTGACATGCCTCTTTTTTTTCTTTACTTTCCAACTCTTTTGAGGGCATCTGATAAATGGAGGACCTTCCACCATTACAGACCTCAAATAGAATACCACAAAAGATCAATCGATCTAGATGAACTTGATCCACCCATACTGAAATTCTGATGGCAAATGATCACAGCAGTTAAATTTGGCTTATGACATAAACTCCCCATGCCTGCATTCAGCGGGCTGCAGACATCCTAGGTGAAGTGTCGTGCGGCTTGCAAAGGTTACCACCATAAAAATGAATGGGATGGGATGAAATTGTAGAGACTTGTTTTCATCAAGAAATGAACCAAATCCATGCATTGCTGAAAATTTACCCTCTCTTGTGCTACAAACATGCCTATGTGTACATAGAAACCATGATGTTCACTGGTTTTGCCCTTTCTATTCAGGACAAGCATGCCTGTCTTCTCTGCTTTCTCAAATGAGCAGAAACTAAACACACTTGGTTTTAGGAGGTAGAAAGCAGCACGGAAAGCAGGTTCAAGGAAGTAAAACACTGACAGAAAGAATCAGCTGGTCTTTTTGCTAGAAACCAAGATGAGTATCTCAAGAATTTCAGACAAAGCCAAAATGAAATTTAAGTGTACTCACATGCTGTGATGCTTGAGTTAGCGAATTACTGAGCTACCGTTCACCAGCTGCACTGTTGAACACATTCATGTTTCTATCCACACCAGCAATAAAGTACATTAGCTTAAACTGCTCCAGTAAAAAATGTTTAAGAAAGTAAAACTTCCAGACTATGCAGATGAGCAGAGAGTTGGCAATTCATTCAGCTACAAAAATGAGATCAATTCCAATTACAAGCTCATACCTTATTTATAGCAGCCTGGCCTGCCTAAACTAACATATTCATCTCTGATAAACATCAGACATCTCTGACCATGGCAGCATATCAGCTAAGAAGGACAGTGAGTGAAAAGGACTTGCTGAATGTCATTCAATGAATCATTTAACCTCTCTGCATGTCAAGAGAAACGCAGGCACCTCACTCAGCCTTCCTAAGAACCTCAACTCCATAGAAACACCCATGCAAATAAAGAGCTCTGAAATCCTTAAAGAATGAAATACAAGCATTTGACATACCTCGATTTCGTGTGTGGGACCATCTCTGTGAATACCTCTAGTCCTGCTGCAGGACTGCTCAACTCTTATGCGAGACAATGTGTCTTCTAAAAGGTAACCTGGCAGTGTCGAGTCACAACACAGGCTATGAAAAAACTCCTACTATGAACCTTGGAAAACAAAGAGGGTAAAACTTCATGCATAAAAGCTTTACAATATATTTATTGTAATTGAAGTAATATATTGTGTGTTTAAATTTTCTCTTCATCAGATATTCCAATACAGGAAAAAACAGCCTATTATGAAACATCTGAATGGTTGGTTTACTAGACTTGAGAGCAATGACTAGTAGTTGATGTGTCATCCTCAAGCTTAAGAGACAAAAGTCTGTTTCCCCTATCCATCATGGTGTAGAGTGGAATAGGTCTGAGCACAAATATGACTAGTCTAAACTGCAATCTTTGATATAGCAATGCCTGTAAAGGTTACCTGCAAAATTGAAAGGCAGCAACCAACTATTTTTGCATGAAAAGGGCAGTTTCCAAGAGAAGATAAAGGGCATCCATGTGACTTCTCTGCTAGACATCCTCCAAAGCCATGGATTATTCTCTTTCCACAGCAAATACCACACACAGCCTCTTCATCTTGAAAGAGCATGCAACAAGGTCTGCAAGAGCAGCAGTCCTTGCTCTGCTTCTCCTGTGGCAGCACCAGTCCTGCTTTGCGGCCACACAGCTGGTTGTGCAGGGAAATGATACCCACTCAGCTGAAGCACAACCCTCTCTCTCCCCCGCTTTTTTTTTGGAAGACAGGTTCTCAGCTAGATCAGTCCCCTGATTCAGATGCCACAACACAAGGGATGGCATGAGTGAACGAGTGGAGACTAATCAGAACACAAGTTTTTCCCACAATCTAAGATCATGGTTCCAGGACCGAACCCAGAGAATCTGCCAGCTCAGCTCCCACTTGCTTTGGGCTCTCATAAGCAATTTTCATCAGATGATGTGATGTTTTCAGTGGGTACCAACTAGGACCAAAGCTTGAACATCTTAACCTGACCTTTCTTAAGTTTGATTGAAAACATCCTTCATATCCCTACAACTTCAGTGTGAGTTATGGCAATGTAGATGATATTGCTTGCCCGTATGAGAACTGAGAGAACACTGAAATGAGTTCACCTCGCAATACATTATGTTTGTAAGCAATTCCTTTTTCTTTTTTTTCTCCTCATAGTGCAGACACTTATGGGAGAGCAAGTAGAAGCTTGTGGGATTTGGGATGTTTTTCTGGCTGGAGGCATAAGAGAATCTGATTCATTTGTGTTTCCTTTCAGAAAGGCAACAGCCATCAAACAATGACAAAACAGTGCCATGATTAAACAACTGATCACAGGCAAGCGTAGGGATGCCCACACACAGTAAACCTGCCCTGATGCTTCCTGGGAAAGTTTGCCACCCGTGCCAGGTTCTGTACGGCTGTGTTAGACTGCTCCCTATCCTCTAACTAGCTCATGCACAGTCTTTCTAAAAGCAAGGCAAGCCCTTTATTTAGATCTTCCATTTGCATTTACATTTTTAAAGAGAAAATGGTGATTTTCCAAATGGTTAAATAACAGAGCCCGAAGAACACAAGTAAATATTGGAATTGAATTAGGGAAAAGCCACTACGTATCTTGCTTTAACTTTCACGCTGGTATATCTTTATACTGAAAGGCAAAGTAAGTGTAATTTCAAAGATGGAAATACAGTTCTAACTGATATGGCTTATTTCACACATATATACTGTATAATAGAACTATGTATGGTTGTATTTAATGGAATAGTGCTCCAGTAAAATTCAGAAAGAAAAAACCCCAAAGTACTTCCAATACTTTTGTGTTAGTTGAAAATTGCCAATAATTTTTGTTGCAAAAACATTTTCCTTCCACTTTCAACATTCCTCTGAGACAAGAACAAAAATAGTTTAACTGTGAAAATGATCCATTTTACTGGCATCAAACTATTTTTAAACCCTACTCCTCAGTCTGCTCCTCTATGCCTAGATCACCAGTAATTTATTTATGAAATTTTCTGAGGAAGGGAATTTGGAAAGGAAAGGCAGGTGGGAAGAAAAAAAAAAAAGCCCCCCCCCCATATATTTATTTATTTATTTATTTATTTATTTTTCCCCCCTAGAGGAGAAGTTACTAGGTGCCAAATTCTGACCTCTGACACAAAACAGGTACCACCTTACTACTCCAGCACGGTTCTGTTGAAGTCCATGAGATGCCTAGTGCCACCATGATAAGCAGAACCAGAACCTATATGCTGAACATGCAGAATATGGAGGAAACAGCAGACCCAGCAAAGTGTCATATCCATCTATCCCATGGCATTAATCACTGTACAGCCACAGAGGAAAATTAGATTATACGCACACTTGTCAAATATGGATGTTGCAGGATTTGTTAAGAATTCCTGCCTGCAAAAGGTGTTTCCTGAAACGCAGAATGAAAATATTCTGTTAGTGCAATACGAGTCCAAGCGCATGTTTGAAGCAGGAATTGCTGATGCCAATTCAACGAAGCAGCAGATTTTGATTACGTGGAGCACAGAAGAAGGAAATGCTTGCAAATATGTCTCTGGAAAATCTCCTTACAGGAACATGTCTTTGTGCACATGGAAGAAGGGCTTATTTTTGGGAAAAAGGGCCTGAAGGTTTCATGCATCTGTTTTGATGAACTGCTCTGGAGATTTTCTGTACTGGTTTTCCAGAAAAGGAGGCTGTACAAAGCACTGTTCTGCAAAGGCTGCTACCTCTACTGGAAAAAGATGAGCACTGAATACACATTTTAATGTCACACAGGACACAATTTAGATTATGGCAGCAAGAAAGGCAGAGAGACAGGCATTTCAGAGCCTGTGTTCTCCTTTAAAAAGGAAAAAAACCCAAAAAATAAAAACCAAAAAAACCACACAAACAAACAAACAAACAAAAAACAAACCTGAATTGAAATTCCTGCAATGTGAATTTTGTCTCTTCTGTTGAAGCCAAACAGAAAGAGGTGTGAAAGCACAAAATCAAAGCAAATAGACCTGCTGAGAAATAACAGGGGGAAGAAAAGTGCTCACATAACAACTTAGCCAGCTCTCCAACTCCAAAGAGAGGCTTAAATCATCTTCCTGTGAAACTGTCAAAATCCAGTCCAGCATATAAGGTCTGGCTTTTGGGGAATGCCAAACTCAGAGTCCTGTACCACATGGTTTCAACATGAGCGCAACTTTCAGTCATGCCCTCTCCACATGAAATTCTTTCATGCCATAGTCACCCCTTTTCCCTCCACCACAGGCAATGGGTTGCAGTGCTGGCAGTAAGTCGCCTTTCACAAGTTTTTGTGCCCCTCCTGCAACTAGATCTCTAACAGGCTGCTGACAGTGCTCTCTCTCTCTGTGGAGACTGCATCTTTTTCTTTTAGAAGACCACCAGGAAGCCTTTTCCACAGTTTGTTGTGGAGGCAGAGGGGAAATGGACAGTTAATGTGGGAATACCACTTGCTGTTTGCATGGGCGTAGTACGTGCGCATCAGGATAAAAAGTCTAGACAAAAACTTGCAGAGGTTGCTTCCTACACTTCAGCTCATACACTTAAGCCCATAGATGTAAGAACATATTTTACACGGATGTCCAACACTTGCAGGTTTTTCTTATCCCAAAGCCATTTTATTCACTCTAATGACATAACCTTCCTACTTTGCTATGTAAGGAAGCACATGGACTTCGAAATTGACTTTCACTGCTGTTTTGGATTCCTCTGTTAATTCATATGGGTTTTAATTCCATGCCCCTTAGGCCTATAATAAATATCACCCTTGATAAGCCAGAGCAAGAATTAAGCTAATATTGAAAGAATCTGTCAGACTACTTATTTATTGTTTTAATTTTATGACTGTCTTGATGTAAATCCTATCAGACATTGGCTATGTCTAAACAGAAATCACTAAATCACCCAGTGTACTAATTCAGTGGAAAAGTAGAAAAAGTAGTACATTAAGTATTTTACAAATGAAGTTGTTAAATGATTCATTACTCACTGGTTTTGAAATGTATTCTGTTGAATAACAAATAAAACTAAAGACCTGCCCAATAAAGCAATAAATATTTTCAGGACATTTACTCTGTCATATTTTGGACTTACCTTCAGCACAATGGAAGCATTCCTTTATTAGCACTTAGATAAAGCTTATGTAACACATTCCATGCTGCAATGTCTTTGTTAATATTTAGCTGAAGAAATATAACTGTATTTGTATTCAGGAAGAATTTATTTTATGTGAGAGTGGAATTTACTTTCACTGTCGACACTGCATAAGAAATCTGCAACTTGCAATTGTCTTTATCTCCCTCTAGATTCATTAGGAGCTGAATGCATGTATCAGCTCACAGGATAAGACCCAGAGCTGGACTTCAAAAACTGTTAGTTAATTGTTAGTATTTCCTTTGTAAAACAAAAATACCACTCACCTAGAGGATTTTATTTTTTTTTTTGCAAAGATGCAGTTGTGCCAATTCAGGTGGATTTATTGAATTCAATTGCAGATGATACTTCTGATTAGCCAGTTTGCTATCCTATGAAGCCAACAAGGGGCAAAGGGCTGAGCTCAGCAGCTATAGCTATTGATATTAAGAATATCCTTTTGATGAGGTCAGCATTTATGAAAACTCTGTAGTCACATTTATACACTATTATACCATAGTCAAAGCTAAACTGCATTAGTAACATCTAATCTCTGGGATAAGAGTCTTTTCAACACTTTTATGAAACTGTAAAAAAACCCCCATGTTAATGCACATGGGAAAGAAAGAAAAATAAAAAAAAAAAAAAAAAAAAAAACCACGAAAATTTAAAAATGAAAGAAACATCCTTCAAAATACCAGAGCTATTTTCATAGGTCTCTTTTTGCTACTTAACACAGAAACAATAGTCAATCCCTGTCCCAGATGGACCAAGGGAACTCCTCAACAGGAGACTTACTTTTCATCCTTAATGAAGAAAAAAGAAAAAAAAAAAAAGAGAGAGAAAAAAGTCACCTAGAAACTTTATCTTTGTAATCAAAAAAGTAAAACTATTCTGTGATCTATTAATGCCTCTGTCCCCCTGGAGACAGGATAAAAAGTTATTGAAGATGTTTCAAAACTTCTTTTTCACTGTTGCACTAAGGATCATGTGCTCCAACTTCACTGGCAGTCAGTTCAGGAAAAAAAAAGGAAAGCTAATCCTATCATGTCCTTGATGGCATACCGTTCTCTGAAGGAAGGGACAGCACAGGATTCCAGTCTAAAAATACAGATCCTTCACAGATAATACTGGAACACACGCTTTCAAAAATGGACTTAATTGTGGGAGAATCCTTTCACTGGGATGCACCCTGCAGTCAAGAGACTTTTTAGGACTCCAGGACAAAACATGCCAGGGGTTAAAAGGCATGGGCAATCTCTGCTGAATTAATGGCCTTCACAGAGGCCAGTGATGGCAGAAGCAAACTGCATTCCTTGGTGCAGCTGTCCCTACAGGCATCACTAACCCCACAGCAATGTCAGAGAAGAGGAGGTAACACTGAAGAGGAGACAGCTGAAGCAGTGATGCTGGGAACTCCCCCTTTAAAACACTCTCGGGGTTGCTCTACTTTGCACTAGCTCTCTTTCTCTGTCTGAACAACCTCAGCTGCTGATGTGTCATTTGCTCAAGACCCCAACCATATTAGTGGCCTTTTGTAGGACTTGCTTTGTCAATTTTGTCCTTGTACTGTTGAAAATCAAAGCATTTGATTGAGTCTACCTTCCTATGTAAAGGTATTCTAAGGCTGGAAAAAAACCACAAAATTCCATTCATTTCCATGCAGGAGATGCGTCTGTGTGTGAAAACTCCACTTGCCCTTTATGAGGGATTCCATTCTTTCCTGCTGCAGTGGAGTGCCTTCAGGCTGTGACTCTAAATCAGAATAATCTGGAAGCTGCAACCATGTTTCCTTCAATTTGTATCCTTGCACTGTCCACTATTTTCACATCACATTAATCCTTGTTTCCATATCACCTTAACCATGCAACAAAATGGCAGCACTTTAACTTGCTATTTCTGCAACTGCTATTCAACCAACAGCTTTTAATTTATTATAAAAATAAGTTCTTCCTAAACAACCTCAACCTAGTAATTCTGGTAATGGTATTGACTACTGCAAAGTGACCCAGGGAAAAATCTAGCTCCCTGAGTTAAATCTCAAAAAACATTGTGTAATTCTTTGATCTGGAGGTAGTCAGCAAGTGAGTTTAAAATTAAGCGTTTTGCTAAGCCATAGAAAATAATCCTCAAATAGCAAGAGGTGAAATATGGGGACTGAGACTTAAACAACTTATAGTAACAGAGGGATTAGCGCTCTAGTGCCTCTTGTCCTTTCAAGGATCAAGTACTGGTTCATCAAGAAAGCTGTCCCAAGTGGAATAAAGAATATTTCCCTGATAGCAAACCAATGGAGGATGATTTTTCTCCTCCATTAATGACTAGGCTTATGTATCAAAGCAGTAAGATTTCATTCATACCTTAGTCTAATCTTACAAACCCAATGGAGCTCTTTTGCTCAAGAGATTCTTGTGTCAGTGATTATTTATGGACTTCTGTCATAAAAGATTTTCTGTAAACTGTTTTGAATGTGGTGCCTTCTAATTGCATTGAATGTTCTTGTTATATCTGCAAATCACTAAGTACAAGAATGCATCCATTATTCTCTGCACTATTCATTATTTTTACATTCAGCTATCATGTCACCTGTTATTTGTTTCCTCCCTAACTTGAGCAGTTCTAAAACATTTAATTCATCCTCATGTCTCATGCATTTTCACATCTCTGGCAACTTTTCCTGCCTGGATATTTTTTTCTGATGTTTGTCAAGATGCAAGGACCAACTAAGAACACACCTTTTCACAAGGGAGACAGAGCCAGAATTTATAAAATAGCATCATAATATTTACAGTCTCATTCAAACGTGTTTCACTTCATTTCCTTTAATGAGAAGAAAAAATCAAACAGATGGCAAATTTTTAAATCAAAGTGCAGGGCATATGACTTCAGCAGAGAAATAGTTCTCCTTAAGGACTGCCAGTGAGTTAAAAAGACTACTCCTACACCAGCAGAACTACCTACACATACAAGCACTTGCAGTGTTATGTAGCATCCTTCTTCATGTCAAAGTCATAAATGACAGCAGTCCTTACCTCCTAGGCCATCAACAACAATTTGTTCCTAAAGTATATTTAAAATTCATCAACATCTGCAAGAACTACAAAATATTCCTTTTCTGCTAGGCATTTCTCCCTTTTAAGCCGTGTTCCCCAAGAGATTTTATTGCTGTCATTGCTCTTCTTCTCCGCAATGAGTTTAGTTCATTCTAAAATAAGGCTTAAGGGCTTGTAGGTTGCACAGGAGCTGAATTTCACAAGGGATTATATATTTCCGTTGTCAGCACAGTCACTTTATTCAGTCTGAGGTTCCTTCAAAAACCCTGGCATCTTGCTGCAATTTACAGTTTTGTATTGCTCCTACCTCCTTCCTCCTCAAACACATTTAAGCTTTATTACCCCTCCCAGAGCTACTGTTTGCAGGTATCTCTCTGATAGATGGTACAGACACACTACAGAGAGCAGAGCAGTGCAGAGGTGTCTGAGCTCACATTATTCGACCTAGGTTTGGAGCAGAAGCAATCCAGCTGCAACAAGACAGTGCCTGGTGCAGGACAATTCACTCTACTTCTTCACAGGTAGATCGACCTACACATGCAGAGTCTTCAGTGGCCAGGCTATTTCCAGAACCAGGTGACTCATTTAAACCTGGCTGAGGTACCTGAAGGACTCAGAAGCTGATTGAAGCAGATCTCCCACGAGCAAATCAGTAAGGTATTCTGAAATATCCAAGGCATTCTTAGTGTCTCCCATCTGCTTCGATGACTTACAAAATTTCAGCGGCGTTTTTTATTTTCATCAGCCTTACTAACACTGCATGTACATATTCAGACGGTCCCTCTTCAAAGCCCCTGTCACACTCTCTACAGTCAGCAGACATTATAGGTGAAATGACAGTCTTACTGAAGTCAATAGCGACCTGCTGATGCCTTCTCTGGGGCCCACACTCCATCCCATGGGTCAGGAAACTGCTCAGACTCATGATTCTACCAGTTCTCACAGCTCTCTCCCCAGAGAGAGAAACGGGGGAAATGAAGACATGAGTATGAAGGAGGTTTGAAATTAAGGCATCCAAGAGACCTCCAAACCCTTGTGATAGGTTGATACCAGTGGTGAAACTGCAAACAAACAGCCATGCTCCTGCAGCCCCATGCCCTTGGCAGCATGGCTAGCTGCAGCCAGGTTGCCTTGGAGGAACAAACCAGCTCTGCATACTCTCGCCCGGCATCCTCAGAGTCTGTAAGAAGTAAGAGGGATTCACGAAGAGGGCTGATGCTCGTTAATGCAGAGGCTATGGTTTCTATTGGTCCTGCAGAAATTTTATCCAGGAAGTTTTTATTGCTATTTGTAGTAGCCAACATTGTTCATCTCATTCTGTAAAAGCAAGACAGATGGTGCTTTTGAAGACAGTGCATGCTGCCTCTTCCTAAGTGTCCTTTTCAGGTAAATTTTAAAAATAGACCAAGCTGGCACCTGCAGGTCAAACTCTGCAGCTCCTTCAAAAATCCAGCAAAACTACAGCGTGCCACACACATAGCTAGTGTAATTCCCCAGGCTGGCACTTAGTCATCAGTCAAAGCCACTCGCACAGCACAGAAGTAAATTTCTTTCCCCTCCATTGCTCTCTAATGTTATTGAAATAAAAATAGGTGGAACTGTAATTTTTCACATCTGATGTTGAGTCCTCGTCTAAGCACTAAACTTTGGCTTCTTACAGAAAAGGTGTCTTCTATAAAAATACACTACTTTTGTGCTGGGGCTTTCTTCATAATTCAAGCAAAATCTAGCAGCTGTTACAGCCCACTGCACACACACTGACCTACCTCATGCTGCTCACCACCATGAAAGGTCCATTCGCAGCCTGTATTTCCTTTATGAAATAGCCTCAAATTCTTTCGCCAACAGCATCAACACTTTTGAACAGGCCACTCTTTCTTCCACAGTCACATATTTTAGCTTAAGTACCCACACTTCAAAACTTTCACAGCACAGGGGAGACACAAGTGGACACAAACAGCTGCAACCTCTCTGATCCTTCTAGTATTACCTGCTCTGCAAGGCATCCAAGTTTCGTTATATACAACAGGAAACATGACAGGTTTGTTGGGAAAAATTGATATAATGGGGCATGATTTTGGACTTACTGAAAACGTGTACATTTTCAGAAGGCCCTTTGAGAGCTTTACGAACATCAGTTCTGCTTTGAAGAAGCCTGAGGTCAAGATGCACAAGAACATACAAGTGCCTACATCCAGCTGACTTCAGAAGCAGGAATACCATTGCTGACCTAAGCTGATGGTAAAGTCACTTTGGAAACTTCTGCTCAATATCTCAAACATAATTATTCCTTCACAACAGCACTTGCTTCCAAGCAAGCAAAATACACAATTCAGCTACCCACACCGAAGTCATTTAAAACCAGTATATCAAATAGAAAAATCCCTTTGCTTAGATGGTATTATTAATGTAACAGCTTGATGAACTCCGCAGTGAAAAAACCAAAGTTTTTGCAACTTTTTCATAAATTTAAATAACTTTATGAGAAAATGCAATGTGTATAAACATATGGGAATCATAAAAACAAATACATAAATAAAGCTTTGGCTTATAAATAAATTACATTTAAATCAACAAATAATATTTAGGGATCATAAATAAATAGATAAATAAATAAAATACTAATGCTCAAATTTCAGCTGAAATTTGCTTTAAGCTTTTTTGGGTTTCCTTCTCTTTGCACAAGACCCATGAGATGGGGACCAATGCCAGTGGGAACAAGCTTTACCTGACTCCCCACGATCCAAACCCATCATATTTTATTCAATGTAATAAATACTGGCAATATTAATGTTTTGCCTTGCAGGCACATTTACAATACTACAAAGATATTAAGAAATCATACCACTTTTCCCTAGCTTAAATTCTGTCTCAAAAGTGCATTACACTATACTTCTTGAGTTTCCCTCATAGCCAATGATTTTTTCTCTTAATTGTTGCCAGTTCAATCTGTGAATTTAATTTGTACTAGCTACCATACTGATACGCTTCATTTTAATGTTACAGGCATGTGTAAAGAGTTACTGGTTGGAAGCAATTCATCATACAAGCATGTGAAAGCATTCAGGAAAACTACAGGCATTCAGGAAAGAAACACAGCCAGATATAGTGTCTTTTCCTCTGTATGACCTGAAGGATCACAATTAGTCTGATTAGTCTTATTGTCCAGCATCTATGCAAAGGACATTTTAAAAGATGATGTTTAAAACAGACAGACCGATATTCTGACACAACAGCTCCTATGGTAAGACAAAGCACCACCTCTGTATGTTGTAGAAAACCAAACCACCCCTGCCTTGTACGCAGTTTACTTCGTTTATTAATTTTAACATCTGCTGTCTGTTCTTTTTATCAGGGATGCATCAAGCTAGTCTGGCTTGGTCCTTGTGATTAGGTCCATGGCCTCCTATTAACTAGGTTCCTGCTTCTCATTGTGTAGACATCTCTACACCTCAGTTTCTATCTCAACTGGCTGCCTACAGCTGCAAGCTGATTTCTGCATCAGGAGGCTGCCATGGCACAGACCTCTAGAGGTGGTAACACTCTGGCTTGCCAAGTAAAATCTTACCATAAGTTACTTCAAGTGCATCTCTTTGGCTCAACTTTTTGCTCATTTACTCATTGACAGGAGCGTTTTAATTAACATGTGAGGAATAAAAAAAGAGCAAGGCCAAAGCTGTGTGCATTGAAAACACTAACTGCAGTTTCCAGGCTGGGAAATCTGGCACTTTCAAGGCTTCTGATACCATATGTTGCAAATGCTAAAGAAACAAAGATCATTAATTACATTGAGCCCTTGGTAGCCAGGCCCTTAATACTCCATGGGTCTGCAATTATCCAGCTTCATATTTTTCTATCACCGATAGGATAGCAGATGGACCAGCTCATTTTGGGGGCCATCTCTAAGCATATGAAGGACAAGGGGTAGTCAGCATCAATTCACAAAAGGGAAATCATGCTTAATCAACATGATTGCCTTCTATGATAGGACAGCTGGCTGGATAGATAAGGGGAGGGCAGAGGATGTTGTCTACCTGAACTTCAGCAAGGCTTTTGACAGTCTCCCACAGTATCCTCATAGACAAACTCTAAGAGTGTGGACTGGATGAATGAGGTGGATTGACAACTGGCTGAACGGTAGGTCTCAGAGGGTTGTGATCAGTGACACAGAACTAGCTGGACACCCATAACTAGTGGTGATCCCCCAAGGGGATATTGAGCCCAGTATTGTTTAACTTGGATCAATGACTTGGATGAAGGAATGGAGAGCCTCCTCAGCCAGTTCACTTACTTTAACCACTCTGTGATTTTGCGATTCTGTGACTGCCTATAAGCCAGTCTGTTGTCCTTGTGTATTTTATTGCATAAAGATAGAATTTCCCCATCTTTCCTCCTCTCTACCCCTTTCTCTCCATGTGATCTCTGTCCATTTTGGCATTTGTACAGTTTATCTTCCAATGAAGACTCGCTCTTGAACATCATCTGTGAAAGTTATCACAACCCTGTTTATCTCCACAGCCTGGACAAGAGAACCAAAATCTCCCCACACAGAGATCTTGGTGGAGGGAGAGATCACCCTTCAACTGAGCCGACATCCTAAGACTGATTCACGTGCAAGCAGACACTCAGTAAAAGCTGTTCAGAATGATTATGTGATGGTGCACGGTGCAATATCAAGTCTTGGTCCACGTGGGGCTGATACACAGAGTCTGAGCCTGGCATTTTCCCATGGGAACACAAGGAGAACACTCAAATCCCTGAGAATGAATAGCTCAACAAATGAGTTATTAAGAATTTAACTACACAAGTCCCAAGAGAAAACCATTGAAGCCTAATAAAATGAATTTGAAATTGCTTCTTTATATGGAAAATACACTAAGTGCCAATGTTGCAGGACCTCCCCGGATTTGGAGAACGTTTTTGGGTCACTGGGAAGTTTCTACTGCAGGAAGCCTGAGACAGCACTACTGAAAAAATCCACTCCGCCTTCAGGGGAAAGTGCCAGACTTGGAGCAACACCCCCTGAAGTAATCCACCAATTACTCCAGCCAAGTTCTTCTAGGTTTAAACTGAGTTTACTAACATCAAAGCCTGGCCCATAATAAACCAGTTAAGCAGCTTAGAAGCCAGATCAACTTTTCTGATTCTGGAATCAGTGCCTGCTGGGCCAGGCCAATCCACTTGGGGTTACTTCTGCATGCCAGCTTTGGAAGATATCAGACATTTGGGGGCTGACAAAGTTGATGATGCCAAGTGCATGGCATACTGTCTGGTCCCTGGCATGCTGCTTGGTACGTAGGCAACCGCAGATGTACACAAAAGTCTAGCCCACGCCTTCAAAGACAGCTTTTCTGCAGAAATATAATGAACACACCTACACTATACATGTCGCTTCTCTCCAACCAGTGTTTTCAGGAAGAATGCATCATTTACTTACAGGCACTGTACTTACTTTTCCAACCTCTACTTTTTTGTTCACCTCAAGATGGTTCTGCTTGAAAATGGTCTGATTACAGGAACGCCTAATTACATTCTGCCACTACAATGAAGAACAAGACAAGAGCACTCTGTGTAGTAGACTTCATGCCCTCTGTGTCACTGTTAATGCCTTTCTCTCTTGAACAACCTACCTCTGGGACTCAAGGATCATCTGAGGGTTTGCTTTGCCTTTGGAGTGGCTCAGACTGTGACGGATGTCTGTATCTTACAACAGTTTCCAGAACAAGATACACAGGTCTCCTGACAAAGTTCTTCATCCATTTTAAAGAATAAAAATTGAAGAATGCAGTGTCCTGAAGTATATTTTTCAGGAACAATGTGCAGACATTTCCAGAAAGTGCTCTTAATGGAAGCTTCTTTGCCAAGTACTGCCTCCTTCCCTAGCTGTGGTTTTGCAAAAACACATTTGTTCTCTACAGGAAAAGGCGGAGCAGAACTTCCAGTCCTGTACACGTAATCACTGTGTCCCCTGGTAAGTGAACTAGAAGGGCTTTTTTCTCCCCCATAGGGTCTACACATGTAAACACTTCGTACTGAGCTTATACCTACCAGTCTGGATTGTAAGATGCAGTGAGATTCAAATAATCAAAATCAATAAAAGTGGTAGCATAAGACCCAGTAAGTCAAAATCAAGGGTCAAAGAGATTTAAGTGCAGCAGAATCACTTTTAAAAAAACATGGGAAGAACAAGACAGAGGAAGGGACAGAGGGGTTAAAATTGTGAGATGATCAGAATACAGGAAGCAGAAACAACTGAAACTCCCAGGCACATTCCAGAGCAGACTTTAATAGGGCCTGTGCTACTAAACAAAAGATAGGCTATTTATTTATTTACCCAACTCATATTGATTTGAAAAACTAGCAAGAGTATTGCAAAATAAAAACAGCATTTAAAAAGCCTACATTTTGATTAGCTTGTGCTGCCATAATTTGCAGAAGCGCATTGACATTATGTGTGATGGGACTCAGTAAACAGAATTAATATAACATGGCTACCACTCAACATTTCCATAACATTTTATGCCTTCACACCACTTTGCAATATAAACTTAATAAATTAATCTCCATAAGGTAGGAAAATCTGATTAGCCTTATTTTCCAGATGAGTTAACTGAAGCCTGGCAGAAGTGATGTCACCCAAAGTAGCACAAAGAGCTGAGGGGAAAGAGCAGCACTTAGCAGACCAGTTTGGGGCCACGGAGACCCGGCCATTCCTTCTGGCCAATTATTGTGCAGGACTCCCTCATTGCTACTGCAGTATAAAATGTAGAGATCTGCCCATCTGTCTGATAGCACTTTTACGTTCCCTCAAAGCATTATTAATAAACACACACAGAATCTGACTGAGGGACCTGGTTACTGCTGGTACAAATCCGCACCAGACCCTGTAACCCTCTAGCTTAGTCTGCAACTTCCTCCTCCTAGACAGAGGAAGAAGTCTCCTGAACTCCTCCAGTCGGCAGAAATCTAGGCAGTCCCAAAGACACATAAAAAGCAATAATTCTCAGAGAAGAAGCAACCCATCTCCTGCAGACCTTCCTCCCATAAGACATCACTGTGGGCCATGACCTCTTTCACTGGAGGCATTTACACATTCCCCTCTCACTGCTTGACTCTTCTACTGAAAAATCTTTTTAAAACAAGGAAGTTTGCCAGTCTTTCACTCAACTGCTGCAGAGCCACCACTTTCTGAATTCATGAAGGAATTCAGTTTTCCCTGAAAGATTTACTTTGCCATTGGCATTTATTTTGACTGAATATCAAGTCACATCAGTTTAATGGAAAGGAGAAGAGAGGATTCCTCTTAACAGTGGCATTTTCTATTATGATATAAGGGCTGTCGAGGGGAAGTTACATCCAAAGGGGAAAAGGGGATCTTTCTAACAGGCATTCAAAACACCTGAATCAGTAGTGACGTAGAATGACTTACTCCCACCTAAATATCCATTTCCAGATTTGCACCTTTTCCTACAGGTACTAAAATTCTCTACAAGCCTTCAGGATATAAAAACGTCAACCACTATTATACGAGTCCAAAAATGTGACAGAAGTGTCACTCAGAAAGCAGAACTAAAAAATCTGCAAAGAATAGGGTTTGTGAATAAGCGTGACAGACAAATACAATCTGGGAGCACCTCACAAAACTGGTTTGCCTGCTGGCTGTATGACAGGTGGGTAGTCAAGTAAGCACATAACTACCCACAGTGTCATCATTCAGAAGGGCAAACAAGAAATAACAATATGGTCCTTAATTTTGGTTTTCTGCCTATTTCTCTCCTCCTAAAATTTAGTGCATTCTGTTATAGCAACAATTCTTCTAATTGTTGTATTGGAGACAGGGAAAATGTGTTGCCCATTAGGGCATCAAAGGTGACTTCTAAGAGCACAAAGAACACTAAACCACCTGTTTTGCCAAGATTGTCCTCTACTCATGTCCCAGGTTACCTGGTTTTGTGACATTTCAGTGGTAGTCTGAGGCTTTACCTATGGCCCAAGGGAAGAAATGGAAAGAAGTAAACCAAAAATTTTCTTTCGTTTGACAGACCCCTGCTTTAAGTAGAGCAGGTGATTTCCTGGAGACTTGAAAGAACTTTTGGACAGAGGAATCAAGTTTTTGTACATGCAACAGGGATAAAATGCTGCTGTAGAACCTAAGCTTACTTCCACCTGATCTCTCCTCTCTTTAGATTTGGCTACTGACATTGGTGCAAAGCAGTACCTGATATTTGACAAGGACCACATATTTGGTCATGGACTCTCCCTGGAATGATTCTAAATGGAGAAAAATGTTACTCGAGATCAGCCAGTGGAATGCTGCAATTTTTGATACAATTCATACATACACCCAGCCAAATATATATTAGCCTATAGCAGACAACCACTACTGACACCATTTGAACATGTCAAAACCTAAAGTAGGAGCTTAGGGGTAGTCTGAAATCATCGTATACAACATGTATGACGAAATTCCCTTCTAGTATCTTCAATATGAAAAAGTCAGAACTGAAAAGTTGTATCATGGATAGAGGGGAATACGGACAGATCAGGCCATTTACTGCATGCTCGAAGCAAAGGTCACTTCAAAAAAGAATTTACTTCATCAGAGCCCAAAGTGAACAAGTATGAACATCTGGGACTAGTCAAGCGATGAAAAAAGAACAGATTGGATAAACTATCCCCGTGGGAAAGACCTTACCTCAAAATATCTCATTTGCTGGAAGTGCTCTGATCTGGAAAGAGAGAAACTGCTCCACTCAGACCTACGAGATCAGGCCACACTCACACGATAGACTGCTGGGAAGAACTCATCCACTGACCCTGGGTCAATTGTCTCCACAGAGAAGCAAAGGCAGTCTCTCAGTGTAGAGCTGGTACTCAGCTACATGAGTTAGTGTCAGGGAGGATTAGGGAGGCCCTTCGCTTGTCCACTGCAGGGTTTTCTTTTAATTTCACAAAGAGATTGAGCCAATTCAGAGGAACTGGTCTTCAGTTGACACCTTTAGGTGTCAGGCCAGTCAGGTTATTCTTTTACCTTTCTGCAAACTTCGAAACTCCTCTTTTTTTTTTTTTTTTTTTTTTTTTTTCTTTCTTTTCTTTTCAGGGCGCGGTAGAGTTTGGTACATGTTAATCTTTTAAACAGATCTTTTGCTCTTCTGTAGTCCCCCATAACATCCTGGGGCCTTGTTTATCTATTTGCTTTGATTCTTCTCTGTTCCTGGAAGCCAACAGCAGTTCCCAGATGATCAGCTGAGAGGCATAACTGCCTGTCAAAATGCTGGGAGAAGTGGTTTGGTTTTTCTACATGATGAAACACAAAAAATATAAAGGTTTGAAGTTTACTTGTTAATATAATCTTTTCTCGAGGAGCTTATGGTATTAAGGATACGCTCACTAAAAAAGCATTTCAAATGTCTATTCACAACCTTCACCAATTGTTTACATATTCTAAATCAATTTATGACTTAAAGCTATAGACAGAAAAAATGGCTTGAGTGAACTGAAAACATCTCAAAACAGCCTGCTCTTTCCTTCAGCCTGAAATAAACTTTTCCTGTTACACATGGGTAGATTGGAGAGGTGCTGCCTCTTTTTAAGATGACATAAAAAACCCCAAACTCAAACCATTGCTTAGTGCTTTCTTAAATCATTTAATGCAGACCTTACCTGACATGAAATGTACTTCATATCTTTAAAGTGCCAGTGCAAACTAAGTAATTAATCCTCACAAGATGGGACAGGTCAGTACTATCATACTGAGATAGACAGGTTAACATTAAAAATCAGAGCTACCTCAGTGTGCCTCAAATGGCATCCTGGGCCCTTCAGATTGTCTTAAAGACTTCAAAATCAAATGCTCTCATTTGGCATGTAATAAAATTATTTGATTTTGTGCTTTAAAAGAGTTCTAAAAATTTCTGAGTGGACTTTGAAAAAGAGAGGGCTGCTTTCTTCTTTTTTTACATTCATTCTTTTAACGAAAAATATGGAACTCTTGACACCTGTCTTGCTACTTTGTTTTCAAGATTATGTTCTAGACAACTTGACCAACACAACTTTTGGTACTTAGCAGTCTTGAAGAGTGGGCCACTTATGTCTGAAGGCTGTTTACAGTTTACTGGAAACAAGAAATATGCACGAGGCAATTATGGCCTGAACATTCTCTTTCTAACTCACAACAGGTTTTTTCTCACTCACTTCAGGCAAAGTGTTAAAGTGCTGCTCTGCTCCTGCCACCAACTCTAAAGTTACACTGCAGGATTTCAGGTTTCATTTCATCATTTATTAATTTTTCAGTCTTCAAAGAAAGGCATTTTGCTAAATGCCAGGCTCCTCCTGGTGCCTCTTCAACATTTCTGTTACCTTTTCATGTAACTTTCCCAACAATCCTGTAACTAGAGGATGGTACCGCTGACAGTGCACAACAAACAGACTCCAGCTCATCTTCCCACAGCTGTAGCACCTCTGCAGCAATCACCACATTTTAACTAAATTCACTGCAAGTGGCAGCCAGGAAGGCCAACCGTGTCCTGGGGGGCATCAAGCACAGCATTGCCAGATGATCAAAGGAGGGGATTGTCCCGCTCTGCTCTGTAGTGGTGCAACCTCACCTTGAATACTGTGTGAAGTTTAGGGTAGCACAATATAAAAAAGACATTAAGCTATTAGAGATGTCCAGAAGAGGGCCACGAGGATGGTGAAGTGTCTGGAGGGGAAGCCGTATGAGGAGTGGCTGAGGTCACTTGGTCTGTTCAGCCTGGAGAAGAAGAGACTGAAGGGAAACTTCATTGTGGTCTTCAACATCCTCACAAGGGGAAGCAGAGAGGCAAGTACTGATCTCTTCACTCTCATGACCAGTGACAGGACCCAAGAGAATGGCATGAAGCTGAGTCAGGGGAGGTTTAGGTTGGATATCAGGAAAAGGCCTCCTTGGCCACCTGGAAACACGGCTGGCTCATATTCAGCCAGCTGCTGACCAGCAGCTTTAGGTCCTTTTCTGCCAGGCAGCTTTCCATCCATTTTTCCCCCAGCCTGTAGATCTGCCTGGCATTGTTATGACCCAAGGGCAGGAGCTGCCACTTGGCGTTGTTGAACCTCATATTGTTGGCCTTGGTCCATCAATCCAGCCTGTCCAGATCCCTCTGCAGAGCCTTCCTACACTCCAGCAGATCAACACTCCTGCCCAACTTGCTGTCATAAAAACAACCAGAACGATTTATGTGCATCCACATATGTAGACTAAAGCACATTATCCTCTTTGGCCTCCATCCTCTCACATCCACTATTTGCTCTGGGATTTACTGAATCTCTGCTTTCTATATATTGGTGAAAGCAGAGCTATCAGTTTGAATCTCTGGTACAACTCTTTGTGAAGCTATTCCCAAAGTAACATTCACCATTTTCACACTATAGCCATGCAGTGATTTTCATTAACTGAGTAGACAAACACGTTCACTTGCTTAGTGCTTGTCATTTCCATCAGTTTTAAGTATCTGTTCTTAGGATGCACTACCTTACAAACAGACCTACCATCCCACCATGTAGATTGATTCAATTCTACTTTAAATTCCAGTTACAGGAACACATTTTTGCAAACTGGTACCAGTAACCATTAAACAGTTCTTATATAATCAGTCTCCTCATGTCAGTGCCCTCTCTGACACCATCAGTAGTAGATCAAGCAGTGTAAAATCCTAATGAGAATGAAGCAAGAGGTGAGAGAAAAGTAAAGATACTGACAGCTCTCTGTGGGGATCCTCCTGCATATAGGTACAACGTTACATTGGGAATATTAATGCCACATAGATGTTTTTATATATAAATGCTAAAAAATAAAATATGGGGTTGAAAAAACAGAGGACATCAGAGAATTTATTCTGAATGTGAATAATTTTATGCTCCACAGAAATCCAAAGATATAAATTCTATACATAGACTGAAACTGTGACTTCAAAGAATTGCTACAAATTCTGTCTCTGACAGCACACTTGGTTTCCAAATCTAGGTAATGCCAGCGTGTGGTTCATTCTTCAATAGATAATGAAAAGAGTGGGTTTTTATCAGCAAAAGTTACATCATCCTACAGCGCTGGAGCTAGACACATGCTGCTAACTCAAGACAAGGTATTGACAGGAAACTGCTGTGACAGATTTGTTTCCCCAAGCAAATATGACAACAAGGTGATGATCTCAAGCACTGCCTGATGCAGGGGAGTAAGGAAAACAAGAGGAGAAAAAACACCAACCCAAGAACAAATCCAAAGAATTGGGAATTGTCCACAGGCTCCATTAGCTTTTCTGTTTTAGGGATGATTGTATTTGTTTTGCTTTTGTTTTGTTTATTTTTAATTTGCTTTCATTCCTTAAAAGGCTTTGGTCACAGATTGTTCTACTCAGAACTCATTATATTTCATGTTTTTTCACCCGATGATGAAAAATTCTGCAGCAAATGCATTGAAGGATTTAACTCTAATGCAGCTTCTTGCATTACTGTTCTGAAATGCTGGCTTATAGTTTTTCCTGATGATCCTCTCAACTGTAGATCAGGGAAATTGTCCCTACCACTTTCCAGTTTCTGATGGTGGGTTTTCCCCTTCCACTCTGTTGGGATCTTCCTCTTTATCTTTCCCCTACTTAACAAGTTTCAGACTGAGGGCTCAGAGCTAGAAGAATGCTATTCTCCCACAGAAAATAAAAACCAGCTCCACTAAATATGCCAAATAAGTCAGAACCAAAAGGCACAAACAAGTACAGACCTTTTGTCCATTAAACAAGATCATCACCCATGAGATCAATTATCTGGGCTGCAGAAATGCCCAAACTGGGCCATAGAAGCAGACACAGTCATTAGCAATTTGCTCTGTCCAAGAGCTGAGGAGGCAGATGGTGCAATTGAAGTCGAGCGATCCCAAGAAGTGGGGCCACAAGTAACTGTGCCACAGATGGATAGACATCAGAGCTGGCCCCACGTCAACAGTTCAGACCCAGATGGATTTATTCGCTCAGAAACAACAGTGCTGAATGCAACTTCCCTGCTTCCAGGGCCAGCTCATCTGTCCCAGTGTTAACGAGCCCTTGCAGACCTGAGCTGTCTCTGCTCTACACAGCAGTCCCTCACAAATCTTGGCATCAGCCCCTGTCACCCCCAGGGTGAACAGAAATTCTCTGCTGTTTGAGGTGCTTCTGTCTCCAGAGCCACAAGTCACAGAGAGCTGGTTATATACTCAGTTATTTGCATTGCTCCTACCCCTAAACAGCTTGACTAGGAAACAGAAATACTGTTAGCCAGGAGGAAGGTCACCATCCTTCTTATAACCCTTTCTTAAAGGGTTTTTCAATATTTTTAAAACATAATTTTGTTAAAAAAATTTATACACAGCAATATAAGTTTGAAAAACAGTCAAAACTTAATGACAAGGACACTTAGTCTGCTCTATGCTTTGAAAGCACCAGATTGACAAACATGCTTGTACAGTGTCTTCAGCAAACTAGCAACTGGGAGGAATGCACAAATTCAAGAGCAGAGCCTAAACCCTACTGTTCTTAGCCCTTTTTGAAAGCGTCCTGTAGAAGAGGTTCAAGGGTGAAATCAGCCCAGCTGTCTGGGCAGGTGAAATGTCATTGGTGCCATGAAAGTAAGCCCTTTGTGCCTGGGGCTAATAGCTTTAGGTAGTAATGGTTGTGCAGAGCAAGAGAGTTTACTGCCTAGAAGTTTTGGGCTTATCCTAACATGGAACCTGTCTTGCCTCCTTATCCACATGATTTATATTCCACCTTGGAGAAGGGAGGTCGTGTTCCTTCCTGAAAAATAACTGTGCCTTTCTACACCTTTGATAGACTCATATTAAGCATGCAGTTTAGCATTTTCTTATGGTAACACATGAAAAATAATGACATGTCCTCAGACCATGTGAAAATAAAAGGAATTTATGGGCATTATCTGCCCCTTGGGTTTTGTATTTACTTTCACAGCTCTGCCCAAACGGAACACTGAATCGCTCAGATTCAAACACATGAAAGCTAAATAACTTTGCTTTTCATAAACACAAAGAAGTGCCAGACCTGTCTACAAAAGTAGGTAAATGCAGAAATACATGATACACCAATTATTTATTTGTTCTAATTTGACCATTCCAGGATTCTTACTGGTTGTCTTCCAAAAACAACTTCAGTGTGGTTTAGTCACAAAGATTTCAAGTGCAGAAGTAACAACAGGCTGCATATTGGAAATGCTTGGGTTAACTGAAAACAAAGTTTGCTATCCTCTGGAGAAAACATATCACTCTTATCTTTGTCTTCAGGCCTAGAGGCTCAGATGAAAGCCTCTCTTCCCTTGCTTAAAATACTAAAATACACGTTACTAAACGAAAAGAAAAACATTTTGAAAATGAAAGTAAATTAAAACTACTGAGGGACAGATCTATTTTACACTCCGGCAATTTTCCTGAGGTTTTACTTTTAATGTTTATTGTTTAACTTCATAAAATTGAGTAACTAGCATAATAGCACCTCAAATGCCTGAGAGAAACAGCCCATTAAAATATGAAGCATCTTGTTAATAAAATACACTCATCAGAATGCACCACAATTCCCAATAAGCTTGTGTAGTTTTAAGGCTAGTAAACATTTCCAGTGATCATCAGCAAACCTAAGTTTTCTTCAATGGCTTGTTACATCAATTCTTTCAAAAAACTTCTTGACAACATAGTTAAGCAAAAAAGAAAAAGAGAACATTTCAAATATGGTCAAATTGTTTCTTAAACTTCAGGGGAAGTCCTGGCTGTAACATCACAGTTTTCCTCCTCTCATTGGTGCTAGCTTATGCTATGCCACCCTGGGAGGCAACCACAAGGCAGAATAGAAGAAATGCACAGTTTTTTAAAAGAGAAAACAAGCATCTCACTTTTAGGTAATATTATGCTCCAGCTACTGTTGAATCTTTTGAGGAAAAAAAAATTACCAACTACACTAAAAAAGCATTTTTTCCCCCTCCAGATCTTATGTGCAGCACCTGTGAGATGAGAAAAAGTCATACCTGTACCACACCTATGAAGGACCAAAAAGACCTATTAGTTTCTTTAGTTAGATGCTGCTAGTTTCTTTTAGGTTAGAAGCTTCATCAGTCTGCCATCACAGATTAATCCAGCAAACTGAAAGCTTTGTCTCCGGTGAAAATACACTACCAAACATTTTATTTTTGTTGCTATACAGCGAATGTCTGCTAAAGATGAGGAATTGACCTCAATTCCCATTTTCAGGACACCACATCTTCACAGTTTTTGCTTCCTCACAGATTTCCAAAGAACAGTATTGCACAGGGCACCAGCAGAGCACAGAAAAATAAATCACATGTACTCAATGCAAGTTTAGGATACTAGACCCAGAGAAGGGGAAATCTACCCTCTCCAGTTGACGGAACACATAGGCTGAAATATCTCTAACATTAAGGCCCAGAAGTGAAGGATTTCATTAGAGGATTGTCAAGACTAATTAACAATCTCCCTGCATGTCTTTGGTTTGCACGTCAAAACTGACATGTTTTTAAAGGTCTTAATTGTCAGAGGTCTGCTGCTCTTCAGAGTTCTGGCGAAAAGACAAATCAGTCTTTTTTAGTGTCAGCAGCATTTAACAAGTTAAGTTACGAGCTGGTTCCCAAGGTCTTTAGAAAACATGAGTCCTACTCATTACTGATCTCCCAGTAGAAAGTTATTTCTTCTATTTCTTTCTGGTTTATTTTATATAGAGACTGCTACAATTGCTTTTATCATTCCCCCTGGAGCCATTTCAGGTAAACTCTCTTTACTGGATATACTTGCTTAAATGCAGCTTGCATTTGAAGGTCCTCTTTGAACATAGGTGCTGGACAGAGAAACTCAGGATGAAAAGAGCAAAGTTTTGGATTCAGAATAATCTGTCTTAGTTACAAAGTAACTGTTTTTCTGAAAATTACAATCTTCCATACATTGTGGAATCTATAGTTAATATATGCATCACTCTAATTTTTTCTAAAACATGCTGTTTCTCCATCTAAAAGTCACTTTTCAGCATAATGACCTTGACTTGGAATCTAATCTTCAAATTAAGAAATGTTTTATTTAAAAAACTCACAAATAAAAGAGTAAATAGCAGGTTAGTTTCCCCACAGAAAACCAGGTAACTTCTGAAGAATCATCTCCAACTTGGCATAGTTTTCTGTAATCCATTCGAGTAGGAATCGTTTTGTAATCCATAACATTTGTTTAAGCATTTAGGATAATCATTTTAGCTCCATTTCTGAAGAAATATTAGATTTTAAAATGAATAATATGCTTTAGGGACATATCATCCCTCCTCTAGAATTCACCCCGAAATTAGCCAGGGTGTTTGAACTTTGCAAGTCGTTGTGGTTTAAGCCCAGACAGCAACTAAGCCCCACACAGCCACTATCTCACTCTCCCCTGATGGGACGGCAGAAGAACCAGAAGGGTGAAAGGGAGAAAACTCATGGGTTGAGATAAAGACAGTTTAATAGGGAAAGTAAAAGCCACGAGCAAAGCAAACCAAGGAATTCATTCACCACTTCCCAGCAGACATCGCTGTATTATCAACACTGTTTTCAGCACAAATCCAAAACATAGCCCCATACCAGCTACTATGAAGAAAATTAACTCTATCCCAGCCAAAAGCAGCACACAAGTCAATGTAAATCTGGTTCAGTGTATGATATTAAAATGATGATTTTAGGACACTTCAAAGGACGACTGAAAGCTGATTAATCTAAATTTTGTTTAATTTATTTTTCCTTTGTGCACTGAAAGTCATCACAGCTTCCTCCACTTGCTGCTACGTGAGTGTTTTTCAGGAACATATTTCTCTAGCTAAATTTTGCAATTAAAAAGAACAGAATTATACAGGTATAGGCTACTGCAAGTTTTGCAGGCATACTTTAAGCTTGCAACCAGTGCATTCTAAGACAGATTTACAGGTAATATCCTATTCTCTGTCCATCTCTGTGGCCCTCTCACCAACAGGAGCCAACCTGCTGGAGCCATACGAATGCTCCAGCTGTTTGAGAAAGAAGTTCAGTACAGCACAGCCCCATCCTGCACATCGCCTACATTGCCAGCTATGCTTCCTCATCAGAAAAGTCTTTCTGATTAGGTCAGGAAGCTTTAGGGCACTATCCATCTTACACACAGTTGCTCAGAATGGTGTATTTCATAAGCCTTAAGTCCAAACCCACCTTCCTGGGGTCCTTGTTTGATCTCCATCCACTGCACGGACAACAGAATTTCACCCAGTGGAAACCTGCTTTGAAACCAATGACTTAATGGGTTGTAGCAAAACATTATCTTTCAGATAATAATCAAATTTGGGTAACAGGTATTTTCCCTCTGCTAAGCTTATTTAAAACATGTATTTGCCCTTTCTCTTCTTCCTTTTCCAATTGGTTGATACAGGATGCAGTAACTTCACTGATTTGCTGCTGCCTATAAGAATAATGAGCCGTCCAAGATCTGGGTTTTTTTCCTAATCTAATTAACAAAGGAAGAAAACCTGAAGGCCCCCTTGGCTTTGGATTCTCTTTTCTTACAGGAAGGTATGCTACCCCAGTACTTCATGGATTCCATACAAGAAAAAGATGCAAACTTGAGTAGTGTTTTTTTCTGCCTCTGCTACATTTTCAGAAGCCTTTGCTGTTCCAGGTGCCATCCAGAATCCCGAGTTGTACAGCTAAGTGTGTAAAGGGTAATTTTAGCATGTGTCCTCTATTCACTAACTGATCACATAACAAGTGGCGTGTTTCTGAGAGGCCACGAAAGCTCCCTGAGCTGCAGGGCTGAGTGTTCACACACAGCTACACCATGCATAATGCCACCAAACATCATGTCATTTGTCCAATTGTTACAGGTACTGGAGCAGAATACTAAAAAGGAAGTCAAGGAAGTCACCTGCTTTTGTTTGCTATTTACACAGACACATATGTACACAAAAATAGAGTATACAAGCCAACAGTCAATAAACTAAGTACAACATACAGCAATGCTAAATGCAAAGCAGGCCATGTGAGCCAAGTTATTATAATTTAAAATGTTTCCATCCTCAAAAGGATCTGAAAGAAACAGGATGTAGTAAGACTTTACTAATGAGATACCTTCCCTCAATACAGAAGGCTTTTTTTTTTCCTGCTCCGAATTCCTTCTTTATTAGTGCTGAGGTGTCCAAGCACTTGGTCAGCTGTACCACATTTTAGGTTACATCTATTTTTTTTCCAAAGTACAACACCGCCAACTACCAATAGGCTGCCTCACCAGATGTGCACTGTCAGTCCCTCTTTATTCCCTTGTTCCGTGCTCCAATTCTTCTGCAAAGGTTACCTAAGCAGCTGAAAACATATAAGCAGGACACTGTCTGCAGTTCAAAATAATCACTGTCTAGTTCCTGCAATGCCAAGACAGCAGAGTAACATAACACTCATTAGTAAATGAAAATTGCACTCTATACTGTCCTTGCAGCACAGAGTAATAGCAGTGTTGGTGATTTTCCTGGCAGGACTGCATGGCAGAAGTAGAGGCAAAAACACATGACAGCACTGATCATCTAGAAGAAAATTTTGATTGGATAGGCCAGAACAACCAAACTACTGCCATTGAGAAGATAATTACAAATTGACATCCCCCATATTTATTCATCTCACTATCTGCTGCAGATCAACAAAGCCCTCATAGTTAAAATGTACACACAGTCCTTCTTAAATATATAGCATGTGGAATATACAACTCTGGTCCACTTTACAAGATGATTGTGAAAAAATATTAAAAATGTATTTAAAAAACAAATTGTTATTTCAACAGCAGGATTTTGTATGGAGCCTCAAAAAAGTCTTTTTTGACAAACTACTTTATTCCTCCACAGCAAATTACTTCAGTTTTATTTCAGTAGAGGCTATTCCACAAATGCAAAGACTAAATGAATCCCAAAAGCATTACAAAACTTCCGCTGTAAAAATGTAAATGGATTATCGCTCCATTAATATCTCAGTAAACAGCAACACTTTAGAAGCAATCACTCTTCTGTTGCTCACAACATAAAAGCCAAATGATATTTTCTTCATAAATCATCTGGCTATTAGAAGATTAGTGTAAAAAGGGGCTGGGTGTAAGACAATCAAGACTTTAGATCATCTTGGGAGCAGGTTTGCAAATGGCACATTGGTATTTTCATCTCTTCTATGCTGCAAGTGATATTCAACATTTGTTCATATGACTGTTTTAGAAAAGAGCAGACTTCTGCACTAGATTTTAAGTGCTGCCACCAGCTTATGTCTACTTCATTGTTATATAATAACAATTGAAAATATAAAATAACTTTTAACAGTCTTTTATCACAGCTGTCCTGTAGCATCTTTATGGAAGTATTGTGACTCCTGCTAGAGTGGGACCAAGATTCAAGTTCAGTAAAGAGAGAATGAAGAATAGCAGTGTTTTTAAACAGATTTGTGACTCTGAGACCAGCACCAAAACAAATTTCTTAATAGAACAATCAGTTCCAGCAAAGAATTTTAAATACAAACACCCCACAGTGGACAGGCAGATGTTTATTTCTAGGATTACAACATGTTATAAGCCCCTCTAATGTTAGTTTTTTCCTACCCACAGTGAAATTAGAAGGGCAATTTCTCTTTCTTCTATATAGTTGATCCAGCTAATTTCTGATCACCCACTTTCCACTTCAGAAATATTCTTCCATGCCTGTACCCAAAATGAAGACACACATTTTGTGTTTACTTTCAATTGCATCAACCATCTAATTTGTACGTACTGTGCCACCTTCTCTCTTTATTCTGGGGTAATGCACTGGACTTCATATCCATGCTACATAGCTAGCCTCAAAATTCACCTCCCTCGTAGCACAGGTATTACTTTTCATAAATTGTGGCTGACATGAAGATGTTTAAACATGCATCATTTAACTTGCATTTGCGTGTGCACAAACAGCCAATTAATACACAGACATACAAGCATGCAGAAGCCTCTCTCTCCACTGGAACCTGTTGCCTTTCTTCATTTTTCTCAATCCTCAGCTTTACCTTCCCTTGCAGGAATTAAAAGAGGTAAAGTATTTCAGGACCTAACTACTTGGAGAGAAGCCATAATGCTTATTAATTACATCAATATCCAGCCGAGGTCTGTGCGCACTCCGTTTTACAGAAGTATCGACACAACCACCTCGATTCCAGTACCACAATATAGGTCCTCTGCTGCAATTACTGCAAAGTGACTGTGAGTCACACTGTCGAGGGATGAGGGACCAGTGCTGGCCGCTGGCCACCTGGGCACTCATCCTCACGCCTCACTGTGCCTGGATGCAGTCTCCCAACATATGTTAGAGCACCATGGATACTGCTCTGAGTTGCACCAGCAGGCAGGAATCAGCAGACACACGGAAACCTATGCTATGCTCTCTCCCATTAGTCAGCTTATTAACATAGGCCACAGAAGGAGGAATGTGTACCAGACACGATGACAGAGGCTCTGTGTTATCAGGGAAGTTGCATATGGGTAATATAATGGAGCAACCTCCCAGGGGCTGAGAATGCCATAACGTTTGTTATTTGATTCTTGTGTATCGTTAGTGCCACACTTAAAATACTAAACACTTTAAGCTTCCAATCTCCCTTGTTTATAATTTCTTTATAGCAAGAAAAGCACGGTTTTGCCCACCACTAGGCAATATCTTTCCATGTAATGTAAAACTGCTGATCAAATCTATTTACTAGGTCAAGAAAGCTAAGTTATTTCTGCTACAAATGCAACGCCAATCAGCCATACAACATTATACAACATATGTGCAACATACAACATATTTTCATCCACTTTTATCCTTTATGTAAAGTTCTGAGTAGAATATATTTGCTGATAGTGATGCTCAAAAAGAGGAAGAAAGCACATATCTTGATTTTAAAGCACAGGTTGTGCAGAACAGCAAGTAAGAAATTATCTCTCCTTTTAAAGCATAAAGTAAGGAAATTTGGTATGTAAGTCACTGAGAAAGAACTTACAATGTCATTTTTACAGTCACTATTTCCTGATTCACTTTAATTGGACAATTGCAATTCTCTTTATACTGTATGATCTTTTCAGCAAGGTTATATATTTGGAACTCTATTCTCCTTGGACACTTCTGATTCAGATTCTTGAAGTACTGGAAACTTTTCCTAAATTACTCTTTTTACTAATATTTCTAGACTATCTTCTCAAAGCCAAGCCCTTATAGAGGGGTATTCTGATGCTCTTACTCATGTGGATTATTTCTTTACCCATCAGTGGTCTAGTGCATCCATTCAGAGGGGAAAGTTCAGAAATCAGTGTCTGAACTTCAGTTGCCCCTCTTACTTCAACTGACCACCACATATTTGCATTCCAAGATTCACATGATGCAGCTACAAGTATTTCCGCTTTGAGCACTAATTTTAATGGTGCAGTTTCAAAACAGGTAAATGGTTTGAAAATTCGATTGCTTCCTTACTGATAAAGAAGATTGCACCTCTTCATCTCCACAGAGCTCTCGGTCAGCACTGGATCTGAATTGGTTATCTCAAAATGAATGTTTCTGTGCAAGTTCACCAACTGACTGGTGTGTTCCCTGCAAGCCAGCTGGAATATGTAATTTTTAAAGAGATCTTTGCGTTAATAAGTTTCCCTTGTTACTGAAGACTACATGTGCAGACTAAATCAGATTAAGAGCTTCTAAAGAATTAAGCAATTTAGCTAAATTAGTTTTGGAAATGAAATTCCAGCTAGAATACGTCCTAAAATGTTTCTTGTAAAACTATGCACTAAATCACCTAATGCATGATAATAAGGTTTACCATGTACAGGTCATTCTGCCACGCAGGCCTAGGCAGGCATCCAGATATTACTAGCTACATATATATCCTTGAGCTGCTTTATTTATAGGTTTCTGAAATTAGGAAAACTTAAGAGTGTCGAACTCTGTGAACAAACTACTCCTGAATGCAGTCTATACATACAATTTTTGCAGGACTGAACACAAAGGTGATAACTGTGCATAGACATTTAGACCTGCTTAACAGAACGCCTGGGGGTAACCCCAAGGACTACCCACGAGAGTAAAAGTACCACGTGCAAAAGCTTGTGGATTGGAGCCACTGCATGGATTTGAACTGCGTGAGCCTACTGCTCTCACACATAGCAAGTTTTATACTGGCAGAGCTCTGCTTCATTCAGGCATTGCTCCTCACCCCCTTGGGACTCAGACTTGGCAGCTGGGAAGGAGGCTCCACAGCCCCTGGCAAAGGCTTCACTGCAGCTCCCCTCAGAGTCCTGCAGACATCGCTGCCAAGGAAGTGCTGCATATATAAATCTCAGCTGGCTCGGGAGTAGGAAAGCAGAGTTTCAGTAATACAAAACAGCCAATGATATTGTCACACGGCTTAGTTTTGTGTTGTTCGGGTTTGTTTGTTTTTTTTTTTTTTTCCCAAATCCGATGTTATTTAAAATTTTTAATTGGTGATGTGGTAAAGAAAACAGATTGAAATTACCTGATGAGGCATTTCCAAGTTGAAGCAGATATAAAAGGAAAAGGGTATTGAATAATTTGTCAAAGGAAGATGCACATAATTCTTACTAGATTGTCTACTGAAATTTGTATTAAGAAACTCCTGAAACTAATTGGTATAATTTCTAAATGGAAGTTTAAATTTGCCATAATGAAAGAGTGGTGAAGTTTGAAATAACAAAGAAAGGAGTGCATTTAATACTTGCTGAAGGAAGTTAATCAGCTGTGGAATAATAATCTTTACTTCTGCAGAATTGCTAAGTATGTGGCAGGATTAATCAAATTTTGATTACATTTTTATCAGCAGATTCCCCCTAAGTCTTGAGGAATGTGTTTGCATCTCAAGGGAAAAAAAAAAAAAAAAAGCTGAACTTAGAACCTTCATATTCAGTTATTTTTAAGGAACACAAGTCAGAAAAAAAGCAAGCCAAGATTTTAGAAAACTGATTCTGTACTTTCACACTTGGAATTTTAAAGTTGTCAAGACTCTCAAAAAAAAACACATGCTAAGTTTGGAGGGCCATGGTAAAAGAGCTCTGGAGGAAAAAAAAATCTGCTGATAAAACTGGCTGGCAAGTCATGCCATGCAGGAAATCTCCAATGAAAATGGAGATTAAACTTCCAGAGTAAAGAAACAACCCTCTCTGAACATGCCTTGATTTATTCTAATGCCTACCATTGTCTACAGAACAAAGGAAAGTGAAATTTTGAGGTCAGAATCTCACCACTGCCTCACGGATGTGCAGCAGGGAGCATAAGATTGTTTTAGTGCATACTGGTATAAATGAAAAGAACAGTAAGGCAAGTGGAAGGTGAAGGAGCACCAAGACTTCTGACTTCTGCCCTTTTTTTAATTAAATATACATGAAATTTGCAACTGAGGCACAGCAAGATGGTTTTGAAAATCATACAGTACTATGGATTTAAAAAGATTGTCAAGACTGAGTCTTTCTGCCTGAGAAACTATGATCTGTCTTAGACCATGAACTGGGAAATACCTGTCCAAAACAAATACAGGCAACAGACTGATGCTACCTGCAGCATTGAAAAAAGTCCTAGAGGCACAAACCATGAAAGAAGACTATGAGGTGTACAGACTTCTCTGCTGTAACAGGGAGATTCATTGCATAGGAAACATGGGAAATAAATCTACTGCCACCATCTCCCCAAAAAAGGGAGGCTTTGCAAGCAGAACACAGAACTAGCAGTCCCATCCCAGGAAGTCTGCACTACTGACTATCCCCAGCAGTGCACGTCCTGCAGTAAAACAGTTTTCAAATTTGTTGTCTGATTTGGACATCGCTGCAGCTGATTAACATTAAAATGACTCACTGCAGCCCTAATCTTAAAAAAAATTAAAGATAGAACCAAAGTCCCATTCAAACTAATAACAGCAATCACAGTATCACACCTATGCCACTAATTTGCCCCTAAATTGATAAATAAAATTATTACATTTTAATTTAGCAGTAATCTTTATTAAATACCACCATTTAGAATTAAAAGCAACATTGCAACTGAAGACAAAAAGAGCTTTGAAGTAAGATCTGGAGATAAAGTGTGTGAGGGGAAAAAAGCCATAAGAGAGAATTTTTGATAGCTGGAGAGCCTGAGTAAACAAACCCACTGTCAGAGTGAGGAAGGGATAACCAAGATAAGAAAGAAAAGTGTGAGCTGGTAGCGGAATAGGGGCACACTGGGTAAGCAAGACAGAGAGAAAAATGCATAAAGAATCTTTCAGAGAATTTTATTCATCCTGCACAAGTTAGGTGTGCTTGTTAGAAACTTACTAAAATAGGGTGATACATAATTGAAAATACTGTATTTCAATAGTTTGATAGGTTGCTGCGCAGGCAACATAACCATTAATTATTTGAGCCCTTTCAATCAAAGATTTTATGCATGAAATAACAGAGTTTACACGGTTCACAGAAACATATCTAGGCAAACGAAGAATACAAAAAAGCACCAGAGAAATCTCAGCATTGTGAGTGAGCCACCAATTAAGATGGCATTGCTTTAAAGGTACTGTAAGCTTCCTCCTTGCCCATGCCACTAAAGGATGTTGCACAGTGCTTCAGCAGTAGTTGAGCAGAATATCTTGCAAGATCAAGACCTTTGTCAATAAAGTATATCTATAACAGTATTAACTCAATAATCACTCTTCTTAGTACAGCAGTAAGTATATCTTCATCTGCCAACTAAACTGCCTACATAACAAAATTACACAGCCTATATAACCAAACTTCCATTCCACCATGTGGAGGGGTGCTAAATAAAATTGAGAACAAAAATGCAATAGCTTTTCCTAGGTTTGAGATTCGAGTTCAGCAATAGACTTGAGCATGCTCAGAAGCCTGAAAGGATAGAACTCAATCAAAATCCAAGCTGCAATCCAGAAAACTTGGAGACTTCTGTGCTAGAGAGCACAACAGTTTGTCTCCCTTCCTGACACAGTAAGACAGATGGCTTCACACATACATACATTCCTTTATGGCAGCAATCTATTGTACAAAAATTTATGGGTCATTCTGAAGTACATTTTGATCTTCTATCATCTCAATAGGAGAAAGAATTTTTTTTACATTGAGAACACACATTTACTGGAATAACTTCACCAGGAGCATGGTAAAGACCCCATCACTGGAGGTTTCCAAGATGTGATTGGACAGCATGCTAGATAACCTCATCTAGGCTCTCTTTCTCACAAAAAGTTGGACCCAACTTGGGCTGCTCTATGATTTCCAATAAAATAGGAAATTTGCAATGTTAGAATGCTAAGAGATATTTTTGCAAAAGTAAAGTGTCACAACTGGCTTGAGAAAGACCTATGGGATGATCAATGCAACCTGCTACAGGACTTTGAGAAGGAAACATACTATTTCTACCTCTTGTTGAGCTCTGCATTTGAAACAGTTGTTATTCTCATTTAATACACTATGAGGATTAGAATAATGCTGATAGTTATCTCTCTCATAGGATGTTACAAAGACTGATTTGTTCACGTACATTGTTTTAAAAATGCAATACAGAAGAATAATGTTATACATTATTAGCACTGGTAGAATAGTAATACAGTTTTATATTAACCCAGCATTTCAGAAACAGCTAGTAAATAGCTACTCAAAAGGTCTCTTCTCCTTCTAGCAATCCTCCCAGATTTCTTCCAACTCCCAAGCTGGTTATTGAGCAAGTTGTAATGTAATTTTAAAAGACTAACAGACTTCCCTTGAGGAAGAAAAATCTGAAGACAAAACATCACAAGCCAGTTGTCCCATTAAAACACTTCTATGCAGACATACTTAGAAAAGCTGAAATAAAACAACAGTAGAGACAATGGTGTTGCAGGTACATTCTCAACTGTGTTTAAAATGACCAAGAAATGTGATCCTATATAGGAGGCCAGCTTTACAAGACTGTCTCCTGATTGAATTTAAAAATACATTGCTAATGAAAATCTACAAAATAGCAAAAATTATCTTTTTCCTTGCATGTTAATGTATTTTTCAATAAGAAATCATGTAGCATAAAAGCTATCGCTGTGATAGGTAATCACCTGAACATCATAACCAATATCCTCTGTGTCATCAAAAGAAATAGAAGGCAAAATCAAACCTACCATCTAGCCATAATTTAGTGTTTCGTGATTAAAATTATTGAGCCCTTTTTCACACTTGATTGATACACTTTGATTTCACAATTAAAGACAATTAAATTATTTGAAATGCTAAGCCATTTCCTCCACAGGAGTAAACTGGTACTGTCACCCTGTTTATCGTCAGCCTGTTCAGGACGGTAGAGAATTTGTGTTATGGATTTCCTGATCCACCTGCATCCTTCTAGTTCTTGAATAAAACTCCAGCCTTATGGAGAAATGATTAAACACACGTGCCTTTGGCCCTCATTTTTAAGGAAGCTGGGCTCCTATTTCATTTTCATCACCATCACCTCCCCCCTCTATAGTGAAACCAGGACACAGATGACCCCATGTTCGAAAAAAACAAATTGTATCAAAGAAAGGACTAGTATTGTGTGGTCTAGCATTTTATTTACATCTCATTAAACTAATGGGCATTTCAATTCCCATTCAATTCTTTTCAGTTTTTAAGGTGCTGCACTGTGCTGGTAACACTAATGGTCCAGTTCAGTGTGCTAAGCTAGACAGCAGTGCCACTGCTCTCCCATGCCTGGTGCCACAGCTTTGAAACACCACAGAAGTGTTGTCTTTAGACACAAAAGCTCCAGACCGTGCTCTCTGTAATGACAGACTCATCTGACTGATTAAAAATGTTGGCAAGAGAGAAAATTCCACAGGTAATTTGACGCAGATATCAGCACCAAAGGCAAATAAATTAATATAGAAATAAGCTGGGTAGTGATAGAGAATGCAAGGAAGATGGAGGGCTGGATTAGATCAGCAGAGGTTCAGACCAGATATTTTGGAAAGACTTTTTCACCACGAGGACAGTCACACAGCAGGGCAGGTTGCCCAGAGAGGCTGTAGGATCTCCATCTTCAGAAGTCTCCAGGAGCAAACTGGATAAAACCTTGAGTGACTGAGTTTGAAATCAGTGTCAACTGTGCTTTTAACAGAAGGTTGGACAACAGAACCAAAATCAGGATTAGGTCTGTAGCCTCAGGGCATGGTAAAGGCTGAAAAATGAGTCAGGCAGGGGCACAAGCATGTGCCTTTTGCAGCAACAAATTTTCTGGAAACAGGGATTTTTATCAAGGTTTGAAGGCGTACAAAGAGAAGAATCTCACATAAAGAGTTTGAACAGTTTAAACAACTTATTTTAATGGCAATAGTAGACAATACAGTTTAAAGCATTAAGAAATAGTATCAAATTCTTTGGAATTTTGTTAGGTACAAAAATAATTAAGTTATAGAAAAGTATCAATGTTCAAAGATAATCACTTTAAAGAGCCCAAAATTCAATAAAAAATGTAATACAGAAGTTTACTATACAATTTAAATTCATGGCATATAAATCTGCGTTTTTTTTGCTGTACAAGTTCTACCTGAAAAGATTATTTTGTCTAGACAGTTTTAGAGGAATTGTACAGAAAAAACTTCTTTCGGCCCTATTTTCTCCCAGTTCCATGACTGGCTAACTTGTACTCACACAAGTGTCCACCAAAACTTCCAGGCATCTTTGGTTTTCTATGCAATAGTGCTACACTGGAAGTTATTAATAAGCATCATCATATGTAGACTGTGGTTAAGGTGATGTCAGAAACAGCCCTCTTTCAGACTGAAAGCATCAAGCAGTGAAACACTCATCTGTGAAGTGGTGGTTAAAACAGTAGGAAGATACTGTCCACACTGAATCACAAAGTAAAGTGAAACCACAGACTTAAGGGTCTTCCTTTGGGTTCATTCTAGAGGGATGGAGTGGTTACAGATCTTTGGATCCTGTACAAGAAAAGTTACCAGAAAACTGACAGCTTTTGAGAAACCATAGGGAATAAGGAGCTGAGTGACCACAAGGACAACAGCCAGGCTAACACAGCTCCCACTGGGAAGAGGTCCAGAAATCACAAGCAGGGAAACTGCCTTTGTCTCCATCCCTCCTGTGCTCACAGACACAGAACTCTGAAGATCAGCGCAGGGAAAAACAGTCAGGCACAGATCTTGAGGCACCTTTCTAAGAGAAACAACTCAACATGGTCCCCCAAGTCCCCCATTTTCAGAACAAGAAGAGGCAACACAAAAAATGACCCAATTCTTAGCAATTCTAAAAGGTTTATCTTATAAAGTCTGAAAGCTGTGGGTTTACACACTGTTTGAAGAAGCCAGTAAGCCTCTTCCTGGAGTTTTTTCTCTAAAGCCAGTACCAATATTCCCAGTTCCTCAGAAATGTTGGGATATGAAAGGAGAAGGAATTTTGTCAGATAAAGCAGGAGGAAAAAACCCAGCGATTCACTAATTTTATTGTGCTCAAAAATGTACAAGTCCATTTGAATATTTAGAAAGGAACTGCACTGGAAAGTGATTCTTAAAACAAAACAAAACCAAAAAACCCACCCAAAACACAGTAAAACCAAAAAGGTTTTCCAGTTATGTTTAAAATGCAATCCATACCACTTCATCTTTTTTTCATAGGTGCTACTACATCACTGAGCAACAGGAGTGCAATGGGGAGCTAAGTGTCGGATGAAGAAGGGGACAGTGTAGGGATAACTACTCACTGTTACGACAGCTATTGATCCTGAGAACGCAGGCGTGATAGCTGTATACGGTATTTTTTGGGCAATGCAGTTCATCCATCATTTTCTCTTCCACCTAATCTCCAAACATACTGCCATTACCCAATTCCCATCAAGCTGTGCTAAATGAGTCTTTCCTCAGAAGTTTATGGGGCACGATCTGCTCCTCCTCTGCTGGCACCACAGACACATCTCTGTTTGTAGCCCTGACCACTTCCCACAGCCATCTTTAGCATCCTTTCAAACCAAATTCTTTCTATCTCCTTTAGAATTTCAGGACAGGCAGACAACAGGGCAGTGGGGAGATGCTAAATGCAAATTAGCTGTGCTGCAGATCTTCCCCACCTCACTTTCATCTCATCAGTACCTCCTCATCCTTTGCTTTTCTGGCTTTCAGTAGACTGTGTCTTGACTGAATTTACAAAAATGCTTGGAACTGTTACTGGTGTGACAGACAAACAGCAACCAACTTTTTGGCTTGAAAAAGCAATTTCAAGTCTCTGTGTCCTAGCCGTTTCTCAATTAGAGGAGCACGAAATGTATTTAAACACCACTTTTACAGCAGCAGGTTTTGATGCAATCAGGTTTCAGGAGATCTATTTTTAAAATATCAAACAACATGAGAATTCAGGGGAAAAAGGGCAGTAGTCTGCAGCAAAAATGCCCAGATTTCAAAGCCCTGGGAAAAAACAATTTCAAGTTACTGAATTTCACCACAGAAGAAGACATGAACAGCTGTTTTGAAACAGACCAAAGGTCTACATAGCCCTGGTTGCAATAGAAAATATCACACCATCACACAACACCCAGACACACAGTTAAACAGTGTTGAGAACTGGATACTTTAAGTTAAAAACCAAGCCAATGTGCATGTCTGTTAGCACGAGCCTCTAGTACTCTCCCGGGCTCCAGTTTCATTTTCAACACAAACCATTCCTGAGATGTATGCTGCTTCTATGTGTTTTTCATGTCTCAGTATATTCCTCTGCATTAACTCATCCAGTCCTCCCAGAGGAACGTTTGGCATCTCTGTCACCCTCCTGCAAAGGGTTCCTGCTTGCTGTGAATCTGGTTCCTAGTAGTTTCATTTAAGGCATGCTTCCTTCTGAACTAGAAGCCATGAAAGCATCCTTCTCTACCCAACCTGTCCAGTCCATCCACGATTTTCTAAATCTCTCTCATACTTATGTGCCAAATTGTCTCTACCAGAATTGTTTTCCTCCGTCATTTTCTTGCTCTGACTATTCCTGTCAATTTTCTCTGAATTTCCTGCACATCCTTGTTGAAATGGAAATCCTAGACTGTGCATAGCTATCAGCCTACACACAAAAGGAGCATAAAAGCCCACAGCCTCATTTCCCTTCCCACATGCCATCCAGGGACTGGTAAAGCATCAGTAGAATGGTGGAGCCACAGCCTCCTATTCTTGACCCTGAATATCAGCTTTCCAAAGATGAGAGTGGAAGCAACACAAGACTGAGGGCAAATTCATGTCAAGAGCAGCACAGAGTAACCATTTCCTTTGACAGGTCTCAAGATGGCCCAGCAGGGATTTGGGGCTGCCCTCCAGCCCTAACCTGCCCCAAGGCACCAGAAGTGACATGCATGCTTTGCAAATGCACCTCTCTTCCAAGGGCAGGGCTGTGGATCCATCCCACTGACTATGCATCCAGATCTGCCTATGGATCTGACATCATGTTTATTTATTTCAGATGAGAATTCCAATTATAGCACCAAATTATTCTGAGGGGGTAACAACAAAGATGCTGCTTTTGGTCCAACATGGATTTATTTCAAAGCAATTTCCAACATGCTGCTCAGCAGCAGAAGTTGTAGAATTGTACACCACAAGGCGGGCTGCCAAAACCGAGCTCTGCTGCAGCTGAGCAGGCAAAAGTTCAACATAAACAAAAATAAAAGAAAATGAAAACTGGGGGGAAATGGATGGAAGAGGGCTAGGCAGACAAACAGGCAAATGCCAGTGCTGAGAAAGAAAACCCTAAACCCCACAGAAACATTCTCAGCAAGGAGGGAGTACACTCTCATTTTAAAACACAGTGTGAAGAAGCATCCCAAAAACAGGCTTGTCCTAGCACTGCTAGGAAGAGAGCCAGTAGATTTTTGATTTAGCTGCAGCTCAGATGAGCTTCTTTGCATGCTCATAATACATTTTCAGAAGGTAGGAGCTCAACCATCAGTGTGGCTGAAATTGAAGCCCCCTAGAAAGCAGGAGCAGAATTAGTATCATATTTTCTAACTCTTAATAAAAGAAGAGCATTTAGCTCACAGGACTAATTACTTTCAAATTATGAGAAACTATTTAGTCACCTTTGCAAATCTGGCCTCCAGATCTTTGTGCCATTCACTGGGAAAAGCAACAGATCTGTAATTTCAGAGACTTTGGAATTATCATCTCATATGATACATACTCATAAAGTGGCAAACTCGTGTAGAACAGGTTGGGCTTTGCAGACAATTTACTGGGGTTATTTACTTTGACAACATCTGCTGTGTTTATACTGTAGTCAAACCTAACAAAAAGTGTTTGCCAGAGACTGCACCTTGATGGGTCCTGTAGCCACAGCCTAGGAAGCAGCACTGAAGGATGAGCTGCTGGAAACCCTGCTGGAAAATATAGAGAGACGGCTTCTTCAGGCTGATCTGCAGTGGTAACAAAGAACTGAACTCTCTTCAATGCTCCCAGGCCAGTAGATTAACTGCTTTGGTAAAATAAGGGCCATTTTTACTGAGCTGTTATCATCACTAGTTGCTATTTTGTGGTGTTAAAACACTGCGCCTCAGCAGAAGTTCAACTGAATTTCAGGGAAAAGGCACCTGAATAAGCACTACTGCAATTGAGGAGCCAGATTGAGCTCAGGAAGCACGGGAGTGAAAGGTCTCAGGTTGTCTTAAGGACGTGGCAGGAATTTCTCTTAAAAAGCATCAGGTTAACATATTTTATTATGGCTTTCCTATCAGTTCCATATATGATTTAGATTGAGCTTCTCAGCCTGTTGCCAACAGACCACTGAAATGATCAGAGGAAAAAAACCACGTGCTTATATATAGAATCAAAGTGTGAAAGAAAAAAAACAAAACACAATTGAGCAATTTAAGTATAGTCCAAACTTTTGTTGACAACAAATGAAAAAAAAAAAATCCCACTTGAGGCAACACTACCCAAGATGAATGGTGGCTTTTTCTTTTCATTCTCTCTCTTGATCCCAACATCTAGTCAAGCCTTTGACTAAGAACAGACTAGAAGCACTGGTAAAAAAAGACAGGGTAAAGAACTAGATTACAAAACTTACTGTCAAAAAATAGATAGAAAAAAAATCCAGCAACATAATAGAGTTCACTGCAGAAAAGCCCTTCACACCATCTCGCAAAAGATGGAAGAATTTTGCTCAGCACAAACACAGTAAACAAAAGCTGGAATCTTCCCAATGGAACCAGAAAAACAAAACACTTTAAATATTATAATAGCATAAAAGCCAGCACTAAAGTCAACATCACGAATACAAGCTTACTCTGACCTTCACATCTAAAAATATATGGTGTTAATAAAGGGTCCTTGAGTCAGACAGCAGAAGTTATTAGTCAAGAAAGACAACTGAATTAGGAATTACTGACAAGATAGGGGCTGTTTATCTGACAGATGACAATAGGACTAAATAAATATACACAATATGGTGGAGGTTAATTAGGAAGTATTTTTTACTTGCCCTCCTAATACAGAGTCAAACAGAACCGAAACACGTTTCAGATTTACTCTTTAAAAAGAACAGGTGGATAACCTTTAGGACTCAATGGCACAAAATACTAGTGATGACAAGAACCAAGAGGATTAAACTGCAACTGGATACATACACAAATAATCCGCTCAGTTACAGTAATGAGCAGTAACTAACAGATGGAGATTAGAGAAACATTTTGTAATGGAGATATCATTTCCCAACAGTTTAGGGAATGATTTCATACACCACCCTCTGTAGCATCCTAGACTTGTTACTGCTGGCTACATGACACCCAGCTAGGGGGACACTCCTTGGATTACTCCAGCACTCCCTGGGTTTTCAGGACTGTTCTGCTACCAGAACTGCTCAGTGGCAACAGGTATGAGATACATGGCAGATTTTCCACCTGGAAGTATGTGTGCATCCTTTAAGGCATGCTTGGGCTGTTATCAAGCAGCCTTGATTAGAGAAGTCAAACTTCTACAGTTAAGGTAAACTTTTTGTAATGTCACTTAGCTCACTAAATCACAGAATATTCTGAGTTGGAAGGGACTCCACAAGGATCATCAAGTCCAGCTCTTAAGTGAATGGCCCATACAGGGACTGAACCCACTACCTTGTCATTATAAGCACCAAGTTCTAACCAATTGAGTTAGTCTCAGTTCACTTACAGCCCTTAATAATGCTTAAGCAAACTAGTCTTCACTGTTTAGTCATCTGAGAAGTTTTTTTCCATTCTGCCATTACATCTTTTAATGTCATGTAAAAGTTATTAATCTTGGGAGGTTTTTTCTGCAATCCAGGAACAGACTGCAGAGAAGAACAAAGGCCAAGAACAGTACACCTTAACTGCATCTTTGTCACACTATTTGAGCAAACTCACAGAGCCTCTTCCAAAGCAAATATATTCCTTTTTAAGACAGGGTCTCCAAAAGGTAGTATGATTCTTTGTAAAGTATCCTGTATCCTTCAGTAATTGAAATGCTGATAGCTTATCAGCATCCTCAAGTAACTGTCAATGGCAACCAGTACACCAAACAACAAGGAACCTGCTTCCTAGCCAGAAAAACCAGGCATAATTGCAAAACAAAGTGAAAGTTCAGCTTGGCAAAGTCAAAGTCGGCAATGGCCAGTTCCTCCACCCTCCCTTCCTTCCTAGCTGCATTCTTGCAAGCGTTGACATTGTCACATCTATGAGATAAAACCCCCACATTCTTAGTTACAGCCTTAGCTGCTCTTTCATGTCCTATACTTCATTGGTCTGGTGCTGCAATATGAGAAAATTTGATAATAAATCTATATTTTTACTTGTCCTTAACAAAGCTGGGCATGATTGATGTTTCAGTCAGAGGTGAGCAGCTTTCACAATGCATAAAAATGTGGCTAAGCAGAGTGCAAGTGCATTGCTACAACATCTAGGTGCCTTCTGTAGTTCCAAAATACCAGAAAACTGGGAGGACTTCTGAATGCAACTGTAAGCAAATCTCATTATTAACTGCCACTTTACTCAACTGAGCAAATATCAGCACGTCCCTCCTGAATAACAAGAGGATTTCTAACAACAGTCATCGTATTTCTTAATGGAGAACTGAATTCACTGGCAATAAAGTCCAGGTTCCCGGAAGAAAAATTACTTTGTGCTCTCTGTAGACAGACTGGCTTTTAATGAGCAAGGGAACCACAAAGTGCCTGTTCCTAACCCCACATAAGTCAGTGGGATGGTTTCTACTGACTTCAGTGGGCTTTGGATGGAGCCCTGAGGTCCTGATTTTGCATTTGTCACACTGTCAGCTTCATTGAAAACTGCAGGGAGTTTCACTGTCACTCAAGGAAGAACATTTTTTTATCAACTAATATTATCCCTTTCTCCAACGTGGAAAATTCCCCATTATAAGGAGGAGAAAGGATAAAAAATTGTTCAGAATTTCAGATTGTATTTTCAACAAAAAGAACTCTTAGGGATGACACTCAGGAGAAACTTCTTGTGGCAACCCTGATGGTGAACAAAATGCAGTTAAGTACTCCAAATGTATTGTCTTTTCCACTATAACTTACAGGTGGTTTGCTGATAGTGTATTTTATTTTCAAGTCTACTTATTCTAGTAATCATGTTTTCCAGAATCAAAATGGTCTCTTCATGTGGAAGTGGTGGAATGTGTTGGAACAAACAACTATGCTGGAATAGTAATTTACCGTGGATAACAGGTTACATGGGATGTTTTAATTTGCAATCTATAATATACTGTTTAAAAGACACAACATTTTCCCTGATATGATATTTTTCTTTCTACTGTTGTGCTTTGCAAGACATTACTTCAGTGTACGCCTGACCTACTCATCACTTACGTTCTTTAATCACCTAAACAAATTACCTGTAAGCTTTGAGTTAAGTACACAATTCTTCAATTAAAACTAATAGCCATGATTGGAGCATCTCTATGCTGCTGCTGCACTCTGTTGACTCCACACCATGAAAACAAAGCTGGGGTCAACAAACAAGTGTTCTTCAGAACTGAGCACAGCACTTCCTCCATTTGATAGTCTGACCAGTCACAGATTTTATCTCTTGCCCATCAAACTTGCAACAGCTTTGGCTACTTGGTTATCACAGAATATATGCATATATGTTATTTTCTTGTGGATGCTTCTTTTTGTTCATAATTATAATGAAAAGGAGCTCCCACAGGATCCAGTGATTTCAGTAGAAGTTGCTAACACTCAGAAGCCCAGAAATAAGGACCCATTTTTATGAAGCCAAACCCAGGATTAACGGCATTAGCAGACACTAAGAAAAATGTCTGCCTAAGTGACTCAACTCACAGTAAAACACTTGGCTTTGTGTAACTGAGCCTAGCCATTTACTTCAAGAAAAACTTGAATCCACTGCACCATCCTAGTTGATTTTCACTTGCCAATACACACGCCATCTACCCATCACGACTGAAAGCAATGTTCTCACCTAAACTGTTAAACTTCCATTATGGCTTGCCAGACATGACACTTAATGCTGCAGCCTCCTATGTCTCTCTGGCCCACAGAATGAGGGGCGCAATATCACAGCTTAGAATCCTGAAACCTTCATATATCAATATAAAAAATAAATAAAAATTAAAACCCCCAAAACAAAACCAACAACAAAACAAACCACAAGAACTACATTAAATCAGTCTTCATTCATCTCCTTTCTGGCGTTCATTCACAAAGAATGAACAGTCATTCATTTCCTTACTATTCATCTGCCCAACATGTGTACTAATAGGCATGAAAATACTAAACATAAATCTTTTCTTCATCCTCAGACTGATTTTTAAAAGGCACCCTTCCCTTGCATTTCTGTGTGATGCCTGATAAATAATAGATCAGTTGCATGGTGTTAGTGTTAATATTAATGTTACCAGGCAGCATTTGAGAGAAGCAGGGCAGAAACCTGAATTCTGGAAGAATTTGGCATAGCAGCAGTCACCATTCAGATGCAAGTTTTGCAGTTCAGATCTACCTCTACATTATACAGATCTTATTGGGTGTGTAGTTCCATGAATTTCTATTCAATTTACCCAGAGACGAGGATGTTTGGCATGTGATAGAACTTGGCCACAGTTTTTTAAAATTAGTTATTTAAAATTAACTGGTAGGTTAAAATAAAATATCCATCAAATACAAAAAACAATGAAAGACAGTGTGATCTGCTTCAGGAATGCTGACATTTATTTGTTCTGAAATTAAGGAAATTGTCTCCTCAGCCTAAATGTTGACATTTTCCACTATGGAAATAAGCAAACTTTGAGCTACTTAATGCTTTAACTCAGTTTAAGAAATACTTCCTAGCTATAGGGTTTTTGTCCCTACAAAAAAATAGTCTGGATCCATAAAATATAAAAAGCAGGATTAATTATTTAGTGCAAATCCATCACTTTTCTGGGCAGCAGTACTAGGAAGCACATAAAGACTTTTTCCTCCTATCTCCCATCTTGGCAGCTTTACAGAATGTATGTCTGGCTAAACCTAGCCTAAGAATTAAGGGCTGGGCCACCATGTCATCCCCCTCAATACGCTTCTGAGAAGGCTTGTGAGTGCAAATATGTGCAGGCACACACACATGCAATTCTCAACACACAGAGGACAGCCATGTCCTTCATCATCCCAAGAAATGTGTGGTATGACTGCCTTGGTACTGTGGCTGCTGTCTGTAGCTAGGAAGATTCTTGTAAGATATAAGCAAACAGAACCATCTCTACCTTCCCATGACGATTTCTAGTCAAGAATTTAAGGGAAACTCAGGAACAGCTACAGATGTGTTGCTTCTTCACACTGCTAGGACACCACAGAAAACAAACATAACATACTTTCACACTAAAGTTAATTTAAAAACTGATTAAGGAGGAGTGGGACAAAAGTTACATGAAGGATATACCTACTGTATTAAAGAAAAACTAGCTTCAGGTACAGATCTGACACCTAGCCAAAACACATTTCTGTCCCCCACCCATATTCCTTTGCAGGGATTCCCAGCCTGCAGCACAGGCATCCATCACTGGAGGCCTTGACAGGACTGGTTCATCTTGACTTCCTAGCCTGCTCAGCTACGATGGCCAGCTAAAGTGTTAGTGTGGAGAATGGATGAGGCAGGGGTAGAGACCAAGAAAAGAGGGGCAGAGTATGGCATCCCACCCCCAGGTAGAGAGCAGAGCCGAGCAATCAGCATCCCAGGCAGCATCAGAGCAAAGGCAGCATAGGCAGAGGAAACCATTTCAGTGATCAGAAAGAGAGAAACAATATTCACCTCTAGCAAAGGTGATTAAAAAAGCTCTCACTCTCTCTCTCTGACATACTCACAGCCATTGCAATGCTTCTCAAACTCTAATATGCTCACAGTTACGTACTATGAAAAACAGTTCTGCACAGAAGTAGTCTCAACCACTGGTCTACAAGGTTAGCAATTCACTAGGATTTCTCTGAATTCAGAAGCACTCACAAGCCCATTGCTATCCCTTGTGCATCCTGTGGTAGCTGACTCCTTTAGCCATTTTTCACCATCCCACTGCTTGTCAATAAATCACCCTGCTAATTCCTGTGATGCCTCCTGTGAAGTGCTCTGGGAATTGTGGCGAAGATTTCTGGGCTGCATCTGAGAACTGGTGGTGAATGGCTGACTTCAGGTTGACATGATGAAGAAAGGTTAAGCTCTTCAGCCGAGCAGCCTCTTAGAAATGATTCATTGTGACTCCAGCTACCCTTTTCTATACAGCAAGTCTATCCTCTGCGTCTGCCTGAACACATAAGGGAGTCGACACTTGTCTTCTGTGTGGCTCACGTACTTAAGTTTTCCTCTCTCTGCATTACTTGTGAAGGGTTGATTACATTTCCTATGGAATATCGCTAATGATACATCACACTTTCAGGGCTGTGCTTGCCCCCCACCCTCTAATGGGACCTGTGGTTACTTTATCTTTTTCCTTTCTTAAATACCAACCCTCCCATAAGCCTGTGTGTTAGCCACCAGGCTCCCACCAAAGAAGAATAACGGGACTCCTACTGAAGCTCATTAACAGACAATTCTTTTCAGTTAGTAAAGATGATTCTCTTGGTGAAGTCTCGGAAGAGCCAAGGAAAGTAAAGCAGAACATTGTTTGCCCCACAACTGATTTAAATACAGTGGTTTGAAGGAACTCTCAGACCTCAATAGCAACCCTTTAAAAACAGCTATTTGCATGGTGCCTGTCTGGACACTGAGGACAGGAAAGAAAGTTGAAACTGTCTTTCCCAATCTGTTGATTATTCTTTTTTTTTCAACCAGATGGTCTCCAAATAAACACTGGCATCAGAGGTCTGAACTGGCAATCACAAGCTGTGTAAAAAGACATAAGTCACAGAACTCACTTGATTTTTTTATAAGGCAAGATTTTTTTTTTTTTTTTGGTAGAACAGTTCAAGTGCTTGCTTTTTCTACAGGAAAGACTTCTCTGTCCCACTTCTCACTCTCACCATAGTTTTTCATGACACTCTTTGATTTGGGCAGGGAACTTCTATTTGGGAGACTCTCAAAGTAACCCAAAGTAATCTGAATCCCGACTGGAATTCAAAAACTGTAGGCCAGGCATTTAAATACCTTTGAAAAGGATGCCTAACAAAGATATGCACATGTAGAGATAATAAACGTAGCACTGAAAAGGTCTACTTCTATATCAAACAATACTTCCTGGCTTGTGCTATAGAAGTGCATGCTCATTTTTGCTATCTGACTTCATCCAGTAGGTGCTATAAAGAAGCTGGAATAGAGGTGTTTAAAATTAAAATCTTCTAAAATATTTGAAAAAGTCTTTTTTAAACAAATACATGTGCATATTTACTCAATTATTCTCTATATTCATTACAACCTGGAATGTTTTTGCTGGGAAGGAAAAGGAGGCATTAAAAGCTTTTCAGTTCAGTTTCCTAAAAAAAAAAACAAAAAAAACAAAAAAAACAACAATCTAGCAAATGGGCTCAATAAATGTCCTTGTTACCGTGCAGGATAGCTGGGAAAGCTAAACTCTGATAATCTCAGTCCTGGTTGGGGACAGCAACAGCAGAGCACCATGACTGCTAGAAAGTGGGAAGTGCAAGACATGTTGAAGCCATGTAGCAAGTTCAGGCTCCTTGAAACCTCTAGGCAATTGGGATGAAAACCCCAACTCAGGTGGTAGATTACCTGGGCTCTGGTGGGATACGAGCAAAACCCACATGTCTTCATAAAGCATCTCCCTCTGTTCAGCCCAGTGTTTACTCTAAATTAGTTTGGCCAGAAAGTCCCTGACCACTTTTAAGTCATAACTGCTATGAGAATGGAGTAGCTATTTCAACACCACTGCTGTTCAAAGTTAAAAAAGGCAGGGAAGAGAAAGAACCTGAAGAGTAGTTAGGGCCACTCCAACTGTGAATCAAGTAAACCAAGTGCTGAGTCCTGCACTTTGGCCACAACAACCCCCTGCAGCACAACAGGCTGGGGACAGAGTGGCTCTAGAGCATTTAGGCAGAGAGGGACCTGGTGGTTCTAATCAACAGGAAGATGAACATGAGCCAGCAGTGTGCCCAGGTGGCCAAGAAGGCCAAAGACATCCTGGCCTGGATCAGGAATAGCATGGCCAGCAGGACCAGGGCAGTGATTCTGCCCCTCTACTCAGCACCTTGACTGCTGCACCTTGAGTATTGTGTCCAGTTCTGGGCCCCTCAGTTTAAGAAGGACACCGAGGTGCTGGAGAAGGTGCCCAAAGAAGGGCAAGGAGGCTGGTGAAGGGACTGGAGCACGAGCCCTATGAGGAGAGGCTGAGGGAGCTGGATTTGTTTAGCCTGGAGAAGAGGAGGCTCAGGGGAACCTCATCACTCTCTACAGCTCCCTGAAAGGAGGTTGGAGTGAGGTGGGGGGTTGATCTCTTCTCCCAGGCAATCAGCAGTAGGACAAGAGGGCACAGTCTTAAGCTGTGCCAGGGGAGGTTTAGGTTGGATATTAGAAAGAAATGCTTTACAGAGAGAGTGACTGGACATTGGAATGGGCTGCCCAGGGAGGTGGTGGATTCACCATCCCTGGAGGTATGTAAGAAGAGATTGGATGTGGCACTTAGAGACAGGGCCTAGTTGACAGGGTGGTGTTGGGTCATGGGTTGGACTCGATGATCTCAGAGGTCTTTTCCAACCTGGTTGATTCTGTGATTCTGTGTGAAATATCACTGGTCATTGAGTTGGTCTGGGGTACAGGGGAATGCCTGACATGCACACACTAGGAGTGTAAACTTCATTACATGTATGTTTTCTAAGCTGATGCCCACAAGGTAAAATAATCATAGAATCATCATGAATGGTTTGGGTTAAAGATCTAGTTCCAATGCTCCGTGCCCCTGTCATGGGCAGGGACATCTTCCTACTAGACCAGGTTGCTCAAAGCCCTGTCCAACTTGGCCTTGAACACTTCCAGGTATAGGGAAGCCACAACTTCCTGGGGAAGCCTGTTCAAGTGCCTCACTACACTCATAGTAAAGAATGTCTTTCTAACATCCAATCTAAACCCACCCTCTTTCAGTTTAAAGCCTTCCCCTCTTGTCCTATCACTACATAGCCTTGTAAAAAGTCCCTCTCTAGCTTTCTTGCAGGCCCCCTTTAAGTACTACAAAGTGTTATAAGGTCTCCCCAGAGCCTTCTCTTCTCCAGGCTGAACACTCCGACTCTTTCAGTCTGTCTTCATAGGAGAGGTGCTCCAGCCCTCTAGACTTGCTGGAGCAGAACCAACTCTTTCTTACACCGAGACCCCAAATCTGGATGCAGCACTACAGGTGGGGTCTCATGAGAGCAGAGCAAAGGGCAGAACCCTCCCTTGACCTGCTGCCCACGCTGCTTTTGATGCAGCCAAGACTGCAGTTGGCTTTCTGGGCTGCAAGCGCACAGTGGTTTGTCATGTGGAGCTTCTCATCAACCAACACCCCAAATCCTTCTCCGCAGGGCTGCCATCCTCTGCCCAGCCTGTATTTGTGCTTGGCATTGCTATGACACACATGGGAGACCTTGCAATCAGCATGACTGTAGCAGGAAGGACAGAAAAGGTTCTTATTCTCAAGAGAAAACAGGTGGCACTGATCCTGGTTGGGACAAGCAAGGGAAAAGAGAAGATGGACTGGGGGTACAACTGTAGTGCTTTAGCCAGCCACTATATAGTTATGTTCTACTGTGACAGCTGAAGAAAGGCTCAAAAGTGAATGAGTATCCTCTGACAGAGCTTCCCACGAACAGTTAATCTATTTCAAAAATATTAGTCATACATTCATATGACCAAAAGAGAGGAAAAAATTCCAGAGCTGGAGAACATAGTTCATTAGTTGAAAACCAATCCTCTGCTAGCTACTGTCAAAAGCAGCTTCTGGGTTGTTTTTTTCTGCAGAGAAGCTGCTGCTGGGACTTTGCCAGTTCAGCAGTTAAAGGTAATCTCAAAGAATCCCTCAGCAAATTGTAAAGTGCTCAGGCTGAAGAAAAACATGGTGTTCAGGGACTGAACTGATTGTTTTAATTTGCGTAATAGTAGCAGAAAGCAGCACTTAAGAATTATTCTCCTTAATTCACCTGTTCCAGAAGCAAGGCAAAACCAAGCCAGCTTTAATAAATAAACCAGACCTAAAAGTATTTGATTTTATCTTCATCTAGATAAGGAAAAGTGCAAAATCTGGCAATAAAAAGGAAATGATGCTATTACACTGTATTTTCTATATACTGACATAGAGCTAGGGGTGTGCATTGACATAACAGAGCAGTCAATAGGATCTGACTCTTTGCTGTCAGATCTGTTCCTTTTACTGCTTGGAAAAGAGGAGACACAGGTCATCTGAGTATTCCCAAAGTCTCCAAAGATGGTGCCACAGTGCACCTACCTTCCTTCTTCACAGCAGCCAATACATTTCCTCTCACTTCATTTAACAGACTGTGACCAGTGTGGAGATCTCACCTCAGACGTGTGCAAGTAATTGACTCAAAGGCAAGAATAAATCCTTTCTTACCTATTCCCCACTTATATTTTTAACAGCATAGCCATCAAAATGCAGCAAATCAATTTTTCCCCCCTTACTGTCTCCACACTGCTTTTTCAGAGTATTTTTAGTTGTTCTGATTAAAAATTTACCTCTTAAGTACCACTGAGGACACAGTGCATATCTTGATTACAGTTTTGTATGACTTTTTCAGTCTACCTATGCATCCTTTTTGCAAAAGAAGATGTCGAGCCATATTCCTCCTTCCTTCCCTTATCTTTCTAACAAAAGAGAAATTTTAGTATCAAACTTAAAATAATTAGGTCTCAGATCAGAAGGAAAACAACCTGACTAGAAAATGTAGAAAATATTTTTCAGAATGAGGATGTGAGGCCATCACACCTGATAGGCACCTTAGAGAAAAGAGGCACAGCATGCTAAACTGAAAAAAAAACCAAACCAAACAAAAAAACAAAAAAAAAAAAAAAAAAAAAAAACAAACAAAAAAACACACAAAAAAACCCCCCACAACAACAACAAAAAACCCCCAAACCAAACCAACAAACAAAAACAAACAAACAAACAAAAAACCCAAAACAAAAACCAACAACAACAACAAAAAACAAACCCAAACATTTTTAGGGCTCGTCCAAAGCAAAGATAAGCAGCCTTGGCATTTTTGGATTCTCTTTGTGGTGCTGCATTGTAGGGGACAGGTATCACCCCTTGACTCTCTCTGTCATCTTCATCAGGGACAACTTGGGTTGCCAATGTCTTGTGCCACTTCTACCACATATTCTACCATTATTTCTTCTATTACTTTGGCCAACTGTGCACCAAAATGCTATCCCTGGGATTCTTTGCATGGCAGCAGTTTTGATTTGCTTATTCATACTGGCCAGGGACCTTTCTACTTTTTGAGTGTCATTCAGCCAGCCTTCCTTTTTCCCTGTGAAACCTGTTTCCTTTCCAAAATCAGAGAAGTCTTGACCACTGAAAAAGAGATTACTTTCTGATATTGATTAGACAGCTTAGACCAGTTAAGTAGTAGAAGGCCTGAAGTTAAAGATATGGAGGGTACAACAGCCATTGCAAAAAGTAAGGAAAAAAACCCTCACTTTCTATTCTTCCTTTAGTAACAATAGAGTCCAAAACATTCTCTTTGTTTTTGCAAATGTTTGTTCACTAAAACGTTCCAAAGGGAAAAATGTCAGCTACAAATCCTCATTCATCATGTATTTGCACAGCAATGCTTAAAGGTCCTTAAAGATCTCCAAGGATTTGAAAGAAATTATGCAGTGAGGTAGAAGAAACAGAGCCACTGCCTTCCAGTGCCTAGTTACATGGCTCATGCAGCATATGACAAGTCCAGGCAAGTCACAGTGAACTGATTTCATAGACCATGCACAGAAAAACATGTTCCTCCAACCAAATGTATTAAAGTCTGTTTGAAGCTGATACACCAAGGAAAAATAGCTGAAATCCACAAGATGGACTGTGGAAAACGTTTTGCTCAATGCAAAGGAATACTTCTCTATTCTGCTCACCTTACAGATGTCCTGCTCCTGTTCTTGCCAAAACCACCACAGTTTCACTCCCTTTCCTTGGCACTCCAGCAAAGTCACACTTTTTCTTCATATATGCTGGATGATTATTTATATACCTGAATAACAGGTGTGTTACAGCCATGTTTTGCATTATTCATCTTGGATGAAGTTACACACTGTGTTACCAGGGCAAGCCTGAAGCAACATTTAGATTCCCAGAATATCCTAAAAATTGGGTGATATTTTCCCAACCATATTCTGTCGTACTGGTCTGTGATGGCCTTTTATGCTACAGGCAATGGGAAGGTATCAACAGCTGACAGAATTACCCTCTGGCCAGTTCAGTGTCATGTACTAATTGCTCCCTCCCTCAGTTGTATGTTCTGAAGGCAATAACCATATTTTACACAGGTGACACAGCTCTCTTGTTCAAGGATCCCCTATTCCCAGATTTCTCGGTATAACTGCAGACCTAAAGCCCCTGAGCAGTTGCTGTTGGACAGCTGAGACTGACAGGCAGAGACTGACATCACATCTCCTTTCATGTGATACCTTGTGCAGACACACATCTGTAATGTGGGGAGGTGTGTGAGGACTGCAGACACCTGAGAAGTTTGTGTTCTCCTTTTAGTTTGACACTTGTGATTCAAAAAGAGTATTTGGGATAGGCAGACCTGTTTGGAATTGCTGGGATGAAAGCAAAGGGAAGAAGCTCTTGTGGATCTGAGGGCTCCTGCTGAGAATCCCAACTTTGACCCAGAACCATTTTCCACAAAAGCTATCTACCTCAACTCAGTTGCTAAAACTTAGTTCTCTGCTTGGAACAGAGCAAACGGATCTCCCTGCTCTGTGAGGTCCACCTGTAGCACTGGTGAACAGGAATTTCCAGGAATGACAACATTCTTTAGAGCTAAAGAAAGAAATGTCGATGAGTCCTAACTACTGCTGGTACATTATTTTTTATCAGGGAATTCTTATCTTTCCACCTCAAAGTAACATTTGACTGCAATATGAAATAACTTTCTGCTTGACAGATTTTACGACTGATCTAGTCCCACTATCCTGGCATCCATTACAATTAGTTTCCACTGTAAGGAAAAGAAAATAAAATTTTTGCAGACCAAAGTAAACAAGAAAGTTTATTTTCTGGAAATCCTTCTTCACTCTGTACACGTTACTCACTTTACCTCAATGCTGTGGTTTTGGTTTGGGTTTTTTTTGTTTAAGTTTACCTAAAATGCATTTAGGCTGGAATAGTTCCTAATTACCTTGGCAGAACAACTTGGCATTCTCCTAAATATGTGCTTTTTAGCAATGAGACTCCTTCCTCCTGTATCTTTTAATTGCCTGTGCCTGAAAGTTTTGTCAACATTATCACTTTACAAAGTGGATAATCAACACTTACTTGATTTCAGGCATCTCTTCCTTGCTCAAACAATTACTTGTCTCATGGTTTTTTCCTCCCCCCTTTCCTTTTCCCTGTAGAGGAATACATTCTTACTGCTACTATGCACCGTAATTGCAATGTGCTGGAGCATGGATATTAGTCTGAAGCCCTGTGAAACCTTGAAAGGTTTCTGAACCAAAGAGAAGGCAACTACACAGTGTCACACAAGCAGTCTCTATAAAATATCTTAATTTAAAGACCCCTTTCTGTGTTATAAATTAGTTTTATTTGTATAACGTTTTCTGGTTTCTGATCTTTATAGTCCTATAACTAAGGAAGGTGGTTTAAGAATGAAAGTAAGACTACCAAATGTCCTAATTCCTCATGAAACTGGAATTTTTAAGGGATGAAAAAAAAAAATCTGAATTTTCAATTCTAAAAGTGATTAACTACAAGCACGAACTTATTAAGCTGCTTGTAAGTAACTAACATTCAAAATAGCAGCCCTGCAGATTTTCCTATCCCAGGCACTTATTTCCCATCATCCACAGTAGATTCACTACAAATTCAATACAAGGATTACAAGTATCTAGATCTGTAGCATACAGATCCATAGCAACACTGAGGATCTCTTATGTTAATTTCTGTGCCCAGAGGCTTTTCTGCAACACTGAATTAAAGAAGCCACTGTATCATTCCTATAACAAGATGATTATCTTGGAATTAAGACTAAGTAGAAAACTCTTTTCGAAGAGTTAGTCTTCCAAAGCCTTTAGAGATCAGACAAAATTACTCACACGGCTTACATCATCAGTTCTCAAAAGTTACATATCTGCACACATCCTATTCTAAGGAGAAAGGGCATAGTAACCATTATGTTACACTCTTTATTTATGATTCTATTTTTAATGTGGCAGATCATCTCCTTAGAATTACTGACTTTTAAAGGGGCATTTTGAAAGATTCATTTTATTGCTGTTGCAGGTGAACAAACTAAGAGGACTACAACATCATTTACCAATAATCCATTAGTGTCACATCCCAAATTCTTCAGGCACGAAGGTGAGACATTTTTCCTCCTTGCAGTGTCAAAACATATCTGGATGTCTGCTGAGTGAGGGCTTAATGGTTTTAGAGAACAATACCAGTAAAGTCCTAAATCTGTGTGATAATTCTCAGTGAGCAGTCATCTTTCTCATCTATTTACAGAAGTCAGTAGAGGGTATCAGAGGTGTATTCTTTGCAGAGGAACATCTGTCATCCCTGGTATATCTTCCAGATGTGTCAAAGCATATCAAAGGAGAAAACACACATAGTGGAAGTCCAGAGGAGTGAATCCTGTCCCTATCTCACCACTCTACTGGTATGGCACACAATATTCTAAGTAAGGAAGAGAAGAATAACCTACGAGTTGAGCCACGACTGATGCAGTGCTGCTGGCAGGCCCTCACAGCTTATCTGGATTTCTCTAGTAAGCTGCAAGATCAATCACAGAATAATACTGCCTCTGTTTCAGAGAGCAGGGAACGAGGTTTGGTATCACTGGGAAGCATGTAGACAAAAAGTGGCAATGAGGACAGAGGTGTTATACATACAGTAAACACTCAGCGTGAATTGGTGGACAGACCAGTTCCAGAAATGGGTTCAACATACCAGTTTTTACTAAAAATGTTGGTTGTACTCTATCATCACGATTGAAGGGAATCAGATCTATTTTCAGCAGGATCTGTGTGAGCAACCTTCAATGTCTATGTACTTGTGCTGATAACGGTGCACTCCAAGTGACAATATGAATTTATCCACACATGCAACAAACTTGCTTTTGGATTTCCTTGAAAGATACCGTCTTAGTGTTCTTTACAATGAATAGTACTTATTATCTTATCCTCACCTATATTCTTCCACTGCACACACCATTTATGTGAGTGTGAGAACCATTTAAAATTTAATGACTCAAAGCTTTCAGATGCCCACATTCCATTTGCATTTTGCTTTCTTCACACAGCAGAAACATATAACACCACACAAAAAGGTTAAAAAGGAAAAAAACAACAACAACAACAAAAATCTGCTGAACCACCATGAAAACTAGGCATAGAAAAATCTATTCATCTGGTCTGCATCACACATCAAATTCTATGAACAACAGGGTCAAATTCCTGGGTGTAGAAAGAAGAAAATTAAAAAATGTATATGTTTTTTGGAGCACAACATGAAGCATTTTCCTGTCATCTTCAAAAAACACTGCACTTATGTTTATTATCTGCCTTTCTACAGCAACAAGAAAAGAAGTCTCAAAGAAGATAAATTATTTTAAACCTCAGTTTTAGAAAATTGGGTAGTCAGCAGCTTATCCACTTTTTGATTGGGAAACAGCAAATTGAAAAATAGTACATATGTAGTAGCTGTTACTTGTGAGGTTTTGAGACAACTGTTAGTACTAGATGGACAAGTACCCTGTGCATTCCATGGTCATATCAGTGCTGCTATATCCATAAGGTGTTTTGAAACCTGAGAGATTGTTCAACAGTGTGTAAATAAGTGTCAGAAAGAAAGGAATGAAGTCTTTTTTTTTTTTTCTCCCTGTTGAACACCAGCAATAGTATTCTGCAACAATCCCTGACATCTATAGCAAAGGTCTACTAGTGTATCAGGACAAGAAGAAGAAAGGAAGAGAACAAGATGATAAATACCAGTCAGTCAGTGAAGAGCAGGACTAGAACATCAGACATGTTATGGACAGGAGCGTCACACATTGCCAGATATATTGAGGAAGGCAGTTGTTCACTCTTGTTGTGACTGAGCACAAGATATTGGGATAGTCTGAATACCAGAAGCTCAGTACCAGTACAAAACTAAAATACAGGTAATTTTTTTTTTAAGTAAACAAATTTGCTATACAAATTGTTTGTTGTGAAAAGGTTTTGGAGCTAAAAAATGAAATGTGCAAACACAGTAAGAATCAAGAATTTCTTGGCATACAGAACTATAATATTCATAAAATCATAGAATATGGTGAGTTGGAAGGGACCCATCAGGATCATCAAGTCCAACTCCTGGCCCTGCACAGGACATCCCATGAATCACTTATATTCTGACCACAGGAAAGAGGTATTAGAAGTTTTACTTACTTTGGATGGGCAAATTCATCCACTAGGACAACCTTTTCTATCAAGTCTCCACCAATGGTTCGGACCAAATCATAAAAATCATTCTTAGAGTATGTCTCAGAAGGCAGCCAAAAGGAGATGTCATTGATCAAAGGTGGATATTTGCTGAGTGGCTAAAAAAAATAAAAAACCATACTGTTATACGTGGTTGGACTTGGTAAGTATACCTACAATTGTTCTGAATTTGTATAACGCACAGAGGATACATTTTAGAGGCTTTCTGAAATGCTTTTTGAAGTGCAAACTGACCTCATAAACAACCCAGCTACAAGATTTCATACTAGGAAATGTCTTTTAAAGATACCCTCAACCACTTTGATTTATTCATTCAGAAGACAAAACTTGTTTTGTTTGCTAAAATCAGCATTTATGAGCCTGAATACACTTCTGGTCAGAGCTGTTTTAAAGGACTAGATCATTTTAGGCTGATTATTTGCTGGGTAGAATTGCAATTTTTAAAAGCACTTCTCAGACTTTATGGAGAGTTAAAAATTCTTATCACATTCATGTTTAAAATTTACACGTATTTCATACGATTCTTACATGACACAACATGTTGATTATTTATACTGTCCAATTTCTAAGAAAGTCTTATCAATAGGGGCCTTGTTATTGAAAGCTTATAATAAGAAACACATTTTGGCTTAAAAAGTCTACTTCCCGTTAGTATAGTCATCCAAACATCTACAAGAAAGGTATTGCTGTCAGCATAATTATTCATTCCACAAGTATCATAACAGGCTTTTAAACATAAAGGGGCATCTTTGCTGCAGATATAAAGACCTCATCTTGTGGGCAGACAGTGTAACTTGTTATTTGCAAAAACAGGAAGAGAAACAAAATCAGGTAATTATTAATTTTCCAGTTTTGATGAAACTTCCATGGACTCGGTGGGTTTCAGATCTCACTTTTAGTGAGATGTTTCTCCTTTGGAAGAATAGAAGATGGTAATGCTCTCCTTTCATGACCTCTAGGTCATAAAGTGTCTCAGTTTTGCCTTCCATTAATATGCTGCAGTTGAAAAAAGTACTTTGGACAAGATTGTTGGGGTCTGCAAGAAGAAACATCTTTTTTTTTTTTTCCTTAATTTTGCTTATATGTATTTGACATTCTATATGGACACCCTGATCTATACAGTGTATTATCTCACTCAAAAATGTATTCCATGCCTGAGAATGCTTCATGATGGAGCAGTAGAAGCTAAAGTGAGTACCTGCTAAAGCAATAAACCTGTTAATAAGGCAAGTTTACAGCATGCTGATTTACTCAAATACTGTTCTGTAGAGTGTAAACGAGTCAATAAATATCTGATAAGGGATATAGTGCAGTTTTAAATTAATAACCCCCCCAGTGAATAAAACTGTGAATCACAAATGATTATCCAACTTGTTAAAGGAATAAAGTTGTCAAATGAATTCATATCTTGTACACCAAATTACAAAAAAACCTGCACAACAAATTCATCACAAAAGAGCTCTTGATAAAACACTAATGAATGAAATGCAAACATCTCTGCTATACAAAAGTCAAACTGCAAATGCTAGAGATGCTCCTCAGTCAACAACCTGGTGCATGTGTTAGCGTAAATGAAGTTATAATCCTGCAGTGGCCCCCTATATTCCCACCTCAGCCCCCTCTACCACTATATTTATCATTGCTCTATTTCAGGAACCTATTGAACACACCTCAGAGCTTGCAGGGACTAATCCAAAACTCACTGAACTCCTAGTTCCAAGACATTTAATTATTCAATCAGAAAATGTGGTTCATGAGCCTAAGCATGACAAGGCACCTTTTTCCACTCACACAGGTATAAGGACACTACAGAAAAACAATTATATGTTCAAGTAATTCAGTAATGCCCTAAACCCCAAAAGGAATAGAGTACCCAAAATTCAAAGTGAGTATTTGCTATTGATTTTAAAAGAAGCGGGAATTTGTCAAGCACATGAAGACAGCCCTCTTTTTCCCACTTAAAATGAGATGCACACAAGTATCCGATGTGGTCAGGTCTTGCAAATGTAACCGGCAGAGTTTGACTGACAGTCTCATCAAATTCCATGTGAGCAAAGTTGCTCAAAGATGTAATAAACTGTAGAGTCTGGCTCTCAAAGATTTTCAACTATAAAGGAAAACTGCTTCTTTGACTCAATTCATGGTGTCATTAGCCTAGGTATGCTTGTGTGTTTTTACAAAGACTGGAAGGACAAATGCTTAAAACATAACATAACCAAAACTTTTTATTATTAGGTACTAATCTTTTTTCAGAGCCTTATAATGCAGAAAAATCTTTTATCGTAAAAGGCAAGGCAATAATCCCGCATTATATTGTCCCTTCACCACCTGGCTGCAGTCAATATCATTGCAGTGAGTATTATATCAACGCTAAAGTTAGTACAAGGATAAAATCCCTAGTTCTAAATGTATCGATCTGTTTGTTGTAGAGCTACATGAGCTACATAATAGTTTTTTAGCTACACATAAATTGCAAATAGGCCAGTAAAAGAGTCTCCAACTAGCAAGTCAAAATGAAGGTCCTAAGTTTATATCCAGGCACCCCAGCAAACACATACTGTGGTCTAACCGATCCCTTGGCCATTCTTTGATCCTTTCTAAACTCTCCTGCTCTTTGGCAACAGGCTGGTCTAAAGCCCATTAACTTGGATCCTTTTCCAAGTTCAAGGCAAATGCCAGCCCTGGAGACATTTCCTTATGATTTTACAGACATTTTAAAGGCTCCCCTTGAGACAAATGTGTTTTTTCAACTAAATCTTCTACTCTGCTATCAACTCCAGCCACTACTTCCAGCTACATCCTCTTTATAGCTTAGAAGTGCTCCAGCATAATGCTGGGAGAAGCCACAGGACACCACTTGGCTCTGCTCACCAGTTTGTGTGTTGGACAAATTCTAGCACGCTACCCAAACCTGGAAGCCCTGCTGTTCCTCCTTCCACTCCCTGATCACCCCCCTTAGGTTTCTGGGGAACTGAAAAGAGGTTTAGGTGAAGGTAGAACTGATCTCACCCACAGAGTGTTGCTGCAAGGCACTGGCCAGGAGCGGTAGAGAGCATTGCCAATGCACAGACAGCTCTGCACCACTCCTTTTGGATCCCTCAGAGCTCTGCCACCACAGTGCTACTTTAAATGTTCTATTTACTTTCCATTTCAAACACTGCAGTGTACTATCTTTGACATTTTTCAACAGCATTGGAAAACAAAAGTGCTTTCCCAGTAATTACACTATCCATAGGACTCCACTGAGCCCATGTTGTAGGAAATATTGCAAATAATGTCACTGCATTTTTAAATCACCCAGGGTGAAGGAATTTAGGAGTGCTGAATTACTATCATTTTTTAAAATTATAAAATGGGAGCTTATGATGATCCACCCTCAGTGATACATGTTTTCTAGTCATTAGTCACACTTCCTTCTCTGGTTAATAAATAAGCCCCGTACTTACTAAAACTACAAGCTTTTCCCTCTAAGGATGCTAATTTTAGTAAAGAAATGAGTATTTGGAAACCAGTGCTATACTCTGTTCTGCCAGCCCGCCTTGTGCGTGCCTGAATGTACCTAAGGAGTGCACCACTGAAAACACAGGGCTGTGACTCTCCTTTATGAGTTTGTGACACTTGAAAGCATTCCTTACCCCTACCTCTCTGCTCTGCCTTTCTGTTTGAGATTCCTGCCCCTGCAGCAGCTGATAGAGAAACCACGTGCCTGTTTCTCCACCACTGCAGTTCACGGCCTGCCACAGGCCAGCTGAAAATTGTCCCTCTCAGTGGTTTATGCTAATACATGCTGGATGAAGTACTGCAGCACCTTGAGACATTGGGGGATAGCCGTCTTAAGCAGCAACATGATCCACCAGAACTCATTTGTTGGCACAAAATGGGAAAAATACTTGAGCTCTGTGGACATTGCCACACCAGGGCACTACTCTGGACACTTTGGCAGCAGGGATCAAGTGGCCACTGTAAGAGTAATCTCTGCTCATCCGCACTCAGCAAAGCATCATCAGCTAGGCTGGACCCAGATACCTCACAGCTGCACAGGAGAGAAAATACAATATGTGGCAGAATTCCCTAGTCTGGAGGAAAACCAGCAGGGGATAATGCACAGGCAGTGCCAGCAAATAACCTGCAAAAGATCATGAAGTGTCTTTAGCCCAAAATATAGGATGAACACCAGCCCCTTCCATAAGTATTTGGCATTAGGAAAAAAAAACCCACCCTTTTTCCCAGATGCAGTAACCATGAGTACAATATGGAGAGGGGACAGGAGAAGTTTTGTGAAGCGGACTCTCACTCAGTTCCTTCCCTGCTGCAGGTTGCAGATGGGGGAACACAACAAACAAATGACAAACACAGCAGAGGAAAAAGCTGTACTTGTATTTTGACAGCGGCAACACAAATGCAAGGTTAATGATGGCACGTACCAAAAACTGGGTTAGCAACTCCACAGCAGCCAAGCCATTAAAAAGCCAGCCATGCTTTACTGCCATCACCAGTCTAAGTCAGAAAAATATGAGACTTGGCAGCCTCATGGCTGTCAGGCTTTAACAGTCCTGTACTGCCCATGCTTTGGAGAAACATCTACATAAACTATACAGGTTTAATGCAACATCATATTCACATCAAAATGAAAGCTACAGTCCTGTAATATGCCTTTCTTAATATATTCCATGGTGAAACTACATTAATTCAGTGTTATCATAGGAAATTTAAACACGTAACAGGCATGAAATTCAAATTTGCAAATTTATAACTGTAACTTATCCCCCTTGCACATAATGAAGTTTCCTGTATTAGTGTGTAAGCTCTTAGATTTACACTTCCATATTTATGGCCAGCGTAGACAAATTACAGTTGCTGCAGGGAACATAATTTTGAATTTCTTGTCGGCCACAGCTTAAAATTCACAGTTACAATGTTCCCCATTATTATAAGTTTTCTACCCCTCCCTTCAGCAAATCATTTTTTTTTCTCAGTTATATATAGTAAGTTCTATATATTCATACATGAATACACACACACATATACATTTTTATGTGTAAAGACATACAAGCATCTTCAAAGGAGGATGTGAAGAAATTTCAACAGAGAACTTCCATGAAGTCTGATAAGCAGGTATAAAAATATGTTCTGGGATTAAGCTCTTAAAACCAAAGCAAATGGACTATTCTGGGATTGATGCACTGCTCTGTCTTTCTGTGGGGAATAGCAGAAGCATTTTAGCCTCCAGTGATGCTTGGGGCTTCTCAGGGAATGAACACAGAAGTATTATCAGCCCCTGGAGAGCAGTCTGCTCCCCTCAACAGAATTCTTAGCTTTGAAAAGCTCAAATACAGGTATGGGGAACACCATGTGTTCATGAGAACATCAGGAGCTCCATAGATTTCAGGCATGCTTGTGCATCAACCATTTGGAGTGGAAGAGGTTTTCTTTGTACATGGACGAGAATGCTCTGTCCTTGGTTTGAAAACCTTGTGAGTGCCTTTGATTGTCCCATAAGGCTTCAAGCCTGTAATTCATTTGGTCTGGAAAGGGAAACATGCTTCACTATTTCTCACAGAAGCAAAGGGAAAAGAGATAGAGCAAAGGATGCATCATGTTTCACATGAACTAAGGGTGCACTTTTCTCCCGCAGTGTGCACTCTATAACTGAGGACTGTTACATGGAAACAAAAAGGACTAAACAAATTCATGGTGGACAGACCCTCTAGTCACTACTAAACAGTGATCCAAGTGCATTTTTGGTTCAGCAGCTCTCTCAAGGCTTCATGCAGGATCAGTAAAACACATTGTTTTCATTCCTGCTTCACTGTTCTAGCACTTGCTGTTTGCCATAACGGGAGACAGCATTCTTGAGCTGGATGGTTAGGCATGGCATAACAGGTCTTGTCCCTTTAAGAAAATTGTCTTTTTTATAGCATTATCATAATGACAAGATTACTAAACCTCCTTTCTTTAAGCAATTTCTCATCTTAAAACAAGTATGAAGGACAGCATAAAGATGTTGAACTACTGAAGAGAACTGGGTGTAAATCAACTTAGATACAACTTTTCTTAGGTTTGGCAGCAGTATTACGCAATCAAGTCTTTTACAGGCTTCAGAGCTGGGAGAAAGGAAAGTATTGCCCAAACATTCCCACAGCCGTTCCCATTTTCCTCCTTTTTTACTTTCTAAGTAGCCTGGTTTCTTTCCATTCCTAAAGGTTTTAATTTGCCATGGCTGACATAAATGTTTGATTTCTAAGCTGTGTTTAGGAGTCCTGGTTCTGACACTGCTCCTGTTTGAGTTGAGAACTGAAGAAAAAGCTGCCACCAGCCACAAGGAGCATTTGCCTACAGACACTGAAGCTGACTTGCCAACACACACCCAAATCAATCAAATAACGTCCCAGTTCCCAGTTCAACTAGTGCAGTTCACAGCCCTTTATAAGGGTGAAAAAGGGGGAGGGATGTCAGACTCCAGTCTAGAGATCAATAACGAAGAAAATCATACATTTGGCAGAAAGACCAACCTGTTTGTCAGCAGCAGCAGCCTGCACAATTAAAACAGCGTTGGGTTACAAGTCATTGCTGTTCGTCATCTTGGCAAAGAACTCGCTTTGGCTTTACCTCCTTCATCCATGAGGAAAAACAATCATGGAATTATGGAAAAATGGGAAATACCTTGTAGAAAATATAAGAATGAAAACAAGCTTTTCAAGAAACACGGTAAATTAAACTGTTGTCAAAGGTGAAATATTTGTTTCCTGGTAATAGGGAGACATAGAAAAGGCAGAGTTACTGAAAGACTTCTTTGCATCAGTCTTCACTGACAAGACCAGTCCTCAGGGATCTCTGACCCAGGAGATAAGGGTAAAGGAATCTTGAAAGGAAGACCTTCTCTTGGTCAAGGACTGGGTTAGAGAACACCTAGGCAAACTGGACACTCTCATGTCATTTGCTTTCTTCAAAAATGGCAAGAAGGAGGACCCAGGGAACTACCAGCCAGTCAGCCTCACCACAATACCTGGAAAGATGGAGTGCCACACTCTGGAGACAATCTCTATCCATACGGAGGCCAAGAAGGTCCTCAGTGCTAGTCAGCATGGTTTCACTACAGGTAAATCATGTTTGACAACCTGATTTCTGTCTACAATGAAACAACTATCAGGATGGATGAGGGGAGAGAAGTGGGTATTGTCTACCTTAAATTTAGCAAGACTTTTGACACTGTCTCTCATGACATCCTCATAGGCAAAATTGGGAAGTGTGGACTGGATGAGTGGACAGTCAGGTGGATTGAGAACTGGCTCAACAGCACATTCCAGAGGGTCATAATCAGTGGCAGAGGGTCTAGTTGGAGGTCTGTCACTAATGGTATCCCCCAAGGTTCAATACTGGGCCCAGTATTGTTTAATTTATCCATCAATGACTTGGATGAGGAAATGGATGCCTCCTCAGCAAGTTCAGTGATGAAACAAAGCTGGGATGAGTGGCCAATACTCCAGAGTGCTGTGCAGCCCTTCAGAGGGACCTTGATAGGTAAGAGAGATGGGCAGAGAAGAACCTTCTGAAATTCAATAAAAGCAAATGCAGGGTTCTGCACCTGAGGAAGAATGACCCCTTGTACCAGGACAGGTTGGGGACTGACCTGCTGGAAAGCAGCTCTGCGAAGAAGGACCTGGGGGTCCTGGTGGACAACAAGCTGGCCCTGAGCCAGTGTGTCCTTGTGGCCAAGAAGGCCAGTGGTATCCTGGGGTGCAATAGGAAGAACACTGCTAGAAGAGAGGTGGTCCTGCCCCTAGACCCAGCCCTGATGAGGGCACATTTGGAGTGCTGTGTGCAGTTCTAGGCTCCTTAGTACAAGAGAGACAAGAAGCTCCTAGAGCAGGTCCAGTATCAGGCTACGAAGATGATTTGAGGACTGGAGCATCTGTCTTATAAGGAAAGGCTGAGAGAGTTGGGCCTGTTCAGTCTCAAGAAGAGACAACTGAGAGGGAACCTCATCCATGTATAGAAGCATCTGAGGGAGGGGGTCTCAAGAGGACGGAGCCAGGGTCTTCTTGGTGGTGCCAAGCAATAAAACAAGGCAGAAACCAATGCACAGGAAGTTCCACCTGAATATAAGGAAGAACTTCTTTACTGTGTGGGAGACTATGCACTGCAATAGGTTTTGGAGTCTCCCTCGCTGGAAATATTCAAGAACAATCTAGACACAATCCTGTACAATCTGCTCTAGGATGACTCTGCTTCAGCAGGGAGGTTGGACCAAATGACCACTGTGGTCCCTTCCAACCTAACCCTTTCCATGCTTCAGGTTGAGCAGGAAGGTGCTGTGGGGCACAGACTTGACTTTCTAGCTAAGTCTCAGCACTCAGTGTAAGATGACACAGCTGCTGCCTGCCCAAATCTGAGGACCAGGTTCCTGTCTGCTGTGCAGTGCATGCCACATGTAAGCTCTGTCCCCTTCCCACATAAGCTACACCATTATAGGGGTCTTGTTGAAGAAAAGACTTTCTCTCTTGAGCCACATTCCAGGTTCCCTCAAGGTCCACAACAAGGAAGAGTTTAGTTATTTATATTCTGCCTAAGTAGTTCATCAGGTAGCTCTTCACATTAGCTCATTTAGTCACTTTTTCCAATGTTAATCGAGCACCTTTGATCAGGAAAGCCCCCCGAAGTCTCATCACAAATGCACACACATGCACAGGAACAAGTACAACCTTTCTTGAACGCTAAAAGTTACAGCTTATTATAGAAGAGCCTGCTTGACAAAGGAAAGACAATATCTACTATGACACTGAAAAATTAAGATGGGTAACAGCCAATGAAGGAATTAAACTTCTTTCATAAGCTGTTCCACCTTTTCCAAGCACTAGGAAGAACGCATAGCAGGGCTGGTGCTGCAGCAGTGTCAGTGAGAAGAAAGCTTGACTTTGTACCTGTTCATCCAAAAGTAACGCTAGTTAGCAAGCCTTTGTGGTCCCAGCAAAAGGGACACTGTGTTCTTACATACAATATTATTTTAAAATGCAACAACTTTATTTTGAAGTCAAGCTCATTTAAATTTGTCATGAAAAATGCAGTATTTCTTGTTCAGGCAGTCCTTCTCTGAAGTTTTTTTTCTCTACTCTGTCTCAGGAGGAGGAGGGGGCTTCAGTGCCACACCTGCCCCTGGTCCAGGGCCGGGGGAGGAGGGGGCCCTGGCCCACTTGGGGCCTGCCGCCTCTCCTACAAAGCTACTCATTTCACCTGTGCAACAACCTTCTCTTCCGATTTCTTAAATATGTAATTGGCAAAGGCACTACTAAAACTTTTGATTGGCTTTTTCTCCAGAAATCCACCTGGAGAAAACCATTTTCAGTCCCAGAGGAGGCTGGGGACAAAGCCATGACAAAGTTTAAAGTCACAATACACTTCTCTAAATGCAAATATGTATTTTAAACTGACCTGTGGTCAAAACCCTGAGAAACAATGCATGGGTTGTGAGAAGCTTTTTCAGACAAAAAAGGATCACTTCTATTGCCACTGAAAAGGTTATTTTTACATGATTAATAAGGAATTGAAAAAAAATCAAGAAGGGACACAAAATAAGAAAGAATTGACCTAATCCTATTAAAATCAGGTATGTTGCAGTGTACAGAGCAGAGAGATTTTCAGAAACCCATTCACTTGGGCTTTTGAATATACCTTGCCTCTTGTGATCTGATTATAAAAACCACCAAAAGATAAATACAAATTATTCCTAAATACCAGTGATGGACTCCATTCTCTGTACTTAACGCATCAAAAGTGTTTTCTCATTTTCATAGAACAGAATAGGACTTACAGGGAGAATCACCAAAAGTGATGTCTCTTTACTACTCACTCACCCATTTCAGCTTCTTACAAATCCCTTTTGAAAGCAACAGGATGAAGAAGAGATTAGCCTGACATTTTCCTACAGCAGCTCAATGTCTACTGTGGAGAAATATGCTTTTTCCTCATGCATCTTTCCCAGCCTCCCAGCTGATGGCCTACTGAGCTAGTGGGTTTCATGGTGATAATTAATCTTCTCCCATTTCAATCACAGATATATCACTGCAGAAAAACTAAAAACCAGGAAATGCTTTTTCTGTTATCACTTTTCCATTTGAGCAATTGCTGCCACAGAACTGATGTGACACAAAGTGAAACAGATGGGACAATCCTCATTATGTTGTGGTGTCATCTATAGAAAATGAGCAAGCCTACATCCTGGGGAAGGAATCCAGTGAGTTGGAATTACCAAAATGGTAAAGTGGATTCTCACATCAAACTTAATAATTAAGACTTTTGACTGCCTTTTGCACAGGCTGTCCATATTCTGTCTGCCCTTCCTACCAAAATATCCCACCCCACAGGCAAAATCACTCTATTAGTTTTTTTGTAGCAGTGGCAAAAAGGGCAGAGAAGACACAGACCTCAGAAAACAAACCATCAACAAATAAAGACTGTATGCATCAGTCCTACACCCCTCTAATAGGTATCTACATGTCTGCAAGGAACAGTTTATAACTGATATAAGTCAGCAGAAACCCAATTTCTCAGCAGATACTAGGAATTTCCTCTTCAGCAGTGCTGAGCACCTGCAATTCCTACAAAAAGCATTGGTTGCTGCAGGCATTCAGTGTTTGCCATACTCAGAATTCAGGTTTCCTCCTTTCAAGTGGTTTGGTTTGTATGGGTTTTTTTCATTATGCTTAATAATAACGCTGAGATAAATAGCTCAGTGGGGTAAAATATGGCACCCATCAACAATTCATATAAAAGAGTTATATCTAAATAAAGAATGCAAGTATTTGGGAAGAGACTGCAACAATATGAAGATGCATTTCTTCCAAATACATAGCATAACAATGGAAACAAAGTGCACCCAATATTTTATTTCAGCTTAGATGAAAAACCTCATATAAAGCACTGTTGATTGTATTTCCTATTCTGCTCATTATATTCACCATTCCAGAGATTTATTGTTTAAACTGCAGAAACTCTAGAACACTTGAATATGACTTACACCAAAATAAGCTGGCATCAGAAATCTTACAGGCCCATGCAACACCTGAAAAAGTCTTTTGTCCCACTCAACAAGCTGTACTTCTTTTTTTTTCCTCTCTCCTTCTTAAAAAGCATAGAGATTTCCAAAACAACAGCAATGATATATGGCCAGATATACCTTGAGATATAATGCTCTGGACATTGTTATGCTACAAAAGTATGTCCTCATTTTTCTACACTTCTAGACTCATGACTTAATCTGTACCATCTGGGAAATACCACTGTAAATACTGCATCTAAACACCTATGCTTCTACGAAATTAAAAGATCCCAATTGTCATGTACAGCAATTTACCTGAGCAGGTTACTGGTGGTTTCAAAACATGATTACCATTGCCAGTGCAATAGCTCTGTTTCCTTCCTGACTTTGGAAAACTGCCCAAGTGGCATTGGAAAAGGCTGCCCAGGGATGTGGTAGAATCACTGTCATCACTATCTCTGGAAGTGTTCAAAAGGTATGTGAATCTGGCATTTGGGGACATGGCTTAATGGTGAAAATGGTGGTGCTAGGATAATGGTGATCTTGATGATCTTTGAGGTCTTCTCCAACCTTAAAGATTCTATGATTCTATGACTCTGGGTAAAATCCAGTGTTTTAGTTTCCAGAGTAGCAAACTTCACTTTTTTCCCTACTTAAATACTGAATTCATACAAAATCACAACCTCTATAGTTCGAAATCAATAATAAAACACCAAGGTAGTGTAACAAGCTAAAAACAGTATCTAAGTTTAAAGAAGAGTAGGTAAGTTAGGGAGAAACAGAAATAAAAGACTCTACTTACTTGTCCAATACTCAGAAGAGGGAGAAAAGCCTTCAATTTTTCCCCTCAGGCAGACCCTGAGAGTTCCTAAAGCTATACACTCTTGTTAAAGAGTAACAACACTTAGAAAACTACAGAGAAGCCATAAGCAGAGAACAGACCAAGCACAAATAGCATAAAAAGTACACTAAGCATTTTAGTATACAATGACAAAATATAAAGAACATTTAAATCTCTACAAGCAGAATCCTGGTGCAGAACAGGTATTTCTTTAATGCTTTTCTTTATTTTACAAGAATCAGAAAATGGGTTCACTATTGCTGATTTAGGAGAACAGGTTACATGTGGGAACAATTATGCAAATTGGATTTAACACATGTGCAGCAGCAGAAAGACATAAGCAATCCTCAAAAGAGGGGACTTTTCCCCATGATTAATTTCTATAAGATTGCAAACCCAAATCCTCTGCAGCATGTGCACCCCAAAGCATTACTTACTTGTCACATTTTGTTTTAGGCTGTCACTGCTATGGTTCATGTGTCTCTCACACTAACAAGATGACAGAAATTGAGGACGGGTATGATAAGAATAATACGTTTCTTCCCAACTGTGCCTTCTGTCGTTTGGCTATTCTCTGTAGCCTAATTCATATTCTGATCAGAGAAGTGGTAGCTGAAAATCAGGGGTTTTTTATTAACACATGTACTTCAAAAGGTGCTCCTGTTCATGCATACACACACACACACACACACACAGATTGTTCTCCCCAGCCCTCATTTCCCAGGGACACTCCACAGCTGAGCTGCAATGTCTAATCATGCTGCAGAAGATGACTGGTTTAGGCATGATTTTAAAGATCACTTTATCAAAAGCTCTTTGCAAGGTGTATCTTTTGCGTGTAAAACATTGGCACAAATGTTAAAAGAGCTATCAAGTAAATCATGTACAACAAACCCCATCTTTTTATCCAACATTGGAAAAAAGAATTAGAGCTTGTTTCCTACTGGGTATGACATCTCTTTGTTTGTTTGTTTTTGCCTTTGTATTTCTGTGGTTGTGTGTGCATAACAACACAGGCCTGTACCTTGGAAGACACATACTTGCATAGTGTGTGCTTAGGCACTTCTTAAACAGAAGTTTATTCTTACATCAAATGCGTAACATATACTCACAAAGAGGTATTAAACCCTGCTAAAGGCATGCAGATATTCAGACTGTGATAATTACCTAGGACTGCCAGCCAGAAACCAGGGTCCCAGTAGGCAGAGAGAGCACAGAACAGTAACTCCTGTCCTGAAGAACTTTCCACCCTAGGGCAGAACTTTCCACCCTAGGGCAGTTTGGAGAAGACATGCCGAGGCAGGAGGCATAAGACAACTACAACTGTAAACAGCATGGAAAATAGAATTACTGAGTAGGGAAAATTGAGTCAGTTCTCAGGTCAAGGCCAAAGGCTAAAGTCAAAATTGTTACTGTGCCATCCTCCCATTCAGAATTCTAATATTCACAATGTAATTAAACCAATATTGAAAAAATATTGACAAGTGTGTAAGGGTTACCTGCCTTACCAGCTACATACTTTTATAGGCAGTAAGACTGAAAGCTCTGAACATCTATGGATTCCTGCCAAAACGACCAGCAGCTGGTTCTAGCTTCACACAACCAATACGAAATCTATTGTTATTTTAGATTTCCAGGTTTCCTCCTTCACCTAATACTAATTTAATGCGGGTTTCAGCACATATATCACTGCTGGAAATTGCTCCATGGCTTATTTAAGCACTACGTATCACCATTATACTACATCATTTGAGATGCAACAAAGATTGGTTGATACATTCAGCAGCAGAATTACTCATTTCTGAGCTATTTGTTTCGAAGAGCCTCAACCAGTCAAACTGCAAATATACGAGGTTTAGAGATCAGAGCAAACCACAGTAACACATGCTTTTTGAAGTTTATTGCAGTTTTTGCTAAGTAATCATTTAGATAGTATCAGGTGTGCTTCGACTGCGTTGCATTGGATTTTGCCCACAAAAAAAAAAAAGACATCAGCAGTAAAATGATTCTACTGACAGAAACTGTACAGTGCAGCAGCATTCATAACTGGAAATTCATTTTTTATATGTATCATATTGAAGTGAGCTCAAAATGCAGTCAAGGCTATAGTAGCTTCTTTTTCTTTAAAAAACAAATTGGAAGGAAGTCTCTGATGGTCTGTTCTTAATTGTTAGAAATGTCTTTCACTTGTATTGATGACATACCTTCTGGGTATACCACGTACTCTCTTTATTCATCCCTCAATCTTTATGCTGCCTCCAAAAAAAAAGTGCTAAGGCATGAAGCAACACTGAGAAGTGGATCAGGGCTCTGATTCGGTTTTTAGGAACCACAGAGGACAAAGGGTCCCTGAGTCACCTCACAGTGTAGCCACAAAAGTAGCTTCTGTGGTACATCTGGAACAGCAAAGAAAAACAGTATATGGGAACATGGGTACATGGGAAAGAAAAAAAAAAATTATGCTTCTCATGCTGATACTGTGAGGACCAAGGCTATGGGAAGAACTGGTGGAGAGCAGTCACAAAACCACAAAAATCCTTTAAACAAAGTTTCAACTGCTGTCTCTGGATCTGCAGTCAAAAGGGAGGATATCTTCCAGGTGGACACACCAGTATTTCACATTGCTAGCTTTCAAAAACCTTCATGACATTTGCTTGGTTTGTTAGTAAAGCCCTGGACCTCCCATATAACTGAAAATTCAAGGAAATACATAATTACATCTAGGTTTTAGAATTACCTGCTATGTCATAAAAATTCTTTTGCTGACTAAAGTGTGTGTTAGCACAGACAACTGAAAGCAAGGATGAAATATTTTTGCTCTTTGTACATATATTTACATATACACATATACTCCACCAACTCAACAAATTCCAACTTGAGTCAGTTGGATCAAAGCAAAAAACAAAGCAGAAAGCTCCTAACATCCAGAAAGAACAGCTCAAACCAGTTATTTTGCTTAAAGTCACCACCACCTAGACCAAATCTACTATTGGGATGAGGTAAGTTAACAGAGGGGAACATGAGAACTTTCAAATATTCTAAGACCATGAAAACAATATAGAAATACTTTCAGTATTTTCAAGGAACCGAGGTGAAAGAGAGGAAGACTGCAATGTTTGCTAACGAATATCATAGGCTTCTCTGTACATCTGACTATTATCAAGGTGGCTGCTAAATGTATGCTATGGATTTACCCTTTGGTACTCCAGCAGACAACAGATGGAGATTGTACATAAGATAAATATCACTAACTAATCTAAGCACAAAGGGCTATTGACATTTTTTATTTATTCATTTTATTTACTTAGAAAAGTACAAGCAGAAAGGATTTAAACTATTGCTGATTTGTTCAGGTTCAATGGGAGGCTATCAGTCAAATTAGATTCTAGTGGGTGGAAGGGATGGAAAAAAGGTATGCAAGAAAACTTGCATCACTGGTATTAGCTCAAAGGGCAGCAGCTAGTTTGCTGGAAACTGCACCCCTTCTCAGTAGCTGTTTTTATTGAGAGTAATATGCTCTCAGGCACTTGGTGTGACTCATGGGGTAGTCCAGTGCAGAGCCAGGAGTTGGACTTCAGTGACTCTGGTAGGTCCTTTCCAGATCAGGATATTCTGTGATTCTGTGAATATCATCTCAGTGCAACCTTACTCATGGGCCTGGGTTCTGACACACTAAATGTTTCATAAATCCAGAACCAAAATTTGAAGTCCCCCACACTCATCTCGAAACTGATGATAATACTTTAAAGTACAAAACTGCTTTGATGTCTTGTAGTCATAATTTTTGGGGTCACTCATACTTTTAGATAATTTCAAAAGGAGATCAAGAGTAGATGCAAGAGTACAGTACAAAACTCATGAAGATTTTCTGATTATCTAGAAAAAGACTCAAGAGGGCTTTTTCCCCTCAAATCTACTCTCCTTTTCTGTGTCTTTCTCCCGTTTTCACCCCACCCTCCACAGCTTGCTTAAACTTAACTTTAAACCAGAATTTTTCATATTGTCCAATGCCTGAAGTACAGCACTGTTCTACTTTCCTCTCACTTTGTCTTATATCAGTGGTTTGTTTTTTCTTGTATTCAGTCTCATGTGGCTGTCCATCCTACCTCCTCTTTCTGAATCCCTATTTCCTTCTTTCCTTACTGTGTTTTCAGCCAATTTTCTTTAGATGAGAATGGGAATTTAAGTCCTATTTACTCTCCATATGTTTGCACATTGACTTTCTTTACCCAAGTGTTGATCAATAAAAATGGCTTAGAACAAAGATTTTGCAACCGAGGTTTGTGGTTTTGTCAGATAAAACTCTTCTTGCTTATAAGAGCCATTTTGAAAGTTTCCACCACTTCAGCCCTGCAAGGTGCTGCTCACTCTCAGCTGGATCCCAGAAAGCATGGAGTTCTCTGATCTGAAAGTATTTAGGCATTTAGGTTATGTCTGATGGAGCACAGGAACTACCCCATTGATTTAAATAGTACTACTCGCAAGTTTAAAGCTCAGCATGTGCTTCAGTACTTTGCCTGGCTGAGGCCAGAGGGCTCAGGCTCCCAGAGCTTCAATACCAGCACTACCAACAAATGGCACAAGATAGAACATCCTGATGAGAAGATGATCAAGTGATTTTTAATCCAATTGTGCAGCTTTGTGCAGCATCTCTGCAATGAAGAAGGTGTTTTTGCTTGCTTTCCATGCATATCCAACACTAAAAAGAGAGTTTCACGATGCTCTGTAGAGCATAAAGACAAACCTGAGATGATGTACAGCACTGTAAGGTTTTATTGACACTCATTTAAGATGATCTACGTAAGTCACTCTTAGAATTTCAACCTTCCCGAAGTCATGCTAATAAAATGTTTATGTTACACCATCATCTATCTACTTTCTGTTGTACCTCCACATGCATACACACACATTATATATCTTCAATTATGGTAAAACTAATTAGACAATAAATCACAGTTCAGGCTATACGTCGTTTGTTCAGACATCCAAGTTAAATTTACATACTAATGGTTGTGTATTTGCCTTTAATAGATGCACTATTAGAAAGTAAACATAACAAATGAATAACCATTTTAGCATTGCGTTACCTAATCTTGATGAAAAATAACTGAAAATGTAGCAACCAGTGAATCCATTTACTTTTTATTGGGAAATAAAGCTAATCACAGTATAAGGAGATAAACATAAATTATATGGAGTAGCATACTAATGATGGATCAGACAGACCCACCCTGTGCAGTGAATGTAGTAAGATCAAACTGGTTGAGATGGATGGCATAGACATTAGATGCTCTCCTTCTCAAGCATGGAATAAAGGATATACACTGAGGTGGTTTAATTTGCAAAAGTTTCCCCTTGGATCTGACAGTCCATTTTATTTGCAGCATCTTCTAAAGCTTCAGGACAAGCTCTATGTCTCCCAGCAACAATCGGGTATGTGCACAGGAAAGATGCACAGGGATGATGACTGTTTCAGAGAACTGAAAAGTGCACAGTAAGGTAGAAAAGCTGGACTGTCTAATGGTGTAAATAAGAGGGCTCACATATATAGCAAATAGTGCAAACAGAGTTACTGGATAAATCCTTTGTCATTAAAATAGGAGCTTAATTCCTACAGTACACTGAGCAAGGAGTAAGGAATGCCCAGCCTTTGCTCTCTTGCACAGGAGAAAGAGGAGACCTGCTTTGACTTCCTTTCTGGTATAATGAATTGCTACTTTCCACACAACTACATCTCCCTGATGATATACTTTTTCTCATCTCTGCTAACCTCGACTGTTCACTTCTCAAAGCAGAGAGACTCTCCTACATTGGGCCACATACACCATTCTGGCTGCAGCTGTGCAGGAGGTGAGCAGTGTCAATTCAAGTTGTTTGTAAATTTTCCTCACTCCACTGCCAAAAGTTACTAGCCCCTCAGGTCTCCTAGCAGGGCTGGTCTAGAAGCTCTGTTTATTCTGGCACCATTAGAATAATCCTGGTCAGAAAGTCTATTATTTTGAGTATGAAGGAACTGAGTTTGGAGAGACGGAATATGCCAGCAGATACAAGGAAGGAGCAGCCCCTGAAGATGATGGAGGAAGGGAGTAAAAAGCAGGCCATGCTTGGCTCACTACAGATATTGCACAAATGAGGAAAAGAAGACAGCAACTCCCATAATCTCACAGGGGGAGTCTGTAGTTTTCCTAGGAATCTGATCCAGATTCCCTCTGTACCAGTGCTTCTCCCATAACAGCCATAAACATGATTCTGCTTGACCTCAGTCCAGGCCACAAGGCCCATCTGCAAGAGAAATAAATAACTATTTAAAACAACAGCAGCCACAGACACCAGCAGCATCAAATGGAAGTGACTTTGTGAGGAGAGAACACCACTGACATGATGTGCTGCTTGCTCATTAGAGCAGCAAAGTGATGGAGGTTCCAGGAACCATCCTGCCACCAGAGACCATTCACCTTAATCAACACCTCTGGCCACACCAGACTCCATCTCAACTGTGGGCACCTCCCTTCCCTAAATGTCATTTCATTTCTGTACCGTTTCTTGAGAGTTGTCAGCCCACGGACACATCTATTTTTTGCAAGAATGCTGGCTCAGGATGAACCGGAAAGCGATGACATGGAACAGCGCTCAGAGCCCTGACAAACAGATGTAGCACAGCGCACGAGATTGGAACCAAAGCATTTGTTTTATTACATTATGCCTTGCAGGTTCTTAGTCCTTCCTGTCCATCCTCAGCCTTTCATTTCACAGCCTGAGCAGAAGCCCTACACAAGTGATTGAAGGCAAGGTACCAGCCTCTGATCCCCCACACTGCTGTGACTTGTGTCAAATTATAGCTAGAGCAATTTGCTAATCCAAATCCATGCAATAATCTGATCTGTGGGGAGAAGCCCTCTAACACTGCTGTGCTGAGTGGCCACAGTGGTACAAGCACTGTCAGCTTTTCCCAGCAGCTTTTTGACCTAGTGAAGCCTGCACACATATAATGAGCAACTGATGACACAGGGAAAAGTCTGACACATTTAGGCTGTTAAAGGACACAGAATATGTACTTAAAGTCCCAAGAAAATACTCCAATTAAATTCAGGTTTTGAGCAGGAGTATATTTAGCCCAGCTAAAGGTTACTGCTACGCAGTGTGGACTTCATGCATTTGAAGAATGTTTTAGTGAACAGAAAGAAAAGTATTTATGTTGCTGGATCATTTTCATATTATAAGAAAGGGTGGAGGCAGTACCCAAAGGTTCAGAGGTCTATCTCAGTTAAGCACATAAAGGATGGACATTTATCCAGACCTTCTGAGTCTACGGGATTAAATTTGTGTCATGAAAGGCTCTCAGAGCACCTGGTCTGTCTTTGTTCAGTTCAGTGAGGCTGAAAAGTACTGCACGGCTTTGCATGCAGAAAATCTAACACTTTTAAAGTATCCATTGAGATTTCTTACAACATCAACAGTGGAAGACAGGCTAAAAGTTTTCTTTCAAATATGATATGAATAAACCATGTGATTAATTAATTATGACTCTTTAGAAAGTAGACAGGTGCAGAAGATCTGCTAACTTGTTTTTACACCATACCTGAAAAATAACATGGAGCAGAACAAAAAACTTATGGTACCATCATGGAGTATTGAATTGCATTTTCATTCGAAGGGTCAATAACCCTTTAAAAAGCAGTGCCAGTGTGTACCAGAAGCGTGTACAGTACTGAGCTTGAAAAAGCTCAGAGTAAGATACCAGAAGAAAGTAGGACACAGACTTCCTTTTAAACAAAAACCCAAGTTTGCTTCTAGTCCCTTTTATTCAGATACAGCATTGAAAAATCTATGCTAAGAGTTGGGGAGAATTAGTCTACCAAAACTGAAGATGAAACATCCAAGTCGGGTGTGTGCATATATGTATTAAAAGGGAAAGGGAAAAAAAAAAGAATAAAAATGAAAGAAAAATGAAATTTTTAAAAAAATAAAAAGTCCATAGGAAGTCATTGATACTAGAGCAAAAATCTGTTTCTAAAACACTGGCCATATCCTTTTCTTTAGAAGAGAGAAGGAAAAAATTGAAAATAATTCATTTTTCCACCTCTGCTGCCCCACTCACATACCCCTCATTCTCCAAGTCTATATACTTTTCCCTGGCCTATTTCTTGGGGTACAACAGCTACCAACACACTGATGTAATAAAGCAGTAGGTAATGGCCTGGCAGTATTACTCTAGTATTTCCCTTTGGTTCAAGTTAGAGCACACTGGCAGATGGCAATTTCTCTTCCTCAAAGTCCCCCACCTATGGCACCATACCTTCTGGTTCATATTATTACTTCAAAGTGTATTTCAGCCAGCAAGCCTCAACTTCATGATTCCCTACAACATCAGTTCTGGGTTGTAGAACTTTTCTCCTTGTTCTAAGCTGAGCCAATGCCAGCTGAAACCAACACTGTTCAGCAACAAGAAATGCTCAAAGACCCACCAAGACCTTGTCATCACTCTTCTATTGATGACATAGATACCCAGAAAGCTACACAAACCCACCTGCTCCTGGTGACTCCTGCTCAGCTAATGCTACCAACAGCATCAATTAAAAAAAAAAAAAAAATAAAAAAAATTGCCTTTTAGCTTCCTAGAAACCATGTCCTTCCCTCTGAGCCTATCCACATTAACCTGTGCCTCCGGCATCTTCAGATTGACTCACTACACCTGACTTACCTGAAGCTGAACATGAAGACTACATGCAACTTAAAAGAAATCAGACATCCAACCCCCTCTCAGAGACCACATTGCAATCTATAAACTGAGCCACAACCTCAGGAGCAAAGCCAGTGAGAATGACAAGAGCTGAAAAGGAGATCTGAACATTCATTATTGAAAAGAATAAACATTCTGTAAGAGGTCAAGGAAACCTACAAGCAGATCTACCTTTAGGAACAGTGGCAAACAACTGTCTTCTTTCTGTAATTGATAATAAACTACAAGCTGAATACTCTAATGCCAGCTATCCCCAATGAAAATAAAAAATAAAAAATAAAACCAAACCAAACCAAACAAAACAACTGATCAACCAAAAAAAATCCCCAAACTCTTGCCCAAAACAAAAAACTCCAACCAAAAAAACTGAAACCCATGCACCAAACCTATCTCAAACACTATTTTGACTATACCAGAGAAGATGTGGGGGAATTGCCATGAAAAAAAAAATAAAAGGACACTGCTACTGATTCAATGTGGATACTACTCCAACATCACCTAAGTGCTACACTGTTGATTTTCCCTTTTATATTTTCAATTCTTAAAAGAACATTATCAATTTTCAATTTTTAAAAGAACATAATCAAGAAAACAAGTAAAATGGTCAAAGACGACAGCAGCAAAAAGTATTTTGCTGCTTTAGCACTTCAGACTTCACCAAGCATCCACACAGCTACATCAGCTCAACTCTCCCAAAGACCAGCTGATGACACCTGACTTGAACTTTCCCATGCTCATGCTGAAGAGTATTATGGACGTAGCAATTCCACTCAATCCAGTTATGCCTGATTGCTTTGTAAGTACAGAAAAGTAAGATGAGGTCGTTAACTAAAAAATCACCCCACTAGAGGAGTTACAAAACAAATACAAGCTCAGCCTGCACTCTCCCCACCAATCGCCTGGAGAAAAGAGCTGACATCTTGGAAATGGTGACACATTCACAAAGCATTTTGCCAAAGTTTAACACTGAGTTCAATGAATGTAGAGTGAAAACAATGGGGAAAAATTGGAAATGTGTTATGATCTTTGAATGGTCTTCATCAGACACATATTTATAATGAAACAGAATTCCTGAGACACAGCTCAAGAACATAACCAAATAAGACACAGGTCTAAATCAAACCCTGTTCTGAATATATTTAGAAGTTAAATATGTGCTTAAGCATTACTCATACCAGGGATGTTCACTAGGTATCAGCAGGAACTTACAATATTATCTGGTTGAAAAAAATGTTATCATCAAAAGCTGGATTTTATTGCAGTATATCAGAGAATCATGATAGCTGTAAAGCTGTTTTGCTTTGAAACCTAATCAGTTAATGGCACAGAATTTTAATTATGTGATATTCTCTAGGGACACACATACTTCTAATTGACAGTAAATGATTATCACATATTTATTATTTTACCTGGAACTTTATTTTTTGCCAAATGTGAGGCCCAATAAATTGTTTCAGGAAGCGTTCATCTTCACTCCAGAACAGTCGGATGTCAGGGATATCATACAGGATCATGGCCAGCCTCTCCAAACCCAAGCCAAACGCCCAGCCAATTTTATCCCGAGCACCAGCTGCAATACACAAACAAACAAGATAAAACTTCAAGAGCTTAAGTTCACAACATGGAAAATTACTGATTAAATGTTCACCTAAGAGGAAAAAAAAAGGGGAAGTGACAAGACAGAAAATCCTACAACGCTGAATGAAAGATCTAAAGGCTACAGGAGAGATCCTACATCCATCAAAAACTGCAGCAAGACTGAGCACATCACTATGTCCAGGAACCAAGAGTTGTAATATAGCAAAGCCACAGCCATGGCAATTTGTATCCAAAGTATCAGACAGGCTAGAGAAATGCTACATAACACTATACACCACTTCCCTTTACTATCCTTAGAGCTGAGCATTTCTACACTTGACTCACTTGTGTTTAATAACAGACACATGAATTTCCTGTTCAGAAAATTTTGTTTGGTCTGACAGACCAAGTCATGCCCGTGCAGCACTAACATCATTACCAGCATTTCAAAGGATCATAATTGCCTCTTTTGAGGCTTCTGGAAGAAACAGAGCAACAGGATGTGAGGCACCGTCGCATTAGCATTACACCTCCAACTGGGGAACTCCTGAGCTGCTGCTCCTGGGAAAAGCCACTGCTCTCACATACACAATTCTCTTTTATGCAGCACCAAATATGAAAAGATGAGAATATTTAATAAAGAAGAACTGTACAGATATTAATGATGCAACATTCCTTTCAGGAAAGTAAATATTCATACCTTCCTTCATTTACAGGGCAGGAGCACTGAGCCATTAAACAGGGATTTTTTCAACACCAGGAACTAACTCTATGTTTAGCCATCGTCCTACTGATTTTGAAATAAGCTGGGAGCCCAGAAGACCTGGCAAAGGCTCAGAGCTTTTAAAAAATTAAACAAATGCCTAAATAAACACACTTACGCTGAAAGGACGTGTGCACATGTGACAGAACTGACTCCTTGCCATCAGCACCGGTAGTGTGCTCCCGAGTCATCCTGCAGCTATGCATCTAGACGGGGGCTACACCAGACCTCCCCCTCCCTGCCACCCAGTATTAATTTAATCTAATTTTTTTTGAAACCTTGAGCTTGGCAGCTTCCCCACCATCATGGAGGAGGCTGGAAGCAGAAGTCTACTTTCTGACCCCTGTCTCTGCTATCAGAAAGGAGACGGCTCCTGTTATTTGGGCGCTGCTGACATCCTGATGTATGCTGTCATGTTCAATGCTGAGACTAAACAAGCCCAAGTCCTGTTTAAATAGAGGCAGGCATAACAAGCTTGGGAAAAGAGACACACTCATCACTTCAATTCTATTAATTTACTTGAACCTGCCTATTTTTCTGGAAAAACAAGTCCTCAGCAGAACCTCTCTGAGTCTCACCTGCAGCCTCAGCAGTATTGCACTGCCACAGGAATTTAGTTAACTTTGTAAAAGTACTTCACAGAGGAGTCTAGGTATTTTGCCTTGTCCCTTCTTGTGTGCTCATAAGGCAAGATTTTGCACTTTCTGACCTTTGTAAGCAGAAAGTTCGTCAACTGAATTGTAGAAGTCCTAAGAAACGGAGGACCAGGTGTGAACCCAAAGGGTATCTCATGGCAGAGCTACTCAAAACAATATGCTGAGATCAACCAATAGCCTTTGAGCTATTACATGAAGAACTGCAAAGCTTGCTACTGTTGATTGAGTTATTTTTAGAGAAGAAATAGTGATGCCACAGAATGTATTGAAATTTGTGTTTGGGCATGTTTTTGAGTTTTGAATTTAGGTGTAAAGCATAAACTGTCTCTTTTCCAAGCTGAAAGTACTATTTCTCTCCATATACGCGTATATTACAGTAATTACATTTTTATGGCTATGGAAAAGGGAAGATAATTCATTGCAACCATGTTGCTTCCCCAAATTTCCAGCTTGCCTTTCCTAGATCATTGGCTCCTGCCTCAGTGACAAAACTATTCATTTCAAAAGTGCCAGACTTTCACATAACATGGGTATTTCTGTAGGCTGATTAACATAATCCACCCCTTCTCCAGAGGTAAGGTAGAGTACCTGTAGCAATATCCATGAGGGTTCTGAATGGTCACTGCTTGATGTCAACAGAGGCATTAAACCTGAAACCTAAAGATGTCAGATTAGGCATCAGTGTTAATTAATTCACAGATGGTCATTTAAGTATTCATGATTGGGGCAGTGCTCCTCCTTCCCCACGTTACTGGTAATTACTGGTAATCATACCCTATTATTACTGGTAGATCAGACAGGTAAAAAAAAAGAATGTGACAGAAGATAAGCAGAGCAAGTGTATATTCTGATTAGCAGAGCTTTACACTTAAGACTTGTGCTTTTTTAAGACTTTGATATAAGAATGGTTTTCACTGTAATACTTTTTCCCCATCACAATATATACCTAATTGATTTGCTATGCACTTAATTCTGCAATGAACCTTTTGATTTTATATTGGCCTTTTTTTTTTTTTTTTAAGGAGGACTGGCATACATCACAGGTTTTTGCACTTTGGTCACTAGGTGTTTATTCATAGCTCAGATGACAATGCTCAGAGCTGCTAGCAGATAGAATTTTTTTGTCTGGTACAAACTTGTCTTTTGGATGATCCTTGTACAGTTACTAGCCCTCAGACCACAAACTTCTCAAGCATCCACAGTGAAAGCTGTGCCAGTGAAGAATTCCCTCTACTCAGAAAGAGGGAGGGGAAAAAAAAGAAAAGAAAAAGGAAAATTCAGATTATTAAAATTCCTCTTCAAATCAGAACCAGTACATCTCCACTACACTCTGAATCTCCAGTTATTTTGCCTCTGACCTCTTCTCCAACTTCCAATTTGTAAAGCTCCACATTAATGTAACATTGACCTAAAGCATCTGAAGAATGCTCGGGGGGCTCAACAAGACTAAAGCGTGCTTCTAAACATATTCCTGACTGGAAATGATCAAGTGGCTTAGAAATTAAACATGCAGGTAATCATCCCGTTCAGTGAGAGAGTAACCCAAAGCTTTTCCCAGCACAAATACATGTTTAAATGCACTAAATTTAGGTAAGTATTATGCAAAGAAGTCAAGTGAATGTGAATCAACGTGACAGAAAGAATGAACACAGAATAGCTTCAAATGTGACAAAAAAAACAGGTTGAGGTTCTGATGAGACCTGGCCAAAGCAGCAGATTCCAAGGACCTGGTGGGGCAATCATAGAATCACTGCTTGAAACAACACAGCCCAACAGATAAAGCCCTCCTCATATCCGATCTTTCCCCAACTGGCCCTCAAAGGTTTGTACACTGCCAGGCTCCTGCTGCCACCTGTGAAAAATCTGACTACCCACCAGAAGAAAATGGCTGGAAGCTTTGCTTGTCAGGTAGCCAAAGATGGAAGAGGAAAGAATGAACTGTCTTGAGTGGCTTCCCACAGTGGGGGCTGAGAAAGACCAAATCTGACCTCAAAAGGTTTGCATCGTCACAGCTATGTCTCACAGAGGAGCTCAACAGTCCTTATCTTCCTTGGTAAGTCATATCTATTAGTCCTGGTCTTAAGCTTCGAGCCTAGGTGAATCAGTTTACATGTAAATGTAGACCAGTTCAGCTGTTCTCCAAAAAGAAATGTTAAATGCACGTTAAATTTGATCACTTAGGATGGGAATCTTCCTAATTATTCACTAAGGCATACATAATGACCTGCTAGAATTTATGGATTATATCACCTAGAATTCTCAGAAACACCCACAGATAGAAACACCTTCTCAAGGAGTGTGAGGCAAGACATTCTGCCCTGCACAACAATTTTAAGATATATTTTGCCATGTTGTACTAGGAACAGGTTGACAAAAACCTTTTGGTTTACATTCCAGTCACAATGATTTTAATATCTATACTGGCTTTTTTAAAAGAATCTTTGCTACTTCTGTAAAACTGCCAGTAAAGAAATCTTTCTTTCAATAGAGCCTAAATTAGGTCTTCAATTTGTTATACTCAGCAGTTACTGAAAAGTGAAAGAAATTAAATTTTGATCTTGGATTGAGGCAAAGTCAGGAGCACACAATAGCCTGCATACAAGGTGTTCTTCGTAAAATGCACAAAAATTATTATACCCAAAGTGTGAGTAGCTGAAACCTGGGATGAGTTCCAGAAGCAAAGACCTGAATTTGATCTCCTTCTTTCAGTCCAAACTATGATTCTTGAAGGAGAAAATTCTGGAACCAAAATGGTGGGAAGAGGGGTGAACAGATTCTCAAGGACACAAAGACTACGCATCGTGTTTTACAAAACAGATCAGAACTTTAAACTGCATAGAAAGTAATGATAGATATAATGAATATGTGACTTGACACAAGACATCAGAAATTCTGGCAACAAATACCTATGCCCACATTCAAGCTCTATGTGATTAACCGACAGCTTATGAACAAGGCTTTGAAAAACAGCTTCTGCAAAATAAATATTTTTTATAAATAATAAATATTATAAATATTTATAAATAAATATCCTAGAGACTAGGAATGTGCATTCTACGTAAGTGACACAGCAATGAGGCATTGTCTACTCATTTTAAAAATAAGTCATTTTAAATTATTTTCTACTTCAGATATAATTCTTCTCATAATTCCTGTTTCGTTGGGAGTCAAAGGTTTTACATGAAAAAAAGTAATACTAAGGCATCAGTTTAATAGAGAAGAACTTCTGATAGTGCAAAGTCAGATGGCTGGGATGTTAAGCAACTGAGGCAAAAAGCTTATCAGAGTTTCCTCCCATCTTCTTATTGAAAGCAAAATTCAAAACTGTCATATTGTTCTCTTGTAACTCTGTTAAACTGATGCATTCAGGCTCCTGTGTGCAATTCAGTTTAAATTACATCCTAAAATGAGGACTTGGCTTTCAGACTATGCATGCTAAGAAAGCCAGTCCTCAAGAACTCAAGGAAAGAAGTAAACATTCAATTATGCCTATTCTGTGGAAAGAGAACTTATCTTTCTAAATCTCCTGTGTGGAATGATTTTCTAACAATAATAGTCACTTTGAGACTACAGCTATGTCTCCTGGGTCAGACTGATCTGTTCTGTTCTCTCCATTTGAAAACTAAGCAAAAGAATTTTAAAGGCTTTGAATAAGTTTTTAATAACTGTGTTTATTTTTGTTCTATAACCAAAAGAGTTGCCTACATACTAAAGGAACAGCCTGTTTAAAAAATTTCTACTCAGGGAAGCCATCCATTAGATTCTACCTCCTTCTACTATGTAATTAACATTCATTCTACCATTTTCCCAGTATTTCATCAGGCAAAATAGCTGGGAGAAAACCATTTCTGACAGGGATAAATGGATGACCAGAGCAGAAGAGGACAGGAAAACCAGATCAGCAAGAAGAGGAAAGAGTGAACCAAAACAACAGAAAGGAAGAACTTCCCCTATTTTTTCCCACATCAAAATCATACTTTTAGCTTCCAGTTCTTTTTATCTTTCTGCTTGTGAAGCCATAAATTCCTCAGTCCTCCTTCTTCGCTCCTTTCCATCTTCCTACCTTTGCCCGAGGCCATCTCTCCCATTCCCACAAGCCCTCCTAAATATTCAAACACAATAAAATCAGCGACAAAACCACCATTAAAAAAAATCTTACTTAAACCCTTGGATATTTTTTCAGAGTTCATAACCATACACAGCAATAACATTTACCATTCAGCCTTTCAAATTACGTAAGATAAAGCATCCAATTAACTCCCAAGAGCAATGCAAGACAGCAGTCATTAACTATAAACACTTTTATGGTATATGGCCTTCCTTTCCTCTGTACTTCTGCCTACGTAGCTGTTACAATGGCTTGTTTAGTTTTCAAGGTCTTTTCCTTTATCCCTGTCTCAAGACTGGACAATCTCCACAGATGACAGTTTGCTGTCCTAATTTATGTCACAGCAAAAAATGAATTGACTCCTTGAGTCATTAACCCTGGCTCTGCCTGCAGACTCCAGTACTGCTCTTTTCATTCTGTGTATGTAAAAGCAACCTCCAGCTCCTCTCTTAATGTTTTGTTCATTCAGGCAAAGTTGGATTTTGAGGGTTTAGGTCTTTTAAAATCTTTTAATACTGTTAAATCTCCCTAGACACTGGAGCCATGTAGATTTGAAAAAAATAACAGCTAGAAAGAAATACATGAGGGGCTGCCACTTGGCAGAAAGACCACATCTACAGTATAATGCAAGAATTCAATTATAAATCTCATTTTTTCAGGGGTATAAGTACAGCTGGACAAATTCACTTCATATATATTTATTGCCCCCAGATGCAACTTTCTTGGCAAAATTTCAACCAAGGTTGACTGTTTAATGTCTAACAAAACTATTTTTCCTTCCAGAACAACAGACAGAGCAAGGAACAAGAACACAAAGATCATCACAATGTGATACAGGCTTCAAGAGATTAAGACATTCTCGAAAGATACAGAGGCAGCAGTTTATCTATCATAGCACCGGATGCTCTTAGCATCTGTTTGATATTCCTCTTCAAGAATCAGAACAGCCAGAACACCTATAAATATATCAAAAGGTTAAAAAACACGTGCAGTTGATAGCAGCATGCTCTCACGGTTAATCTGAAAGCCTGACACAGCACAATAAATTCAACTTCTACAGGCAGGGACTGACACCACATTTTGTGTTTCTACAGCACCTACCATAAAGAAGACTTGGGCTTATGACTGGAGTTCCTTGGCTCTAAAATATATAAAAATAATAGACAGATAAAATTTATGACTTAACTCTTCTGCCACAAACTCATTCTAGGGAAGAAAGTCATGAAAAGCCTTATGATCATGTAGGCATCACTTTCCTTATAACTGGGGTTGGGATAATAGTCCTTCCTTTCCTAGAATGGTTTAGGTAAGACACGTAATAAATGTAAAGCATTGAATTTCAAAATCTCTCTGTCAATAGCTCTTCAGCATTCTGATGGTAAAGCTGTAAGAAGATTTCATACCGAAGTGCAGCATATCTATGCTCTGAACTCCAACAGAATCCTGCTACAGTCTTTCGTAACAGTTCTGACATGGTCCCAGGTACGTACAATTTATTTATTTATTTTTTAAAAATCACAACCTAAATGTATTCTGGAAAAATTTTGTTCATAAGTGTTACCCCCAGTTTTCCTTTTTTCTTACTAGAGGAACTACTCCATCAGCCCTGTGTTACAATAACTCAAAGGACATTTCTTACCTTTGCTCAGGAAGGGCTCTTCAAAGTATGACTGGCTTCCCAACCCATGCCTACTTATTGATCTCCCATCTGAAAAAATTAGACCATTGCACGTTTCAGGACAAAATCTTTCCCACCAATAGGTCTTATGCCATTGAATACAATGGATAAGATTTAAATATGTATTTATAGGCACTACCAAACAGGATTTGCAGACAATGCCACAAAGGGACCCTCTCATATTTCTCTTTGTATTGCTCCTGAGTGTACTGCTTCCAGTTGGCATTTGTCAACCTGGACACCTGCAAATACCTTTATCTACATCTATAACACAGCTATGGATGCTGAACTACAAAAATGTAGTCTGCTGGTACGTTTTGTACACAAGGCATGCATAAAAGGGGAATTACACAGCTATAGCACTAACAGAGACCTCAGGAGACTCAGCTCTGTGCCTCAGGAAAAGACATAGTGAGTCATGACCTGTTCTTCTGTCTGGGCCTAAAATCTCCTCCACTTCCACTCTCATGCTCAGGTTCTGAGGAACCTGAACTTACAAATTAGTTTCTTTAACTTGTAGTGCACTGCTTGACTTCTGTGTGGCCGCAACCCTTTGAACTGCATCACCAGGGAAAGAACTTGAGTTGCACCTAATCCTACGCCTGCTCAGTGGCACTTTGGAACTGCGGCACTGCCGCGTCCAGAGCTCTTCTGGGACAGGAACTGAAGGGTTCTACTCTGGGCAAACAGTTCTCACTCCTACTCCATTCATGTTCTGAAGTCAAACCCGGTCTTTTATAACTTGATGGCTATTTAAGATATTCTCCTTGAATTTGGGGAGGCTTCCAAGCAGGAACAGAGATATCATCAAGAAAATGCTGAGAAGCATAATTCTGGGGGATACTGTTGGCTACTTCACTACTACACATTTTTAAGAATCTAGTCTAAACCAGATCCTTCAGTTCTACTGTAAATGGGGAGGAAATATCACAAATAATTCTTCACTCTATAATAAGAAATGTACAAACATTTTTTGACATCAGATTAGATGAATTTGACCCTATGCATCCATTTCAGCTTCAAGTTTTATCATGAAACAAGCGTAACTGTACAATTACAAGGAAGATAACAGAAATCTTTCATCTCAGAGCAATCACCTCATACTAATCTCTTTAGGATTTCTTTCTCTGATTTCTTTCAATTAGGTTCCTCATTTCTAGCAACTTGTTTCATGATTTTGGAACTCATCTGACACAAATACAATGGAAATTATGTTTCAAGTACTTTCATCCTTATTTCCCCCCTCCTGCCTATAGCCACTTTAAAAAAAAAATTATAACATGTGTAATTTATTTCAAGTCATCTTATTCATCTGTAATACTACAGGACCATCATACATAATACCGACAGGCCTCCGTGCTCTTTCTGCTTATGAGTAGAACATTTAAGTTAATGATTATTTTTAAAATTAAGTCATGAGTTCTGGCAGCAGTAATTTCTTCTTTTTTTAATGATTCCTTAAAAAGTGACATAAATTGTATTACAATTTGGCATGAAGTGGTTGAAGGAGCTTCACACAGTACAATACCAGCAGTTTCTACACTGTTAGAGCTGGGAGAAATGTAACATTGTGAAGTCCCATCGAAACTATATAAGAAAACCTTAGGAAAAGACATAAGGAAAGGTTCTGCTTTAAGTCCTTGAAATAATTTGTTGAAGCACCTAAGCTGTACATTTTGCAGAAGCTTCTTGCTCACTCTTGCCATGCAGCTGACAAGGCATGTAAAAGATACACAAGCAATAAAATACATAAATGAAGCAGATGATGCTCTGCAGTTCTTTCTAGCAAAATGGTATGACTACGACAACCCTACAACAAAATTTCAGTGGAAAGAAGTTGGTTCTACTGGTATGAAGAACATCTACAGCACACCTACAGTGACCAATCTCTCCTCTACACAGGTTGTGTGTTCTAATACATCATGTGTTACGTTTAGTTACTGATATACTAGGGATGTCCAGCTGGTGACCTACCCATATATGCACATTAGTATCCCACAGACAACCTCTCCATGTATTGCTGGAGCCACAACTTTAGAGTAGACAGAGACCACAAACAGCCAGAAATGAAGGCATTGTTCACTGCAAAAGGATGGGCTGCAGGATAACCCTGTAACTACTCTCTGCCTAGGTATATAAACTGGATGTAACAGTTCACACCACTGCACAGAGACCAACAGCACAAAACAGAACAGCTTCATTTACCTTAGAGGGAGGATGGATTTTCCTCAAAAAAGACTCAAAGGCGGCAAAGACTGCCACATAAAGCACACAATCACCCGCAGCTACTTGAAAAAAATCCCCGTATTTCTCCCACTGTGTTCATATAAATTCTCAATTATATCTAATATTTTGCTATGTAATAGACGTATATACACACAGAATTACTCTAGAAAACTTGTAATTGTATTACACTGATGACTCATAAGAATGTGATGATATACAACAGAACACTTCCATTTTTCAGTTTTCAATTTAAAACAACCAGAAAATGGCCCACAAAAGTGAGCTTTAACACAAAAGTTGGTGTTTCGATGACACATTCAGATATTCTGAAATGGTAGAATTAAGGTTGCCTGAGGAACACTAAGATGCTCTCATCTTAGCAATACATTCTGATGCTGTCTTCAATGAGACAAACACGTATTAATCTTCCCACGAAACTTTGCTCTGTTCAGCACGCAGAAGAGACAATGGTTAATGGTCCCTGCTCGCATTCTTTGCATTGCTGAACATGTAGCCCAAGCGCCTTTTGCACTGAGCAATATTCAAGCAGAGCTCTGAAGACAAATACTCTCTTTTATGAGCTTCCCAATGAAGCATTCAGTTCTATAATATTTAAATGCTTGCAAAATATTAAAGACTTTTTTTCTTCTTCTTCTGCATGTCTTTGTGATTTGAGGAAGTATTACTGCCTCCTGTATTGCAGCTGAAACTCGGGCACAGAGACTTTAAGATCAAAGGCATCTATTAATTTTACTCCAAATCTGAAGTACCTTGGGGCTTGTTGTTTCTGAGCACCAAGTATGACATGAGGTTTAATATGTCCACAGAAGAACTCCCTATTACTACAGCTACAGCTGTGAGCACTCAACACTTCTGCAAATCAGACCCCGCGGTCTCAAGTCAGGCACCGGGACAACAAAGAGCGCATGGTGAGTGGCCGCATGTGAAAACTTTGAGTTCAGAGATGCTGCTACACTCAACGTTTTTACTCAGGAAGGAAGAGAAGGCAGAGCAGCGTTCAAATGCTCAGACTGTTCTTGCCTTCTGTCGTTAAGGCACCCATTTCCTGCTTTGCAACTACTGCCTTAGTGAGGCAGACACTTGTGTGAGTGGAACCCTCCACCTCACAGCACAAATTCATCCACAGATGAATGATCATCCTGGAAACTGAATTAGAAAGTGGTCCTTCACAGGAGAAGAAGTAAACTTAGCAATGTACTTTGCCTATTAAACCTTCCTAACTCCCCTCTATCCAACAGGGGTTCCTCCCAGGATGAAGGTTTCTCTTTCTGTCTTGCTAGGACACAACACCAAGGTTTAAAGGGAGCCAGCCTCCTGTGTCCTGGGAAGGTGCTGAAGGATGCCTACAGCCCTGGACTGAACTGCAGAGCCTGACTCAGCCATGCCCACCTCAAAGTGAGCACTGGACGAGTTCAGCTGACAGCAAACTCGTGGCACCACAGAGCCTGCACTAAGTGCAAGGTTTTGGAGGAAGTCAGAGCTAAACAAACTCCTTAGGATGAAGGTGTCTGACCCCTTCACCCAGGTAGTGCTCCACCTTACTCACAGGCCCAGCCTCTGAGAAAGGGAGTAGTATTTACTGAACACAGACACATACTTCTTGTATGCCTTTTTCTCCCCCTCCCAAAACAACAATCTCCTTCAATGAGCAGTCAAACCTGCAAATAAGGTTGGCTAAAGATGTAATCAGACTTGACTAGAAGTTGACTCAAAACTAGAGCACTATATAATCTGATGCCCATTGAACACAACAGGAGAAAAAACCAAAATACACAGACCTCAGTAAAATATGGAAAAGTCCCTTCCTCACCAAACATCACTTTGTTCCGTGCACAGGTAAGAGGCACAGAAGACAGACCACTGCCTTATTGAGGAAAGAGTGATGTGCTCAAGTGTGTAATCTGTGTCTGTGTTTCCTCAGGGGGAAAGATCCAACCTTCACTCAGTGAGTTTTGTATCTTCTTCATGGACTACATGAATGGAAATATTCTGATAAACGTACAACCTAAATGAAAGGATACTGCTTTGATTATATGGTATTTTAATTCAATGCTAAAATATTTAAATTAATTATCAGAGAAGACTATTCATCTACTTTTCTTTCTGGAGCAGTGAATATATTAAGAAAAATAATTTCTCTTGCTCAGTTGAAGAACTGCAATTTAAACCCCCTGTTAAAGAGATTTCCTTCTCAAAAAAAGTGCCTATTTGTCTAACTAAAATTCCTTTTATAGTTAGTAATTAATCTCTTGTTATGCACTGAACTTAATTTTGAAAAGGTAAAGCCACTGACAGCCAAAAAAATGTACGATACAAGAAATGTCAGACCCCCTAATTCTATAATTCCTATGTAATGACAATTAATGAAATACTATTTTCCACGGGGAATTTTTTTAAGTGATAGATAACGGAGCTGCTGTGTTTTTTAGATTTACTCTTTTTACGAAATTGTCTCTTTTATAACTATCAGAAATATAATTAAAAGAAGAATCTTCCCACAAAATAAACCTACAGATAGTTTTTAAAAATATCTTACTTCTTTACAGTTTGCAAATTGACAGCAATTGCTATAGAAACTCATAACTGGTCTGGTAATTTTTGCCCTGCACTCATGTAGAGAAGTCCATCTTGAATAGCAGTCCCACTTGTCAATAGAGGAGAATCTGAAATAAATTAACATTTAGTTTTACAGGACAGATACTAATTGGGTTGTTATTTTGTCACTGTGTAAATTTTCAATGACCTTTCCAAAAAAGAAATAACAAGTCAATAGAAACTGTTTCTTCTTGACTTTCTCCACCCCCATTTTAATTTATTTTTTTTAAACAGCCATCTGGAGTTTCTTAATCCCTTTCCAGATACACTGAGTCTCAGTTTTTATTTTTTTTTTCTTTTTTTATTGTTGAAAGAATATGCAAGGTGATTTTGTTATTTTTTTACTTTGCATTTTACTTTAATGCAGGTTTCCTAAGTTTTTATCTCAACTACCATATTCCATATTTACATCATTTAACATCAAGTTTTCCAGCACAAAGTAGCCTTAATTTCACTCCTCTCCTCTCTCAGGAAATGGAAAAAGGAAAAACAACAAAATGAAAACACAGAGGGGCCACTTTTCAACAACTGATGCACATTTGTGCATCTTGTAAAGAAGTATCTGAACACATAATCAGTTTACCTATATATACCCACTGAACTCACAGCATAACAGCATTTGCAAATATGAGTTATATCAACATAGCTGCAGACAAAGATTAAATCAGCTCAAATCCTATTACTTGCTCTGTACTCTGCCACCATATGCTTGGAACTCTTCCCTCTGGTGGGCAAGAGATCTTGCTAATATTAAAGGCAATGGAAATCTGCAGCTATTTTAAAAAGGTGGCATGACCAGCTCTAGGAATACTTTGCCTCTCTCCTGAAAGCAAAAGAAGATTGAACACACATGCATGGAGCACGGGAAGCAAACAGGAGAAATTAAAAGTCTAAGAGCAGTTCCAGAGCCACGAGCTCACCAGAATTACAGACATGATGGGACAGCTCACTTTACTGGAGTCATAGATAGGTACAGGCTCTTTTGGGTGAGATTTGACATGTGACATAGGATTTCAGGGGGTTTGAAAAAAAAACGGAGTCTAGAAAGCTGTATAACATTGCCAAAAAATGGAGGTAAAACATGGCAGTATGTTATTCTTTCTCAATAGATTAGATTTTAAACTAATATGTTAATAGCTGAGGTCATTTACACGCAAACTCTCTGTCAATTCTTTCTGTAGTGGATGGTTAAGTATGCAATTTTAGTTTTTATATGGCAACATTTTAAGTAGCATCTTTGGCTTACCTTCTTCATGAAACCACAATCAGAAGAATTTCTATAAATGTCACTTGTCATTTAAGGAATCCTTTATTATTTCAAGATAAAGTGGACAAACTAGTTAGTATTTAACACAACTATTGGGATCACGACACCATTTCACAGATGAGAAAGAGAAGGGCTGCAATATCTCCTTTAAGAAAAACTGTCTGATTTCAGGTGCCCCTTCCTGGGGCCATGCAGGTTATGCAAACTGTCTGTTAATCTACAATATACTCAAAGCACTCTTAGTCTTGCAATCCGTTACCCAGTATGTTTTTTCTTAATGAAAACAAAACTCCACACATGCACTCAGACAACCCCTCAAGAATATTGCAGTGGGATCCTTACAGTCAAGGAAATAAAAACGTGAGATTTAAGGGGTTCCCACAAATTACTAAAAACACCAGATGTCCAATTACACGTGACACTAAATTTTGCATAGGGTTAGCTAACATGGTGAACTGCTGAGCTTCATATCCTATAAAATCTATGCAATCCCTACAAATAATGTTAAACGGTAGGTTTTGCCTTCTTTCCTTAGATCTTCGGAAATAATAATTTAGATTTTAATTTAACATTTTGGAAAGCAGAAAACTTTGCCAAGAATACAATACTTCCCATTATAATCCTGACATAAATCACCCAAATAAAATAGATCCTGATGAAAACAAACAAAACCTCCAGATACAGCTGTTCAGCAACTACTGCCTTGACTTGGATGCTACAATTTCATTGATGTTTTAATTCCGAGATTCTCAAATCACTGACATGAGGTAGATTTCTGCTACCAAAATTAAGTATAAAGGACATGTCCCAACATAAACTAAAAAAGCAACCTAGAGATCTTGGGAAGACAGCTTACCAAAAAAAAAAAACAAAAAAAACAAACCAAACCTAAAAAAACCAAACATACAAAAAACCCCAAACAAACAAAAAAACCCCAAACACAAACAACAACAACAACAAAACAAACAAACAAACAAAACCACAAAAAACCCCTAAGCAATGCATGCTTTTTGTGGTTAAATTTCCTTAACATTTCTATGATCTTGTTATTACACTCTGTGAGAAGAAAGAAAAAAAAGCCTGCAAAGGTACCCAAATCCTAATTAGCAATACCATGTTTAACTCTGTATTTGTTACTTGGAAGCTAGCCACTTCTGTACCATGCAGTACTCCATTACTAGTAAGGGATCGGAAAATTGATAATGCAAAACACAAAACTCCCCTAGAAGGCGACCTTACCATCTGGCTCATCTCAAACCCACAGGGAATTAAACAATAAAAGATAATAATTTTCCAGCAGTGATGCAGCAGTGCAGAGTGGAGGACAAGAACCAGGCACGGCTGAGAGACTAATGTTTATCAAGCACTTTTATAGCATAGTTCTTCATGTCTTCTTGCAAACATCAAGCCCTAGGGAAGTGCTACAATTAACCTTGTCTTAGTAATCATGAAATCATGCATACTAGTCACTTCTTCAAAGAAACCAAATCATTAACTAAGTGAACAACACAGTTTAGAATTATTCATTTCTAGAATTGATGTCTGAATCATGAAAATAGACTTCAACAGAAGTTTCTGTACTCTGCTCCAATTCTGTGAAGCTCTTGAACTTTCAAACGTGCTAAATTCTACACAGTGATGCAGTATTGACAGAATCTTAATTATACAGTTTTAAACCACGTCATCTAATCAATAAACTACTCATACTGTTTGTGAGGAATTTGTTATGACAAACTGAAAACAAGTAAGAATCCAGGAGATGCATTTAAAATTCCTAAATAGTCCATTTTATCAGGAGACACTGAGACTATAAACTTCCTTACTGTATACCTCAAGATTAGGCATATATTGAAAAGCTACACTTAATAAAATATATCATTGCAAGTGTGCAGCATGCTGTCTAATATGGGACAATTAGCATCATGAAGCTTTGCCTTATCAGTGAATTACGAAGCATTCTTAGCTAGAAAGAAAGATACACAATATTTTCTTATCACATTTGCTTACTCTAAGGTTTCCCCAGGTGTTTCTCTGATATAAATACTACTGACCATGAGAGAGAACAGTGAGATGGAGCACTCCTCATCTGAAGCACAGAAGTTGCTAACCTACCTTTTATCATCTCTTTCTCATTAACATACTATCACAATATGCATACCTCTGAGAACACAAACCACAAAATCCTATAAAATCATTACACAGTTGCACAGGCATGACTGGGTACTAAAATATTACAAACTCGACAGAACGATCACAATTTCATTTTATTGTCAATGTCTAGGATGTATTGTGCACAGTTGCACATCATTATAAGAGGTTTTCAGCTTCTGAGCACTGTTTCCATCATGATTGTCTGCTTTCCTAAACAATACCATAAAATGTTATCAGCGATTAAAATCCAACCAGATTAATCGAGATTTCCTTGGATAATTATTACAAGAAGTTTGCACACATGCTAGTGTATATTTGCATATATGTTAGTATAAGCTTCCTTTCTGCAAAGCGTATGTAATTCCCTCAAGTCAGGTAAAATGGGATATGCTATAAGGCATAGTGATGCTTCAGTGAATGAATGTAAATCCTTCCTACTTTATGCCGTCACAACAGAAACAGAAGCTTTTCCTGCAAATTCTAAGAAAGAATCACCAGCAGCAGCAGCAGCATTCAGTATGTATTCATTTTGAGTCCTCAAAAATCAAATTAAATACATAGAGCTTGCCCACCCAGAAATGTATTCAGCTATTAAAATTAATATGTGTTTTCAATAGGTAAAAAAAAAAAAGGCAATAGAAAAGTGCAAACCCTCATTTTGGATTTAAAATAATTCCTCTATGTATCTATGCAACCTAGAATTAAAATTAGCAGTCTTACAGATTCAGGTAAAAAGATCTACTCTGGAACAGGCTTGCAGTTTATGTGCAGTCAACTGGTCAGACATAGAACTTGCATGAGGGCAGGACAAAAGATCACCAAGCACAAGAGCACAAGATGGAAAGCAGAAGGAGAGGTAAAAAAGCAAAAAACCACCACCACCCCACATTTGCACAGACTTGACTGCATAACAAGCTCAGCTGGTGTGAATTAGTATAAAAGCTCCTCCAACACCAGTGAGGCTGTGCCAATTCAGACCAGATGAGATCTAAGCTGTCATTAGCCAAATGGAAAAAAAAAAAAAAAAATTCAGCCCAATTCTTATTTATTCCAATTTCTGTGCACATGCACACCAAAGTATATCCAGGGCTTCACCACTGCTGTTCCTAGCTTCCTGCAGATAAGTAGGAGAAGAATCAGAAGTATTGTGTTTCCACAGTTTTACACATAAACATCTACTGACTGCACAACTGCTTGAGCTATCCAACACCATCCTGTAACAATACTTCAGATCAGATGAAATTCACCTTATTTCAGATTCATAAAAAACCCCCAGAAAGTCAGGTAAGACAAAGCAGGAGGATTGCTGCCAAGCTTTAATTTTTATTAGAAGTCCTTTGGCGGCCTTTGGAAAACTTCACCCTTACAGAAATAAAAAAAAAAATCAAAGTTTGTAAGCACATAGAACAAACAAAGAAGAACAGTAACAGGTCAATGCCAACCCCTTTCCTAACATAAGGAAATGAAAGAAAGTTTGGACCAGCATCTGTGCTTTGTCACTCTCAAATTTCTCAACAGACAGAGGATCCAGCCATGACACAGTTCTGCACAGCTGGCATTAACCTAATCAAAGCTCAGAGGGAAAGCTGAACTCGGTAAAACTGCCAGTCATATTGCTCATGCCTTGTTTTTAGCTTTAGTTAGAATTTTACAACATGTTCAGACAATCTTTCCAGATGAATGAAATAGCCCTTTCCTCTCCCTGCTTTGCTGACAGAGAAGCTGCAAGGCTGTGTATGCAGTGCATAAAGGCTAAAGGTACACAGGCCACTTCTTGAACAAGCTAATTCAGCTGTCAGTTCTGGTCTAGCTGGGTCAAGAGGCAGCTCCAGAAAGAACAATTTACCCCAGTTCTTTCTTGCCAAGGTAAATCGGCCAGCTCTGCTACAGCTAGCCTGTGGCCAACACATCTTGAGGATTTACTCATCTGCCAAGAGTACAGAACACACCCGCCTCTTCCCGTGACCCAAAACCTGGTGCGCTATTCCCCAATCTTCTGCTCCTACTACTAATCTCAAGGTAAACTAATCACTACGTCAGCTTCATTAGACCAGCTTAAATTGGCAAACCTGCCAGCTATTATCACAGGATCACAATTGTGTACTGATCCTCACAAATTCTTGACCTCAAAATTTACAGTCACACAGACACGCTACGATAGGGAAATTGCAGTGTCGATCTCTCCTCCCTTTGAAGACACATAGTTCAAGTAAGAAAGGAAGGTGAATTTGCACAACTGCACTTCAAGCAATCCCACTAATAATAACGAAGGTGTAGTGTTCTCTGCTCTTGAACTGTCCTGTATTCTCTGACCATGAAGAATCCTAGAAAAATCAAAAGAGTACCAGAATAAAATTTAGACAAAACTATATGTAAAACATCTCCCGCTCCTTCCAGCCACCACTCAAAAGAGAAAGTACAAATTCTGTGTTTCACATGCATTGTAAAGTCACACTGCTTGCCCACATGTGACAAAAAGGAACACGGTACCAGGACGTGATTAGAGGAAAAGGAGAATTACATTGCAGGAAGACTGCTATTATCGAGTTTTATATTATTTGATTGATCCAAGAAACATACACTTGGGTCCTCAATATCACTTTGAGGCTCTTCTATGTATTTCCCATAGTTGATACATTTGCTTTAACACTTCTATAAATTTGATTTAATGAAAAAAAAGTAAGACAGGTGAAAATGATCAGTAAAGATTTAAAAGTATCCCAAAAGCTTACAGTGATCTCTTAAGAGAGCATAAGCATAGGTTTCACTGGTGAAAAAAAGGCACAAGGCCATCACTCAGGTTGTTAAATGGTGCTTGTCAAAAAAAAGCCAGGTCTGATTATTTCAACAATAGCAGCCAAATCCATCTGGTGCTCAGTGACCATCCAGAAAGCACTTACAAGCTTCAAAGGACTGAGTTACTATGGCACATCCTCAAGTTACATACACAGAATCATTACTAATCAATTTTTATTTTGTAAGAAGTTTTCTTTGGCCTTCTAACCTTAAAGCTCAGCTGAGTGACAACCAGGGTTTGCTGATGAATTCAGAGGAAAATGGTGCTAGGGGGTACTTGTGAAGTCAACAGTAAACACTCCACACCCGGAGCTATCTTAGTTTTAATTTTGTGAGATTTGATTTTACTGTTCAATAAAGTGTCTTCCAACAGCTGTGCTTTTGGGGGAGCACAGACACAATAAAAAGCAACTGCATATCACAGTGGCTATGGTTTCATATGCCTGATGGTTTCAAAATTCAGCAAATGTTTACTTTTGGGCTTTAGCTCAGCCTTAGTCCTGCAATTAGAAGTGCCCAGCGACTGGGCATCAATGAAATTGATGATGTTCTGAAATGGGTGACTGCAGAGACCTTGCAGAAGTAGGACCATAATGGTTTAATTGTCACACACTACAGCAGAACTGATGGCAGTGGAACGTACAAATATCAAAGCAGCAAAGGAAACAATTCTCTGAAGCACCTCTTGAGATCATCTTGTTGAATGGCCCTGGTTCAAGCATGGCCACCTAGAGCTGGTTGCCCAGAGCTGGGTCCAGCTGGGTTTTGAGTATCTTCCCAAATGAACTGACACAGGTCAATAAGCTGATTGGACTAAGATAGCTTGTCTTCCTTTTTGGTTTTTCCTTCCTTTCCTTCTTTTTTTTCTTTTTCAAGTAACAGAGAATAAGCCAAAGAGAGTCAAAACCTTGAAAAAGACTGCATTTTATATTCTCATTGAAAACCACAAGCCTCACAGAGCAATTCTCGTCTTCTGAACATGAGTTGGGAAAGTACATTCACAGCAGCCGCTACTCTGAATCACAGCAACCACAATGGACAAGTGATTTGAAAATAACAAATGGCAATGGGAAGAAACAGAAAGTTGATTTCCACAAGTAAGGTGCAAACACTGTTGGACCTATTCAAGGATATTCAGTTGTTTGGGATTCCAGATGGACAAGACAAAGTGATTGGTCCTTTCTACTGACCCTGTCTGATATTTTAAAATTTTCATTTCTAAGAAAAGATCCTTTAAGCAATAAAATGGTCTGTAACACCTTCACTATTTAGGAACATTGAAAAACATTCTGACAGGAGGGCAGTACAAAAATGTTCATCTTTCATAAAGATCTCAATGGCAGCCAAAAGCAAAGCATTACTCTCCATGACTCTCAATTGCTCTCCCATATCAGCACAGAAGAAGATAATATTTTCAATCTGTCCTTCCTCGCAAAATACACACAAGCTAATGTTTCAAAAGAATAAACAACATCTGTTTTCAATGGGGTAGATAGAGAAAAAATCATGAGCAAACCTGCAGATAACCTAAGTGTACAGATTTATAAGAAAACATGATAAATGTGTGTCAATTATTTGCTTAATACATGTGGAATGTATTTCCTCATTTATACAATAGGATGGTGTGGGGTTTTTTCCATACAAAGAAAGATCCTCCACTGGGACTCATAAAGGCAGTAATATTTTAGGAAGATACTATTACACTAAGAATAGTAGAGATTGTCTTGCATTTTCCTGTTCACAGCTTTATAATTAACAAAGTAAAAATGTAGGCTGTTATGTTTCATGGAAGTTTCCCCAGAGAGATCAAACAATCTACAGCAGCAACAGCTTTCTATAATTCTGAATATAATTACAAGAGTGAATTTCTTTTTATGGTGTAAACAGTCACAGTTAAGCAGATGGGTCTTAGTGGTTGCCACTCACATTTCTAAGGGCACATGCACATAAGTCAGGTTGTTCTCTGCCACATCTTAGGACACTTACTAAAGTATTACTGTTAATAATACTGGGGTTCCTCAGGGCTCCATCTTAAGTCCAGTTCTCTCCAACATCTTCATTAACAACCTGGACCCAGGACTCACAGGAATACTAAGTTTGCCGACCATGCTAAATCTGGAGGAGCTGTCAACTCCCTTGAGGGCAGAGAGGCCCTGCAGAGAGACCTTGACAAATAAGATAGATGGCCAATCACCAACCACATGAAGTTTAACAAGGGAAACTGCCAGATTCTACACCTGAGACAGGACAACTCTGGCTGTATGTCCAGACTGGGGACAAGACTCTGGAGAGAAGTGCCATGGAAAGGAACCTGGGGGTCCTGGTCAACAGCAAGTTGAACATGAGTCAGCAGCGCCCTGGCAGCCAGGAAGGCCAACCATGTCCTGGGGGGCATCAGGCAAAGCATCACCAGCTGGTCAAGGAAGGGGATTGTCCCACTCTGCTCTGCACTGCTGCAGTGTCACCTTGAATACTGTGTGCAGTTTTGGGCACTGCAATACAAGAAAGATATTAAGCTGTTAGAGAATATCCAAAGGAAGGAAATGAGGATGGTGAAGAGTCTCGAGGGGGAAGCCTTAAGAGAGGTGGCTGAGGTCTGTTCAGCCTGGAGAAGAGGAGACTGAGGGGAGACCTCATTGTGGTCTTCAACATCCTCACAAGGGGAAGCAGAGAGGCAAATATCAATCTCGTGACTCTCATGACCAGTGACAGGACCCAAGGGAATGGCATGAAGCTGAGTCAGCAGAGGTTTAGGTTGGATATCAGGAAAAGGCTCTTAACCCAGAAAAGATTTTAACAGGCTCCCCAGGGAAATGGTCACAGCACCAAGCCTGAAAGAGTTTAAGAAGTGTTTGGACAACGTTCTCAGGCACATGGTGTAACCCTTGGGAATGGACCTGTGCAGGGCCAGGAGTTGGACTCAGTGATCCTGATGGGTCCCTTCCAATTCAGCATATTCTATGATTAATTCATGCTATATTAAAAAATGTATTTCTATAGTTAAGAGTAATGCATATTGACATTACAATGCTGAATCTGGAATCAGTATTTCAAATTTAAGGGATGTTAATCAGAACAACAATGACCAAACAAACCACCACCCAGAGATGTGGTTTTTCCAAAAATTTGATCCTTTTTACCATAAAAAAAAATAAAATCTCTGCTATGCTTAGTGAAGCTGACAGGGTGATCACATATACACAACAATGTATATTTACATATTTACATAAAGAAAGATGAATATGTACATACCACACAACGACACACCATCTTTCTGAACTAATATTTTTTGAGTTACAAAGAAAAATCTTTTTCAGCCCAAAAGGCCAATAAGAACTAAGCATGTTGATGAAAAACAACTTCCACTTGAGGACAAGGCTTAGGAGAGATACCTTAGAAAATAACAGCACAGTACAAGAGCTGAAAGGAGCAGCCTGAAGAATAATGCCAAGGAAGAAGAGACAATACTCATCTTCTGGTGGCCTAAAAAACCACTAAACATCAGCCCTTGCCCCAGGCCTTCAAAGTATGAATTGAGGCTACTATAGAGCAAGAAAGTAGTGCCAGCATTTCTCCCTCCGTGCTGCAGGGGCATATGCTCCTACAACAAACAGGACCAACATCAAAGACACCCAACATCTGCTATGGTTGCAGATACAACAGAAGCTTCTCACAGCCTGTAGCTCTTCAACAAGATTAAATTTTCTGTCTTAGCCACATACAACTGAAAAGCTCTATTACCACTACAACTCCCTCTCACATAGAAAAATCTTCCTACACAAATAAGATACTATACCCTGAACATCCTTCCACCATGAAATTGTATCACCTTCCCTTCTGCTTACTCCTGCATTTTCTCTCTCAGGATCGACCTCACCTAAACCCAAACTGTTGTCTGGAGAGCGGTGGTGATTGTTAGCTGCACATGCTGGAAGCACAAACATTAGATAACTGTGCATTAACATCCCTCCTTTTGCTTGATCCCCCTACTCTTTGACAATCAGGTACAATGATGAAATTGGGAATGAATAGTTCACTTCTTTCTGATGACATAATGTGACAGCTATCAAGACCACCCAGTTTTTCAAACATGTGTAAACCTTCCTTTACCCACTCCATTATGCATTATCCCCACAAACTCACATACAGCTTAGCAGTACACTCTTTAAAATGTATTACAACATCTAGATACATGGTCAGATTTGAAAAGAAAGATAGATCAGCTCTTGTTCACATTATTTTCAAAGGAAGTTTTAGATTCTGGTCCCTCAGAAAGAGGAATCTTTTCATTATTGGCAGCAGCAGTTGTAATCAAAGAGTGAAAAGTACGGTCCTCTGATCTCTACCTCTGTTAAGTACCAATACCTAAAAAATTAAGAGCTTGTAAGAATGAGATGGTACCACAGGGTTCCCATTACGTGTATCCAATAATGTCTAATGCAGTTGCACTGTCATTACCACCAAGACAGTTACTATCATTTTCCCTACTTGGGTTTATCACCACACAACAGACACAAAACGCAAGTTATTCCATGAGTTTCTTCTGCTGGAAATAAAGGCAACATATACAGCTCTGCTCATCTTTCCTTCTGTGATTCTTGTTTGGGAAGCAGCTGCAAAAACGTGACTGCTTCAAGGCTCCCTCATGATCTGCTTCTGGCAAAATTTGATGCCATGCCTAAATATAAACATTTCTGATATGGTCAGGCATGGAATAATCTAGACCAGGAGAGGTGGCGGATAACCCTGTAAAACAATAATTCTTCTGTGCATAAAAATCAGAGAAGACGGTAAAGCAAGCCAGCCATATTCTACCTTTATCTTACTATTGGGACCAAATGCCGTGGGTAAAGAAATGACACAGCTACACCCTCATAAGCACCACCTTACTTGCTCTCTTCTTCCGTGACGTAAACCTTCTGTTGTCCCTGAGTTTCATTCAGGACAGTGGCCACAGAGAAGATGCACCTATCAAGCAAGGAAGCTCTGTGTCTGCAAAGTCTTTTGTAGATCCCAAAGATCACACTTCAAAGGTCTCTGCTCCCTAAGTATTATAGAAGAAGTACACTGAGGTTTCAGATGCTATTTTGTTCTGCTTAAGAAAGACATTGAAGGTAAGGAATCATCAGATTTGTCCTTCTTTTATTTCATTGGGAATATCTGTGAGCAAAACTTTTTATTTATTTATTTATGGTGTAATGTTCTTGCCTCATGTGTGAATGTTTGACTGCATGCAGTTATGCTTCTGAAACAGCATGAATAAAGAACATAAGAGGAGAACAGAGGATTCAACAAACACCTAAGGAGACCATCACATCAAATTCTGATTCATCTGGGAAGGAACTATGCTACACAGAAAAGTATAACTATGTGTTTTGTCTTAATGAAATATGCTCTTAATAGTATAAGAGACAGTGTGCTCTTTTCTTGACAGTAGCTGTGCACAAAATACAGAGATTAGAACTGATGTGTCCCACTTGCAGATTTCAGTAAATTTTGGTCTTTTTGTTAACCTGTTACTCACAATTACAATTATGGGTTTGAAGCATATTTACCATGCAATAAAAGCACCAGCTGAATGGCATCCAGAATCCGAGGTCATTCATATATTCAGTCATCCAGTAATTGGAGCATGTTCAGCAAAATACATGAAAGCGAAAATGTGTTTAAGAAGAACATACACCACAATTTTTCTTCATAAAAAATGGCTAAGTGGAGGACTGAAATCTTTCTGAAACCCTCTGAGCTTTTTGCCCCTATGACTGTAATGTATCTAATTTACTGTACACACTTTGGCTAATATTTATATGAAATGGAAAAAATACCATCTTGGTAGGATTAAAAAAAAAAAATTTGCTATTCCAACATCCTATAAAACTGTCATACAACACCAGTATTGTCAAAAAACAGTGTCAAAGTTTTAAAGCATCTTTTTTTTTTTTTTTTGAGTGGTTAGTACTACTGAATTTTACAGAAAAAAGGTTAGCCAAGTCAGATTTCAAAGATGACCAGCTCTTAAGATAATCTGAAACTTCAAGCAGCAGAGAACAAGAGACTGTTAAAAAGTGTAGCCTGCAATATAAAATCCTTTGTTGAGAATACAAAGGTTTTTTACAATAGAAAAAAATACAAAAGCAAATATTCTCTTAATATACATTTTGCCTCTTAGCCTTACTCCACAGAACCGCTCTTCAGCACCAAGAGAACAGCCAATAATTTGTTTTACCGCCTGACTTCCCTGATACCATTTTGCTTTTGAACTTCTAAAAAGGGTTTGAATTCCCAAATAGTCTAGTCCCTCTTCATGCAGTCTGTTCCATTTTTGGAACATAATTACTAAAAATAGCCTTAATTAGCATTATATAACACTAGGATTGGAAAAAAAAAAAACAATTAAAAATTCAAAAGAAACTGCTCTTTAAAATTCGGGCACTGACCGAGAAACAGTACAGCTGATCCATCAATGATGTCTGAAGCAAACTGCCTGATGAGAAATATTAATTTCAGAATCAAAAACTATTTTTTAAATTATGCATAATCTTAAACATGTAACTAAAAAAGAACACTGAATACTGAGGTATGGCCAGCTACAGAATAGGAAGATAAGGGGAAAAAAAAAGATTTAACCAGTTAGCATCAAGATATAACAGTTCTTTCTCTCCCACCAAACAGCTGCACTGTGCTGCCTTCTCTAAGAGTAGATACCAATGTATCCAAAGCATTTTCATGCTACCTTAATTGGCATTGCCTAAATGCTTAATTTCTAGCCCTGACAAAGTGCTGATTAAATTACTTGTCGACTGGATAGAAACAACAAGACCTGTCACATCTGAAAGTCCATATTTGCTTGCACTCCCTCTGACAGCTATGTACTAGTGCTACAACAGGTCTGTCTAAGTATTCCTCAGTTCGTGACGAAGAAACATCCTCCTGGTGCCAGAAACTATAATTTTGGAGAAAAGGAACTTCTAGTCCTCAGTATTTAGTCTATTTGTTGTAACTTACAACTGTAATTTTTACTTATGTAGATAAAATTGTGCTCAAGTGATTGGTTACTTTGAACAACTACCCTTTATCCCCATTAAAATTTTAATGCTTAGCTGTTGCTGCAAGTTAATTACCACAGTGTGGGACAACACTTCACCCAGCTTCTTCTTTCAAGGATGGTGGAGATGTAGGTCATCCTTCATTTTTCCTGTCCTTTTTTTTTTTCCTCCCTGATATTATCATCTTTTCTCCTGCTAGTATAATCCATCTTTATCTCCAGAAACACATCTTGCACAATTGAGGATGGTGGTCGAACATCTTCCAGTCAACTCATTTCCAAGCCTGAAACTAAGACTGAATGAAAATTGACCGACTCAGAGTGCAGAAAGTCAGAGTTCAAATAAGTCCTAAAGAGCACCTCAGATCACACCATGCATGTAATACTTGGAGATCCATTCTTATTTCAGATAATCCTGAGTGAAAAGTATTAGATATCCTCTATCACCCCATACCATCTCCTTCACAGAATGGCTGCAGTGGGAAGAGACCTCTGTAGATTGCCTAGTCAAATCCTTTCTGCTCAAACCAGGGTAAACTAGAACATGTTACTCAGTCATACAGTTGGGCATTTAATATGTCCAAGGAGAAAGAGGTCCTAATTATTGTTTTCTGGTGGAGTTTTTCTCCACAAATGTAGCATCATGTATTAACATCTCAACAGTGTGGCCAAAGGCATGCCCACCATAAAATTTGCACAACTTGAGCTCATCAAGGAAAAACCCCAAAAGCATGATAACCCACTCTGAAGAATAAGCTGGTTGGAGCTGCTACTTCATCACATCACATAGAAATCAGGAAATATAAAAATACAAGTATCAATAAAGAGGATAATTTGTGCTTGCTAGGTAAACATAGAAACCTTGGATTAGGAAGAAGCAGAACTGTAAATAGGTGAAACAATAAAACATTTCTGTCTGACAACTCCATTTTTTGGTGTCAGAGCAAGATTTCTCCCATATTCCTAAAGCTGAGGGTTTGTTCTGGCAAGTGTTCTTACTGATGGAATACTGCTCCAGAAAACTGTGCCTTGTTCTGGTTGTAGTCAAGGATTTATACCTTTACTGAAGGAACTATGGAAAACAAATGGAAGATCAAAGAAAATCTTTGACGTCTTTTATGATTGTCTTTGGAGTTTCAGAGCATGCCTCCCTTAATTCCCTACTAACTTTGGAAACCTCTTAAAGTAATGATTTTGCTGATGGCAGCATGTGTGAAACTATATTAAGCTTGAAAATACATCTCTTTGATGAATGAAAGGAGACCCTGAAGTGCTAATTCCTTCAGCATTCTTTTCTGCTCATTTACCATTCCTCAAGAAGCTGACTGAACAGCAGCTAGGAAAAACTGAGTTGTATCACTCTGAGACTCACATTCAGGAAGAGCTTGTGGGACAACAGCTTGCTTTACATGTTCTGATTATTTTATTAACGTAAGACTTTTAAAAATTAAGTATGACCATTAGAACTCAGTTTCTCTTTTCACCATTCCCTGAATTTAGTTACAATACATCAATACTGTATGTGAGCTCTCTTCAGTCTGGAGGTTCCTTTGCAACACCAGTTCTTTGCCAATAAAAAGGTAACTTATTTTGCCTATGATAATGCTTTATAAAACATGCCATCTGGAAAACTGAAACTTGCACCTAGCACTTGGTCTCATTATTATATTCAGGAGTTCTGGGATACAAAAAGACAAAGACTTGTTTACAAGAATTACAAAAATGGGAGTGAAGAGCACAGTGTCTATCCCAAATTCTGTCGTACTCATCACCCTCTTTTTCCCAGGAAACTAAAAGAAGCCTGCTTGTTAAATCCTTCTAATAACATATTCCTTCTCCTTTTTTACTAAAAGAAGCCAGAATGACAATTTGGAATGCAGGAGTCACATTAAAACACATCTTGAAGCATGTACACACAATGTCATGTACACAGCTTAGGTTTTACTCCTTCACAGCTTTTATTCTGAGGATTGTGCTTTGTTTTAAGAAGCAAAGGACCTAGGATGAATAGATCCTAGATCTAGAAACACTTGAGCAGGGTAAGGACTAAGTTTTTTCAAATCTCTAATCCAGAAAAAAAACAAAATGTCTTTCCATGCTGCCAGCTCACTTAGTTTCACCAAGTCTTTCCATATTTAGCTTACTTGTTTTTTTCTCCCAGATTCTGACACAAGAATTTACAGTTTTCAGAGGTTTAAAAAGTGATGTTTAACTCTTGTGGCAGTCTGAAGATATGATTTAGAAGCAGAATCAAAGAAAACTAACCTACGTCTAACATTTTTAAGCATTTTTTTTAATTGACATCATTTGTGATGTCTTTGACTACAACTAGCATTGCTTCTAGAGAGAGTGAAACTGCAACCAGGAGCTGGAAGCAGATCCAGGCTTTAAGCTCCAATTGACTAGTTTCCTCCAAAAACTAAAAATTCAAAAGAAAAGATTTTGGTACCAAGCTGCAGTAGTGAGCAAATTCTGAAACATTAGACATATATTAAAAATAAACAATGTGGGAGCCATATGAAATTTCATATTAAATACACACTCAGCTTTTTAGGTTTCAAAATAAGGAACTAGCAGTGCCACAGACTTTTCTGCACTTAATTGAGGTTTTGAAAATATTGGAGCTGGCTAAATCACACAGCTGGCAAATGGAGAATGGAGCAAAGAGCAATGCACAGAAACACATAGAACTATGAGGCTACTCCAGATCACATCACAGACAACACTTCTATGCAGTGGCTGAAGCCAACAGCCTATTGCTTTTTCCAAAGGCCTGTCACTGGAATATTTTCCCAAGAAAAGGGACTTTTAGAATATATGTGTGGCAGTGCAAGTTAGTTGCTTGAGGCAGCCTTCAAAAAAATGTTAAACGGCTCTCAAGTGAGTCCAGACACTGCATTCCCTGCTGCTCCAGCACTCAGATCATATAAAGTAAATATTACATATGCTTTGCTAAAAACTGTTCAAGAAAATCCAGATACTGCAGGCAGCTCTGATTGTCTTTGTTTATGGAGTCCCATATGGAACATTTCTTTCAACCAGGCCATTGCACTAACAAACAGTTAGGTTACAGCCTAAACAGATGAAAGAAGTATTTTTAATCCCAGTTTTCAGATGAAGAACTGAGTCATAAAGCAATATAACACATGCTCCACAAGGGTGGTCAGGCCCTTTCTATGTCCACGAAGGACCATTTATCTCTTGGTACTCCATCATCCTTCGCTTTTTAGAAGTGCCTAGGAAGCAAACTTTCCTCCCTCTACAGGAGCAAAATGGCACTTGCAGCTCCAGGGAACCAACTCTATTAGACAGAGAGCATCACAACGCTCAAATACCTCAGGACAACTTGCCCTAAATGATCTAGAAAGACTCATATAAAAAAGGCAATCCCAGATCCAAGACTTTCTGAGTCTTTACCTACAACACTGCTACTGGTTTTGTGCTATTTCATGAGTAATGTTTTTCACTCCTGTGAAAGTTCACCTATACACACTCTTGTGCACAAGCTAAAAATTATCTAATAAATTGAGAGGAGACAGAGGATATGGAAGATGCTATCACTGAGATGAGTTACAAATCAAAGTAGTGTTTGTGTCCTTTGAAGATGGTGCATTTCAAAAAAGGTCAGTATAGTACAAAGAAAATGTCACTTTTGCAGCATTACCTTCTGCTTTATTCTTCTGCCATTCTGCATTTGTCCCATGCCATTGACATATCCTCCTAAGAAACTTTAACATTGTCAAAAATATAGCCACAATCAGCAATACAAGGAAAAAAAATAACCCAAAACTTTTTACTTAGAGTTTTAAGATCTGAAAGGATTATACAAACAACGTCTTAGCTTATCTCTGTAGCTTTGATGATTTGTCTGCAAAGAAATGTTGGAAAAAAAAACTAAAATAAATATTTTAGAAACAAGTCAAATTAAAAAGTTAAGCATTCAATGATTTACATTCAGCTTGTTGCTTTGGATCTGCTTCTGCTCAGGATTAAAATCCATAAATTTCAGGAGAATTACTCTTGATTTCCAAGCATGCAAATTGAATAGCTGCATCCAAGATTATCTTTGATCCCTCTGTTACTAAATATGGCTATCATCTTCATCAAGAGCCTAAGAATTCCTGGATCCCACTCTGATAGTAGTTTTACTGCTTACAACCCCATTTAAAAAAATCTCAAAAATAGCAAATTTGCTTTTTCAAAACCAAGCTACAGTAATTAGGCATATTATTTCTAAACTGGAGTCAACTTCAGCCAGGAAGCTGGGGAAACAGAAAGAAGAAAATTGATTCCAAATGCAGCAATGTCAAATAAATTACTGGGTGGACTCATCTCTAAATACTGCATTTAAATGTTCAAATTCTCTATTCTTGGGAAATGCACAATGTAGTGACAAAAAAAAGTTTTCTAATTTTTTTTTAAGAACATAATTTCTCAGATGCCAAATTGAGACAGATTGGCACATTATACTGAACATTTAAGAGATATTAAGGGAATTAAAAGAATTTTCAGTGATGCTAGTGACATTCATTTTCAGTGTTAATAACCTATTTACTATGATAGCAGTTTATTAAGCTTTTAACTGTCAGAAGAGAAATTACACTGCAATATGGCACTATTATTAACAGTATGGAGAAAAAACTCCCACAGTTCCTTGCCCTCATCATTCAAATATTTTTATTCTTTATTTCAGGGAAATAATTAGGAGATATTTTCTCTCCTCTTTCTACATAAAGGGAAAATTCCAATCCCGTTTGTTAGGATCTAAAAATCTATGTAGGCATTGCAACAGGTACAACCTGCCTGTTATCTTTGCAAACCTACAATCCAGAGTAGCCTTTTCTGTCTGGTTTTTACTCTGCACAAACCCACAAATACTAAATACCATTTTTATGGAACATATGGGAAGCTCAACAAGTCTACCCCTCTCTACTGGACTTTGAGGGTTCAATTACTGCTAAGCAAAAAGTCACCTACCTTGGAAATCCTGATCTGTGTAATATGCCTGTATCCAGTCACCACTTTTCTTGTGTGACTCATTCCTACCGTCTTACAAATCTTGTTGCAAAACATGAAAGTACAAGTAGCATCTCTGTAGGACACTACAACCACCCACTTTGCCAACACAGACAGAATGCTCCTTTATACTTCAGGTAGCCTACCATCCCCACCACCTGCCTAAAATTTCTCTGCCACAAAGAGATACCACTGTATAGAAACTACCACATAAACTGCTTAACTTATTGGAAGGAACTCCTTTCTTGGTGTGATCAAAATTAACATTTTCCCCTACTTGTTTCATAGGTGCAACTCAGCACGCATACCACATAGGGAATGCTAGAAGCATGTATACCAAATGTTTCCTTAAACTGAAAAAGAAACATCTTTCCTTGTCCTGGAAGTGCAATCACTTGATTTCACAAAGACTTTCAGCAAGTATTTCAGAAGGGAACTAACGTGGGTTCATTCAAACTGACATTTCAGTAGGCATGTTTTAAAACGAAAAACACCAATCCAGACAACTTTGAAATGGTTGAGCATTAGACATCTGTATATCCTACCCACATGTACATTATACTATTTTAATATTAGCTTAGAGTGATACTAGCTTATAATTTTTTTCCCTGTAAGTTTTAGAGCATACTACCACAATAACTAAGGACATGATGAAAGTTCCCTATGTGGTAAAGCTTGATGTGGAACGTTTTCTACTTGTTCTGCATCAGAGGTTGTTTCTGAACATACTTTAAATGTGCCAGTACTCGGCTGCCAAACTCCCTTTGCCAAGACCCCCTACATATTGCAGAGACAGGCATGATGACAGCTTCCAGCATCCTTCTGGTTTTGGGGTGGTATTTCTACAAGAAGAACCTTGATTTGGTTTTGGCCTCCCTGAAGAAAACACAAAGGGTATCACTCAGTACCAAATGTTCCCAGGGGACTGGTCATATATTGAGCCTGCAAATACAAATAGATTTCACGTCAGTCACTAAGCAGCAACCAAACAGTGATTTTTGGTCACTACCAAGCTGGGCCAGATAGAGACTTGTGACCTGAAGGTGAAAGGCTCTGAACCCAATTACTAATCCCCTGAGCCACTGACTCCCCATGCTCCTTATTTGACAATTTTTCAATCAGAAATTGAGAGCAATCAGTACAACGAACAGGAAAGGTGTTGGATATTTCCAATTCAATTTTTAATTACAGAAAATATCTGGCAAGGTTTCAAGTCCTTTTTGAGCCATAACAAACCGTTACTCCTCTAGTGCTTGAACTCACACTGAGGAAAGAAAACAAACACAATCAAGTTAGTGACTTTTGATTACACAGAAAATGAAAAAGACAAATGCTACAGCACAGATGACTGGACACTGCAGTCTTATACCTTGCACAGACAGGTACATTGCACTTGATCCAAAGTAGTAATGGAAACTCTCCAGGGCATCGGAACATGCTTGACAGTTCTTCAAGTCCTTCACTCTTACGACCTATCCTTGTCTGACCAGAAGTCAGGGTTTCTCAGTTTCCCAATGGAAGAAAGTCTATGGCATATTCTAGAGTAATCTGCATTACTCTGCCAAGTCATAGGCCTATAAAACTCTATAAACTACCATTCAGGATATCAAAATAGGCACTCAGCTGAGCTGTGATTTAAATTCTTTCTAACTGTAATACAATTGTTCCAAGGATCTATGAAGAGATACACTATATTCCCCAAACAAGACAGGTAAACTACCACAAAGCCATTACTAGAGATGCTGAAACATGGACAGGCTTAGGAAAACAAGCCATTACATTTTTAGGACTAAATCTACAGCAAGATTTTGCTCAAAGTTGAAAGGACTTCTCAGTTGCTTCATGGTGAGTCAGCATCAGTTTCAGGCCTTTTAACTCAGGGAAGACCCCTGGACCTCCTTGAGGAAGCACTCACCAACACAATCTCCATTTCATTTCCCTACCGTTCACAAAAAGTAGATGCCAAAGCTATCTTCCTGAGAAGACATGAGCACTGCCTGCACATTGCCAGTACCCCAGAGGAGGTAAGCGATGCATTAATTCTCTTGCTTCCCCACCCACCCACTCAGTGAGTATACATGACTCAAGTAAGGCTGAAGAGAAAGATCTTGCTATGCTTCTCAGAACAAGCAAGCTGAGCTATGTATCAAGATGAGCTGCCCAGGAAGTACATCAGGAGTTCCAATTATTTTTTTATGGAGAGGTGGGTCTGATGCTCTATTTTCTGGCACTGGAAACCTTTCCCTGGTACCATGGGAGAACAATTCTGGTTCACAGCAGCAATGAAAGATAAAGAGGGAAAAAATAGGCAGCAGAAAATGGAAGGCTATAAAAGTTGTGGCACTAACAGGGAATGAGGAAATTATCACAGCACCTGAGATGAAATGAACTAGCTGTAATGGGAAAGGACAGACATAAAAAGATACTATAAGGAAAGGCAGGAGGAGGCATTGATGCAAATGAAGGGATGGGATCATTCAATGGATGTTTAACTGGATTGTTAACCTCGTATTACAGAGATGGGATATGTTATATAAGACCCTAAACATAAACTGCTTAAAACTTTCAGATAGAAGGAGATCTAGTAGAGAGCCATGCCACAGTTTCAGGCATTCTGGGTAAAAAAAGAAAAAAATATTTCAGTACTAAACAAATTACCTAAGCACAAGGTTGCAAAAAGAAAAAAAGTATGAACACAAATTGGTTTAGCTGTACAAGATTTATCAAGTTAAAGTATGTTTTCAGGCTACATTCATTCTAGCTTCAATTATATCAAGAAAGGCACTAAAATAATCAAATTATGGAGCCCCAAAAGCATTTAATAATCACAAAAATGAAGCAGATGCACTAATAAAATTAACATTAATAAACTAGGTCAACACTGAGAAAAGAAAAGAGTGATGGAGGAGGAAGAGAGCTCCACCCAGAGATGCTCCTCCAGGGTGCCAGCTTTGGCACAGCACTCCCCGCACAGTGCTGTAGTAACGACTACAGATGATGCAGCTCTTTGACCTCTTTAACACAGACATTGCTCACACTGTCTCTGAAGAATCTCTGCTTGCTGCAGCTAGCATCCAAATGGTTCCTTAATATAGAAATCTGCGAGGAAATGCTCCCTCTATCAGTAGTTTATCAACCCTCAGATTAGGAAATAGGGCCTTTAAGCCTCACAGGCTTATCTGCAGTGCAGCAAGTCTGAAGAGGCAAGCAGGCATCCCATGACCTCAGAAGGTAATTTCAGCTTTCCTCACTGTGAGTATAAACACCACCTGCTCACCTTGCCTAACATGATTAAAGAGAGAACAAATTTGGACCCAGCTGTGTCACCCCTACTCTGTTGCCCCTTCCCAAAGCCGGGCAACATTCTGTGTGAAAACCACTCCACAAAAATCAAAGGAAGAAAAAGTAGTCCTCAAGACTCTGGCTGCTGGTGTTTTGATACATAAAACACAATGTACAATAAACACTGAAGAATGATAGTAAGTGCTAGACAAACCAGTAAACGCACTGGAGAGCCAGAACTGCTCTACTCCATCTCAGAATCTGACCCACTCCTGTTATAAAACAGATGCATAAATGATTACAGTGATTATTCAGAGGAGCAAGATTATGCAAGTGCTAAGCACTGCTGTTATAATACAGATACACAAACGAGTATAAAGGGGCCTAGGGATGTAACATTTCTCTTTAGTTTTCTTAGGAGGGTAAAGAAAGAATGAGAAAGAGGGGGCTGGACAAATGCAGTCAGAGGGGATTATTTAAGCAGGAAAGACAGAACTCCTGTCTTTCTGCCAGGTACTCCCTTGCTCACATAGGGAGAGCTCCAGCACAGCAGCAAAACCGCAGAGGTAGAAGCATAAAGGCAAGGAACTAAACTGTTCGTTATAACTCAGGATTGGAAAGAGCTGACAAGCAGTATAGTGCCGCAGAAGATGATTCTTCTCAACTTTCTGGCACAGAGAAACCCAGAACAACTGCCATTACAAAAAAAGGAGAGGAAAAAAAATCAAGGACAGAGAAGCAAAGTCACAGGTCAGTTCTGAAGAGCAGGGCGTGGTAGCAGAGATGCACAAAAGCTGTACATATAGTTGTGGGGAATTTGGAAGCTTTCTTAAAAGACAGTTTTAACTGTTGCTAAAAACACTAACATTAAAGGCACTACTTTTATAACCCCCTCCTCAAATGAAGATTAACACAAGATTGCAAAGACTCTAAGACATCTTTGGATGCAAAAGCAGAGTATTTAGTGATGTACAGAGAGGATAAACCACTAGCAAAAACTCTAGCAAGTCATTCTAGAAACCAGGCTGGCTGCAGGCAGCTCTGCCATGTCATAATATTATGTGCCAGTATAGAGAGAAAAGGTCAGGACAATCATGCAGTAACCTGAAAAGAAAATTTAAAAAAAAAAAAAAAAGGGGTCAAGAATATTTAATTGTAATTAATTTCAAGGCTGTTTATCAGAAAGCTCACGAGTGCAAACCTTTAGGCTCAAGAGTGAGAGCAAGCTCCTCAGGGGCGCGGGGGCCATTCCCACTCCATCACTCTCCCCCTGTGCCCAGACCACCCTCAACTACACCCCCAGCCCCCACAGAGTGTGAAAGAAGCCCACACACACTCAGGCACCAGCCCTCACCTCCTCACTGTGAGCCTCTGGGCAGGGAGCTGCACTGGAGAGACCGGGAGGCCCGAGTCACCTCAGGCTCTGGACCTGGGCATCGCTTCTGCTCTGTGGCTGGGGCAGGAGGTCACTGCCCCTCAGTCACTCATCCCGGCCTTCTCCCACAAGTTGCCTCAAGCACAGGGTGCCTCCTGCCAGCACAGCTTCTGTGGGCGGCTGGTCGTTTCCCAAGCGCCACCGGCTTGGTCTCATTAACAAAACGCACCTCTATTGCCTCACACATCCCAGACAGGCCAGGGACAGGCTTGAAAGAAAGAAAAAACCTGCCGGGGAAAGAAAACAAACTGCTGGGGTCAGGGACCTCTTCAGCTAGCAGAACCTGGCCTCGCAGAAGGATGTGTCAGCCGAGTCTCCAGCTGAAATGTCCCTGAAACCCTCAGGGCATGAATCACTTCGGTCCTGTGCCAAGGTGGCATGTGGGGCCCTGCTCTCACATGGGTCTTAAAGCAACAGAAGAAAATCCCCGTCCTTTCTCTCTTTTCATTAAGAGTGTCAACAGGTTTTAGGATAAAGAAATCACTAAGACATTACCCAAAGATTACACAGTATTTACTGGAATTACAGCACTTTCCCTCAAAGGGATATGAACTTATTCAGGCAACATAACACAAGATCAGAAAGATATATTTTAATCCTTACCCAATATTTTCACTGCTGCTCCTCTTGCAGACTGCACGATCTGTATGCCATTATTATAAATCCACATTTTCAGCTCATTTTCCCCAATTTTATGATTTTAAATCATGCTTAGCATAGTATATGTTTAATATTATACTGCATGAAAAGTCAAATTAAGACAGTTGCAGACAACTTTGGTAAATCAGAAAAAATTACTTTCTTGTTCTAAGAAAATTGCCAAAATCCCCCAATACTACCTATCTGGAATTCCCCTTGACTCCTGTAGTCTGAGGCTTCAGCTGAGCTGACTACTGCTGTCACAAAAGCCTTCCTCTGTAGAAATTTTCTCTATTAAAGGAAAAGCTCATGGATAAATTAAGAATCAAAGGCAATAGATTCAACACAAACTCTTACAGTATTGCTTTTACCCAAGCTTTTGAAGATTTCCTTCCCATTCCTCAACTTGCCCAAACACCTAAAAGGTTTGAAAGATTAATGTGACCAAAGACTTTTTCTAACTGATGCTGAATGCCAGAAGCAAAGCCTGAGGTGAAATACAGATATTTGGAAAGACTAGTTTGGACAGGCTTTATTATGGCCAGTTTGTTATATCTCCCTTATTGCTCATATCTTTCTTTTCCCATATCTTGCTTTTTTCTTCATAATGAAAGCTTAAATGCCTTGCCTCCAAAAACTACCAAAGATGCACTATCAACACATACAAATATGCCTGTAAGCCACTAAAAACTAGTTTTCTGGATTTTTTTTTTCTTAGGGGATGGCATACTCTAGGTAGATAATTTATATCTCTATTTTTATGCTGCAAGGTCTTCAGAGAATCTGATTGTCACTTGAGACTGTGGTAAGGCCCTAGCGAGGAGTAGGTGCCACCATAAATTTATTAACGTGTCATTATGCATCACTGCCATTATTTATTGTCCTAGCTTCTGCAAGTTCAAATAACATCTTGTGTGTAGGACAATGCATTTCGTTCAATTAAAAATCAATAAATCTTTTTTTATTAAGTTTTCAGCTGCCAGCAGTATCAATGGATTTTAGAACATCCACTCCTTTTAAAAGGACATCTCAAGGATGAACCTAGAAAAGATACACCGATTTTCCTTCCTATGAAAACTCTGGGGATTAGCTTCACACATTCCTTTGCCAGTAAAAAACAAACAAACATTTTCCCCACCTCCTCTCTGTTAAATTCAGCTTCTACAAATATTTTTGGTCCATGCAGGAGCAAACAGATTCGCAATGCAGTATCCTTGTAGATGATTCAAAGGAAGGGGTGATCCAAAAAACCCCCCTAACCTAAGAAAATGCAGAGATCATTTAACCCAAAGAGAGGAAGAGGGACAAGTGGCTTACATGAGAGTATACATGATCTCTGGGTATTTTTCACTAATACTATCATATTAATTAAAAAAGTGCTGGTTTTCATGCTCCTTAAGAGTCAAAAAGCCTCAAACTCCTACCAGTTTGGAACCTGGGGCATTTTAAATTACATATGTCAGTGAAAATAAAAGCCTCAAATGGACTTTTTAAAATTGAGATAAAAAGCAAAACTAAACATTATTTTCAATGTGCTGTTGCAGTGAGCAGAGGAAGACCCTTGGGCAATTCCTGTATATACAATTCTGTGGCGTAGTCCATGGGAAAGCCTGTCAGAATATGGGACAGCACTGCTATATTTTATAAGTATTTTATAAGTCCAGTCATATCAATCAAACAAGTATGTGGCAGACGTAAAACCTGAATGCTACCTATTTATCAATTAACTGATATGCAAATAGCAACTCTTATTCTGCACTTCTTTTTTATTAAAGTTACTATTCTTTTCAATCTTTAAAGATGGGAAGTCAGCTCTTTTGCTTCATTCACATCTTATGAAGGGCTCAGCTGCAGAGCTACATCTTCTGTAATACCTGCACCTCACCTCTTTCGTCTAGGAACTTCAACCCCCAGGCAGATGGATGTGAATCTTCCTAAAGTCGTTTATACATAACACACCTGAAGTCTTAAAGCCTCCCTTTCTTGTTCAAGTTTGACAGAATTCTCCTTTTTGCTACCCAGTTCTTCAGTTTCCTTTTTTTTTTTTTTCTTTTTACATTGAAGTACCCAATGCTTTGTATAATGTTACAGTACTCTGGGTCAGATCACAGTATTTTACAGCAGCTCCTTGAGACTGCTGCAGTGAGAGTGAAGAACATGGGAGTGGAAAAGAAGCCCTGGCCTCACGTACTGTCATACAGGATGGGCAGGACGTCAAGATGTCATCTAACACAGCCATGTGAGTTCTTACCTACTACTGCTTCTCTTGGGCTGCTTCTCTAAACAGTGGTATAAAATCTGACCTTCAATTCATAATAAAGTGAGTTTTTAAAAGCTTTTTTTTCCCCGGATGTTTTAGAAAAAACATTCAGGAAATATGATATTTCATTCCTCAGCATGGCTTACAATGAAAACAAATCAAAACATTTGATGTCAAGAAGTGATTAAGTATTCCAGAAATATCTGTGTCATCACAAAAATTTTCTCAGAAATCAACCAGGTTCTTTTAGAGGTTACAATTTTAAATTAAAAAAACAAAACTAAAACAAAACAAAAAAACCCCAAACAAACAAACAAACAAAGCAAAACACAACTTTTTAAGCTCAAACCAACATTTTATCGAGAAAATCCATCAGCAATCCTAAACCTTGCCCTGTCAACTAGTCTTTACACCTAGTGGAAGCCGTGCATGTTTGGATGCATTGCTGTTTCCACTTTTGTTTAGCAGCAGCAAAGCTCTTTGGGGGCCACTTATTCTCCTGTCCATGAGCCTTCCAGCATCATTACCTCTGTCAATCCAAAAGTGAAAGCAGAGCCTGGCTGTCAAGCAATCAAGAGCACGTGCACACAGACTAATCAATATAGTTCTGACTGTAATCCCTTTATGAACAAAAGTAAAATATTAATTTACTCAAAAAACTCAGGCCACAGAATATTCTCCCTCATGATCTGAACTTTTTGCTCTTACATCTGCCTGGCCTACTTAGGATGAACAACTATTTGCAGCTGATAGCTCAGTGAATTATCACAGGGCAAGTAAAGTTGTAACAGCTACCAGAATATGATGTTAAAAAGGATGAGAGACATAGCAGACAGACCTGTAATCTTCAAAGCGGTTTTACATGGGAACAAACGAAAGCATCCAGGCCACTCATGAATTGTCAGCTAATAATGCAATCACTCGTTCTAATACTGCGCTGTAGTACAAGCCAATCATTTATTCTGTGAGTCTTCTAGCAAAACTGCATAAACAACAATACCCCTCTTCCAAACATGACATTTTTATTTCCTGCTTTACATGAATTAATTGTAATTCAAATTTAAAGGCTTTCTGCATGCACAGTTGGAAGCTTGTCCTGTCTCCTAGCGAAGCGTGTGCTCTAGCAACTAAACACTACTATGCTAAGTTGTCAGTTAAGCTAGGAAGGAAATTCCACATAAATTATTTTCAAGGCACTGTCTTTATTTTAAGCAAGCAAGAAGTATTTATGCAGTGAGTCCTTAGCTACAGACAAGCCTTCTTATAAAGGAAGAACTCACTCCAACATAAAGCTTCATTTATTTCTAGATATAAAAAAAAAGAAAACAGACATAATGGAATTAATGTCTTCCATCTGATGCTGCTATTAGGCCCTATGATTCAGGGGCTGTAGAGTGACATTACCATTAAACTGAGCCAAAAGCTTATTTCAGTATGTTCTACCTGTCTCTACCCTAAATGCCAACAAAGCTGGAGGGGAAGCCAAAGTTGGCTGCTCGTGTGGGAGGTAAATCTGCTACACCAGCAGGGGGAAAGCTGAGCTGGGGCTGGTAGAGGAGGTCCTTGTGCCTGCTGGGGGAGCCTGAAGGGTGGGGGTAGAGAGGGGAAGTGCAGAAATATAGACTAGATTTCTCTTTTTGATATTGCAAGCACAAATCAGGACTGGAGAAAACAATCATGATGAGGATGGAGGGCTGCAACCTACTACCCCTTCGTGTGATGAGAACAGATACAGCACCTAATGGTAGTAATGGGGATGAGACATTCTTGTCTTCCCCTTCTTGTCTCTGTCTGCTCCCCATGAATCTGTCCATCAGCATCAAGGAACCCAACTTGCTAACCCATTACAGCCAACCTGCAGCAAGCAGACAGGTCTGATAAAGATATAAACTACCAGCTCACCTAAATTAAAAATGAAATCTTTATCTAGATAATACTTAGCAAAATATTGTGCTGTCAGACAGTAGAAACACCAGACATTGTCCTTACTATTTTGATTCGATTTATTTGAGAGGACATTTCTCAAGAATAAGTACTCAAATGAAACAGTTATCAGTTTAATCTCCTGTTTATTGTTGCAATTGTTTTCATCCTCAGCCTGTAAGGCATGGAGTAAATGGGAGCATAACTGAGAAAGTGTAGCTGGACAAAGAATTCAGAGTTTGCATAAACTGGATAACAGGAGAGGACCAAACTGCAAGACCATAGCGATAAAACGGAAGCTCTCAGAGAAAAGAAAAAGAACTCATTAAGATTTTAGAAGTCCATTAACAGTCAACTGAAAATTACCCATGCTCAACAAAAATCACAAGCAATTTAACTGACTAATTACCTTGCGTATTTCAAGCAAGTTGACTTTAAACAACTTTGTTGTGGGATTATTTTTAAAACTCCAACATATTACACACACAGAACTTGTGTTCCCTGGCAAACATTTGATCATTAAAGGTGTCAAAAATCAGATAGGAGCCTTCTTGAAGGTTATCAGTCTGATAGCAAAATTATTTTTCCTCTTTTCTAAACAAAAATAATAGAAATATTTAAAACATAACATGATTTTTAGCAGATGAAAACAGCCTCAGCTTCTCAGCTTTGGTCCCTTCTGGGATATATTTTTCCTTTGTAGAGAGCAAAGTAAGCTAGTAATTACAACATGCAGCTCTAAGACCAATTAACAATCTGCAACATGCTCCACTTCTTTTATCCTCCCCTGGTAACGCTACAGGCAGCATTAGCTGTCTAATAAATAGGTGAGCGCTGCTTAACACTTTGCAAGGTTTCAGCATTTCTCTTCACCCCGGCATCAATTCGTTCCTTCCCCTGGCTATTAGTAGATCAGTCTGGCAGTATGCAGATGCTATTCTGTTGTGTGCTCCAAGACACACGCTGCCTTTAGGCTCCCCTGGGCTATGGAAGGCAGGTGGCGCATTCATGTTCTGAAAAGACAGCTTCAATAATGACCTCACAAAGGTCTCCAAGAGATATTTTTTTCCTAGTTAATCAGCCAGACAAAGAATTTACTTCTGCTTAGGAAAGGTGGATGTTTGTAAAGCCAGCTATGAGTGGGAAAGGGCAAACGTTAAAAGTATTTTTAATATACTTCCATTTCCTGCAAGCTAAATAGTTCAATGCACAGCACAGTGTGCTGTGAGGAGACACTGTAAGTGCACATGCTCTGTGTATCAGGCTGTACAGGGACCAAGCACACAGGCATTGATCCCACAAAAATCCCTGAACTGGATTAGCAACTGTAATCCTGCTGTCTTGCACCTTGAATAAAACAAGGTTTAGTGAAGGGCCACAAAGATGATTACGGGAGTGGAGCATCTCTCTTAGGAAAAGAGACTGAAGGAGCTGGGCCTGTTTAGTCTGGAGAAGAGAAAACTGAGACGGGATCTCATCAGTGAATATAAATATCTCAAAGAGGATGATGTCAGACTCCATTTGATGGTGCCCAGCAACAGGACAAGGAGCAATGGCCATAAACTAAAACACAAGAAGTTACACCTCAACATGAGGAAGAACTTCTTTACATTGAGGGTGGCAGAGCACTGGAACAGGGGGGTCATGGAGTCTCCCTCTCTGGAGACATTCCAAACCCATCTGGATGCATTCCTCTGTCACAGAGGCAGGTGACCCTGCCTTGGCAGGGGTTTGGACTAGATGATCTCCAGATGTTGCTTCCAGCTAACAGTTCTGTAATTCTGTAATTTTTTATGCTTCAAATACACACACCAAGCACCTTTTTCAAGGCTGTGATACTTGGGTTTTTCTAAAGCCAAGGTGGGGAGTAATTAAGGAGGTATACAGCTGGTACAGAAGCATGCAGGTGAATTACCTAGAGCTCACTGGTACCACACGATACTGCTGATACCAGGAAGATCTGTAAAAGCAGATCTGTTTCTTCCAAGATTCCTGCTGGGCAATATATGAACATGCACGACACAAACACTTTCTTTGCCTGTAATAAAGAATTCATACCCACACAAAATTGACTAGCTTGCTGTGGTGTGAAAGAAAGACAAAGAGGGTGTCTGTCAAATAACGTATCACTTGAAAATCTGCATCCTACTGATCAATGTCTTCAGAAAGTTGTAGCATATGCAACTTGAGAATCAAAAGTATACACTGACTTTTATACTGTATGTTCTTTGAAAGCTGAATAATAGCAGTTTTTCTATAATAATAAACCCACATATGAATAAGCAAAGCTTTTCAGTCAAATATGTTTGTTATGCACATTAACATAAGTAAAAGAAAGAGATAGCTTTCAAAAAGTAATTTCTCTTTCCTCTCTACTTATTTAGTCACCCAATTCCACATATGCATTTTAAGAAAGGCTAGTACTAACACCCACAGTCTTTGTTTGGATGTTATCTGTAGAAAACGTTTGGCACTTCAAAAAAAATTGGGAGAGTTTGTGCGTGCATGTACTCAAACATATAAACATACACACACACACACACATAAATAAATACATATTTACATATTTTTTATATATTGTCTGCTCGTTTCCAACTGTTTCAGAGGAATAAAAACCAATAACTTTGTTCTAAATTTACCTTAGCAGAATCGTTACTGAAAAAAAATATAAGATTTTGGCTGTTTTGTCTAGAATCTGCTCTCTTTCTCTATCGGCTAAAGAGAACTTTATGAAAGTCACCAGCTGAGAACCTTTACGTTGACTTGCTACATCCTGAAAGTATCATGAGTGCACCATGAAACTACTGAGTAAAATATGATACTCTGCCTTTTCAATTCATCTCATCTCCACCCTTGTAGATCACATTCTACACTTGTACCTACAGTATGCCCACAGATCATGAAATCTGTCCAAGGGATGATCTAAATTCTTATGAACAGAACTGTAAAATGAAGACCATATGGAATTGTTCTGCACTACCCCAAGGAACAGCAGTATCATCCTTTAGTCTTTGTTTCACATACCAAAAACTTGCTTTAATTATCACCAACTTGTTGATCAAAAGAAGCTAAGAAAAAAACCTTCTCCAAAAAGAGAAATCTTGAGGTGGCAGACCCAGAGAGGTGATTCTGCCCCTCTACTCTGCTCTGGTGAGATCCTACTTGGAGTGCTGCATCCAGCTCTGGATTCCCCAGCACAGGAAGGACATAGACCTACGGGAGCGAGTCCAGAGAAGAGTCACCAAGATGATTAGAAGGAAGGAGCTCCTCTCCTATGAGAAAAGGCTAAGAGAATTGGGATTGTTCAGCCTGGAGCAGAGAAGGTTTTGGGGTGACCTAATTTCAGCCCTCCAGTAACTGAAGGAAGCCTATAAGACAGATGGAGAGAGACTTTTTACATGGGTTCTAGTGACAGGACAAGGGGAGAGAAATTCAAACTAAAAGAGGGTGAGTTTAGATTAGATGTTGGGAAGAATTTGTTTTCTGTGAGAATGGTGAGGCACTGGAACAGGTTGCCCAGAGAAGCTGTGGATATCCCATCCCTGGAAGTGTTCTAGGCGAGGTTGGATTGAGCTTTGAGTAACCTGGTCTAGTGGAATGTATTCCTACCCACAGCAGGCAGAGGTTGAAACTGGATGATCTTTAAGGTCCCTTCCAACTCAACCATTCTGAGATTCTATGTCTCCTACTTCTTGCCCAGCTCAAAGCCTTCTCAAATCAATAGCAACATTCCAGCAACACAAAACGCAGAAATAAAGAACTTACTAGCAAAGGCACTGCCAAACGCTAATATGTCTTACCAGCTCCCAGACTGGAGTTGGCTTGCAACTACCAGGGAGTATGCTGCCAAAGATAACACACCAAATATGGGCAGCCATATTTGGGTCAACAAATACACTGCTATCCACTGCTCTTCATAGGATGGCCAAGCTAGAGGTATGTTAATAATGCAAAAGAGCCTTTTGAATTTGCATGAATACATGGCATTAAAAAATAAGCACCAACAGAAGCGTGGCATTTTCTCCACACATTGAATCCAGTGCTTATTCTTGTCACTTTACTTTCTCTTGTCCCCTGAGAAGAATAAAATTCAGGTGGGAACCCAAGTAGTGTTTTGTAGCCAAAACTCAAAGAGAAAAAATTAAAAAGGAAAATTTAGGTTCAGTTAGGACGGATGGGGGGAAAAGCAGAATATGAATGCTCTATCAACATTTAATTCCAAAGTTTTGGTGCCTTTTTTCCCCATGCACTGCTTCCCCTTGTGCTGAATCTGAAGGATGCTTGGATTATTATACTCTTTTTGACACTGAAGTAGTTTAAATAGTTCTATTCTCACAGTCACACTGAGATATTTTTGGCACTTGGGACATTGCGCTGTTCCCATCCAGTTCCACGTATGTGAAGGGAGATGAAAAACACATACTGGGGAGGGGGAAAGATGATGAAAAAAAAAAAAGTTATTCCTTTTTGTACACCATGGCTTGAATTGAGGAAATATATTCAATGGAAAAGATCCAAAGAATCCCCTCAGTGGTTCAGGTTTGGGTACCAAGGAGTGCACCATATCACCCTCAAGTTCTGTGTACTCAGAACACTTACTCTCCCGTTGACAGCCCTCTTACCTCATCTCCATTCCAAGCTCATCTCTTCTGCCAGTGAGCAAACACGTTTTTGATTCGTGCATTGATCCAGGCAATCAGCGCGTGTACACACTCTACGATGCTCCTTGACCCCAACACCCACACACACAAAATGCTTAACAACGCTCTCGTTCACGAGTTTGACACAGATCACAAGCACTGGCACATGTGAAGCATCTACTTGTAACTTTGAGTGTGCCGACAACAGTCACTGATGTTGTAACTGCACAGTGCAGCTCAATTCTTGCTAAACAAACCTAAGCCAAGTCACTCTTCCTCTATTTATAATGCAGGCTCAGCAAATCAGTCCAATGAATCCTAATTAAATTTAAATAAACGTTGACTGGTGTAAAACGTAGTGTGCATTTGGCCAAGGGATCACCTAGTGTAAAAAGCCCTGAGCAATAATGTTTTAATGCATCATACCTCTGTGATTTGAAGTCTCAGAATAAAGGAAACAAAGTTTGCTTAAAAAATGCACCTCAAACCACCTCACACTTTCTTCCTACCAATGTAATTAACTACTGGTGTTATGTTCGTAGAGTCTACATAAATAGTCTCCTAATCACTTGATAAATTGCTTAATAAAAAAATAACTTCCATAGTTGTCACTTAGTTACGTAATCATCAAGTATTTGCTATCCATCAAACAGCAGCAGCAAATTTAACTGCAAAACACCAGACTGTACCAAGGGAATAGGGGAGCAGGGAAAAGATAATAGAAGAAATTAAATTATTATTGTTAGCATTTCATGTCACCTGTGCAGACAGTATTTTGATATTGATGGAGTCAATTTTATTCCTGCTGCCCAGCAGAGCTAGCCGTCCTCAGCTACAAGTTTATAATACTCTCAGCTCCTCTTCTCATATGCCAGAAGATATAAGCAGATCAGAAAAAAACTTATCTCACCAAATGAAGAAATTTTTTAAAAAAGAAACCACCACCAAAAAGTTCCCAAATAAACAATTTTCCTATTGCTTTGGACATTTTGAGAATCAAAGTACTGCCAGATCAGACCTAATATCCACTGCTTACTATGCATCTTTCCATCATCATTATTTCAGGAGACATGGATTTAAAATTTCCCCATTGAAAATATTTTTGGATGGTATTTCCCCAGAGATTTTCACAAAAATTACCAAAAAAATTAAAAAAAATAATTGTAACCACATCCAGATATGGAGAAATGACTGAAAGCTACAATGAAAGAAGTAGCTCTGACTCAAATCTCAAATTTGACTGTATTTTGGCTATGATATTCAATACTACTGCTGAGAGCGAGACTGAGATTCGAACTAGAACTTACTGCAAATTCTCTGTTGTGCTGGAGGTACTAGAGCCAGTTTCTTTTGACCTTCACTTAGGACTTTTCTATCAGTGAATAGGAGGTCCACACTCCCACACTGCAGAGTGCTACTTTTATATGAAAATAGACGCAAGAAGTAAAATTCACATCCTGTTGCTTAATCACCCTGAAGAACCTTTTGAAAGCTACGTTGTCAACAAAAAGACAAAGTTCCTTTGGGCACTAAATTACATATCAAGGTCACTGATAATTTTATTGCCCGCTGCCTTCACAGGATTTGCTTATTTCTTTGTGGTTAAGCCCACAGGTCAGAGAAGGAGTAGAGATTGTGTTCACTAGCAACAACAGGACAAGAACTAACACTCTAAAAGAAGATGGTTCAGCTAAATTTCATTTTGTGTTTTCAAACTACTGATACATAAATAGAGGATTCTGGCTAAAAACCTTGACAGTTTAAACTAGCAGGGATTTTACTAGTAATTTCAATAGAAACACTTATGCCTTTAAGTCATTTTGTTTAAGAACACAGTTACAAATCCTGCATATTTTCAATGGGATTCTAAAAGCCAGGAAAGGTCTGACACTTAGACTAGCAATCTGAACACCTAAAGTAACAGTAAGCATTGCAGACCACAGTATTAATATGCTGCAGTAAAGCTGAACCTGTAAAGCATGCCTAGAGACATCTCTCAAGTCAACTTGAGTTCCAAATTAAGATGTCTTCTTTAGAGATTACAGATTAAAAACAAGAAAGGAAGGATGGAGAGAGAAGGTAGAAGGTCTGCAGCAGTTACAGGCAAAATTAAGCTGTGGCTAATCCAAGCCACTAAATGGTACTTGCCACTTTGTGAACAGGAGACCTGTCAGGGACCAGGCAGCGTAGTAAGCAAATTACCTTTACTGTTCTAGAAAGGGCACACAATTGGCTAACTGTCTACTGATACACACAGTTTCTTCTTCAAGACATCTGGCAAACATTAGTGCTTCTTTTCTTTTAAAAGTCTTAATCTTCCAGGAATTTTATGTCAAATCTTCTATACCTGCCCTCTTCAGTTCCTGTACCAGCCCTTCTTCCGTTTCCAGTCTGGAAAGTAACATAACATTGAAACACTACAAAAGGGTTGCTTTTGGTCCCGCAAAATAAAATCATAAGCACAGTGAGAACCACCAATGAATGTGCACCAAATTTTACCCAATAGCAACATAAATGCACAAGCAAAGCAATATTTGTGTGTCTGCATGTCTGGCTGGCTGGACAGACAGGCAGGACTAGATCTACCCAGTGAGAATACTGGGTGAACAAATATTTATTGAGAATTACTCAGCTGTGATACAGAAGGGGATTCATGGCATGGTGCATCTGGACTCTGTTCGTTTTTTATGAGATAATTGCACCACGGACTACCTCAAACATGGCATGACTGAAGGATTTGCCTTTTAAATTTAAGAACATGGAACAGACAGGAATTAAATCCATCATGCCTCTATGTAGCACACAATGGAGGAAGAATATAAATAAACAGGCAACCAGAATGATGCAATAAGAACGGGATTAATCCAAGTGTGATTAATTCAGTGTCAGATTAAAATTGATAGTGCCAGCTGTATCGGGCCCATTCTGCCACATTATTCTCGCCTGTCATGGTTTGTGGTGGTTTGTTTTTTTTTTTTGTCCATCTTCTTTCCATCTCCTTGGTGGATAAACCTGCTGGAGAGTTAATTGTCACATACATGGATTTAATCACATTGTCCACAGTGTTTGGGGGCCTTGCCTTCAGCGATCCATGACTAATTGTTGTGGTAATTTTTCAATCATTAACAGCACCGCATATGCTGCGGACAAATCCCACGACACCCACTAAAGCCCCGGCGGCAAGCGGCGCACACGCCTCCATCAAAGCTCCGTGCCCCGTTCCCCGCCCTCCTTGCCCATCAGCCGGCTGCATCCCGCCCTCGGGGGCGAGCTCGGGAGCTGGTACCGCTGCCTTTAAGGAAGCAGCGCTGCCAAAGGCGGGGGGAGGGCGGAGGGCGAGGGAGGAAATTAGGAGTCCATCTGGGACGGCTGGCGGGGCTCTCGCTCTCCGTCCGGCGCCCCCAGCTGCCGCCCCGCTCCTCCCAAAGTCGCCGCGGGTGCGCCGGGGGGACGGCACCGGCCCCGGGGGAGCCCTGCGGCGCACAGAGGCATCGCTCCCATCACCTCGTCAACTCTGCCCGAACCCATTCGCCTGCACCCACTCCGGTAACTACACGCGGCGTTTCGTAAGACACAAAAAAGGCGAGCCAAAAGCTCCCCTCCTGCTTCAAAGGCGAGTGACAGCCAGAAACTTAACAAATCGCTGCACCAGCAGCCCTGCAGCAGCAGGAAGGATCAGTGCCACGGCGCTTTGGAGGCAGCCGTGAGGATTATACAAAAGTGCCACTGCCTGTCCAAGCTACGTGAACCAAGTGACCCCAGCTCAGCTGGCAAAGAGCTCGTCTGGGGAATGAGGCGGCCGGCATTCCCAGTCACCTTCTGACTTCTTGTTCCCGGAGCAATTTATTCACCGACTGAGGTGTACGACACCCTCCAGTGGTGTACGCCTGGGTCGCTGCAAAAACAGTATTGGGTTTGCAGCTTTGAATGGACTGATTGGATCATGTCATGTTCTCACCCTCCCTCACCAACCCTCTTCCTAACATATTAACATATTAAGCTGGTTTATGCGCCTGGGATGTCACACTTATAAATGATGCATATCAGCATCCTCAAAGAAGGCTTGAATGAGGGAAGGAAAAAACCCAGATGAGATTCTGCAGCATCTCTGCCTTGAAGAGACCACTTTAAAACAACGTGGAATTTCAGCAAATCACCCAGGTGGCTTTAGAAAACGCTGATAGATCATTTAATTATTGAAAGCTTTGGTAGCAGCAATATCGACTATCAAAATGTAAATGTAGGCAAAGAAGAAAAAAAAAAAAAAAAGAAAACAAAAAGAAAACAAAGAAAAAACCCCAAGTACTAAGAGCAAAAACAAGGCAGGATTAAACAAAAGTAGGAGCCCTCCTGATCCTTCTGAGTGGGGGAGGGAGAATTGCCAGCTACACAGGGGAGTAAACAACAGCATTCTAGACTTAGCTTCTGATTCAAGCCATAAGGAAGCCAAGGGAGGGAAAATCCTGTCCTTCCCGCAAGTTTCTGACAGTCACACCACCAGCACTCTTATGCAACCGTTACATAAATTGTGACAGGACCAGCGCCTTCCCTGCTCCCTGCCCAGGCACAAGGCAAGCAGGGCGCCTGCCGCCTCCCCAGACACTGCATGAGCAGGTCACGCTCTCCTCTGCTCGCCCCTGGGCTGCAGATGCGGTGTGATACACAAATACATAATAATCCTTTGCACTTTTCATTATTTTTGACATCTTTCTCCCACCATCCATGAGTTGCTTTCTGCGAGAGCAGGGGAACACTTAGTGGCACACAACTGAAATGATATTTCTTGCCTTTTCTCCCCCCCCACCTTATTCCAGAGAATATTGTCCTCTCAAAGCCAAAAGAATGGGTGACAGCACGTAAATAGTTTCAAAATTAATTTCTGCAAGTAGCAGTGTCATTGCTGTTACCATGCTGCATTGAGTTGGTGTCATGGACAGAAGAACCACATGAAGTTTATGGAACTGCCTATAGCCCACCACAGATGACAAAAGATCCCAGCAATGGCAGATGGCATGTGAATCACTGCAAAGGCAATTAGCAGCTAGCTGCCGGATTTTGACGTGCTGGGGAGGACAGAGGGGGTTTTCTCTGCTCTGAGCAGTTCTCACCAGAGGGGATGGAAATAGGCATTAGTCTCACTTTGCCCCCACAGAGACTTTGCAACCAGTGTTGCTGGCTTTGAGGCTGATGTATTGGCAGGTACCTGTAAGCACCCAGTGCAGAAAGATTTGCAGCAACAATAAAAATGCTGCCTTTTTACCTTGATAAGCTCAAGTCACAGCTGCCGTAAGCAGAGTAAAAAACCAACCAACCAACCAACTAAACAAACAAAAACAGAAAAAACCACCACTTATGCAGCAAAGGATCACAGCTGCCAAGACAAGTGCTGTGAAAACATTACAGTGCTGTAAGCAGTGATTGAAAATGCACCAAAAACATCGAATTCTTCTAAGCAACAATGACAAATAGATTCTGGAACTGTTCAAGTTGGATACCTCTCAAAATGAGTCTGTATGGTAGACAACAGTTCTAAATTTTGATCAGAGAGCTAAAGCAGAACCCTTCAGCATGAGCCTTGTCAGCATATATCTTTATCTTCAAGTCAGTAAAAAGAATAATATAAAAATGTACTAGTAAAATAATGCCCAGCAAAGGTCTCCTCTGTGTGGCTGCAGTGCAGACCTTGGATCTCATTGAAGTAGAGACATTATTCTGAGCAGTCTGATGGACAGCACTGTGACCAGTAATACTCAGAAGGCTACTACTTTATTTAAGAAGCCCAGGGTGACAACTTACATCAATTTTTCTCACAATTATTAGTTTGTTTGCTCATTACTTGCCAGGTCACTGCTAGTTTTTGTGAGCTCTGCAGTGGGCATTCTTTTGTACTCTTTATTTGCTCAGTGCATGTTCAAGAACAGTAATCCCTTTTGGGGGGCTCCTTGCACTGATTAATAGCATAAACTACAAAACCTCAGTCTCAAAACACAGGTGCTCTTCCTCTGGAAGCACAGTATCTAGTTCTTTGTGCTGCAGGAAAAGCTCTACCACCTATCATCCATGCCTGTACTGAGCAAGAATGTCCACTTAAGAAGGCCAGCGTACTACCTTGTATTTTTCCATCCCAAACTGAGCATGCTGGTAAGTGTTCAGAAGAGGCCAGATAATGCTACCTTTCAGAGAGACAAGATGTTGTTAATAAGCCTTGCTTCCACATCAGACAGCTCGTCCTATGACCTGCTCGGTTTTGCATTTCCCAGGAGCCAGAGGCTGTGCCTCTCTGCAGGGTCTATGCTTCCAACATTGTGCCAGACCTATGGCACACCATTTTGGCACCTGCTTACAAGCCACCACTGGCATCCATGCCACGGGTTGCCTACTGCTCACTGAGCCACTCTAGTTCTACCAGCTAGAGGTTTACTGACTAGACTTGATGACTTCCCAAGCTACTTTGCACTTGCTGACTGACTTCCATCAGTTGGTGTGACAGTATTTTGCAACTCCTAATCAAGACTGAAAGAACAGTGAAGAGTCAATAAGTTCTTATCTCCATTTCATACACAAGTAAACTGAAGAAGACTGTGAACGCAACAGAGATGTTAAGTTCAAGCAAATGCTATTGAATAGTTTTAATATTGATATCATTCCTTCCATGCAGTTAACTATGCAAGTTTTGTGCAGAAGGCAAGCACCAAATCAAATAAACCAATTTTTAGCTGTAAGCATGCCTGTGCTCTAATTTAACTCAGTGCAGAAAAAGTGCTACATACTTTATGTACATGATTACTAATCACCTGGACAGAGACTAATAGCATATTCCCATATGAAATTGCACACCCTTCTGCAGATAGCACCAAGGCTACAAATATATTTAGAATGTTTGAGAATTGATTTGAAAAGCTAGTAATTTTATCCTATCTAGGAATCTCCTACGATAGAATCAGATCTAAGGATCTGGCAGTTTTGACATTTTGCCAGTTTCAGAGACCAGAAGCTGTAATTATGCAGTAACGTGACTAAAGATGGTGTTTCAGCAGCTATAACCCAAGCAAGTCAGTGATCATCTTGACTTGTAAAGACTGATAACCCCATGGAGATTTTAATTCTTGCCTTGTTTGACAGCATCTAATCATGTGAACTATAATGTAAGATGCAGAATTTGAGTGCCACTGAATTCCAGATAAATTGTTAACATGCAATTTTCGGGGGTTTTCCAAACCTTTACTAATACATCAGTCTAAGAGCACCAAGCCAATCACGTTACAAGAAAGGAAAACAACCCTTGCAAAAATAAAATTTGTGGATATTAAAAAAAGTCTAATGAATCTCAGGGAGTTCTCACATAACACTGGAACATACTTTACTCAAAGTTTCTGTTAATTCCTTCAGCTCAGAGCTTCTCAGGTAAAAAGAAAAACAAAAGAAAAGCCCAGCACTAGCAAACATTCTGAGTCAGAGACCTGTGTTTAGAATTAATTGAAATGTTCAGAAAAGGACACTGTAATAAAAAAGCAGAGAAAAAGAAACACATGATGTGAAGATCTATTTTCCAAGTGGAAGGTGACAAGGTAGCAGCACTGTTGCCCTTACTGACGGCAAACAACCAAGAGGGCCAGTCTCTCTCTGAGTGGATAGTAAGGTGACACGGGACAACTCACTGCACTGAGTTGTGTCACACTTTCCTCCTCTGTAAAACATGCCTAATAACATAGCTTGCATAAAAACTATTAGGGCACGCTGCGGAAAATTGCTGCGTAGCAGCACCATTTTTATTTTTATCCAGGAGAAGGCATCTAAGCGGGACAGCACAGATTGGCCACATTTCTGTCACCAAGAACAGCCAAAGTGTTCCTCTCCATTATGTCTTCATTATATCTCCATTATTTCTTCACATGCCGTAAAAAGTAAACAAAGCCCCAACAAAACCAACCAACCATCACCAAAGAAACCAGTGAGTTCATCAAAAAAAGCTTTCAGATGGATGCATTTCAGCAGCTGAAGAAGACACACTGCTAGCATATCTATATATTAATGCTTTCTCAAAGCTGTGATTGGTACCAAAGCATCATGTTGTAAAGGTATTTGCACCATGACCAACAATAAATGAGGAGTTTTCAGTAAGGCAGGACTCCACTGAAGGAAGACTGAAGTCGAATAAGGCTAAGGAAGAGTGGAAGAGAAATGCAAGGTCTCGGGAAAACATACCTCTTTCAAACCATTAGACTTTACAGCTTTAGCTTAAGGTTTTTCAGTTGATGTCCTCAAAAGAACAAAACCAAATCCCCCTAAGTTTCATTTAGAAAAAACCATCCAAACACAAATTTTAAAAAAGACTGTGATTCCTCAGGCCTTTTCTCTGTTCCAGTTACAGCTGCTACCATGTGTTAAACTTCAGCTATCAAGAAACAGCTACTGAATCTTTTTTATTCCCTATTTTAACCAGTGGTCAAGTCCTCACAATGACTCCTCATCATGCTTTTCATCTCTCCCAGAGGAAGGCTTCAGCTTCCATTTCACATCTCTGCAGACATGGCAAAAATGTCTGTACACCGGATTATCCAAACTAAAAATCTCATTTTACAAGAACAGGCTGGGAGTTGAGCAAGAAAAATCAAAGTCAATGGACCAGGTTGCAGACCATCAACAGAGGCCTTCAATCACCCGTCAAACACCTTTCCTGTAAAGACATAAGCTCAGAACCAGGAGTAAAGCAACGCCTAGGACAAACTCTAGCCCTCCAAATTCAGTGTCTCGTACAAGACTTCCAAGAGAGCTGACGAGCTCATGCAGGCTTCTCCCCTGCTGTCTTCCTTGACACAGTTTTCACAGCTGTGGTTTGAAAATCATCTTGGGGTTGTCCTTCAGCCGCCAGCATACTTGCTGCAATTACTCTCTCCTGCTACAAAGCCTTTTGGGTGTCTCCAGGGAGCCTGGGAAGGCCCTTCCAGCTCTGTATTGTACAGATGTGTGGAACATATAAAAGAAATTACAGATTCAGTGTCCCTTAGTTCACCTTCCTTAAACTCCACCTGTGAATTGTACCTTCACAGAGCTTTTCCCTAACTTAAGGTATATGCATTTTTCTTTAAGCCCCATGAGAACAGAGATAATGAAAGGGAGATGGGAGTAAAGCAGCAAAAAGGTCATTGTAGGGGAACTCTAGCTTTTCAAATTCTGGACTTTCAAGGAAAGAGCTGCTGATTTTCTCTTCCTGCAGAGTATCATAAGGCAGCAAGAAGGTCACTGTAGGGGAACAGTATCTTTTTCAAAATTGAGCCTTTCAAGGAAAGAATTAATGATTTTCTCTTACTGCTGAGTATCACACCAGCAGGTGTCATGAAAAGAAGACAAGAGGCTGTCAGTAAAGTAAAGGAAGTGCTTTTTTTTTTTTTTTTTTTAATGATTGCAACTGTGTTTCTACCTCCAAGAATTTTTTTAATAATTTAGTCTACAAAACCAATGCCGTCATGATCTCTGGGCATGCTTGTTGTTAAGTGGCTGCTGTAGCTTCGCTTCTTCTGATAAACCCAGTGGTCAGTATAATGAAGAACACCAGAAGGGGAGAGGTCTCTGATGGTTATTGATCCATGAAGAAGAGGCAAGAATGTGAGATCATTCTTTGTCTGACATCAGAACACCAACAGAGGTCTATAGGAAATGACTGGTTGCACTGCTTCTGGAACTGCTCCTAAACTTGGTGAAAGGTGACCTAAATTCCCATCTATCTCATCTTCTAATTGCACTCTCCCCTGTTTTTAAATACTAATTGCTTAAAAGTATCTGGTAGACACTCCAGGGCAACACCAGAGTTTATGAAAGGTGTTTAATGTAGCAATAATAAAAAAATACAAAAACAACCAGTCACCAGTCATGTGTGTGTAAACATTGTGTCCACTGCTAATCTTGCACACTCCTCTACTCTTCCTCTCCTGTTTTTAAGACTTAATGCTTCTGTGACAGCCACACAAAGATGACAAATACTAAACTACTGATGGGACACCACCAAAATCATGCTATTTTCTATTCACTGAGTTATATCATATTGACAGCTTCTTTCTCTCCACCCCAGGATGTACAAGAAATGATCTTTCTACTACCATCCTTTTGTACTGACTAACTGCACAGGAAGAGAAACAGCACAAATTACACTTTTTTTGAGCTAGAAACCAGTCTGCTCAGCATCACATGCTACCAGAACAAAAGAGCAGTTTGTTTCTTGTCCCACTAGGACAGCAGCTCATAGGGTCACTTTTAAAGAAACCCAGATACTCACCAGTGCATCGCTCTCCTCACCCATATTGTACTATAAAACCACACACATGGCACAGAACAACTTAGGAAATCTACACAGAATAATACAACAATTTTCTAATGTTTGCTTACAGTTCCTCCAATCAACCATATGCAGAACATGGTCAGTCTGCTAAACTTCACTAGTGACGTTCAAAAGCTGAGAGCAAGGTAGGCACAGTAACTTTTCTTTAAACTACTGTACAATTAAGTGAACCTTCAGATGGCTTAAATGAGCTCTAGCTTTCTGTTCTGGAGTGGCTCTAGTAAATTCTCACTTTCTTTGTTCCCACTGCTTATGTACCTATGATGTGAAAGACCTGAAATCAGTTGAGTTATTAAATCTTCTCTGAACTTTAGGCTGTGAGGAACTAGACAAATAAATAAATAAATAACCACGAGAGGGACACAGGACAATCTTGCAAGCAGAGCATCCTAGACAAAATAATCTCTCCTGTATAAGATGAGCTGCCACCTCTTACTACATAAATAAAAATAGCACCAGCAAGTGGAAATACAGTTAGAATACAGTTTTCCTTTCTAGGATCACCAGCTTTTATTCAAGAAGACTAGAAAGCAATTTAGCACTTGCAAAAGTGACTAATTCTGCTCCTGTCTTGACTGTGATACGAGGGGTTCTAATACAGTAGCAGAGATATCATGGCAATTATATCTTCTGCTGTGAGCCACACATTAATACTGTATTAAGAATATATTTCTCCAGGATGAAAAAAGGAGTCCAAGTCAGGACTGTCACTTTTGAAACATGCTAAGCAAGTCTGAAGAAATATGAGAAAAGGATTCTCCTCACTGTACTTTTTCTTTTGGAATAATTCATTATCTAAATACTTTTCAACCAGTACAGTCAAAGTTCTAGCTGGAGTCTCTTGACTTATTTAAGTAGATACTACTAACTTTTCCTCTGTTATAATCCCCACTGCTATTTTATGTCAATCACTGTTCTAACAGAAACTCAGGAAATCCACTTTATTTTTTTTTGGGGGGGGGGGGCAGAAAAAATTCTGAATTACCATGTCAGTGATAATCTTTGTCATTAGCATGAAGAAGACTGGTACATTTCAATGAGCAACTCAAACTTCAGGGCTGGAAAACACATTTTTTGTTACTTTTTCATGTGTCCCTATAATTTTAGGATAAATATGGAATAAAAGTTATTGCAGGGTGAGGAGTCCAACAGCTCTAAAACTATATCCACCAGCTTATGGGCTTTTTATTGTTTTTTGTGGGGTTTTTACATGTTGGTTTTTTTTCTTGATAAAGCCAACCTTTTGACCCAGGGAACACAGATCTTGCCTAGATTTTCAAATATTCAAATAAAGTTTTTAAATAATCCCAATGTCCTCAAAAACAAGGAAACAAACAAGTACTTTCCCCCCTCCACTCTCCATTTGGCAAAAAAGAAAATAGGCAGAAGATGACTTCCACAATTACCTCTTAAATTCCATTTGTCACTACATACAAACATTTCCTGGGACTCTGCCACAGCATTTAGGATCAAACTTATTATTGATGCTCACTGCATAGTCATCAGAATACATAATTTACAGCATCCATTCTGTTCAGGAAAAAGGAGACATTGCTTTAATATCTATTAGTAATCTGTCACTGTTATTTACATGGGGAAAAGTGTTAATAAAGGCTGGCATTTTTCCCTGGTTCATTTCAGGTACGGCAGCAAATCCTGCACAAAACTAGCTGGTACATTGCCTGGAATGGGCTGTCTCCTCTCCATAGCTGTGCTGCAGTTGCCTTCCAGGAGCATGGAGGTGCTAAACCTGATCCAGGTTCTTTCCTTCCTTCTGGAAAAACGTTTATCCTTCACAACATTACCACCTCCTTCTGAACACTTTGTGTAGCAGAGTCAGGAACAGAGTAAGAGGCGTGCCTGTAAAATCTCTTCTCCAGCCTCAGTTGGGTAGTTCTGATAAATGTCCTGGGAACAGCAAAAATGAATATTGCAACGCAACAAAAATACCCACAGGGTATCCTAGCCTGATGAGGAATTATATTAGGCTCATTGAACCAAATCCTGCCTGATTAAAAACATTCAGCATTCACCACATAACAGTGTAGTAATTCAATAGTATTATTTAGCTGTATTTTCATTTGCATAAATAAGGCCAAGGGAAACACCTTCTCTGTGCTATAAATTGTTGCTCTTCCAGGTTTTTCAGAGTAGCACTTTCTTTTACTCGGGAGCTGCTTAATAAACTACATTCATCATTATTTAGCCTTCTCTTGTGTGTGGTGCTCTAGTCCTCCTGCTGGATCCCAAGGAGACAAATCATAGTGAATTACTAAACCTTTAATTTACTTTTGATTAAAAAAACTTAAGGGAAGGATAAGCAATACATACATGGGCAAACTGCTTCAAAGGCAACAGAAACTTTGGAATATGCAACTGCATCTCTCTTTTTTCTTTTCTAGATTTCAAATAGACTAAAATCAGCCTCATATATGGTAGGGGGAGCTTTCCTTCACTCAGTGGAAAGATGTACCAGTCAGTCAAATAACCACTCTCGCTGGTTTCAAGATTTGTGTTATTCTGAGTTAACCCTTTTTCACATGCATTTTTATGTGGGAGAAAATGAAGCACAAAGACAAAGTAGTTTCCTAAATTACAAAGACAAGGAACTTATATACCAACTAAAAATGTAGTCTTGCACCATGAAAGGCAAATTACCCTCTAAATCTACTGATATTACTACTCTTAACACTAAGCTGGAAAAATCATACGGAGTCACAAACTCAAATGGCCATCCAAGTTCTATAATAACTCCTTACTTCCAAGATTCAATCCTATACTTGTTCTCCTACAAGATACCCCTGTAAATAAATAACACATTTACCAGAAATAGGTATAATAGAATTGTCATTAAATGCAATACTGTATTTGTTCAATATACACAAACACTACAGACTCGAAGCAAGCTTATATTAATTCTTTTGAAAAACCCCAACTTTAACACAGATAATGAATCTGTCAAAGGTAATAAAATCAGAGAAAGCAACATTTCAAAAATTTTATAGGTTCCTCCTGGATGAAAAACTTGATGAAAAAACCAGTTTTAAAAATAGATCTGTAAATGAAATAGAAGACAACAGTAAATTATCCTGTTAAGAAAAAGGGAAGGGCAAAGGAAAAGTTTAATTTTATAACACAACACACACATCAGACCTGGTGGTATAGCCATAGGTAATAGAACAGGAAAATCAAATAACAAATGAAACAGTGTGCCCTTTGATTGATGGGAGAATCACTACTGTATAACTCATTTCTCTGTTTTGGCTTACTTATCAAGGAAAGACTAAGACTTCCTCACAGTCAGTTCAAAAGAAACCAAAATAAAATCAAACCCAAAAGACAACCTCCATCCAAATGCAGGAAATAAACTCTCTCCAATTTCTTCTTTGAGAGGGTAGAAAGGAGTTAGAAGAAATAGCTTTTCTATTTCTAAGAGTTATTCCAATTTTAAAATACATGCTCCTTAGAAACTTGAACCTCTGAAGTCCTAAGAGTCCAGATCTAATCCTGCCGAAATTTAAATCACAAGCTACAGCCCAGCTCTTGTGTAAATACGTAGCAGTGCTGTATCTATTCCCTTTGCAGGACTGGGATGCCTAGCAAACCAGCACTTAGGTTTGCATACATGAAGATTGCAGGGTGGCATTAATTGTTAGTCTAAGAAAGTGGCTGATATTTCTGCTGCCTCCTGCTATGGATGATTTCTTTACAGTCAAGAGATGTGGCAGTCATCTAAGAACAGCTAATTACCCCTCCACAACCCTCAATTTACAAACTAAGAACAGCTAATTGCCACTCCACATCCCTCAACTTATGCAACTGGGCCTTAACTCTTTTGCATAAGTGTTTTCCCGATAGCCACGCAGGTGACTGCCATCACAGCTCCTCTCGTTCAGACATGCTGAATAACCACAGATTTTTAGTGAAAACCAGGTTATCTGCCACATTACTTACTTGCTTTTAAACTGAGCAGCACTGTCTTGGGTAAACACATCTCTGGATGTGCCATGTACACAAATTTGTGGGTATCCGTATGAAATGCTGCAGAACACAGATAAAAATTCAATCACATCACCACAACTCCACACCAGCTCCATGTCTGACTGAGCAAAGAAAAATTTCAGTGGCTGCCAGCTCAACAGAAGGTCTCTCAACTTAGCCAGATGTGACAATCAGTTTTTCTGATTTACACTGTGTGTGTGTGTAGAAAACCATACAACAAAACTAAAACAAGCCAAGTATGTCTCACTCTGTACTTAATTGGTCATTGACTTGTTTCATTTGTCTCACTCTGTATTTGTTTTTATACATACGCACACATATGTATTTATGTGCAAATGTAAATCACTGGGATGGATGGAGACAAAGGTGACCCAGGAGCTGAGCTATAAAACTTGCATTCAACACCAGTTTCTTCAACAGGCAACTTCTGAGACCCTAGGGAAGTCAGCAAAACTCAGATGCTTCCTAATTTCTAATTTTTTTTCATCTGAGACGTTATATCTTTGTGAGATACTCACTTAACCTTCGGATACCTGCCTAAATTAGGAGACTCTGCTCCCCCTGCAGCCAGACATAGAAAGAGGCTGCCCAGAAGATTAATCTTCATAAAGCTTCATACGTTGGAATGTATGAAGAGAGAGACTTTCTCTCTCTCTTAAGTATATAAGGACTGTAGGAAAGCTAACTTTAACTAAGGCAGCTAAACTCTTAGTCTGCAGCATGCATGTGTGCCAGCTTCCTGTGCACTTCAGTTCCAGCCCATAAATGAGGAATGATGATAGTCTCAGGAAAATAAGCACAGGAAAGGCTGGGAGATTCAAGGTACTTTGGTAGTGTGATGGCACAGGAGCCACACAGTGACCTAAAATGACCCCTGAGAGGTTTGTGATGGGGAGCTGTGAAGCTCACACAGCAGACCTAAAATCGCTTTGAAAGTTCGTGTGGGAAGAATGAGCCCGTCCGACAGCTTTACCTCATGTTCTTGGGAGGCCCCAGGTGCCCGATACACCAATATCTCTGTAACTTTAATTTCACCTTGTAGAGTTTCAGGCATGTATTTTAAATGCATTATATTTACCCTTATCCACTATATCCATATAGACACACACAGTGTTAACTATTTCAAGGTCCCCGCAGAGAGCTGTTAGCAGAGACAGAACATGGGTCGGCATACTATTGAAGCCACATGCACCATCTGCTCAAACATTTTAATGTAATTTACCAGGCAAGAGCTGAGCAGGGGGAAAAAAAAAAGCTAGATGAAAGATATTAAATTTCCCCTTCTCCAAAACACCCCCTGCTGCTTGATATATGAACCTAACTCACCCATAACTAATATTTGAATAAAGAACACATTCATAAATTTAAAAAAAAAAAAAAAAAGTCCCGTGCCTCCAAGGTAACACTGACATAATTTTTCTGTTAGCTACTAACCTGCTGCCCATGGAGAAATGTTCAAATTCATAATCCTATTGCCAAAACCAAGAAGGAGTGGACAAGGTAAGAACTTAAAAGTTGTTACTTCCCTCAGACAGCAATCGATGTCCTTCAATAAATGAGTAAAGAAATCAGACAGCAATTTTGATGATCTTCAATAAATCAGTAAAGAAAGATTTATTTACTGCAGCATTGAAGCCAAACAAGTTCTGCATGTTAAGACTTCTATTTGGCTGAAGGTGGCAGCCCTGGGCCAAACACTATTTAAATCTTGGAAATAAGTCCTGCATCTCATAACTTAAAGGGGATTCCAAATGGGAAAGACTTATGCTTCAAGAATCAGATTTCATGACAAATGAGCTTCCACCTTTTCAAACAAAAGCAATGATTTTCAGAAGTTATGACAAACTCCTTTTGTTGTGTTCAACAGTATTCATGAAGATGTTTAGACAAAGTTAGCAAATTTTTCTTCATCAGAAATACTCACAAAATTAAAAAGAAGCCTAAAGAAGATGCAGGCAGGAGTGATCATGATTATCAGAGCATATGGACAGGCTCCCACATAGGGAGGGACTGTATGACCAGCACCCTTCGGCTTGGAAAGAAGACAGTGTCAACTGAGATCTAAACAAATACTGAGTAGCTAAAACAAGGTAAAAGGAAATAGATATTCACTGACACTTCTCGCATGAGAGAAGAGCTCTAACTGTAACTCTAAGCTGCTGGTCGGAACAAAAATGAAGTAGTTCCTCAAGCAAGTTATGCAATCTCTTGCTACAAGACGCTGCATAGAGTAAAGATTTCTTGGGATTTGAAAAACATTTTGACAAAGAAAGGTAAGAATATTGCACAATGACAACTGAAAACAAACATACCATTTTCAGCTGAGGAAACAGGCAGCTGCAGAAGTATATCAGGGAAAGATCAACATAACCATGCCTGTTCTACTCATCTTTAGGAACTGGCTTGAGATGTCATCATGATAGAGGGATGCTCTGGATATTGGATGGATCTGGTGTGCCACCCTTACATTATTTTATGGTATACTTCAGGAGTTAAAGACATCATGAGAAGTTTTATCAAAAAGTTAAGGAATTCTCCTTTTTTTTTGTTTTGTTTAGTTTGTTTGGTTGGTTTTTTTTTCAGGAGTGTTTGTTTGGGGTTTGGTTTGTTTTTAAATGATCTGGTTTTTAGTCTCATGGTTTTGAGGTAAACTTTAGTCCAATTTTCTTGCTTCCGTCCCCAGCTACCATATTCCGCAATGCTGAGCACTGAGAACATTGCCATTGATTTTCATCAGCAAAGGATCACACCCTAACTGCTTCCAATTTCACAGTTACTAAGCAACACTATGTGATCACAGGCTCTGAGTAAGCAACATCCTATATTCAAAGGTTTGAACCTTAGAACTCCACACAGACTTGGAACTTCAGCACCTATCGATGAACACCAGCTTTGCAAATCTTGGATAACAACTCTAGAAGTAGACAAATAAATGCCTTGGGTGCTGTTAATTGAAATTAGCTCTACTGAACCACAACATTTCCTTGTATCCTCATCATGGTCCTAAAACTGAGAGTACTACCTGCAATACTGCAAACTTTCTGTATTTTTACCAGTATTAACCACAACAAAACTAACTTTTCCTATATCAAAATTTATACATAGCACTCCTATTAAAATTATGTATTCAGGTATAGTTTAAGATGAAAAACAAAGCACACAAAAATGGGAAGTTAAACAGTGCAACACGATAGATTTTATACTTAGTGAAAACTGATTATCAAAATTATCTTCTGTGTTCACTTTATACCAAATACTTGCTCTAGTTTAGCACCATCAGACTTAGGGGAACCCATGACATCATTCCTGACAAGTCAGTGCATCTTTGCAGAAATGCATATTTTTTCAACAATTATATAAAAACACTGTCATAAGGTATATATTTTTCTTTTAAAATAGAAACTATCACTGTGTAAAAAATAGTAAATAACATCGTATTCTCAATTTCACTTGTTGTAGGAGGCTTTCTTGAATGCAAACGGTTAAAAAACAATCATTAGGTGGATTGGCTTTAATGGAAATGGTACTTGCAGCCTTTACCAAATTGTATTTGCTCATCTACACACCAAGACAACAGAAACCTTGCTCACTGTTAACGTGGAAAATCTGAATGGTCCAGAAGATCGGATCACTTCCACTGCCCAGTGAATGACAAGAATGATGCTGTTTGCACCTCCGTTGGCTAATCTTGATCTGGTTTAACACTTTATTAATGTGAAATTTTAAGGGTGAGAAAGTGCTATTGAAGTCCACATACAATAAAGTTACAAAAAAAACCTGCTGTAGAAACCACTTGTGTTTTGTGCACATCTATTCATAGACACACACACAAATGTAAAGGGTCATTGTTTTGAGCACACAGATTAACTCTTCTTGCATCTATTAAAGGAACCTAAACTTAAGAATTGAGCAACATAAAAGCTTTTCAAGAAGAAAACCTGGACACTGGTCTGTTACATCTGATGGAAATAATTACACAGCAGTCTTTCACTTGTAAGGCTCATTAGAAGCTGTATATTATATTTACCACACCATGAAGATAATAACCCGAGAAAGAACATCAGCATAAATCATTAATTCATCAGAGAGAAACTCTGGAAGAGGATGTCTTTTTAAAAGGAAAATGATCACATTAAAATACATGCAAACTTTGAGGAAAACAAGCTGTGCCAAGTAACTGGTGCCAAAATTAGGTAATTCATAGTTATCACACTTGGACTTCAACAGGAAGAATTTAGACCATATGAAAACAACAACAGCGTAACAAACCAATGGAAAAAAATTCAACTGAGTATTAACTTGGCTATCTGAAAACACACTTGCTTTCAAGTCATATTCCAAAAGGCTTCTGTGCATAATAAATAGTACTGGAAGACACTGAATGACAGAGGTCTGAACACATGCAGTCTGTCCTATTCTAACAAAGAATTACCTATTCTCAGCAAATGAAAAAGCAAGCATGCAAAATTTTCAATTTAGACATTAAAAAATCCACCAATTTCTCCTCTCCTTCCTCCATACGTACAAATTTTAGAAAGCAAAATTGCCAGGTGACATTTCTCTGTAATAATTTCAATTAAATAAATTATGTGCTCTTAATGCAGTTTGCAACTTCATAATTAACTAACCCAAGGAAAAAGGAAACAAAAGAAAGGCAAAAATCTACCTACTATTTAGCCATTGACCAAATAGCAATATGAAAAATAGCACATTCCTCTTTCTATACTTTGGGGACACAGGAGCATTTCGATATTCCAGATAATAGGGGATGTTATTTGCTAATGATACTTTAAAATCATAACTATGAATGCACTTAACATCTCTTGGAAAAGAAAAAAACCAAAACCTCACACCCTAATTTGCAGGTTCCCTTAAAAAGCTGACATCTCTCTCTCTCCTTACTGCACAAAATAAAAGACAAGCTTTCTATTTGCAGGCTCCAGATCACTTGCTCAGTTGTTACTCTCAAATCACAGCATGCAAGGGCTGCATTCCACCTGAGGGATATGTCTGTGCTCACCAGGGTGGAAGGGGGAATTTCAGACTGTGAAGCTGATTGCTCTGGAAATGTTTGCTAACAGAGATGTCAATGAAGTAAAGGAGTTTCAGTACCTGAGTTAACAAGCTGTTGCTCCATGACCCCGCAGCCCAGGACCTCCATCCATTCTCCCTGGAAGTTGATCTCCATCTCAAAGGAAGGGTGAGTAAACGGAAAGTAGCAATCTACCCATCTGACTTGCAGTCCTGTAGCAGTGTTTAAAAAAATAAATAAATAAATATGAAAGGGTGTATGCTTAAAAGGCCATCCCTCCAACCATCTGTAAAACTTGCCCTTCAACTAATGACATCAATTACAGCAATCCAGAGAAAATAAATAGCAAACAAACTAATTTACAACAGTCATGCAAGGCGATAAATCTTAAAACCTGTGGAAAAAAATGACCATGTCTTTTTTAATATGAAAAATGCTTTGTGCAATTCAAGCACCCTTTGAAACCAAATCAATCATTTGTCAAACTCTAGCAACCACCTGGCATCGCACAAAAATGAGCCAAGATCATGGGAAAGTCAGTAATTCTGCTATTCTTTGCACCAAGAAATTATTAACTGCTTCTTACAGGAAAATGCTAGCTAAGTTTTTAATTTTTACTTAGTATTTCATCGATTGTCTAGGCAAGTAATTTTTTTTCATCAGAATCTAATTAAAGTACAAAGCCGTTCTCTCTGTATACGTTTAACTATGAAAGTTAAAAATAGATATTAATATATTCTAATAGAAATATAAATGCACAGAGTTGTACATTATAAAGGTATGCAACACACAGAGAGCATTCTGGACTCAGCAGATAAGTGTAAGAGAAAAGCACCACTGGGTAACTCCCCATCGTCCTCCCCAGCTCAGCACCTCTGCAAGTACCGTTGCGCAGAGTGAGGAAGTTCCTGGCATCTCAGAGCAGAAGAGCCAGAAGAGGACAAGGTCTACACTGCTGCCAAAAGCAGAGTTGTTGTCAAGGCCCTTATTACATTTGAGGAGCCTTAGTTCTTCTAATGATTTTGAGGCTTTGTTTCACTAAATAATTTTTTCTGGCTATTTCCTAGGTGTCAGGAAAGAAGTTTCAGAAACATGAACTACAAAAACACAAAACAGAACTGAAGTGCAAAATCTGTAAGTTATTGCCTTAACCCCAAGCCCATCTTCCCTTCAGTTAAGCCAGATACCAATCAGTGTTAGGATCATTAAGAACCAGACAAGTACAGTTTTGAACATAAGGGGCATAGCAAAAATTGTTTGAGTGAAAGTATCTGTTAACATTTCTGGTTTGATTTTCAGGATTTTTGGGCATCATTTCATAAAAGGAATGTAAAACATCAAATCGCATGATTTATACTGAAAGTTTTTCAAATAAAAATATTTTACGTAGCCTCAAGGATTAGATTTTCTTTGATTACTTCTGAAACATCAAATGTGGCTACAGAAACTGAAACAATAAGCTAAAACAAAAGTACATGCATGGCCAAAATATAAAATACCAAATGGTTACAGGGAATTTTTCTAGATGTTATGAACTTTCAAATGGTGAGGGAGGTTTAAAAACAAATACACTGGTACTGCTAGGTTTTCTTTTCTTTCTTAAAAATTTAACTAAGGAAATTATATGAAAGATAAAAAAGCTTTTTGATAATTTTACATACAGAACTTTGAAAACTAGAAGTATTTGCAATCATACCATTCACCACTGTACTGTGATTTTTAGCAATCATTTAATTGGTTTTTCTTCCCACATAACAATAAAAAAATACATAGATAGAAGAGTCATGTATGTAACAGTATGGTACACAGAAAATATTTTTTTGATTTCCTGATCTTGGCATTTTTAATCCTAGGGCTGTACAACCCTGCATATGCTGTAAAGCCATACACATATAAAATATTTTCATTTAGCTTGCAAAATTTGGACCTATAGAAAGGACACTGAATATTCAAGTAGTTTTGTGTTCAATAATAACATTCAGATAATGGTTTCTTTTTAATCCTCTTATTACTTCAAAATGAAGATCTGGGAAAAAAAGGGATTTCTCAGCTGTTTGTGCTTAATTAAAATAAATTTTAAAAATAAAAAAAGAATTCAAAGCTCTTTTTTATTTTTGCATTTTAATGCTTATTAGTACTTAAGAGGCTTTTGTTTTAAATGCAAATAAGCAAACAAACAAAAATCTAAATAAACCAAAACAAATTCACAATGAAGAAACAACTCTCACCTTTATTCTGTTCTCTAAATTAATAGTTAATCCCATATACCACAGTAATTTTATTCATACAGTATCACAGCCAATTGGGAATACCACTGTAGTTCATATTCAAGTGTTCTTTCAGACTTTTGACTCTAGAAAACTTTACTGAAAAGCTGAGTGTTCCCAGCCTTCAGCAAGATTAAGCCTTCTAACTGTATTTCTATAGACTGTCACAGAATAAATGGGTACATTTATTATTTAGATGCAAAATATTGTCTTGGAGCTCAATATATTCCCAAAGAATAAAGGGCATTGCTCACACTCAGCAAATTAGACCACTGAGGACTTAAAAGGATTATGAAGATTAGGCTTTCTGTATTACTGTATAATTTACCTGATTAGGCCTAATTTATTTCTTCATATACAGCCTATGAAATGCTGGCAAAAACTGATCTTTTTCAAGAAACTTTAGAAGGCTGAGAGATGCATAACACAGCGGTACTTACAAGAGTACAATGCTGAATCTAACCAGAGACTGACCACTAGATACAAACTCATCAACTTCTCCGATTCAAAGAATCTTGTGTTACCAGGAGGACACCCTCTCATTTCAGAGCCTCACAGTATTCATGGGACTCCTTCCAGTAGGTACATGTCCCTTAGTAACTGTGGTGCCCACCAAAGCAACTCTGTCACTCCCCTCCTCAGCTGGACAGGGGAGAGAAAACACAACAAAAGGCTCCTAGGTTGAGATAAGGGCAGGGAGAGATCACTCACCACTTAGTCATGGGCAAACCAGATTCGACTTGGGGAAATTAGCTTATTACAATCAAATCAGAGTAGGATAATGGGAAATAAAAACTAAATCTTAGAAACACCTTCCCCACACCCCTCCTTTCTTCCAGGCTCTACCTCCTCCCTGCCAGCAGTGGGAACAGGAAATGGGGGCTGCAGTCAGTTCATCACTCCTTTTCTCTGCTGCTCTTTCCCTGCTCCAGCACGGATGGGGTCACTCCCACAGAAGACAGCCCTTCATGAATTGCACCAGTGTGGATCCCTTCCACAGGGTGCAGTCCTTCAGGAATAGGCGGATCCAGTATGGGTCTCTCACAGGGTCACAAGTCCTGCCCGCAAACCTGCTCCAGCATGGGCTCCTCTCTCCACAGGGCCACAGGTCCTTCCAGGAGCCTGCTCCGGCATGGTCTTCCCACGGGGTCACAAGCCTTCTCTGGGCATCCCCCTGCTCCAGTATGGGGTTCTCCAGGGGCTGCAGGTGGATCTCTCCCCCATGGGCCTCCACAGGCTGCAGGGGCATGGCTGCCTCAGCAGGGGCTTCATTGGAATCTCTGCTCTGGTGCCTGGAGCACCTCCTGCCCCTCCTTCTCCACTGACCTTGGTGTCTGCAAGGGCTGTTTCCTGCACATGTTCGCACTCCTCTCTCTGGCTACATTTGTGCAGGGGTTTTTTTCCCCCCTTTTAAAACGTGTTATCCCAGAGGCACTACCACCATTGCTGACTGGCTCAGCCTTGGTCAGCGGTGGGTCTGTCCTGGAGATGGCTGGCATTGGCTCTGTTGTACACAGGGAGAAATTCTGGCAGCTCCTCACAGAAACCACCCCTATAGCCCCCTGCTACCAAAACTTTGCCATGCAAACATCTCCAATAAGTACGGAAATAGTGAATATTTATTTTTAGTTCTGAATACTGAATCGAGGTAAGGAACTGGTCATGGTGTTATCAGATACTAAGCTAAACAAGTGCTAGCCTAATTGAGTCTCATAATGAAAAAGGCTTGACCAAAGGCACTGAAAAAGAAAGAAAAGAAAAAAAGAACAAACCAAACGCATTAAAGCAGCCTATTGCTACACTACAGCACAGAAGCAACAAAGCCTGAGACCCAGATGGTCTTCACTGACCAGAAATTCTCTTTGTTCCTGTGAGGATTATTTTTAGAGATGAGGTTATGGGAGAAAAAGGAGAGGGGCACAAGGTGGGCGCTGGGAAGCACAGAAGGTATCAAACTGTGGCCTCTTGAGGTGAGTGTTGATTTGTAAGTACTCTGCACCTCGTTGTTACAGATAATTCATCACGCAGCAGACAGGAGCTGGCTGCCCATAAACCTACATTAGCTCACATTTTTCAGAAGTTATTAGCCAGACTTTTATGTCCTCAATAAATGATTTTTTTTCTTTCTTTTTAAACTCCTTACACCTACAGATCCCCAAGTACTCAAAGACGGTATCAGTACAACAGAGTCAAAAAGAAGAAAGAGCAAAACAACATGTTTGATTTAAAAGACATCCAGTGGCTGTTCAGTGAAAACCAGCAGCAGCAAAGCCATCAGTCAAAGCACAGCGTCACTCACTCTTCTGCCTCCCCTTACCAGTGCCTAGAAACTGGGTAGATAAATATGGGACAATAGCGAATTTTGAGCCATTTCATGTAAAGCAACAAATCACAGAACTAACACACAATCAGTCTTTTCTATTTGCTACAGTAAGATTACTTCTGAATCTCTCAGGGTCCAGAAAGCTTTTGAAAAATTACAGAAGGGTTACAGAAAGAACTGTAGTTGAGAAGGACTGACTAACTTTACAGAGAAACCTAAGACAGCTTATCTTGGAAAGCCTTATTACAAGATAACTTAAATGAGATATAACAGAATTCCTACACTGATAGATCTGTATGGGGAGATGGAGGTGTGAGTTAAATTACTGGATTTCAAGTGTACACCTTATCTAGAGGTAATAGAGGAAAACTAGGAATGTGATATCTAGGTGTAGTATTTGAAATAGCTTCCTGATATCAAAATCTCATGAAAAAAACCTGAAGATAATTACTTGTAGAATGCAAAATCAGACACAGCATACCACTAGAAAAATCTCAGAACTATCTTACACTGTGAAGTATTTAAGACAGTAGCTTGCATGATCCAGATCCTTCCCCCTCCATCTAATCATTCTAGATCATATCTACATCATTCCTTTGTCTGTTGCCAAAGCCAGAAAGAAATAAAAAGAAAAACTTTTGGAATAAGTGTAGGTAAAGACTCAGGTAAAGCAAAACTGCCTCATTAAATATTATGAAAACTGACCTAGAATAATACAGAGGAAAAAAAAATGGGAAAAAAAGGGCAGGTCAGTGATCTGACCTTTCTGCAGAGATCCTGCAGGGATCCTCAATCTGTCATCAATTCCCAGAGAAGTACTACTGCAGAAGCACAGCTATCCAATTCCAGGACTTTAGGCATAAGCGAATTTACGCAAAATTAACTTGCACAGCAGACTTAATCTAAAATCCAAACAATCTGCCTATGAGTAACAGTTGACTGTGTGACAACGTAACATTCCAATAGCTTACTGCAGTGATGGTTGCCCTATCCTGCTAGAAAAGATGTGCAACTTCACTACAATATTCTGCTGACAGCACAGGCTGTAAAAAATACAACTGATGTGAAGTATAAAAGGAATGAAATTTTTGCTTTTAACAGAACATGAGACTCTATGGAATATCCACACAAAGGAAAAATACAGAAATTTTCCAAGAGCAATAAACACAGTAAAACACATTTCAAAATTAAGTTAAAATTTACAGGTGTTGAGACCAAAAAAAAGTAATCAAGAGTATTGTGTACAGAGAAGAGTAAAATGGAAGCTAGAAGACGACAGTAGTCAAAAGAGAAATCTATTTATGTGTGTCCCAAGACACTTGCAGTGCACCAATCTCATACACTTAATGCCTAACATGAACTTTGCTCTCTGAATACTATATTCAAGTATTTTCATGAAATGTGGGGGAGAAATGTATATATAATTACATTTAAATCACTAACTATATCTTGTCTTTTTATTTCAGGAAAAATATAGCTGGTATAAATGGAAAATCCCTACAGTAAGAAGGTGGCATCTACTTTTAGTCTGTATGTTTAAAATAATTTATGAATATATTTTTAATGTCTTTCTAGCTACTGTGTGGACTGTAGAAGAACTGCCAGCATGCTGAAGCTTAAAGTGCAGCCTCTGTCAACACTTAGAGAAGGATGAAACTGCAGACTGATAACTCCTAAATAACTCTGATAACTAATAAATTCTAGAAACTGTTCACTTTAAACAACATCCCCAGCATCTGAGGTTGATCTAAAAATATCATTCTTACTATTACTCACTGTGATCCTAATTTTTTATGCTTCAAAAGGCCACTGTTCAGTAAAATGCACCCACAAGAAACCCTGATCTGAAGAACTTAATTTTTGTTCAGGTGGAATAGAACAAAAACTGGTAAAAGTTTTTCTTGCTATAAATTCAGCTTTAGAAATTCAGAAAAATATTCAAGCAATCATATATAGGACTTGGTACCATTACCAATCCACTCTTGGAAATACTGCTCTAAGTGCAGTAAGCATCTTAAAAGACCTTTGAAAGTAGGCAGGATACCTGATACATTCTAATACCACCCAGTATTTCCTCAACAGAAAAATGAATCAGCTCAGAAGAGCAGCCTCCTTGCCAGGAAATAGCGTTAATGTAGCAATTTTGACTGCGATGGTGCGCCTGTGCCCTGTCCCTCTGGGGACATGGGAGGCTCACGAGGATAAAGCAGAGGGGGTCCTGCACAGCTTTGCACTGGAGCTGAAGTTGCCTCTCCTCACAGGATCCACACTGACAGGTCCACCACCTTTACTCTAACCCTGCTTCTGCCCAACGAGTGTTTGTAGTTGAGTCTGGCATGTGTTCCCACCTGTATGCCCCATGTATATGCCCACTACATTACCCTGACATGCTGCACACCAAAACACTTTCACAAAAACCTGATGATTCAACGCAGTGTTGTGTGCACCAGTATTTAGGAAAACCAAGAAAGGAGCGTGTGGCCTCTTGAAAAAAAGCCATTTTTTTAAAAAAATTCTGTACTCCAGCTGTCAACACCGCTCCTGAGCCTCCTGTTTGTATTTATACAGCCAAATGTGTCTCCAAAGCCCAAAAGACTGCAGCCATGAGCAGTCCAGGAGAACCTACCGTCACCGAAGATGTGAGTCATGAGCTTTGTGAGCACTTGCTTCAGGTTGTACTCCACCAGCCTCACTGCCTCCATGGTGTGACACTCTTGCTTGTGTGCAGTGCGATGGCCTTGCTCGAACAACTGCAAACCTTCGCCATCTTTAATGTTGGAGAAAAGCTGCAACAAAACAACACAAACACCAGTGTTTTGCATCAATGGCTTTCTAAATGAAAACAGAGAATGAAGTTTCATTGATTTAAGTGGAAATCTTACCTGCTAAGTCTGCACCACAAAAAAGAAACATAAAGACTGTGATTTTCTGAAATGCTGTGATTTTTTGAAATTCTGTTCACTAAATGCAGAGGTAAATCATCATAAGAACAGAAATATTCAGACAATTAGATTTGTTTTATTTCTGTATACTATATCTTCAAATAATATGATTATCAACAGGACAATATTAATTTATAAGAGAAGCATCTCTCTTTTTCTGATTCTGTTACTGTGAAAGCTATCATGCAGAACAAAGTCCTCCGTACCACATAAATAAACCATATCTCACAGCTTCAACTTTTTAACTACCTGAATGATGTAAAAGAAATATCAAAACATCCAACACTATTTAAAAGCTATAATAAAATTAACATTAAAAAAAATTTCAAAAAACCCCACAAAGCTATGAAAAAGCTAAATAACCAAAAACTTTCAAAAAAACCCCAAACCAACCAAACAAAAACCCACCTAAGCCAAATAAAACAAGTCACCGGCAGTTTAATGATGCCTTAAGATGCTTACACTTGATTCATCTTGGGAACAGTTTATTCAGAGCATCCTCTTTGTGTACAGGAGTTTTGTCTATGGGGCATTTAAGGATTCAAGATCTTGGGCTGGGGTTTCCAAATAAATTACAAAGCACCCAGACAGATGTTTTGGGATGTGACAGACTTGCTCTTCATTCAGAGGCTGCTCCCCACCACACCTTCTGCAAATTGAAGATTTCTGTTTCCTGCATATCCCCACATGTTTCTGGCCAGGTGATCCAAGACAAATACATACCAGCAAATCTACATCCTCTCAGAGAGACCAATAAAACTACTTAAACAGCATTATTGGAGGCTCTATGTCATGGGGAGGCAAGCAGGCAGTTTTACACTCTAAATAGTGTATTTGTTGGAAATCCTTACAGCTGTACAAAAAACCATCTCTGTTAAAGTCTGGAGAGTAGGGAGAGCCAATTGTGAAAGTGTTTCTAGTGCCCTTTCCTACCCCTCCTCCTCCAGCTTCCCACAGTCAATCAAGCACACAGAGGGAAAAAACATGCACCACGATTTTCTTCCCATTAGGCTTCCCAGCATAACTAGCTCTTACTCAGGAGATGCCACGAACAGTGTGTAACCTTAATAACTCACAGATGCCCACAGAAGTTGTTTTAATTGCAGTTTGATGCCTTCAGTGCACTAAACGCTCTAAACAAAAAGTTCAAGTGAACCTTTGGTAGCCTACAAACGCTGGATACAATTAATTAAGACAAGTTTCTAGCACTTTTCATACAAACACAATGCATGCCTGAAAAGTCTGAGTTTAGACTGCATGCAAGCTAGCAGCAAAATGGATTGAAGGAATAGGAAAAAAATCCAGTAGCGTTTAACTTTTATTCCTAGTCACAAGGAGACTTTGCTGGCAGCTTGAAAAAACACCACTCCACTTACTCTCCTTAGTGTGCTGCAGAAAACACCAAATAAAAAAGGAAAAGGATAAATACCAAATAAAACAATTCTCCATCAGTCAAAAATGCCTTTACTAACCAAAAGGCAACGGCTTGACAAAACTAGGCATTACACTTTTAAAGAACAGATTCTTTATTCAAGTGCTAACTTGAAAGATTAAACCCCCTTCTTCCTACTGGCTGGAAGTAGGAATTTTCTAATTCGCTCCTGGATGGAACAAGCAGATGACACCCACCTTATAACTAATTTGCTCTCAGCAGGGCAGATCGGTCATCCAGCATGTGGTTTTGAAAGCCAGGGGGAATTCAGAGGCCAGCATTAGCCCCAGGAAGGATAATTTTCTTAGGCTCACCAGGTGGCGAATGAAGAGACACAGGCTTCCTCACAGAGGAATACAGAGTGGCTAAATTAGGTTCCTGCTTTGAACTACCCTATACAAGTAGCTATCTTTCTTTCTATTGACTGCCTGACTCAGTAAGCCAGAAACATCCTTCAGGCAACAGAGATGTTCCTTCCCCCTTTGGACCAGAATACACTCTATTTACACATTAGAAGGTACATTCATTATTTTCCCTATCAGCAGTACTTTAGGGTATGAAATTCTTTTCTTCCTTTTCCCCTTCATTCCTCCCTTCAGCTTAAAACTGGCTCCTCAGACCACCACAAGGAAGAGTCTGGACACGAGGCTTTAAAATACACCATATGTATCAACAAGTACATAGAAATACTTTTCCTTACTGCTGTATTATTCCTGAACCATGGATGTTGTAATTACTGTCTAAAGCAAGATTTTTATTTGAGTATTTTACATCAGATATGGAAATAAAACTTGTGCAAGAACCATTAAACACATTTAGCTGCACTCCAGCCCTCTAACCTGCCTGAGTCTTCATCCCGCCAAACTAGTCCTGTACACCATCTCCTTTCCCAGGCCAGGAGAAGTGTCCATGTGGCAGTGTACTGAGCCAGTATGGGAGGTGTGTCTGGATGAGCAGTAACCCAGGAGAAGAGACGAGAAGAAACCGAGAGACATGAAAACAGTCAAGTTTCAAATATCAGTAATCAAATATCAGCATACCAGTGGCACTAAGAGACTTCCTGGCACATGGAACAGGGCTGGGCCATTATAGGCACAGGCGTGATTCTACTCCAGTTCAGACAGGCTGTGAAAACACAGCCATTGGGAAGTCCCCAAAAAACAGCCCTCATTACAGGCAGGCACCAAGATTCACTTTGGTATTCTCCATAGAGGTTCCATCAGCTCCTGTCAACTCCAGCACAGCTGTGGATGAGGTTATACCGAGAAAAAAAAAAAAAAAAAAGATGCCTTACAGTTGTATTAATATTTATTTAATATTTATTCCCCATTATTTCCATCCACTGACATTGCTATGTCCATATGAACAGCTTTAACATATACACTAATTTCACTATTAGAATGATTGGAACTGTGCTAAGTGCATGTGTTGGATTAGGAACACCTCAACATTTCTACAAAGCTAGGAAAGTCAAAGCTTGAATAAAATGAAGAATCACCTATGATTGCTCCTTTTTGATGTCAATTTTTCTCAAGCACATATCTGAGCAAGTGGAGGGGGAAAAAAAAAATGTAACAGACCGGCATAAAACACTGACACATTCAAGACATCACATTTTCATGTACATTTATTCCTTCAGTGCACACTAAACCAAAATGCACTATTTTATTGTATTGAATATGATCAGTCACTACTACTACCAGAAAAGAAATTTCCTGTAGCCATAAACTGAGCACCTATGTGTCTGTCTACTGTAAGGACAAGAAGCTTTTTCTTTAAGTGAAAGTGTGCAAAACATTGAATATTGTGTCACCATGCAGGAGTTAAAAAAAATTAACAATTACCGGGATTTAACAGCATATCTAATTATGCTGCATTACAAAAGAGCAGAAGAAAGGACTTGAAGTAACCTAGCTATGTGGCATGAAACTTACTCACAATTTAGTTCATAATAAGAATAAATTCATATTTGATAACATGTAATGGCAAGAAGATGTGGGGTTTTAATTGGACAAATACAAATGGAGGTATGCTCCTTCAAGTGTATACATTCCAGTGTATCTCAGCCTGGCACAAAGGGCAGAAGTCACACATGCACTTTAAATCAAGATCCCAATGTTTCCTCAGTCACTTAACAGATTTTTTGGTCTCACACCCCTTCATTATCCACGCATTTAGGATTCAGTCCAAGATTAAGTGTCTCTTTATAGGACGGCATTCTGTCTTTCCACAATGCAGTTGTGTATTCCTCCTGCCAGTCATGCATTGATTAAGATAATGAATAAATCATGCTCATGTACTTATACGCACAGACAAAGCAGCATTTAAGATTATCTCTACATGAGGATCTGCATGTGGCAGCACTTGACCTTGACACACCAAATACATTTTGTCTCACTGGCCCTGATAAATGTCCCTAAAAAACAAACAAACAGCTGCACTCTGAATCCATTTACTAAGAGTAAGCCATCTTCATAACATTTTATAAGTACTGAGGAACTCAAAACTCAACTGATGGATTGTGAATGATGAAGATGACGCCACTCATAGACATCTCAAAGAGAAAACCTAATGTTACTCTCAGCCAGCCTCCAAGAGGTAAACCTGCACCCCAAGCCAGGCAGTTTCAAAAAACCCACAACCCACCACCTTCATGACAGAAGGCTCTTTATTGCACATCAAGAAGAACTGGTTTGGGGAGAAAATGGCAAAAATCTCTTGAAGTCACAAGCTTGCAGGTGCTCACCTTAATTTCTACAATACTTCCCTTTTCGGTTCTCCAATTACAGCAAAAAAAGGTTATTTCTATTGTTTGGTTGTTTGTTTTACCTAATGAAAGTGTTTCTGGAAGAAAAGGGAAAACCATAGAGATGTCTCTGAACCGGAAAGAAAAAGTAACACCACTACGAAGACACCTGTTATAATGAGACATGTATTATAGAACTCAGACTTCTGCTTTTGTGGCAATAGAAATTCCTTTACTTTTAAGCACCTTAGACTTCCCAAATACACCTGTAGATATTTTGCTCTTTTTTTTTTTTTCCCTATACAATTAAAATATCACATTGAATAGACTTAACTGCTTTATTCTGAACAGTATTGTTGGATTTATTTTTATTTTTTTTTTAGCTGGATGGCACAAAGTAAGACAAAGTTTGAAAAAATCTTCGCAATAAAGGATGCACCAGTGGTTTTCAAACTTTCTAGACCATGGACCACTATGAAAATCTCACAGACCTTCTGATGTCCTTCACTGTCATATTTTCAACTAAAAATAACAAAGAATACAATTTGAGTTCTCAGACCAGTGAAGATCTATTTCTTATGGTGTGATTTATGTAACACAATTTGGGAAATACTACAATATGCACAACTAGGATAGACACCTGCAAAAGTGAAGTCATTTCCACCTGAATTAGACTGGCTCTCTATTCCTACCACTCAGCCAAACTGCAGGAATAGATTCACCTCTAACTATTCTGGCAAAGTAACGCTGCTGCTCCTTTTCTTATCAAGGTGGACCTAGTTCAGGTGCTTGCTCCTGAACACCCTTCACTGCTCCCTGAGAGAAAGAGGGGCATCTCTAAGGCTCCTTGGGACTGATGCTTTGCTCACAACCCTATCCATAAGTAGCAGAGGGCTAAGAAGAATACCTGTCCTTGGCCACTTAAGCCTTCTAAAATATTTGTTCCTCGGTGCTCATTGCTATTATGACTCCCAGTTACATACACAAGTATTCTCAGACATACTGTAAAAGCTCCAAATCACGACATATAATAGGCTGATACCTGCAATACTATAAATTGATTTAAATTCCTTTACATGTGAGGATTAAAAACAGGGACTGCAGACAAAAAGGAGCTTTTCTTTGATACAGTACCAAAGCAGAAGCACAGTGTCTAAAGCTGCAGTAGCATATAGGATTTTGGAGAAGTCAAACCTAAAGACACTTGTTTTGCAAGTGAAAACCTAGGATGGCACTTGATTTAACAAAAAACCAAAAATAAACAAAAAAACCCTGCAGATTATTGGTCAATCGAGTGTTCACACCTATCCCAAAGCATAAGGAAAAGGATAAAAGCAACTTTTTTTTTCTTTCCAACAATGCAAAAGTATTATTGCCAAGCTATACCAACGTGGGAAGATAATGAAAGAAATATGTATTTAGATGAAAATGAGAAAAATCTCCTTTTCTATTACCTAGATTAAGACTCTTTACATTTCCAGGTATAAACACTAGAAGTTACTCTTTTTTTTTTTTGTGCATTTATATATGTTGCTTTGGAAGAGCAGTCCTTTGTAACTGGAATATTTACCATTTTTACACGGTATCCTAAAAAAAAGTTGCCTTTTCCACCATAAACATTTCAGTAGAGAATAAAGATCTATCCCTACTACTTCTAGCACAAACAAGCATTTCTTCATCTAAACAATCTGGTATTGGCCTCCATCGGAACAAGGTTACTAAATTAGAGGAGCAATGCCTATGTTTTAGCATCTGTTCCCCTTAAAATTTATGTATAATTCAGTACCGACTATAAAACACCGTATGAAGTCTCCTTCCAATGTGTAAACATTTTTTTATATCAACCGAAAGCTGCTCATTGACTGCCATTGGGTTTATATTGGCTCCCTCTTCTGGCTGACATGCACAAAGTGCAATTTAGTGAGATTTTTTTTTTCTCTTTTCCATAAATTATGGAACTGCATTAAAGACATCAGCATAACAGAGAAATAATTTCTTTCATAATCCACCCAGGAAAGTTAGCCAGTTCAAATCTGACTACAGCGTATCAAAATTGCCAATACAAAGCACTAAAAAAAAAGAAAAAAAACATAATCCATAGAAGGAAAAAAAAAAAATCTTAACAACCATTAGAAGAAAAACAGGCATGCTGGAGGAAGAGAATAAAAAAAGAAATACCATTTGGGGGTACTGTTTAAGAAAAACAGCTCATTTATGTTCAGGATTCTGCAGCAGATTTGGGAAGCTATTTTTGGCTCTTGTTTTAACTATTTATATTTCATATCTAACTGTTCCATATATTACATTCAGGTAATAATTACCTACAATATTTTTAAATATATTGAAAACATGTCTAAATAGATTTTTAAATGTTCTTTGATAGCAGTCCAAGGACACTTTTTAAAAGTTTATGAGAAATTTATGCATGAATTATTCTAACTTTTAGCAATGAGTTAAGTTTGGAAGATGGAATTTCTTTAGTACTTTAATATTTGCACTCCAACAAAGCCACAGAAAAGCATCAGTTACCTGCCCATCTTTGAATTATAGATTAACTTTTCTCTTTAAAAAAAAATCAACCAACCATTATGAAAAACTGTATAGACAAAGGAGCAAATAGCTCACAAATATCTCAGAATAAACACTGTAAATTTGCCAAACTCGGATTTGTTTTTCCAGCTCTTATTTCCATTGTATTGACTTTCACTTTGATATGAAGAAGATTATACTGAAGGTTTCCATCGCAGGGCAGGAGTTTTAGCCTAGTCTTGATTACAGCATGTAAAATTACTATATTGGCCATAAGATGAAATGTACCCAGGACTTGTAGTTAAGAGCCAATGGTTTTTCCCTCGGTTCCAATGATTCTGATCCTTGGTATTATGGAAATTTCCTCTTGCCAGAGATTGCAGTCTGGTTATGAATGAAAAGTCTGAAACAAGAGTAACAGGCCCTGACATTCACACGTTTCTGCTCAGTGGGTTACAACTTAAACATGAGTATAAATAAATTATTATTAGAATGTTTCTCTCATGTAGTATTACCTCTATTTAGTCTTTGTTCCACTCAGGCAGTTCCTTCTGGAATTATTTAAATGTGGATTATTTTGAACAGGCAACCAGAATATAAAATACAGAAACAGTCCCCAGTGAAATTTCAGAATTACACATTCAGTTTTTAACATGAGGCTTTTGTGGTTATGACTGTAAAAAGCATTACATATGGCAAGGCTCTATCAATATTTAAACGTGAACTGAAGCAAAAAAGGATGCTTCAGATCATGCTCAGGTTTAGAATTTCAGCATATTGCCCAATAAAGACTTTACACATTGTACACCACACCACTATTCTTTCTCTATCAGTATAGAAAGTCCAATGGACTTTCACTCTTTAGAGAGACATTTTCCAGCACATAGCTAACTTCAAATCCATCAGATATTACTGTTCTCCAGTAATATTACAATTGTTTTCTTGGTGAAAAAGAAAGAAAATAAAAAGAAACCAGCAACTTCCAATGCAATGAATTATGTTGTTA